>OZ004697.1:33605028-35027120 GCA_963924545.1 Pogonocherus hispidulus | reverse complement strand
TTTCCATGTCTACTAAAAGGGGTGGTTTCAGGTTTCCATCTCTTTTTCAGCTATTTTCACGTGCAGGGCTCGGCTTCGGAAGTGTTTCTAGATATGGCCACACTACTCAAAATAATGTACAACGTCAGATTTAATTGTTATATGTTATTTTCCATGTCTACTAAAAGGGGTGGTTTCAGCTTTTCATCTCTTTTTCAGCTATTTTCACGTGCAGGGCTCGACTTCGGAAGTGTTTCTAGATATGCCCAGACTACTCAAAATAATGTACAACGTCAGATTTAATTGTTATATGTTATTTTCCATATCTACTGAAAGGGGTGGTTTCAGCTTTCCATCTCTTTTTCAGCTATTTTCACGTGCAGGGCTCGACTTCGGAAGTGTTTCTAGATATGGCCACACTACTCAAAATAATGTACAACGTCAGATTTAATTGTTATATGTTATTTTCCATGTCTACTAAAAGGGGTGGTTTCAGCTTTCCATCTCTTTTTCAGCTATTTTCACGTGCAGGGCTCGACTTCGGAAGTGTTTCTAGATATGCCCAGACTACTCAAAATAATGTACAACGTCAGATTTAATTTTTATATGTTATTTTCCATATCTACTGAAAGGGGTGGTTTCAGCTTTCCATCTCTTTTTCAGCTATTTTCACGTGCAGGGCTCGGCTTCGGAAGTGTTTGTAGATATGGCCACACTACTCAAAATAATGTACAACGTCAGATTTAATTGTTATATGTTATTTTCCATGTCTACTAAAAGGGGTGGTTTCAGCTTTCCATCTCTTTTTCAGCTATTTTCACGTGCAGGGCTCGACTTCGGAAGTGTTTCTAGATATGCCCAGACTACTCAAAATAATGTACAACGTCAGATTTAATTGTTATATGTTATTTTCCATATCTACTAAAAGGGGTGGTTTCAGCTTTCCATCTCTTTTTCAGCTATTTTCACGTGCAGGGTTCGTCTTCGGAAGTGTTTCTAGATATGGCCAGACTACTCAAAATAATGTACAACGTCAGATTTAATTTTTAAATGTTATTTTCCATATCTACTAAAAGGGTTAGTTTCAGCTTTCCATCTCTTTTTCAGCTATTTTCACGTGCAGGGCTCGGCTTCGGAGGTGTTTCTAGATATGGCCACACTACTCATAATAATGTACAACGTCAGATTTAATTGTTATATGTTATTTTCCATGTCTACTAAAAGGGGTGGTTTCAGGTTTCCATCTCTTTTTCAGCTATTTTCACGTGCAGGGTTCGTCTTCGGAAGTGTTTCTAGATATGGCCACACTACTCAAAATAATGTACAACGTCAGATTTAATTGTTATATGTTATTTACCATATCTACTAAAAGGGGTGGTTTCAGCTTTCCATCTCTTTTTCAGCTATTTTCACGTGCAGGGTTCGTCTTCGGAAGTGTTTCTAGATATGGCCACACTACTCAAAATAATGTACAACGTCAGATTTAATTGTTATATGTTATTTACCATATCTACTAAAAGGGGTGGTTTCAGCTTTCCATCTCTTTTTCAGCTATTTTCACGTGCAGGGCTCGACTTCGGAAGTGTTTGTAGATATGGCCACACTACTGAAAATAATGTACAACGTCAGATTTAATTTTTATATGTTATTTTCCATATCTACTGAAAGGGGTGGTTTCAGCTTTCCATCTCTTTTTCAGCTATTTTCACGTGCAGGGTTCGTCTTCGGAAGTGTTTCTAGATATGGCCAGACTACTCAAAATAATGTACAACGTCAGATTTAATTGTTATATGTTATTTTCCATGTCTACTAAAAGGGGTGGTTTCAGGTTTCCATCTCTTTTTCAGCTATTTTCACGTGCAGGGTTCGTCTTCGGAAGTGTTTCTAGATATGGCCACACTACTCAAAATAATGTACAACGTCAGATTTAATTGTTATATGTTATTTTCCATATCTACTAAAAGGGGTGGTTTCAGCTTTCCATCTCTTTTTCAGCTATTTTCACGTGCAGGGCTCGACTTCGGAAGTGTTTGTAGATATGACCACACTACTCAAAATAATGTACAACGTCAGATTTAATTTTTATATGTTATTTTCCATATCTACTAAAAGGGGTGGTTTCAGCTTTCCATCTCTTTTTCAGCTATTTTCACATGCAGGGCTCGTCTTCGGAAGTGTTTCTAAATATGGCCAGACTACTCAAAATAATGTACAACGTCAGATTTAATTTTTATATGTTATTTTCCATATCTAATAGAAGGGGTGGTTTCAGCATTCCATCTCTTTTTCAGCTATTTTCACGTGCAGGGCTCGGCTTCGGAAGTGTTTGTAGATATGGCCACACTACTGAAAATAATATACAACGTCAGATTTAATTGTTATATGTTATTTTCCATATCTACTAAAAGGGGTGGTTTCAGCTTTCCATCTCTTTTTCAGTTATTTTCATGTACAAGGCTCGTCTTCGAAAGTGTTTCTAGATATGGCTAGGCTACTCAAAATAACGTACAACGTTAAATATAATTTTTATTTTCAAAATTATCAATTCATTTCTATATTGCCTATAGGGTTGTTTTTAGCTTTTCTTCTGTTTTTTTCTAAGATTTTCTGAGCCCGGTATGTCTTCGAGGACGTTTTTAGATGTGATTATGCCATTCAAAGTGTTATATAAAGTCATATTAAGCTTTTACACGTTCTTATATATAACTTATTTGGTCCACTGTAAAATATTAAATCTTAAATCTAAATCTAAATCTAACTTCAGCCACGTCTCGTTTGCGTTCGAGTCGACACAGAGTGCCTAATCTGAGCGTGCTCTTATTTCTCCGAGCTTAATGTGGAGATCTCAGAGCGTGAGGGTTTTGTAACCTCACTTTTGCTCTGTATTTGAAGAAAAGACAGAGGTAGTGATCTTATCATCTTGAAAAAACATTTCCACTGCAAACTGCAATATATAAAGCCGATTTAAATCCATTATGTATTACTGGTGACTGGTAAGTGGCGCCCACAAAAATAAATACCCAGGAATCCAGGGCACTAATCAAATACTTTAAAATTACAGTATTTGACTATGGTTAGCGATGGTGTGTGCCAGGATCAGGATACGATAAATTCAAATTCAAAAAACAAGTTATTTATGGTTTAAATTAACTCATTTCACCCGTATATCAAAAGAAACTACAAATTTGACACGAATTTATAAGATTGTGGTTATGATCACATATCACTTTTGACAGGCGGTATCCACACAGCGTTGGAGATAAATTGCTATCCCCAGAACACTTTGCTCATGACGTCATAATACTCCGCTCGCTCTGTCGAGTGTTGACTCGAACTCACCCTTAATAACATGCTAATATTGAAGGAGGTTATTCCTGGCTCCATTTTGAGAAAAAAACTTTATATGAACATATGTCCTAAAAGTCTTAACTTTTAAACTACAGAGTGCTAACCTTTTAAGAAAAACTTTTTTTTATTATAACTTTGGTATTACCCTAAATATTTTTGTGAAATTTGATACACGTCTTCTATGCATCAATATGCATTTTCTGATGTACAAACAATTTTATTATTTTTATCAGTGGCGTCTATTTTTTTGATAAATAATGATTGATAATACATCACTCCCATCTCTGCCACAACTCCACCACCGGTAAGTTTAAAGTTGGTAATTTTTTGTTTCATACCCCACAGACATACTAAATATACAGGGTGTTAGTTAAACATGCGGCAAAAATTCAAGAGGTTATTCCTTGGACTATTCTAAGGATATTTTATCCTTTGATGATTTTTGAAAAAGCGCTTTGTTGCGAAGATATAAGATATACATCCTCCAAAAACTGAGGTAGCGTTTGTTCCAAAAAGTTGCGGTATACTTGGCCGGTAAGTCTTCCTGGTAGAAATACCGGTGCAATTAGCCAGTCACCCACAATTTCCACCCAAACGTTCAACGAGAACTGATGTTGAAACCGATCTTCACAAATCTCATGTGGATTTTCGTCAGCCCACACATGGTTATTGTGGAAATTTCTTATTGCATTTCGCGAGAAACTGGCCTCATCGGTAAAAAGAATCAGCGTAAGTAGTTGAGGGATTTCAACCAATGTGTGCAAAAGCCATTGACAAAATGCAATACGTGGTGCAAAATCCGCAGGAAGAAGTGCCTGAACGCGTTGAATGTGGTATGGGTACAACAAATTATCTCTCAGAATTTTCCAAACAGTCCAATTACTTACATTCAAAGTATTTGCAATTCTTCGCGTAGAAGTACTTGGATCTTCTTCTATCATGTCCAGCACATTCTCTTCTACGTCTACCATTCTTACAGTCCTTGGCCTTCCTGGTCCTCCACTTCGCTTCAATGTTCCCGTTTCTCGAAGACGTTGATGAATACATTGAAAGATTTTTCTATCGGGAGCAATGTGGTTAGGAAATCGTTCAATGAACAGTCGCCTAGCTTCTAATGCATTTCCATCAGTAAGTCCATAAATAAAATGCATATTAGCCATCTCGGCATTCGTATAGCGAGCCATGATAGAGGATTTCACTAACAACCGTTTACATGTCAACTAGCCAAACGTCAATCAATCTTAACAAATGCGACACATACAAACTACAAAAACACAACATACAAAAACATACAGTAGTACATACATAAAGTATCACGGGAAGTTGGTAAGAAAAAACAACTCCTTTTTCTTACATGTCTTTTACTTGATACGTCCAGTGTAGTACGCCATACTTTTATCTCACCTACATTAATAATGTGAAAAATACCAAAATTGGATTTGTTGAAAATTTTTTTCGCCCTATATCTTCGCAACAAAGCGCTTTTTCAAAAATCATCAAAGGATAAAATATCCTTAGAATAGTCCAAGCAATAACCTCTTGATATATACCCAATCACCCTGTATATACCTAATCACTTCAAACAGATTAGAAATTAGAAATGAAACTGTTTTTTTTATTTTTGACGCCATGTAGCTCGACAACGGCTGCAAAAGACCCCAGGTTTATATAACAAAAAACTTGATTTTTGGTCATAAAATACGCCCCTGGATTTTTAACTTCTATTTAGGAAACAGGCCACTATCTTATCGATCGTTTATTTATTGTGCTATTATTATTGCAAAGTTTAAGGTAAATGGCGTCGATCCATTGAATGTAAGGTTTTCATTTATTTTATACAGTTTTCAATTACTTATACTATACATATTAATTTTACAGCATTATACATTTATCTTAAAGGCTTAAAGTCACTATGGGGAAATCATATCTGTTTACTGGACTATAAATTTATTTTGTTGCCTTTGGCATTTATTTTCAACAGCTGTTGGTTAAACTAGCGATGTTAACAAAGTAAAGACTAGATATTTATAACTATATAAACTATTCCAGAGTTTTGCTAAGATCACGCGGTAAATACCAAATAATCTAAGGTAAAGACAAATTTGTGGCACTTTAAAAGAAGAATGGACCTCAAAATATTGCTG
The DNA here is from genome assembly GCA_963924545.1 of Pogonocherus hispidulus. NCBI lineage: Eukaryota > Metazoa > Arthropoda > Insecta > Coleoptera > Cerambycidae > Pogonocherus > Pogonocherus hispidulus. The sequence goes on along the minus strand of OZ004697.1, from coordinate 35,021,649 downwards.
TAAATTCCAGAAATTTTATGCGTTTTTATTTGTGTTTTATAGGGAACTATTTTATAATATTATGTTACGTAATAACTCTTTACTGTTGTTTTTTTAGTACATTTTTTATACCACAATATATATTTTTACGTTACTAGACCATTTCGTACTTTTCTAAGGTTTCCGATCTAATAAATGAAGTTAACTCGTGTTCGTGTACTCGATATTAATTGCTTTTCGTCTGCAACGTTTCTGCAGTTTTGTTTCGGGGTCAGTTAATAAGTTCACGCTCCAAGTTCTAAAAAACACGCACGAACTGGTTCATCATGATTCTTCCGAAGGGATCTGTTACCGCTTGTCAAGACGTCGGGCCTTATTCTAAAGTGATTTATTACGGAAAGCACCTATTATTTACTGTAATATGAGGTTGATTAAGGTCCGTACATCCTTTTTATCGAAAATGTATACGCACACTGACAAATCGAAACTGTTATAAATTTAGGCAGTGGATACATGATTAATGGAAACTGGTTCTGTGGAAGTGAATAAATTTCAGTTCAGTTCTTTAATTTTCTCAATATAAGATGATTAGGATAGGATGGTAGAAATCAAATTAAAAGTAAATCAGGCAAATTTCTTGAATTGTCATGTATACATCGCGAGATGACCGTACATTCCCAATATTTCAGGGGCGGATCCAGTACATATTTTACTAGCTACTAGCTACTAGCTATACCGGTAGTATCTAATATAACAAAAGCACTAAATATTTCACACACACTCCACATTAGTCCTTTGGACAGTTAAATTAAATTAGCGGCAAGTGTTCTAGGTGTTCTAGAAATTATTTTCGGATTTGTAATGTTTAAGTACTGTCGAAGAAAGTACCCTTGCGGGCATTGGTGCAGTTTATTCCATGTTGCCAACCAATACACTGGCGATGTCCGGCCTGTTATGTCGCTGGTTTCGTCCACACCCAACCAAATGTTTTTTTACATACCTCAGCACATACAGTGGTTTCAGGTTAGGTTATCCTTAGAGACTGTTATATATAGAGGGAGACAGAGTTAGTGAGTGTAACACACATATAATTTTGAAGAAATTCTCAAAACACTCAATTGTTTAGCGTGCTCCACGGCATATTACACGTAACCATTGTTTTTACTAAATCTAGTTCAGTGCCATCTGATGTTGCCAGACGTACCATAATTATTATCGAATTGTACCATAATTTGGAACATATGAAAATATTTTTTTAAATATAACATAGTCGATAACGCATGTTGGCCGACATTAGACTTTTCTGTTCTACCATATTTAAGATGAGCCATATGTTCCTTGAATCTAGTTTGAATTGACCTTCTAATTTATCCAAATTACAATGTCTTACAAATGTCTTTACAGCTAATTTCGTAAATCCTCGACTATTCCTTAGTTTCTATTTTGTCTTTTAGAATTGCCTAAAAGTTGTTGTAGTTTATTTCCCAATGAATAAACCATCGACATATCTATATCTTAAAACCTTACCAAAACCACGGGTGAAACGAGGATCGTATGGGATAGATATGAATTTTGGATTTTCTATTTCATTTTGAAAAGTCGAGGAATTTCGAAGTATCTCTTTAAATTTACGTTTCCTAATTATTTTATCAATTGTTTAAGTACCTACTGACTAAAGAACGCCTATATTAAACATTGAATGTATAATATTTGTTTGTATATTTGTGTATTGAATATTAACTAATTAAGTAAAATGTATAACTCAGTACTAATTTATCTGAAGGATGGTTTGATATAACTAACTGATATATTCCATTATTTGCAGAACGATGCAAATAACCAGTTTGTATGCGAACGACTTCATCAATTCAGCGAACCTTTACATCGCTTTGCTTCCTCACATACTGGTAAGTATACTTAGATACATAATTTTAACACACAAACTTATTTCTGTAAACCACAAAACTCTACAGATGAAGGAACAATTATTGTATTCTCGATATTCTGCTACACTTACCGGAAAATATAAAAAATAATAAAATAAATTCCTACGCCACAGGGTATCGGCCAAATGGTTTAAAGTTTAAAGGAATTTAGATACAAGATGATATTGCTTACGACTAAAGGAATTTTTTAGGTCACGCAATGCCAAATTGTAAATTGGTGAACATAAGTTTTAGGAAACACTGCTTTCAACATATGCACTCGATAAAAAAAAACAATTTAATATCGTTTTCAGAAATATAATTTATTATTATTTGTTAATATATTAATATTATTTATTAAATGTAATTTTTTTAATAAAATTTTATGTTTTTACAGATTTCAATAGAGCTTCACTAACGTAATACATTAATGTACCAATATAGGTACATTATATACTTATACATTATACAGGGTGTTTCCCATTGGCGTGCAGAACATCTAGGGACATATTCTATAATTAAAAATAAAATAATTTTGTTAACTATCCGTAGGGTCCTAAGGCCGGGGTTTTCGAGCTACAAGGATTATAAAATAAAAAAAATTTAATTTCAAATTTTTAATATCAAAAGATATTAAAAATAGATATTGAGCTTGAGATATTTTTAATAAATTTACATTTAAGTATACATTATTAATATTTTAGTAGTTATAAACTAAAAATAATCAGCTTTACCAAATAACTAGTGGCGGAGGTGTACTTCATTGTCGTTACTCAGGAAAAAATATATATATCACCATGTATAATATTACAAACAAAATGTGTCTTCATATGTTCCACTGCATTTTCTTCATTTTGTATCCCTTTTTACAATTTATTGCATCCTTCACCATTGAGCAGTAAAACTGATTTTCTAAGTGTATTTTTCATGATATAGGACATGTTTATTTACATACTTTAGTATGCTATAAATAATGAGTTGATACCAAATTTGTTAAAAATATCTCAAATGGTTTAGAAATAAAAAATTTAAATCAATTTGTTTATTTAAAAACCCTATAGCTTGAAAACAGAGGCCTTAGCACGCTACGTTTATTCAATAAAATTACCGTCGGACTTGCTCCATAATAAGTAGCAAAATAATACGTCAGTTCTTAATAATTCGAACGGTTAGTGACTTTATAATATTTATTATTTATTATTTATAAGTAGTTTACAATTTCTGAATTGAATCGTGCCCTGAACAAATATTGCCCGCTACAAATTTATACACCCAGAACTTATACACTAACCGACAAAAGTATCGCACAAATTCATTATTTCAGAAACACGTTCGCGCACTTCGATAACTTTTTCCTTTTATTTAAATATGTAAAAAGGGTGAACCAAAACATACATAGGTGCCCCAAATTTAATATTTTAAACATAATATCAAGAGTATTATAAGTTTTTACATCGACACTTAAAAAAATAGTAAGGAAGGCCTAAAATAGTTTGTTATAAGAACAATTAATTGTGTTATCACAAGGATTTTTTTGCTTAACCACAAACCAGTATTTACTCTTTACTAATTGCTTTTATGTAGCATACTCTTTTGGATATATCTACTTTATTATTAGAAATATGCTCATTAAACTATTATTTTTATGAGAGAATGTTCTCGTTCTTGGATCACCTGCATAAAACAAAATATAAATTAATAATGTGAAAAAAATTAAATCATCGTTTTTAAAACCTCTTAATCCCCATAGATCCTGAATCCAGAAAAAGTATTTTTATAATTTCATCTATTTTTCTTTGCATTCTACAGGGACTAAAATTGATTGGAACCGTTCATTAGAATAATATAATAATAATAACATTTATTAATCCTTAAAACAAGTTATAATGGGAGTTCCGTTTATAATTTTCCTCTGAAACTTTCGGGACAAATACAGTGGGCCATGCCATATTTAATGAAAATATTTTTAAAATTACTACATGTCCGGTGATACCGGAAGTCCATACTAACTTAGTTATTTTAAATGAACTGGTAAACTTTTTAATGCATATGTGGATAGCACATTTTTGATGTACGACGAATGACGAAAAAAAACTATTAATTAAAAAAAATATGCAAGAATCCAACTGTGATGCCCATATTAAATGTAATCCAAAGTAGTATTTACCATTTTGCTTGTAATAAAGTTTAAATTAGTATAGTATAGCCACCTTCTTTATATTATTCTATTAAAATATTGTGTAAATGTATAAATCCATATACATTAAAACACGTCGATTCTGTCTCGCTCTAAATTCCGTCGACGAATCGACAAAGTTTCTAAGCTATCTCTTCCGAGGGGTGATCGCGAAGCGATCCCCGAGGGCGACCGAAGGTCGTCCGCAACCTTTCTCCTATGCGTAGGGGTATTTTCGTCCCGTTTCCTACGCGTTTTCCCAATTTAAACGCATTTTCAAAAAACCTCTGCAAAATTTTTGTCGATCGCCATTCGGCGATCCTCCCGCCTAATGGCCCCGTCACGCCTGCCGAAATCCTGACTTTTCGCGGTTCTCCCTAGACCCTTTTTCTAATTTTGCGGCTTCGAGAACTGCTTCACGCGAAAGTTCCGTCCTTTCTCTAATTCTTTGAGATTTTTTTTCGAGACCGTACGTCGACTCCTTCTACATCTATTTCGTCTTCGAAAATCTCGAGTCGCATCCGTCTCAACTTCTTTCTTATTTTATCCACCGATGTGAGATTGCACTAACGAGACAAGCACCTCCCACGAAAACTGTCAAATTAATTAAACTTCAGATAGGTTATTTTCCTACGAGAAATATTGCTAACGGAATCAATAGTACTTACTCCCAAACACTTCTGATTATCAAAATACTGAAGCGAAAGGCTTTTCCAATTAGAAAATCGGTAAAAATTATTTTTTCAGGTTGACACGTACAGTTTACATCCTTAACCCTGGATTTATAAACTCGTCGTTGGCGTTCGCGTCCAAAGTTAAAACAGTGTTTTAAAATATAATCCATAAATAAGGGATTGGCGATGTTAGGTTGGTTAGGTATATTCATATAAGTCGTTTATGCACGGTGTTGGCGCTCATCGGCGTTCGAAGATAACTATTTCAACTTTTTCGCCCGGCGTTCGTAGCAATGCCAACGCCAGCGCTAACGAAAAGTTTATAAATCCAAGGTAAACGTCTCAGGGTAAACTTTTGACAACAGGCGCGGTAGCGCAATGAGAATGTCGTAGTATTCAAAATGTGGTAATGCTGATTTCACGAGTTCGAGTCACGCTGGAGGTAGATTTTTTTACGTTTTAATTCCAATTATTTATTAGTATTAGTGTTTAGTTATTCTGTTTCATTATCCGTAGCTTTTATTCTTTCTGCACGTAGTTTGGAATTAATTCGGTCATTTTGGCAGTCTGTTAAATTCATCATTTTAGCTTACAAAAGTAAATATGTGCAATATTTTTGGTCCCATTGATAAAATTGATAACTGCGATCGAATTTTACTGAAAAATAAATTCTACTTTCAGCACTTAAAAAATTATGATGTTTTACCATCAGGAATAGAGTACCCTTACACTTCATCAAAATATTAAGAAAAATCGTTTAGAATAATTACATCATCATTCCAGATACAAAATTCTTTAATATGTATTTTTTTATTAAAAATAATATTATTCTAGATGCATTTGTCACCCGAAGTGTTCCTAGACCCCGGTAGGGCTAGAAATGGGAACGAAAATCACGACAGCGATTTTCTCCCATTTCTAGTAATCCCCTATAAATGCCCTGGTATTATTAAACAATGAGATATTATTTTGTATGCGAACTAATATATTTTTTAAATAAATTCAATCTGTCCTCATTAATCTGATTTAAAGGAAAAGAGGTGGACATCTTATAATTATCAAATTTTTATCATTATTGTAATTTATATTACATTTATTTATACTTGCCCTCATCACTTCTTCTTAATTTATTAATATTAGGTATTTATTTAGACTATACGTAGGACAGTACCGCATAGCTTCCACGCCAACCGCTGAGAAAACAGATGTTTCCTCTGTTAATGCCTAAATCGTGTTTTCGTGACTATTTGGCACGCTCAAAGTCAAAATATCACAGAAATAGACAAATTGAGCCGTCTCGACTTATAACTTGTCACCGGCATCATCCGCCCAGGTCATAAGTCAATGGATTCGGAGGTAGATTTCAGCTCATGCGATGGGAAAATTAATAAGACGCACGTTTTATTAACATGCAACTTGATGCTAGGACTAGGACTGCGTCATTAATAAAGATTATATTTAAAGTAGCGAAAATACTGTATCTACTTATTACGTCTAGGTAGTCGACTACGATCTTTGGTGTTTGGTTACTAATTGAGTGAAATTATGATAAGGTAATTTTAGATTTGAAATTAAGTCATTACTGTGACAGTAGACAGTGGTGTAACCAGTGGAAGGCTAATGGGACTGATATTCCCACCCTCAAGATAAGATTCTGTTTAATTTATTACATAAATAAGATAAGAACATTTTTTTATATCTACTAATTATCATCTTTAATCTCAGTGATGACTTGACTTTCCTATATTAGGAACTGAGGTGGGCTCAAGAGTTTTATTATTTTCAATCTGAATTTAGTCAGTCGCAGTAGAAAACATGTAGAATAATTCTAGTATAGACAAGCAATAAAGCAAAAAGCATTCTAACCGGTTAATGCTTAAAGTTTCGCTGGTTTTGTTGGTGTATTGAAACTGAATTTACTTTCTATAAATTTAACTAAACTAGAAACTAAAATGTAAACGATATATTCTATATCTAGAAAGTTCAATGCAATGCTATGCATTTCCTAATTGCATCTAATGAATTTAAGGTTGCTATAAGTAGATAATACATGGAGATATCTAAAAGTAAATACCTCCCTCAATTTCTGTCTTAAATTTCTTATGAACATTTACGACTAGGAATTGTTTTCAATATATCTGAAAACACGTTCAACTACTTTTGGTTTGATCGCAAATGAGCTGAATTGGTAAAAAATAAAAGTATGTTTACTTTTAAATATCAATATTGCGTTTAAAATAGTTATCTCTGTATAACACTATTATATAGTACACTTTTAGTACTTATGTGATTATTATATTTATGTAAAATAATAAAAATGTTTGTCCTACACCAGAGACTCCATTGATTAATTATTGAAAAACTACAATTAGGAAAAATTTGAAAATTTGGGAGCATCGTTTTTGACATATTTAATATTTTATTTAAAAAATTACATTTGCAGATCTAAAAATAATTACCAATTCTGACTATAGGGGAGCCTCTATTATTTAAGTTGGGCTGGTTTCTATGTATAAAGAGACGTACTTTAACAGAATTCGTATAATATTTTGATAATTATTAACACAGGGTGCTCAAAAAAAGAAGAATTAAATTGAAATTGAGAAAATTGCCAAAAGTTAATTATGAATTCAAATAGGAACACTCTGTTTTTATGATTTTATCTTATTCAAAATACATTTAAAATAAGGGTAACTTTGCATAAGGTTGTCTATTCTGAAAATTTGTAGTTTTCCAAATATTAGCAATTTAAAGTTTCCTATTACAAAAATGTTTATCTTTTAGTTGGCCATGACAGCGTTTGAAAACAATCAACTGCTAAATAAATGTCACTGTCACCTACTACTTGCTAAAAATTATTAACAATAATGCCAGAACACTTAAATTATATAAACGATTACCTATTTGAATCTATTTATTATTTATAGAGAATGTGATAAAGTAATATCAAGAATTTAATTTTTATTAATATTTTTTGAGCACGCTGTGTTGTTGTTGTTGTTGTTAGAAGGCGGCGCGGTTACCCGCAACACTCAGGTCTTTCGACCTATTGTGCCTGCCGCTAGTCGAGACCTGTTATTGGGAGCTGTCTTAATAATTATCAAAACATTAGACGTAGCCTATTAAAATAGGTCTCTTTCTACATAGAAGCCAACTCAAGTTAAATAATAAAGGCTCTCCTACAGTTAAAATTCGATCGATGGAGTTCCCCCCCTTTATACAGATTGTAAGTACCTACTATTATAGTAACCACTGAAACAATACTTTAAAATATCTTCTATACCAGTTCATTCTGATACCATACTTTTGTAAAATTGCGAGGTTGCACATCTAAAGCGATCACAAATTTAAAACACAAGAAACCAATAAATCTCTCTTTATTGAGGTTCCCGTAAACATAATTAATTTTATTGGGATTATAATAGACCAACAACTGCAGCGCATCCGATACATCATCCAAATTGCATATATAACCGAGTATTACCCTGATGATCGTTTAAATTTCCATAACACAATTTTATTTGTCCACAAACGTGTCGTTAAGGCTTTAATTACGGTTTGTAATGTCGGCAATAATAGTATGTTAAGATCATACATCTGGCTGAGAGGCAGGTTTATTTATTTAACGTCTAGAACGGTGGCCAAGTAGACGGTATTAAAGAATACCGGCACTATATCATCGTAAAAGTACTTTGTGAAATACATTGGCCGTGCCTAATGGGCGTCTCTCACTCGAAAATAAATATATCAATAAAAATATGTTGATTTATACTACCAGTAGAGGTATAATACTGTCTGAAGGGCAATAGGTGAGCGATTTATCCCGAAAATTTGATAATTGAGGTTTTTCTAAACAAAAAAATATCTCTAATAGCCGACACTCATTGATTATATTAATTTTTGTGGATTTAATTGGATATATTAAAAAAATAAGCTGATCTAAGTAAAAATTGTATTTATTTCCGTTATCAAAACATTACGTTCAGAAAGTGAATTTTTTTTCTAAAAATTTAAATAGCCTGTATATGCATATGTTTTTAATTTTATTCATTTGGCTACTTTACAAAGATGTAAACTACCTTGAGCAATATTTAAAGACTTTAAAACAACACATGGAATTCAGAGAAAAAAGAGAAAACAAGATTTTATACCATTTCAAAGTTAGTTAGATATAGCATAAGGAACCTATTCATTATTTTAATATCTGTTTTTTAATAATACCTATATTGACTGTAAAATAACTTTGAACAGCTATTAGTAAATGTTGAAATATTAATTGATCTTTCTGAACTTTAGAACTATAATCTGGAAAGAAATGTACCAATTTTGATTTGATTTAATCACGTATAAATTTTGATTCATCTGTCCATATTATTTTTCTTAAAAAAATTGGATCTTTTTGGACTTTTATAAGAATTCATTCACAATTAATTGTCTCCTGGTCTAAGCTCTTTTAAAACTATGAAGGAATATGGGTGAATTTTAGGTTTTTTTCAAATTCTTTAAATTGATGAAAATGAAATACCAAAATCTGTAGAGGCTGCTGCAATTGATGCACGTTTATTTCTTGCAATTTAAAGAATGTATGATGACGTCACAACTCTAAAACAAAAGCAGATAAAACTAACAGATAACGATCTGCTTTTCTGCAGATGCCTTTACAGCTACCTCTATTGTCTTTGAGGAAGACAATCCTACTTATTTATTGGTAGTAGCAAAGAGCCAAAGAGGGCACTACGGTGTATTTCACTGTATCTCGCCACTACAAACATTCATTATGTCCCTTAGGCAATCACGTCGCCAGATCATTCATCGATTCCGATACCTATGGCAATCTGACGAGATCATAACAAGATCTAAACCGGTCATTGTCTGGTATTTGGTCTTGATGAAGGATGTGACGACATCCATGGAGATGTTGATGTAATGCAACGCCAGTCGGGGCATATTGGCCGTGGAGTAGTTGTTTTCGGCATCTCCAAATAAATAAATTTTTCATGTCAGCACGTTTAAGTCGGCCACAGCCTTCTCTAGTACTAGCCATGAAATGAAATTGGCAACACCGCTCCACGCCGATGTTCTAGTCCGATTGCCGACCCACAGCCTCTTTAGCAGAGAAGGCTGTGGCCGATCGTATTTGACGTGCATTCCCAATTTTGTTTGTAATAAGCTACTTTTGACATAGTTATTTAAGAGAACGTTTGCAAATATTGAACAAATTATTCCTAAAATATAATTTACATTATTTCCACAGACACAGGTGTCTAAGAAGTCTAAGTAAAAGTTATCCGAAGCTATACTTTCTAAAGTTAAACTTGCAGCAAATCTTTTTGGTTTTCAGTTTTAAGGAAGTCAATTTCTAAAGAGTCGTAAGTAAAAATGTCTAAAGGTAAAATAAAAAAAGTCTGTAACATATTGTATGTAGTAGGAGACTGAATATAAATCATAAATGCCATTATTATCGTGGAGGCAGAGTATTTCCTTTTTAACTTTGTCATTTGGTTAATTTGATCTACGATAATGTTTAATTGTTTAGAATATAAAAAAGTCTCGTTATCGCAAAAATCTAAAGCTTGTTTTAAATACAGCAACGCCTGTTGCAATGCATTTTAAGTATTGCTTGTTTCTGAGTTACTTGAATAATAGGTATATTTAAATCTATCTAATAAATTTTGAAGTTGAGACCATCTCTTAATTTTCATATCAAAATCTAAAATCCACTTTAAGTCATTAAAATACAGTTCACTGCGATTTACAAATATTTTAACTGTTAGGTCGTTATTTATTGATATCTGATTTTCAATTTTAACTATTTCACCATGGAAATTTATTGTATAAAAAATGATTTTAGATGTCTTTTTTATTCCAACTTTCACCAAGATTAACTTATTCCGAAAAATTATTTATAAAATCATTGTAATTTGCACTAAGATCTGACTTTTCAAAATTTTGTATCAACATTTCATGTTGCTGAACTTGCTGTTGGCGCCTACATTCAGGATCTTTTCGAACAATCGACTTTTCCTTTGACATATATTTAGGCAAATTTGGGAAAATAGATGGGATAGCATCCGCTTTTAATTTTGCTTTACAAGCAATCATTGTTAATGTACCGTCTGGTAAAAGATGTCTGTCAAGTTTAACGACATCGTTAGGATCAAAATGTAACTCACAAACAACGAAATATTTTGTAGATGACCATTCTTTCCTAGGGATACGTTTGAGCCATTTTTGTTTAAATGTGTCGTCCTTAGGGAATCCAAAAACACTTTTTACCCCTTCACTTTTTACAGAGGAATCGTAATTAGATTTACACCCTGGTACACAGCACCGTGCCGGCATTTTCACTATTCAAGGTTAATTTCACTTCACCTCCAACTAATAAATAGAACATGTAAAAACTCGGGAAAATGATATTACATATCAAATTGGTAATACACGGCACTATCTACATTGACACTGATACTGATACTTTAATATACAACGGTCTGAAATAATTATCTCTTATAATTAAACGCTATTTAACACAAATATATAGGATGATTTAATACCACAAGTACAGACGCACCATTTACCAAAACTGTATCGCTCGGTCTGAAATTAGGACGGGATGCAGTGTTGCAATTTTCTCAGTTCATGGCTAGTACTAGAGAAGGCTGTGAGTCGGCCTTTACGGCGTTTTTTGAAAAATCACTCTGTATAGAAGTTATGAATTTTGTGGGTTACTTTATCACCACTCTGTATATATACCGGGTTTCCCATTTCATTTGACTAATGGAAATTAACATGGGCTATTACATTTCATTGAATTTTATATTTCCAGGGCACACTATGAGAAATATTGCTAACGGAATCGATAGTACTGACTGTCAAACACTTCTGATTACCAAAATACTAAAGCGAAATGCTTTTTTAATTAAAATATCAATAAAAATTCGTTTTAAGTTAATAGATGTAGTTTACATAACTGTTTTAAGAGATATTATTAAACGTCATCCGGTAAACTAGTTGGTTGAGCGGCAGTGTTTCAAACAACATTACTTTTTCACTTTTTCATTAATTATAAATTATTAGTGTTTACTTATTCAAATAAATATGGTTCATTGTCACTACCTAGTTATTATTTTTGAAAGTCACAATATTTGCTTATCAAAAAAAAATAATAATAAAACATGTTTTAATTGGTTCGTTTCCTTTATCTTTAGCTAAAGCTACTATCTTATAAAATAAGTAATCAACAAGCAACATATTTTTTATTTACTACATGCACTGTGCTTTTACTAATAATAGTGTACATACCTCTGCTAATAGTTACTATACATATTATACCGGGATATCAAAAATTATCTTGGTCAAGGGTGGTTGTGGAATGTAAAACGTGTGTCTTATTTTATTTCAGCACAATGACTTGACAGATTCTGACACAACAAAACCATATTCAAAAATTTAAAGTAAGACACACGTTTTACATTCCACAACCACCCTTGACCAAGATAATTTTTGATATCCCGGTACCTCAATCTGGATATTGAGTTAAACAGTTACAGAGGAACTGTCGTGAATTAGTAATAGGTTTTTTTTGAGGAGTTTTTTTAAAATATGATGAGTTTTTTTAAAATATATTTTTATTTTAAAAAACTCATAATTTTAGAATTATAGTTTTTTATTTAAAAAAAAAAACCTATTACTAATTCACAACAGTTCCTCTGTAGTACTGTTTAACTCAATATCCAGATTGAGGTATAATATGAGTAACTATTAGCAGAGATAAGTACACTCATTAGTAAAAGCACAGTGCATGTAATAAATAAAAAATATGTTGCTTGTTGATTACTTATTTTATAAGATAATAGCTTTAGCTAAAGATAAAGGAAACGAACCAATTAAAACATGTTTTATTTTTTTTTTTGATAACTAAATATTGTGACTTTCAAAAATAATAACTAGGTCATATGACAATGAACCATATTTATTCGAATAAGTAAACACTAATAATTTGTAATTATTAATGAAAAAGTAAAAAAAAAAGTTGTCTCTGGCGGGATTCGAACCTGCAAAATTTTGCGGTTCAGTTTGAAACACTGCCGGTCAACCAACTAGTCCACCGGATGACGTTTAACAATGTCTCTAAAACGGTTATGTAAACTACTCTTATAAACTTAAAACGAATTTTTATTGATATTTTAATTAAAAAAGCATTCCGCTTTAGTATTTTGGTAATCAGAAGTGTTTGACAGTCAGTACTATCGATTCCGTTAGCAATATTTCTCATAGTGTACCCTGGCAATATAAAATTCAATAAAATGTAATAGCCCATGTTAATTGCCATTAGTCAAATGAAATGGGAACTCCGGTATACACACATTATTTGAAAAATATGACAGAAATATGGATGATTTTAGTTTACCTACCGTTTAAATTAAATTGGCTACCTACATCTGTGCCACATTTCAAAATATCACATATAGGTACTATTGTTTGCCTCGATAACCATTATGTTCGTTAAAACAACTTTTAACAACATTATTGGACAATAAAAAAGAAATTTTATTTAAGTATCTGTTAATCGTTCTTCAAGTATGTTGATGGCTTATCTAAATATAGATGATGGTTGGTGTTTTATAAATTACGAAATTGAGACAGTTCAGTTCGTGATGTTATGTGAATTGTAGGGATTTAGAGATTTCCGTTTTTGTATTTAGCTTTAACAAATCTTTAACTAGCTATTTAACAGCTCGCTTTTACTTTTTTTCGTCTCTTATCATTAATTCCTTATTATTAAAATTCTACACTATAGATCTATTTTTGTAAACATTCCTATACTGCTGTAGATAGATAGATAAATAGATAGATAGATAGATAGATAGATAGATAGATAGATTTATTTATTTCTAACAGGTTTACACCCAATTACAAGAAATACTTACACCAAATATACATAAATTTTCATACACACACTTATAGAAAATCAAAGAGAAATAAACTAAATAGCAACAAATAATTTTGAAATTATATAATTTAAACTATCTTAATTAATATCACAGACATCAGCGACGCAGTTAAATATGCTGCACATTGAATGAACCGGAGATCTAACCAGAGTATTAGTCCTAGGGTTTCCGCAGTAACATGTAGGCTTGTTTCTAGAAGTGAGTCTTGGAACCAGAAAATTTATTTTGTGTAACATAGTCTCACAATCAATATTGTTATGCAACAACTTATACAAGAAGGTAACAGATAAAATTTTCCTTCTGTCGGCTAAAGAAGTACACTGAAATCGATCCAGTAGCAAATGTTGATCAGTACCTCTATCTGGAAAAACTCCATCAGTTTGAAAAGCCAAATATTTTAAAAATGTTCTTTGAACGCTTTCAAGATTGATTGTATGATTTGGGCTAAGGGATTCCAGATTACCGCCCCGTATTCTAATTTTGATCTCACTAAAGCAAAATAAAGGATTTTAAAAACAGCTGCATTGTGAAAGTTGCTACAATTACGCAATACAAATAGGTACATTTTACTTGCAGATGCAATTATTTGTTGAAAATGTAGATTAAAAGACAGTTTATCGTCAAAAAGTATCCCGAAATCCCTGAATTCAGTGCATCTATTTACAGTGATGTCATTAATTTGGTATTGATAATACATTGGCGAGGCTTTCCTGTTAAAAGTCAATGCAGGACATTTGGATATATTTAGGTTTAACTTATTTCTAAGGCACCAGTTATTAACAGAAGCCAAATCATGCTGTAACAGTAAGCAATCCTCTACTGTATTGATGGTTTGAAACAGTTTCATATCATCTGCATACACAAGTTTATAAGTTTTGACTTCATTCAATAAACTATTAATAAACAATAGGAAGAGAAAAGGACCCAAATTGGATCCCTGAGGGACACCCGATGTAGGAATAAATTGTAGCGACACAAAGCCTTCGTATTGATTTGATCGTAATTGTTTCCTTCGCAATAAATAGGAATTCATTAATTTATGTAGTTGTGTTGCTTTACACTCTCTTATTTCACATTTTCCAACTGTATATTTTGTGAGAGTGTTAGTTGCACCAATTATGTAGATACAATAATATTTGTTGGTACTACTGTGTGTCTGATCTGTACAAAAATGAAAGTTTAATTATTGTTGTTTCACTTGAAGACCAGCTGTATTTATTTTTTAAATACATTATTAGTTATATAAAAAGCTACCTACCTCATTAATATGAATATTAATGTTTATTGTTATTAAAAATATTTTAGGATCCTTTTAAGTATGTAAAATTATCCTGTATATAATAAAAATATTTTGTTTCAAAATAAGAGAGGTGGACTTTCAAATCATAGCGAAATACAGCGAGCTTTTCTTTAAAATAACAAAATTGTCCAATAAATGTAGAAGCTTTTCACTTCTGATGCAACCTGAAAAACTAGAAATGTACCTAGATTGTAATAGAAACTTTGCCTGCATTGCAGTAGGTATTATACATCCATAAAAGTTGCATTAAAATATCGTTAAATTGTTTTGCAAATATCATCTTAGTTTTTTACCTGATGATGTACCTACTTCAGTCGTTAGGAAAGAGCAAAATTAAAATATTTTTAACATAGATGGTGCTAAATTTGAAATAGCAAGAGTGTACCCTAAAAAAAACATAAGGAATTTTAATATGGAATTAATGAAGCATCGCGAGTAAACAGTATACAGTGTTATTCAGAACTTATCCATAATAAAATTTGGGGATGTTCAACATACATGTACAAATGTGGTAGTGCAAAAAAAAATTTTTTGGCGGGGTCTGAAAACTATTTAAAAATTTTTCATTACACGCCGCTGGATACTGGTCCACTGTAATGGAGTGACCTTGGGACTGACAATGCAAACTGGCTAGCACGAAAAAAACTTCGGAAAGGTTCTGAGAGTATACCGACACAGAGAGTTACTTTAAAATAAACTTAAAGATAGATATATGTGACCAAAGTGACGTGTCTTTAAAATGAATAAAATTTTGTTACACTAATTTTGAAGAATTGCGCTACTTGATTACTAGGTATTAGAAACATGAAATTTATAAAAAATTTGCACATACCTTGTTACAAAAGCTGTTCGAAATAATATTTCTCGACTTGTACACACTTTTGGGCACGCCTTATCCAATTTTTCCGCACTAAAACGAATGTTCCTCCTGGTTGCTGATCTTGTTGAAACGCAAATTATTAAGTAAATTGAGGATTTTCAGCATTTTGCTGCAACAACCACTCACAATACCTAACTCGTAATTGATAATCCACTGGTAACAGTCCATTAACTCAGCATTACTGTACACATGAGCCATTTTGAAAATTTTACAGTTTAACACTCCTACGATAAATAAAATACCGGCACACAGAGAGTACACACATAGACTGATGACTGAATAGACAATAGAGATATTATCCCCACTTCAACTCAACTTCAAAGTGTTTACTTTTTTTTACCACATTCTTAGGAATGTGGTATATCAGATTGTCGTTGAAGTACAGTTGCCCATTTACGTAGTCCTTTATAATGGTATAACTTTAAACATTGTTTACGGGAAATCCTAAGACTTTTATTATACATTTTTTTGGTGATATCGATTTCTTATTTAAGAATGCACATATCCTCAAAGTTTTAGAGATAAGTTCTGAATAACACTGTATATTAAGGATATCTTCAAAGTATTTTGAAACAAAATAATTTGTTAAAATTAAAATGAAGTTCGTATTAAATTAATGGTTACCTATTTAAAGACTGTCAAAATAATTATTTGCCAAATTGAAGAAACGGATACTTAATTTAAAAAAAAGCAATGGTCTCATATATTTTGAAAATTAGTAAACATTTGGTTGGGAAAATTTCCTTAGATTTAATAACAAATTTTGCTTTTTTCATTTTATTATTCTACCATTTCGTCTAATCAAACTATGACAGATTTTGTTAATTAATAATTTTCCCTACATTATACTGTTTAAGATTTAAGATTAATTATGTTTAACATAATTGTAATGCAACTCAGACATATTTCAAAAGCAGAGCAAGT
This sequence comes from Pogonocherus hispidulus, assembly GCA_963924545.1. Taxonomy (NCBI): domain Eukaryota; kingdom Metazoa; phylum Arthropoda; class Insecta; order Coleoptera; family Cerambycidae; genus Pogonocherus; species Pogonocherus hispidulus. The sequence continues at coordinate 35,004,840 of OZ004697.1, read as the reverse complement.
ACCATCAACATCACATTGATATAATAATAATAAAGTAGGTACTTTTTTTGGCACGCTCCAAGATCTAAATCCTCAACCGAGATATATAAAACAACTATTTTAAGATAATTCGTGTTTGGAGATGGGCGGACGGATGTAGTCTGCAATAAAAACAATGCCGGAAAGAAATATTCTCTTTCTCTTCTTAATCCAAACACTTTAACGCGCCATCAAAAACGGCTTATTTTGAAAATAAATTCAACAGTTAGCGGCTTCTAGATTAGAAGTGGTAAATTTACGCTCCAGTCGTAAAATCGAGCACTTATTGGATGACATGTTTATGTGGGTGCATAAACATATAGAATAAGTAACGTTTAAAGTTGCAATAAATACGAGCAAATAATTTCATTCCCGCTGCATTTTCACCATAAATACTTGACTATGTTTTTTATTGAAGATATTTGATGAAAACATTTATAATATCTAGTGGGTGTTTAAGAATTTTAACTTTAAAGAAACCTCAGAACTAACACAACATAATAACAACATTAAAGGAGAGCGTTACGTGGCATTTATTATTTTATAATTGCAAACAAGCTGGCATCGATTGCAATGCACTTGCAATTGCAATGCAATGCGATATTGCTATGTACTGATCACCAATATTACAAAATAATTTAGTCGGATTAGAACTATAAGTAGGATCCATTTTCTTTTTTTGAATGTAGTAGAAATAGAAATTCTTATTAAATTGGAATATTTCAGTTATTTAAAAAAAATCTTAACCAAGTGCTAACCTTATATAGAAATTGATGTAGCAGGGACAGGATAGATCAAAGAAAAGAAGAGAAGACGATACAGGAAAAGTATTGAGAAAGAAAAAGAAGCACAAAAACAAAAAAAAAACATTATCAGTAAAGAAGTATTTGTTAAAAAGAATATTATTTTACATCATCCTTTTTTTCTGGCTTGTTTTCTTTATCAAGAAAGGTTGAGGAAAATTGAAAAATTTGGAAATAGAAAAGAGGCTCAGGGGGGTGAAAAACAAAATACTTATCATCCTTTTCAACCCTCTCTTTTAAGAAAATGCCTTTATTTGGTAAAGAAAAGAAAACTCCTCTGTGCTGTTTCTAGTTAGATCTCATATAAGGTAGACATGTTCTAGCTTTGAGAAGAGAAATGCACTAAAGAATAAGGATACAGGTTTAAATATCCATAAATTACTTTGAGTTTGATTAAACAAAATCAAGATGCTGAGAGGTTCGCGCTGGACGTGATAAAAAAAACTCAAGGTACAATACTACCTAAGGTTACTCCAATATCTTTAATACTGATACATTTCAATATTGTCATTAAAAACAATGGGATTCTCTTTTATTTTAAATTATATTGAATTACTTTTGAGAGAGTAAGGGAAACCGAGTTCTTTGCTCAACAATTTATTAACTTAGGCTATGTCAGATTGAAGCGCAAGACGTTACAAGAATTAATTGTCGTATCAACTGCTGATACAAGTGTCAAACGTAACCATTGCGTTTTAGAGAATTGTTTTCTAAATAAAACTCACGTGAACGTAAATTGAAACGATTTAAACTTTAACAACATGGATTTACAAACAAGAATTGGTTTAGTAAAAAATTTGGTGTTTAGAACACGACTAACAACGTTGTAAGAATGAAAAGACTCTATTAGGGAGCAAATGGCTGCAATTCAACCAGAAATGCTGAATAATGCTGTGAAATTTAGAAAAACGTTTGGTGATTGTACAGCAGCAAAATGAACGACATATCGAACATTTGCCTTAACCACTGTTGGACATAGGAAATCCCATTATTCAAGTAATCGAATTTCTTTTAACATCCTGTTATTAACTTAATTTGTTAAAAATACATAATAAGCTGAAATATATCCCTTACTTTATGATAACCTTGTACTTTAAGTACGTTAATTATAACTAAACATTTTTTAAAATATGTATATATTTAGATATATTTGGTTTTATCTCCATATTGATTACTAAAATCTACGGCTGTTGTACACGCAATAATTATTCACGAGGCACTCATCCCACAAATCATTTTCAAGTGTTATTTATTAGAGTTCATCATAACGTATTAATTAATTCGAAATATAGATTAGTATCTTTTCAGTAGAGGATTGTGAAGTATTACGTAGGTACCAATTCAAAGTTTCCCTTGCAAAGTGGTCCACTTTCAACATTTCCTGGGCAATTTAGAATTATGTACTTCCCCTCATAACACTAGACATTTAAAATAGCTGATGACAGGCCACTTAGTACAGCGAAGTCGGCAAGAACTAAAAGGATCGGGTCCCATCTTCTTAAGGGGAAGTTGGGAGATATTAACACGAAATAAAAACACCGATCCGATCTTTATTACATCCGGTGTGGCATACCTTAAGTTTAAAGTATATTTAGGTGTTTAAATGTTTCAAAATATGGTGTCATTAGGACACTGAGATTTATGGTGTTTATAAAAGCGCCACTGGCTTATTTGACAACAAGAGTATACGGGATTTAATGTTTTTTTATTTTTAGCCTTTGTAGACTGAAACTGAAATGTGCAACCAGAGTGGTACATTTTCCTCTAGATTTCACAGTATTTTTGTACATTTTTGAGACAACCTTAATCACTAATCGAATCGAAATATGCTTGCGTGATTCTTTTACTAGTTATAATATAAGTGTATATATAATATACAGTATAGTATACAGTGCTTTTGAAAAGTAACGAATAAATTCATTATTTTAGAAATTGAGGAGTTTTCGAAAAAATCCCCTGACACGTCGATTTTGTTTTTAAAAAAGGTACTTTTTGACATACGACCCATATTTGTGACGTCATCGTTGTTCGAGATATGACGTCATCGACAATTTTTTTAAATAGCAACCCCCAATTTTGACCACGCCATTTGAAAGAGCGTATCATTCTACATACGCATCATGAAAAATTATGGTGTTACATTACAAAAATTTCAAGAAAATAATGTTTGAAGATCTTAAAATTTAATTTTCACAATACCTACTGACAATGATAATGATTATGTAAAAAATCGACTAAATTAAATGTGCAAATTGTGCACCGTTGGCTGCCTGACAGTAGCCAAGACGATTAATAAATTCTTTTTGGACATTATCTATAACTTCAGGAGGTATACGATGTATCTCGTGACGAATTCTTGCTTTTAAATCTTCTAAATTAACCGGTCTAGTAAAGTATACTTTGCTTTTTAAGTCCGCGTCCATGTTTATTTAGATGAGCTGTTCCCAAATCGTTGGATAAGGAGAAGGAGGCCGATTGAGTGGCCAGCCAGATCGCCTGATTTGACACCACTAGATTATTTCTTGTGGGGATACTTAAAAAGCAAAGTATACGTTACTAGAAAAAGCAAGAATTCGTCATGAGATACATCGTATACCTCCTGAAGTTATAGATAATGTCCAAAAAGAATTTATTAATCGTCTTGGCTACTGTCAGGCAGCCAACGGTGCACAATTTGAACATTTAATTTAGTCGATTTTTTACATAATCATTATCATTGTCAGTATTGTGAAAATTAAATTTTAAGATCTTCAAACATTATTTTCTTGAAATTTTTGTTATGTAACACCATAATTTTTCATGATGCTTATGTAGAATGATACGCTCTTTCAAATGGCGTGGTCAAAATTGGGGGTTGCTATTTAAAAAAATTATCGATAACGTCATATCTCGAACAACGATGACGTCACAAATATGGGTCGTATGTCAAAAAGTGCCTTTTTTAAAAACAAAATCGACGTGTCAGGGGATTTTTTCGAAAACTTCTAAATTTCTGAAATAATTAATTTTTCAGTTTTTGAAGATGTCTGTATTCTGCTTATTTGAAAAGATATAGCTGGCTTCAGATAACTATTTTGACAATTCAAAGCGTCAATGAATTAGTAATTTTGTTAATCCGTACACCTAACTTGGTAATTATTGTTCTTCTAGAAGTGGGTATAAGTTTAAAAAAAATAAGTTTACTACGCAACAATTCGGAAATACTATATTTTAAAGTAGATAGTAGATAGAAGTAGTAAGTTCTAGTGATTAATATGAGCTTGAAACGTTAACAGTTGTTTGTTTTTTGTGACTTTTTATATGATTACTTGATTACTCACTCAGTAAAGTTTGAGATTGACCTTGCGATCAAAAACGGAAATTTATGAATTTTATGGTTTATCTCAGAACATATATACAGGGTGGGTCAATGAAAAGTTTCCACCTTCAATAACTTGGTATACAAGTTTTTTCAAACAAATTCCAGAGGCAGGTCAATTTTTATTTCAAGGAGAACATATTTTCATCTTATTATGGGTGTGCCAAAAAAGAGACATTTACCACAACTTACATTGTATAAATGGAACACCCTGTGTATTTTTACAGATTTGGATAGAACGTTCTCTAACGAATATACTGATATAGGGAGATATACCTTAAATAGTGTTCCATAAGAGCAGTGTGTTAGAGAAAGACTTTGTAACGGCTGTAGTCTATTTGGCAACGAATCAGTATATTCTCTTTCTAACTCATTATGCTTATGGAACCATCTTTTATGTAAATCTCCCTCACTATTAGAGCTATATCCGTCAAACTCTACATCAATATATTCGTAAGAGGACGTTCTATTCAAATATTTAAAAATACACAATGTGTTCCATTTAAAAAAATCAAGTTGTGATAAATCTCTATTTTTTCCGACACCCTGAATAAATGTCAATAATATGGAAATGTGTCCCCCTTGAAATAAAAATTGACCTGTCTGAAACTTGTTTGAAAAAACTTGTGTACCAAGTTATTAAAGGTGAAAACTTTTCACTGTATAAAAAATATATTGCCCATAAAATGTCAATCCTGGATATCTTTCATTTGGTTCTATATCTTCAAAAATATACAGTTAGATTAGATTTATATAGGAGTCGGCCCCCTGGCCTGGTCCACCGCGACCTAGAAGATCTATTGTGGCACTCCCAACCTATTTAGAGCACTCTGTCCACCTTTGTCCTTTGCATTAGACTCCACAGCCTTGATAGAGGCTCTTCCATGTAGCTATTGGCTCTTGGTCTTCCTTCCCCAAGTATTTGAAATCTCAGTCTTGTCAGGCCCTCGCACTAGCACAGTACGTGTACTGAGGTTTCCTCTTCTTCTTGACAGAATCTGCAAGTTGCATTTTCTGACAGTCCCATTAGATTCATGTGCCTATTTAGCCTACAGTGTCCTGTTAGGAGACCTACTATTATTCTGATGGCCTTTTTATTCTGGCCTAACAGATCTGCTGTGAATTTAGGCGTCCGTTCTTTAATGAATAGCTTTGCCTGTCTCAGTTGTGGCAGATTCCTCCAACATTCTAGAGATTTGTTTCTCATCCATTCCCCCCATGGATGTTTTAATGCATGGCTTCGCTATGCCGCAGAAGGGTTCTGGTCCTATGAGGTCTTTTGATGCGCCTTATCGGGCTAGTGTGTCTGCCTCCTCATTACCTTTGTGCCCCTCGTGCCCAGGTACCCAAGCTAAAAATATACAGTTATGAGAAGCTTTCTCAGCTTCGGATATAACTTGGAAATATTTTTATACTCGCTATAGATACTGTGTGATCAAACGAATAAAATAAAAATCGACGATATAATATTGTAGTGAGGACGTCGATGGGCTTATATATCCATATTTACTGGCGTTGGCGAGTTAGACACAAGATTTTAAAATAAGTTTGCCGCTTCCCATGTATAACGCAACGTGTTTAATTCTAAAATTGTCGCCGCCAGATAGCAATAATATCATCTTTTGACAGCGACAGATCTTGTAATGATACGAATTTACAAAGTCCGGGATATTTATATCTATTAAAACAGTGTTTTACTGTTTTAATAATGTATTTTTGGAACGCAGCGCTGACATTTATTTGCTTTTTCAGAATAGCCAGCGAAAGACGTTCTCATCTTCTCTTTGGTTTTGTTGGGCTGTATAGATCTGACAGGCACATCCCATAATTTGTGGAGTTTTATTACCGAAAGAATTTTTTGATAAAATATAGTTTCCTATGTCAAAATACATATACAGTGGCGTTTTTAAAACATGAAAGGGAGGACATTTTTTAGCAAGCTACAGATTAAGGCATTGTTAATTGTTACAGGGTGTAACATTTCATTTCAAATAACTTATAAATGATGACCGAATTATAATATAGAAACATAATAATGAAAGAGAAAATGGAACAGCGGATAATTATTTTCAGAAACTATTATAAAATGTTTACGCAACACGCCTCCCCTCCCCCTGTCCTGAAAAACTTAGATGACATGGGGGCAATTTAAATTAAGCTGGCGCTGCCATGACATCGGTTGGACTCATCCATATATCATTGATATATAACCTCACTAATTGTCATTAAGTTTTCCTTGACAAAAGGGAGATTTTGAACTCTTTAATTTTTAGCTTTTTGTTATCGTAATCGTTATACTGAGCAGGCGTATCCAAAAAGAATATCCTTTTTGACACTGCGCATGCTCAGTATAACCATTACGATAACTATAAGCTAAAACTTAAGGGGTCCAAAATCTCCCTAATGTCGCAGCAAGCCTTATAGCTGTATTCATCATCACCTTAGTTATTTTTAACTGAGCTGTTAAAATATTTAGCCAATCAGGAATAAGGATTTTTCCTAAGGATGATATTTGACTGGATAAGAATTTTAACAGGCTTGTTAAATATAACTTAAGTGATGGTGAATACCATCACTTAAGGCCCTTAAACTGTTTGTTAAGTGTTTAATTTGCCATTAGATGGCGTTTCGCATTTCGGCATCATCGGCATCTGGGCTGCGTTTAAAAATGCGTGGCATACGCTCCAAAATAGTTTAGAAATTCAAAGTCATGATCGCCGTGCAAAGGTGCCGTATATTTATAAACGTATTAGAGAACCCCTTGAATGTCAAGGAAGAAGTAAGGAACTATACGGAGCAAAATATTTATTTCCGCTCCTTAAAGGTGACCTTAAAGGCTTTAGCATCTCCAAGGACAAGATGCGCTCTTGTCTAAGATTGCGAAGTTACCCTGAAGGAGCTGGCCAGAGGAAAAGAGGTTAAATTGGTATGGGTACCAGGTCATAGTGGAATCCCAGGGCTGGCAAACGGCCGATGAACTGCCTCGACTCGGATCTCAGGGACCCAGCCAGGGACCAGAACCCATTTTAGGCATTACACGAAGGCAGGTCAACATGATTCTTAATGATTGGGCTTATGAGACACTAAATAAACAGTGGAGAAAACGTGGGAGCTGTAGACATGCTCGCAACTTTATAGTGGAGCCAAGCAAGACCAAGACGGCCTGGCTGTTAAGTCGTAGCCGGAAGGCTCTAAACGGGCGTTTTAACGGGTCAGTGCAGGCTTAGAAGACATCTATCGTTGATGAGTGTTGAGGGAGACCCTATTTGCTCAAGGTGCGGGGAGGGCGACGAATCGCCTTCCTACTTCTTGACAGAATGCGTGGCTCTCGGGAGACTAAGACACGACGTCTGAGGGGCCGGGGAGTTGCAAGGGAAAGAGGTCAGTTCCCTTGAATATACCGATATTTTGACCTACATTAGAAGCTCGGGAAGGTTCGACGAGGGAAGAGATGACGGAGTTAGGTAGGGGACGACAGGGGTAGGCAAAAAGGGCTCGCTTGTGGCATACTTTTGCTAGGTCTTGGCCGCCCCATACCACCACCACTACTACTACTACCCCTTGGATGTACCCAAGTCGCCTACCTTTTGACTGAGGCGGAATAAACACTCCATCAATCAGATTCATTCTCGGTCACTTTTATCAATTTTATTTATATAAACAAGTAGCAATTCCACTGACGTTGAATTTACATTTTCTGTTACTTGATAAAATTCCCAGCAACTTAGGATAGGAAGAAATCTAAACCTAACCTAACCGAAAACATAAAAAATCACCCTGAAAGTCTAAAAACGTTTATTTGTTTGAGGTAGGTTAAGGGTCACATGATGTACCCATCAACTTATCCATATAATCTCCATTTATAAACGAAGCTTTGAAAATAATCAGAGTACGTAGGTATCCTTTGCCTTATTGAAAAATAGCATAAACCAGATGATTTCGGGAAGATCGATTGAAGGTAATACGTGAAATATCATGATATCCAAAAAATAGCCAAATAGTCAGCGAAAAATGAAATGAAAAGTCACGGTCAATACTAATCTCAGGATTAGGTAATAATGAGAATCAGTTTAGTAGAAACATTTTATTGATCAACAGCAAAATAAATTTAAAACCTAAACTAATATTTATAAGCAATACATGCTGAAACTATCTCTTCTTCCAAACATATTTGAACTCGTCTTTTCATTATTTCAAAAATATTTCTGTAATAATTGAGGGGACCGAGCTTCAGCTCAAAGCCTTAAAAATGGTATTTTCAAATAGAGTAGTAGAAAAATGTCCAAAACAATCATATCACAAGATTGTGGGGGTGGGGACCAGAGTGTTGCTGAATTTCTATTAATGATCTTATCATGACAATGTCTAAGGATTCCTGTTGCTCCAAATTATATATTCTGAGAATTAATGTACCGAATGCCGTAAAACCAGACCTCCGTAAAAACTGTTACAATTAACATTTTACTACACTATCTGGATATTATCTAAAACCAATGACGAAACTGAACTCTTTTTAGATCATTCTATTCTAAATGTCCCTGAACGGAAATTAATGGCTAAAACATGAACTTACTGGCATAATATCTAATAGGTTTTGTAGCCTCATTAATTTGTTGTCCAACAGTTTCAGTTAAAGCATTATTCACAACATTTCCAACTGATAATATATTCGTTGGGAGACCTCCCTCAGAATTCCATAAAACATAGAGCATAAAGGATGCACTGAACCTCGGGAATTATTAGCTTCTTCCCTAAAGGTTCAGGGACATAGCTCCGGTTAGCTCTGGGCTCAAGGCGGGGATTGGATTTTACTGGTAAGCTTACTTATAAAAATTTGGGCACCAGGTAATTTAAATGAGAAAAAAAATATATGAAATTGTGAATGCGTGAAAGTAAGAACAAAAAAATTACGTTAAGATAAAAGTATATATTACAAGTTATATTTACAAATCAATTTATGTTAAATTGAAAAAAAGACTCTACAGCCTGAAAGCGTTTATAAAAATTTTACAAAAAAATTTTACTGGGCTGGGTTAAACAGTCTTCGGCCTACTTATGGATTGATCTCACCCACTAGCCTCTCCTAGATTAATCCGGAACTCCTGAACAGGTCCCCGTCTAGCTAGACTTGCTGGGGTTGCATGGATGGATGTAAGTAAATCCCACGTAGCTAGGTTTCAGGTTTCAGGCTCCAAAGGTGGAAACAGGCACATGTAAAAGATTGTATGATTAGCCCAGTCCCAGAGTTGTACAAAAAAATGATCCAGGAATTGGAATTTTGTAAACAATCAAACCGTAGAGCAACTATGTCTGAAGGACAGTATATAAAAATTGTAATAGAAAAAAAATAACTTATGACCAGTACTATATACTACAATAAAAATTACCAAAATTGCAGTAACAAAATTCGTAACTGTGCTACACAAAAAAACTGGTTAGCATAAAGGTGAAAATTTCTAATTCATACATGAGATTTTAAATGCAAAATTAACAATATCAAGAACAATGAAATAGAATTAAATTGAAAAAAAATTAATGTGAGACGGTCTAGAATACCAGCAAGTAATCAAAAATAAAATTCCTGGATATAATAGATTCTGTAATTAGCAGACAAAATTTATAGTATATCAAAAATAACCATATGGTTATATACAAACGCACTAACCAACCCAGGCTCTTCACAGAGAACAGACCTTTGCATACAGGGTACAATTTTCTTTAATCATATTCAATTTGTTAAGAAAATGAAATGTACTCACCTGTATGCAAAGTGCAGTTCCAATCTCGTGCATCCACCTTAAATATGTCCTAAGACGTTCCACCTGGAATTGGATGGTTTACGAGAAAAGTAGATTCCTGGGAAGATTAACGTCTCAACAACTCTGCAAAAAAATAAAAAAATTCGGCAGAAAATTTACACTACGTGTAAACTAAATTTATTATCACTTATCTCGTGACAACAACAAAAATATACGATAATATCAATTAATGAGCTTATTACAGATAATACTCTATTATATCAGAACACCGATCACTAACAATAGTGATAATAATTCAAGATTTAAATGAAAGTAAAATTTAAGAACTTGTGCTTTCAATAAGCGTAAAATTGTCAACTGGCTTGTACTCTGTTGAAAACCAGACTCTCGAATTTTTAAAAATGTCTTAATTTCCTGTCTGTTTTGCGTCCCTACCTTTTCATAAAAGTGACCAATCAGAAACACTTTAGAGGTAGACAACACATTACAAAGTAGAGAGCATTTTGGGTTACGGGTATTCAGGGAAAAATTATACGTATTTTGATATTATTTTTAATCGTCCGGAAATATACTGCTCGTCATATACAAAGGAACAAAATGATTAAAATTTTGTTACAAGGAATCATACTTACTTTATGCATAGAGGCATCGAAAGTCTTTCCGAAACTAAGATTCAATATGGAATTTGAAATGTATCAAAAATAAATACAATTATTATCAAATCTAATAAATATTTCCTGAATCTAGCGTTTCCTGAAATAACGTTCTTTTTAATTCCAGAGGCTGCTGAGGATCAGTTTATTTTATCTCTCAATGCAATAGAAAAGTGTAGCGATCGATCATGTAGGAATTAACCAAACAACTTTTACCGTGCAGACGATTTGTCGATCTTTATACTACAATGCATCTAGAATTATTGTGATGTCAATAAATGAATGTACCTTCATCTCAATCCCAATGACGTACTTCAATGACAAAATCGAGTCAATTCAGGGCCATAGAATTTCCTACTTCGATTTGGGTGTTTTTTTCTACAATACAATATTATTTTTAGATATACGGGGTGCACCGTTGAGTGGTTACAGCATCCAACATTTCTTTTTTATATGGAACACCCTGTATTTTATACGAGATTTTGATTAAGCATAAAATTCCCCATACCAAGTTATTTCGGTTTTTCCAAAAATTTGGGGAAAAACATAACCTTGTAAAAAAAATCATAGTAGCCTTGTTTCTGACAATTAAAGGTTGAGATTGGATATTTAGATAATCAAACCTTTATACTATAAACCGATATCATCGTAAAATGATTTCCTTGTACAGGGTGTTTTTTAAGTAATTGAAGTGGTCTGAATATATTGCGTAAAAACTCGTTTTTTTATGGAACCCCCTGTTTATTATAACACCAGACAAACGAATATTGAAACAAATGAGCTCTCAAATGATATATAGTTTGCTATATCTAACTCTGATAGTTTTCAAGATATTCAAAGGTATACAAATATGAGAGCTACTTATTTGTCATTTATTTATTAAGTAATTAAGTATTTCAAGAAAAAAACACATTTTCTAGCATTTTTCTTGTTTTGTTCAAAACTGTAGTTTTTTTAATTTTTCTTACTGCCATGAACAATATTTTATATCTATTAAACAGCCAACGGTATTTCCGTAATTTCAACAACACATCAGTTAAAAAATCTGATAGGAACCTGATAAACATTGAACAATATATTTTTTAAATAAATTAAGGAAAGCAAATACTAACAAAAAATAATAAGGGATGAAACAACACAATTTTAAACGTTGACAAACTCAATACATCAATTTCTAATATAACATTATAAATACTGCTGGAAATTATATCGTACTTATAACGTTGGACTAGGAAAAAAATAGGTGATTGCTACCCAGAAATGTAGTAAATTGGAAACCCCACCCAAGAGGCCACCGCCGAGGAGTAGGGAGGATACATCCCGTGATATTGTCTTTGGAGTCTTCTTCGATGAGTAAATTCGGGAGTTGAGAGGGATGTTGCTACCCAGAAATGGAGTAAATTGGAAACCCCACCCAAGAGGCCACCGCCGAGGAGTGCGGAGGATACCTCTTATATGTATCTCTTCCCCATACCGGCTAGAAGAATAGCCTCACTGTCTCACCCAGGCAGCTCTCGTCCTGGGTGGTTGATTGATCCCCGACCCGACCCGACCCAAACCCCTTCCTCGGGGTTGGTGGACTGAAAGAGAAAAGAAAAAGAAACCAGACTTAGAAAGGGGACGGCACGATGGATCAAAGAGTGGTTAAAAAAATGGTAACTTATCCCCACTTTTTCCCACTTATCCCCACTGGGGGAAAGCGGGAAGGATAAAGGAAAGAATAATGAAAATGATCAAACAATGAAGCCAATAAGATGGATACCGAAACGGGAGAGTGGCTTGGGGGGGGGTGGAATCGCAGAACTCCTCGTATTATCCTTATGTGTCGTTATGTTATCCTTAGATGTGAGATGTTGTCCACATTCGGGGATAGGTAGACTGCTCCCTCTCCCACACCACGTGCTGCCAAAGACGCATAGAGTTGCATATGAGATACTTCCTATGTAGAAATTGGTATTTTTGCATTTTTAAATTGTGACTTTTTGAAAGTACCCCGTCAGTTTTTTATAGGTATATATTTTTGCATTGCATTTTTCTCCATCCTGTATAACCAAAAATATGATTCATTGTAGATTTTACTATTACAGACATTACCTATAAAAAATATATTTTACCAAAAAACATTCTTCGCCACAAGACAGTTTAAAATCGGGTAAGACATTTTCAGGATGCAGTTTCTTAAACATGTCGAAAAAAATAACAGTGCTGACTAATTCCATTAACAGTTTATTATAATTACCTTTATTAAATACTATAATTTCTTAAAGATTTTCATTATACCACATTGTACCGGGTGGCCAACTAAGAATGAACGCCGACTGTATCTCAGAAACTACTTATCGTATAACTTTGGGGAAAAAATACTAATAAGTAAATCGGACAAGAGAAATCGCTGGAAAGTATTTTCAAGTTCGTAGGATGACCAATCAGTAAATGGGATATTTCTCAAAAATATGCCAAGTTAAGGCATAATTTTAAATAGTGGCATTATAATCCTTGTAAAGTTTGTAATCTTTTGTCTGTAACGCACTTTGCTCGCTCTATTTTTGAAAATAAAGTGGTGGGGAAAGGTTAAACTTTATTTTATTCAAATAAGGATAACTCCGGTTTTGGTTAACAGAATTAAACAAACTAGGGCTCGTTTGAAAGAGCTTTTCTTACTAAATAATCTGCAATATACTGTTCTTGAACTTATTTTACCGTGGTAGCTAGAGGGCGCTGTTTGACATCGTAACAGTTATTGCGCGTTTTCATAAAAATTTTAAATGGCAGCTTATGTCTCTTTTTACATTGTTAAATATAACACAAAATTTCTAAAAAATCAGCTGAAACCGCAACTTTCTATCTTCTCTCTAATGGAAGATATTAAGAGAACAAATAAAATTTAGGCTGCCGCCTAGGCCTATAATAGTCTAATTAAAAATTCAAATTTCATCGAATTTCAGAAATAGAAAATAATTTCCAGCGATTTCTCTTGCCCGATTTACTTATTAGTATTTTTTTCCCAAAGTTATACGACAAGTAGTTTCTGAGATACAGCCGGCGTCCATTCTTAGTTGGCCACCCGGTACATTATTATTGTTGACATTTTTTTAATCTTTCCTGTACCAGAAAACTCTGAAGTCCCCAAACATGTGCACTGCATATTTCCATTCGCCTGCTCCTCAGGCAAATAATCAAATGTCTGAGTGCTATGTCATGTAATTTTATACCTATTCTGCGGAACATATCAGATTTTAAGTACCACTTCACCCCCCTTTTGTAAAACTATGAACCTAATTGAAAATTTCCTTCAAACTCACCTTATCGAATAACATTTGAAATATAAATCAAAGTAATGCTTAGACGTTTTATTAATTATTGATCGTTTAATTTAATTCTAAACTTGTAAAATATTTTAAAGCAGGCGAATGTCCTATTGGGATATTTATATCTCCCTTATATTCTCTCCTATATTTATTTCTATCACCCTTAATATCTCGAGAAACAAACGAGATATGAAAATTTGCCGAAACAGTTTAATCTTCGATTCGAGAACAACTTTTGGAGCATAAGTCAAAGTTGACTTATAAATTCTATAAAAAATCCTTCCCTCTAAAAAACATATAAAATTTTATATGGGAATACCAGTCGAGTCACGCCTAATTTAAAAGGTATTTCTGTTCTCTATTCAACGGCGTCCTTAGTTTTAAAATCGGTCGATTCGTTATCAAGTAATTGTCGTTAGAAGTTACGTAAAGAGAAGAATGGGAAAAGAAAAGAAAATTCTATTTTATATATAAAATTAACTATGTAAAAACTATGTTAAATGCTCAAAGGGTCCACCATCAACTTCTACGTAGTAATACAAACGTTGCTAGAAATTACTCTTAGTCTTAGATTAAACTATCTAATGATTATGCCCTTCAAAATGTAGTTTAGTCATTATACAAGAAAATAACCAAGGTGTTATAGAAAATAAATTAATAAAATTTGTCATAGTGATATACAGGGTGTTAGTTAAACATGCGGAAAAAATTCAAGAGGTTACTCCTTGGACTATTCTAAGGATATTTTATCCTTTGATGATTTTTGAAAAAGCGCTTTGTTGCGAAGATATAGGGCGAAAAAATTTTCAACAAATAACAATTTATTACTAAAAATTACATGTAACATTTCTGAACCTACAAGAATTGTACAAAATGGCTACCTCCAGCTCGGATCCAACCATGCAATCGTCTCCTCATAGACTCCCGAACTCTTTCAAAAACACCAGGGTCGTTTCTTATTGAGTTACACCCAGAAATTATCCGATCGTTTAAATCGTCCACATCTTCCACTGGCCTAGTATAAACTAATGACTTTAGATGCCCCCGTAGGAAATAATCCAGGGGGTTTAAGTCCGGGGATAGAACAGGCCATACGTGAGGTCCACCTCGAACAATCCAGCGATCTCCGTTAACTATTTAATAATGGAAGTGATGAAGGTTTTCTGATGGGACATCCTACAATTTTGTGCTAAATTTACGAACAAGATTGATAGCCCATTACAAAGCAGTCGCTGAATTTACAAACGGCATTTACTGTTTTGTAATAGAAATTACTCCATCTTTTTGAGAAATGATGGATTTACGAAAGTGCGTTATCTGTTATCTCTAATAATAAGATGCGTTCAAAAGGGTGGCCTTACGAACAATACATCACTTGTTGGCTTAGTGACACATCGGTAATTCTCTTAACTCATTGCACTTGTGGCGTATTATTTTGTCCATATTTTCTTTATTATTTAAGAAACACGGTTGAATGTTGTCAATTCCTGTATCAATGTATTCGTGAGAGAATTTCTTATCGACAAGAATTTCTTGTTCCGTTTGCAATACATAATTTTAGCCAATAAGCTTTTGACGAACACGTTGTATAAGATAACTTCCTAAAATGCTTCAAATTGCCTATACTTTTATCTAAAACATTATTTTGCAACTATGAACATAACGAAGAAAATGAGAAAGGAAAAACTCCGGGATTCATCTTGTACACTGCAATATAAAAAAATACGAAATAATGAAAGTCATACTAAATATTACTAATTTAAATATTCTTGGACCATCATACATTTCAGAGATACTTCTAAAACTAGAACTACTTCCGTTAACTGGCCACAAACTACAATTAATCACATTTCACTGTTCCAAAGTTAACCAACAATTTATGCCCCTATTTCCAACTTCCGATCACGGATAGTTAGCAACACTTCGGAAACGGGAAACAAGAAATATATTTTTATTAAACTGTAATACCCGACTTGCAATTGGCTAGAATGGTAATGACATTGTTCAAACAAGTACCATTAATGTACAGACTGTACCATATAGACCTTCAATTAGCCCTTTCTAGAATACTAAGCGTAGTTATTATACAGTGTCCCCCTAAAGTCGTGCACAAATTCATTGTTAGGTAAACAAAACAAATTACTAAAAATTCCCGAAACAGGTGGATTTTTGAATTTAATTTACTATTTTTTCAAATAATAATTTAATATACAGGATTTTCGGATTTCCCTAACTGAGCTGATTCCAAAAATATACTAGAAGTTGCTTCTAATTGTTACAGGGAGGACAACAATACCCAAATTATTTACAAATATGTATACTAAATTTATTTACAAATAAATAAACGTACTAAAAATTGGATCAAAGCACCACATATCATTTTAAAATGTCATTATTTTTTGTTATAATTTCTTTGATGCTTTTTTAATTTTATCTGCCTGATAGAACGTGCTCGTGTATTTCTTGCAGGCAATCATTTTTAAATAGTGTGTTAAGATTGTACAAGTAAATCCATTTTGAATGATTCTTCCTTAAAATATTGAGTATTTTTAAATTAATTAAAAAACATGATTCTAAGTGAAACCGAACGGATTGAAATTCTTATGATGATCGGATATGGTAATAGAATTCGAACTCATGAGGAAGTTTGTGTTCTGTTTAATGAAAGTCATCCCAATCGTCCACCAATAAATTGATCCACGGTTAGCCGAACTGAAGCAAAGTTTCGAAATCATGGGCATGTTAAAGATATGCCCAGATCTGGCCGACCGACTGTAGATGACCCTTTTGACCATTGATGAAAACCCGCAATCCAGTCTGAGAGTCGTAGCAGATAATTTAGGAATGGGGTGAAAGTACATTGAGTAGACTTCTTCACAGAAACAAGTATCATCCCTACAAAGTCCACTTTGTACAAGAATTATCTGACGATGATTTCGACAGACGCACAGAATTTTGCGAAATGATGATGGAGAATGTCAGACAGATCCGGATTTTGTCAAACGCATAATTTTCTCCGACGAGGCGTCTTTTTATTTGAATGGCACTGTCAATAAACAGAATTGTCGGTACTGGTCAGATCGCAATCCACATTGGATGATGGAAGCACACACTCAGCATCCCCAAAAGGTCAATGTTTGGGCCGGAATTGTTGATAATCGAATTTTGGGGCCGTATTTCTTTGAAGGAAATTTAGATGGCGCAAGATATTTGGAATTTCTTCAGTTCGATTTAGTTTCTTTCTTGATTGTTCTATTTCCAAATGAAGAAGATCCAGAATTGCCCAATGAAACCATTTGGTTTCAGCAAGATGGTGCACCA
Organism: Pogonocherus hispidulus; assembly: GCA_963924545.1. Lineage (NCBI taxonomy): Eukaryota > Metazoa > Arthropoda > Insecta > Coleoptera > Cerambycidae > Pogonocherus > Pogonocherus hispidulus. The sequence continues at coordinate 34,987,620 of OZ004697.1, read as the reverse complement.
CCGCACTATGCCATCGCTGTTCGCCGCTATTTAGATGATGTGTTTCCTCATCATTGGATTGGCAGAAGAGGACCTAAGGAATGGCCCGCCAGATCACCAGATTTAACACCGCTCGACTTTTTTCTTTGGGGTTATGTAAAAAGCAAAATATACGTCAATAAACCAAACAGTATTAACGATCTGAAGGAACGAATTCGGCAAGAAGTTCGAGCGATCCCGCCTGAACTCATTGGGAATGTACAGCAAGAATTTGTTTCCCGTCTGGCCCATTGTTTGGCAGTAAATGGTCAACAATTTGAACATTTAATTTAGGTGTTTCTGGTGCTTTGATCCAATTTTTAGTACGTTTATTTATTTGTAAATAAATTTAGTATTTGTAAATAATTTGGGTATTGTTGTCCTCCCTGTAACAATTAGAAGCAACTTGTGGTATATTTTTGGAATCAGCTCAGTTAGGGCAATCCGAAAATTGGATAAAAGTGGGGTGTTCCATTTAAAATAAATTGTGATGACGTCATTACTCGAACATAAGTCACCCTGTATATTAAATTATTATTTGAAAAAATAGTAAATTAAATTTAAAAATCGACCTGTTTCGGGAATTTTTAAAAATTTCTTTTGTTTACCTAACAATGAATTTGTGCACGACTTTAGGGGGACACTGTACACGTGTATTTTTTTTGATACTTTGTTGTGTATAATTTATAGGTTGCACTGATCATGGACATAGTAAAAAGAGCGTGCAGAGCAAACGAATTAGTTAAATTATCAATTATTACTGATATTACAGATTTGGTTTCTTCAATCTCGTTTAAGATTCCTCGTTAAAATTCGATAAGAAAATGATTTTATGTGCCCCTTGAAAGAAATTCTATTGTTAAATAAGTATGCATGTAGTAAATGGATTACAGAGGAAATTATACAGGCTATGAAAGAACGTGATAAAGGTTATGAAGCAGCTAAAATAACAGGCAACGAGGATGACTGGAATTCATTCAAAGAAAAAAGAAATACAGTAACCTCAATGATAAGAAAACAAAAACAAAACTATTATGAACAAAAAATAGATAATTGTAAGAATGACGCAAAACTGATGTGGAAGACAATAAAACAAATTTACAACAGAAAAATCCAACACACCTCAAAGTATATTAGGTTTGGTACAGAAAAAATTCACAATGAACTGGAAATTGCGGAAAAATTTAATGCATATTTTGTGGAGAGCATATCAGGGTATAATCCAAAGTATACCAAAATACAATAGGTACCAAATTCAAAATATTGAAGTAAGCAATAGGTTCACTAAGTTTAAACATATAGAAATGAATAATTTGAGAAAAATAATAAGTGCTCTACCTAATAAAACAGGAAGTGATGAAATACTAACATATGTAATAAAGGATGCATTTGAAGTCATTGGCAATAGATTCTTAGACTTAATTAATACTTCACTAGAAACAGGAACCTTCCCAAAGGAATGGACGAGCTCACTAGTTACACCTATACCAAAAATAGCCAATACTACACTGAATGAACAGTATCGACCTATCAACTCTTTGCCCATTTGTGAAAAAATACTAGAATTAGTAGTTAAGGAACAATTAATAGATTTTCTTGAAGAAAATAATATACTAATAAACATGCAATCAGGATTTAGAGGAAAACATTCTTGTGAAAGTGCATTACAGTGCATATTAGATGACTGGGTAAAGGGAATTGACGCGAACAATGTTATAGTGGCAGTGTTTCTAGATTTCAAGCGAGCGTTCGAAACAATAGACAGAAATCTACTTCTCTTGAAATTAGAAAGTATCGGTATTAGCGATAAAACATTAAAGTGGTTTGCGTCATACATATGCTCAAGAACACAAAGAACCAAGTTTGGTGGAAGTATTTCAAGTGTAAAAAAATCGTCTTATGGTGTTCCCCAAGGTTCAGTTCTAGGTCCAATATTATTTATTATTTTTATCAATGACATTATAAATGCAGTAAAAACATGTAAAATTCATCTCTTCGCAGATGATACGATGCTGTATATATCTGGTGAAAATATACACGAAATTATAAATACAGTAAACACAGAGATAATCTATATATGTGGCTGTGTGATAATAATCTTAAAGTAAATATTGACAAATGTAAATGGATGATACTAGGAAAAAAACATAAACTAAATAACATTGCACTCACTGATGGTATTAAATTAAACAGTCAAACACTAGAAAGAGTTAATGAAATAAAATATTTAGGAGTAATTTTAGATGAACAGTTGAGCTTTAAGCAAAATATTGCATACATTATAAAAAAAAGTAGCTGAAAAAATCAATTTTTTAAGACGATTATCTAGAAATTTAACATTGTTTGCAAGAGTAACTATTTACAAAACAATAATCGCACCCCATTTTGAATACTGTTCAACGGTTCTCATTAGCATAAATAACAACGAACTTCAGATGCTACAGAAAATGCAAAATAAAGCAATGAGGGTTATCTTGCAATGCAACAGGTATACACCTATAAATAGTATGTTGCAAACTTCAGGTTTTATGACAGTTAGGAAAAGAATTTTACTAAGGGTGTTTCAGTTTATTTATAAATTGAAAAGATCATTATTACCCACATACCTAAGTGACAAGTTAACTTATGTTAGAAATCTACACAATCATGATACTAGTCAAAGAAATTGTTTTCATATAGAAAGACATCACTCATCACTAGCAAAGAGATCACTTTTTTATAGAGGCTATAATGAATTTAATAACTTACCGGATCAAATAAAACAATTTACTGGGTCAATAATCTGATTTACATATTTATGTACTAGCTATTTAAGGAGTGTACCCTAATGGTAATAAATATAAAAACTAATCTAATGCTAATCTAGGCTACTAAACCAAATTTTATGGTCCTTCTTACTAAATGTTATACCTACTGTTTCTTGTATTTCTCTTTATATATTATGTAAATAGTTCTATTATGTAAAAACTTCTTATAGTGTAAATGTATAAAAATTTGTATAAGTAGCTTTCTTGCTAAATAAAGTACATATTAAAACTCTATTCATTTCATAATATTTGATGCAGAAAGTATCTGGCTTCAGGAAGGGATAACACAAATCACTCATGATTTTTTGGTCAATAAAAAAAACCGTAGATTAACAGTATGTACAAGTGCCCATACCCATGGGCAAAAATACTTTTGGAAAATTTTCCCAAAAAAATTGTAATCTTCCTAAAACTTCGTAACCCATGGATATAAGGGGTATAGCTAAAATGTTTTCCCATATTTTAATGGCAGATTTTATGTCCCAAATTGGAAAAATGTTCATATAACGCTTTTAGACCGCCAGTTAGTGACAGATTTTTAGTTGTGATTTTAGTCAGTATGCCTTTCAGAGGGTATTATAATAAGTATTCTCTCATTACGAAAAAGAATAAATCAGGGAGTTATCCCGGGTTCTTCATATAAAAAAGCGAGTTTTTACTTTATGTTCGCAAATTGTGCGTTTTAGTACGATTTTAGTCAGGTTGCCACGTATTTTAAAATGAAGTTCAACACAAAAAATTCCTCGGAAAACTACCGGCATCCGTTAGCGTGGGTCCAAAGGGCTGTTGTGGTTATGTAAACTTGTATTTGAATAAACAATTTTTCCGCTTTTCCGAACAGTCTGCCAATGATTAGTATACAACTTTTTGTTATCAAACTGCTAAAAAACAAGATGACATACCATTTGCGTATGCCCAAGGGCATACGCACAAAAGAAAACTCCTTTTCTATATGAAGAACCCAGGATTCATTTTCGTCATAAGAATATAGGCAATATAATATAGGTACCACCTGAAAGGCATACCGACTAAAATCACAACAAAAAAATCTGGCATTAAATCCCGGTCTACTTGTTTTCAAGATACAGGATGTTAAAAATTAATGCAAAATATGGATTATTTTAAATTGCAAAGGAAACGGCTGAAGAAACTTCCTAAAATTTAGCATGCAGTTATCACATTTACTTTTCTACAAATACATGTGCATGCCGTTGCCAACTTAATTTTAAATTATTTCATGGAATAAAAGTAGACATTTTGTGGCATGCATTATAACGAAGTACCTGCTACTACTACAAGTATTTGTATATTCTATGTAGTATTTACTTTAAAATGAAGTAGATACTACATTTCGAAGTACTCCTTCTATTTTTCCTAAACATGATAGTAGCATAATAATAATAATAATAATAATATATCCACCCCTCATTCTAATCACAAGAATTAGTCCGAAAGTCTGACACTTGTCTGGGAGATGGGCGGTATATTATTATTTCGCGGGCTGCATTTGCGCCTCAGGAACGACTTACGTTGGTATGCCCTAACCATCATTCAGTGCTGGAATGAGGGAAACTTGGAAAACCTCATTAGTTAGGGGGACAGTCAAACATCAACTGATTTTAATCTCTGACATTAATAACAAACTGACATCCATCGCCAGGATGGTTGCCAACCCATCCCTGCGAACAAGCCTTGCTCTACGAGTAGATAATTTAATTAAAAATTTTTTGGTGTAATGAAGATTCGACCCACGACCTCTAGGTTGAGCGATCGAGACACTAAACTCTAGCCACCGACTCGGTGTTGATTAGAATAGAGATTGGTTGACTGTTTATGTTAGATGGTTATGTACAAGGTGGCCCGTTTAATATGGGCCTATACCTTATCTCAGAAACTACAAGTTCTACAAAAAAAAAAATTATAAGAAATTGTTTTTTCTAAAGTTACCTTCAATTTTTTTATATTTTCAAACTTATAACCTGTTTATATGAACAGCGATGGACTAAAGTTCCTTTTTTTTAAATAGCACACCCTATATATTATTACATTTTCAGAAAGCCCTTCTAAAGACGAGTTCAATGATATATGATATGATGGGTCTGAGCCTTAACTTGCGCCAAGAGATTTCTAATCTTATGTACTTTATTATGTAATTACTCAATATTCAACTTATAATAAAAATTTGACCGTGTTGCCACATTTCGAAAACCATAAATTCTCACGATTATTTCAAATGGAACACCCTGTATATTGTTACATTTCTAGAAAGCCCTTCTATTGACAAATTCAGAGATATATGATACTCCGAATATGACCAGGATTGAAATAGTGCTAACCAAGATCCCAAATTATCATTTTGAACTCTTAATTTGCATAAACAATCTTATTGTTGAAAAAGTCTAGCAAATAATTTCTTTTCTGGAATTCGTCTCACGGGAAATTTTGTTCTATACTCTCTAAGAGCAGGAGCTGGACTTTTATTATTTGATAAATAACATTCTAACATATCAACTTTTTCTTCCACACTATACATTATTATTAATAAATACTTAATATATTAACGCAATGTCAAATAATTTTTCAGTTTACCCCGGTTGTCAAGGCAATGATAAATCCTATAATAATTGTGGATATTTTGTTTACAAAAGCTATTCCGACTAAACGTTAAAATATGGTCATATTTAATGAAATTGCCAAATAATAAAGACAGAGTAGGTAGGTACATCGTAGAATTACCTGTGTATCTTCAGTCACTAAATAAATTTTTTCAGGGGCTTTGAAAATCAACTAGTATACAATAATATGATATATTTCACCGAATAATATCAAATTTATGTTGAAAATTATATAGCAACCAAAATTAAATACGTGCATTTTACTGAAACTAGTTTTATTATAAATATTAATAATGAAAATGTCCCTATACTAACGTTACATCAATTACATCAAAGTGATAGATCATATACTACCTATATAACTTTTTTTGGTGCAAATTAGAACTCAAACATTTAATTAAGTAATAATAAAAGTAATTTTGTTAGTTACAATTTGAATATTGGAGGTTTCCTGAAGATAATACTCAATAACTCCGAAACGGCGGGCGTCAGACCCATCATATCATATATCATTGAACTCGTCTTTAGAAGGGCTTTCTGAAAATGTAATAATATATAGGGTGTGCTATTTAAAAAAAAGGAACTTTAGTTCATCGCCCTGTATATAAACAGGTTATAAGTTTGAAAATATAAAAAAATTGAAGATAACTTTGAAAAAACAATTTGATATAATTTTTTTTTCTGTAGAACTTGTAGTTTCTGAGATAAGGTATAGGCCCATATTAAACGGGCCACCTTGTACATGTACGGTACCTAATCTATTCAGTGTTATAAATGTATTTCAATCTTAGAGAGATTATGGCCACTGTAAACATAGAAACTGGAACTAAATATTTTAAATAAACTGCAGAATATAAAATCATCGTTTATTTTAAGTACCTAAGCTTGCATAATCTGTTTGGTTAAATCTCATAAGCTAGATATACAAGCAATAGTAAGAAATTCCGCTCCGTTTCAATTTGCTTCATACTACTGATTGATGACTGTCATTAAAATAATGAAACGCAAAAATAAAATATGTTTAACGTCACTTGGCTCTTAGTAGTGCTGAGAAACACACCGTAGTACCCTCTTTGGGTTTTGGCTACTATCCGTCTGACAATTATTGTCTAACACTGACGTAGTTTTCCACATAACACCAAAACACTCTACTGCACTCGACGCGCGTTTCACCAACCAAGTTGGCATCATCTGGAGATGATTAAAGCTTCAAAATTATTGTCTAATGAACAGACAGATAGAAATCTGCTTTTCCGCAGTTGCCATTAGAGCAGAGACCTCTATTGTCTTTGAGGAAGACAACCTACTTATTTATTTGAAGGAAATGCCGAAAATAACTACTCCACGAGCAATGTGCCCCGACAGGCGTTGCGTTACTCCAGCATCTCCATAGAAGTCGCCACATACTTCAAAAAGGGCACTATGGTGTGTTTCTCGCCACTACTAACATTCAAGATGCTCCTCATGTCGCAACATCGTTCATCGATTCCATTATCTGTGGCACTCTGACGAGCGAATAATGAGCTCGAAATCGGCCAGTGTCTGGTGGTTGGTCTCGATGAAGGATGTGGCGACTTCCATGGAGATGCCGTAGTAATGCAACGCGCGCCAGTCGGGGCACATTACCCGTAGAATAGTTGTTTTCGGCATTTCATCCAAATAAATCACTTGGCTGTTTCGACATTTTTGCAAAATAATGTAATTTATTTTGAAAGCTTTTTAGGCGTTTAAAAATGTGTCCAAATATAATAAATAATTTTGGAAAGCAAATAACAACAAATCGCATTTTCTTACATTTCTGGATTTTTTAGATGGTATTCAATAAGCTTGAATATTTTATATAAAATATTACCAATTTCCAAGGAAAATCGCAACAAACTCAAAAGTAAATAATTATGTTACAACAACATATGCAACTAAAAAACTTTACAACTTACTTTATATTATACAGTGCGTTTCACCTCTCGCTTACACACCACCATCTTCCTTATATTATTATATGGAGGGAAAAACACTGTATATTATACATTTTATCAAATTGTATAATCAGCCATAAAAGAATTAGGATTCAGTCAATGGTATAAATTATAATTCATATTCGTTATATTTCTTTCATTTTCTTACCATAAGTAAAACCAAACAACTTTTGTGATTTTACATTATTTAAATTTTACATTTTACATAGCAATTTATTCATATTGCCATCCATAGTAAATTGTTTTATAATTGTTTTTCAGGTTACGAAATAACTTCAACTACCTCCAGCTTGGACTGCCTGAACTTGATTGTACAAAGTATCACGAACAAAAAGCAAGAAAATGGGGAACATGTAACATAAATACTACTATTATGCTATTTTGACAATGTTTGAATTAGCTTTTTAATTTATTTTATGTACATTTTAGAAAGAGCTGGGTTCCATCTTTCAGTATAGGCCAAAGACATGTAAATTTTGAACTAAAGAAAAGGCATTCTTGACATAAGTAGAGCTTATTTTTGTAGTCATTTATCATCGAACTCATATTTTTCCTGTGCTGAATTTATTTTGAATATGTTGAGTTCTTGTTGCATTTAGGTACCGCAAGATAACTTTCTCCATAGTAGCCATTAAGGAAAATGATTCTTTTCCATAAAGATAAGTTGCCGGCTAAGACACACACAGGCATACAATACATAAAAAGAAATTAATGTAACAAAGAAAAATAATAAAAACATCTTAGAAGTTACCTGCTTATGTTGGAGTGTTTCTATTTTTCATGTCAAATAGTAAACTGCTTATTTTACGGTACCTTATTTCATTTCCTTCTGAACTTGAAAAATATTAAATACCGGTTTATTAATTAATTAAACTTTGATGTTCATATCTCATAGTTGATTTCTCTAGGAGTGGGCAAATATATCAAAGCAAAAAGCTTGTAGGAGGTACCTATTTAATTTGTCAATAGTATCGCTTTACCCAAGTACATTTATACATTTTTTTAATAAGAAAATATTAATTTTGGTAAGTGCCAACTAAGATAAATTTTATATTAATTAGAAAATAAATGAGGAATACGAGACACCCCGTATCTATAAACATCATCACAACAAATAAATAAATATTTACTTTCATCCAAGACCCCTATTCTATCTTCTAATTTATCTCAATTGATTAACGCCTAGTCTTTACAGGTAGGTAGGTAAGTAAAATAATAAAGAATTTAAACACGATCATTTTATTTATATATTAGTAAAATTGTATCAGAAGAAGGCTCCCTGGGAAGATGCTAAAATGTCAGTACCGGTCTAGGAATAGTTTATTTAAATACATCTTTGGTGTCAATGCACTGCCCAAATTTTGCTACAACAAATTGCTACTTCTAATTTTAATGTTTTTATTATTTCTAGACGGTTCTAGTTCTAGTAATATTTTCTTCAATAAACATTTTATTATTACTGAATCGTCTGCAAAATCATCATTTACTATTTTTTCCATAAATAAAAAATGTGTACCAATGCTGTATAAAGTAGGTATTAAAACGTCTACTCTATTTTAAAAAAATATTTACGTCAGTGGATTTGGTCATACATTCCTTCGTCAGGTGTGTTAATATTTTTCAATTTCAGATTAGGACTGTACCTATCATCTAATAATATTTATAATTATGAATGGGGTTTTTGGAAAAAGTTCAAATATACGTTGAAAATGAAATTATATTAAACAATACCATAGATTTATAAAGTCTATGAACAATACTTTTAAAACGAACTGCTTAAAAACAAATTAAAAACTTGGGGTTTTGGTTTAAAGTTAAAAGGTATATTGGTCCCGACATTTAAATCAACAATGAAATATAATTTATTAAACCAAGAAAGTTTTAAATAATCAAATTTCAAACATATCATGCACAATATAAGGTAATCGTGTGCTCGTGAACACTCAACGCCAGGTGTGCGCCAATGTCTTACCAAGCACTTCAGGGCCTATTGTGAGATTGATTGTAAAATATAATAAAAATAAATACCACACTGTTATTAATTTTTTTTTATTTTATTATCATTATTTTGTAAGTTGTCTTTCAAAGTAGGTACCTATGTATAAGTCATACATATAAGTACTCTGATACTCTGATATCTAAATTACAATAACTATAGTAGGCATTGGAAACAAATACCTATTATATTTTTGGTATTTTCATCTTCTATTTTCAAAAATTTTACACTGTGTAAATTGACTAACTCATTGACTAGGTACTAAAAGTGCGAACCAGAATTAAGCAAAGTGCAATGACCGGAAAAAGAGTTGTTGTCACTATGTTGTCACTATGTTGTCACATTTATTTCTAAAGTATTCTTATTTAAAACAGGAAACGTATTACTTACCTTATTTACCAATTTTTTTACTTGTCTTTAACGTCCCTTATCCCTATTGTACTTTATTAAATCAAACACAATGTTTAATTTGCGTTTTACTTAATAATATGAACGAATTTTCGAATACCTGGCAACTGCGAAAGTCGTAAAGTTGACGACATAAGCTGTTCATCCTTATTTAACATACATATTCTGGCATTTACGCTTTCTTTTCTCTGAGCTTCAACGACGTTGATTGGTCGAATCAGGAACCAACAAGCGACTGCGTTCGAGGTAGTTGGGAAACAGTGGCGTGATGTTGGGTTATTTCGCGCGCGTTTCTTAACGGTAAAAACTTGTGGTAAAATTATCAGTGTATTTATTCTTTGCGTCAGTGTTTATACTTATTTGTGTTAGTTAAAAAAGTGGAAGTGCATATACTAGAAGTATTCTATAGAATACGAGTATATATTAACTGAAATGTGCCCAATGGTAAAACAGAATACGCACGCCCATGTATCACCGCATTTTACCAGATTGGCGAGGTCATTCCACTTTGCTTAATTCTAGCTTTGACTTTAGGAGAAAATTCTATTTTCGTGAGCCTTTAGAGACGCGAAAGTAGGCATTTGCACGGGTAGCCGCGAAAAAAATCTACTTATTTATCAATAGATGGCGCATCAATATAGGTATCCGTAGAGTCCTGTATCTTTATATAGGACTCTAGGTATCCGTCATTGCAGTGTTATCCGTCATTGCAGTGTCATTGCAGTGTCATTGCAGTGTTATGCAGAAGTATCCACATACTTCTATCCGTGGATAGAATTACGCACTAATTAGACTTCAGTGGATAGAAGTAGGGATACTTTCATATACAGGGTGTCTCATTTTTATGCTGAAAACATTTGGGAACATGTAGAGCCAGTAAAAATAATGGGACTTTGCTATATAAACTTATTTCCAAATCAGTACCGTTTCTGAGATACAGGGTGTTGAAGTTAAAAAAAAATGATTTTTTTTATTTATATCTCTTACAGTAATAAACCAATTGTTTTCAAATTTTATTTGGTAAATGCTACTATGAATCTTTACTTCCACAAACAGTTTCAGCTCAATAGAAATAGCAAAAAATTAAATGGGCAATTAGAAAATGCTGTGAGGTCTGTGATGCCGCGAATGGTCTGCAATTTGAACAATACTTATAGTTTTTTTCAATTTTCGTTAGAATAAAAATGTTATCATACCCGTAGTAATTTCTTGTTTGTAATGTTCAGTTTTCTTAACTTATTAATAAGTGTTGTGCAGTTGCTAAATAGCAGACTGCTATTTAGCAACCCATCCTTATCTCATATACTTGAGGCTGACACACACACTCAATTTTATGTATTAGCTGGATAATATACTGAAAATCTTGTACGAGTACCTACTTTTATAAAATAGAATGAATTTATTAAAATCCTTCGTGTATTAGCAGTAATACGGATGTCTAATAAAATTTGTTTTGCTTAGAGAATTACTTCTTGTATATTAGCAGTATAATATACGGGAATGTACAAAGGATTTATTAATTGTAGATGATATTAGAACTTGTTAACTTTCACTTTTTTTAAAAATAAAAATAAAAATTCGATGATTATTCTTAAAATAACTTCATATAAATCTTCATCTGCTTCTTTGAGCTGGTTCTTTCTCTGAGCGAAAGATAAAGATCTACCACGGCGTTGTCGAAGTGCTACTTGTTCCACTTACACCTTCCCTATAGATGGGCACCACTGATGGATGTTTCCATTGTTCTTCAGGTGATTCTTCAATGGTTATAGGCTCCTAACCAGTGTGTCTTCAGATCCTACCGACTGCGCCAAATTGTTTTCTCACTTGATTGATAATTATCTTTTTTAAAACTTTTGTTATTATAAATCACTAATTACGTTGATTGAAGTAAAACGCAGAAGGTTTGTTAGTTGTATGTTTAATCTATCACATAGAATAGTACAATGATGTGTGTGTACAATGTACTTGGTACCTCTTTCGTGTCTTATTACATACTGAATTAGCTTTGTCTTCAGGGAGGCAGGGGCGGTACAATGCGTCACCGAGGAACGCTCTTAAATTTAAAATATAAAGAAAAAACAGTAACATAACTCCCCGCCTTGAAAGTACAACTTTCAATATATCTCATAGGGACATTAAATAAAAAATGACATATCTACATAAATATTACATAAATGAATAAATGCACTAGTAGAGTTCTGCTTCTTGTGTTTTTAATTCTAACACCTTGCTACCTTAAACTGCCCTCAATGGGTAGTACACTTAACTTTGCAAACGAACGTTTCACTACACTTCCTTTTGAAGTCTTTATGGACGCCACTCTTGAGATCCCATCGGCTCCTGGTTGTAGTTTAACAATGCGTCCCATGGGCCACTCTAACGGAGGAGCGTTGTCAACCTTAATAAGGACTATGTCGCCTTCCTTCAGAGTCAGCTGATTTGATTTCCATTTGACTCGTTGTTGTAGTTCGGATATATATTCTTTGGACCACCTGCTCCAGAAATGTTGCAGGAGTTGTTGAACCCTTTGAAACTTTGACAGTCGATTTTCGTTGATTTCTGTAAGGTTGCTGTCTGGCAACGTTGTCAATCGTCGACCAATCAAGAAATGAGCTGGGGTAAGGACGTCGAAATCATTTGGATCATTGGAAACAGGAGTGAGGGGTCGGGAGTTTAAAATCGTTTCTACTTGGGTAAGCGTTGTATAAAATTCTTCGAATGTTAATAAAGCCCTTGACATTACTCTTTTTAGATGATATTTACATGATTTTATACCCTCTTCCCATAATCCCCCAAGGTGTGGACTATGGGTTGGAATAAGAATAAAGTTCCAGTTTACTCCTTCATTTGCGATAGTTTCACTTATAACATGATCATGCTCTGTTATAAAATTACCTAATTCTTTCAATTCTACCTGAGCACCCACAAAATTTCGACCATTATCTGAGAAAATTGATTCTGGTTTGCCACGTCGAGCTGCAAAACGCCTGAAGGCGGCAATAAATGCTTCAGTCGTCAACTCCGTCACTAACTCCAAATGAATTGCCTTTGTGGCGAAACACACAAATAAGCTCACGTAACATTTGATTGTTTTACTACCGCGACCCTTTTTTTCTTTTAGCATAAAAGGCCCTGCGTAATCTACTCCGGTTTTGTAAAAAACTGGTGACTGTGTAACTCGTGACTCAGGTAGATGTCCCATGATCGGGTTAGTTTCTCTAGGATTTGTTCTAAAACATTTAATGCAACTATGAACAACAGTTTTTGCCAGATTTCTACCACGTAGTGGCCAATATTGTTCTCGAATAGATGACAATAAAAGTTGTGGACCTGCATGAAATAATTGTTCATGTTCATATTCAAAAAGTAACCTACAAAAAGTACCTAGCTATAAAAATAAAAAAGTAACTTCGGCATCAATGTCAAGGACGTTGCAGGGACCGATGTTTGTAAATACATTTACCTCAAGGCTTCACTTTAGAATGTAAATAACGGTCTCCCCTTTATTTATTACTCTGATGATACAACTTCGTGAAACGCACAGTACTCCCCGCTCATACTGCAGTGCAGAGTGCAGAGGTCTATGGCCGTGACTTTACGTCATATATACAGGGTGAGTCAGTTTATACTAGCAGGACTCTGGCATTCGATAGAACACCTTATTTTAAGTGAAGTTTGTCATATAAACATATGTCGGGAATCGCTTCGTTTTTGAGATACAGGGTGTCAAAGTTTTGGTTTTTTTTTAGTGTTTTCCACACAGCTCCTATAGTTTTTAAGATAATTTATTCAAATTTTTACGGTAGATTACCTATGATGGTCCACAAATTTTGACATATGTAAACAATTAGAAAATGTACAGGGTGATATTTTTTCGGGGGTCAGGCCACCTTTTATCGTCCAGAACTTTTTTGTGGTGCGCCACTGACTGCTAATTTTTTGACTGCTGTTTGTTTATATGACAAACTTCACTTAAAATAAGGTGCTCTATCAAATGCCAGAGTCCTGCTAGTATAAACTGACTCACCCTGTATAATACTATTATATCGCGGATAGAGGCCCAAAAATTCAGAAAACAACACGGCGCCGACATACAATCTTTATCCTTATCGAGAGTACCTTAGTCAAATATGCGCATGCGCATGAATTTCGCGACATCCAATAAGCATGCAGCATAAATACTGCATCTCTGTCTACCGACTTCTTTTAAAAAAAGTTGAAAGTTGGGAAGTCTGTCAGCCTATAAACAGTGTGTCAGCTTCCGTAACCATGGAGATTGCGCATGCGCAAATCGAACAAAGGGTCTCAGGAACAGTATAGCACTATATCTTTTGTCCTTTAATGTTTTCGGAGACACCGCTTATGGGCTAACATAGGAAAAACGCGATATAGTAGTATTATATATATGCTTTACGTTAACAAAACAATGTCAATTGTGTTAAATACCCAGAGACAATAAAAAGACCAGTCAAAACACTGTTATACGGTTACGGTTGGCAATAAGAAGCTCTGTGGCGCCCTCCAAGCTAGAACCCCGAAATATTAAAAACCGCGGGAGTTTTGAGATTTATTTACTTTTATTTATTGATTCGTATTGATTGGTTGGTCAGTTGGTTGATTCGATAACCATTGGATCGATTTCAGAAAATATGTATTCAATGAGACCTATTATCCTGCATATAGATTACATGAAACATTCCTTAAATAAAAAAATAATAGTTGCAAAACAATATTACACAATTAAAAAACGAATTAAAATCAAGGGTATATTCCCTCGATTTAAATGGAACGTTTAAAAATCAACTGAAATATACAACACTTATTAGCACACTTATTAGGTTATACTTATATTCTATATTATTTACTTTTTAAAAATGTAAAGAAATAATTGAGTGAGAGCTAACTGGTCCTTTAGCTTTATACAAGGTAAGGAAAGGGTACTTAAACCACAAGTATAAAGATATATACAGTAATTTCACTCGGCAAAATCTCTTTGATGTTGGTGTCCTTAAGTTTTGTTTTTTTAACCCCCCAAAAAGACCACTGCGCATACTACCCAAGCACAATCATGCGCATTAGTGACCGTTTTTGGGAGACACGCACAGGCCCGGACTATTATTTTTTGGAGTAAAAAAGGTGGCCTAACAGAATTTCGTTTACAAATGAAACAATATTTTGTAGCCATGTTACATACAATACAAAACATTTATCAAAATCACAAACACAAACGCCTAGACACACAATCGTATGCTGATTACCTGTAAAGCAAAAAGCAAATGTGCGCCCATAAAATAACATACGCCGGCCCATTCCTCCCCTTCTACATCTCTACCAACGCGCATACTACCCAAGAGCAGACATGTGCATTAAAAACTTTTGTACAAAAAATTTAAAGAGTGAAACTACTGTATATATCTTTATACTTGTGCTTAAACTGAGCCCGCGACCGCTTGTCGGCGGTCGCGGCTTCGAGTAGAGGCTGAGGGTCGTTTTTTAGTCGCTTTGTAGCTCTCTAAGAACCACCTGACACGAGACTTAATTTAGCACTGAATTCAGTACTCAAATTCCGCGCGCAGATTTAAAGGACTTGGATGCTAGAAATTAGAACATGTTCTAATTTCTAGCATCCAAGTCCGCTAAATCTGCACGCGCAATTTAAGTACGTGCTAAATTAAATCTTGTGTCAGGCGGCTCTAAGCTTGTACCGGGTGGAATCTGAAACATAAGAAGATCTCATCCATATATCTCACCCTGGGTCCAGTGCTGCTACTGCTAATTTTACTTAGCAGTTAAAAATAGCTGCTATTTGATTAGCAGCTTTTTTTTAGTACTTTGGCATAGTTGGGCAATTACTTTAGTAATTTGGTTAAACGGGGCTGTATTATCGCGTATTTCCTATGCTAGCTGCTACCCCATAAGCGGTTTCTCCGAAAACACTAAAGGACACAAGATATAGTGCTATACTGTTCCAGAGACTACTGCTAAGTAGTGATATAAAATTAAAATAGATTTCAACATTTTTCGAGCGTTCAATCTGAAAATGAAACTTAACCTCAAAATATGTCAAATTCTTTATTGGACATACGGCATACCTACATACCTTTATGGAAATAGTAATCCTTAGAGAAAGGTAAAGAGCACACTCTCTACTCTGCGTTCTTTAGGTTCTTTATCCATACTTGTCTCCTGTAACTCTTTAATGCCCAACTTATAGTTTCCGCGATAGCTCCAGATTTTCCCGCTTTTGGAAAAGTATGAAACTGATCTCGGGGTTTTTCTTTGTACAAGAGGAACAATGACGCTCACAACAATAATGATTCATATCTAATCAAAGCAATTAACTAATATAACAACGGATATTTCAAAATTCATAATAGACATACATACGCAAAACTGAACCAATACCACATGTGTTAGTTGTGCGTGCCGCCAGTAGGTAGCGTATTGCTTAGCAAGAATCGCGTATAATATTTGGTCGGATGTCTATGCAGATAACAACCCCCTTCCCTTGTCTAAAGTAACAACCAATATGCGTTTTATATTGCTATGTGCCAATATGTTTTGTGATTGTTTGTGATTCATGACAAATGTCAGATATTTTCTGACATTGACCACGCCTTTTTGTTTATGTGTTGATGTATGTGTCACCTCAATCTTAAAAATTAGGCAATTAGTATTAATACCTAATACCTAGTTCTAATTCCTGTAGCAAAGCTAGTATTTGAGATAAGGCATAAAAAATTGCAATTACTATTTCAATATGAATTATGGAAAAAAATCACCAACTGGAACTCCGTCAGTGTATTCCCATGTAACGACTAGAAGCAGTGCAAATCTTAGAGGCTCGAGAAGCATAAAATCGCTCAAGGTACCTTGGTATCAAAAACCTTTAGTACATGAGGCTGTATTCTTAGATGTTCAACGAGCTTCTTTGATTACTGGAATATTTTCATTGGTAAATGTAGAAATGTATATTATGAATTGTCTTCTAACATTTATTTTTATAGTTGTTATCAATTTTTACTGTTATAACTAGTTGCTTCGATTTATATTGTTATGCTATGGCAGCTCCAGGTTCTACACATTATGGTTATTATGTGATTTCATACCAGTTTGTTTACGTTGGGTCTCGACATGGTAGGAATAAAGTATTCATTTCTCTTTGTTATAGTTTAACATTTTTTTTTTTAGTGAGAAATGCCTTGGTAATGTTTGCATCATTTTCTGTATTATTATCTTTGATAATATTTGTTACAAGTATTATGTTGATTAATGCTTTAAGAAAGGTAAAAATTCAAAATATAAGCATGTGCTGTATATTCTACATAACAAATATTTATTTTAGGAACATGAAAAGAAAATGTTGCCTTGGATTTACACCTTTGCTGTATTCACAATATTTAGACTGCTTGCACACTTGTTCTCTTCTATAGTGAATGACATGATATTTGCTTATAACATTTTGATGTGCTTTTTTTGGACAATCTTTCTTTTATTCAGTTTTTATGGCTGGGTATTAGTTTACTCCCTCCATATTGAATTGTCAGATTTGACCAAACTTGAAGACTTGGCTCATTTGAGGGTAAGTAGTATTTACTAAAATATATATAATAAATAAAATTATATTTATTCTATCGCCGATGGTGAATTATCATTTTATGGACTCAAAACACTTTGTCAAAGTAACAAATAGTTTATTTAAAATAGTGAAATCAACAAATTTTTGTCCACTCATATGTCAATTTTACCCACTCAAGGGTCATTTATTTCAAAACTAATAATACACCTTATATGAACAATAACTATAATAATTATGTAATTTATGCTTGGCGCTTTGAATTTCCGAAGCTTCTTTCAAAAAACGAAGAATATCTTCTCGTTCAAATACCTTCAACTCCTTTGGCCTGTATCCATTATAGTTGCTCTTGTAAGTAATTACAGTATAAACCTCTCTAATCCGGACAATTAAATTCACGGGGGTTGTCCTGATTAGCAATTTGTCCGGATTTTCGAATTTAAATAAAAATTACATACACAAGTACATAAAATGGTTTTATATGCACATAGGTACATACCTATTATATAACACAGAATGACTCTTTAACTATCCTATAACTAAATACCTATAGTCTACATAAAAAAATAGGTAAAAATGTCATCATAAAACTACATAATGTACATATTATTACCTATCGTAAATAAATATGGTACCAATAAATTAAGAAGATACATTTAAGGTCTGGTTTGTTGTGCCTTAAAAAAGCTTGTAAGTATTTTTCTGTTTTTTATTCTGCCTCTTTTTTGATTGCTATATTCTTTAATTTGTGATGTGATTTTGTGATGCTCATTGAATACAGTTATTAAAGGATATTACAGCTTCTTTATGCGCAACTTTGCAATCTTTATGCGCAATCATCGTCGCTAGATGAAGAATCATTGTCTTCTATTTTCCTTGTAGTTTCTGCAACAATATCCTCGTCTGTCGGCAAAATTGCATCATCTATTGGATCGACTGCAATGTCGATCGGAGCTTGCGAGTTTGAATATGTGTCCGAATTAAAGAGATGTGTCCAGATTATGACTTTTGAAATTCAATGTTCGGATTAAACTATGTCCGGATTATGGAGGTTACACTGTCTACTGGTTTAGAATATCTGTTAACATTTATTATCATTAGCAACGTAGTAAAACATGGAAGAAATACCTTACCTTGAAATGTCACAATTTTCTTTCACCAGAAGTGTTACCTTCAACATGGAGTAGTAAGATCATAAAGATGATTTGCTTTTCTTTGATTTTTCAGAAACGTAGCCCAATAATACCTTTTCAGACACTCCAACATTTTTTATGGTCTTCCATCTTTGTAACATTATATATTCTTCTTCATACTTTAGGCGCGATTTCTGGAGCAATAAACTGTTGCTCCGCATCCGAGTCCGCATTTGTAGCTTCAATTCCTACATCCTCTGGCAAAGCATCTTCATCGCTATTTTCGTTTTCTTTATTAAAATCGCCCATTTTTTAGGATAATTTCAAACCAAAAGTCACGAATATTGATAAAAGTCGAAACAAGTCGTGTTACTATAAACAAAATCCATAACAACTATAAACAGTACAGCGATCAAACCAATTTAACTGCCAATAATAATTCAACCTACTTCCTTTTTATAAATTTTTATTAAATATTTCCGCTCAAGAATAAAATAGAATATTACACTCGACTGTAAAAAATCCACTCGCTCCTTCGTCCCTCATGGATCAACGTTTTCCACTCACAGGTAAAGCATGTATTTACCGTCTTATATAATAAATAACTATTGATTTGTGTAGGGCAGAAAAAGATAATCAATTTTAGTTTATTAAAGTATTAGAGATATTTGAAGTTTTCGTAAAGATTAGGTTTTCAGAAAAAAATTTGTGCAGTTAGTCTTTCCCTTTTTTATACAATTTTTTAATTGAAATACAGTACCTATATGATGCTATTTTGAAGGTGAATTAATTATGTAGTAATAATTTTTTATTAAAAATGTTGAACAAATGCTAACTACTCCACGACTATGTGCCCCGATTGGCATTGCATTACTCAAAAGTAATATTTCATAATTGTAGTTCTTTTCGGCATTTCCTTTAAATAAATAAGTAGGACTGCCTTCCTCAAAAACAAAAGAGGTCACTGCTGTAATATTAGCACCTACGGAAAAGCAGGTTGCTATCTATATGTCTATTAGACAATAATTGTCAGATATTTTATAGATAATAATTTTTCTCGTGTTTTTAATGATTTTTACTGATTTGGCAACTCCAGCCCAGCTTCATTCTGATTTATTATTAAGGTTTCTTGTTCTTCTATCTTTAGTTCTGCACAAAATCTTTAGCTGAACAGATAATATCAGGTATTAAAGACTAAAGAAAATAGTAATTTTGTTATTGTCTACCTTCTCTATCTACTGTAGATATCCAGGTAGATATTAAAATTTTATTTATAATATTGAAACGTATTATTGACTTGAACAAACCATTCTATATTTATACAAAAAGAAATTTTGTGCAGGTACTTAAACATTTGTTGTTTTTCATGCTTCCTTAGGGCATTGATAGATACAACTTAGGTAAGCTTTCAGTAATTATTATATTTTTCTCAGAAGTGTATTTTTTACTAAGATTCTTATGTTAATTCTATTAAGTCCCATTAAAGAAGCTAGTATGCAATTATATTATCAAGCTTCTCTGTCTTACAGATGTGACATATCTAACGGGTGTTCATCATTATCTCCAGTCGGCATTTGACACGGAAAACGTAGCTCCTAACTAACTAACATACATAATAATTGTAAATGTAAAAATAGTGTCATTCATTAATTTTATAATTGCATACAAGTTTGCATTAAATATAGCCATTCATCATTTACCAATTTTCCATTTTTGAAGTAACTTTCAAGCAAAAATGTTTTCTGCTACACGTAAAGAGTATTTCAAAGATTAAAAAATCTTAGTAGATTCTGTCAGTAACCAGACGTTTAATATAATTTATTTGATATTTAAAAATGCATTGTTATTTGTTATATATTGAATAATAAAATAGACGTTCTGTTCTACATAGCAACTATGATGTTAGTAGTTTATAATCTGTTATAAAAATAATTTCTAAATGACAAGATTTTTTACTGAACTATTTATTCAGCACAGACAAGTTGATGTTCGTGATAGTTTTCCATTATAGATATGAAAATAACCAAGACAATTTATGTATTATAGAAGTAACAATGTCATTTTAATCTGAAAATGTCAGGAAGTAGCAGATATTCAAAAGGCATGTATTACCACACTACGGTGTTTTCCGTTTTCGTTGGCATCGTGAATGACGTTATGAAAACTGAGTACACCACTGTTGAATTCAGTTGAATATTTTCTTGTTAAAGAAGTTATGGGAATGGCTACGAAACAGCTGAAACTCAGTTTTCGTTTTGTTTGGCTTGTTAAAGAAGTTATGGGAATGCCAACAAAACAGCTGAAATTCAATTTTTGACCATAACTCAGAGACACAAAAAGGTAGCAAATTTTATATACACCATTATATTTCTATCTATCTGTGGTATTAACCGAGCCCATCAAGACATTGAAAATGGGACACCCTGTACATTGTTACTTGTTACATGGAATTTACATCCTAGTACATAAGTAGCAGCAATTAGCTTTTTATTATTTTTCCCCAAATTTTTCCCAAAGCAACATTAATAGACATTAATTAACTACTAGAGGTGAGAGTAGACTTTTGGTCTTGAACATGTTATTAATGATACGCATAGACAAGGGATTGGCGATGTTAGGTTGGTTAGGTATATTCTAGACAGGCAACTTAATATACAATTTTGGTTCCCTACGCCATCTCGCGTCTGGAGTCATGAAACCGAAGATAATATAGGCACTTTACATTGCAGCTTTTTAATTTATTTTTTATTTCTGACATCGAAAGTACTGGTAAGTAACTACTCTCAGTACTCCGTGTTATTAATCTATGCTAATTGCCACGATACTTACTACCACATATATTTTGTCTGTACCTATAGAGACAAATAGGAATTTAAATTTATGGAATGAAAAAACATATATTTGTAGCTATCCATACCAACTATCAATATCACCAAAGATTTTTCTACAATGTACTTGTAATTACAGTTCTGCAGGACTTAATAGACTACTATGGCAATATATAGTGAAATAATTATTATTAATTCATTAGAAATGCGGTGTAGGTATCTTAGAGAAACGTAGGTACATACCTAAAAGATCCAAGCAAACTAAATATACGAACTAATGAACAAATAACAAAACAAAACTAATTAGAAAAAAGAAACTATACTATATGTATATAGTCGTATATTATGACACAAAACTATTCAAAAACACACATTTAAGCCTATATACCTAAGTGAGAAATCAAATTCAAATTATGACAAAATGGCGCTAACGTCAAATGCGTATGTGGTGTTTTGTTTCTCGTTCGACGCATGTATTGGAATTAATATTTGTAAATCGTGTTACCATTGACGATTTCTAGCGCCCCTGGCGTCTGGAGTCACAAAACTTTGAGGGCGCAAGACGTCTCATTGAAGATTCCTATGCATGATGATACGAAACTACTTAGTCCAACTTGCTAAAAAATATTATGGCTTTAAATATAAGCTAATCAGAATAAACTCTTAAATTCCTCCATATGTATAGTAACTTATTTTTTAGATGGGCACCATGCAATCCTTAAACGCGTCGACAGTACCGTCTCTAGCGGGATCTCGTCCCACAACGCCACACAGCACAGTTTCGACGATGCCAGCTTAGTCGAGATACCTCTCGATACAACACCTACATATTCTAGGCCTCCGCCTTTCAAATCACCAATTATTTCAACTATATATTAGAATAAACATATAAATAACCATATATAAAAGGTACCACCAAAAAATACCCACCACCTCCTTAATTTTTAAATTTAAAATTATCACCTTATTCATGTGTTCATTAGATATTGATCATGGTGCTGATCAGAATGATTTACTGTCACAAAGTGGTACAGTTTTAAACATGTGAATAGAATTTTTCACGAATACGCCAATAAATTTGATAGATGTATTTCTAATAGGATATATCCAGAAAAGCTTACCATAATTAAGAATAATGAACTAGAAATGCATTATTATTAAATGTTTCTATGAAAATCTAATTGAATTTTACCTTGAAGGTTAGACAAGTTAACATATCCTAACTAGGTGTAACCTAGTTAGATATGTTCATATGTGTGTTATATATGTTGTTGCCTGTATAATGTTAATTATACAGTTCTTTCTTTCAAGATATTAAAGATGTAGAGATGAGATGTAACCATCAGATATCTCTTACTATTGCAGGCCTTTTACAATAACGAATCTAAAAATTGTATGTGCACACCAATGTGTACATTGTTCCATAACAAAATATTTTAGAAATAGTATAGGATTTTAGTTGCCATCATTGAAATTTACATAAAAAATCTAGTCGATTTCAATTTTAACAAATGAGAAGAAAAGGTAGTGAGTACTTTTTGGTGGATTTCTTATGCATATTATATATCTTACCAAAAATAAAATTAGATGCAACTTCATCCCTAAAAGCAGTAATAAATAAATATGTAACCTTAACTGGACTGAGTTCTATCCTTATAACAATAATCGTATCAATATTTGTTGTCTCTTAAATATTAGAGTTTGGATCAAATAAGTAAGTAACATTTTTATACAATTAGCCCTACTGCTTAAACCTAAAAGTAGTTTATACAGTGCCTGAAAACTTCTACCCTTTTTTGTTTGTTGGAATATATAAGGTTATACCAAATAAGGTACTAAATTGCATTAGGCAAAAAGGTAGATCAGTCACGGAAAATTTGTCTAAAATTTATTTAAAATTTATTTAATTCTTAGATTTTGATTACTATATATTTGTATTACTGGCATGATACAATAATCGATGATAATCTAATTAATTAGTGATTTTTACATTTTGGGTTGATTTTGAAACTTTGAACTATTATTCAAATCAACATCTCACATAATTATTAGCGTAAGCTTTTATATTCTTATATTTACATTTTAGTAACAGTGAGTATTGAATAAATTTGCATGTCGCTGTAGTTTCTTAAAAATACATATATTTATTCTCTTTGCTGAAATTTTTTTAAAAAAACTTTTGAAACATGTGCTTTAAATGTTATTTATAAGAAAAATATTTTAAATGAAAAGTTGATTAATAAAATTGAATTATTTTTATAATTAATGCTGCTGAAAATCAGCAGACAAATACATATTTATATTGTAGCAATTTCGAATAGTATTTTACCCATACATGACTTGAATCTGTAAAGCAATTAGTATATTTTTACATTACTAGTTGCTAAGAAGTTATTTTTATTACGTTATTAATATTAATCATAATTTTTTTAGATATTTTTGCAACCAATGCTGTTATTAATTTTTTATTTTAGTTCATTATTTCTAATTTTAAGTGTACCGCAAGCCGTCCAATTATGTTATTTTTATATTCTTTTATAAAATAAACTTTATGTACAAAATATCCAATATCTTTAATTTTGTTAATCACGAAAGGTTGTAGACCATCAACCAATTCTAATCATCGAAGGCAAAAAAGGAAAAATATTTCAGATACCTTAAAACATGGTCAGCCTCAAGAAAACTCACAAATGACGTTTTTCTTCCGTTAATGGTTGTTCTATAGACCAAACGGTTCATTTAATATAGTATGAATTGGGAAGTCTCCACCTTCCAGTCTCAACTTGTCCCCATACGATTTTCATATGTTTGGCCCATTCAAGAAATGGTGGCGGTTTAATTCAGATGCAGAGATAGAATTTGCTGTTAGAGAATAAAAGTTACGCAAATAGCCGCAAGAATTTTACCGAAAGGGAATTGATAGATTAGTGCAATAATGGGAGGCATGCCTTAACATTAATGGAAACTTCTTTTAAATTCATTGAATAAAAACTACTTGCAGCCTCTGATTGTGTTTCTGTTGTAGTATGAAAACATGGAATAAACATCGGTTCTCTTAATTAAACTTAATATAAGTTTATAAGCCAGTAAATGGCAATTTATATTTGCACTTAGCGTACACTGCCTATAATGTCATCCGTTATTACTGCAGTTTATAACAAAAGATGGACAGTCAATGCACACTGAATCCAAGTAAACAAAAAAAAAAGTAAATTTTGAGGTTTTTTTTTTAAGATTTTAAATTGTTTTGCTTCATATTCATTATATACAGTGTGGCACAGACTCATGGTATAACCCTCTTTCCTCCTTATTGTTTAGATACAATTTTCAAATTTGACATAGCAGAAGTAGTTATCAAAAGTCACTTTCCGACATAAAAATTACTTTTTTGTTACTTCCGGTTTTCCCGGAAGTAATACCAACTCTCGATTTTTATATGGAACACTCTGTACATTATATTTTGGAATCTAACTCATTTTCTGAATCTAATGATATAACATAAGTGACATTTCAACTGTCAAATTACTTATTTGACTTTATTTTACTTTTGAATTTAGAGTGCCTTGACCATCTCCGATTAATTCTAATGGTACTCGTACATAGCAACCATACAAAAATAGAGTTCGCGTCAAAAACATTCAATTTCTCTACTTACAAGCCGTTAAAACTCTTCAAAATGGTTATAGAGGTGAAACTAGTTTTTTTAAATACACTCGTGGAAATTGGAATCGACTTACCTAAAACTAGTCATTTTTGTATGGTTATATTTTCTAAACGCTTTTATTAATTTGACCAATTCTTTTTTTATTTCATTAAGCCATTCTTGGACTGTAATGTAGAATGGGTCAATTGTCATATAACACGGTTAAATAATATGTACAGGGTGATGTGTAGGAACGTGTTTTTTACCAAAATATAAGCAGGTATCTGCTTACATCTGCGCATCAAGTAATTTTTATTGTGTCAAAAGATAGTTCGTGGAGGCCCTACCAGATATTAGTCATATTTTTTAACACTAAGCTATTTGCTAGCAAATAGCTATTTGCAAGCTATTTGCTTGCAAAGTGTTTATAGCTGTGTTTAAAGTCCATTATAGGAATACCCAAAATCCACAGTTGTAAAGATATTTTTAGAAATTTTGGAATTTTAACGCAACCAGATACTCGGCATAAGAATGATTTCCATACATCATTTAACAAATGCAATGTAACATGTAAGTCTCCAAATAGTATAGGATTAAAAGCATTTAATCGTCTTCCTATTAAATTAAAAAGCATTGCCACACTTAGGTATATGTTGTTGTTGGAAGGCGGCACGATTACCCCGCAGCACTCAGGTCGTTCGACCCAATGTGCCTGCCGTTAGTCACACTTAGGTACATTATTTTTATCTTAATTTTTTATGTGTACTTTTATTAGTTTTAGGATATTAACTTATTCCTATACAATTTTGAAATTGTCAAAAAGAAAAATAAATTATCTATCCATTTATCTCTCTATCAATATCAATTTCAGTACAAGAAATCATTTAAAAAAAAATGTAGAGAATTAACACATTAATTCAAGGATAAAAGAATAAAATAGTTTACTAAATTGGAGCTTATGTGACAAACATTCTGTACAAAATAATCGGTATTTGATTGTAATGTTATACAGCTACATAAATTGGCTGTTTTTTTGTTCAAAATATGTTCTTTTAATTATTCTTGATACGTACAGTCATTTAATTTATATTGTGTTTCAACAAACTTTTTCAATTTTTTTTTAATTAGTCAGCAACGCCGCATCGAAAATAAAAAATCGAGTATCATCTAATGTGATAATGGGTGATTCATTAAAAAAAATAGCCTTGAAGGTGTCTCGATACAGTGGGCCACACTGTAGGTATGTTTCAAAATATTTTTTAAACGTGTGCCTTTTCACACTATTGCATTACTTCCATAAAAGCATTTTCCCCAAAACTCTACAATGAGGCTGATATTTATTGGACTTTGATGCACTATTGTAACACCCTGTATTTGACATCAAACAAAGAAAAAGAAAAAATTTTGTTTCAGATATGCATTAAATCTGAGCACTTCACCTCCAACTAAAACACAAGAAGAACAAAGAATGCAATATTCTTCTAACTTCAGTAAAGCCATTTTTTTTCTCAAATATTAATATTATCCCTTATGGTTAGCCCTTCAGAATTCAAAGTGCTGAAACTTAATTGGAGTCTGTGCTTTTGAATTTAGTCTACGTAAATCTTCAATTATGATTTTCTCCTTCACAAGATATGATGATAGAAAGTTTAAATAAGACATTGTTTGTTTATTAATTTTTAGCTCAATTAAATATAGCCAACAGAATTGTATTTTGAAATTCATACTGCCATTCTTAACTTTTGTAAGCTTTCTTTGCACCGTAGCAGCTATAGTTCTGTCGCAATAACAAGCCGACTTATGTTGTTCACTATATCGATACTTATTATGTTGCACACTTAAAAACAAAACGTATGTATGTTTCTTTATAAGTATATTAAAAATATGCACAGTAAATTACATGATTTCTAAACAGTGTCACACACTGGAAATAAAATGCAAAATACATGTCTATTGCTAATATGTTTACACAGTAAGTAGATAAAGTTAGTTACTCATCTTTAAAAAATAAGAATTAACGGTGATCTAAGCAGTTTTTTCTTGTACTTATAAATACATCATGTCAAAAAAAAACAATTTTCTTAAATTCTTCTCCATAAAGTACCAGCTCTTATTTAATTATATTTCAAAATTCAGATTCAACTTGTTTTATAGGTAGTGTCAACATTCCCTTACAGCAATACTTTCATATTATATTGTTACACAGCTGAAGCAAAATTCAGTTGGAGGAACATTTCAACATGGTACTCTTGGTACCTACATCTTGGTCTTTTCTGACGAATATGTACATATTTATACAGCTATGTAACTCACCAAAAATACTTCATTTTATTTGTATTACAAATTACTACTTTTCCTCAAATTCTAATATTTCATAAAGTTCTCCAACCTTTATAGCTACCCCCTTTTCTGACTTAATTTCTTCAGGTAATTCATCTTTATCCTTTGAAATACCTGCTTCCTTTTCACCTTTCAGTAGTTGTATTCTTTCTTCTAACTGGTATTTGGCATATTCAACATTGTCAATGTCCTTCTTCTTTAAATTAACCTTATCTTCTAAAGAATGTAATGTTTGCTCCAAAGATTTTAATACAATATATGACTCTGGAGTAGCACTGTTCTTTACATAACATTCCCCTGTATGGACAATTTTTCCTTTCATATATATATTCTTTGCTAAAGGTATCAGAGATGTGTGTTCGGGATATTTTCCCAAATTTTTCAAGTCAGCGATTGTTTCTTGTAAATTATCCCGCTGCTTTGTTACCTCTTCCAACTGCTTATTGGTATTTTTAATTTCCTCTTCTAAGTGTCCAATAAATTCATTTCTAACCTCTAACGTTTGCATAACACTTTCTGCCATTTGTATTTTCAGTATATATATATTTTATCTATGATTTGTATCACAAAATATCTATAAGTATTTGTATGTCTTATCCTTATAATAGATTGTAACATAAAATTTCTAATAGAAGATGATAATAATAATAATAAATATTACAATCACAGAATACCGCTTTGATTTTGATAATAACCGCAGAACACAGATTCACAATTCACACAGAATAGAGAGTTTTTGAACCTCTTAAATTTTAGCACGTCGTTATCGTTATCGTTATTCTGCGCATGCGCAGTGCCTAAAAGAGTGTCATTTTTGGCACTGCGCACGCGCAGAATAACGATAACGATAACGACGTGCCAGAATTTAAGGGGTTCAAAAACTCTCTATTATCAATAACACAAACACAGAACAGAATATCTGATAATGGCCGCGTTCAGTAGATACAAATGTTGACACACAATTTGTGATTGGCCGCGTTCAGCAGACAGCAAACGGTTTGTAACATGTTTACGTTTTAAACGCAAAACGTTTATTTAGCGGTTACAATTGGTGATTGTAACCGCTCAGCTCATAACAATCAACAAAATTTGTAAACATAACCTTTTTATCCCTTTTTCTATGCTTTCAACATGTTGAGAAAATTGAGCGTTAATATTTTATGCTTGCAAAAATTGCTACCGCTCATAAAACATGTTGACATTCAACATAATTTTCAACTATCGTTCAGCAGAACAATCACAAATTGTTTGTCAACGTTTGTATCTGCTGAACGCGGCCATTGTTCTGCTGAACGATAGTTGAAAATTATGTTGAATGTCAACATGTTTTATGAGCGGTAGCCATTTTTGCAAGCGTAAAATCAGTGATGGGTTTTTAGCCGGCTAAAAATATTATAATTAGCCGTTAGCACAAAATACAGTTTTTTCATTTTTCACACATCAGAATAACTTTTTCGCAATTACCAATAAAATATCTATTCATATACCTATCTACTAGGTAGGTAAGCATATAGGTATTATTAGGTCATCATATTATATGTCATAGATATAAGGAGAAATTAAATTTAGAGATAGCAATTATTTTGTGTTTTATTTTATAATACCGCAATCCTCATCGATTAATTAACTCTTCGAATTAAGTACATCAAAAATAAAAATAATCATACAAATTAAAAAATAAAAAAATAAAACAAACTAAATTAAATTAAAAAAATAAATAGAAGTTCCAATATATCTCCCTATGAGGCCATTATTTACCACTGGCACTATAATATTTAGCCTGCTAATTTTGAAAGAAATTTTAGCCGACGGATAATTATCGATAATTATCCGGTTAATTATAAACTGATAATTATCCGGCACATCACTGCGTAAAATATTAACTCTTAATTTTCTCAACATGTTGAAAGCACATGTGACAATGTTGCAACACCACAAATGCAGTAGCATTTGACATTTGACAGTATTTGTTTTTGACGTATTTCGTTTGTCTTCGGTAGCGTCGTGTGTTTCTTTTGTGTTTTTTGCTGTTTTGTGTGTTTTTGCGGTTTTGTGTGTTTCTCTTATGTTTTTTGCTGTTTTGTGTTTTTAACGTATAGTGTGTATATTTTGCAACTTTGTGACAACTTTGAAAATGAAGTAGTAAGAACTTGTAGCGTCCCATGTTGTGAAGACAGAACTTCGAAAAGGTATTACCTAGATACTTAAAAAACATTAATAACCTTTTAAGTGGAAAATATTTACGTCGGAAAGATGAAGATTATTACAGTAAATTAGCATTTAAGAAACATGCCAAAACATTACACAACAAATAACCCAATATCATAATTAATAACAAAAGTTCCTACAAACCATAGTATCTTAAATATTTTTTTGATTTTGTATCATTTTATCAATCTTTTGTAAATATATTTTGTTTTTATTAAATACATTGTTTCTAAAAAGAGCAGTTTTTCTTTTGTCACATTTTTTATATCACGTAATTGTTTATTTAAGGAATAAATTCAACTTTTTTATTAAAATGTAAATTGGAAAACTCATTTCTGGTTTAATATTGATTTATTCAGCCAGATTAAATCGATTTTAAATCAACAGAAATGATTTGTATCAATTTACATTTTAGTAAAAAAATTTGAATTTAAAAATTCTAGAAAAGTATGATTTAAATTCTCCGCCATTATTCAAACAATTTAGGGTTACTGCAGGTTTCTTTTTTATTTAAGCCGTTAGTTCTTCAGAGTCCAAGAGATGGCTCTGAAACGGGTACTTTTTTATTAGTACTCGAGACCGACAGGGCGATCTATTGTGGTTGTTATTTGAGTATATATATATATTTTATCTATGGTTATTTGTCTGTGGTGCTTGTTCAAATTTGGTAGGAAAAGAAAAAAAGAAACCCATTTCCAAATATAATTTTCATAATTTTCGTAGGTTATGTAAATTGTTACAACAAATTATTAATAGTATTATGAAAATGGAAAATAATGTATACAAGTTTTGCAGCTTGTGCTTTAAACCTATAAACGATGTAAAGTTCAAAGTAATAGAAACATTGACAAGAGACATGTTAGATATCCTTCTGCTAAAGCTGGTAAGTACATGTATAAATATCCTGCTATGGAGCCTTTTTAATGATTGCAGCAGGAAAACTGGAACCCTAGAAGGTTCTGCAGATTGCAAATGTTTTTATCAAATTTACCTTGGAATTTGTAAAGATAAATAATAATTGTACATTTCAGAATTTGGACAAGGGGATTAAATACTTGATGTGTAATGATTGTTTTGAGAAAGCGTGTGCAGCATTGAAGTTTAAATCCATATGTTTGGACACTGAAGATGCTATCTTTCCTTATACTAATTGTGGAGGCTTCATCGATTTGCGCGAGATATATTTGAAGAGTAAAAGAAATGGACAGTTAATAAATGTATTCAGTAACCAACAAATTTGTCGGTTATGTATGCTGTTACTAAGTGGTGAATATATTTCCTTTGGTGAAGTTGAAAAGATGATGGTGATATATATTCCAGAACTGGTGAGTAGTCTGAGGTTAGCAGCAGTAATGGGCATTACACTATACCAGGGCCTCTATTCTCGAATCGTACGAAAAGGTTCGTATGCGAAAATGACGTTAATATGACGTAGTTTGACAGTTCTCTTGCTGTAAAGAACTGATCGCCTGCGTAATTTTTACGTCATTTTCGCATACGAATGTATTCACACGACTCGAGACTAGAGCCCCTGATCTTGAACATTGGCCATAGGAGAGAATAGCCATATTTTGCCAATAATTAATATAAACAATATTTCTGAAAAAAAAATATATATAAAAAAAATGTTTATTGTACATGCATTTGTAAATGTTGGTCCATCAAAGATTGTTTAAATCGGTGGTAGCCGAATTTTGTCGTTTGCTGTCTTTCACCTAGGTACCTCAAGTAGTTTGAAAAACCTCTGATAGTAAGAATCAAGAATTGTATTTTACCCACAAATATGCATAACAATCCTATTTAATTAACTTACTCACATATTTTTTAATTTAATTAAAATACAAATTATTCGCTTCTTATTTAAATTGGGTAAAAGTAATATTTAATTTATTTAATAACTGGTACTTAATTAGTTTCACTAGTTTCATTAGTTACTTAATTAATTAGTTTAAAATATTGTTCATACCATCTGGGCAGACTTGATGTCAATCATTTCAATTTAGTTTCTGTTCCTGAGATGTGATATAATCCAGTTCTGTGACATAGTTTTAAGACATATATCAATAGACTGCTATTTTAGATCAGGATAATAGTTCTAAAGTTAAAATATTATATAACTACTATTAAGGGAACTAATTTGTACAACAAATGTTTTAATTAATATTTTATTTATGATTATGAATCGTTAAATACAGTAACTACCTGTTTGTCTACTTTTAGTTCTGTTGAGCGTAATTAGCAGTCAGGGTCACAAAGAAAGTAGTTTTTATGTCATGAAAGAACAGAGTTTTACAAATGTACATAAGTGTGTTTTATAGAATTTTAGCGCCACCAAAGATCCTGTGATTTGTAAGTCATGTTTCGATTGCCTTGGCACTCATAGTGGTTTTATAAAAAGCTGTCTTGATTTGAAGGAAGATGAACATTTTTGTGACAATACAGGTGGAAGTAGTCAAGTTGAAGGGTCTACTATTGATTTGCCAATTGAAACCCAAGATATTCACCTGAAATCTGAAGAAAGTGAACTCGAGCGGATTGAGTTCTTGATAAAATCTGAAGAAGTTGAAATAAAGTCAGAAGATGAACAGGACAGGTAAGGAAATATTGTTAAAATTTGTATATATTGTATTGTAAACCAAACGTACTCAGTTTTGTATTTACTATAAAAATATTGCAGTCCTATGAAAATAAAGCAGTTTGCTTTGATTCATTTTACTCAAGATATCTATTTTCCACATTGCCACAATCCTTATTTATTGTGGAATTGGAACAAAATTGTCACTTTCTCTAACTAGAAGCCATTAATCCACATTGATCCATTGTCCATTGGACTTGATCCATTAATAGTAGAGACTAATCCATTTTGTATTTTTCAGATTACAGTCATCACAAGATGAGAAGTTAAATAAACCCCATTGTGATAAAACAAAATAAATTGGAAGAGCACCTTGTTGGTTGACAGTGATTTAGATTATCAATGCTACAATTGTAATTTGTGCGACTATAAGTCAAAGTACAAATGTAATTTAAAGAACTACACACTGACACATAAGGATCCTTCAGAGATAAAATGGTATAAATGTGATTTATGTGGCTACAAATCAAATCTGAAAAGTAGTTTGAAGCTGCACATGTTAACCCACAAAGATGGTACAGAAATGCAGAATTATAAATGTGATTTATGCGACTATAAGTCAAAGTTCAAAGAAAGATTGAAGAGACACATACTGATACATAAGGATCTTACAGAAATACAGTGGTATGGATGTGGTTTATGTGACTATGGGCCGGTTGTACAATCGTGAGCTTAAGCGTGGTTCATGTGAGCCTGGGTTCAGCTTGAGGTAGGCTTACGACAGCTGCCAGTTGTACAATACGAGCTTAAATAAGGTTCAGTTAAACCCTAGTTCTTATCTACATATGTGCACGTTGGTAATACTGAAACTTTATAAGCATGCGCAAATGGTCGAATATTTGATTTTTGACAATTTGTGGTGATTTTGACGTTGACGCACGGATTTCTTAAAATTTTAAGAAATCCGTGCGTTGACGGCAATTTGCATTTAACCGCCGATACTGTCCATTGTGGCTATTATTTGCTTGTAAGTAGGTCCCCCTTATATATTTTATCTAAGTATATAAGTAGGTGATAGGTACCAATAAAAAATAGAAGTACTGTTAGAAAGCGATAAAATGGAATATTGAATTTTTCAATTTGTTAGTATTTATTTGATTAAAATTTATTTGTAGTATGGTTGCCATGAATTCTGATAGAAAAAGATCGTTAAACTTCTCTCAAACAGAAGCAGCTCTGTTAATATCTTTAGTAAAAAAGTATAAACACATTATAGAAAACAAAAAGTCAGATACAGATACCAATTTTAAAAAAATGGGAACGTGGAAACAGATTGAGGGTGAATTTAATAATTTAAGTGGTACATCATATCGTCATGCACAAATTTCCATAGAATGTTGACAACTCTTATTTTGTTAGGTTATATTTGCGCTAAGCTTGGTTTAAGCCCTTGATTTTGCTGGTTCAGATTTAAACTCAGCTCAACTGCTGAACTTCACTGGTACAACACAGTAAGCTGATACTTTTTAATGTAAAGGTGGTTCAGGCTTGAGCTTCTGTTAAGCCTGAACTGTACAACCGGCCCTATAAAGGAAAAAATAAAGTGGCTTTAGTAACTCACATGATCACACATAAGGATCCTTCAGAGATAAAATGGTATAAATGTGATTTATGCACCCACAAGTCAAAGCACAAAAGTGATTTGAAACGGCATATGTTAACACATAAAGAACCTGCAGAAATACAGTACTATAAATGTGATTTATGTGACTATAAGTCAAAGTACAAAAGCGGTTTGAATAATCACCAACTGATACATAAGGATCCTACAGAAATACAGTGGTATGGCTGTGGTTTATGTGACTATAAAGTAAAACAGAAAGGCAGTCTAATAACTCACATGAAGAAACATAAGGGTCCTTCAGGGTTAAAATGGTATAAATGTGATTTATGCAGCTATACATCAAAGCGGAAACGTGGTGTGAAGCAGCACATGATATCACACAAAGATGCTACAGAAATACAGTACCATAAATGTGATTTATGCGACTATAAGTCAAAGTTGATAAGTAATTTGAAAAGGCACATGTTGACACATAAAGATTCTTTAGAAATATGTTAACATTAATGTGGTGTACAATCATCTCCAAATGATGCTATAATTTGTTTATCAAAACACATATCAAAAAAAATGGTGTCTTATTGTTCTGTAGAAAACCCATAGGTCACATAAATATCAAATCAAGAAACTACAAAACTACATAATACAATTGTACAACTTTTGTACTACAAAAGTACAAAAGTTTTTATTGGTCCACATTTGTAATAATTCGTAGAATACCTATATTACGTCGCAGACCACACATACCCAAGGTACTTATATAACCTATGCAAGACATATAACAAACATATCATTGTAACCCACGTAAAAAAAATAATAAAGGAATAATTATAAACCAATAAGGAGTTTTGAACTCATAAATTTTAGCACATCGTTATCATATTCTTTATACTGAGCATGCGCAGTGCCAAAAAGAGTATCATTTTTGGCACTACCCCTGCTCAGTATAACGATTACGATAACGATAAGCTAAAAATTAAGGGGTTCATAATCTCCCTATTAAAGACATCAAAATCTGTTCCAATAAAAAACTAATCTGACACATTTTAATGTCATAAAACAGCCAAATCCTATTTTTCTTCTCATACAGAAACATACATACATTTTTGTAGAGATGGGAAAATTCCCAAATATTGAATATTCCCAGTAAATTTCCCTTGAAAATTGTAGAAATTTTCGGAAATTTAAAAAGTAGTTATTTGTTTAACTAGTACAAAAAATACACGTTTTCGGGACGAGGGAAACGGGAATTTTACGAGTCCCGAAAACGTATTTTTTGTACGAGTTTAACATAATTTTTTTTTCCAACCACTTCTAATAAACATCTCCAGCTTACCGATTCATCGGAGTCACTATCTGTTTCTATTTTTCTATTTAATTAAACTTCAATATATCGTGTGGAATGGAATGCAATGTCAATGTCAAATTACTTTTCGGTACTGTACAACTGACACAACTGTACAATAATCTCTTTTTGGTACAGTTGCTATGGCGATCTCAAACAGTCCCGAAATGGCCCTCTTTTTATACAAAATAATTTAATGTTATAATGTCTTATTCGTATGGTTGGAAAAAAAAATTTTTTCTACTGTCATTTATGAAAACTGCACTTTCTCCACAGTCTACCCTATGTGAAAGTGCCACTTTTTCTCTCTAGAGATGAAAATATTTTCGTCTGCATTCATGTTGCCAATACCATAGCAACGACTACACAAACAAATAAAACTTAAATTGTGACAATTCGTTTATAATTTTATTGCATAGCAAGGACTACACAAACAAATAAAACTTAAATTGTAGCAATTCTTTTATAATTTTAATAATTTTATTGCATATTATTATGGACTCAGAAAGTGAATACAGTAGAAAAAATTACATTTCAAAATCGAGATGAAATACAGTTTTTTTCGTTCGATGAGATTGAGAACTTCTCATCTCATGAAAAAAACTGTATTTTCATCTCTTGTTGAAAAATATACTATTTTTTGGTCCATTGCACTTCTGACAGCAAGAGCTTTCTAAAAAGATCAAATACAAGGTATATTTTATTACAATTGTTATTCACATTACCAAAAAGTCATATTTTTCAAATCTGACATTGGTAATGCTTTTTAACTCTACAATAATGTTTACCTTCGACCCTTTGCCTTTACCTATTGGGAGAATATATGAGTAGTATATCTATATATCTAAATTTCAAGTTTCTGTAAGAAATTCAAAAAATGTCTTTCTTGTAAGTACTTTTAATTAAATTACAAATATTCATACTTTTTTTATATGGAAAAAGTTGATCGTGTATTTTACTTTATTTGTCTTTTACACTTTCTTTAATTATTATCATATATAAATATATTAAATTGATATGTGTATTGATACATAATAATAATAATAATAATAATTAAGCTCATCACAGACAAACCCGCATAGCATAGGCACATAACAAATCTAACCAATCACAGGCCGAATAGGCGCAGCCGTGTTGCCTTTGCATAAGGAATTTCCATAGAAATGAAAAACTTATGCACCATGCTATGCGTTATGCAAAGTTGTCTGTGATCCTTAAGCTGTCAAACCATAGATCAAGCAAAACAAG
Organism: Pogonocherus hispidulus; assembly: GCA_963924545.1. Taxonomy (NCBI): domain Eukaryota; kingdom Metazoa; phylum Arthropoda; class Insecta; order Coleoptera; family Cerambycidae; genus Pogonocherus; species Pogonocherus hispidulus. Next base: position 34,951,280 of record OZ004697.1, on the reverse strand, counting down.
GTAAATTTTGAGGTTAAAAACTTTAGAGAATTGGCGGCAAATTCAAATTCATTAAGAATTATTCGGAATTTTCCCCTGCAATTATGCCGACAATATTCCCAGAAAGTTTGCAGGAAAGTTTCCATTGCTATGTTTATTTCTTCCCCAAAATATTCCCATTGCGGAAAATTTCCCAATTGGAAAATTTCCAAGAGCTCATACTTACATTTTTGTGACATTTTTCCATAAAAAATAAGGAAAGCCTTACCTTACTAATAATCTCCGTTTGGAGTGTTCAGTATGACCAAGTATAAAACTTGGTCACTCAACGGTTTGGAGCTTGCGCCTTTCGCCATCTTTTCAGTAGTAACTGATAGTAGCCTGATAATAACCCAACTAGGAGTATGTTGAAATACGAACGGTTTCTTCAATTTTTGAATATTTCAGACTGTAAAAATAATGGGTGCCTATGTAAAAAAGCTGAAGTGTACCTTTCTGCCTTGACGAGAGTTTTGTGAAAAATTAATAATTTTGAAAATTTATTTATGATTATAATTTTATTTTATAATTATATTTTTGAAATTTTCTCCTGCTGGGGTACCCTCGAAGGTATTATAGTGAAAATTTTTTGACATAATAAAAAGTAACAGCGGGACTTTATGAAATAATAATGACTAAATAAAATATAATAATAACTCCAAAAACCAGCTAAAAGTTTTTTATTTGTATGACTACAACTGCGGTCGCTTATAGAAACATTTTTCTGTTTACAGATCTTTTTTTTAGAGATAACTAAGTTTTTTATTTGTATGACTACAACTGCGGTCACTTATAGAAACATTTTTCTGTTTACAGATCTTTTTTTTAGAGATAACTAAGAGATAAATTATTCATGAAATTCAGAAAACGTAGTGGATAAACAATGTACCTACAAATACATTTTTTTTCTTATATCAAATGTTTTATCAGCCTGTCAACTGTCTTACACCCTGGAGAAAAAAAAATTGAAAGTTGAAATTAGTTTAAAATAAATGTCAAATTTAGTCCTGTCAGCTCCGCAACCATGGTGATCGACATTGCGTGCATGCGCAAATCAAAACAAGTTCCCTGAAAGAGTCTACCTCTATATCTTTTGTCCTTCATTGTTTTCAGAAAAACCGCTAATGGGCTAACATAGAGGCAGAGACAATAGGGGATACGTGATATAGTAGTATTAAGCAGATTTTGAACCCCTTCATTTTTAGCTTATCGTTATCCTAATCAGTATACTGAGCAGGCATAGAATACTCTTTTTGGCACTACGCATGCTCAGTATAACGATTATTAAGATAACTATAAGCTAAATATTAAGGGGCTCAAAATCTTCCTATTTTATATAAGTATACTTATGTGTTCGATACTACAGAAAGTATCGATACTTCGCATAAATACAGATTGGAAATCAAAATATCGATACATAATATACCGGTAGAATCGATACTGTTGTACTTTGTAGCTAGCAGCTAACTAAAAGATTTATTGTTTGTTTATTATCTATGCTAAAACACACTTAAAAAAAAGACAGAACTGTGAAAAGTTATTTAGAGAATTTGTAGGGCAAAGAAAATTATAAGGATGGGCACTTAGAAATTTTTCAATTAGGAAAATATCCAAAATGGGAGTGGGCGAAATTCAATATTTTAAGAATCCAAATGTTGCTTTTAAAATAAATTAGGAATTTAATCACATTGGGAGATCAAGCATATATTAATTTCTGGAAAAGGTGAATTATCTTTCCTCGACTTTTTGTTTTGGCAACATGCAATGACATGTTTCAATCTCTATCTTAATATATGACGCAGAATTGCCAATTTTAAACATTGTTGAGTAATTTAAAAACTATATCACTGTCTGATCTACATATTATTAAACAAACACCTTCATAGTAACAAAAATATATTTCACAGAAAGACATTTAAAAATGCAGTATTTCTTCACATCATGCAATATCTAGAAAAAGGTAGCAAAAGAAAAAATCGTATGACCATACACAAATTTTATTCTAAACAGGAATGGTTGAAAAAATCTATATACAAATATAATCACAAAAAAATCTACTAAATAGTTACCTAAACACAAATAAAAGTCACTAGTTGATCTGTGTTTTAGTCTTTATTTATTTTCGTGGCTTTCTTATGTATTCGTTTGTGGTAAGATTGTGCAAATGAATTTATAATAGAAATAACAAAGTACAGCACCATGGCTATAACAAATTTTTCAAAAATAGAACCGAGTATGTTTCCCCCTGCTTCTTGTACCTTCTCCACACTCTTTTTATGAAGCTTTAGTTTCTGTCCATCTAAGAATGCCTTAAATGGGACTTGTAATTTTTGGCCTATTATTGGAACTTTCTTAAGCCACTCTATAGCCATCTCTATAAGAGATTCGTTGAATGCTATTATAACAAACAACTTTTGTATATGCATTTTAATTATAGCTTTGCCTATTAATGTAGCACCAAAAAAGGTCCAAAAAGGTACTAAGAAGTGTCCACAAGTAATTCCTGCTAAATCAAACAGAGGATTTGGTATCTGAAAATAAAATAGTATTATATTATATTATGCGTATTTCCAAAACGTTTATTAATTTCTTAACCACATATTTTCAATTATAAAATAAAGTTTTGATTGAACCAAAATCACATAATAATCTAAAACTAGTTATGTATAAACAATCGCCCTCTATGGATAAACACATTTTATAATCGAGTACTTATATATACAATAAGTATTGTATAAAGCTTATTTGTATAAAGGTATCAGAGATATTCAAAATTAAACAAGGCACACCACAGCTTGTCTGTTGATATATATGACCACGGATCACTTTTAACCTGGTGTAAGTGACAATTTGCAGATAAACAAAGTAAGTATTTAGTACTAAATATTTTTTTTTCACTAATAAAGTTTCAGGTAATTTTTTTGGGAACGTTTGGCTTTTTTTTAACACAATTTTATCACACCCAACCAGTTATTGTTTTATAACACAGCTGTTAAAATAAAAAAATCTACACTTTCCTAGTGGTAATACTTACACTGGCACAAGCTAATATTCCAAAAAATCCAACTTTTTGCACTATTTCCTCGACAAATATCTTCCCCTTCTCTATAAGCGTTAAATTTTCAGGGTGATTCTTCTTTCTCTCAAGTTCCTCAAGTTCTTTTAATTCATCATCTTCCTCAGGATCTATGCTAAAATATAACATTCTTATTCACATATTTTCATTCAACACATAAAAATAATTAAAGCTTTATTTGCAAATTGATACAAATAACTCTCCTTAGAAAAACCTGGTTTTCACACTCAATTTCAAGTATTTGTTCGTATGACAGTTTTGCTATAGAGTAAAGTAGGGATGGGCACTTGGAAATTTTCCAATTAGGAAAATTTCCAAAATGGGAAAATTTCAGGAAGAAATAAACATAACAATTATTGAAACTTTCCTGCATACTTTCCGGGAATATTGCCGGCATAATTTCAGGGAAAAATTCCGAAAAATTCCTCACGAATTTGAATTTGCCGCCAGTTTTCTAAGAGTTTTAACCTCAAAATTTTCCTTGTTCTGCGTAATCTATAGTTTAACAGCTCATTATTATTATCATTATCAATAATCAATAATCTATGTATGTAGTAATTAATCTATGCCCTACCCGATTAATAATCAATCAATCAAATTATTAAAAGTAGGTACTTACAAGAAAAAGAAACTTTTTGAATTTCCTACAGAAACATGAAATTTAGATATACAGATATACTACTAATATATACACCGAATATTTGCAATATATTTGCTATAGGTATTTGCCCTTGCCAATACTGCAAACATTTCGAGGGTCTAGGTTAAAAATTAGTGTAAAGAGTTAAAAAACATTACTAATATCAGATTTGAAAAATATAGCTTTTTGGTAACATGAATAATAATTCTAATAAAATATACCTTGTATTTGGTCTTTCTAGAAAGCTCTTGCTGTCAGAAGCACAATGAAACAATAAAAAAATTTTTTTTTGAATATTTCCGAAAATTTCTGGAATTTTCAAGGGAAATTTACTGGGAATATTCAATATTTCGGAATTTTCCCATCCCTAGAGTAAAGCATAAAACTGATTTCATTTTTTCCCATTGATGTTTCAGAAATAACTTACCCTGATAATCTTGCTGCTCTAGCCATAAAATATGGCGGGAGTTCGCCTAAAGCTGTTCCAGCCCCCCAGCACATTGCTTCTAGTCTAACCTTAGACATTATAGATAATATTGTTATTGAAAGGGGGTCTCTTTCATTAGGACATACAATTCTAAAAAAAATACTCTCGATTAAGGTGTAAACTATATAGGGTAAATGTATTGTAAGAATGGATGTCTAAATTATAACCTGATTCAACAAAGTCAAAACTGTTATTATAATTCTGGTGAGACCATAACACAATATCTATTTTATCCCATTATTTGTAAATTTTTCTATTTTATGTTAAGAATCTAATCCATGTTTGAAATAAAACACAAGCTTTTATTCGTCATAATTAAATATTCATCATGCTCACATAAAAAATTTAATTCAGTTTTGAGGGTTTTTAAATTTCAAAAGTTCAAAAATTTGTCTATGATCCAAAATTTTATATTTTGGCTATTTCATAATAACACATTATTTTACATTTCTTAAATTCCAGAATTTCATAAATTCATGTTTTGTTATTGTTTGTTTATATTCATATAAAAACATAATTTCTTTGTGCTAGAACTGTAAATTCTTGAACACAATAACTTTAGGTACCACGTACAGTGCATTCTTAGTCATCAGATAATTTCCAGAACTTGTCAATCACAATGAACCAACTAAGTATAAATTTAAAGCAGCATAGTTAGTAGTTCTGTACTTGTGATCTGAGTGGCAGTTACGTTACATTATAGTCTTGGTCCTTGTTTTACAAAGTGAAATTATTTTGTGATTAGAATAAAGTTATAAATACATTTCGATTATGACTCAAACTTTGCAATTATATCCAAAACACATTCTGCATTTTATCGTTGGGTCAACACGGTTTGTGGATACCTTTCTGATTGCAAGACCATAAAGTCAATATAAACAATTAATTTTACATCCTACGATGTGTGGTCTGAGTATTTCTTCATAGTTTTCGTTGCACTCCGAATCCTTGTATTTTTGATTCTAACTGTGTTTAGACCAAAATGCGGCAAATCTTGCTTTATAATTCAGCGCTCGGCGCGGCATATAGCCAGGAGAATAGCTGTTTTGCTTTGATTTGTTTTAGTCCTTATTTAAATAAGGCATTTGCAGATGGAGGATAGTCTTAATGATGTCCTTACTATTTGTAGTTATTTGCTAAATTAATTTTATATTATGGGATTCATTAAATATTCAAAATCTGTACTGACCACTACAAAAGGGTCAAAATGCTAAATTGTAGACTTTGGTTATTTAACAATGCCTCAATGGGTCCTGGCTGATTGTAGTCTTTGATCATAATACTTATAATAAGGGACTTACATTATTTCAAATCTATATTTGTGGCATACAAACTGATATTGAAATACTAATTTGTGTCACATTGATTTAAAAGTTTTGTAAAAAAACCCAAAGACCAAATAGTTATATGAGAACTAGAACAAAGGGCAAAGCTAAAATCTGTGTCTAATTCTCTAGCTAACCTGTTATAGTTAAATTATACTTGTTTCATACTTACTCATCTGGATAAGGGGGTTCTGGAAAATTGAGACTCTCACACTCATATGCTGCTAGTGTAACTTGGGCTATATGAGGCCCCAAATACAACAAAAATGTATGAAGGCCTGTCCCTAAACCTACTGACGATAATATACCTAAAATTTAAAACACATTGTATTTTAATGTTATCACGTATGTTATGTTGTTACTTTTATTATATATATATTTTTTAATTTGTAATGATTACAAAAAGATTTATTACAAAACATTTATAGTTATGAACAATAACATTATGAATTTAAAATCTGGAGACTTAATTTTTTATGAAACTTTGTTGAGACTGATAATCTGATGATCAAAATTTAATGAAATGAATATACTCGTATATTATATACTCGATTATATACATAGCAGATATAGCAGCACAGCTTATATATACTGGGTGAGTTTTTTAACCTGAAACTTTCAAATATCTCGAGAAATGCACTATACGAAAAAATACCTATAACCAAAATTTAATCATTTAGCAGGGGAAATGCAATAGTACTAAAATTAGTCCACCTCCCCCCCTCCCTGTATGCGAGGGGGGGGTAACTTTGAGATTTTAAATAGGAACCTATATTTTTTATTGCAACTTCGTATTCCACGTATTACATACAAATCCCACGTATTTTTAGCCATAGAATCCGTAGTAAAGTTCAAGTAGTAAAACACAAAAGTAGATATTCAAAATTAAGATTGAAAACTCTATTGATAGTGATTACTTTCATTGTATCAAATTTTTATTTATGTTAACTGTCATTACAATGCAATTTAATCCAGGAATATGAAAATATAGATAAATATATTTTATCGATTAGATTATTGCAATATCTTTGTGCAACCAAAAAATGTTATTTCTTTTTCTTCATCTACCCTTTAGAATAGATGTTTTAACTTTTGTCTAGATTACATCCTAAATATAAAATCTGAAATTTATTAATTTCAAGTATACATATTTTAATTTATTTTGATTACTTACCTAAACCTATCCAGTATAAACACCATAACAACTTTTTATACATCCCTTCTACTAATTTATGGTGTGGTCCTTTGGAATTTACTAATAGATAGAATGATAATACTGATATTAGACCTACTGATACAAGTTTTTGATTTGTTAAAATTCTGAAACAAACAAATTTTAAGTAGACACAAAAGATACAACCAAGGTTTTGTGAAAAAAAAACCGGACACATGTACATATTTGGCTTGCAAGCTATACTCTAAACTGAATAAATTGTAAAAAGTTCAGGAAAGCAAAAACTAGCAAAAGCTTTTGTTGAAAATGACCACGTTGCATTTCCTGGCAGAAGAATATCTATTAGAAAATTTTTTCTAGAGCACAATTATGGAATGTTTGCCTTTTAAAGCACGCACAATTGTTGATTATCTTCTTTCACTCACAAATTCAAGAAATTATGGTCTCCACCCCCTCCCCCCAAAAAAATATTTGGCAATTCTTGTTGTCTAAATTCTTTAACGTAGGAATTAGTTAGCATAAGGAGATACTTTAGACACACAATACCTATGTACAATTTCCTACAATCTTAAAAAATAGATTATTGAACTAGCGCAAAAATTATAACGGAAGTCCATTCGGTGTTTTTCAAATTGAATGCAATAACGTTGGTATCTTGGAAACTGTTAGATATAGAGTTGTAGGAGCTCCATAGATGCGCGGTTAAAGACGTCAAGTTTTTAATAATTCTTCGCGGTAGACGACGGTTTCAATCTCACAGTAGTCATCCAACTTTTTCTAATTGCTCCAATATTAAATATGTGTGCGCTTAAAACTGGTAGTGTTCTTAATATGCAACTTATACTGCAACTGGTACTAGTACTAGTAGTACCTACTGTGCATTTTAATTAAGAAGGTTTTCCAGATTTGCCTTATTCTCGTACCAAATGGTATAAAGTTACAACATCGTAAAGCCTAGTCCAGACCTACATACATTTACTCGCAAACATTTAAACATCTGTATAAAAACACTATAAAAACTGTTTAAAAAGTGTTTACAAACATTTGTTTAAAAACATTTTAACAAATAACCAAATGTTTTTGTTTTCCGTCCAGGATGGAAAACACGTGTTTTATACTCGCAAACAAGCTAGTTTGGATGCATTCGGGGCAAATGTTTATTACTTTACTTCAAAGTGGCAGCACAGTATAATGCTAAATTATACTGTGGTGGCAGTGCCGGCGGTACCATATTATATCGTTTATGGTGATTACTATTGATTTATTACAAATAAAAGGTTACCTAAGTATATAAAATGTGGAATCAAGAAAAAACTCTTTCTTTAATTAAAGACTCTCAGAGCACACCGTGCTTATGGGAAATAAAATGTGTTAATATATACCTAGCACAAATTCCCGCCACTGCTTCACTACTTAGCTACATGTTTTTGTCTTTTGGTCTGGACGCAACTGCAACTTAGTAAAATGAAATGTTTGTTAAAGAAAACGTCTTCACACAAATGTATGAATGGCTTGTTTGCGGACAAATGTTTCTAAACATTTGTTTGCGGGCAAGTGTGTGTAGGTCTGGACTAGGCTTAAGTCGTTCTTGGGCATACTCGCGACCCGCAAAAAATAATATGCTGTTTCCGCTCCCATACAAGTATCTGACTTCCGGGCTCATCATTAAGATGAGAATGAGGGATAGAGATATTATTATTATTATTATAGAGAGTAGGTTAAATTGGAGTAAAGTTGTGTAATTTGGTGCCTCAAAAAAATCAAGGCTAACATGATTAATTTTTGAGATATTTAAAAACAATTAACATTTTGAAAATTTGTTTTTGTAGAATTTCAGGCTTGTTTGAAGAGATTGAAAAACCAAAATCATCTGCGTCTATCTGTATCGAGGTCTGTATGTACGAGTATTAACAAAAGAATGACAAAAGTAACAATAACAAAATAACAAAAGTAACAAGTAACAATAAACAAACTATAGCATATGATAAATTATTGAACTCACAAGGGCATGAAATTGATGATGGTTCTGAAGAGAAACGTTACTTAGAAAAACTGTTTACGCCATTCAATAGAGTGTAAAATGTTACTATGACAAAGTGCTCTTTTTTTCAATAGCTCATCAAACAGGCCTGAATTTCCAAAATGCCGTTTTTCAAATATCTCGAAAATTAATCATGTTAGTCTTGATTTTTTAAAGGCATATTATTGGTCATCCAATTACGCAACTTTGCCTCAATTTAACCTAGTCTGCATCTCTAACGATTTCCAAGATATTTGAGAAATAATTTTTTGTGAAAAAAACAATAAAATATCTTACTTTTTACCATATGTTGATAGTAATACAAAAACTTCTCTGACGAAATATTCAACTGTGACTATAGGTCTTTTCCATAAAACTAAACTCTCCCTCTCTTGCCTCTCTTTCGCTTTCCTTTGTTGCTCTCCATGATTTTTTGTTCTTGTATTATTTTGTACATTGTTACCATTTACTGTTACAGCTCCTCCCTTCCTTGCACCACTGGTCATTTTGTTGCCCAATCTTTGAACCTGAAAAGAGTAAAAAGTATGTTACGAATTTAATAAAAGAGATAAAGCAAATCTTTTAATATTCGGATGTTAAATTTTACGATCAAAAAGAGCACAGTATATTATTAGCAATAGCAATGGCAATACGTAAATATGAGCAATAAATAAAAAAAAATATATCAAGTTAATTAAAATTACAGTGCGGGTCCCAACCGGGTGATAGATGTATTGGAATTTCTGAGACTATAGAACTAATTTAATTACAAACTTAAAAGCATTTGCGAACTGTTATTTAATTGTTTGGATTTTTAGATATTTTGTAAAAAACGTTTTTAGCAAGAATTGTAAGAATGTTTGCAATTTTTGATATCCTTATAAATACAAATCTAGTGAGGTAATGTCGAGAGATCTAGCTGACCAAAGTATCATCCCCTATAAACATTAATCATTAATAATAACTTAAGCTTTATGTTTTCTGACATTTTAAGCGTTAACAGTTAGATTGTTATTAGAATGAAAACGGAAACAAAGAAACATTTTATTTCTCAAAACCTACGTATTATATTTAAGGAAAGTAGATAAATCAATACCGGCCATTATTAACTACAAAATCGCCGACACAGTGCCCGAGTGGGGCATTGCCAAATCTATTTCCCCCTCCAGCCCTAGGGAAATTCTGCACAATCTGGCAACGTCGCCCCTGGGGGTGCCAGAGACAATATCCCCAAGGGTTAAGTTTCAATCTGTAGGCCGTCAAATAAGAGATAAGCACTTTTGTCCACGTTTCCTGGATGTCACCACCGGAACTTATCGAATACCCCTCTTATAATTTGGCTGTCAATTACTTATTGAACTGCTCTGGTATGTCGACTATTCGTGAGTATTCGATGAAAATTTCTAGAAGGATCTAGAAGGCTAATTCGCCTACGGCGAGGGATGTCAGTCTTGATCAGACAGCGATAGAGAGCGAAGAAGCAATACTGAAGTGAAATAACTGCAATTTTCGAAGTGTTTTCGGCGTGTATTTAATTAGATATTGTACAAGAAGTGTTGTATTGTGTTTGAAGAGTTAAATAAAGATTTTTACTATTGTATAAAAGTCTCACTTATCTTTAGAACCCCGGAAGGAGTAACAATAATATAATCAAAAAGTCTAGTAAAAATCTACTCCTCTAAAAAATAGAAAAAGTGTCTAACAGAAGATGTGTTAATTTACCATTAAACATATTTTCAATGACACTAGTCATCAAATATATAAATCCATATAATCTATAAATCCCCGCTCCTACACATCAGACTTCCGGGCTAATCTCCTTATGATTAGAATGAGGGGTAGAGATATGATTATTATGTATATTATATTACTATATTTTAAAACTGATTGTAGTTTTGGCATATTTAATCCTTTGATAGTACCCTATTCATAAATATGAGCTGGTTATTTTTGAAATAGTTTTAGCGTCGCCAGTTGTCAAAAAATTAATTTGGTATATTTCTTTTTGCTAGTTTTTATTTTTCTGCATGATTTTTAGAACCATTAAAGAGCTAGAACCGTTCCACAAAATGTTTCCATCTCTTAATGACTATGATTTTTGATAAGACATCGCCACTACAACGGGATGCCTAATGTTTTTGGTCATTGGTTTTTTCAGTTGCAATATCTGTGCACATGATTTTTACAATTGTTTTATATAATCCCTTGAAGAATTTCGCAGATTAGACAATATGAATATGCTAATTTCGGATTGATGAATTTGCGCACATGTAAAATTATTGGAGAAAATTTTTGTTTTCTAACCTCCATTATGTTGACCAAATTTATCATTTGAAATATTTTAATGCAAAAATTTGTATAATTATGAAACATTACATTGTTCTTATATGTCATATAATACAAGCATGTAATTCTGCATATCTCGTTTGCCACTAATGAATGTTTGCTCAATTATTTTTCAACAAAAACGAAGAAATGCTACACATCTACCTCAATGGTATGATCTCAAATTCTCAAACCTTTATGTTATGGTTTACTGCAGCAGAGAAATTATACGAATACTGCAGCTTACCAGTAAAGTATCTGTCTAACTTTTAATGCATTATTAGATTAGATTTCTAGAAAGGTCGGTTAGGCATAAATGCGTTGCTCCAGTTCGACTTATTAGATCTTTTATAAATAGCCTTTACTCTATGTTCAGGCAGTTCTGCCCAGAACGCTAATGATGAAGCAAAGGCTGATCTGATAGTTATTTGTTAATTCAGCAGGGGGTTGAAAACCTGTCCTATGAACTTTCCGCAGGATCAAAGTACAATCCACATGGAAAACATATTTTCATTCCTATCCATTTGTTTATAACAAATGAGATAGACTAATTGAAGGTGTCACAGCTGTAACAAGGACTGGCCTTACTTCATCTAAGTTAGTAAACATAGAAAGCACCGATAATAATTAGACCTAACTTGTAGCTAAGATACTGAAAATTAATAACAGGTTATGCATACTGGAAATTTGATATTCTTGTCAACTCCCTATAATAAGCAATCTTGCATAAATGTCGTCCTGTTTTACTCATTCGTTTCAGACAAGAGCAGTGTCAATGAATCTAATGTTAATAGGCTTCGTTCCTGTTTACTGACTTCCAGCATCTCTTTTAGTCCACCTTTGCCATTTTAGTTGACCTCCAGGCACTTAGTTGGTTTCAGCACTCAAATTTTATCAAGAAGTATGGAAAATGTTCCTACTGTGGAGTTTCTAACACGTTCAGTAGTTTATTTATGAATGCACACATCTTTTGCACCAAACATTTTGTTTGTTATGCATCCGTAAGTTTGGTAGGCAAATTGGCTTTTATGAAACCAATGTTTCATTACAGGCCCCGGCTGAAATTTGTAGGAACTCTAGCTTGTTAGATAAATCCTTTAAAGGAACTGTTTGGTGTCGATTAACTGTTCTAATATACTACTCATGAGAAGCATTCGCTTGTTTGGATATATCATTATAGTTAGACTCAAATCCATGGCAGTGTACTATTTAGTAAATGTCCTATATAAATATCTAAACATGTACAAAGTGTTCGGTTTATAAGAGAAATGTTAGCAGGTGCACTACAGGATAGGAAAATGAAAACTGATTTCTCTTCAATTAAGCAATTATTTTTCCCACTTATGGTGAGTATTAAAATGTTATATATAATTAAAGTTGTTCCTGTGTGTACATTCCTATAATCTCCCTGGATCTACGTTTTGCTTCCGTAAATGTGAATCCTAAATTATTTTAGTTTCCAATCATCCGACGCTTGACCTCCGAACACCGATACACTGATATCTAGACAGTTCTGCTTATATCTCTAATTTTAAAATGCCAGTGGCGTTTTCCAACTATTTTGGAACCTAATTGTTTAATGAAGCATGTGAACTTCCTGTCAATATTTTATTACTAAGGGCATTTATTATGACTGAAAGGTCATAGCCCCCTACAATATGTATCCACTCGTGGATACTATTACGTAAAAAACCATAGGTACATATTACATAAAAAATACAAAATTACGTAAAATATTTATTTGTTAAGTCACATAAACATAAATTATCAACAGCTATTGTATACAAAATTATTTCAAGTAAATGTTAAATATGCATTCTGATAATTCTGATAATTAAATTCAATGAACTGTCGAACAAACTTTGGCAATACTTGAAAGCATCAAACATATAATTGTACTTTGTATAAATGTATTAAATTTGAGGAAAATTGTATTGATTTTATTTTAATTTGTGGCTTTATTTAGCCGAAAACTGGATGCAGGTATAATTAAAAATGCGTATGAAACACGATTATAAGTGCCTGTAAAGCACTTGCAACGTTATTTGCACTCCTTTATGGTCTTATGGGCACTCCGCTTCGCGTCGTGCCAATAATCTCGTTGCGCGTGCTTTAAAGGCTTACTTATAAACTTGTATCATAATTATTGTATATGTATTATACATATTGTATGTGTAACTTGTATTGCTATCATTTCCTGACTTTGAAGATGAACGAAAGAGGTAGAATTGATTCTTTATGGTCTAATGATGAAAAGTTATTGAAAAAATGCATCGCTAAAATCTAAATTTTAGCTAGCAAATCATTTCATACCTATATGCTCATTTTTTCTGAAAAGACAATAAGAGGTTGAAAAGGGGATGAGAGGGGTAAGTGACTCGGATTGTACGAAGAAAAATGCCGATGAATGATTGACCTAAAACGCGATACAAAGCCAGATGAAGGGAAAATTTGGGCTGAATGCTGAAACAGCTACCTAACCACTGGTTGGACTAGATCCAGGCAATCTATTACTACATCAGCCATTTAAAGTAACCAACATCATGATTTTACCTTATACTTGCCCTTATTGAACCAACTTATTGAACAATTACTCTTCTGAATTAATTATTTACGCATTATCATATAATCTCTTAATAAGAGATTATAAAAAAAGTTAAATATTGTTATTGGACCCCTAATAGCTTACTTGATAACACTTCACAATTAGGGATGCGCCCCTGTGACAGATTTAAATAAAATCAATTAGAAAAGACAGTTAATAGAAGTTAAAATAATTTCTGGATTTTCTATCACTGGCGACCGAGAGCGACAAGCGACGAATTCCTTCGTGACGTCAGTTAGTATTTAGTTAATGATTGTTGTCTTATTTGTATATGCTTTCTTTAAACATTAATACGATATTAATGTCTCTATGTAATATTTCTTCCTATTATATTATCAAAACATTTAGATCTACAGACAGATGCAAAACACTTTTTTGAGATACACATTTGTGCGCTATTTTTCTGAGTAACGTTAGTATGGTACTATTATAGTTTACAACTATTGAAGACCTTGAACAATAATTATGAACAATTTTATAAAATTGAAGAAAATAGATATATCTCAAAAAGTTGTAAGTTTTAACCCCTAGAATGTATATACTTCTAATTGTAAAAAACATAATGTAAAAAATACAGCGTGTTCCATTTGACTTAAAAAAGTTTTCGCTACTTGAATTTTCCAAAATGTAACGGTAGATATAGAACATTTGGTATAGTGCATAACTTTCCTTTCCAGGATATTTCCTTTTGCCAAGAACCGGATCAACCCGTGTCAAACGAAAAAAGTTACACCCGCATAAGCCCTTGGACCTGTCAAATTTTTTATTAAAATGTAAAAAATTTTTGAAACGGCTGGGTTTAGCTATGTTACATATTTTACTCATGTTACATTAACTCTATGTTAAACAAGTTAACATAAAGTTCCGGTATAATCGAAAGTAGAAAACAACCGAAAATATTTAAAAAAAATACATCGCCTGCCAAAATGGCATCTGTCAAAATTTCAAATTTATATCCCTATTAGTTCTGGAGATGTCTAACAGGCGGTCACCGTGAATGACCCTGTATATACTATAAGATAGTTTATCTATCTTATCTTATCTACCAAATAAAATATGTTATGTCAAAGGGCAATCATCTTATCTCACGTGATAGTGGTCTGCAAAGTCCTTCGACCTTCGTTATCAACAGAAAACTTAGTAGCTTTCAACATATAAGTTCCATTATTGTAATAGTACCTATCCAGTATCTATGTATAGCGTCACACATTCAAAAGTTACAATCTACGTCTATTTTGTACCAAGTTTAAATATTGATTTTGTGTTTAATTTATGATAATTAGACATAAGCCTATTAAATAAAATTTGATTTGTTATGCAACTTTCTAAACGTTCTGCATATTCAAGGTTCTAAATATTCTACGCTACTTGTCTAATGAAACGCACTGTATATTCTTAAAGGTTTCTATACGGCACCCTCTTTGGACTTATACTTAAATAAGTCATTATGTTGCGGTTGATGGTTTTTGTAACAGAACAGTTTTAATGTGATATATTTCTATTGCTATTATGTCACACACATGTCTTTTGGACATAACCAATCAAATGAATATTCATATTTGATTATAAACAAAAACTGTTCCCATAATAAAAGTATTTTTCACGCTTTGTGTATTTAAAGTAACAGCTTTTCAAAATCTACTAAAACATTCTTAAATTAAAACACAAATAAAACATTTAATTTCCTTGATTGACTCAAATTGTTGAACACTATGAGAAATAAGGGGAGGGGGTGTCATTTTAAACTAAATTGATATAAAGCTGTATATTACTATATACCTACTTCTGTATAATATTCACATTTAGGTATTACTAAAATCACTTGTATAAGACGGAATAAAAACGTCTTACATTAGGGTTATTGAGCTAAAACAGTACATATTATTTCTATTTGACCTCAAAAATACCGAGAATCATAGAAACATCATACGATATATACATTCCTTGCATACGATACGTTTTTTGAGTTCCGCTTATTTCTGGTTGTTCGGTATGTCAACTTATGCTTAATTTAAAAATACAATTTTATTACAACTGCGGCTAGCTATTTATATTAAAGCAATATCAAAACTAAAGTTCTAAAACTAAACGTACTGTATCTTCGTTGCACACTAATTCAGATTCACCTTCAATGTCTATTACAAAATCGGTCACTAACTGTCCTTGCATATTTCGATTGAAACTATTAAATATTTTACTAAGAAAAGCACGAATACATTTCTTCTCCTCTAGCAACTTATCACTATCAGTAACTTATAATAATAATGTAGAAAATAAAATTAGTTTCCGTTGTGTGCGAGGTCAAGGTATAAAAATAAACAATTTATTTTTCTCAGCATATATTTGTTGAATAGATGATTTCCATAATCAAATTTTCAGAAAATGAACTTAATAATAATAATAATAATAATAATAATAATAATAATAAAAATATATAAGAATAAAATAATATTGTAAATACTAAGGATTTTATCAAAATCCAAGAATGAACCATTCAAAAATTAAACGAGAGACCTACAGGATCTATACAATAAGAAACGATTAAATATATACCAAAGTCTACATATATTCTAATATGTAGACTTTGTATATACTAACAAGAACACAATTAACAGAATAGAAACTGCACCCAAATTCATGTAAAGAGAGAATAAATATAAGCAGAAAAGAAGGGAGAAGGGGAATGACAAACATACAACAGTTACACCCTAAACAGATAAAAATTTAAAAACGTAGTTCTTCCAAAATAAGGACCATCCGTTACATGGGACAATAATCGATAATGGTTTCACACCCTTAAACCTATCAATGCAAGAAGCAAAATAGTTCCAAAATAATTTATGGTAATGTATGTATGGTTGTACTCATTAAAACATTTTTTACCCATAATCATTTAGCCATAATTTCCACTTGAAAAGTGGGGAAAGCAAAATTAAATCGAATTGACACATCTACTAGCAGCCAGAGGAAATCTAATTAGACCATGATAGTGTACTAATTAAAGACTAATTTGTACCCATTAGAATTTTTTTACCCATAGTCATTTAGCTATAATTGCCACTTAAAAAGTGGGGAAACCGAAATTGAATCAATTTGACACATCTACTTGCAGTCAGGGGAATCTACATGGACCATAATAGAGTACTAATTAAAGACTAATTTGTACCCATTAAAAAAAAATTGTAACCATAACTATTTAGTCATAATTCCAACTTGAAAAGTGGCGAAGCCTGAATTAAATCCATTTAGCACTTCTACTTGCAGCTAGAGGAAATCTAATTAGACCATAACAGTTTATTAATTAAAGACTAATTTGTACCCATTAGAGACATTTTGTACCCATAACCATTTAGCTATATGTAATTCCAATTTGAAAAGTGGAAAAACCGAAATAAAATCGATTTGATACCTCTACTAGCAACCAGAGGAAATTTAATTACACCATGACAGTGTATAATTAAATACTCTTTGTACCCATTAAGAAAAATTGTACCCATAACTATTTATCTATAATTCCAACTTAAAAAGTGGAGAAACTGAAATTAAATCGATTTGACACCTCCACTTGCAACCAGAGGAAATTTAATTAGACCATGACAGTGTACTAAAAAGACTAATTTGTACCCATTCAGAAAATATTGTACCCATAGCCATTAAGCTATAATTCCCACTTGAGAAGTGGGGAAATTGAAATTAATTCGATTTGACTCCTCTACTAGCAGCCAGAGGAAATCTAATTAGACCATGACAGTGTACTAATTAAAGACTAATTTTTACCCATAATCATTTAGCTATTATTCGAATTTAAAAAGTGGGGAGACTGAAATTGAATTGGTTTGACCTAGCAGAAGAGAAAATCTAATTAAACCATGGCAGTGTACTAATTTGTACTCATTAAAACATTTTTTACCCATAATCATTTAGCTATAATTCTCACCTGAAAAGTAGGGAAACCGAAATTAAATCGATTTGATACATGTACTTGCAGCTAGATAAAATATAATTAGACCATAGTAGTATACTAATTAAAGACTAATTTGTACCCATAACTATTTGGCTATATTACCTACTTGAAAAGCAGAGAAACCAAAATTAAATCGATTTGGCACCTCTACTTGCAGCTAGGGGAAATCGAATTAGACCATAACGTGTACTAATTAAAGACTAATTTGTACCCATTAAAAAAATTTTGTACCCATAGCCATTTACCTATAATGCCCATTTGAAACGCGGGGAAAGTGAAATTAAATCGATTTGACACCTCTAATAGGAGCTAGAGGAAATATAATTAGACCATGACAGTGTACTAACTAAAGTCTACTAATTAGTCTTTAATTAGTACAGTGTTATGATCGAATTAGATTTCTCCTCTTGGAAGGGGTTGGAACCTTTGGTGGAGGATGATGAAGATGATACTGACGTAGTTTTCCACATAAAACCAAAGTCACTATACTGCACTCGACCCGCGTTACGCCAACCAAGTTGGCATCATCTGGAGATGATTAAAACTATGCAAAACTACGTCAGTATTAGATGTCTCCTAGCTGCAAATAGGGGTGCCAAAGCGATTTAATTTCGGTTTTTCCACATTTTCAAATTGGAATTAAGTTATAGGTACAATTTTTTTTAATGAGTACAAATTAGTCTTTAATTAGTACTTAGTTATGGGCTGATTAATTTTTCTTCAGCTGCAAGTGGGGGTGCTAAGTTGATTTAATTTCAGCATCTTTACTTTTCAAATGCGAATTGTGGCTAAATGATTATGGGTAAATTTTTTTTAATTGGTATAAATTAGTCTTTAATTAGGACTAAATTATGAGCTAAATAGATTTTAAATTCATCGAGGCGGGGGTGCCACCTTTATTGACGTGGATTTATCCTTGCAATACTGACTCGTATTGCAAGTATGGCGTTAAATCAAATAGCGTAACTATAAAAAAATATGTTTTAAAGGATATTTGAATTAAGAGCTATAGGTGCAGAAAATGCCACCAATTTCCTGAAACAATAGAACATATAACACCCAGATGTAAATTACTGGCAGGTGTGTAATACATCAATAGGCATAATGCAGTGGCAAAAATTATTCACCAAGCAATAGTCCTGCAACATAATGTGCAATCGGAGCCTCAAGTGTACTACCAATATAAACAAATATTATAAATTATACTTCGACTTCACCATAGAAACTGATAAAACGGTAGCCCATAACAGACCAGATATAACACTTCAAGATAGAATAAAAAGCGTTAACTATGTGGCAATATCATCTGACCAAAACATAGCTAAAAAATATACACAAAAAAAAGAAAAATATCAACAACTAGCAATAGACGTTGGAATAATATGCAAACAGAAACAAGTTCATATCATTCCATTCATCGAACTCGAACAACAATAATAACAACAATAATAATAATAATAATAATAAATTAAAGTTGATTAAATGAGGGTCAAAATTCCACTATTTTGTTTACTGCTTACTAATTGAAAAAATCAGTGGTGATTGAAATTTGCTTTTGCTGACATAGAAAATATAAAATCAATTATTGCTGCCTTGCTTACATGGATTATTTCTAATACAAATTGTTTTGCAACAAATAAATCTGACCGAGATAACTTTTGCACCTTAAGACACATAGGCAAGGTTAACTTTAATTGTTTTACTGATATAAAAACAAGCCATTATTTCAATACACGTAAATGGGTAATATAATCAAGCGCTAGATAAAAAAAATACGTTTGTACACTTGCAAATACTCAAGTATTTATCAAATAATACAATTATCTGAACCAATTTAAAACTCTGTCCCATTGGCAATTTGAAACTATTTTTCAGGGCTCCCTGTAGATGGTTGCAATCTCGGTTTAAATTTATAAAAGTTTTACAAATCAATCTGATTACATGGAAAGACTTCATTTCTAATTTCAATTGATGCATGCCTAATAGTGATTTCCATTCTGTAATTCAGTATGCAAAAGACAATGACATGTTTTGAAACCTCCAGTTACAACTTGAAACTCGTTAAGCGAAATGGAAGAATAAAATAAAATGAGAGAAAGAAATAAAATATATCTAGTCACAACTGCAAAGCAGGCTAGAATTATTGTAGAAGACTTTTCTAATAATGATGCACCACCAAACTCATAAAACAAAAAAGACGTTTTATGCGGGTCATATTTTTTTAGATGAGGGATTATTTGTATAGCAATTGAATCAAGGATACTCTGTATTGTTAAAATATTTTTATTTTTCTTTCGCATAATGTTATACCGGAAGTAGTAGGTATCTCTATTTGTTTATTTTAAATGAAACACCTTATAATCAACAAATTAAGTCATTTTTGTTAGATAAGTCGTACCAAAAGTACCCACCTGAAAAATAAGCAAGAAATATGCTTTTATTAGGGCTTTTATGACACACTGCTTTTGGAAAATCTTTCTTGTATTAGAGATAGACCCAGCAATGTATTCCCAAAGATATGACCATATGACCTACCAAAAAAGGAAATACTATACACGGAGTTTTCAATAAAATAATAAACAAATCTAATGACAAGATACCTTCCCGGTATTTTATATAAAATTTAAAAAAAGATCATCTGGACATTTTATATACAGGGTGTCCCAAGATAATGTGACACATTTTAATGGCTTATAACTTCAAGGCAAAATGAGATAGCGACGAGCGGTTTTCACTGGTGCTCTTAATTTTACAAAAAGTTCTCATTTGTCGTTGGTACTAGTTTGTTTCACTTCTACAGGTGCTTGAAAAAAAATTGCCAATTTTAAATTGTGATCATTTTTTAAATGGAACATCCTGTAGATTATATAGATTATTATATTCGATAGAGACGCTTTGGTTATACCAAAAATAAAGGAGGTATTTCAATTTACATACCAGCCTTTTCAATTGACCATAATTTTTTTTTGGAAGATCGCATTTTATTTTTTTTAGATTGTCAGTACAGAATAACGGTATGCATCAACTAAAGCTATTATTAAGAAAAGAACTAATTTAATACAAATTTATACAAACTACATTATAGCATAAATTAAGTTATTGAAACAAAAACATAAATTAAGAAGAATACAGTTTTAATATACACATATATGTATTGTACATCTTTAATGTTTGAGGTTAAATTGCTGGATGTGCCCACCATTTTCTTCAATACAATTTTGCAATCTAAGCTGCATATTGTCGAAGGCAAGTTCTAACATTTCCGGTGTTATGGTCTGAAAAACATTAGTTATGCTATGTTTTAGTTGTTTTATATTTTGTACAACAGGACTATAACAACGACCTTTGACGTAACACCTTATGAAAAAATCAGGTATCTACCGTTAGTTCGGAAAAATGTGCAGGCCATTCTATCGGTCCGGCTCTACCTATCTATCCTTGATGCATTCCATTATTCTGTACTGACAATATAAAAAAAATAAAATGCGATCTTCCAAAAAAATTATTGTCTATTGAAAAGGGCTGGTGTGTAAATTGAAATAACTCCTTTATTTTTTGGTATAACTCTATCAAACTATACATTTTTGAAAAGAGGAAAAGTGTCTCTATCGAATGGTAATATAATCTACAGGGTGTTCCATTTGAAAAATGATCACAATTTTGAATTAAAATGTGGCAATTTCTTTTCAAGCACTTGTATAAATAAAACCAACTAGCACCAATGACAAAAGTAAACTTTTTGTAAAATTAAGAGCACCAGTGAACACCGCTTGTCGCTATCTTATTTAGTCTTGAAGTTATAAGCCTTTAAAATGTGTCACATTATCTTGGGACACCCTGTATTTAAGCATGTGGCCAAATATTTAAAAATGAATCGTTTTCGCTATACAAATAACCTCCCAAATAAAAAATATACCCTGCAGTATGTAGATTAATTAAAACGAAAATGATAATGAAATGTAACTTACGTGATTTATAAAATATTTGGAAATACAGACATCGTCGGTCAGGTTCATTGTCACAAATTATGTTAAAATAGAAAGCTCTTGCTATGGAGCCAAGAGGTAAGAGGAATTAAAAACGAAACCGAATACACCTTAGAGACTCGTCAACACTTTCAAATGAACTGGGAGAGATTCACTCTACACATTCTAAATATTCTTAATTTTTAGTGAAAGAGTTGCTCCCTTTGTTTCTTCTTGTAGAGTAGATACAATTTAACAAGTTTCTAAATACACGCTAGACAGATCCTGTTCTTGGGAAATACTATTTTATTTCCTACCCATCAACTTATCCTAAATATACCCCCATGCGGTCACAGCACTCTTCTCTTTAGCAGCTGTTGAAGAAGTAGTATTTACGGGACTCCTTTGTTGCCAAAACTGATTCAAAGCGAAGATGCGACGCACGTGTTTAAGGCCCCAGCCAAGTTTAGAACGGAGAGCGTTTGGTATATGACGGATTCGTTGTCTATAACGAGTTCATACAAGTCTCGCATACATTCATTATTTCGAAAATGATGAAGTTTTTGAAAAATCGCTCGGACACGTCTATTTTCTTTTCTTTTTACACTTGTTTTAGATATATAAATTTTTTCACAGGCCGACTCAATGAAGCTACGTTGATATAAACTTTAATATTTTAAATGGAACACCAGTACTATTTTACATATTTGGAAAGAATTATTTTTTACGAATACGGGCATATAAGGTTTTATGGGTCTATCTCTAATAATAAGGGATATATGCCCAAAAAAAGATTGTACCTAGCAACGAATCGATATTCCCTTTCTAGCACATTGCTCTTATGACACACTGTTTTGGGCATATCTCCCTTATTATTAGAGATAGACCCATAAAATCTTATATGACCGTATTCGTAAAAAAGAGTTCTTTCCATATATGTAAAACAGTACGGGGTATTCCATTTAAAATATTAAAGTTTATATCGACGTAGCTTCATTGAGTCGCCCAGTAAAAAATTTAATATATGTAAAACAAGTGCAAAAATCGACATGTCTGAGCGATTTTTAAAAAACTTCAGTTTTTGAAATAATGAATTTATGCGGGATTTTATCGACTCACTGTATACAGCCTTATTCAGAACTTATCTCTAAAACTTTGAGGATATGTGCATCCTTAAATAAGAAATCGATATCACCAAAAAAATTTATAATAAAAGGCTTAGGATTTCCCGTAAACAATGTTTAAAGTTATACCATTATAAAGGACTACGTAACTGGGCAACTGTACTTCAACACATCTGATACTTTTCTACCACATTCCTAAGAATGTGATAAAAAAAAAGTAAACACGTTTTTGTCTGGAACGCCTGGTTAATATGTGTGTCGTTCTCGCCGTGCGGGTGTTTTATTTATCGCAGGAGTGTTACTCTGTAAAATTTTCAAAATGGCTCATGTGTACAATAATGCTGAGTTAATGGACTGTTACCAGTGGATTATCAGTGGAGTTAGGTTTTGTGAGTGGTTGTTGCCACAAAATGCTGAAAATCCCCAATTTACTGCTGATGTACTAGTTACAGATGAAGCTTTGTTTACTGGAAATGGAATACACAACATTGACAATACACACGTTTGGGCACTCGAATATCCGCACGCAATTCAACGAAATCACTTCCAACATAGTTTTTCGAACAGCTTTTGTAACAAGGTATGTGCAAATTTTTTATAAATTTCATGTTTCTAATACCTAGTAATCAAGTAGCGCAATTCTTCAAAATTAGTGTAACAAAATTTTATTCATTTTAAAGACACGTCACTTTCGTCAAATCTATCTATCTTTAAGTTTATTTTAAAGTAAAAACGCTGCAAATTTTTTTTGTGCCGGGTGTCGGTACACTCTCAGAACTTCCGAAATTTTTTTCGTGCTAGCCAGTTTGCATTGTCAGTCCCAAGGACCCCTTCTTTAGCGGAACAATAAAGAGATATTCGCGGAAGAAAAATTGCCAACATAAAACTCTATTGTATTACAACAATGTCCAACCTTGATGTGGTTATGTCAAGGAGCTAATAATATTCGCCGTGATATAATACGCCCATTTTAGAAAAGTGCCTATAAACAAGTGCTGACCTCTATTGAATTTTTCGCTTAATTTTTCTTTGCGGCTTTCAAATTTGCACTGATCCTCGGTTGATTTCTGTCTTACCATTTGGTAGTCCGTGGACCAGTATCATAAGCACCACTCCATTGCAGTGGACCAGTATCTAGCGGCGTGCAATGAAAAATTTTTAAATAAAGTCCGTCTAAAATGTATACGAAGTTCACTGATCGCCTAAAGGAACAATCGCTATTGTCACATGTAATTTTCAAATTTCTCAATATTCAATTAAAATATCAAATTCCACAACACAATATATAATAGTTGTATATATTATTTATGAATGTCATAAAAGAAATACAATAATTTAGTATACGCCAAGATATTAGCCATTTTTACATTTACTATGAAAATATTTTCGTCTACTTTACTATGACAATTCCGTAAACGTCTATCTTAATAGTTAAAAGCGACAACGCCGCTCAGCTCGTTGCATATATCTCTTTTTAACTTATGGGAAAGACGTGCTATCTTTTTTCATTCGGCAGAATACATAAATGCTCTGGCCTGGCAGTGGCGGGTTGGAAATATGTTTCGCGCGCGTTTTTTATTGCAATTATTGTCGTTCGGTTATTTACATAAGGAATTTATATAAATTATTCGACATTGGTGCAGTGCAACTGTAGATAAGTGTAAGTGATTTAATAAGAAGTGATTTAATAAGTGTAAGTGATTTAATAGTGTAACCCATATAAGGAACACGTAAGTATCTACTTTTTACTATAATAGGAAAATCGTTTGAGGTTAATTTTAAAGAGTTGAATTTCTCAGTAATTTCATATTCCATAAGACGTGTGTAGGTATTCGCGATTGTGTAGTGCTGTTTTACTGTTATTGTGATACAATATAATATCAGTGAACGATGGAAAGTATTTCAGGGCCGTCATCTGCCGCCGATGCAAAACGTAGGCTCTATCGAACGGTAGCCGAGAAGAAAATTATTTTACGACTATTTTACTGCATACAGAGAGATCATCCTCATCGCAGCAAGGATGAATTAGTGGATATGTGTTCGGATTATACAGAAGAGTCAAAGACAAGCATATACACACTTTTAAGAGAAGAAAAGATACATGGAAGTGTACAGCCACCGAAACAAAAAAGCGGTCGAAATAAGATTGTAGTGGAAGAAGATGCAAAAATTGCGGTACGTAGAACGGTCCACGGTTTCTTTACAAAGAACGAATTGCCAACTTTAGATAAGGTGCTGCAAAGTATAAGAGAAAATGATATTATACCTAAAATGTGCAAGGTTAGTCTGGCAAAAATTTTGAAAGACATGAATTTTACGTATGGAAAAGTAGACAGAAAGAGTATTCTCATAGAAAGATACGAAATAGTTGCTTGGCGGATGGATTATCTTCGAAAAATAAAAATGCTTCGAAACGAAGGGCGGAAAATTGTTTCTTATGGGAAATATGGCTACTGGCGAACCACCCACTAAAAAATGGTAACGCACCGAAAGCAATACTTCATGAGTGGTGTGAAAATTTGCATTCAATATCATCTGTGGTGTTTAAAATATGCATATAAAAACCTATTTTCAACCCCCTAAAAATAAAAAAATGCCTACGCCCATGACTAGCGTTGATCTTCGCCGTTTTGCCGGTCAGTGAACTTCATATACATTTTAGATGGACTGTAGTTTTAAGACCCCGCCAAAAAAATTTTTTTTGCACTACCACATTTGTACATGTATGTTGAACATCCCCAAATTTTATTATGGATAAGTTTTGAATAACCCTGTATAACCAAATAAATCACGATAGTGGATAGTTGAAAACTAAATAGATATATGTATTTGCTAGGGAATTTATTAAGTCATCATCATTTATCTTATTATCAGTATTAATCTTAAAATCCTTAATTAAATATTGTCAAATACAATGACGCTGTAACTTATTCGAATTGTGATTGTTTCTAAAACTTAAAGAGAAAGATATAAGTCCTAGGCCGAGACTCGATCTTCAGAAAAAAAAACAATCGCAGCATTTCTGTTAAATAGAAAAAAATATCGGTAAACCACTAGAATTCCTAAATTTACACAATTTATTTAAATTGTGTAAATTAAGCTATTTAAAATCTGATTTACAAATATTCAATACAGTTAAAATAGAACTTCTTTGGTAGTAGGATATCAACACAGGGCTATCAGACACAGGGGTTATAGTAGAACTGTTTATTTGAAGGAGATGCCGAAAACAACTACTCCACGGCCAATATGCCCCGACTGGCGTTGCATTACATCGACATCTCCATAGGAGTCGCGACATCGTTCATCGAGACCTTCTACCAGACACTGACCGATTTCACGACTCCTATGGAGATGTCGATGTAATGCAATGCCAGTTGGGGAATATTGCCCATGGAGTAGTTGTTCGGCATCTCCTTCAAATAAATAAGTAGGATTGTCTTCCTTAAAGACAATACAGGTCACTGCTGTAATGGCACCTGCGGAAAAGCAGGTCGTTATCTGTCTGTCAATTTGACAATAATTGTCAGGCAGATAGTAGCAAAGATCCAAATAGGGCACTACGGTGTTCTCACCACTACTAACAGTAGAACTGTTATTATTAATGGAGCTTTATTAAAAAGCCAAAAAAAAAAAAAAAAAGAAAAAGAAAGCCTCAAAGCCCAAAGCCAAAATTATATAAAAGCCAACAAAAATTAATTAACTAAAGCCATGCTAACTACATCTTTTCTAAAAACATTATTGAAATTGGTTCTCTAGATTGTAATTTACTG
Source organism: Pogonocherus hispidulus (assembly GCA_963924545.1). Taxonomy (NCBI): domain Eukaryota; kingdom Metazoa; phylum Arthropoda; class Insecta; order Coleoptera; family Cerambycidae; genus Pogonocherus; species Pogonocherus hispidulus. The sequence goes on along the minus strand of OZ004697.1, from coordinate 34,924,784 downwards.
TAGTCTGTAGAGTATAGTAAATTCGTAACTAGTAGTTTTTTATTAATGGTAAATGTTTATAAATGAATAACACCTTCTAAAGAGAAATTATTGACGTTGACGTTTTACTGACCTGAATATTAAGGTAAGGCAAAGAATGATAAAATGTATTTTTTAATTTTTCGTTGGGAAATTGGCTTCACAGATACCAAAAAAAATTGTATATTTTCGCAATAGCAAGGACGAAGGGTCGCAAAGATAAGAGTTAAGTAAGTATATAATGTCCTTCCAAAAGTCAAAATAATATTCACTTTGACTAAAATCATTAATTTTAGAATAATCTTGTTTTGGCTGTATAAATACGTAGTATTCGGTATATCGTGCTTAAAAATTTGCTTTATTTTACTAAGATTTTCTTAAAACACCTTTTGACTATATCGATATATATTTTGAAATAAAATTAAAATTCCTCAGAAAATTTTAGATAACCATAGAGAAGACTGTTAGTTTAAAAGCTGTTTCTACATATGGAAACAAATAGAACTGTTAGTTTAAAAGTTGTTTCTACATTCATCATAAGGAAATAATTACTTTTATTCTTATTTTAACAAAAGCTTAAAGTTTTAAAAAATGTGCATATATATTATTCACATGCACCAATAAAAATTTGTGTTACTTATAATGGTTTTAAGAATAAGCTAATCTTTATATATTCACAAATATTAATATTTATAATATGAATTATTATATAACTACTAATTTGTAACGAGTACGTGACATTTTAAAAATAACAAACTGGAAAAAAAAACAATGTGCTAAAATTTAAATAAAATATTTGTTTCATATTGCTTTATAGTTAAAAACATAATTTACAGTTAGTTCCTAATAATATTAATAATAAACTGCCTACTAAGTATTAATATAGAATTATTCAGTATAGATCAAGATATAACCCTAATGATTCTACCAAAGTCTACATTAGAATATGTAGACTGTAGACTTTGATTCTACATACTGAATACTTATAATTCAGTATTGTGATATTATCTACCACAGACAAATTACTTTTTTCTGTGATATTATATTATGTACCTACCTACTTACAAATGCAGCATGAAGCCGTAAAAATAATACTAGAGAAACCTTGTAATTTATCCATTTATTTATTTCTACAAGATAATTATGACGCAGGAGAGTAGGTCTGCCTATAAATATTCTGCAATTTTTATAATGAAGGATATATAATATGTAATGCTACCGAAAGTAATAAAATCTCATCATTGTTAAAACATGACATTAAAAGAATACAGTATAATTCAGAAATCAATAAACTGATTACTGTATTAATATTAGAATTACTGGCTCTGGTGTATTATTTAAGGCATTATTTATTATTTCAGACGAAGACCTCATGCAATACATACAATAAACATATTTATCGTACAATCCGGAAAATCTTTTCACATTGCTTGATAATCGTGGTACTATTAATTTTTTGATAAATCGCATTGAGTTTTACAGCGATTTTTCGTACACTTTCGTAACTTTTTTAGTCAAATTCAACCGCCCCGGCAGCTGAATGGGCCTTTTCCACCAAATAGAATTTTACTATTTTATTAATATCAAACGTTATACTGGTACATAAGTACAGGGTGAGTTAACCATAGAGTAAAGTTCATTATCTCATTTATTTCGAGAACTACGAAAAAACGTTAAATACAAAAGTTTTATAGAATATTACGGTGAACAGTTTAAAATTATTTTTGAGTATACAGGGTGGTTCAAAAAAGCGTGGCGAATATAACATAAGTTTTTTTAAATGGAACACCCTATTTTTTTATTTATTTTTAGATTTTACATAAAATTCTATAACTTTTTTGTTAATAATGTCATATACCTAAACCGAGTAGTTTTCCTAATATTTAAATTTTTTTAGAAAAATATTAGTTTTTACTCTTATAAAAAATTGACAGTACTGCCATTGTTTCTGAAGGTGGAATACTCAAATTTGGTACAAACGTTCTATAAGGATGACAAAAAAGGTATATGTAAATGAATTTAAGTTAGATGCTACAGGGCCTTCAAAATAAATTTATACATTTCGACTATTTTAACTTAAAAAATTTCGACTTTTTTAAATGGCACACCCTGTATATTATTATTTTTTCTGATAGATTTTACAAAACCCTTCAACTTTTATTGAGTATGTCATATATCTAATTTTAATAATTTGCGAGTTATTTTGATTTTTAATAATTTTTACACTTACGCTACTGTGGAAACATAAACAAATATAAATAAATAATAATAATTTCCCTACTAACTTATTTTTATTTATTATGGCGTAATAGATGTTCAAAAATATGCCCGTCTACTTGGATACACATATTTAGTTTTTTTACTATATTTTCTTGCACGTTCCTTAGCATAAAGGGTGTTATTGTCCTGCAGATATCTCGTATCCTATTTTCCATATCTTCTGGTGTTGTAGGGAAATTCACATAAACACGATCTTTAATGTAGCCCCACAAAAAGAAATCTAAAGGTGTTAAGTCACATGATCGACATGAACAAATGTGGATTCAACAAGACGAAGCTCTTGCCCATTACCATCGGGAAGTTCGGGAATTTTTAGACAATTATTACCCACAAAAATGGATCGGTAGGAATGGATTCATTGGGTGGCCTCCTCGATCATGTGATTTAACACCTTTAGATTTCTTTTTCGTTAAATACAAAAAACTTTTGTATTTAACGTTTTTTCGTAATTCTCTAAACAAAGGAGATAATGAACTTTACTCTATGGTTGACTCACCCTGTACAGGTAGAATCAACCCAATTTATTAAAGAAATGTAATTAAGCGAGGTTATCCAAGTACAAATAAGTGACCGGTCTTCATGAATCATTTCAAACTGCGCGGTTCGTTGACGTCGGACTCCAGTAACCAATAAAATGTAGACAAGTTAAAGAACTGCTCCACGTTGCCATATATTATTTAACTTTTTTCTTGACAACGATTAAATTTACATTCTGGTAATTTTGAAATGAAAATATGTATGTTTAGGTGAAATATTCTCCATAAATTATTACTAAAGCAAATCAACATGATTTACAATTTATCCCTTGAGCAAAATAATTTTTAGGTATTTTTCGCTAAAGGTGACAACATTGCACAATCTAGAATCGACTAAATGATGATTTGATATTGATAACTTTGGTTATACAAACTAACCTTCTTCAAGAAGGTTAGTTTCTTCTTGTCTTAACATTGCGCACTTCAGCAGTTTCCATTTCACTGTCAACTTTTGGAAGGTTGTCCGAATCAGCCTTAAGATATCCCTCTTCAATTTTATTCATTTTAAATCAAATTAATCAAAACACAACACGAAATTTAGGTTAAGCACACTTCACTTGACAGAACACAAAAGGCAGGGCAACCCAAGGATTTTTAAAAATCCTTGAGAACAACCAACAGACAATAACGAACAGGAGTATGACGTTAATGGCGCGTTATTTGAAATATATGGTAATTTTAACAATTTTTTCAAAATATATCTGGCAAAGAAAAAAATTTAAAAAAATACTTTTTAGGCATAACTAAGTATATATTTTATAATAAGCGAATAAAAAAAATGTGGAAAAGGCCCATTCACAGAAGACGTACAACTAATTGTTGGATAAATTCCATCGCCTGATTGGTCATCAAATTAAAAAACAATATAAAGCAATATCGAAACACCATCGCAAAACTCTGCAACATGATGAAATTTGATTTAAAAAATTCTATTATTATTATGATTATTATTAATATTATAAACATGCCCAAGGGCAAAAAAATAAAAAACAATCTAGGGAACAAATTCAAATTTTCTACATTTCTTATCGTCCTACCAGTTCGTTTTTGGTGCCGGACATTTTCAGTCCTCTTTGACGGCATTCATTCTTCAACTGTTCTTTAGTCAGTGACAACAACTCATCGACTGATTTAGATTTATTTGCTGTACTATTTATATTGTTCGAACTACTATTACCAGGACTGCAATTGTTTACATTCTGTTTATTGAGGATGGATTTTCGAGTTTTTCTACCAGACATTTTTTCTAATCCAATCTTTAAGAAAAATTAGTATTAGTTGTTTTAAAGTGAGAATTACTTAAATGCCTAACGAATAACGTCCTCAAATTATGGGCACTGTATTTTTAGTACTAATACTAATAACGTTCTACATTAGAAACTAAAAATTAATTGCATTATACATTATAATTAATACAAATGAAATGCTCTATTTAGTGACTGTAGATGCGTTGGAAATAATTATTATAACAGTAGGGTATCAACAAGCGAGGAATATAATGTATGCAGGGTGTTATTCGCGCATATTATGGACAGTAGGATGGTGATATAGGTACACTGAAAGTGTCTAAAAAGTTTATTTACCATTTTCTGCTTAGACGAATAATTTTCAAGGCAGCGAATAGGAAAATTTAACGAATTTTTAAGTGAATACTGAAATATGCAGAAACAAAAGAAAACTCGAAAAATAATTATAACAGCTGTTCAAAATGGTAGCCATCTGCTGCTAAACATACTTCTGCACGTCTATGAACCCCTCACTAACTAAATTATTAGGTATATCATCTGTGGCATGGCATGTGGCATGAAGTATAAAGAGGAGTCCGAACTTAATAGGGCTTGCCTGATAAAATACGTACTGAAAAAAGTACATGGTACCACAAGTATAAAGATATATACAGTAATTTCACTCTTTAAATTTTTTGTACAACAGTTTTTAATGCGCATGTCTGTTCTTGGGTAGTATGCGCGTTGGTAGATATGTAGAAGGGGAAGAATGGGCCGGTGTACGCTATTTTATGGGCTCACATTTGCTTTACAGGTAATCAGCATACGTTTGTGTGTCTAGGCGTTTGTGTTTGTGATTTTGATAAGTGTTTTGTATTGTGCGTAACGTAGCCACAAAATATTGTTTCATTTGTAAACGAAATTCTGATATAACATAACTTTTTGTTATAGGCCACCCTTTTGACTCTTGAATAAATAATAGTCCGGACCTGTACGTATCTTCTAAAAACGGTCACTAATGCGCATGACTGGGCTTGGGTAGTATGCGCAGTGGTCTTTTTGGGGGGGTTAAAAAAACAAAACTTAAGGACACCAACATCAAAGAGATTTTGCCGAGTGAAATTACTGTATATATCTTTATACTTGTGATGGTACCGAGTTATTCATTTGTTTCGTGGCGCTGCTATCGTCATGATCGTTCGTCCATCTCTTTTATATTGTTTACTGTTTCTGTTTAACTATTGACGTTTGCCTTTCTAAGCATTTGACACCTGTCATTTACCATATCGCAACTTTGTCTACGAATTAAACCGTAATACTACTTTGTGGTAATCATAATATTTTGTATTTATAGTGTGACAACTGTGGCATAACAGATGACGTTGGCAGTTTATGACAGCGATTCTAAAGTAAACAGCGCGACTGTTCGGACTAAATTTGTACTAAATTTATTTGTTATTTTGTTGGGGGTCCTTCTCTTTATACTTACTTCATGATGTGTGGTATCATTTTTTAGTTGTTATAATTAGTTTTCAAGTTTTTTTTTTTCTGCATATTTGTTTACTAGATTTGTTCAATAAAATTCGTAAAATTTTCCATTTTCAATTCATTTTATAATCTTCAAAACTATTGGCAACTAAGCATAAAATGGTGAATAAACTTTATGCTCATTTTTCAGTGTGTTAACGCCTTTTCAGTGTGCGTTAATATCCTAACACCCTGTATAAGTGTGTTTATGTACGGTGTGTATGGTGTATAGAGTCTCAAAAGTGCATAACTAGGTACCTACACATAGCATGATATGATTCTACAAACAATTATTTCAGAAAGATGCAGTCTTCACGTACTTATATGTTTTTAGAAGTTATTTCGTTGAGTGACCATATACAACTTGGTCACTCAACGGTTATTTCAAAGCTGCTAAAAGTAAGTTTTTTCCACACGAGTAATTGTCTACAAAATTATGCGATGCTAAATTCACGAAATATTTAATTGTAGTTTAAAACACAAAATTGTAATGTAAAATATGAATAATATAACTAAGGCCGTCCGAAGGAAATTATTTGATTTTTTTTAAATTTACATATTTATAAAACAAGAAAACAAGAAAACACAATGTAATGATCGAAGAATGTTCTATATTCCAAACTACATAACTAGTCATTTAAATTTTTTTGCGAAATAGTTTGTAGAACCAACAACAGCTCTTTTCCAGTACAGCAATATTACATGAGGCTGTAATCCATCAAACAAATTGTCTTCTTTGTATCATAGCTGTAATCAATTTCTTCACAACTTCACTCAAGCCTTGCCCGTGATTTTCAAGAATGTTTTGTAATTTAGTACCTAACCATTGGCTAAATTATTTATAGAACTAATAACTTTATCAATGTGCAACCTTTTTGTGCTTTTACTATAGTTGCCCATATACAAGGTGTCCACCTAGTGCGCGTAAGTCCAATATCTGGGTTAATAAAAGAGATAACTTAATTTTTTTTCTACAGGGTTGTCTAATATCCCGAGCTGCACAAAATGAAAATATATTAACATATTCAGGGTGTTCAGTTTTTCCTGGACAGGTACCAACTTCGTTTTTCTAAATGGAAATATATATTTTTTATTGCTTTTTCGAACTAAACCCTTGATTTTAGTAGGACTTTCATCAGCCTTCCCTATACCTAACTTAAACTGTTTTTGAAATATTGACTGGTGAATATTGACATTTTTGCAACTTTGACACCCTATAAAATCTAAACTGTTTGAGATCAAGCAAAACGGTTTGCACATTCCTATCTTAACTTTTTATAAGCTATCGTTTGTTACTAATTTGAAATGTATCCAGGAATTAAAAATTTTCCGAAAATTTTGAAAATTTTTAATTCTTGGATAAATTTGAAATTAGTATCAAACGATAGCTTATAAAAAGTTAAGATAGGAATGTGCAAACCGTTTTGCTTGATCTCTAACCGTTTAGATTTTACAGGGTGTCAAAGTTGCAAAAATGTCAATATTCACCAGTCAATATTTCAAAAACAGTTTAAGTTAGGTATAGGGAAGGCTGATGAAAGTCCTACTAAAATCAAGGGTTTAGTTCGAAAAAGCAATAAAAAATATATATTTCCATTTAGAAAAACGAAGTTGGTACCTGTCCAGGAAAAACTGAACACCCTGAATATGAAAATATATTTTCATTTTGTGCAGCTCGGGATATTAGATAACCCTGTAGAAAAAAAAATTAAGTTATCTCTTTTATTGACCCAGATATTGGACTTACGCGCACTAGGTGGACACCCTGTATTTCTTTCTGCGTAGATGTTCTATATAATAGTTGTATAGTTTTATTTTTAAATGCTCTATATTAGATATAAAATTAATAATAAGTATGTACCTAGGTGCATCTATTTATTATTAGGTGACATGCTTGCCATTTTTTCTATGGATAGATAATTAAACTAACAAAAATTTTTTTTATTTTTCAATATATAGGTACCTAGTGTCCTAAATCTTCTGAGATCAGTATCAGTAGCTATATTATTTATAGCTATAAGTAGTAGTATACTTAGTAATACCACAAGTATAAAGATATATCTCTATATTTGTGGTAATACCAAAGTTTACAGAACAATTCTGTAAATTTTGGCAAGACTGGTAATACCTACTACCAGAGCTACTACGAAGATTTTAATTGTTGAATCGTATGTACATAAATAGGTACACTTTAAAACATTCTTATAGAGTGTGTCCAGCTTACAGGATACATATCTCAGAGTTTTGTACGTGAAGTAAATACAGGGTGTTCACAGATAATTTCTTTGCAAGCCTGCATCTGTCAATTTTTTGTTAAGAAAGTTAATAGGTATCTCGAAAACTCTACACTTTAGGAATAGGGTTCATTGTTGTGCGGTCTAGTGTTTAGTGTATTATGTTCCAGTTTAATTAAGCAAGCTGTTATCTACTTCCGGTAGAACCGGAAGTCACAGAACTGTCAAAATATTTTTCTTACCCAGAACCTCCTGTATTTACAACACGTACAAACGTTTTGAAAAATCGTGTCAATAATTTCTCAGCTATGGATCGTGTAAGTTCCTGGCTGGACACACTGAATATACTAATGATAATGATACTAAGTACCTACGTATCTTCATAATTTAATTGAAATAAATGGAATGGTTATCATAATTCAATTATAAAGCATTACATGCTTCACCACATTTAAATAATAAAATGTAGGCACTTAATTAATAATTTAATATAAATAAATAAGTACAGAGATTTGCAAAAATACCTAGGCACTCACTCATTGGTTAATAGGCAAATAATTTATTGTTCTAATAAAAAATTGGTGATCACCTTGGTGATTATAGGTATCATGAAATGATATATAATTTAGAATAAAATTATCTACAACTCTTATTTGCTCAACAAACCACATTAATCCAGTAATCTGACAGTGAACTAGGTATATAGGTAGGTACCTACCTACTTAGTATTGCGAAATTCTTACAAAAAAAAATAATGGTTTCTAAACAGAATAGGTAAAATGCGAATAGATAAAAGGTTGAACTAAAAATAAAAGTAAAAAAATTTATACACCTAGATGAATTTAGGCAAATCTTGGAGATACCGTCAAAGATCACTCCAACATCATAAAATTTTCCCGCAAAAAAATGAAAAGTTTATAGTTTCATTAATCTATTTAAAGTAAAAATGCTACAAACAAAGAAATATTCAAAACAAAGTACAGCAAATTAAGTGATTGAAAATAATTCAAGAAAATCTAACCTAAAACTTGAAGTAAGAGAACCAAAGTAACCGAATTTTAGTGAAAATTGACAGACAAACATGAGATAGAAATAATTCAAACACTCACCTCAGTTTATACTTCAGGAAACCCTTAATATTAAACACATTACAGTTAAATAATTATAATAAAGTATTAAACAGAACTCATAGCAAGTGAACACTGTCGAAGAAAGTGTCAGTGTCACCCCATTTTCAATCATATACGAACACGTCATTTAAGATAGAAACTACAAGAAACACGCAACTTTTAATACAGCGATGTGTATTTTTGGTTGTAGGTATACTTCCTTGTAGGTATATAGCTTTTGCTCATTTATTATTGACTTTTCATTAAATAGCAGTGGCGTGCCGAACCATTCAAAACGAGGGGGTATAACTTTCTTGGGGGGGGGGGGGAATTTAATATTCTTTTAATATCGATGTAATAAAAAATACTACCTCTAAAATAAACTTATTTATCTAACCAACAAATCTTGCAAAAACAAACTTCTACTAGAACTAGAACCCACTAGAAAGTGGGGGGCGGCCGGGGCCCGTACAGACGGTGCAGGCTGGGCAGAATCTAGTTGTCAGAGATCAGAGATTACGCTATTAATAGATACCAAGAATCTCTGCTTGCTTTTATTTAAATTTGAAATAATAAAACATAGAATATAGATGTCGAAATAATTACTTGTGAGGAATTTTCAGGAATTGTGTGGGGAGCCAAGGGCAAGAATAGGCAGGGGTGGGCTGGGACTTGCGCCCCCTCTAGCTTCCCATGGGCACGCCACTATTCAATAGGTACACCTGAGGATCTAATTAAACCTGAGTCCTGGCAGATCAGTTTTCCTGAATTATTTTCAATTATTCAGTTTCAATGAAAATTGAAATGAACAGCAATAATTGTTCACATACTTCATTTTGTAATGATCACCAGAAACCATTATTATTAACTCATGCACTACCAACTTGATGCGCCCTGCTATGTATCGTATAAAAAGTTAATGAAGATTATTGTTAACAGATATATTATTATATTTGATGCTGTCACAGCAAAATTGTAAAACACATTAAATAAAAAGAAGCATATCGTAGATGGTGAGTTAAACATAAACAATATACGTCAAAATGTGCTAGGGGAGAGGCTAGTGAAAGTTACTGAAGAATTGAATGAACTAGCGATAGAAGATCCTTAACATCCCTGTGATCAACTTTTCCTGTTCTCATTATTCATATTATTTTTAGTTTTTAGAAATGAGAATTCAAATTACCAAAACCAAAACTGTTTTTCACTTTTAATGAACGCTGAAATTTACTGACCAATATAAATAAAATAATCTTCTCACTTTCAGTGTATATTCAGTTCATAGCACAGAATAACTATAAGTTCAATTTAGTTTCAATGAATCATTAAAACTAGACTTGTTATACAGGGAGGACATTTCAATTTTCGACACATTGTCAGCTAAATCGCTGTATCCGCCCAACTGGATTGCGGTGCAGAGACTATTATGTTCTACATATAGATTATTTGTCTTTAAAAAATAAAAATTGAGTTATTTGTTCTCTAGGTATCTACAAGATTTTCTTGAATGCAACATATTTTAATATTTCACAAATGAATATGTATAATATTAAAATCCTTTCAATTCAAATGATGTTCAATATGATCAAACACCTCTTATCATTTAAAAATTATGAATAAAACAGCTCCATATCTTTGTTAAAAAAAAAACAAATATATGATCAAAAACTAATTTATTCTAATAGTTCTCCGGGATTTTGTTCATAGTTATTTTTAACTACATCTTATCTTTTTTATATAATTACCAATAACGTTTATCTAATTTAGTCCTCTTGATAACTCCTTCAAATTTACGTAAATTTACACACGTTTGGATAAAGGTCTTGATCGTAGATTACAGAGAGTGTCTTGATTTTATGATGATATTCGATGATAAAACATAATTATATAAATATATTGTCGTATGTACCTATCCAAAAACTTTATCTTCATTTCTCTTCAAGGCTAGAAGTAATTAATGGAGCAAATTATCTGCAATTCGATTATTTCAAATTCATAAATTCATGTTTTTTAGTTTTACGAGCAGCCTTTATTAAAAGACATTTACCTATTCCTATATGTGCTTTTATGTGCATTTATTAAGCATTGTTCATTTCCTTATTTAAATTTTGTTCAGTACTCCTAATAGGTCACAGGTATATTTCAAAGTAGGAAGACAACCTGTCCATGGGCGGCGCCAAGGGGGTCAGGGAGGGGCGACCGGCCTCCCTGGATATCGAATCGAATACGAAGTACAACGTCATATTATAATTTAAAAAATAGCCTAAATTAATATTCACAAATAAAGTTTATTGTAATTTTTTAGTCGTCTGTACTTATACAAAACGAAATATCGGGCGCCATTATCTTTTTTTTAACAATAGTAGCCATCACCAATAAAAAAGATATCAGATTAATTCCTTCTGTGGTTTTAATGAAATCACAATAGGTAGATCACAAAAAAAAACGATAAACGAGTTTTCCATTTCACTACACCAAAACACTTAGGTAATATTTCTCGTCACGCATTTATTTATTTATTTATTTATTTATTTATTTATTTATTTTAAATTCATCCAACGGGAAGAACCCAGTAACAGGATAAATATCAGCTCCATACAATGTAAAAAAAAAAAAATAACATTTCAGAACTAGTACAATAGGAATAGTAGTACAATCACAAAAATAACAGTTAAAATACTCAATAACATTGACAAACTAATAAGATTAAGGTTGGGGTAAGAGAAACACTCAGCTATACAAAACAGATAATAAAAGAAAAAAGATAAGAACACTGAAATAATAAAACCTTAAGTTTAGAGAGTTATCAGAACATATTTTTTATATCAGATATTTTACAGTTGAATATATCCAGCCTGTTCTCTAGATCGCTGTAATTGGCAATCATTTGATGCAGAGGAGAAGAGCTTAATATGTTGGTACGCGCTGTAGGAACCATGAAAATGTTATTTGTCCTTGCATTTATTCTTGGAGTATGAAGGGGAATGCGCGATAAAATATTGGGACAATTAATTTGGTTATCGATGATCTTGTATAAGAAAATGGTTGAAAACATTTGTCGTCTCTTTACCAAGCTACTCATCTGGAATCTATTTAGGAACAACTCCTGCGGAGTTCCCCTAGTTGGATAGGTACCCTCCAGGATGTAGGTTGCAGATTTAAAAAACCGCCGTTGTACTCTCTCAAGAGCTGTTATGTGCACAAAATAACAGGGACTCCAAACTAAGGATGCGTATTCTAACTTGGGCCTAACAAAAGTTATAAACAATGTACGCAGTGTATGTAATTCCTTAAAGTCCTTGCTGTTTCGCAATATAAAACCCAAATTTTTGTAGGCACCAGACAAACATTCCTGAACGTGCTTACCGAAAGTTAGTCGCTGATCGAAGATTACACCTAAATCTGATTATTTGACTAATAATGTTAGCACCTTAGCAAGGTGATTAAAGCTGAGTGGAGTAATTTGGTGTCCAGTGGAAAACTCTTTTTTTTTTTAAATATAAGATCAAGTATATATTTCCGCACATACTGTTCAGGAATCTTTTACCACTTTTGTTTGGTTTATTTGTTTTACAAATTATACACTTATTAGCTGTTGCAATATAGTTCCGTTCTTTTGTTATTTTATTTTAAGAAAATACCTTTTTGTTAAAAATATGTTTTATGTGTTTTCATCATGTAGATCTGTCGTAGATCTTGATATAATACATTTTTTTTATTTGTGATGTAGTATTTTTTATTTTACTAAACATTTATTTTTTTGGCCTCATTTATACGTATATTTGCTTAAATTTTAAATGTTTTCAAATAGTTTTTGTCTTTTCTACGAAATTAAAGATGTTTTCTAATATTCACTGTGAAGTGAATAGAAAAATTTTATTTTGTCGTTTGAAGACAAATTCTAAAAAAAAATTATTAGGCCCCCTCTCTCCCCTAGGGATTTTGGAGGCGACGCCCATGAACCTGTCTATAAAATAAATCGCTGCATGAATTAATCAAATTATTGGCAGAGTGACACAATATAAAAAATAGTTAATTACTTTATTCAGAATGTTATATTATGTTATATATGATATATTGGAAAAGTTGTTGGCCGTTAAAATAGAATTTATTTCTTCAATAAAAGACAACTAAATAGGACTCTCAGCCAGGTGACAACACACGCTACAACAGCCAATATCCTACGTTTCGTCCGAGTTTTGGACTTTTTCAAGGTTACCTAAATTATCTTTATAGTCACTGCTAATAGTTAATATCAAGCGTAGCGTCGCGAAGGTTTATCTTTCGTTCCGACGCACACAACACGCGTAGAGCGTAGACGTCTGTTTCCTCCGTAGTTGTTTGTAGCCGAGAAAGCGACGTGTGTACATTGCACTCTTTACTCTTTTAAACAATAAAAAAAGAAGAAAAACAAATTAAAACCAACCCATACAATAAAATTAAAATAGGAAATTGATATTAGCTACTAGGTAACCTTGAAAAAGTCCGACAACTCGGACGAAACGTAGGATATTTGTCCATGTATCTGGCTGAAAGTCCTCTTTTGTTGTTTTTTATTGATTGTTGTGATTTATTGATTTTATTTATTTATTGTTCCTGCAACAATTAGTAACTAGTTAGAAGGATTATTGTGATTGGTTGAAAACAGTTTGTTGGCTGTTTGGAATGATTTGATTGGATCTGACTAGTTTGTGATTCCTGCAAGAACAGGGCTGTTATGTATTTTTGTTCCTAATAGATTTTTCGAATAAGTAAATTAGGAAGCAAATCTGTACTGTGGGTTGCATACTCTGTTACCTATATAGTACATTAAAATCGCAAACTAACGGCTAGTTCTGATTTTTTAATATGTTGTTAGGACTACTACCAGTAGTGTATATCCAAGTTTGCAGCTTCGAAAGAACTGTGCTAACTTTGTAGCACTCGAAAAACCGCAAAATTTTCGCACATTTTTCAGTGTTTTCACTATACCTCCTAAACTATGCGTTTGTTCATAAAACATGTTATTACGTTTTTTAAAGTAGATTAAATTTGCTATAATTTGAGGCTAGAACCAGCTCTGTAGGGACAATAGTTATCAAGATACAGCGCTCCAAAATTTATAAATTTTTTCCAAAAAAGTGAAATTTTAAGATTTGGTAAAATTTCGTCCCCAAAATCGGGTAAAATGCTCATTTTACGGGTACAGTTATAGAGGGAGATGTTGTAGCGAGTGTAATTGGCTTTAAGAATAGAATACATTTTTAAGCTAATGATGTTATTTAATAGTATTTATAATGTTATTTAAAGTTGAGAAGTTTCCACTATATTCACCCGAATTTACCGTAAAAATAAAAAGAAGAAAATTGGCGCACGCAAAAAACCAAGCCATAATAAGAAGGCTAAGCAACGTTCACGCTGTTGGTACTTGGTTGGGTAACCGTACAGGGACGATACGCGATGTTTGTCCGCACTTAAATCTTCTTCGGATATGATTTTGCGGCTAGGTATAGGTAATTATTTTATTCGAGCACACGAATGAACAAAAATGATCAGATCAGTACCTGCCCTAGAGGTGCGTCTGATCCAGAAACACAGTCAGATAGATATATTGTTATCAAAGTGTTTACAGGCGTCATAAAATACAAAAAATAACATCTATAACATGGACAACAGATAAAACAAATTAAAATGAAATATAATGTAGAAATTTATTAAATTTAAGATTCAAGTTTCGCAAGTATTGACAAAATTTTTTTAAAAGAGAATTTAAAACCATCATCTAATTAAAATATCTTTAGGGCTGAATAATTATTTATAAAATAAAGTTAAATAATATATTTTTAGGGACAGATTTCGACTTAGCGAAAGGGTAGGCAGGTAAAAATCAGGGTAGGCAGGGGGTCAGGATTATACCCCTTCGTTCAGTTACATTTAATTCTAAAAATAAAAAGGCAACACTAGTTAGAAGATATATTACATTTGTTAAATTAAGATTAATAGTACATAATAAAAATTATAATAAAAATAATAACAAAGAAGATAAAGGTTTAGGTAAATAAATTGTCACTATTGACTAAAATAGACACACAGCCTCTTTTAAGTAATTTAGATACACTTTAGTATTTACATTTAATACAAACACTAAAAATAGACTCTAAAATATAAAGAAACTGAATTATTAAAAAAACAATAAATATAAAAATACATCCAAACTCTTTGATTTGTTATCGTGTATAAATATACATATTTGTATGTAAATTTTGTACTGCCATTTTTTGTAAAGCTGTATGTGAGTGTTAATAACGTGAGAGTATTTTGGAAAATTTAAACAGGAAGAGAGAATATATTTTATAAAAAAATATTTCTATAGGTATGCAATTTTTTATGACACTTAATTCAGGGTTCAGTTTGTTAAAAATCATAAACTAACATATTTTTACACCCTGTATTCATAGGTACGAACCACATTATTGTTAAACGTAACTGTTATAACTAAAATATTAGTAGGTGTTTTAGATTTAGCATAAAAATACTTATCAAGATATATAATTTCTGAAAATTCGATTTTTTTAGATTACACTGAGACTAGATTTTATTAGGTCTTCAAAAGGCAATCTATAATAAACGTATTTAATAAATAATAATCACATTTATTGAGAATCGTGTCAATAAAACGTATTTAAACTTTGGAGAGAAGATTCTATACATTTCCACATTTTTAATATTATTAGATATCACATGTTCACACTTTAGCTATAATAACTATTAAGTATAAATACTATTTTGTCCAAATATGAATTATATTTTCTGATTTTTTTAAGTATCAGATATGAAAATAGATAGTAATAAAATATCTGAGCTGAATCTGCGGCCATCAGAAAGAGGACTTTGTTTTTTAATGAAAAAATGTATAAAGAAAAGTGGAAATTGTGGAAATAATATTTTACATTTATATGAAACATGTATCTTACAGATTGGTCTTTTAAAAACCTCCTTATATATAATTCTTATACTAAGTATTTAATCGTTCAATATATCAGCCACTTTGTGATTGGTTTTAAAATGATTTTCATAATCTATGACGACACCCTCATTGTTAGGTTTCAGAGCATCTGAATCGATGTGTAGCTTTGCCTCCACTGGGGACATTACCATGCTCCCATGGGGACCCTTGATTAAATGCACAACATTCATACCTGCAAAAAATAATAAAAAAAAAATAAATCAACATTTGAAAGGCAAAGTTATTATATTGTATCAAGGACTGTAGATCTATTTTCTTGTGGAGATATATGCAGTCTGGAAAACCAAGACGTGTAATTCCGGAGCTTCTAAAGCCGTGAATTAAAATTGACTAAAGTCGGCCTAAAATACGTTGAAAACATGTCGCCGTATTGTGTAATTTTCGGCTTTTTGAAAGGGAATGTGAACGTTAAGTTACAAGTAAAGACCAGAATTAAGCACAGTGGAATGACCGGAAAAAGAGTAGATCTGTGTTGTCACATTTATTTCTAAAGTATTCTTATTTAAAACAGGAAACGTATTGATTACCTTATTTACCTATTTTTTTACTTGTCTTTAACATCCCTTATCCTTATTGTACTTTATTAAAGCAAACACAATGTTTAATTTGTCTTTTACTTAATAATATCAAGGAATTTTCGAATATGTGGGAACTGCGAAAGTTGCGAAAGTCGTAAAGTTGACGACAAGCTGTTCATCCTTATTTAACATACATATTCTGGCATTTACGCTTTCTTTTCTCTGAGCTTCAACGACGTTGATTGGTCGAAACAGGAACCAACAAGCGACTGCGTTCGAGGTAGTAGGGAAACAGTGGCGTGATGTTGGGTTATTTCGCGCGCGTCTCTTAACGTTTCACCTAATGACAAATCTAAAAATGTTTATATTAACTAGACATTTTTAGATTTGTATTTTTTTACCACTGGGCATATTTCAGTTAATATATACTAGAAGTATTCTATAGAATAGTATACGAGTATATATTAACTGAAATGTGCCCAATGGTAAAACAGAATACGCACGCCCATGCATCACCGCATTTTACCAGATCGGCGAGGTCATTCCACTTTGCTTAATTCTGGTCTTTACTTTAAGGATCAGCACATCAACGTAAGGTTGATGTTAAAATGATTGCCTAGGTATGTGTATATTTTAGTCAATTTTCATGTATAATTTTTAAATAGTAAAATGACAGTTTTACTTCTAAAAACCATTTCAACATGTACCTACTACAATCTTACGTTGATGTGCTGCTCATAACTTAAAGTTCAAATTCCCTTTAAAAAATACTGAAAATGACATACCTATATTTATTTTTACACTAAATTCAGTATTTTCAAATAAACGTAGAAAATCAGGTATATGGCGCGAAAATTTTAATCGCCACCGTAAACATTTGAAACAACACAGATCCCTCACTCTACTACAGTGTGGCTGATTTCATTGTCCGCTAATATCTTCTGAAATATTAAGCATACGAAAAAAGTTAAATAAGACACTTCAAAAAACCTGATATAAGTACAAACAGCGCATACAGTTTTTCTCTTAAGTGTACCTATTTTCTGGAAAGATATATAACTTGGTTTTTTAAATGGAATACCCTGTATATTTGTACATATTTGGATAAAACTTCCTGTCACGAATAAATTTATATAGGGTAGGGTAAAGACATTGCAAGTGTAAAATACCTATGCATAGGTATTAAATATTGGCTTTTTTTTGGACAATTCCCAAATTCGGTCTTTAATTCTAATAGGTATACCCGCTACTACGACCCACAGAATAATAATAGAATAATAATATGTCCTCTTGGGTCTTGGGCTGTTATTCACAACACGCACTTTGAGATTTTAAACACTATCATCAGGTATGAAAGATATAATTGCTCTTACCTATATGTTGTTCGTCTCCTAGGTGGTGCAGATGGTGACCCTCACTATGGTGGTACCCTGGGTGATGTCCATGATGCCCATTACCTTTTGTCTCATGGTGTTTTTTTATCAGATCACTCTCTATGATATCATTTTGACTATGCTGGATACCCATCCCGACATGGTTACCCTTAAGATGACTCGGCACCCCTTCCACTCCAAAATCGGCTGACAAACTTTCCAAATCATTTTCAATTTTTATGTTATTCTCACTATTCTGCTCTACGTCAGCTCTGTTGTACCTGTCTAGGTATTTCTGTAATTTAAGGTAAGAATCGTCATCATTCTTATCATCTGTTTGATTCTGGTATATTTCAAATAATTTCTTTAACTTGCTTTTGAGCTTTATATCATTGTCTGTGCTGGGAATTCGAACTGTCTCCGTGTTGTTTTTGCTCAGTGCATCTAAAAGATCAGGTAAATCCTCAGAATTTGAATCACTTACACTTTTCTCATCCTTGAAGAGGTTTTGAGGTAATTCCAATGTATTTTCGTCTGTAATTTCACAATCCTCTTTTCTAACTTTGTCACAACTTTGACAAGAACAGTTCATTATGATTTGTACCCTTTTCTGTATGATTTTTGGACCTTCCACATTCTTATTATCTGCATGTAACTTTACATGATAGCACTTAATTTCTGAAGGTTGGCAACTGTCGCAGTAAGGACCTATTAATTCCCCGGGCTCAGCAGGTTCAGTTTTTGGAATGGAATAGCTGTAACAAGCTCCTACACAGACGTTGTTTTCAATAGTGACTGGTTCGTACCCTGGCGAGGCTACTATTTGCTGGATTTGGTGGGTCTGACACCAGGAATGCTTCTCTGGATATAGTACTATGTTGTGAACCTGCAGAAATTAAAGATCTTAATGAGATTTTAGACAATTAGAGTAACTATATTTCTATATAAGTAAAATAGATCGTTTTTTTTTATACATTTTCTTTCTTAGCTTTTGATTTCTGAAGCTAAATTTAGGTTTTTCTCATTATATTTCTTATATACATATACAATGCTTGTCAATTAAATTAATGGCAGACCATAATCGCATCACACATAAGCAATTTAAATTGAATATCTTACCTTGTCATTGACCTTATATATGACGACATATATTACCTATATATGACCACATATGACCTTATAGTTGTGCCAATAATCAGATACTCCAATCACACTCCAGTTGCCTGTGTAATTTTCTAGATAGCATGATTTAGCATACGATGCATTAGTTAAAACAAGTAATAATAGTAAAAGCAATTAAGTTATTAGCTGCTATAAAAAGTCCTTAGTGGCACCAAACGTTTATAGAAGGACAATTCGACGGAAAATCTAAACTATGAGGGAATGTCCGAGCATTACAAAATCCACCGAAAATTATGTGACAGTTAGTGAAATCTGATAGGCAGCCGAGTACAAGAGTTATTGGAGAAGAATTAGCTTGAAAAATATCGGCCAAAAAGATCTTGCTCTTTGGCTGATGGCTCAAAGCAGCAGCGGCTTGAGATTTCACCCGACTTTTTTTCACATGTAAATGTTTTTGCCAGAGTAATTATTACTAATTATTTTTTTTAATTACTAATTGTAACTAACTACTGATTGTTGTTTACTAGTTGTTTCTAATACGGCATTACTGCATTTTAAATCATAACGGCATTAAATGCAAATCAAAACATCTGACAAGGATCTTCAGACTTACGAGATGCTGTCCGTGAAAACGCCCCAAAAATTTACTCATTCATCATGACAAACCAGTTATCGTTAAAATAAGAATCGTAAAGTTGAACCATCCAAAGGCGATACGAACGAGCGTATGGAGCATTCAGGAAATGGTGTCAGAGCAAAAATACTGGTGTTTCTGAAATGTCACTGTTGGCATATTTCATTGAGAAATCAGCAACATTAAAATCATCGGCGATTTGTGGTGTGAGTACTCAATGATTAAGTCAAATATTTTCATAGAGGAGAACATAGATACCTATATCCAAATATTCTAAACTGAGAGCATTTCTGAAACGGAAGACTGGTAGCTACAAACCTATAAAATCAAGCGTTTTCACACGAGAACAAGTTAATGATTTTCTCCTGCAAGGATTCAATGGCACATATTTACTTATGAAGGCGGTCTTAGGCATTGCAGGAGTATGCCGCTCTAATGAGTCAAATAAAAATGACATTATTATTGTTACTATTCCAGATTCTAAAAATGATATGTCACATACGTTTACAATTTACAATTACTTCTTGTCCAGGTAGCGTTTGTCATCTAGAAATTGTCAAGAGATATATCACGATTAGATTAAAGGCAAAACTGAGAATTCTCGTTTCTTTATGCGTTATCAATTAGGAAAATGCTGCAATCAACCAGTCGGCAAGAACACCATTTCCACGATTCCTACCAAGATAGCGCAGTTTTTGAATATGGAAAATCCCAAAACATATACAGGACATTCGATCAGGAGAACGTCGGCAATGTTACTGGCTAATACAGGAGTGGATGTCTCAGCGATCAAGAGGCATGGTGGGTGGAAATCCGCGACGATTGCAGAAAGTTATGTTCCTGACAGTTTGTGTAATAAAAATGAAGTAGGCAGCTAACAGAATTCTTCACAACAAAACTTCATCTGTAGCTTCCAGTAGTACGTCGCATCAGGTTATTACAACGGATCCAACAGACAATATTGAGCCCCAGGTTATTATAATGGAGCAGTCAGACTATTTTGAAGAAAATGTGGTAGTTAACAAACGTGAGGGAAGTTATCCAAATTTTGTGAATAATGTTACTAATTGTAATAATTGTATTCTTTTTATAAATAATAATTATTAATTTATAGAATTTCTAGTTCAACATCCCTTGATCTGCATAATTCGAAATCACTTATTTGCTCAAGGGAGGTAAGTAACTCACGAAAACAATGTGATAATAGTCTACTTACCATATTGGGAGCAGATAAATTATATTTATCATGCTCTTCCGATTTTATTAAAATAATTTAATTTTTCATTTATTAATTGAAATAACAAAATTATGAATCGATTTAAAAAATTAAGTGGATAATGGTTCAAGAAAGATCATTGCATCAACAATTTGAATACGCTACACAACAAAGGACTGAGAATAGCCATGATACAGTGTTTTTCGCTCTGAAACACCATTTTTTAAGTGGAATCACTTATTGAATTCGCTTAGAACAGGCACCTACTGTTTTGATCTGTCGGGGAAAACTTCCACTATTCTCTGTCTCTCCTATTTTTATTTTTTTAGGCATGAGTACTTATGCTATGTTAGGTACGCTAAATTTGGTACGCTAAGGCCCAGTCTTTCCACCTAAGTTAAGTTCCAAAAACTATTTGACAGATCAGACTGTGAAAACACAAAATACTGAAACATCCCATTCTATTCTGCCAAATAGTTATCTGGAACTTATTGGGAGGTGAAAAGACTGGGTCTATCTTATAAAAATAATCACTATTGATTCTTACCTTATGTTCCCTTTCAGAAAATACAATTTCTAAGAATCCGATAAAGAAGAATTGAAGGATTCTTGCGAAAGACCTAAAATAAAAACAAGAGTTATTGTAAGATAATTTCTATTGATGTGTTTAGAACAGGAAAATGTAGACACTGAATTGAAAAAAAAATCTAGATTATCTATCATATCAAAAAAATATTCATTCATACTCATTATAGGTATATACCCATTTGTCCATTTAATATCATTGATAAATTTAAATTGCAGTACCTTCAATTCAGTACAATTAAATGTACTTAATTTAATAGGTAATTTATATAATAATTTACGTTATAATTGTAAAAAGTGTTCTCACTTCCCATATAATAAAACGTAAGAGTTAAGGTAGATAAGTTACTTATACAAAAAATCAACGATATTTACTATTGATTATTTTATAACCAAATATTCTCATGACATAATCAGTAAATATTATACAATAAAATTTATTATAAAATAATAAAATTTTGTAATTATATACTTTGTTATCAATACAAATGACATTATTTCTATAACAAATCCTGATATTAACAACGAAATTGTTTATGCCGACAAAAAATTCCTTTATTTATTATTTGACTAACTGACAATATTCACATGAATAGACAGTGGAAAAAACCATATTAATTTGTCTAAGGGTGAGTATAGTATTTTGTGTGCCTAGCAATAAAAACAAAACATTGTTTCTATTTTGATATTTTTAAACATTATCCTTTGCTTCTTATTATTCCTCTTTATACAAGATTCCTTAAATATCGATCATTAATGAAGTGTGTCAACAAGATGGTTCGTAAGAAGCCTTATTTGGAAAAGTAATGCGAAATGGAGTCAACATTTTTGTATACAGGGGTTTGACGAAATAGTCTATGTCTATGTGATAGAAATAGAATCGACTAATCGACTATCTAGGCTAGCATTTCCAGTTATACCAGAACTAACTGTAAACTTTGTTATTTGGAACCACCCCTTTATCTTTGTAAAGACGAGTTTTTTAAGTAAAAAAAAATTTAGACCGATACCTAAACCTAGTCGTTTCACGTTTTATGTTGGTAAGTGCAAGGATTTATAAATGTCTATAACTTTTTAATATCGATGAAGACGTTTTATTGCATTTTGGCATTTGGGAAGACCAAATATATCCAAAAATAATATACCAAGTGTTTCGTATTTTACATTAAATTTTGGTAACTAACTGACAAGCACCCAACAACAGAATATCTCCCATTTATATGGTTCATAAGCCTTGTAAAGCAGAGATAGCAGATAGAGATGCCTGGCTCGAATATCCTGATGTTCTCGGTCTCGAATGGGCTGGTCAGGTTAAGAGATGGATCTAACGTAGAAGAGCGGGAGTCTGTGGCATGCACCAAGGGATGAAACTATCTTCATCTTTGGCAAAGTATGTCACGGTCTTTAAGACGGAAGTGTTTACTATCTCTGCATGTGTTTAAGAAAATCTCAAAAGAAGATATTTCAACCAACATTTCCAGATATTCACTGATAGTTAGGGGGGTCCTGGAATATATCAACCATAAAGTAAAATTGACCGGTACCTGGGTAGGGTATCAATACAACTCTCAGTACGGGCTCAGTTACAACATAACCGGGAATGAGGAGACTGGTGCGCTGGCTAATTGGGCACGAGACATGTGCTGGCTAACTGGGCACGAACCAGTGCTCGGAGTTCCGCCAGTTATGTAGCAAGATTCATTGAAAATTGGATTAGGAAAAGATCTAAGGAAGAATGGTCGAACGGGATTGAGTTGAGGCAAGTCACGTTCTTAATTGAGGGACTCTAGTCGGATGCAAATCGATCCATACTTGCGCTAAGCTGTATCAGCATAAGGATTATCGCAGGACTTATAACAGGTAATAAACATATCAAAAAACCCTGTTACTGAAATTATGTAAAATCAAATACTTGACTGAATTTCAAGATTTATTTGTAAATGGTATTATTAAATGTATCTATAACTTGAACAAAAATCATATTCTTTAATTTATTGGGTATGCTGAATGAACCCCTGCAACAAAAGGAAGAGCCTAGTATTTTTTAATGCATCGAAAAACCCTTTTACATTTTTTATATAACTACAATTGACTATTTCCTAGGCCACTATGAGCTGTGGGAATATTTTTAATTATACAATGTCTGCCATAAAAAGAGTAAGAGTAAGAGTCCAGCAAGTATCCTGTAAGAGTAAGTTTGATTTTAAACAACCAATTAGAATTATTGATTATTGTTGTTGTTATACCTCGATTTAGTAGCATCATAGAAATAAAATTATTCCTATAGAGCATTTAATCGCCGTTTATATTGATTATTTCAATATTATTTCTTATTCGAAATAAAATAGGATTGGGAATGCAAATATATCGAAATTTTCATGAACAATTTGCAAAATTAGATCTGGCAATAAAAAATCGTCAAAAACATTGAAAATAGCAAATAGGAATCTCAAAAAATTATAACTACTAAAGTTAGAGTAATTTTTTTTTAATTTTGTTAGATCTTACATATTTGCAGGACCGCGCCAACCCGGGGGTGCAAGGGGTGCGTGGCACCCGGGCGCCACGTTCCAAGGGGCGGCAAAAGACAGCGTTGGTTAGTAGCAGACGTCAGTCAAGCTAAACTGCACTCTCCCTGTTAAATATATCTTTTTCCCTTTTTTTACATTTTATTTTTGTCCGTTAGTTAGATCAGATCCCCTTAGTAAATAAATACTTTCTAAGATCTCAGTTGACTTATATTATAATTTACAGTTTTATCCAAGTTAAAAGGTTTTCCTCACGGTCTATTAGTCGCCGGTCATCACATTTTTTTGTCGCGGGTAGGAACGAAACACGTTTTTCCTACTCGATTAAAGAGGGCGGCCCGCGCACGACTGATCGGGGCGGGGCGTGACTCAGCTGACTAGGCTAAGTCAAAAAAATTCAAAAAACCTAGATATGTCTGATTTGGTCGAGGAATTTGCAAGAAGGAAGCCTCGAAAAATTATTTTTTGAATAATGACTTAAGAAACTAAGTATCTGAATAGAAAGACTATTTAAGTTCCTGTCTCTTTTTTGTTTTTTTTAATATTGTTGGTTTTTTGTTAATTGTTGTTTTTTTAATATTGTTTGTTTTTTGTTACTTGTTGACGAAAAATACATTTATTTTTATTATTATTAATGTTTATTTATATTTCCATATTTATTTTATCGAATTATCGCTCCATTATTTGGTGATTAACCTAGAATGCTGCTAGGGCGGCGGTAAAAGTTCCGCACCTCGGCGGCAGCTACCCTTGGCGCAGCCCTGCATATTTGTATTAAACTCTCATGAAACTGTTGATATAACGTTTAACGAGTAAGGGATAATGATAAGGGACCGAAATAATAAGGGAAATAAGCCTAAAAGACTCGGCAAGGTTTGTCCTCTAGCAACAAACTGCTCATCTATTTTTATACAGATTTCAATTATAGTGCGCACTTTTGAGATAATTCTTATCTTACTCTATAGCAAGATAAGAATCCATAGAAGATATAGATCCATTAAACTGTATATCAAAGTATTCTTATTAGTATATCTGTAATATTCGTATACAGTGTGTTCCATTTGAAATACTTTGTCTCATAAAGGAAAACAATAAAATTGATATTCATCTCATAACTTTCCGATTGGCATTATTTTCTGTGTTAGCAAATTATGACGGTGGAAATAATATTCCATAGATAACTTTTTATTTACCACTTATACATTTATCAACTTATCTCTGGTATTATGAGACCAGACCAGATCTACTATATACGTGAATATACTGCACATACTTCTGTGGAATACCTTTTTATTAGGAACGAGTTTTTTTTCGTTGCAATTTTCATAAAACCAGATGAGTTAGATTTTTAGAATGATAATTTAAATTAATATTTTCGGGAAAATGAAAATATGTTCCTTTATGAAAAATTGAAGAAACCCATATTTTTTATTGAAAATAACCCAAATGGCATGACATTAAATCTATATCCACATCATTGATTTGGGTCAGAAATTTTAATGAATGGTACAAGAATTAGAAATTAATTAAATTGACTGACTGACGGGTCTTTTCCGTTAATGACTAATATTTTTATTTCAGCTTCGGTTGACATCTTTATATCAGGTTCCGTACTAAACGGCCACTCTGCCACAGTACACAGCTGTTATTTATTTTAACTAATCTCAAATCAATTTAACCTAAAAATATAGTTAAATGATAATCAATATTCAGGTGTAGATTTAATTGAAACCGACCGATTACTTGATGCTTAAACATTGCTAGACAGGAAGGAAAATTTACAAAGCGAGTTTGTGATAAGATATTCCCGATATTGAATTGAGAACGTACTAATTAATTGGTAGTTAGTGTAGCAATATCAATTAGTGTCACAGTCTCAAATAAGCCATTAAAAAGGTGCCCCAAGGCAAAATAAAATATTTGTATATGAAATTAAGCAGGTTTGTCGCTGTAAGTCAACAGCATTGGGAAACGACTTCAGTCATTCATAAAATTATTCACAAGGACAATGAATAATATTGGAGATAAACATATTTTGAAATTTTCGTATATGTAGGTGTGCTTCACATAATAGAAAAGGCACATATTTTATACATAGTTTTCTCTATAGTGGAACATATATTAAGGGCATTTTTTTTAATAAATATATAGTTTATAATGGCAACTATACACCCTATACTACATACACTACACACACTTTTTTATAGTTATCTACCCAATTGCAGTATGAACCTCCTCATATCTTGTAATATGAGATTCTCATATGCATTCTTATGATATGAGTATTAGTTCTACAGTTTCCATGCTTGGTTTAAATATTGCCACATATTGGAACTTTGTCACATTCCTAATTTAAGACTAATTAGGAATGTGACAAATTCCAGACAGCTGGATACTTTTGAGAGTTTAGAAATTGTTAAATGTAAAAATAGTATGAATGGTGATAGAGTGATAGAGGGCCAATCCCATTTAGCCAACTTTATTGGTTAGTAAGTAACGGTTTACTGATCCGTCGCGGCGGTTCACTGATCAGTCGCAATGGTTCACTGAGTAGTGGTAACGGTTCACTGTACCGAAGAAATAGTTTAGGTATAAATAGGACACAATGTTAGCATAGGTTTAGCATATCATCTACAGATGATGCCAACTTTGTTGGCAAAACTCGCGTCGAGTTCAGTATAGTGTTTTGGTGTGATCCATATTATATATTGGGGACCAGTGGGACCAGTGTGTCCCAAAATGATGGAATATATAGAAATTCCCTTTTCTACAATATTTCCTATTTTTGGGCTATATTTGACTGAGCTATCACATCACCAACATTTTCTTGAACGAGAACTCTCTATATTTCATGGTATCAATAGAAAGCCCACCTTAAGGTGAATTCAACGATATAAGGTATACCTACTTTTTTTTTGGTTATAGCTGTTAAAAACTGTGAAAATATAGTCTTTTATGTCGCATTGATTAGGATTTGATGGTCTCTTCTGTACTTTAAAATACACTTTTTCACAAGTAAATTCACTTTTTTTCCTCAAAAGAGTAAAACACCAAACACAAAAAAAGTAGACGCCTCGATAAACACATGAAATGCAACAGAGTATCTTGAGTATAAGAATCGTCAATCGAGATCGTGAATCGTCCTAGTTCCAATTACTTCGTTGTTAAATTATTTTGAAACATGGTTTCCCGTTTAAGCGAAGAACAGAGAATTGAAATTTTAATTATGACTGCGTGCGGAGACAAAATCCGTAGTAGAGAATTAGTCGAGGTACAATAAGTAGAATATCCTACAAAGTTTGCAGAAACCGGAAGTATAAAGGATTTATCTGGATCAGGAAGATGAAGAACAGTAAGTAAGCGAAAATGATCGTCAAAATTTGATGCTCGCCGATAGTGAAAATCCTCACTCACCCATTAAATCTCTCTTAACCTACTTCAACTTGTCGAAGTCCTCAGTTCACAGAATTCGGAAGTTTCAAAACCGGCATCCTTACAAATAACGTCTTGCAAGAACTATAGGTAGATAAAACCGACAGAGGATTACAGTTTGGTGATGAAATTGACACTGATCAAGTAAATTTTTGTTTAAACGGAACCGTGAAAAGGCAAAATACTAGATTTTGAAGCTACGAATCCTTACTGGCTGCAAGAAAAACATACACAACGACCGCAAAAGTTAATGTTTGGGTTGGACTAGTAGGAAATCGCCTGCTGGAACCTTATTTCTTTGAGGGTAAATTTTCTGGGGACACTTATTTGGATTTTTTGCATTTTGAGTTGATTCCAGCCCTGGAATAAATTTTTCCTAACCGTAATGAGCATGATATGCCTGCTGGTGATGTTTGGTTCCAACGAGATGGTGCTTCTTCCATATTTTCGCCTTGATGTAAAAAATTACCTTAATGAAGTTGTCCCAAATTGGTGAATAGACAGAAGAGGAGTGCTTGACTGACCACCACGCTCTCCTGATTTAACTCCATTAGATTTTTTTGTGTGGTTATCTAAAAACCAAAGTGTATGTAAACAGACCAGACACTATCGAAGTATTAAAAGATCGTATCAGAGAAGAAGTTTGAAACAAAGCACCAGATATTAATCAAAATGTAATTGATGAATTTGAACACCGAATTAGGCACTATGCAATCCTTAATAGGAGCGATTTTGAATATTTGCTGTTACATATTTTAACGGCTATGACAAAAACAGTAGACAGACCTTATATCGCTGAATTCGTCTTTAGAAAGGCTATCTATTTATATTATAACATATAGAGCGCACTATATAAAAAAAATGTCGGTAATATTATAGCTCCGTCAAACATGGCTCAAAAAAATAGGAAATATTGCAGAAAACCCCCGAACCAGCGTAGAGGGCTACGAAGTGACTAAGAAACGACCCTTAAGCCGCGTCCAGATTTGTACCACGTCGCGAACCGAACCTCGTCGCGTACCACGTCGCGAACTTGGTACCGCGTAACGCCGTAGCGAACAGGAGCTCGAACCCCGCACTGCAAGAACAGCGCGTTCCATATTACAATTCGCGTTTTTAATCGATAGAGTTAGCAAAGTCCAGTGAAATTTATTAAAATGGATTTAGAGGTTACCGCAGCAGCGTACATTTATATTCATTACGCTCATAGGGAATGTTTTGCATTCCATAGACATTCCTGATGTCTGTATAGATCAATTAACAGTAGAATGGTGTCTTCGGTCCACTCCATATCGCTAGCGACTAAATACTGAACAAACGAAATTGTCTCTCTGCCCGTCCAGACTTGTGCAACGCCGTCGCGCACCAGTCCTTTGATGTTGCGTCAGTTTATCGACAAGTCGTGGATCGCGGCGAACCTCGAGCTGCAACGCTTATCTGGTTCGCGACGGCGTTCGTTACGACATCAAGATTGCGCGCGACGTGGTACGCGACGAGGTTCGGTTCGCGACGTGGTACAAATCTGGACGCGGCTTTAGACCTCCCTTCGAAAGCTGCGACTGCCGATAGCGGTCGCGGGCTTACTTCGTGTATCCTTCCCTTACCTGGCATAAAGTTAAAGGGTCAGTTGGCACCTTTAGAGGTGCAACCCCCGTCAGTCACTCTTGACCTACCCCAAACCACCACCCATGACGAGAGCGGCACTTGCCGCCCCCGCCCGAGACGGACTACCTCCGGTGGGTCAGACATGCAGGCGAAGAAAGAAGACAAGACAGAAGAGCGCCAGAAGATCCTACCCAGCCTGCAGGGAAGAGTCACAACCCGAGGAGACCCCACGAATCGCCCACACCTATTTCTTTTTGTGATCGGGGTTGGTGAAGGATGGGGTCCACCTCTACGAGGCAGTCCAGGCATACAGCGATGGGGGGAGGGTAAAGAGCGATAATCCCGGTCGGCCTCAAACCATCCAGGTCATGGCCACGGTTAATGGATATTGGCGATACGATTTTTTAATCTTAACTAGAAAAAAATATATATAAATTTTGTTCCATCATTTTGGGGAACACACTATATGTATTGCAATACTGGTAGTATTTGTCTGATAAACACGGTATTTTTTAATTGAAAAGTTAGATATGGAACAGTGTAGTACAACAAGTTTTTTTTTTAATGAAACCCACTATTGTATATAACATTGTATGTAACATTGCATATATTGTAGTAATAACATATTGAATTATAGAAGCTTATAGATCTCTATAGGATAGGTTCTTTAAGCCTGCCACAGATATAGAACTATTTCTACCTACATCTCGGCGCGTGCCAAAACGCGAGTTTATCTACGCCTGTGTGTGAATGTAAAATAATGCACACGCGTTCAAGGAAATCTGTAGATCATCTCTTCAAAATCTTGAAATAGGTAATTGACGCACTAGCATCGACGTGCGTTGAACACTGCAAGTGTGTTGCACTTTATGCACGCATACTTATTCCTCAGGGTCCTGGAACATTAGCAGCTTTGAATGACAGCTTTCATCCAATTTTTAGAAGTTACCTGCTTACAATCGCTAAGTATTCATATTTTCCTGAGGTTTAACATCAGAACTCGAACAAAATATGTGTGTTTTATTTGACATACCATCTGTGAGGTTAATAATTTCATTAAGTTTTAATTTTGGTTGAGTGCTTAATATATCAGCTGATATGTTTACTATTTTTAATTTCTTTTATCTTGGGCCTATTATTGACCTCAGTCACACTGTTCTGGATGTTTTTGTGAACTATTTAACATTGTTTTTCTCTTAACTCTATTTTTGCTCTGCTACATTTTTCATTTTCTGTTGATTTTTATACAGATTTTTTCATGATTTATACAGATTTTTTCGCTACAGATGCTATCTACAGATTATTTAAAATTTTTAATATGTTCATTTAATAATATTCTATTTTACCTTGCAATTAATAAAGAATTCAGTTATTTTGTTTAATTATAGATATAAGAAAATTTTTTAATGAAGCGAAAAATAATGAAGCGCTTTTTGATGCATCAGTTGACAATAAAGTAGACACTTTATTGTCAACTGATGCATCAAAAAGCGCTTCATTGCTAGTTGAGACTCACCGTTCTCAACACCACAGCAGTTAATTAAGTGATGATCATTAATCACCTTCACTCCTTTCTAAATCTTAGCACAACTTTGATGCAACATGCTTCCACAATTGTCACATTTAAAAAAATTTTAAGTTTTTTTCCCCTATCTCTTGCAAGAAACTGAAGAGCCAGCTACAATTCCGTCTTTTCACCCGCGGAGATGATTTACTTTTAACGCTAATAGCAATTGGGTACAAAAAAATCTTTAAATATCCTTCAATTCTCATAAAAACATTACCATTAGAAAATGGCTTCAAAATGCTTGTAATTTCTTGCAAGGGAAATATAGAAGTAGAGTAGTTCCATTTGAAATTTTAAAGTTGGGGTTGCTAGGTGTTCGGGAGATGAACATATCAAGTTGGCCTGACAGTCAAAAATGGCCCCGCCAGGTACAGAAATCGACGGGTTTCGGCGAATTAAAATTTTTTTTCGGTTTTATAATTATAGGGGGGGAGGGTCAAGTTTTCGATGAAAGACCCTGTATACGCAAATATATATGAACATCACGTTGTACTTATGTGCTGGATCCTGTATATTCTCTATATATTCTATATATGGTGTATCACTAAAATTCATTTATGGCAGTGGAATATCTGTATTGCTAGATGATCATTTACAAATTTCGTAAAAAAGTCCTTTTTAAGGAGGATCCTTTTCTCTTTTAATTTCTTACTATCTTGTGTTTTGAGATTGTAATTTGAAAAGAGAGGCGTAGGGAGGGACTTGTAAGAGATGATTGTTGTACATGTAAACAAATACAATAAAAAAAGTGGAAATTTATTACATTTATATTTTATTAAAAACCAGTTTCAAAAGATATCCCCACATAATTTAATATACAGTGCGAACGTTTAGAATGGAAACCGTAAATGAAATGCGCCCTGTAGAGTTTTCGCAAAAACGCTCGGACACGTCAATTTTTAAATTCAATTGCGCTTCTTTTGATACCATTGTTTTGGATGTGACGTCATTAGGTAATCTCTGTGACGTCATCATGATATTTTTTCAAATAGGAATGACCAGTTCTTTCATTAAATTTAAATAGAGAAAATATTCCTGAAAATGGCAATATACGACACTATGGCCTTAAAGTGGATAGTTTTTGAGATAAAGGGCTTTGAAGTTTGAAAAAAGAAAAAGTAGGCTAGTCAAAAAAAATTTCTATTATTTGATCCTGATAGTGACAGTTAAAACTAATTGTCACAGTCGGTTATTCTTTAATATTTTTTTGTGATAATTAAAAATGGTACGAACTTTAATAGAAAAACAAAGAATGAGATCTTGATTTTGAGAGGTTGGGAGGAAATGAAAAGATCAATTAATGAAGTATGCAACATTTTCAGTAATAGATATCCGAATGAACCACGCATTAGAAAATCAACAGTTGGTAAGAAGTAAATTTATCCGGTTGGGACATGTTGTGATAAAAAGTTTTTTTTGACTAGCCTACTTTTTCTTTTTTCAAACTTCAAAGCCCTTTATCTCAAAAACTGTCCACTTTAAAGCCGTAGTGTCGTATATTGCCATTTTCAGGAATATTTTCTCTATTTAAATTTAATGAAAGAACTGGACATTCCCATTTGAAAAAATATCATGATGACGTCACAGAGATTACCTAATGACGTCACATCCAAAACAATGGTATCAAAAGAAGCACAATTGAATTTAAGAATTGACGTGTCCGAGCGTTTTTGCGAAAAATCTACAGGGCGCATTTCATTTACGATTTCCATTCTAAACGTTCGCACTGTATAAATGTAGTTTAAAAAAAGCTCAAAATAAATTTACAAGTGAGTTTTTTGTCTTATTAGGGTGTTTGTGCTAGAGAATGAACTATATCATACCATCATAGACATAGGTTAGATATAATGAATTATAATAAACTAGTGGGTAGTAAGGTTGTTGAATCTAGTTTTAGTGGGTAGTGGGCTAATGGGTAGGTAAAGGTAAATAATTCGACCGTTCATATTCTTTTGTAGTTGACTGAAACTGGCATGACTCTAAAATCTTGCTCGCATCTTGGGTGATGGTATATTAGAAATAATTGATCTTTGATGGTAATATACTCATTATTAAATCAGAAATATTAATTTTTACAAATTCATAGATAAAAAACGTTAAAAAATATATAAAATATATAAAATAAATTGGAACATTACCGTGTTCAATTACTGGAAAATTACAAGATATGTCATAAATAAGTTACTTAGATATAGTAATATAGGATTTCCTAAAAATATGCCTACGCACTTTTAGAGGTGGTACGAGACATTAAAATAAACATTTTTACTTAAATAAACATAGATCCGCAAATGAGCCGTCTTGGTAAAAAAAAAGGAAAAGTAATTTTGAAAGTTCTGTTTGTGTTATTTATAAAAAATGAATATTAAATTACAAAAACATTCAAATGGGCATTTGAAATAACTTTTTGTTCTTGTCGGACTTCAAAGCAATTAGCTAATGTTTTAATTAATATACTACAACTAACTAAATCGATTCTTCATTAGGAGTTTATTTCATTCAATTTAATTTAGTGATAGTTTACAAAAATTATTCAAAATGTTGACCATTTAGTTTAATCCAAAGATTACACGTAACTTACTGACCCTATGAAGATTTCTGGTACCTATACCTTGTACAGGGTGATTCATTATATTTTGACCACCCTTTTAACTTTTTTGTTTATAGAATTATAAAAAAAAAATATATAAAAGTTGCACGATATTTTATGAAGTTTTCGAAAATGATAGTAGAAAAACAAATGTAGTCCAAACAAAATGGCCGCGGATGTTAACTTTATAATTTATATGGAACACCCTGTATATTTTTGCATATTTGGATAGAACGTTGTCTTACAAATACAGTAATATAGACATTGATGGGTCTATCTTTAATAATAACGGAGATATGACAAAAAAAGTGCACCATAACAGCGATGTGCTAGAAAAACAATATCGATTCGTTGCTAGGAATAGTCTTTCTCCAACACATCGCTCTTATGGCGCACTTTTTGGTTATAACTTTGGCCATTTTTTTCGGACTGTAGAACTCTTATCAAGTTCCATCAAGAACAATTCATTACGCTGTTGATACCTGATACCAATCTTACTGCCGCTTCTGAGGCTAAGGGTGAGTTGACTGATAAAGCATAGGGTCATTTATTCAAAATATTCTACAGTGGGAAAGTGAAGTAATTAAATATCAAGGCACTTCCAAACGAGAAAAGAGGGAAGAGTGCAGGCTAACTGGGTTTTTGTCATGATTGACTAGACTGTGATTGATTATCATTGATAATTCTAACAAATTTCTGCGACTTTCTATTATATTGTGTGCAACAATTATTTCCGAATTATTCACATGTTTTAGCTCATCCTAATATAGACACACCATTAAACATTTTAAGTGATATTAATATAAATATGACAATTGTTTCACCAACACTGTGGCATCTTCAGATGTGAGTACTAGATGACTTAATTATAATGAAAAACAAGGTAGAAATATTGGTCTTGGAATAATAAAAAGGTTGTAAAATTCTAAAGCTTTAAGGTAAGGAGTAAATGGGAAAACCCTCTGTATAATAAACTTATTCTTATTACTTATACTTATTCAAAGAAGAAAAAATGGATGACCTGGTACAGACTATTTTTAAATAAAAATAACTATAACAATTCAACCAGATTTAATAGAGGTGAATGATTGGTCTCTAACTGATTATTTAAAATTATGTCTGAATTTTTTAGTTTGTTAATTTCTAAGAATTGTAATAGGGGTTTTAGTGCTTTATTTTCTTTATGTAATATATCAATAATTTTATTAAAACTATGATTAGCAATACCACTAGCAATTGTGGAAAATTCAAATGCTAGAGTAAGTCACATAAGTACCTAGTGATTTTGGAATAAAAAAATCTTCAGTAACAAGATGCAAGCAAAATAACTACCAACACACCATGGGTGTCGATGTCTGGGGTGGAATAATGCACAATTTTTTAGTCAGGCTACACTTTTTTGAGGAACGTGTTATAGGAGTTGTGTTTTTAAACTTACTAAGAAACGACTTTTCATGTTTCAAACAGGACCTTCCCAACTATAAAAGAAATCAAACGTGCTTATTATTAGATGGTGCCCCACCTTATTTTAGTGCAAATGGCTGGCAATACCTTACTGATTACTATGAGTATAGCATATGTAGAATAGTTTCTTTACTAAAGCTCCTTCTGTGCTCTCCAACGATTCTTTCCTTAAAACTACTACCAGTTTGTCCTATATACACTTTAGGATACGTACCACAAGTTCACTTAACTATGAAGACCATATAGGTTTTCCATTTTAGTTGCATCTTTAATGTTTTTTATTACTTTGTCGAGGATGATAAGTTTTATAAGCAATATAATTTTTATTAATAATTGATTGATAGTTGTGTACTTTGAAATGTTATTACTAGGAATAATAATAATAATAATAATAATAATAATAATAATAATAATAAACAACACTAAGTATATCTCAAATTATTTAATAATAATTTAAAAAAATACAGACATTTGAAAAGGGTCAAAATATAAATCTCTGAATCATCAGGATTACTAGAAATCCTATAGGAACTCCATCTGTAGTAAATATGGATTACGCTGGACTTTTTAGTTTATATCTATTCAATCGTAAATAGTATGTTAAATATGAGGGTGTTGAATCTAACGGGTATCAAACTACGTCTGGGGTGAAAATATTTCACCCCAGATTTCAGATTTCTTAAATATTCAGAACGATATTAGGACTATCAGTTGTGGTGTTCTAGTCATCACTTATGCCTATATTATATAGGTATTAGATTTAGGCATTTTATTTGATAGTAAATTAAGTTTTGTTTCAAATGTGGAGAATGTGGTGTCTAGTTCTCTCAAAATGTTAGGTTTTATTATTAGAAGCTGTAAACATTTCAATAACATCTCAAGCTTGAAAATATTATACTTCGCATTTGTAAGATATAAATTAGATTATGGATGCCTTATATATTATCCTATTTACTTGATTCACATAAATAGTATTGAATCAGTCCAAAGGAAATTTGTAAAATATCTGATTTATAAAGAGGATGGTGTATGTCCTGAGCAAGGTAATGATAATTCTCTTATATTAAATCGTTATAATATTACGTCTCTGCAAACTAGGCGTATAATATCTATAAAGTTCGTTTACAACTTAATTCATAATAAAATTGATTCACCAGCTTTGCTTAAAAGCTTTGATAAATTAAACTTTTACATCCCGAGGATAGAGTCTAGATCATTTATGTTTTTTTATCCCGATTTTACCTGCACTAATATGTTACTTAAATCGCCAATACATAATATGAACATTAATGTTAATAAAATAGCTTATAGTTGTGAGATTCGTAATTACATCAATGTAGTTATTTAGAAGCAATGTCTTGTTAAACTGTTTTAATAATTGTCCTTTTATGTAATTTAACTTTTCTTTTCTTGACCGTTAGAGATTTAACACAGATTGTTTTTCTTGGGTATATCGGTCACTTAATTACATATAAAAAAGGTTACATTTTTTTATACATATATATATTTCTGACGTTTCGGCTTTATTAGGCCATCTTCAGAGATTCTGCAGAAGATTACATTTTACATTATTTGTTTAATATTTTTTTGATATATTATACTTACATTTATAGGATGTTTCATGTATTGTAACTAACTAAATTATAATAATTTTAAATTGTTTGAAACGATTATTGCGTTATTTTGCTGCATACATGTTGTTTGAGGGCTTTGACGCGACTGAGTTTTAAAGTGGTTTGGGTTCAGTTTTGTTTCTAAGCTGACAGATTTGCTGATAATATTCATATACATGCATTAGGTACAGGTATAATTGAAACTTAAAAATAATATTTGTTCCGACATGTTTAAATTACAAACTAAATTTACTTAATTTAGTATTTTTTGTGTGAGATGTAAATTTTTTTTTTTTTTGTTGTTCCCCATAAATAATTTATTATTATTTGTATTTATTTTATTTATATTAATTAGTAGGTATTATATTTAATAATGAATTATATTATATTGAAATAAGTTTCACTTAAATTTTCTGTATCAGTGCGGTTGCTTATTGCATTAGTATGTCTTTTTATTAATTATATTTTTATAATTTGTTTCTTTTTCTAAAATCTGTACATTATTAAAATTGAAGTCATGGTTATTTTCAATAGCGTGTTTTGATAAAGCAGTTTGAGAATCATTTTGACTTTTTATGCTGTATTTATGCGCGTATATTCTCTTATGTAAATATTGTTTCGATTGCCCAATATATGTACTATTACAATCGTTACAATCTATTTTGTATGCTGTGTTTGTTTGGTTTGGTTGTGGGATTGGTGTTTTAGTATTAGTGAAAAAACGTTTAGTGGTATTATATGGTTTATGTGCAACAGTTATGTTATGGTTTTTGAAAATATTAGCTATATTTTCAGATAAATTCGGTACGTATGGTAACGAGAAATATTTATTATTATTATTTATTTTTTTTTTCTTGGGTGGTTGTTTTGTTATATATTGTAGGGATTCTTTTTTTTATAATTGGTTCATAAACGGTTTTTGGGTATGAATTGTCTTGTAAGATCTTTTTAACTTTTTTTAAATTACTGGGTCTATGTTTGGGATGTGAGAGTTTAATTGCGCGGTCCGTCAAATTGTTAATTACACTATTTTTATATTTGTTAGGGGTATGCGATTTATAATTTATATATCTTCCAGATGAAATTTCTTTTGTATACCAGTTTGTCTCGATGATTCCACTGTTGTGATTGTATGCAACATTTAAATCTAGAAAGTTTATGCTATCGTTTTTTTCAGTTTCGTAAGTAAACTGAATTCTTGGGTGATAGCTATTGAACTTTTTTAACGTATATTCTATTTTGTTTTTGGGTAAGCATATAATACAGTCATCTACATATCGTTTATAAAATGCCGGCTTGTAATCCAGAGAGTTAATAATATTATTTTCTAATTCTTCCATAACTAAATTGGCAATTGTTGCGGATATTGGTGAACCCATGGCTGTTCCAAAAATTTATGTGAATATTTGATTATTAAATATAAAGTATGTAGAATTTAGGCATAGTTTTGTTGCTTTTATGAATTCGTAATTATGTATAATAATAATAATGTAATTATGTAATATGTATTCGTAATAATGAATTATGTAATATTGTAAATTGAAAATATTTGTATATTACTGATTTGTATACTACAGTATTATTATTGTATAAGCTTTGTTGGTTGTTAATGTTTACAGTAATTTTACTGATCTCATTTTTATTGTTACCATTTTACATTACTTTGTTTCCTGTAATTGGGTTGTTAAACCTGTTGGAATACTATTACCAATAAATAAATAAAATAAGTATATAAATTGACTAGGGCCAATGAGTCAATTATCGTTACTAACAAGCTTGGTTATTATTACACTAATTTATAGCAATACCACCAATTTTTCAATCAATATAATAATTATAATACTGATTTAGCCAACTGTAGTCTGTAGTCGATATGATAGTGATAATGATGTTACCGGCAGGATAAATTAGGGATTTTAGTTTGTATAAATAGTAGCAACTTATTGATTACAAAAATAAAATTTCACTTATAAATCACCATATAAAAGAACTCATACACAGTGTGATAGCGTAGATGATATAAGAATATTTCTCAACAACTACATAATCATATTCGTTATCGTTACATAGAAAAATTATAATTTACATTTATATAATGTGTTTACCTTGCAAGAAATCTATATGGAAATCTAGCAGCAAGTACATTCAGAGAATAAATTTGAATAATTTATTTTAATAATAAACAATAAATATTTACAAAATGTGAGAGTGCATACAAATACAGAGCTAAAATTCATCTTGCCATACATTGTATTTTTTATCTATTAACACCTAGGTACATTTGGTAAATAGTGTCAAAAATAAACATGTGCATTTCAAAACTGAATATTCAATTTAGTTTTATATTGAGATAATTTATCGTGGGCGTTACGAGTGGGATTTGTGTGTATAAAATATATGTACGGCTACAAAAGATTTGATATTCATATTATAAAACGAAAAAGTAATCTCTTATGAGGTTTCTTTATGTTGTTATTTATTTATTTTTAGTTGCATCACTCAAAAACAAGAACTACTACCAAATACGCGAAGAAAATTACATCTACTGGGAACACAATTTATCATTTGCAGTAGTTTTAAGAACGAAATCAAGTCCTTTGGCACTGATGGCTCCAAAACAGACTGAGGATCAGGAGCTGGAGCATTTGGGTTGAGACCTAGATGGTGTACAGGCTATAGTCTGGCGATTTATCCCATGGTATTCCAAGCAGAAATGTTTGCAATAATGGCATGTTTGGCGGAGACTGCGACGAGAGGGTAAACACGTAAACTCATACAGTGAGGACATAAAGTCCGCCCCCCCCTCTCATTTTTGAACCACTGGGTAGATTGTGATGAAATTTGGAACGGTAATATATGACTAAATTCTGCATTTTTCGACACATCAATGACAGCTCTGAATGTCAAAGTGACAGCTGGGCGCGCAATAGGAACATTTTTTTAAATGGAAATGGGGGTCGAGTAATAACTCATTTTGAAGCTATTATTATGGTCAAAACATCCCCCAATTTTGAGAACATTTGGTTCAGTAATTTCCAAATAAAACCCATTAGTATCGATTTCTGTTACATCATTTTTTTGCATACATATTACAAATTATTGTAAATTATTCGAAGAAAACAAAAATTAAAAGTAAACAAATAACAATAAACCATCCCTAACCTAAAATAACCTAAATTAAAAAATTATGAAATAATTTAAATTAAACGTAGAGGCAGAAACAAATTTAGAAAACACGTGTTACTTCAAAAGGTGTTGAAAATGATCACCCTGAACTTCCTGACAAATAAATGTTCCATGGGTAAGTTCTATTATAAAGATTACGTGGTAAAAAGATTATGTTATAAACTGATATTACTGGTTTTTATTTGGAAATTACTGAACCGAATGTACTCAAAATTGGGGGATGTTTTCAGCATAAAAATAGCTTCAAAATGAGTTATTACTCGACCCCCATTTCCATTTAAAAAAATGTTCCTATTGCGCGCCCAGCTGTCACTTTGACATTCAGAGCTGTCATTGATGTGCTAAAAAAATGGAGAATTTAGTAATATATTATCGTTCCAAATTTCATCACAATCTACCCAGTGGTTCAAAAATTAGAGGGGGGGGGGACGGACTTTATGTCCTCACTGTATACATATTTTCCAGGCCGCAAAAAAGTTTCTGAACTCGAATCAGATCAGTTCGAGGCTTATTTGGAACTGTTTGCAACTGCTGGTGGAACTGGCAAATACCAATATGGTGAGACTGTGTTGAGTCCCAGGTTATAAAGGCATTGAAGGAAATGAACGGGCAGATGAACTTGTGTTTGGGCAGGAGCCATCTGAAATGGCTTTGGTGGCTCCGATCTCATGAAAGCCATGTCAGATCCCTTTCTAGCAGCAAGTTCAACTGCCCGTTCATTTTTCAGTTGCAGAAAAAGATAATTTAAAAATGTACCAGACATTCCTGTTATCTAAATTGACAGTAATGTATAGAATAAAATACCGGGATATCAAAAATTATCTTGATCAAGGGTGGTTGTGGAATGTAAAACGTGTGTCTTACTTTAAATTTGAAATAATTATGTCACTGTCACACTGACATCATCAATAACCTACAAATTTCATACCTATTTATTTCAGTTGTAAAACAATAATGAACTACAAATTATGAAATAACGGTTTTAGTAACAAGAAAAACTAAATTACAGTAATTGTTGGAATATCCCCCGTTTTGTTCGATGCACAAGTTGACGCGCCTCCTCATGCTGTGAAAAGCGTTTTGCAGCATTTCTGGCGTTATGGTTGCACATTGCTGAACAATTCTTTGTTGCAGTTCTTGCAAATTATTTACCGGAGTTGCGAAAATCTTGTTTTTTAAGTAAGGAAATATAAAATAGTCCATAATTGTCAAACAAGGTGATCTCGGAGGAAACTCAACTTCTGTATGCAAACTTATCAGCCGGTCATCAAAAAACTCGCGGAGGAAAGCAATATTTTCTCGTGTAGTATGTGCTGTTGCACCGTCATGCTGGAAATAACCGTACCGAAGTTCATCATGGTTTAACTGTTGCACAAATTCAGCCAAAAAGTTGTGTCTGTACCTTTCTGCGTTGACGGTGAAATCGAAAAAAATTGGCCCAATTATTCTTCTGCGAGTAACTGCCATCCAAACACCAATTTTTTGAGCATGTAGTGGCGATTCAGTAAAAACATGAGGGTTATCATTGCTCCACATTCGCATATTTTGAGAATTGATGTATCCCGAAAGGTGGAACCACGCTTCGTCAGAAAAAAAAGTTAAGTCCAGAAGATCGTCATTCATTAAATTATTGACAAACCAATGGCAGTAAGCAAGGCGTCTGGGGTGGTCTGCGGGCAGAGAGCTTGATGTGCTTGCATCTTATATGGATGCATGTTCAAGTCTTTCTTTAAAATCTTATGACATGTTCCATAAGAAAGTCCAATTTTCTGAGAAAGACGTTTCAAAGGTTTTGCAGGCTCCTCTTCCATACGTTGACGAACGTCATTGACAACTTCTTCTGTACGAACTCTTGGTCTACCAGCACCTTTTTTATGAGTCACACAACCAGTTTCGCGAAACACTTCAACACAATTTGTAAGGCACGCATAAAAATTGTCCGGTAATATTGCCACGTTTGGGAAGTGCTCTCGAAAATTGTCCAAACATAAACGTTGACTGTATTGCCAATTTCCATTAACTAGCGCACACGTTCGAAAATAGGCTTCAATCATGAAAATTTTGTGCTGTGTGGTAAGAGGCATGATTCAAAAACTGGATTAGAAAATTTCAACACAATGACTTGACAGATTCTGACACAACAAAACATATTCAAAAATTTAAAGTAAGACACACGTTTTACATTCCACAACCACCCTTGACCAAGACAATTTTTGATATCCCGGTACTATATCCGCAATACTATGTCCGTATGGCCGCAAAAAAGGTTCTGAACTCGAACAAGATCAGTTCGAGGCTTGTTTGGGACTGTTTGCAATTGCCGGTGGAACTGGAAAATACCTATATGGTGAGACTGTATTGGGTGCCAAGTTATAAAGGCATTGAAGGAAATGAACGGGCAGATGAACTTGCTAGAAAGGGATCTGAAATGGCTTTGCTGACTCCGATCCCATGAAAGCCATTTCAGATCCCTTTCTAGCAGCAAGTTCATCTGCCCGTTCATTTTTCAGTTGTGAAAAAAGATAATTTAAAAATGTACCAGACATTCCTGTTTCTAAATTGACAGTAATGTATGGAATGAAATACTATGTCTAGGTGACCATCAATTATTCTTGAAGGAGCAACTATAATATGAAAAATGTCTCTCATTTGTACTATTAAATTATTTCGTGTTGAAATATCATCAAAAAATAACTATTTTATTTACAGATAAAGAATGAATGGAATAACTAACACATTATAATTAGAATATAAGATAGGTACTTTTCATACCTATCTCTTTGGATAAAGTTAAATATATTGATCGTGGATTTTTCATAAAATATGAAAATTTTTGAAGAATTTTAATTCTACCTTCGGTAATGGAGAGCTCAAATTATATGTTTTTTAAATTTATTTGTATCACAGACTATACGGTGATGACATAAAGTCCGCCCCCCCCCCTCTGTAATTTTTGAACCGCTGGGTATATTGTGATGAAATTTGGAACGATAATATATGACTAAATTCTGCATTTTTTGACACATATGACAGCTCTGAATGTCAAAGTGACAGTTTGCGCGCAATACGAATATTTTTTTAAATGGAAATGCGGGTCGAGTAATAACTCATTTTGAAGCTATTTTTATGCTCAAAATATTCCCAATTTTGAGAAAATTTGGTTCAGTAATTTCCAAATAAAAACCACTAATATCGATTTCTACATTATCATTTTTAAATTTTGAAATTAACTTTCGTAAATATTTTCTGCGTATTTGGCGTTCCGGATAGCGTTCATTGAACATACCAACAGCAGCATGGTAATTTAGGTTAGCTTCGCCAAAAATAATAACCGCTT
Source organism: Pogonocherus hispidulus (assembly GCA_963924545.1). Classification (NCBI taxonomy): domain Eukaryota; kingdom Metazoa; phylum Arthropoda; class Insecta; order Coleoptera; family Cerambycidae; genus Pogonocherus; species Pogonocherus hispidulus. The sequence goes on along the minus strand of OZ004697.1, from coordinate 34,882,078 downwards.
CAAATTTATCTTGTAAGGAACGAGCCATTCTAGACAATTTCGAGCAAAAATTTACTGTCAAACATGACAGCAACAATCAACAATGACACCTAATAGGTAACAAGATTATGTTACAAACTGATATTACTGGTTTTTATTTGGAAATTACTGAACCAAATGTTCTCAAAATTGGGGAAATGTTTTGAGCATAAAAATAGCTTCAAAATGAGTTATTACTCGACCCCCATTTCCATTTAAAAAAATATTCCTACTGCGCCCCTAGCTGTCACTTTGACATTTAGGGCTGTCATTGATGTGTCAAAAAATGCAGAATTTAGTCATATATTTTCGTTCCAAATTTCATCACAATATATCCAACGGTTCAAAAATTAGAGGGGTGGGAAGGACTTTATGTCCTCACTCAAGCTGTATATAGAGAGATAAAGATCACGGAATGCACCGTATCTCTTATATGTTATTTTGTTTGATAGTGAACTGAAGAATAATAGTGCTAGACCAATACAAACTAAGTCTAATCAAGCATCTCCGTAATCATGTTTTGGTTATTTCGTGTTTCATTTAGAACTAGGTAAAATAAATAAATTTATTAATACGAATATTAGGGCGCAGTAAATTATCTAATTTTATGGTGAAGGCCAAAATATTTCGTAAGCTAAAAACAAACCTATTTAACTTCTATTCTTGAATTCCATTAACTAGATATACACGCTATCCATTCTAAGATCACAAATATAACGTAATGCTGTGTTGGACACATTCAGTGACAATATTTAATACAACTATCAGAACATGCATCTCCTGTGCACGAAATTATATTTAATGAAAGCGTTTAGCAAAATCTCGGAATAATCTATGGAAACCACAGTCTGGGGACAATTTTTGGCTATGCGCCAATTCCATATTTTAATCTCAACTAAATTGTTAGTAACGTATAAAACTTTCCTGCCAAACCTGTAAACTAATTTGTTATTTTTATTTCATTTGCTTTGTAGGTACCTTACAAACGTATGTAAGTATACCGAAAATTCTTACAATTTTATCACTTTTATTTATTACATATGCATTGAGTATATTATTTAATTCATAATATGCATGCAAATATATTGTTGGCGCAAAATATACCTACATGAGTTGCCACCACCTCGCCATTCAAGATTACAATTGTCTGGGTACCATCTCATATCGGAATCATCGGTAATGAAAAAGCCGATCAATTAGCTAAGGAGGCTCTAACTGCAGATTTGACTGTAGAAAAGTTCAGCTCCATAAGGACTTAAAACACGCCTTTGAAGGAGCAACTCTAAATAAATTGCAAACTCTCTGGAACCAGTTAAATCCCAAGCTTGCTCAAATCCAACCTAGAATTTCCTTGGAAAATGTACCTCCTATGAATAGAAGAGACAAAATCATAATTCGGAGGTTAAGAATTGGGCACACCCGTGCCACACATGGCTACCTAATGGAAACTGGCAACCCATCATCCTGCGACCTTTGTAACAGGCAACTCACAGTGCAATACATCCTTGTAGAATGTCCTCAATATGCTGAAGCCCGTCAACGCCACAATCTTAAAGTAGTTCTCAAAGAAGATCTTAGTTCGTCCAACAACTTCAGTGGCGTAATTAGTTTTTTACATGATATTAATATGTATCATCATATTTAATTATTGTTACATTGTTGTATACTGCATGCAACTACTATTAGTTAACATCCATATTACTTCCAATGTATTTCTGTTAATTTGTAATTTGTACCTGTGCCAATGACCTAGCTAGTCGAGGCACCAAATTTGAAATAAATAAATAATTTATAATGATTTATTTAAAAAATGATTATATCACCAATTAGCAGTCTCTACTATAATTAAAAGCAAAATATGTTTCTTCAGATGTTTGAAAAGCAGTAATAGCTATGTACCTACTACTCAATATATTTGGAATTGCTTAAGAATAAAATAACATTAAACAACAAACATCTGCTTATTGTAAAAATAGTTATAATAATATAAAATACAACGTTTTAGAATTTCATTTTCTTCAGGATATTGGAAAAAACTGAGTATAAAGCATACTTTTAACCCGAAAAAGAGCTTTTATATCTACAATGAAAGACATATTGAGTGAGCTCCATTTGAAAATTATTTAATTCATATAATATATAGAATTGGATATGTTAATGGTTTTAGCAACAACAATGTAACTGTTTCTTCTAAATTTAAATTTCCATTAAAAAAATGGTTAAAGAGCTTAATAATCTGAAAAATATAGTTGTGATTTTAATGTATCTTTGAATAATTACAGGAATACTGGGTTGATCCAGAATTATTGACTGATTGTCGAAATATTTTAAACTACAGACATTAAGCAATAATTAAAACCGAGAAAAACACAACTCTTTGAACTCTCAAGAGTTTTTGAACTCTTGAGAGTTCAAAAAATATTTAATATTCTGCGTAAATATATCTACTATTTAGAAATATCTTTGCAAGATTTTGGAAATATTCTTTGTTACTCTCCTAATTCAAATACTATGTAGAAGGATCAGTGGCGCACCAAGATCTTAAGAAAACCTTCTCTGAAAATTAGTTTCGACGATAATCCTTGGGTTTTCTTGGCTCCAATGTCGGTGATTAGTTCTATTAAAAATACCATTGACACTGAATGTACATTCGTCTGACCAAATAATCTTAGTGTGAAAAACTGTGTCTCGTTGCACCGAATTTAAATAAAAATGGCAAAATTGTTGTTCTCTACCTTCTCTATCGTTTTCTTCTAATGCCTGTACTTTTGAGATATGTATGGGTTGAATTTATGCTTTTTCAATATTGTATTTCCAGTTCTTTTCAATACTATTCGAAATGTCCCGACTGGAAGATCTTGGGTTTTCTTCAACATTAAGAAAAACATTGAGTTCAGTGTTTTTATTAAATTGACATTCTTTTCGTTTTGGTTTCTTAAAAGATCCATAGTTCCTTAAATTTTCTTCAAGCCTTCCCAATTTACTTGGTTCTGGAACTTCTCTGTGAGGAAACCGCTCTCTGTAAAGGGACTGCTGCACCATGATCTTTGTTACACTCAAAGTATACCTGAATAATGTCCGTCAATTGATTATTGTCCATATTTTGCAATTTATTAAAAAAAAATAATCTACTTAAATGACACAGAAAGAGTAGAATACGTAAAAAACTGGGACATGGACGCTGAAACACTGACATTTATTCGCTTTGTTTTGTATATTTTGTTTTCCACGGCACAAATGATTATTCAAAATAAGTTCTTCTTCAATTAAGCGGTATCGATAAACATTTTCACTCTCTTTCTGTGATAAATGTTTCACCAAAGTCAATGTTACATCGTTGGATTCAGAACATATTGCCATTTGAAAAAAAAGTTGACTATTGATTGTTTATTTATAATCCAAGTTTCCTTGTTTCTTTGTTGTGCTTTGCTTGTTTTGGTTCTATACTACTAAAACTATGTGATAATCGACAGAATATCATCAATCATCAGCATAGTCCACATTTTCCAATTATATTAACACCCTTGAAATATTGCAACGAAAAAATATGAAAATCGCTTAAAAGAGCTTGAAAGGGGTTGGAACTTTTGGTGTAAGAACCACACTGACGTAGTTTTCCACATAACACCAAAACACTATAATGTACTAGACGTGCGGATCGGAAACCAAGTTGCCATCATCTGGAGATGACGATTAAAATTGAGTTTTAGTAAATTGATTAAAACAGTTTAATTATCTCCAGATGATGCCAACTTGGTTGGCGAAACGCGTGTCGAGTGCACTACAGTGTTGAAACACTATAATGCACTCGACGCGCGACAACTGAGTAGTTTTCCACATAACACTAAAGTGTTATGTGGAAAACTACGTCAGTGTTCGCTTAAAAGATATTTAACGGATGCAATTTAACACAAGTTTCAGCAAAAATTTGCTGAATATATACGAAAATTGGCATTAGTTGTGTCAATTTCATTGCATGAAACACTTGAAGTTGTTGCTCTCCTATAACTCAATCACGGCTACGCCCATGGATCTGGGTCACTATTATATCCGGTCTCAAAATGTTGTTCCATCTCATCATCCACCAGATAACCAGATACGTACTTTAGTTCAATATGTAAGTGACCTTCTTCCGTTTAACGGATTCGCAAAACCAGGTGGGTTCATTTACGTGTTTTTGAGTGCATAGTTAAGAGAAATGCACAAAATATTATTTAGTTTAGAAGACTTACTCATTACATCTGCGTAGTTTTTCGAATCTTCATGAATTACATGAGCACAGCACATCTCAGCACAAGTTTCGCAAAAACTATGTATGAAGGGGCTTTCAAATTTTAAAAACATGTTTGAAATAGTCTTGAAAAAGAGTTTCATAGTTATACATGGTGTCTCAAATTAAGAGCGCTCTTATTGTAATATAATTACATTCCCAAAGTGGTGGAATATTTTGATGGAATGTTCTCGAAGTAATTGTTTTGAAAAAAATACAGTTCTCATTTAGATTTTGCAAGAGATATATAGAAAACACTCTATATACTAGTATTTCGGCTAGTTAGGCCTTTCTCAATAGAGTAAATGTCTATTACTAAATATTTTCTAGGGGATTTTAGTTATTTTTCTATTTACCCACCCCGATTGATCCTTCCCATCTGGTAAAGCCCGATTTTTTAGTACCTTTTCTATGAAGGGCGAAAGTGTAAAATATATCTGATCATTCGTAGTACAAGGATTTCTAATTAAAGATTTTTTAATTTCTAATTGCTTTAACAGATCTAAGCACTTTCCTTTCTTTTCCCGATACAGTATTTTTACATTTTCCAGATCTATAAAATGATTGCCTTCTATAGAATACGTTGATAATCCTGAATTTTTTTGTTATTTAGTACGGATGTTTTATGTTCTTTTACTCTAGTTTCAATACCTTCTACCGATTTGACCCACATATACGGCAGTACAATCCACGCAGTTAATTTGGTATACTCCCGATTGTCAATTTATTAACCTTTCCTTTATTGTTTATCAAAATCCTCCCAATATTACGTTTGTTGATATTAATCGTTTTACACCCATTTCGTTCTAATGTGCGTGTTTTTTGCACTATAACCTGGGACGTAATTAATAGAACTAAAGGTGGCTTCTTTTTCCCGAATATTGTAAAACTCCCGACGAATTAATTTCCTCCTTTTGTTTTTTTTTTCATGTTATCTATTTATTAGTATCTCTTTATATCCGTTGTTTCTTGCAATTTGCTTGATTATACTTAATTCTTTTCCATAATCTGTTTTTTTTTTTAGAGGAAACATTAAAAGCCTATGTATTAAACTATGGAAACCGATTTTCTTATTTGCCAGGAGTGCTGCGAACTTGCTGTATAATTGCCTGGAAAGTTGTTGGTTTTCTATAAACCGACACTAAGTATCTACCTGTAAGTGGTAGAGTTTGATATATCTATCTCTAATATCAACAAAGTAATGTAGTCTATATATGCAGGTATATAAAAATAGACTAAAATAGTGTGCCCAAATAGCTGAAATAATAATCTCGGCAAGATGTTGTCTTCATATTTCACTTTGCAGCCACAACTACCCAGTGCAGACTACTGGTGTTTGTGTTGTAGTAGCCCCAAGTCTCCCATCGTGCCCTATGGTGATTGCATGGCGGTGTGAGATATATATAGGGGTTGAAAGTGGTCGACTTCGAATATGTGTGTCGTTATCAATTTCAACCAGCGAAGCGGGTGATCCTCAGCTAATACCTTGGCTAATACTAGATAAAAGCAATTTGTTCGGGCTACTAGCTCGAATATCTTTGAGTAACATTTTAGTTAGTCTGTGATTAGCGTTCGACATTCTGCATTCTATTTAAGTTTTCTGCGTCATACCATAAACTATGTAAAAATTAGTAATACTTTATCTATTTAATAACCGTAGCTGAAATAATAATCTCGGCAAGATGTTGTCTTCATCGATATTGTATCATGCTCATCCCAAATTTATTTGCAATAATAAAGGAGATACACGCAAAAGTACCTTTACCAAAAAAACAATGACTGCAATGAGAAAAATTTCAGATTAGTGGCTTTAAGCAACAAAATTATCTGATATCTTCTTATTAGAAATAGACTCAATAGACAATTAAGTTATATTCATGATGTTCTATTTAAATGAAAAAATATTGTGTCATAAAAGACAATTTAGCTAGAGAAATTAGTGCTTTGAGGCTAAGCACCAAACTCCTGGGCATATCTTTCCTATTTTTAGAGATAGGTTCATCGACTCCTAGATCAACTTATTCATGACAGAACAGAGTATCCAAAAAAGTAAGTTAATGTGTTATATTTAAAAGAAACGGAATGTATCACTTCTTTGATACAACTATCTGTATGACGTGATAATATTCATTTGTTTTTTTTTCAAAATTTTAATTATGCGTAAAAAATTATCTAACGAAATTTTTTGATATTGCTCTCTTCTTGTTAATCAAGAAAATAACAATCTTCGTATGATGACCCTGCGCGCAAGTAATTAAAAGTAGATACTTATGAATAATTAATAATCTTGATTCCAGCACAATAGTTTAAATTTAGAGTAAAGTAATACAGAGTTCGACGTAAGTTATACCAAGTTATAATAACATTAGTATTGTTAGAGAAGAAAGTAAAAACGATAGTAATAATTAATTTATTGACCTATTCTTCTCTTCGATCACTAATTAAGTCCATATGAATGTAAGCTGGGAATTGCTTCGTTATTGATATAGCATACTTTGAAGCGATTAATAAAGAATAAAAGTACTACAAATAGGTAGTAGCAACGGAACAGTGAGTTAGGATAGTACGGAACAAGGGCTTTTTGTTCCTTGAGCAAAACGGATATCATGGATCTCCTCTCATGGATAATTTTTGTAATAGATGCAGCAAATTCCATGAGACTGCAGGGTTTCTTAGAAGCTACCATACAGTGTGTTTCCAATTGGATGCAATGACATTGGTATCTTGGAAACCGTTAGAGATAGAGACTAGGTTAAATTGGGCCAAAGTTGCGTAATTTGGTGACCAATAATATACCTCAAAAAAATCAAGGCTAACATGATTAGTTTTTTAGATATTTGAAGTACATCCAAATTTTGGAAATTTGTTTTGTAAAATATCAGGATTGCTTGAAAAGCTATTGAAATAAAAAGGAACTTTCTCATAGCAACTTTTTCCACTCTATCTAATGCGTAAAATTTTTTTTATGTAAGGGTTCGTCTCTTCACAAACATCATCAACTTCATTTTTCTAATACGTTCCATCCCAGATTTTTTCTTTCTGATTTCAATGATGTATCATATGCTATAGTTTGACCACGTTTTAAACGTATAAAATAATCATCAAATAAAAGGATAACAAAAAAGTAACAAATCATTAACAAAACATTACAAACATCACAAACATACATACATACATTAACAAACATCATAAATAAAAAATAATTAACAAAAATAAAGATCAATTAACAAAACAGAAAATTAAAAAAATAATAATGAACTGATAATGGAACAATAAACAAGCTATTACATATGATACATCATTGAACTCACAAGGAAAGTGCTGTCGGGGGTCGTAAGTGAGAAAGTGTCCTTCTTCTCTTTTTATTTGAATAGCCCTTCAAACAAATCTGAAATTTTACAAAAACGAATTTCGAATAAATTTTCGAATTTTTCAAGTATCTCAAAGACTAATCATGTTTGCTTTGACCTTTTAAGCCTGTCTGACAATTATTGTCAAATTGACAGACATATAAGTTGGATTAGTTGTTTTCGGCATCTCCTTCAAATAAATAAGTAGTCTTCCTTAAAGACAATAGACGTCACTGCTGTAATGGCACCTGCGGAAAAGCAGGTCGTTATCTGTCTGTCAATTTGACAATAGTTGTCAGACAGTCAGTAGCAAAGACCCAAAGGGGGCACTACGGTGTGTTTCTCAATACTACTAACATACCTGTCAACTGATGTTGAAACCTACTAAATAAAAACTTCCAAAATATATTATATAAGTTTAAATACAGAAAATAATAATGTGCCATGAGTTACAGATGACAACAAGTAGTTAAAAATTCTATACTTTTTATCTTTCTTCTACTGCTTACCGGACAGGTGTGAGATTTAACATCATTCGGTTAAATGAATATACTTAGTGGTATATAATATAATTTTTGACTAACTTGGACATTAAATATTCAATTTGTGATTATTCATTCAGTTTAACCAAGTTGGAAATTGGAAAATAAAAAACTAGACGAGATAGGATCAACTTTACGTAAATTGTAGCTCAACCTGAGACTCGTACTTTTTACTTTAGTATATACTCCCTGCCCACTCTAGTCTAAAATATCCTGAAATATCATTTGTATAATACAACTCCTGAGATTGCATTTCTTCAAAAAAATTTTACATAATGGGCATTAGCCTATCATTGAAAATAAATATCTGAAAATGGAAAAGTATGTTCGGTTTATAGAAAAAACTTATCACGCAGAATTATTGATCAACATACCGAAATTTGCAAAAAGGCAAATATTGATTTTGGTAACACCAATATAACTATTCTAGTGTTTAGTAAAACATGAAAAATTTGATGTTCAAACTAAAAATGTGCAAGAAATTTCGCGCAGTTTTCACTGGTTTTATGCTATGCTTCTGCATAAATTTACACATTGTTTATTATATTTTCCTCTAAACTTGTATTGCAGTTGCAGAAAATATTCCCGTACATTGAATAGATCAGATAGTATGGAAAGAGTCATTGAATTATTACTTAGGCAACAAATTAGTTGATGTTGATATATATTTGCAATTATTAATGTATATGTATGAGTATATAACTGATATGAAAGTATAAATATGTTCCATATGCAAATTTTTATTAGAAAGTATATCAATTCAGTTGAGTGCAAACTGCAGTAAATTAAATAAGCATAATAAATTATTCTTGAATGGATGTCATTCCAGAAATTGTGTAAGATCAAAAATTATTAAATTATTAATATATGAATAGGTACCTACTTATAGTTCCAATTTTATATTAAATGGAATGAAACAAAGCAAGAAACAACTAGGTAGGTACCTACATATAAAATGTAAGATTCTAACTTGAGCTCGTTTTATTTTTATATCTCTCAACTAGTTCTACAGGTGGCTGCTAGTTTTTTCAGAAAAATAGAATGGTGTTCTTATTTTCAAACATGGTGATATTATACAGGTATTTATGACAGCAGTAAAACTCTTTTCTACTGGGTATTATTTACAATGCAAAATAAGCATAATACTTGTAACACTATAAAATTAATTAACTAATTAATAATGTAAATAATATTGTCATCTTTATAAACTAGTTGTCCTTCATTTATTCATATCCATAAACTTCTAACTTATCCGCAATAGTTTAAAAAAATTAACGAAAAGTATAATGGAATTAAAAAGAAGGCAGATCATACAACGTTAAGTACGCTATGGATCAATAATATCGATTAATTTCTTTAGAAACCATTGATTGATAATGTTGTTAATTTAAAAACATAATAAATAATTTATGTGGTCTGCGATTCCGGAAAAAATAATATTTGAGCTAATATTACAGAAACAATAATTATATTAAAGAGTACTTACATATTTTTCGGCCAAAGGGGTGGTCGTTGTTTGAAAAAACACAATTTAGAACTCACAGTAATACAGATTTCCTTGTCGTAATGTTCATTCTTTCAAGAAATTGTTATAATAAATCTAGATATCTTAGTGAAAGGTCACGATACAACTGAGAATCTCGTTCTGCTAAGGTAACTTGATCTTAAAACACCTGGTTGAGGTAATACGAGCGGGAAAATTAAAACATATTTGATCGTGTAGTTTGTCTTTCATCGCACGGACGTAGAAAATTTTGTTTCTTCATGGTAAAATAACGAATAGCTGCTGCGCCATTCTTATTTTATTAATATAGAAAATTACATTTTTCCATATTTTCTTCTGCACGCCTAGAATTGGTTAATTAACTATACTAATAACAAATTTGGAATTATTATCGTTCTTATATAGCAACATAAATCATGTTATTAGCAAGTATAGGTATGGACAAATCATTTCATTTAAACTTGGGAAGATATAAATTATTGTAGTAGAAGTGTTATACGAGTACTTTTATACTATACAAACTTTTAAAGTTTGCATGCCTTAAAATAACACTAAGTATATGAAGTGTACACAATGGAAGTAATTATTTACTAAATTTCAATTGTACAAAATTATGTATATACCTACTACCTTTTTTGTAGCTTTCTATCAGAGGTTTTAAGTCTATATTCAATTCCTCACCAAAGAAGACAGGCGTTTGTTGTTTATTTTACAAGGGACCCAAAGTTCCCAAAAGAATTTTTGAAATGTGAGTTAAATTCGTTTAAAATATGTAATTTTATAAATCCTGTCCTAATCCTATATAATTATAAATAAAAAGTATTTAATAAAGTAGAAACTCTCAACTATATATTTGTGAGAATGATTAAAAAATTAAGAGTCCATTCTATAAGTCGAAATATACTTGTGGATGTAGATTTGACGTTTCCTATGTAATTTCTATTATCTCTTGGAATAAAAGTATTTGATTTGATTGATTTGATTTGATAATAAGCCCTAAATCGGCGTTCGTCTCGTGTCTAATTATAAAAAAACTATAAATAATATCGACTTTTAGTGAAAAAGTATTGAAAGATAAGACTTTATTCTAAGTCCCTATAGTAGTAATTTTTGGTATTTCTTTTTATTTTTAAAATTCCAGGCAAACAATCTTGTACTAAAATAGCGTATTTTCAAAAATTATTTTCTCTAAAATACCTACATGTATTAAACAAAAATTTGCTACTATAGGGATCTAGTTTATCTTTTGACCTTTCCGGTGATATATAATTTATAACACTAAAAAGAAATTTTGTTGCAATTATAAGAAGACAAATCTGGTACCGTTGCAATAAGGGCTAACTTTATTTCCATGTGCCTTTTTACTACGGCTTTACGTGCACCTCCGAAATCTTAATAATTCGATAGTGGGAATATATAAATCTCCACCCATCGGCTACCCATCCTCTCAATCCGACCCCTCATTCATGCCTGTCAAATCTAGAGTGAATGGACCCTTAAAACTAATTACTAATTTAAAAACTAAGTATCTGTGAAGTGGTATGTACACAGAGAAAATAGTTTATTTGGATCTGTATTTAATTTTTTTACATTAATTTAATGGAAGAGTATTTTTTTTATGTAATTACATTGTCTTAAGTAATCCAATTTACTTTGAACGAACTTTTTTTATCATCTATTTGACAAACTGGCAGAAGTGTAATTCTTTAGATAAAACAGATAATTAAATTTACGCGAAACAATAATTTTCTTAAATTATGTAAATATTAATACTTGTTGATCTAAACAATATTGTATTTAACAAAAAAAATATTTTTACTGATTTTTTTTTACTAATTCGTTGTTTATTTGCAGATCACACGAAATTTCAAGGATAACAAAGGTTTCCTTTAACTTCAATTTTTCTGTGGGAGACTGACACTTAAATATATAAAACTACGCTTTTAAATGAAAGAAAATTTCTTTGAATATGTGACGTGACCGTTTAGCAGGATATCTACACATTACGCAGTTAGTTGCAGTTCAGTTAAACAAGCAGTGGTTTATTTTATCAGCTTATAATATTAATTGTTTTGTGCTTTATTTAGCTATTACATAAAACGCGAGTATTTATACTCAACGGCTTAAGGAAACGTTTGGTGATAATTATTAATACATGAAGTTTTTAATTAACCTATTAACTATTTAATATTTCTTACCCATGCGGAAGGCCATCCCATCATTGCATTACTTAGAATGGAAGAGAATAAAAAAGTCCGAGGAAAAATCTCGAGGAATTTTCATATACAATATGATATATAATTATATTGAAGACAAGTCAAATTCAAAGTCATAATAATATAATAGCAATAGAGAGAGTATAATGAAGAAACAAACAAAAACTCGCAAAATACAAACAATATAAAACATTGGATGAAAAGAAATAACTTGGATTATAATGTCTGTCACTTATTTGTGGTGTGTTTTCATGATTCATAGTTTCTTTTGGGATTACACCACCTGCAAAATAACAAAAAGCAAAAAAATGCTTTTTGTTATTTTACAGATGGTGTAATCCTAAAAGAAACTATGAAACTTGGATTATATTTATTTATGCGGAGGCAGTAACAATGATCCTTATTCGGCATTTCTCCGCAAAATTCCTCCATAGTATAAAGAAAGATATCAAATGAAGTTCTGCTTTCATTATTTTCCTAAGGAATTGATTATTTTTTATTTCGTGTCTCGATTGGATGGAGCGCGGTGTCATGACGTTCATGGAATAAAATACACTTGTTGCGCGTGAAGTAGAAATGGTGAAGTTTATTTTTTGTGAATAAACCTAACGAATTATATAAAAAATATATTCCTTCCAAAATGTAAACGGCAGTTATTGTTAAAAGCTAAAATTTTTAAAAACCTTCCTACAGGAGTCTCTATAACTGTATCTCTGCATATCTGCATACATGACAAATAATGTATCTGTGGTAAAAGAGTCCAGTTCATTTATGTACCTAATATAAAAATAAAATGGTGCCTAAAATGTAGCTCTGTGGGATACCTATGTCTACGTTTCTATATATTCTGACAACATTGGAATTTTCCTCATATGTGCTACTCCACGAATACCGTATATATTTAGTTTGTCTAAAAGCTTGCTGTGGTTAACAGAGTCAAGTAATTTAGTTTGTACTATATTTATTACACAGAATATTACAGGGTTAACCTAAAGCGTCCTGGCGGTGGTGGTGGTGGTGGTGGTGGTCGTGCAAGAAGAGCTCGTACGGAGGAAAATCAATCCACAAGTATTCGCGCAATTGCACACCAAGTGGGATCCTCCAAGTCGACGGTACAACGTGTCATGCATGAACAACTCCTCTACCCATACCATTTACAACGTCTACAAGCTTTAAATCCTGAAGATTATCCACATTGATTAGTTTTTGCCAATAGTTTTTGGGTTACAACTTAATAGAACCTCACTTCGGGAGAATAGTATTGTTTTCTGATGAGCATGTTTCAGACCTGATGGTTATTTTAATGGTAGAAACAGTCAAGAAGACACCAGCTACAATTTTCTGTAAACATGTGAGGTGGTATTGTTGGAGAGAATATAATAGTTCACTTGCTGCCTGCTGGTTTGAACGCAGATATTATCTCCATTTTCTGCAAAATGTTTTGCCTCTATGATTAGAAAGTGTGCCTTTAGACATTAGAAATAGCATGTGGTTTCAACATGACGGGCCACCTCCACATTTTGGTTTGAACGTGCGCCAGTATCTGGACCAGCAATTTTCCCGCCGATCGATTGGAAGAGAGGAAGTCCCGTGGCCTGGCCCGCGCGTTCTCCCGATGTCAACCCCGTGGAATTTTTCTTTTGGGGGTCATCTGAAATCTATTCAAATCTATCCCCGGAATATTCCATAAGGTCCGATAGAACATTTTCAACACTTATTGTAAACCATCATTTATTTATCAATGAAACAAAGTCCAACACGAACAAAAAGTGATTTATTAATGTCCTGAACATTTTTTGAAAATTAATATTAGTTATTTATCTGACATAACAAAAACCTACCACTCATTTTTCCGTTTTTCTGCCATGAAATGACAATCATTTGCGGATATATGTTCATTAAACAAAAAAGGTTTGTTTTCATGTTCCCTACCATCCCTTAAAGTTTGTCTGTATGTTTTTGGGACACCAAGTATATATATTTGTATTACACAGTGGTTTTTTTCTGTTATTTATCCCGCTTGCCTTAAAAACCAAGAAAAAACAAAACGTCGCTATAAAGAAATAATAAATTAGCTTAGATGACACAAATTTTTTCACTCAAATAAATCGTTTACATAGTGTGTACTAGAGTTGGAAAAAGATCTAGCTCTTTCAATTTGAGGGTTGAAATCAGGTTTAAATTTATCCTGAGAACCCTACAAATTGCCTATAGCTTAGTACAGAAAGTGGTTTTGAGCTGTAGCGCACAAATAGATTATGAAGAGACATTAAACTTGGTAGGTACACCAATAGAACAATTTTTTTATTATTAATGACGTTTACAATAAACAAATTAATGTTGATTTTGGATATGGCTGAAGTTTGCAATAACGCACAATTATGCCCTGAATATAGGTAAATGTGAATTGGTTGAACAGTTTTATAACTTATAAAAGTAGCTACAATTTTGTTTCCCAGAAAATTAGAGTGTACAGAGAAAAATAAAAGAAAAAAAGTAGTAGATATTAGTTTATACAAGGATATAATGAACTGAGTAGCAAAAGACCGACCATCGGATGTACAAATAGGTACGATGAAACTGTTGTTAATAAAAATGTGAAATAGTATACCTATAAATATACAGAATGCATATTTATTAAGAATGTAAACCCATTAAGAATGTAAACACTCGCGTACAAAAGTTGTTTATGGACAAATCGGTCCAATCCGGATTTTTTTTAAAAGATAGATCTTCAAAAGCGCTATGTTGATGCAAAATTTGAAGACGAAATTTTGATTTTCAAGGCCTACTACGAATTTTTTTTTATGTGAAAAATACCAAAATTTTGTTAGCGATTTTTTTATAATAAATCTAACTACACCACTGAATTTAGGAGCCACTAGAATGCATTTGTACCAATTTTTGCGAAAAAAAGTTTGTTCCTAAAAAAGTTATGACAGTATCGGTATCACCAGTGTTTGCCTTTGTTGGTGAACCTATTCTTATATAAAAATCGAATAGAACCAAAAGAGAAACAAAATTAAACAACTTAAACACTGGTGTAATTATTAATAAGAACCATAAAAACCAGTATACACAAAATCACCAACAATAACTCTAATATAAACAACAATTGATAAAAAAAGTAATGATTAGAAAATTACATTTTTGAAAATGAAAAAGGAGTCTCTCAAATTGATTCACACTTTTTGAATAAAAAATTATAATGTAGTTATTTTTTATCTAAGAAGGTAATATTATAAGTTTTGGCATAATAACCACGAAATAATAATAATTTGACGAACTCACCTATCAATTGTTGTTTATATTAGAGTAACTGTTGGTTATTTTGTGTATACTGGTTTTTATGGTTCTTATTAATAATTACCCCAGTGTTTAAGTTGTTTAATTTTGTTTCTCTTTGGGCTCTATTCGATTTTTATATAAGAATAGGTTCACCAACAAGCGCAAACACAGGTGATGCCGATATTGTCATAACTTTTTAGGAACAAACTTTTTTTCGCAAAAAATGGTACAAATGCATTCGATGGGCTCCTAAATCCAGTGGTGTAGTTAGATTCTTCATAAAAAAATCGTTAACAAAATTTTGCTATTTTCCACATAAAAAAAAATCGTAGTAGGCCTTGAAAATCAAAATTTCGTCTTCAAATTTTGCATCAACATAGAGCTTTTGGAGATCTATCTTTTGAAAAAAATCCGGTTCATAAACAAATTTTGTACGCGAGTGTTTCCATTCTTAATGGGTCATCCTGTATATCTAAAACTGTAAAATTTATAGTAAGATGAGGATGGAAAATTTGAGTGGATTGGCTTAGAGCGAAAAGAGATTGTAGACATTGTAAAAAATTTTTAAAATATTGGTAAAATTCTGCAGAACTTTTCTTAATTTAAGCATAATTTTACAACCAGGATACTACTGCTTATGCACTGAATTTGTTAAAACTAAATGGACAATTGTACAACTATATAACAATTATTACTATCTTTATTTATGCTTGTGACAGGCTGCATTTATTTGGCAATACTTCTCATGTATTAGAGAAGGATTTGCATGAATGAAGGTGAAAGAGATGCTAAAAGGTTGACCAATAAAACTGCTAAAACGAAAAGAGTTAAAAATAAAAAGTTGTCAAAAATAAGCACCGTGACATATTGTGCCGACGAGTGTTACTATAAGGTTGCTCTTCATGCAGTCAAAATATTACTACATTAATTATTGGATTACAAGGTATCATAGCGTAGCAGCAATAGATTTAGACAAGAGAATATTTGACGATTAACATTTCACTCAAGTCTAAAATAATCCAAAATACAAGGGTATAAACTAGGGCCTATTACAAAAAACCGAGACTAAATTAAAACATCCCCCGAGATTTAAATGAGTTTAAATTGTCTAAAAGCTGTAATTTGTTTGTATTGGAAATACCTGCTTGTATTTCCATAATCCAATTGTATTTTCTTGCCGTTTTTAAATATAACTATCATAATAATTCTGTGAAACCTTCTATATCTGTCTGATTTATTTTATAATATATTTCTGTGGTTTCAATTAATAACGAAACTGATACTTTTATTATTGTGCGCAAAGTTATAATATCAGGTTCTTTCTACTCGTACACAGGTAATATTTAACAGCGAGAGACTATTAATTTATCATAAAAAGAAGTCATCTTGATGGGCAAAAGGAATACCTAACCTAACTGGTTAGTTATTCAGTGTGTTCACCCAGTAAAACGCTGCTTGTTCTTGTAAAAACCTATTTAATTCTATCACACAATTTTGAACATAAGTCAATAATAGTTTAACTAAATTGTTCTTTTATAGTACCTGTACAGAATAATAAATATGCGTGAACAATATAGAAGACGATTGAATGGAAAACAGGATAATACGATAGAAAAGAAGGGAGATGCAAGATGTTACATCGACTACTTCTCAGACCAGATCAACATTGAAGACATTTGATTGGATTTTGTTAGGAAACTGTTCATATCTTGATGCGTCTCAAGGTTATCAGTTTCAGAATATGTACTGAATCTCGATAAAAATCATTACGCATCTCTATTTTCGTCTTTTGTGTCGACGCCGGTGCTGTTTACAAAGTTATTAGATATTACATCATTGATGGAATCTTCGGATGGTGCTGATGATCAAAAATAGTGTGGTTCTCCATCAATGTTGCACAGTTGTTTGTTGTATCAAATATATGTATAAAAGTATATGTATATGGAAATCCTATATCGCATCTACCTAATTCAGGGGGTGACAAGATCACTTCAAGATATATCGGTTATGTTTGAGGATACGAAAACACTCATATATTAAATTCATTCTATTTCCTTTAGATATATAAGATTAAAATATAGCGCAGTATATAGTACGTCTTAATTTTTCTCATAATTATTTAAATCCGATATTTTTGGTATCTATATAGGGTATAATTAATAAAAATTGTAGGGTATTATTGGGTCCAGCCAAACATTGAAGTAAATATAACTTATTCTATAAATTATTTAATCGAGAGAAAATATTTCTATGAGCACACAGTATAATTTTCCTACGACTTTATTAGAGATTAATTAGGTAACTAATTGCGAATACCTCCTGTAAAAATTAGAAGAATTAAATAAAAATAAGTTAATCTTTAAAAAAAATTAATTGGTATCGGCAAAGCAAAATTAGGTGCTCTATATAGTCCGTCACTTTTAATCTTACAAAGAAGTAAAAAACTTTTTAATCTTAACTATCTAACTATAATCTAACTTTAAGAATCTTACTTTTGGGAAAAGAGAAGAGATCCAATAACCTACCAAGGGTTTTTTAGAAACAAAAATAAAATTTCTCACAATCTAAAACGTATTTGCAAATTATTCTATGAATAAGATAATCTTGGTGAAACATCAAGTCTTTTTCGTGTTAGGGTAGGTAACCTACGAACTAGATATAGCTCTTCTGATGATATTGTTGAAACTTTATTGACTCGACAAGTACAATTTTGAATTGTACTACATTCTTCTGGACATTCATTTCTTTTTGTATTATATTTGCCAAAATTATTTAGATACAAGCCTAGTTTCTTTGAGTATTCTTCTACATTTCTGAAACACAAAATTAAATAAATTGGTATCATGATAGGAATTGTTTTAGATACTTTGGACCAAATTTGAAATTGATAAATATTCTTCATAGATATATATTGTTTACATTGACCACTTTACATTTTATTGACCATTTTACATTGTGTTCACATTTATGGCAAGTCAAATTAACAATAGATTATACAGTGTAAGTCAATAAGAACGAATTCTTTAGTAGCTCCTTAAGTAAGGGAGATAGAGCAAAATATTGAAAAGGGGTGTTGTTTCATCTCTTTTTTTATATAATCTAAAATTATTTTTAGATATACAGGGTGCACCGTTGAGGGGTTACAGCATCCAACATTTGTTTTTTATACGGAACACCCTGTATTTTATACGAGATTTTGATTAAGCTTAAAATTCCCCATGTGTTTAGTCTTTCACTCAACTATATGAATACTCTATGTGCTATTTCACTAATTTATGTGTTATATATTGTTGTTATATATGTGTGTATACAGTGTGAGTCAATAAGAACGAATTCTTTAGTAGCTCGTTAAATAATGGAGATAGAGCAAAATATTGAAAAGGGGTGTTGTTTTATCTCTTTTTTTCTATAATCTAAAATTATTTTTAGATATACAGGGTGCACCGTTGAGGGGTTACAGCATCCAACATTTGTTTTTTATATGGAACACCCTGTATTTTATACGAGATTTTGATTAAGGTTAAAATTCCCCATATATTGATGCCCCGCTTGCTGATCTTGTATGCGGGGTTGCCAAGTTATTTCGGTTTTTCTAAAAATTTGGGGAAAAACATAACCTTGTAAAAAAATCATAGTAACCTTGTTTCCGATAATTAAAGGTTGAGATTCGGTATTTAGATAATCAAACCCTTATACTATAAACCGATATCATCGTAAAATTATTTGCTTGTACAAGGTGTTTTTTCTAAGCAACTGAAGTGGTCTGAATATATTGTGAAAAAACTCGTTTTTCTTTTATGGAACCCCCTGTATATTATAACACCAGACAAACGAGTATTAAATAAGCTCTCAAATGATATATAGTTTGCTATATCTAGCTCTAATAGTTTTCAAGATATTCAAATTTATACAAATATGGCAGTGACTTCTTTGTCATTTATTTATTCAGTAATTAAGTATTTCAAGAAAAAAACATATTTTCTAAAATTTTTCTTGTTTTGTTCAAAACTGTAGTTTTTTTTAACTTTTCTTACTACCATGAACAATATTTTATATCTATTAAACAGCCAACGGTATTTCCGTAATTTCAAAAACACAGAGTTAAAAAATCTGATAGGAACCTAATAAACATTGAACAATATATTTTTTAAATAAATTAAGAAACCAAATGCTAACAAAAAATAATAAGGGATGCAACAACACAATTTTAAACGTTCACAAACTGAATACATCAATTTCTAATATACTGCTAATACTGCTGGAAATGCTTGCCACCTTGAGCAAGCATCGTGTAACATGTGTTACAAAGGAGTCTCCAACGTTTGTGAGCATTTGTCTGTTTACCTGTGCAAACGAGTTTCTTATCTTTCTTTCATATCTTGAGGTGGTTGTGGGTGGAGTCTGATAGACCATATCTTTTATAAAACCCCAAAGAAAAAAATATAGTGATCAAAACCCTCATGTGATCAGCACAGAAACCCTCAGCTTCAGCACAACTGGACTGTGACTGTTTGGGGTGGGATTGTTGGTAACCATTTAGTGGGCCCATACTTGGACACGTGAATGGGCAAAATTATTTAAATTTTGTAGAAAATGATTTCCAAGATCTGTTAAACAATGTGCCACTGACAACAGTTCGCAGATTATGGTTTCAGTAAGATGAAGCACCTCCTCACTATACTGCTGCAATTAGACATGATCTTGATCAGGTATATCCATGCAAATGGATTGGATGCGGTGGTCCAGTCATGTGGCCAGCTAAATCGCCATATCTTAATAAATTGGATTTTTTTTCTTTGGGGTTTTATAAAATATATGGTCTATCAGACGCCACTCACAACATCTCACGATATGTAAGAAAGAATAATTAACTCGTTTATACAGATAAACAGACAAGTGCTCACAAACGTTGGAGTCTCCTTTGTAACACGTGTTATACGATGCACTGCTCAAGGTGGTGGGACATTTCCAGCAGTATTTATAATATTATATTAGAAATTCATATATTCAATTTGTGGACGTTTAAAATTGTGTTGTTTCATCCCTTATTATTTTTGTTAGTATTAGATTTCTTTAATTTATTTAAAAAATATATTGTTCAATGTTTATCAGTATATCAGGTTTTTGATCTGAGTTCAATGATGCATTTATCATATGCTATAGTTTGTTTATTGTTCCACTAACTGTTCAATATTATTTTTTTCTACTCCCCATCTTTAAAATGCCATTTTTCGTATATGTTTCCATGACGCTAAGTGATCTTTTAAATACACCTTGACAAGCCGTGGCTTCGTGCATACAAGCCATGGCTTCGTGCGCTTTAGTCACGGATTGAAATTATTGAAAAAATCAAGATAGTTGTCTGTGTCATTTTTAATCAATCTGTCAAACTAATTTGGCGCGGCGTGACAAGAGAAGTAATTTTGTGGAAAGTAATTGTGGAAAAATGAACCATTTGCTATCGTAGAAAAAGTATAGTATGCAACTCGTTTTATAACGCCATTTTAGTCACTCATTTTATTAAATACTCGCTCCGCTACGCTTCGCTCGTGATTAATAAAATTCGTGACTAAAATAGCATTTATAAAACTTGATACATAATATACTATTAAATTCATTGTTGCTTTGTAAGTTTTTCTTTATTTTGTTGATTTGACGTAAGATTTGTTACTTTTCCTACATTATTCCTTTAATTTACTTTATGAAAACTTGAAGACAAGGAAAATTTTTCACTTACAAAAAAAAGCTGTAAGGGTCATTGCTAATGTCAGAAATAGAGACTGTCGGCCGATCTTCAGACGAGTGAATATACTACCTGTTAGTACCTTCGTTATATATATTATACTGTTGTCGAAATTTACAGTAATTTAACAAAGTTTTGGTTACAATCATAATACACAATCTGCTGAGAATATAAGGACAAACCGAATTAGACTTTCAAAATCTAAGCCTAATTCCTTAAAAAATGTTGATCTTTTTAATAAATTGCCTTTGCTCGCTAGAGAATTACATGTATCATTTAATAGGTTTTAAAATGTTTATTAAGAACCATCTATTAAAGTATCGTTTTTATTCGGCCAGTGAATATTTGGCTCAGCCTATAAATTTTAGCCTGTATGCGGGATCGGCCGATCCCATACAGGCGATTTCTGTGACTATTCATACTATTGTTACACTTTACAGTTTGGTCGGAACAGGTAGTGTCTATCAGTCCAACATGTTTTTTTTGAGAACAGCCATAAAATAGATAGTAGCAATTTAAGGCTAATCCCATCCCAGGGCCAATTCCATACAGCCCCCTTCATTGGTTAGTAAATCACGGTTCACTGAGCCGTTACTATGGTTCACTGATTCGTAGCAATAGTTGAGATATAAATAGGACACAGTGTTAGCATATATTTAGTTTTAATCATCCCCAGATGATGGCAAATTGGTTGACGAAACACGCGAAGAGTGCAGTATAGTGTTTTGATGTTATGTGGAAAACTACGTCAGTGTTATTATTTCAGAAATTATCCAAATGAAATTTTTAATTCAGTTAAATATTAAATCATACGAAGCCGTAGAAGGATCATGTATGAAATTTTTTTAAAATTCAGACTTTAAACTCTGAATTCAGACTTTAAACTCTGAATTCAGACTTTAAACTCTGAATTCACACTTTAAACTCTGAATTCAAACTTTGAACTCTAAACTATCAACTGTTATGCCTGAACGTACGACTGCAATTAGGTAACGGGATACTGTGCCTTAAGAAAGTATCTACAAAATATGGGCGTATATAACGAGAAATTAATCCGTGGACTCTGTAATGAAGGCTCTGAACAAGTAACTTACACCGTCTATTCTGAGTGTCGAACGGTAACGGAAAAATCACATTTTGGGAGATGTAAATTTGTTAACTTAACATTCAGTTAGGTAATTTAAATGATTTGTTATTAAAATGATAATTATACGAAGCCGTAGAAGGGTCATGTATGATTTTTTTTTTAAATTCAGACTTTAAACTCTGAATTCAAACTTTAATCTCTGAATTCACACTTTAATCTCTGAATTTAGACTTTAAACTCTCAATTCAAACTTTGAACTCTAAACTATCAACTGTTAAGTATCTACAAAATATGGGCGTATATAATGAGAAATTAATCCGTGGACTCTGTAATGAAGGCTCTGAACAAGTAACTCATATCGTTTATGAGTGTAGAGCGGTAACTTAGTGGAAAAACCACCTTTTTGGGAGATGTAAATTTGTTACTTAACATTCAATTAGGTAATGTAAATGATTTGTTATTAAAAGGATAATTAATATACCGAATTTTGGCAAAATTATTCATTTGTTTTTCATGCCACTACACTTATTATTAGTGGTATCATAAGTACCATTATTAGTGGCATCCGTATATATGACCAGGAATGAATTTTAGGTATAGAACCTTCTACATAAACTAAAATTTGAGTTTTGGTGATTTTTCGACCTTGACCTGAAAATTTGAAGACCCTGTATTATACTTTCAGGACATTAATGTAGTTGTTAATATTAAAGTCTGAATTCAGTGTTTAAAGTATGAATTCAGAGTTCAAAGTCTGAATTCAGAGTTTAAAGTCTGAATTCAGAGTATAAAGTCTGAATTTAGAGTTTAAAGTCTGAAATCTACGAAAGCGAAGAAAAATTTTCGACGTGGCCCTTCTACGCCTTCGTAAAATCATTACAACTTTTCGTTCTTGTTGTAATTGACTCATTAACCAAACTGCCACACAAATGCAGCTCTTTAGATAATAAACATACATTTATTTGTTATTACGCCAAGGTAATATTTGCTTTTTAAATTATTTTAAATTTAGTGAGGCTTCCTTCTAATTAAGTTATTTGTTTTAAGCATTTCACGCTCCTATATAAATAGCGTGTTTTAGTTTGCAAATGTAGGTAGTACATCTCATTTTAGACTTGTAAATTTATTTCCACTAGAAATTTGATTGAAACGAAGTAACTAACCAACTAAATGTTTCACAAAGCGCATGTGTTACTTCTTTAACAATAAATATGGAATATGTCTCTCAAAAATAATAATAATAATAATAATAATAATAATAATAATAATAATAATAATAATAATAATAATAATAATAATAATAATATATAATAAATAGGAAAAACTAAATAGAAAAAGCAAGTGAGTTTTCCATAAGAAATGTTCCAGCGGAAAGGTACACACATATTACAAACAAATTAAATGAATCTGCCTTGCCGATAACGTATTTATAGAAATTGTATGAGTGCTTCAGATTTATTTGTAATCATTGATTTCCAAGAAAATCTAAGAAAGAGTGAAGATACAGCCTGAAGTTGATATACAGGGTAGTTAAACGAGGACGGGGTGGAGGATTATGGTTAAACTAAAGAATTTCGTGAATATTTTAATGCCGGACGTTGTGAAGGTTACCCTCGTGGGGAAGGGACATTTTAAAATTATTTTGCATCATACGGGATGATTCAAATAAGTTACGAATCAAACATATATTTTTTAAATGTAGCACCCCATATATTTTAAAATATTAAGGACAACTAATTAATCCCATATAATGCATGTTATGAAGGTCTGATATTAGTGGTTTTTGAGAAAAAAACATATTTTATGAAAAAATGCTTCTAGTGGAGGCAATCTAAACAAATGAATAAAAGCAAATGACGCCACAAGATACTTGATATGGGGTAATTTGTAACGGAAGTCAGTTCGTCATCCAATACGTCAGTATTATATGGGGTGGCCACACTACGCAAATTGAGTTTTTCTCAGAAAATTTGAATGGAACACCCTGTATATTTAACTTCTACAAATTCTACATTAAATAATCTTTCAAATGATATGCTATTTCATAACCCTATAATCCATATTTTTCTAGATATTAGGGAGCGTGTGAATCTTAAAAAAAATTATTAATCAAAAAAATGTGTCAAGAAGTACAGAGAGATCCAAAATTATCGACCAGATTCTGAACGCACCCTCTCCCAATTGCTGTCATAGCCGGTTTCCGTTTGTTAATATTACTTTATTTTTTATTGTTAACTGATCAATTTTCGAAATCGAACAATTAATAATAGGAAAGAAAGTAATTTTAGCAAACGTAAATTAGTTATGACAGCAATTGGGAGAGGGTAGTTTGTAGTTTGATTATTTCTTGACACATTTTTTTTTAATTACAATTTTTTTAATATTCAAACGTTAACATTGTGAAATAACATCATTTGAAAGCTTATTTAATGTAGAATTTATAGAAGTTATAATATATAGAGTGTGTAATATATAGAGTATACGAACTGACTTCCGTTACAAATTGCCCCATACAAGTATCATGTGATGCCATTTTTTTTCATTCATTTGTTTTTTTTTTCCTCCATGAGATGCACCGAATAGGAGCATCTTTTTCATAACTTATATGGGAGTGTCAATTAGTTGTCTTTAATTTCTTAAAAGGAAACTAGTGTTTGTAATTAAATTTAAAATGTATATGTTTGGTTCGTAACTTTTTTGAGCCACCCTCTATAGTGCAAAATAATTTTAAAATTTGGCTTCCAATAACTTTGACAAAATTCGGCAATAAAATGTTCATGAAATTCTTTGGGTAGGCCACAATTTTCCATCCTGTCCTCGCTTGACCAACTTGTAATGAATGTTTGCCTTTGAAGTGAAAAACGACTCAAAGAAAAAACAAAAAGGAAAACTAAAATCCATTCCATCATGACATCCAGCAGTTAACAATCTTTTAAACAATTAAAGAAAAGGAACTTTGCGATCTTTTTGCAAATATTCCTGCTGCAGCTTCCTTACGGAAAAGTTAAAAGAGCCAATAACGTACAACAAACGTATGTAATTTCTGAGGGACCAGTATATGCAAAAAGATGTAAATAAGTTAATTAAGTATTATTATATCAGTATAAAAAATATATGTTTTTTCGTAGGAGCGAGTTATCATGGACATGGACATCCCAGATAAAAAAAATATGATGAAGGTTAACATAAGCCTTTATTATTATAGAAATTATTAATACCTAAATCAATTTGTATTTTAGTAAGAACTTGGGCGTTTATTCAGACTGATTTATTTAATAAAATCTCAGTAGGTAGATGGTATTGATGGATGGTATATTATACCATCAGTATATATCAAACTCTATGGTATCGACAATGTCAACTTAATAATATTATAAGTGCCATCCATATCTAGTAGAGCAAGATGATTTGTAATATTTCGTCAAGAATAAGTCATAATTTTATAAAGTCAACGCAAAATCACTCTATTTAAAAAAATACGTAGTTTTGCCGCAGCCTAAGACACGACGCATTGACATATATGTGTAAATTATAAATAGGAAAAATGTTATTTTCAGCAGGATATATGAATATATAGACACTATTGGAAAAATTCCAAACAAAATACATGTTTTTCTTAGAATTCCAAATCTGTACAATATATCGGTCAAGTCGGTCTATCGGTTTTATTTTATACATAAACTCTATGGGCCATGCTGTGGGTAATAATTTTTTCACAATATATGATGATGATTTGTATCTGATTTTTTCATGTAGATCAACACAAGATCTACAACTAACATACTTTAGATAGATCTAGATAATACCTTAAATAATATATGTAATTGGTTTAGTTACAATGATTTACACTTTTCCACAAACAAAACGCAAATGGTCAGATTTTATAAAAATGTGATAATGTTACAGCAAATATCAACAACTGTACCATTGACTTGTGTTGTCTTGGTACAGTGTTAAGTTTTTAAGCATGCATTTTGATTACAGATTGACCTGGAAAGTACATTGCAACATATTTGTATCTAAAATGAGCTCATTGAGCTCTTTGTTCAGCTGTATGAGGGAAATACCAATGGAAGAGCAACTGTTCAATTTATCCAATACAGTACTAGGTTGTAGAAACTGGTAGGTTTACGATTTGTTTGGATTGTGTTGCGAAAACTACACAGAGGTGGCGCCAATAGGCCTTGCGTAGGTCTTGCGTACGCAAGGTTTACCTATTGTGCCAAATACTCAGACCTTCGCATTCGTCGGTATGCACACCACAGATTATAGATACTATAGATGGGCCACTCTCCCTCTCCCGCCAAAACCGTTAATAGCGCCGCTCGTGATGCGTAGTTGAACTACCGGAGCTGCGCTGGTTGCCTACCCTAGATACTTTTTAATTATTTATTCAAATTTCATATTTTGAAAACAATTTAATAAAATATATTCACTATTTTACACATCAAGTTTTATTATAAAAAGATGTGTATAATAGTGAATACATTTTACCAAACTGTTTTCAAAATGTGATTAATAATATTGTGAAGGTGTTCTGACGTGAAGTAATGTATTTGAAAAAATAATTCAATGTAAAATAAAATTTATTAATAAAAAGTACATTTAAACATATGACCAAATAATTATTAAATTATATAACATAAACTTACGAGACACATAAAATGTTTAAACAGCAATTAATAACCTGTAAGTTTGCTTTCGATAGATCTCAAATATGTTTGTCGGAGAAATTCATCGAATACAGTTGTTGGATGTTCACACACCATTTCCTACGCATCTGAAAATTAAAATATTACGTGGTAAGCAGTGTGATTACCTTAATAACAAAACCTATTAAATATAAGTTTTAATAAATGTTAAGATGACAGGTATATTTCTTGATTGATTTTATATATCTGACTATAATTGAAGTTTTTCTTTCTTGTGAACTAATAATAGACACTGCAGTACATTTGTTACAATGCTTATATTGTTTGTTAAACCATTATTCATATAACTACATAAACAAAAAGTTTGTACTCATCAAGTGATGGTACAATTATGTACTTTAACTTGGTGCATAAAATTTTCTAAAAGATCTTCTTTTTTATAATTCAAAATGCTTTTACTAGGTATCTCAACATAAGTCTGGGAGAAATGAAGGAGAACAACCTTCAATTAATATTTCACGTTGCAATTTTTTAATTTTTTATGCATTTATCTGAGTTCAGTCAAAAGAATTAACGGTTAAAAATAAATACTTCTTGTATAAAAAAAAACTTAAGTATTCAACACGTTGGAATTGAAGTAAGAAAACTAAATCCTGTTTTTCGCTTTTCTCTAAAACGACTTGCATGCAATTTAATAAGTAGCATTAGAAAAAAGCTCGTGCTACAGATAGAAATTTATAAAGAATTGACGAACAATTAAAAAGTAAGTACATGAAACTTACCTCAAGATTTTTAAGCAAAACTAACATTCACCTTGTACATTGGTACATCCAGGAACACTACAAACTTAAATCACAGTATAAGGCTTGAACTATTAACTTATTTAACAAGAACTATTAAATAAAAAATCTTTCAAAAGGACACAAAAATTATTCAATAACAGATTGGTGTGAGGTTGTATTATTCAACAACAATGACCGACGACTAAAACTAAACGAGATAACGAGAACAATCACGGAACATTAGTAAGTGCAGATGCTAGCGCCGCTCGTGATGCGTAGTTGAACTAATATTGAGGTTTGACTTTTCCGTGGGAGTGCCCAGGCCCTGATGCACACTTGTATTGCACTGATGAGATCATAAAAAGGTCGAAACCGGTCTGCAATTAGTGGCATCCTACGATGTGTGGTCTTAGTATTTCCTCGTAGTTTTCGTTACAATCCGAATCCTTTTATTTTGATTCTAACTGTGTTAGACAAAATACGGCAAATTTTGCTTTCTAATTCAGCGCTCGGCGCGGCATATTGCCAGGAGAATAGCTGTTTTAGCTTGATTTGTTTAGTCCTTATTTAAATAAGGCGTTTACAGATGGAGCATACTTAATGATGTCCCTTTACTATTCGTAGTTATTTGCTATGTTCAATTTATATTATGGGTTTAGACTACGTTATAGAACCTACCTGTTGGGGGAACTCTACTATATCACAATCAGGGCTCCTTGTACAAATATATTTGTAAAATTTAATGTTCTCACTTAACGTCTTTATTTGTTTTTGAAATGTGCATATAAGTATTCAAAAATAAACATTGATTTGATATGAATATGGA
This sequence comes from Pogonocherus hispidulus, assembly GCA_963924545.1. Taxonomy (NCBI): domain Eukaryota; kingdom Metazoa; phylum Arthropoda; class Insecta; order Coleoptera; family Cerambycidae; genus Pogonocherus; species Pogonocherus hispidulus. Next base: position 34,853,800 of record OZ004697.1, on the reverse strand, counting down.
CGGACATACACCTAATGAATACTAGGCAAAAATATAATATTCGGATACATCTTGCAAAGTATAATCAGCAACTATAAAGATTCTTTTTATACCTTAGATTATCCTTAAAGATTCTCTTTATAGTCACTGGTATAATATAACGGCTAAATAACCTATCTTTCTAGGCTTGAAAATATTTAATGAATTTCCTCATGAGCTTAAATCTAAGCATTTAGAAATAAACAACTTTAAACGAAACTGAGGTTGTTTTTAGCAGATAAGTGTTTTTATTCGTTTTAGTAGCAGGGTTTTACTTTACTAGTGCCCACATGCAGTTGTGTATGTATGTATTTTTATGTATTTTAAACGTATGTATTTATGTAATTGAATTTGCCCAAAACTAACTATTCCTATCCAATGTATTTTGTCTAAAAGGAAAATAAATTATTATTGATATTATTATTATTACTATTTTATTTATTATTATTACTTTCTTTTTGTTAAAATCCAGTCGACCGGTTTCCTGGCTCCAATTCTTAGGGTTGGCGGCTGGTGGTTATCAATAGCTATACTCCCTATGTCCATGGGATAAATAACTACTTATTATCGGGAATTATTATTATTATTATTATATATTTTGTGTCGTTTATTGTCTACGTAGAACGTCAGTCATTTGAATTGTTGAACATACATTGTTCTCCGATCCAAACATTTTACTGAACGAAAGGGCACATGTTTTTACGTTCTTTCATTAATTGTTGGCCGTATACGACAACGTATTCTCTTTGGCCGTTCTTTAACTGGCCGAATTGAACATCAGGTAGGTAATAGTGACAGGGCTGTCTAAAAAGAGATGGTTAGTTAACGGTCCCTCACCGTAAGGCATGGCTATAGAATGCCAACGTAAATAATGGTAACTCCTACCCGTAACCTCCAAATAGGTAACGCGTTTACTTTATTTGAGTTTATCCCAGGTCATGACCGTGGTCATGACCTGGGATGGTTTGGGGCAGAGAGAGATTATCGCTCTTTACCCTCCTCATCACTGTAGGCCTGCACTGCTCGTAGAGGTGGACTTCATCCTTCACCAACCCCGATCACAAAAGCGATAGGTGTGGGCGATTCGTGGCTCTACCCCGCAGGCTCTACCTTTCAGGCTGTGAGGCTGTTCTGGCTCTCTTCTGTCTTGTCTTGTTTTTTCGGCTGCATGTCTAACCCACTGGGGGTAGTCTGTTTCGGCGGGGATGCCGTTCTCGTCCTGGATGGTGGTTTGGGGTAGGTTAGGAGTCGTTGTGTAGCCGGGGATGCACTTCTAAAAAGCCAACTGGCCTATTAGCTTTGTGCAAGGTAAAGGAAGGGTACTAGAAGTGAGTCTGCGACCGCTATCGGCGGTCGCAGCTTCAAGGGGAGGTCTGGAAGTCGCTTCGTAGCCCTCTGCGCTTGTTCCTGGTGGAATCTGAAACATAAGAAGATCTTATTTTCATTCTGGGTCCGGCAGTTGGAGTGAGTTTATCCAAATACATGAAATATGTAGGGTGTTCCTTTTAAATCGGGAAAGATGAGTCTTTTCGGTTTAAATTGAGTTAAAGCGCTTCATAAAAAATATTAATAACTACAAAAATAATTACTTAAAAACCAAAATGAACTAAAGACAAGAACGCAACTCAAACACATTCAACAGCTACTTGGGAAAGAGGAGGCACTATTTACGTCCGTACATACTGAATAAAAGTTGTCACTGTTGATAAAAGGTCTTGGAGTCCACCACTTACTTTGATTTGTAAATCAAGACAAATTAAAAGTTGAACAAAAATAAAACAAGAGTACGTACGACTATTAGAAGCATGTTTTAACACAATACTTTGAGAGCAACTATTATGGAAAATTTAGTTGTAATTATAAATTAAAATTTTTCTATTACTATTTTTAACCCGGATGAAACCAAGAACCGGATATGAATACAAGTTATTAAGAAAATAATTTAGCTAATTATATTCTTGGACTGATGCTACTATAATATATTGGCCCTCAATGTTAGTTTACTGGATAGTGTAGTGTCTGTATTGTGTTTGTTTCTAAAACATATCTATGACTAACGACTAATATCTTTTGTGAACAGATTACTATTGTGTCTCTGTAATTAACTCTACACTTAGTTAATAAGAATAAGGAAAGTAAAAAAGCATTGTTGCGGTGTTCTCTTATTTTGTTGATGTATAATCAGAAGCTATACTCATTATAATGACATATTAAAGACTATTTAGAACAAAAAAAGATGTGTTGTATTATGTGAAAACATAATTATATAATGAGGTTGGCCATGTACTGGAAAATTGGTTGATAGATATAATTAGAATTTAATTCTAACTTCCCATATGAATTAAAAATATCTCACAGCCTAAAACTTGCTTAGACGTTTTCTGATTTTTTAGTAAAACAGTAACAAAATAAAAATAAGTACTTGTAGGTATTTTTATCCCCAGTTTCTGGAAAAAGTCAAATATTTCTATATTTCAAATAGCTTTCGCTACAAATAATAAATCTGAATGAAAGTGTTTTGTGAATGGTCATTTAAGGCAATTTTCGTGTAGATTTGTGATTAATAAATGAACATCTATTCTTCTATAAGAAAGGTGAGTTCGAGCTAATTTTAATATTTTATTTTTTAAATAAACCATTTGCACAATAAAGCGATTCTTTACATTATTCATGCAAAAAACTGATTTAAAATTTCTTATTGACTAGCCACTTAATAACTAATAATAAATAAAATATAAGTATATTGAAATGTAAGTAGTAGGTATACTGATGAAATTGTAACTTTTAAGATAATTATCATTATCTTGGCTTTTCAAGGATTATTATTATTATTCGTAAAACCCTGTAAAAAATGCAGTTTATCCGTCATTACCAATGCTTATCTTTCATATTCCGAATAGTACATTTCAACGAAATTACATATTTGCAGTGTACATAAACACCTTAATATAAATCACAATTCAAGTATATACCTGGCAATAAATTAACGGAAATGAATAATATTATTAGAAAATCTAATATCTTTAATAACTTGAGATATATATTTATTGCCTTAATTTTTAAAACACATACGACTATCATTAACATCACAAAAAAGTTGAACTGCTATCCAGACGAAAATACTAAATTAAAGTGATAAGAGAAATTTAGATATGAATAACTCAAAATTCCACCAAGCTGCTAATAAATCTTGAGGAAAAATTGAGTTGTTACAAAAAAATAAGAATTATCAGTTTCTACAATGACTTGGTATCCATGGAAAAGTGGAGGTACAATTAGGTAGTTAATAGGCTAAATTTATGGGTCTATGTGAACTAGGTATATAGAAATAGTACAATCTGAGTCTGATACCTAATTTGGTTTGATTTTTTTAATTATTTTCATTATTTTAATAATTGTTATTGTTATACTTTCTGATATTTATCAGAAAGATGATCCTATAGAAGGTACTCAGAAAACAGCAATGACAGCTGCTTTAACAAAATATGTATTGTTCAAAAAGATATCTATGGGAATATTATATTTAAAACATGACTGAATAGAAAAATAATTTTAAAAACTATAGAATCATCTCGTTATTACAGAAACTTTCAAATAACGCAATATTTGAGTAATATTATAATTCCATGGAAATAGCGGCTTTTTTAAGGTATGCTATGCCGTAGAGTAGAAATCTTAAATAACCAGAAAACTTTTAGGGGTAGAATGAAGGTTAATTCAGATCTATATGCAGAATGTAATCGTGCATTATAATATGGAGAAAATTAGAGGTTTTGTTTAAGTTATGAAGGTTTGAATTTGGGATAAAACCAAATTAAATTTCGGGCACCTTGTAGATAAATAATTATACCTTTAACATCAATAAAACTTAACTAAATGCAGGTATAAAAATCAAATAAAATTTATATAATAGGTAATACTTGTAAATACAGCATTTAGTAATTGCGGGTCTAAAATATGATATCTAAGTACATATTAAGTACATATTATTTCTTGTATATGAATTTGAAGATACCTAATAAACGGAAAAAAGTTATTTGTGGCGCAATTGTATCAATTGTTAATTTTAGTTTTTAACTGGAAAATTGAATATATAATAAAGGCTATATAGAACGTTCTTGTTTTTTTATTGTAATTATGGTATAATATGAAAATATTTTTTGGTGAATCGATTAATATATTTATTAAAACATAATCCATAGGAAGCTCTTATGCCTTTCAATGGAGAGATGGCTGATATTTTACAGGAAATATCAAACTTTTTTATTCAATGTATTTTTTTAGTTTTTTTTAATAATTGTTTTGTTTTATCGCCATACTATTGCCAGTCATAATTCAAATGATAAGGATCTAGTTAAAAAAAATGGAAAATTTACATATTTTCTATCACTATTATTATATAGCTTAAGTGCATGACGATTATTATAAGTGGAATTGTTAGACATATACAGGGTGGCCCAATAGTGTGACAAAATTCCATAACTCCTATGCCGTAAAAAAAAATTTTGGATCTCATAGAGCCTAAGAGGACGCACATTTTAAAAATATGTATAATCATATTGGGTGCTTTATAAACCGGAGCCATATCAAACCTTTGCTTTTTAAAATGAAATGACATACTTATTTTTTATTTCATATTTGAATTCGTATCATTTTTCCGAATTTGTCAATATAGGGTATATTAGTATTATTCAGAGTAGGTAGTTCAGTAGGTAGTTCAGAAGATATGAGCTTTTTTTTGTATCTTAATCGCATTGAATTGAACACCCTGTATCTATTTTAAGAAAATAAATACTAGATAATTTTTTGCTCCATTAATTATGTTATTGGTCTAGTTTTACTTTCTATAGAATTTTTTCAAAATAGCTGTACCTAGTTACTTGTATACAGGCCGAATCAAAACTCGCAACCACAGTTTTCTCAATTTTTATAAATGAAACGCCCTATATTTTATATAATTTTCATTAAGGTCTCTCACGGCTCTTTCTATTCTATGAAGCATTCCCTATACCTAATTGCAACGGTTTTTGAGATATTTGAGGTTTTATACCCTAATTTCTCTTTTGGAATGGACTAACTGTTTAGTCAGTATAACTATCTAATGCACGTGCCAATTGAACTACATAAGAAAACAGTTCAAATAAACCATATATTATTTCTAAATTTGTTTTACTGATTATTTAAAATTTTCCTAATGAATAGTGAATTTCGTTAATAAACTGTTCACAAAATTAGTCGATGCATATTCTCGGAACGGCTTCGCCGATTTTAGTAAAATAGTTAAAATGTAGAAGCTCGCCTCTTGTAGAATCACGGGCGAAGAACGATCTCCAATAAACAATATTTTTTATTATATTTGGTGTAGAAGAATGGAATACAAAATTAATTAATTATTAATCTCAAATATCTCAAAAACCATTGCAGTTAGGTATAGGGAGTGATTTATAAAATAGAAAGAGTCGTGAGAGACCTTAATGAAAATGATATAAAATATAAGGTGTTTCATTTATAAAAATTGAGAAAACTGTGGTTGGGAGTTTTGATTTGCCCGGTATATAAGTAAAACTATTTTGAAGGAAATTGCATAAAAAGTAAAACTAGACCATATAGCATAATTAATGGAACAAAGATTATGTAGTGTTTATTTTCTTAAAAAAGATACAAGATGCTCAATTCATTGCGATTAAGATACAAAAATGCTTATATCTTCTGAACTACTCTGTATAATACTAACCCTATATTGGCGAATTCGGAAAAATTATCCTAATCCAAATATGAAATAAAAAATATGCCATTCCATTTAGGCTCTATGAGATCCTAAATTTATTTTTATTTGTTTATTACGGATAGGAGTTATAGAATTTTGTCGCACTATTGGGCCACCGTATATCTATTCGTGATAAATTTATATTTGTTGCAATTTATACAAGCTTAGTCATTTAGTACGTGGACGGGTATAACTTTGTTGTTCAAGATATCAGAAAAAATAAATATAAAAAGTATAAAAAGCAGCTATTCTGAATGTAAGTTAATTTAATGAGAACACATTACAAAACATTCAATATTAGCAAGCTCTGCACAACTCTATGACCCACTAATTTTATTAGCTCCTGTAAGTATATAAATTTTTATTCTTAAATTATCTTCAATTATGCAAGGTGTCCCATACGAATGCAGCAAAATAAAGCTGTTATTTAAATCGCACACTTTGTATATATTTACATTTTTTAATTCCTCTTAGAATTCTAGGGTCACTTTGTATAGCATTTCCTATACCTAACTTAAACTGTTTTCAAAATAATTTCAGACGTTCATGTTGCCTACTGAATCACATTTTAATTGTTTTTATTATACAGGGTGCTTTAAATTCGATGCAATACATGGGGATCTCAGAAACGGTAAGAGATACGAAGTCCGTTAAATGGAGGCAAAGTTGCGTATTTAGGGGGGCAACATAATGGTGAAAAGAGCCAGGGTGACCAATCAAGATTAGGAAACCAACATCAATTTAATTTTTTTAAATACGGACCTGGAATTTTTTTCAATTTTTTTGAATTATTTTTGTAATTTGATAGAATGCCACCATAAAAGGAACCAGATTTAAACGTTTTGTCTAAGAAAAATCCATCATTAATAATTTCTCGTGGTCCTCTTAGATTTAATTTTATCTAGGCAAACGTTTCTATGACAAACACATTTCAATGTTCTGTCAAGCACTATCGGTACTTAAAAGTGGCTTTCAGCAATCTAGAATTTTTTAATTTTATTTAAAATTCCTCATAATTCAGGAATTGTGCGCAACTACTTAAATTAAACATTTCCAAACAGATGGATTGGAAATCATGGTGCTATAGAATGGCCAGCAAGACCTCCTGATTTATCCCCATTAGATTATTTCTTATGGGGACGAACTAAAAATGTTTTATATAAGAATCAATATAATAACATTGAGGATTTGAGAAATGCCACTATTCGTGTTCTGAATGCAATACCTGCAGGGGAAATCGAAAGATCTATTCAAAACTTAAAAAGACGAATACACCTCTGCATGAATAATGACGGAGGATTATTTCAACATCTGCTTTAGGGTTTTTATAGTTTTAACATATTTTGTTGTTTTATTCATTGTTTATTCAATTACATCATAGTTTATAGTTGTTAATTCGTTGTTTTATTATTAGGTTTTATTTATTTATCGTAAATAAAAATGAAACCTCAAAAATATTATTCAATATCTAGAGTTATTAACAAAAGTCGAAACAAAAATACTAATGATGGATTTTTCTTAGACAAAACGTTTAAATCTAGTTCCTTTTATGGTGGCATTCTATCAAGTTACAAAAATGATTCCAAAAAATTCCAGGTCCGTATTTAAAAAATTTAAGTTGATGTTGGTTTTCGGCAAACGAAACGTTTTTCGGAAAATTCACTAACACCATTCGAAAAAGGGCAAAAAGTTGCTATAGAAAAGTGCTCCTTATTTTTGAATACCTCATCAAATAGGCCCGCAAAAAAACAAAAACGAAAATCGAAATTTTCGGTTTTTTCAAAATATTTTGAAAACTAATCAAGTTAGCCTTGATCTCTTTTCACCATTATGTTGCCCCCCTGAATACGAAACTTTGCCTCCATTTAACCGACTTCGCATCTCTTACCGTTTCCGAGATCCCTATGTATTGCATCGAATTTGAAGCACCCTGTATGTTATTAAAATTTCAGTTCTTAAAAGTATAAGTTGGTAGATATTTTTTCCAAGTAATCAGATGATTACTTGGAAAAAATATTCACCACCGGCTCACCAAATTAGAAAATTTGGTGAGCCGGTGGCTTAGGGTTTAGTGTCTCGATCGCTCATCTCAGAGGTCATGGATTCAAATCCCCATTCCACTAGACAATTTCAGAAGATTACTTGGAAAAAATATTCACCACCGGCTCACCAAATTAGAAAATTTGGTGAGCCGGTGGCTTAGGGTTTAGTGTCTCGATCGCTCATCTCAGAGGTCATGGATTCAAATCCCCATTCCACTAGACAATTTTTAATTAAATTGTCTACTCGTAATTTAAGGCTTGTTCGCAAGGTTAGATTGGCAACCATCCTGGCTTGCGGCCTAGGATGGAATGAATGTCAACTTGGTGTTATTGTGAGAGGTTAAAATTAGTTGATATTTTAATGTCTCCCTTAGTAATGAGGTTTTCCAGGTTTCACGCATTCCAGCACTGAATGGTGGTTAGGGCCTACCAACGTAAGTCGTTACGTTGGTAACGACGTTACCAACTGCCTGGCTCCGATTCACAGGGTTGGCCGCTGGTGCATGCTTCTCAGTAGCTACTCCTCACGTCCGTGGGGTAAATAACTACTGAGTCCGGGAACCATGTGCCCTGAGTAGACGTAATGAACCCAGAAGAAGATCTTCCGGCTAGAAGATCTGCCGAATCTCGGCATGCCGATATGATCTTCAGTTCATATTTTGCAAAGGTAGATCATCAAGCCTTTCCTCCAAATCGTTTTGTAAAAAGTGTAAATAATTACGAGAAGTTAATTTATCGATACGATAAGGCCCAAATATCGGCCGGTGCCATTACACGTACGTAATTATTTACACTTTTACAAAACGATTTGGAGGAAAGGCTTGATGCAAAATATTCCTTTGCACCTTTAAAAAATATTAAATTTACAGTTTTTTCAATAAGATGGATGCTCTTCACACAAAGCTAGGATTGCAACCCGTACCCGTATCAACGTTTTCCGAATTCGTGGATAGGTACAAATGGCCCCATTCTATGGCCACCGCGATCAATTATTATTTGTGGGGAGCTGCTAAAAATTATATCTGTCTACAGTAATCTAATGCCAATGACAGAGAATGAAATGTTGGAAAGAATTTTAATAAATACATAAATTCAATAGATGGCTGCAACTGTAAGACGTGCAGTGGATGACATGTCTATTCAGAGTAACGGCAGCCCATTCAAGCAGTGCAAATAATTGTTTTTCTTATTAAATTAGTTCCCCAAAAAGCTAAAAACACGTATTGTAGCAATTAAAATGAATTATTGTCTATCATTTATGAATAAATACTATGTATCGTTATTCGCGTGTATTATCCATATTGACTGAAGAAAGTATCAAGTAGGATATATCACCGTGCTTGTGATTTCTTTCTGTATTTAATAAATTAAAAATCCAATATGGCGCCCATAAGAAATACAAAAGTTGAATATTGTTGCCGAAAAACTAGTAGGCCTAGAACATGTTTTACTATGGCAATCGAAAGCTCTCATCAAACTATGTAAACCAAATTTCCAAATTTCAAAAGTCCAGAGAAGAAAAGTTTTTTGACATAAAAGAAGCCGGCAAATTCTCAGACAATATAATATCTTTTAGTGTAATCCCAAAAGAAACCATGAATCATGAAAACGCACCACAAATAAGTTACAGACATTATTTAGTGTTCTATGTATGTACCAGTTTGCCTAAGTGTTTGAATAATTTATATTTGTAAGTTTTTCTTAAGTATTTCTTAAGTAATTATTGTCCTCTCTGTTGTGTTATAGTATTCCCTACTTTGTGTCAATTCCTATCCTATAAATGGTTTTTACTATTGGAGAGCTATATATTAAATAAATAAATGTTAAATATACAAATTGTGCCATTAAAAAAACATAACTTTGTATTGCCGTGCAGCATGTTGCCTATCCTGTATAGTGAAAAATAAGTTAAAAGTGTGTATTTTTTGCTATTTAAAGTTTGTCCAATAACGTAATCGAGTTATTTTGTCTGTATCAATTCTATAAGTATATAGTTTATTCCTAAAATCTATTCAATAATCTAATCTATAATATGTCCCAATTTGTTTGGTAACATTATTTTTTTATATAAAAATATATTTTTGGAAACAGGGCTATCGTCATAGCAAATTATTTTCTAAGAAATTTTGATTATAAAAAAATGTGACATTCAAAATCATGATATTGGCTTTATTAATGTGATTAAATTCCCTGATAAAGTTAATCCATTAATCCAGTGGTTCAATTCTGGTTATTTCACATTAAATACATGTTATAACGAAGATACTTGTATAACATATTAACTGTAAAAATCAGATAATATATTTAAACTCTTCATATGACGATAAGGAAAATCGATCTACTAAGATATTTATTTAAAATATAATTTTATCATTTGTCAAGGCTGACTCATTTATATAATTTTTCTTTTTTGCTATTTTTTATTTTGACGTTTGCTGCAGTTTATTTAGTGTATCTATTACTGTCATGACTAAAAATATTGTTATAGACAAAACCATATGTATCACTAGCAAAACAAATACAGTAGGTGCTACAAAGAGGATGTTTGACATAAATACTAGAAATGGGAGAAAAAATACATATTAAAGAAATTTGAGATAATCCCTTGTATATGAAATAATAAATTTAGAGACAGAATGCTGAAATTTTGTATCTGGAATGATGATGTAATTATACTAAACAATTTTTCTTAATAATATTTTGATGAGTTGTAAGGGTACTCTAATCTTTATGGTAAAACATCATTATTTTTTAAGTGCTGAAAGTAGAATTCATTTGTTACAAAACATTGTTATCAGTTTTATCAATGGGGCCCTCCGCCATGGTTCGGAGCCGCGCCCGCTCTTCGAAAAGGTGTAATGGCGGGGTTGAAAATATATTGTTGTCATAATTGTTGCAACAAATTATTAGAATTAGATTAGAAGATATTTACTTTTGTAAGCTAAAATGATGAATTTTATAAACTGCCAAAATGAATGAATTAATTCCAAACTTTACCTGCAGAAGGAATAAAAGCTATGCACAATGAAACAGAATAACTAAACACTAACAATACTAATAATTAATTGGAATTAAAAAGTAAAATAAAAAAAAAGTTGCCTCCAGCGTGATTCGAACATTTCGCGTCAGTATTTTGGCAATTAGAAGTGTTTGGCAGTTAGTACTATTGATTCTGTTAGCAATATTTCTCATAGGAAAATAACCTATCTGAAGTTTAATTAATTTGACAGTTTTCGTAGGAGATGCTTGTGGTTAGTTCAATCTTAGTTGCTTGTGGTTAGAGACGGATGCGACTCGAGGTTTTTAAAGTCTAAATAGACGTAGAAGGATGCGACTTACGGTCTCGAAAAAAATCTTAAAGGATTAGAGAAAGGACGGAAGATTCGCGTGAAGCGGTTCTCGAAGCTGTAAAAATTAGAAAAGGGGTCGAGGGGTCCAGCGAAAAGTCGGGATTTCGGCAGGCGTGACGGGGTCATTAGGCGCGAGAACAAACGCTGGTGCTAGCCACATCTCTCTCTCTCTCTGAACGGCGATCGACGAAAATTTTACAGAGGTTTTTTGAAAAGGCGCTTAAATTGGGAAAACGCGTAGGAAACGGGATGAAAATACACCTAGGTATAGGAGAAAGGCTTGGGGCGACCTTTGGTCGCCCGCGGGGATCGCTTCGCGATCCCCACATGGAGGTGATAGCTTAGAAAGTTTGTCGATTTGGCGACGGAATTTAGAGCGAGATAGAATCGACGCGTTTTAATATATACGGATGAACTACGATTCTATCTATTATTAACTATTTATGGCGTAATTTGATACTTTTCTATTTTTTAGATATTCTGCAAACAATAAAAAAAGGAAAAGTAGGTAATTAAAACTATAAATTTTAATTTTTTCGATGCAATTAAAAAACATAATAAAATCTGTTTTGGATGTTTGACGCTTATTGTAGAGTATAAAATCAAACAATTTTTTTATTTAACCAGTTGTTTATGTCTTATCATATACGGGATTTCAGTGGTAGAAATCGACTGTTTGAATGGAAAATTTTAAAGGTTTAATAAACTTTGATTGATATTAATGAAAACACTTTCTTTATTACAAAATTAACTGATAAAAATAAATTATCCATAAAATATAAACATTTTTTTAATTATATCATATATTTTGACAATCAGGATTTAATGAATTTAGATACAGGGAGACATACCAAATTAGGACCAAATATTGAATGAATACCATCATTCAATATTAATGATGTTGCTTTTCGATAGTAGATAAGCCCAAACGACACATAGGTTGTTAGAAATGCCTAACACAAATTGAAAACATTTATTTATGTCGCCTACATTTTTTATTTCTTACAATTAAGTAGTTGAGTACCTACCTAACGTAAACAATGTTAAATAAACTACAGATACCTTTTAATTGCTTCTTTCTCCTTTTTCCTTTTTATTCTTTATATTTACTTGTACTAGTTAATAATTAAATAGACTATTTATGCTGTGTAAAATTTGGAGGAACGATTGGTGATTGTCGAGGTGATTGTGCATCAGGAAAAAACAAAATGGACGACATGTCGAACATTAGCGTTAACCACTGTTGGACGTAAGAAATCCCATTGTTTAAGCAATCGAATTTCTTTCACATCCTGTTGTTAACTTAATTTGTTAAAAACACATCTTTCTTCACCAAGAACATTCCCATGTTCTTGGTGAAACGTGTTATTGGCGTTAAACGTGTTTTATTCGTTTTCTTTTGAAAGTGGCATGTACCTTTCCAGAAAGTAGAAACCGGGATGTCGTGTCAATTTTCAAGAAGGGTGACCCTAATTATTTAGAAAATTATAGACCTGTTACTCAGCTTACTTACTGCTTTTTCTAAGGTATTTGAATACTTGAATAATTTTGATTATATGCTTGGCACTACTATTTTAAATAGAATAACTCACGTTAGAGATCTTGGAGTTACATTTGATGCTAAATTAACATTTGAAGAACATATTCGTGTCATTACCGAATCAGCATACAAAAGCTTTGGCTTTGTATTATGCAATTCAAAAATATTAAAAGTGTAAAAACTCTACATTTTATACACTGCCCTTGTAGTTTGGAATCCCATCTACAATGTAGGTATATTGTACCCAATTAGAAGGGGTTCAGCGTAGATATCTGAAGACGTTTCATTTTATTACATACAGCGTTTATCCACCCAGAGGTGTACCTCAGAAAAACTTTTATCTGGAAATAATTTACGCAGTTTATATCATAGACGAATCATGTTTTCAATCATGTTCCTTTACAAAATTATCAATAACTTAGTTAGATCTGAATCATTTGTCTCAAAGATTACATATCGTGTTCCTAGAATTACTTCAAGATTTAATTCTACAATGCAGTTAATGATATCCAGTATAAACCTGCTTATTTCATCGCCCTTGTTTCAAATGATTCAAAATTACCAAAGGCATGAAGATCGACCTGATATATTTTTTGCTTTGTCACATGATTTAAAAACTTTTTTACTAACTTGTAACAATTGTCTAGTTCTGTTATTTGTGTTTGTACTTGCTAGTGTTTAGTTTGTTTCTTATTATCAATCTGTTATCTATTCTATTGTGATTTGTAGCATATCTTATACTATTTAGTTCATTTGATTGTTTAACAAGTGTTATTTGCATTTTTAATTTATGTGTAGATACAGCAAATTACTCATGTGCTATTTTTAATTCTATTGTATTTTTGTTTTTCTTTTATATACATATTTGTATGTTTTCTGCCTTAACCTGAAATTGAGATTAGTCCCGTTGGGTCGAATTAAATATATTAAATATTGTATATACTTACCTAATATTATTAAATATTGTATTGAAATAAATAAATACTGTTTTCTAGACTGAAATTTCTTGCAAAAATTTCATATTCTAGCAATCAATCAGCATGGGTTTCGCAGAGAAATGTCAACAAGTATAGCCATGCATTCTATGTTAACAAATATTACCATTTTCTATATATTGACGAGCGCCCTGCTGGGATCATTTGCTATCTTAGTAGGGCATTCGGTTGTGTCAATCACCAAAACTTAATGACCAAGTTGAGTGCCTATGGTCATTGGTTTAGCATTAATGGTTTTTTTGAGAATAGGATGCAATATGTACCAATAAAGCATATAAACTCCAAGGAGTATCATGTGCCACGACGTGTGTGTCAGGGTTCAGTTCTGGGCCTTGTGCTATTTTTGCTGTATGTGAGCGTGAACTGATTCTATTTCAACTAATGCATGCCTTACGATGTATGGTAATGACACTTCCTTAATATCTTCGAGGATCAATTACAACGACATATTACATTACACATTCCATTTACAATGGTAAATTGCGATAATTTATATAATGATCTAACAGAATGTTAGATCATTGAATCAATCATGAACATAATAATAAATAAATCATTATCATTTTCTTTAATATACATATGTGTGCACCGACACCACTTAGCTATGGTATTACACTGAGAAAAGGATTTAATTGGATTAAGGATTTTTGAGTATGAAAAATATCACTGACGTAGTTTTCCACATAACACCAAAACTCTATACTGCACTCGACGCGCGTTTCGCCAACCAAGTTGGCACCATCTGGAGATTATTAACCCTGTTTTAATCATCTCCAGTTGATGCCAGCTTGATTGGTGAAACGCGCGTCGAGTGCAGTATAGAGGTTTGGTGTCATGTGGAAAACTACGTCAGTGATATCTTCACACCAAAGGTTCCAACCCCTTTCAAGAGTATAAAAGATATTAGGTATAGGTACTTGTTTTTATAAATTATTTGAGTAGATACCTAACTAGTTGAGTTAGCAAAAAAGAAACATTTGACTAGGTTAATTAACATAAATTTGTTTATTTATGTACATACTTATATATTTTGAATCGAATAACAATCTCTGACGAAGCCACCTCCGTTCTCCTTCGAAGCCATCTTAGAACGTAAGGCGCAAGTTTGGTCTGTGGGGGCAGGTTTTCTCACCTCATTGAGATTATAAATAACCCATAATACCTATTATTTGCGTATTATTGAATACAACACTACAAAAAAACAATATTCAATTATTATACATGCACTATACAATTAGTTTATTATATTATTATTCACTGAACGACTAATTATATACTTACCTTACTTGCAAAGAAACACACAACGCGATACAAAAATGGCTATGCCATGACTGCTATAATGGCAACAGTCCAAGAAGCTGGAGAAGATAGTGTACGCACAAGCATGGATTCAAGTAAACATTTATTTATGGGAAATAAATGTATTTCTTAAAAATAAATATTTATTTGTAGAATCAATGGTAGGATTTAAACCATTGTAGTAAAATTATTAATATCAAATATTTATTTTCAACAATATATATGTCTTGCATTGATAATATATTGACTAACATTACTGATACTGAGTGTACAACGGGAGTTTTTGAGCCCTGTCTTTCGGATCACAGGGGTCAATACATCCAATTATCACCACCTTCAGTCTTGATTCCCAATATCGTGTGGACTAGAAGAATCAGTAATAACGGTGTGCTGAATCTAAGAGCCAAATTAGAAGCATTAAACTGGTCTTTTGAGCCACAGACAGACACTGACTTAATAGCCAATAATTTTACCAACACTATTTCTGATCTGGTTGTAAGCACCTTTCCGCTACGTAAAAAAACTGTAAACGGTAGGTTTCCAATAAAATTTATGAATGATGAAATAAAAGAATACAGGAAATATTTGTCCTCAATCCGATTGATCAGTTTGGTAACAAAAAATCCGAAGGATCTGGAAGTATACCGGTTGTTTCGAAATGATTATAGGAAATATATAAGAAGATGTAAAAAAGCGGCCTATGGAAATATTATAAAACTTTCAAATAACAGAAATAGAGATAGCTGGCGCATCATAAATTATGAACGACGTCAAAACCACTTAAATAATGACAATTCGAATATATCTCCAGATGAAATGAATAAATATTTTGCTGGTATAGCAGACAGTATAATAAAATCCCTCCCTAACATACCCTACCAGGACTGTGATATTGGCAAACACCATACTGCGCCATCTTCCTCATTTTTCTTGAACCCAGTGACAGAATTTGAGGTTTATAATACCATTTTAGGCCTAAAAAATACATCTTCTTTTGATATATACGAAATAAACACTCCAATACTCAGACAGATTGCTGATCTAATTGTCAACCCCCTTACTATTATTGCCAATAAATGTTTTTCTGAGGGTGTCTTTCCCGAATGTTTTAAGGCAAGTAGAGTCGTACCAATTATAAAGAAAGGTAGTAAAAATGACCCTGGCAACTACCGTCCAATTTCAATTATCCCCTTGATTGGTAAAGTATTAGAACGTATATTAAAGAATAGACTAGCGAGTTACTTTGAAACATATGAGATCTTTGATAAAAATCAGTTTGGTTTTAGAAGTAAATCATCAACTATTAAAGCTCTTTCTAAAATTGTGGAAACCATTGTCATAAGCCTTGAAGAGGGTAAGCACTGCTCTGTAACACTTTGTGACCTAACAAAGGCCTTCGACTGTGTTTCACATGAGATTCTTTTAAAAAAATTATTTTTTTATGGCGTATGGGGCGTACCGTTAAAATTGATAGAATCATATCTAAGTAATCGTCGACAAATCGTATGTCTTAATAATTCCTATTCTGGCTACGAATATATGCGTCACGGAGTTCCGCAGGGCTCTGTCTTGGGCCCCTTACTTTTTATCGTGTATGTTAATGATTTGTCTCCCTTTTTATTACCTTTTCGTAGTACGCTATTTGCTGATGATACTACCATTTTTACCTCCGCGCGCAATCCTGCCGACCTCTCTTTGCTAACAGACGAAGTGGTGGACAAGGCTCAGCTATGGTTCTCAGCAAATAACCTCAAACTAAATGAAACTAAAAATCAGCATTTACTACTTTCTACGCATACAGCTTTGACAACAGGAAAATCTGCGAAGGTACTTGGTGTTATCCTAGATGATTCTCTTACATGGAATGCTCACATTGATAATCTGGGAAGCAAGCTGTCTAGTATTGTCTTTTTGTTTCGCAGACTGAAAAATGTCCTAAATAATGATGTTCTGACAATGTGTTACTATTCACTTTTCCATTCACACTTAAGTTATGCAGTAATACTGTGGGGTAACAGTACGGCCTCTCATAAAATATTTAAACTACAAAAGAAAGTCATACGTATATTAACTAACTCTAGTTACACTGCACACTGTCGACCACTCTTTCAAGAGCTTGGGATTCTACCGCTGCCTTGTATTTACATATATGCCAGTCTAGTTGAAATCCACTCACAGAAACATAAATACATCACACACTCTCAATTTCATAGTTACGAGACGAGATATACAGATAATTTCAAAATACCACGCTACAGACTCGCTAAAACAAGGAAAAATTCAGTAAATTTAAATTTGTATAACATTTTGCCAGCCAACATAAAGATTCTTAATATTTACAGTTTCAAAAATAGAATAAAATCATTTTTACGGACACGCTGTTTCTACACGGCTGATGAATATTTAAACACCTCCGATGTAACCGTAATATGATAACATGCATATGTGGTGGGATTGGACTTATCGTGCATTATTTGACTTTTTGTTAGTTCATGTCATAATGTCTTGGTTGTGATTGGTTAGTGTATTACCCTGATATGTATATGTACGTGTTTTTACATATATTATGTATGTGTGTTAAATTTTGGTATACTTTGTAAATACTTACCTTTTTTATATTATATACCCCTTTTGGTATTTTGTATTTAGACTTGCCATAAAGATTTTCTTTTGTAATCTAAAATGGTCAATAAAAAACTACTACTACTACTACTACTACTACTACTACTATATTCATGCAAAGAAATATCCATGTAAAGAAATTTTTAAAAATAATTGTCTGTAATAATAAAATAAAAATAATGTATCTATAATAAATAAATATAATATGTAAAAACAAATAATTAATAACTTCTAAAAAGTATGGCTTATTAATGGTTTTAAACCAGATTTTTCTCTAAGTGACTCCCTCCCTTCTCCCTTAACACCAAACAATACGCAGATATTTCATTACCAACTTCAGTGCCATTGTCTACTGATTCCGATGCTGTAAAAATTTTAGATCTCCATATCGACAACAATTTGAACTAGAAAATTCCTTGAGAAATGTTACAAATAAATTAAAGGCTCATCCCTCACTTATTTATTTCATAATATAAGAACTATTCTTGGTATCAAACAGCACACCTCTGACTTTACTACGCATACGTTGATTCTCATCTCATGTTTGGTCTTTGTTTCAGGGGAAATTCTACACTTTCGGCTCAAGTTTTTATTGATCATAAAAGAATCTTAAGATGTATTGTTGGTATTTCTGGTGGTATTTTGGTGTATATATAAACATGTTTTTAGAATTTTTTTGATTTTAGCTTTGCCATGCCAAATTGTTCTTCAAAATAAAAAGAAATGTAACGAGGTAGGATAAGGATTTGCATATTCCATTTAGTAGAACGAAAATAACATCTGTTTCTCCCAATTGTATAGGGTTAAAAATTTATAACAAATAGAATGGCGAAATTAAATTAATCAAAACGATTACTTGTTTAAAACTGTTTCAATGTTACGATTCTGTATCAGAATTTCTACGTATTGTATCTTAGTTGCTAAGTTTTATGTAACAATTCCTATACATGTCATGTCAGTAAAGAAAATATTATTATTATTATTATATTATTATTATTATTTCCGTGAAAAATAATTAAATGGGTACCAATTACGTAACTAACTTATCACATATCAACTGGCCTTGTAACTCTTAAAAGGAGATTCCTATATTGTTATCTTGACACTAGCATAAACATAAAAGTTGTTCATTATTGACATAAACAAATAATGATCACATATTGCACCACTTTAGTCTCACTGTTGGAATATTAGTGAGGCCAAATTGATGTAATATGAGAATAGGAAAATACTTGATTTCTTATTACTGCATCAGTATTTATTTTTTGATTAAGAATTGTCTTAGACACTGAATGGTACTCACAGATGGTTATCTAAATTCAAACACATTGTATAAGGTTTTTAATAAATCTGTATACTATCTCAAAAGATTATGCTATCTATTTCTGATTTTATTTATGTTCAAAACATGTGCTAATAATTATTTTATTTTCACTTTTAATCAACGCAGTACATTCACAATTAGTGTGCGGTGTACAAGTTCCTGTCAAGCGAGTGTTAAATAAAATCTGAGATTTTCGTGCAAATTGGAGGACATTATTACCAATGAGTGAAGTGTTTTAACTATTAAAATTATGCTTGAAGGTTATCGGGACGGTATTACATAAATTTGATAAAGGAAAGTAAACTTCTTCAAAAAGTAAGTTCAATGGACAACAATAAATTAATTAACAGTATAATCTCATTACTTGGCTACTTGTTAACAGTAAAAAATATGAATACCACTCAATTATTTTAGGACAAATTTATATTCTTTCGTGCAGGATAAAATTTCAATGCAAAACTTGTTAAACTAACCTAAATTGTTAATTCTGATTCTTCCAGGAATAAATCGGAATATCTCTTAGCCTTTCGTTCTATAAATACTGTACTATACTGAACTGTATTAGAATTGTGTCAATAGCTTAATATTTCTTATTTGTTTCGTTAGTACTATAAACTATACTATACTATATACTAAATTATAATTTTCAAATAATTAGAAACGCTGAAATTATTTAATGGGTCGATGCTTTTTTGTGTGCATGGTATTCCCAAAATACCTAATTGTCAGCTTTTATAAAAAATATTTGCAATCGAATATTTTATTAAGTCACCTTATCTAGCTCTTGGTTTATGTAGGTATATTCCCTTAAATTAATTCCTTTCTTCTTGTTAATTGGATGAATTATTGTTCGTCATATTTATATCAAGTGTTCAATCTGACGAAGACAGAATGCATCAAGGTTTGATGTATTCCTTATGTATTCTCAAACTCTAATAGTAAAGAGAAATGACGAAAATAATGTGCTATAATAGTAGGTACCTAACGTAGCTGATAATATTAACAATAAGTAGTCACAGTGCATGCAATTTTCAATACTGGGTGTTCCTCAAATCAATATCTGGTATTACTTCTTATGAATTATGTTTAAATCAATTGCAGTATACATTCTATCAACGAACAGATGCAGTTTATTTATTAGCAATTGTTAGTTATTTTTTAGTACGTTATTTTTTATTCTTGCTTTTAATTTTTTACAGGTAGCTTTCGCCTTATTTTCTTCATATTTA
Organism: Pogonocherus hispidulus; assembly: GCA_963924545.1. Taxonomy (NCBI): domain Eukaryota; kingdom Metazoa; phylum Arthropoda; class Insecta; order Coleoptera; family Cerambycidae; genus Pogonocherus; species Pogonocherus hispidulus. The sequence goes on along the minus strand of OZ004697.1, from coordinate 34,833,614 downwards.
TTTATACAATAGATGTAATAAATGCAAATAACTATTAATACATACGTCCATGACATTGCTATATGTTTATCTTCAAATATCTTAACAATGATTATGTCAGATTATGCATCTGTTAATATTTTATATGCAAGGTTATCATAAAGTAAGGGATATATTTCAGCTTATTATGTATTTTTAACAAATTCAGTTAATAACAGGATGTGAAAGGAATTCGATTGCTTAAACAATGGGATTTCCTATGTCCAACAGTGATTAACGCAAGTGATCGATATGTCAATCATAGTTTGTACATGTTTTGTCATGTTATACAATCACTAACCGTTCCTCCAAATTCTACACAACATTATTCAGCATTTCTGGTAGAATTGCAACAATTTGCTCCCCAATAGAGTCTTTTAATTCTTCCAGCGTTGTTGGTCGTGTTCTAAACACCAAATTTTTTAAATAACCCCACAGCCGGTAATCCGCTGGGTTAAGATCAGGCGACCTTGGAAGCCATTGATTTACAAAATATCTGCTTCTAACACGATTTTGAAAAACATCAGTTAAAAATTTAACTATTTACCGACTTTAACTGGTCGGTAAATATGCGGGGGTGCTCCATCCTGCATAAAAACAATAAAAATAATGTTTTCAATTCCTTCGTGCTTGTTTTGTATCCGTGGACTGGCATACTCTCGTAACATATGCAGGTATCGTTCACCAGTAATAGTTACAGATACGGGCTCTCTATTCTGTACCTATCTCTTCAAAAAAGTATGATCCAATGATAAAATTAGATATGAAACAGCACCAAACGGTGACTTTGTTGTCATAAAAACCTTCCTGAACGATTTCATGTGAATTATCTGTTGACCATATTCGACAGTTTTGAGTATTGACTCCACCTTTTAGAGAGAAATACCATCTCTCCATAAGATACAGGATAACCATTCGGGTTCAATTTCTATCTGAGCCAATGTTTGTACAGAAGAATCATACCTGATAGGAAAATCTGCATTATCTAATTCAAACAGCAGTTTAAATTTATAGGGATACATTTTTAGGATTTTGGGTAAAATTTTACAAACCGTGGTGTATAGTATTTGCAATCGTTTTGATATAGAATTTACACTACTTATTGCTAACGGATTAGTGTTGGCTTTGTTTTGATTTTCCCAAAGAACTTCTGCAACTTGGACATCACTAATCCTTGGTCTTCCTGATCTCGGTAGGTCAGTTTCAGACCCTGATCTTTCAAATTTGCTAATCGAATTACGGTACACTTTGACAGGACCCTGCTCTCAAACCCATCTTCGTACGAATTCTTCGTAATCCAGCAGTGTAATTTCTGCCGCATTCGTAATAACATTGTACTAAACCGATTCTTGATTGTAGATCCATGTTGTTAAAGTTTAAATCGTTTCAATGTACGTTTACATGAGTTTTATTTTGAGAAAAATTCTCTAAATCGCAATGATTACGTTTGACCCTTGTATATCAGCAGTTGACACGGCAACTCTTTTTTTTTCCATAGATACAGTAAAATCCAATTATTGAAGCAACTAGGTTTTATTTACTTTTTGCTACAAGCTTAATTTCTTAAAATTATATAAGACTTTAAAGTATACCCCTTACTGTATGATGACCCCATACAAAAAAGTCAGTAAAATATTCACTAAGGTCCCTCAGTTATCATTATATATAAAGTTTTTGTATAAACCCTATTTTCTTTCCATAAACCAATACATTGTTCATTGTCAAAAAAGTATAAAACTTAACATTTCTACTTATTAATGTTTCAATTAAACATTAGTTCTTGCAGAATTCTTGTAACATTTTAATATTACTATTTCTTACACATAAGATACGATAATATATGTTGTTTACGTCAGCTATAGTAGTAGACAAGCCTTCAGATGTCCTTTGATAAAAATTCACTTGTTCGTATGCTTGAAAATGTGGTTCTACATTAACTCACGAGACCGGATGTCTTTTTAATAGAATATTGTTGGTATATGTCAGCTGTAAATTAGTTGTACTAAAGCTATATTATTTATCAAAAAAAATCTGTTGAGAATTCACCACCTGTAAAACAATAAAAGCAGAAATATTTAAAATAAACATTCAAAGTGAAGCATCATAGAATGTTGTAATGTAGACTTTTTATTAATTTTGTATCATTAAATATTTATCTGGCGTTTCTGCTTTCCTGTTTTTTTTTTTATTATTTTGCAAGTGGCAATTTCCCAAATGAACTTCTACATGATAATTGTAAATAACTCGAGAACATTTTGTAAGAGTTTTGTTCAATTTTTCACAAATTTTATTTATATTATCATGTTTTATTTGACAATATTAGTTTCTCATATCAGAAATTCTACAATAGAAACCAAATAATTCGGATATTGCAAAAATACATATGGTACATTACTTTTGTAAATAAACTGGAAAATTGATTATTTGTAAATTTTTAGAGGAATTTGTATTGAATAGTGTTCTATTTAAGTTCCCATTGTAAATCTGATTGTATTATTTTCTTATTTGTCGACCTATAATGATAGTTGCAAGTTCCTGTCGTTTCTTATCGAACTGAAACTTTATCTTGTCTATTGACCTTCATAGTAACTTGAAAACAATAGTTGATTTTTCCGTGACGTAATAATTTATTTTTTTTGTGTCAACTAAATCTCCTCTTACTTAGGCATATATAGTAGGTTCAGAATAAACTTTTATTAGGCATATAGGTACGTACATACCATTTTGGGACATAGCGTCCAGCGTCATATGAACAAAATTCTTATTTTTTCTAGTTGAGATTAAAAAAAAATGATGAAACAGGTCAATTAGTAGGTATATAAAAATTACCATATTTCTGCAACATTTCCTGTTTTTTGAGCCACGTTTGATGGAGCTATAACATTACCGACTTTTGTTTAAATAGGATGCTCTATATTTCGTTGTATACAGTGAGTTCATAAAGTCTCGCATAAATTCATTATTTCAACAACGCTAAAGTTTTTGAAAAAATTCTGGGACACGTCGATCTTCTTTTATTTTTGCATTTGTTTTACTTACATATATTAAATTTTTACAGGGCGCCTCAATGAAGCTACGTCGATATAAACTTCAATATTTTAAATGGAACACCCAGTACTGTTTTATATATTTGGAAATAACTTTTTTTCACGAATACAGTCATATAAGGTTTTATGGGTGTATCTCTAATAATAAGGGGGATATACCTAAAAAAGTGTGTCATAAGAGCATTCGTTGCTAGACATAGTCACATCGCTCTTATGACACAATTTTTTTGAGAATATCTCCCTTATTATTAGAGGTAGATTAGAGTATATCGACATAGCTTCATTGAGTCGCCCTGTAAAATATTTAATATATATGTAAAACAAGTGTAAAAAGAAAAGAAAGTCAACGTGTCATTTTTGATCGGAAAATTTTATAATTTTCAAAATAATGAATTTATGTGGGGCTGTATGAACTCACTGTATAAATACATAGCCTTTTTAGAGTCAAATTCAACAGATATAATAATATTTGGTGTTATGTTTCGAACAACTCCTTTAATACGATCAAAAATGTGGAGGGGCACCATCTTGTGGGAACCAGGCATCACTAGCAGGAACATCGTGCTCATTAGGGTTAGGAAAAATTTATTCCAGGGCTGGAACCAGTTCAAAACTCAAAAAATCCAAATAAATGTTGCCTATCAAATTGCGCTCAATAAAAGAAGTGCCACTTTTTGCGTCTGTTTTGTATGTTATTCTTGCATCCAGTGACAATTTTTGGTCTCCAAAATCTAGTATTTTATATGGTCACGGTTCCGTTGAAGCAAAAAGTTGCTTCGTCGTCACGCTCTTCTGCCTACTCACCGATTTGGGAAAACCTCATTAAGATAATTTCTCATATCGAGGCAAAAATGTGGAGGGGTACCATCTTGTGGGAATCAGGCATCACTAGCAGGAACATCGTGCTCATTAGGGTTAGGAAAAATTTATTCCAGGGCTGGAACCAGTTCAAAACTGAAAAAATCCAAATAAATGTTGCCTATCAAATTGCCCTCAATAAAAGAAGTGCCACTTTTTGCGTCTGTTTTGTATGTTATTCTTGCATCCAGTGACAATTTTTGGTCTCCAAAATCTAGTATTTTATATGGTCACGGTTCCGTTGAAGCAAAAAGTTGCTTCGTCGTCACGCTCTTCTGCCTACTCACCGATTTGGGAAAACCTCATTAAGATAATTTCTCATATCGAGGCAAAAATGTGGAGGGGCACCATCTTGTGGGAACCAGACATCACTAGCAGGAACATCGTGCTCATTAGGGTTAGGAAAAATTTATTCCAGGGCTGGAACCAGTTCAAAACTCAAAAAATCCAAATAAATGTTGCCTATCAAATTACCCTCAAAGAAGTAGGGGCCACTTTCTGCGTCCGTTTTGTATAGTCTGTTTGCATTCAGTGAGGATTTTTTGGGCTCCAAAATCTAGTATTTTACATGTTTACGGTTCTATTGAAGCAAAAAGTTACTTTGTCCGTGGAAATTACGTGGTTTTTTAAGTTGGGTTGTATTTCAAATAAATTTCTAATTTCCTCGCAAAACTGTAATCTTTTGTAATGTAAACTGTAATACCATTTTTGAGACTTCAGAGTTCTGTGAACTGAGGACTTCGACAAGTTGAAGTTGGCTGAGCTAGATCTAATCGATGAGTGAGGATTTCAGTTACGACGAACATTACATTTTGAACGTTATTTTTACTTATTGTTCATCACCTTCCTGATCCAGATATATCTTTTATACTTCCGGTTTCCTCAAACTTTGTGGATATTTTACATATTGTAGCTTGACTAATTCTCTGGTCTGGATATTTGTGGCGTACTGTTACTTATACGGATTTTACCTCCGCATTCAATCATAATTAAATTTTCAATTCTCTGTTTGTATATATGTATATACATGGTATATGTATACCTATGTACAAGGTGATTTTTTTGGGCACGCGTTAGAAGAACGGAAAACCATTTTAATCTGAAAATTTGACTATGAGAATTCAGTGATGGGATCTTTTTACGGAAAATATTTTCTAGGCGAAAGCACTTCCGTAAATACCGGACGCTGACTAGTTGAGCTAATAACTGTTTTGGGCACTTCATTTAAAGTTACATTTGTTAATGATTCCTATTCAATTTAATAGTTTTCGAGATATGAATTTCCGTTCCTAAAATCTAACAGAAAAACTTTCCAACAAATGAAGTTGTTTCTCAGTAACGATCAAAAGTAGGACGTTCAAATTTCTATACAGTGAAGAGGTGACATTGGGGTTGTGGGCAATATAAAAAACTTTATTCGCAACTAAAAGTATAGTGCAAGTAAAAAGCGGGCAATGTAAAAAATATTCGAAACCGCATTGTTTGATTAAAATAGTAGTTATAAGAAGAAGAATCGTAAATAACCGACAAACTACATTTTATATATCCAGGGTGTTCCTTAATGTCATGTCCCTACTGCAGGAGCTAATTCCTTGTCCAGTTATATGACTAAGAGTCATATCTTCCAAGAGTCAAGAATTTCCAATATCTTGAAAACTCTTGTCGATTTGGATCAAACTTGGTACATTGGTTTGAAGTAATAAGGGGCTTATTTTAACGTGAAAATATTAAAATTGTTGCCTCCAGTGACGTCCAGGGGGGGTAACCTATTTGAAATTTATGGAAAAAACATTGGACGCCACTGTTTTTTTACAAGTTTCGGATTTTTTAGCTGAAATAATTTCAAATCCAACTTTTTTGTTTCTTGCATTTTTTTCATACCTTGTTTCGTTTTCGACGAAAAAAATAAAAAGTATTAAAGTGCATGTCCAAATCTTTATTATGTTAAAAGTAAAAAGAAACTGGGATGTCCCCATTTTTATAGCAGGAATTTAATATCTACAAACATTAGAAAAAATGTAAGATACAAACCTAAATAATGACTACAAATTACTACAAAACTTGACACCCTGTATCTCGAAAACGAGGCAATTTAGGCAATTTTACGTTTATTTGGACTCTTAGTCATAAAAATAGCAATTAGCTCCTACAGTATGGACATGACATTAAGGAACACCCTGTATACAGGAACATAATACATGAACAGATAAGGAATTATATTTTTTATCGATTAATGTGATTAACTAGAAATGGGAGAATTTTCATTCCCATTTTTAGCCCTGCCGGGGGTCCAGGCCTGCGGCCTGGGGTCACCCTTTGGGTGACGACAAATGTATCTAGAATAATATTATTTTTAAGAAAATACATATTAAAGAAATTTTGTATCTGGAATGATGATGTAATTATACTAAACGATTTTTCTTAATATTTTGATGAATTGTAAGGATACTCTATTCTTGATGGTAAAACATCATAATTGTTTAAGTGCTGAAAGTAGAATTTATTTTTCAGTAAACATTATTATCGATTTTATCAATGGGACCAAAAATATTGTAGATATTTACGTTTGTAAGCTAAAATGATGAATTTAACAGACTGCCACAATGAACGAATTAATTCCAAACTTTACGTGCAGAAAGAATAAAAGCTACGAAAAATGAACAGAATAACTAAACACTAATACTAATAAATAATTGGAATTAAAAAGTAAAAAAAAATTGCCTATAGCGTGACTCGAACTTGCTAAATCAGCATTACAATGTTTGGAATCTTCCGATTCTCCCATTGCGCTATCGCGGCCACTTGTCAAAAGTTGACCCTGAGACGTTTAAGTATTTAAACTGTACGTGTCAACATCAAAAATTCATTTTTACCGATTTTGTAATTGGAAAAGCATTTCGCCTCAGTATTTTGGTAATCAGAAGTGTTTGACAGTTAGTACTATGGATTCCGTTAGCAATAGTTCTCATAGGAAAATAACCTATCTGAATTGTAATTAATTTAACAGTTTTCGTGGGAATTTTGCTTGTCTCGTTAGTGCAATCTCACATCGGCAGATAAAATGAGAAAGAAGTTGAGACGGATGCGACTCGAGAGAAGACGAAATAGACGTAGAAAAACTCGACGTACGGTCTTGAAAAAAAATTAGAAAAAGGGTCTCGGGTGTCCCGCGAAAAGTCGGGATTTCGGCAGATGTGACGGGGCCATTAGGCGCGAGGACAAACGCCGCCTGTGCTAGCCGCATCTCTCTCGCCGAACGGCGATCGACGAAAATTTTGCAGAGGTTTTTTGAAAAGGCGTTTAAATTGGGAAAACGCGTAGGAAACGGAACGAAAATACCCCTACGCATTGGAGAAAGGCCGGGGGCGACCTCCGGTTTCCCGCGGGGATCGCTCCGCGATCAACCCTCGGAGGAGATAGCTTTGAAACTTTGTTGATTCGGCGACGGAATTTAGAGCGAGACAGAATCGACGCGTTTTAATATATATGGATTATAGAGCACGATATTTACAAAATTTATATATTTTTGTGCTATTTTCGCTATTGTGCTATTATGCTCAAGTTTTATTTTGCCCACAATCCCAATATCTTCTCTTCCTCCTATATAAATTTCAACATCCTGTTTATGATCGTCACTCAGAACAAATTTTTTTAAAAACTTTCTCAAATTTTATGGAAAAAATAATATCTAGAGAACTATAAAATTGAGCCGTTTTTATATATGGTTATAACGGATGTAATGTTTTTAAAATTACTTCCTGTTATACGCATACTCAAAAGCCTTGGTATTTAAAAATTGATTAGATCATTTATTGAGAAATTTACATATAATTTACATCTAATATTCACATGCCAAATAGTTTATCTATTGTGCAGAATTCATGTGATATTTTCATTGTACCTACTTTATCAAATAAAAAATTGTTATAAGAAAAATCATCGCCTTATCTTTTATACCATAAAATCAGTGACTATAATCACTGATAAAATTAACATAATTATTTAAATAATCTCAGAAATCAAAGGTAAATTTTGTGATACGCTAACAATTTTGAATAAGAATTAACTAAACTTATATGGTCTTTTTACAGGTGTGTGTTGCATCAAATATGTAATTTACATACATATACATAGAGTGAATATTCTGGACATAAACATGTTTCAAGTGAACGATCTAAGAAAGCCAGATACTGACTACAAAGAACAAGGTATCTATCTAATATAAGAATTTTTGTTTGAAATAACGTCAAAAAATTAGTTTAAATAATAATGTTGGTTATAACAATAGAGATTTGGCAACCCCATTATAAGTAATAGGAACACAAGTCAAAAAATCAGAAACATAATGGACATTTAACAAAATAAATAAGTTAGATTAGGTTTTAAACAACACAACTTAAATAAAAGGCGGCTTCAGAAAAAATAATATGATAAAGAAAATTAAGATTTTCGTGAAAAGAATAATTGAATACCTACATGGCGTAGATCTTCATAAGATATTATCTTATCTCTCTCCAAAGCTACGGATTATCAAAAGAGTAATCTTTTCTCTTTTGGCGACTTTTTCAACCGTTGGAATAAACTCTACTATATACTACTATAACTTAATATTAATGATGAATAAAAAACTGCAATGATAAAACACAAGGAACAACAAATAAAATAAAAAAGATACGTAAGAGTGACAAAAATTCAGAGTAGAAAGCTCTTCTGTCATTTGGCAACATAATCTTAAACATATACTATTTTTACTCGCTTCAGTGGAAACGAGGAAAATAATGGGCAGGGGTGTATTAAATAATTACTCTTATTTATTTGGGTTTTATGCCATCACTGAAAAATATAAAAAAATAATAATCAACCTCTGCGATGATGGATCAGTCAAAGGTTCGTTTTTTTGAAAAATATGTTTCCCTAATCAAAAAATTTCACACTAAAAATCAGATTAACAATATGTAATTTTAAACACATCACTTAAAAACGTTTACGTTTCGAAAACTTATCTGTTTTCGTTATCAAAACTTTACGTGTGATTGACGTACAGAATAGTTTGACAGTTTGTAATTTATTTTATTTGTCTACTTCCATGCGCACATTAGATGATTTTCATTCTATTTTGACTTACCTCGTCTTTAGGAATTGATAATCAACAGTCAGCAAAATTTTTAGAAATATTGGATACACATTTAATAAAATTGTCGCGGATTTTTTAAGTTTTCTTTTTACATTGTTTTATTCTTTATCTAAAATTTTAACTGACTCCCACTGTACCCTTTGGCTATTTTCCCAAGCGTGTTCATAAATTTTTGACTTTTGAAATTATCTCCTTTTAATATAATCTTTGTGTTCTCCGATCCGAACATTTAGAGGTCTTGATGTTTCACCCACATAATGTTTATTACACTCACATGGTATACTGCAAATGCAGTATTTTGAACTTTGCAAGACCTCTAAATGTTCGGATCGGAGAACACAAAGATTATATTTAAAGGAGAGAATTTGAAAAGTCACAAATTTGCGAACACACTTTGGCTAGTGATCATAGAGTACAGTGGGACAGTGGTACAGTGATATTTTAGATAAAGAATAAAATATAAAAGAACTTAAAGAATCCGCGACAATTGGACAAATGGAGACAAATGGGATCCAATATTTCTACATATTTTGATAGCTGTTAGTTATCAATTCTTAAAGACGTGGTAAGTCAAAATAGAAAGAAATTCGTCTAATATCTAACATTTCCATGGCAGTAGATAAACAAAATAAATTATAAACTGTCATACTATTTTGTACGTCTGTCAAACATTAAGTTTTCGAAACGTAAACGTTTTTAAGTGATGTGCTTAATGTTATATATTGTTAATCTGCTTTTTAGTGTGAGATTTCTTGATTAGGCAAACATATTTTTCAAAAAACCAACCTTTGACTGATCCTTCGGCGCAGAGGTTGATTATTATTTTTTTGTATTTTTCAGTGATGGCATAATTGGCGATTCCAAAAATGAATGCGCCCTCTGCATGAAAGTATTTGAACCTACTTAAAAGGTAATTTTTGGAGATTTATAGCTGATATAATGATAAATAACACGTATTTGGGTTTGTTTAACGTAATCATTTAGTGGTGCTTGTAATTTTTTGGTATTACAAAGTTAAAAACGACGTGGTTAGTATTTGTACATCTTTATTTTTATATTTCAAAATGACATTCAAAAGAAATCAGCACGACACGAACTGCCGTGTTTATGGGTCATTCCACAAAACGTGTCAATAGAAGTGTTTAAGATTGAAGATAGGTAGAAGTTTGGCCCTAGTTTAAGAAACTGTTTCTCATTCATTTCTCCAAAAGGCATGTAACAATTTAATAACGGGGAACACGTTTATTTACACAACATAACCACTTTGTTCCAGTTTGGCTGTACTTTTCTATTATTAGTCTTATAAAAACAGAATATATTTTAATTTAAACATTATTTAACAAAAAACAAGCACTAATATGGTATCACCATACAGTTTATCACAATTATTTTAGTAAAATGTAAGTAAACAAAAACTAGGGTACCTGTTTCAACCAAAAAAATTTATATAATTAGCAATGAAGCACTTATGGGACGTTTGACTAGTTTTACCACTCTTTTTATCCTTTATTTCACCCTAACTAGCACATGAAGTCACTATATTTATGGCAGTTGAATGCTAATTGTTAGATGATGGATGATGCGTGATATGAAATGCAAAATTTTTACTCGTCATCCTTCATATTTGTTTACAATTTACAGCGCCCTCATCGGTAATTTGAACCGCCAATACCCAAATAAATAAGAGTAGTGACATTTCTAACCTTGGTAAAGAACATTAATCTCTTCTGCTTATCTACATTGGTATATGTTTCAAATGGAGGAAACTATTGGACTTTCATCTATTGTATTAATTAATTAATTGTTAGAAAATTTTTCCTATCGGATAAAATGCTTTTCTTAGGTAATAACTAATTAACAGATCGAACAGTCGTAGAAACACTCAATTTGCGTCAGAATATTTCTTTTTTTATCATCATTAAATTGAGGTGCAATATTAATAACAATTAAGGTGCGGTACAGTACGAATTCAAAAATATTAATTTTAAATAATTTAACTTTATATGGAATTTATATATCAATTTATTTAAACTCCTGTATATCAGGAGTTTATGCATTTTCGCCAATGCATTTCTAAAGTGTTTCTAACTACAAATCGTTTTGTGTAAAATTATTTTAGCTGTATTTTTTCAATAGTGTTTCGACAAAATAAACTGTTCCGAAAATATTTCGTAAACGGTTCAATTATTTCTTGGCAGATATATATTAAGTACCTACGTAGGTTTGGAGATCTTCTATGCAGTATTCCAGTTTCTAATACAGGGTGACCCAAGATAATATGACACATTTTAAAGGCTTATAACTTCAAGGCAAAATGTGATAGCGACGAAGGGTTTTCACTGGTGCTCTTAATTTTACAAAAAGTTTTCTTTTGTCATTGGTACTATTTTGTTTTACTTCTACATGTGCTTGAAAAAAAAATTACCACTTTTTAATTATTTAAAATTGCGATCATTTTTTAAACGAAACACCCTGTAAATTATATTACCATTCGATAGAGACACTTTTCCTCTTTTTCAAAAATGTATAGTTTGATAGAGTTGTACCTAAAAATAAAGGAGGTAGAGCTGGACAAATAGAATGGGCTACACATTTTCCCGAACTAACGGTAGATACCTGATTTTTTCATATGGGATTACGTCAAAGGTCGTTGTTATAATCCTGTTGTACAAAATATAAAACAACTAAAACATAGCATAACTAATGTTTTTCAGACCATAACACCGGAAATGTTAAAACTTGCCTTCGACAATATGCAGTTTAGATTGCAAAATTGTATTGAAGAAAATGGTGGGCACATTCAGGAATTTAACCTCAAACATTAAAGATGTACAATACATAATATATCTGTATATTAAAACTGTATTCTTCTTAATGGTATTTTTGTTTCAATAACTTGGTAATGTATGCTGTAATGTAATTTGTATAAATTACTCGAATAACTCCTTTATTTTTTGGTATAACTCCATCAAACTATACATTTTTGAAAAGAGGAAAACTGTCTCTATCGAATAGTAATATAATCTACAGGGTGTTCTATTTTTATCACAATTTTGAATTAAAAAGTGGCATTTTTTTTCAAGCACCTGTAGAAGTGAAAGAAACTAGCACCAATGAGAAATGAAAACTTTTTGTAAAATTGAGAGCACCAGTGAAAACCGCTCGTCGCTATCTCATTTTGCCTTGAAGTTATAAGCAATTAAAATGTGTCACATTATCTTGGGACACCTTGTATATCTGGAAGCAACGAAAATACTATAATTTCAGCAAGGTTTAGTTGTAGGTGGTTTTGTTTGAGGTTCAATGAATTGCCTAAATTATAACTACACTAAGAATAACTGCTTATGAATTTAATTTTCGGATGTTCTATTTGATATGCATACACGGTTCTAGGAGCAAATTTTACTTACTAAAAAATGTAATTTTAAAAATTATTAATCAATACGTGCTATATTTAGTGCCAGTAGATTATTATAATTTATTTAATGTGACAACGATAATCTCTATATCTTCAAACGTGATTAACGTTTTATGTGAGTATTAAAATATTTTGACAAAATCTCACGAACGTGACTATAACAATAGGATGAAAATGAAAGGATTTAGAGAAGTCGTAAATAATCATACAAAATTTCATTTTAAAGTATTTCTATCAATCAATTCTGACATCACAACTTTTTAGATACAAGTTAATTGGTTACAAGTCATGTAATGCATATAAAAAAATTAATGGCAATTTACAATATATGCCTACAAATTGTTTGAGATATTTTGGTACCTATAAATGAAGATTGTAGTATTTATAAATTAATTTACACTTTTTACATATTAGTTGATTTATCTAATCCGATAGATGGAAATATAATTCTATGTAAGTGTGAAATACCTACTATCTAGTTTTATCTTTTAATACTTATTTTTAATTTGTTTTTTAGATTATTACAGGTAGTTTTAGGTACATTGCACTACGTACTTGAAATATTGATATCTATTTAAATCTTGTCTGGAATTCTAGGTATATCTATATTTAATAAAAAAAGTGTCCACCATAATTCCGCTTAATTTGGGTCTGCTTCCGTTATCATTAATTTAACAAACCAGATAATTTGACCTTTCTTTGTTTCTTTTATTTAAGGTAGACCTATTTCCACGACTGAGGCAAATCACCGCCATTAGTAGACAAGCAACCCTCAACTTGAAATTTTCGAACCACCACTTGACCGTAGGGCACTTTTACTTTCCTGTCAAATAACCTTTTAAATGATAATAATAATAATAATATCTCTGCCGCTCATTCTAGTTACAAGCATTATCCCAGAAGTCTGAGACTTGCTTTGGTGTAATCCAAATATAATAAGTTATTATAATAATGGGTTAGGCAGAATGACGCATCCATTTTTGAACTGGATTTATTCAATAATGTAAGAATATCTAAATTCAAATCAAATCGCCATGGTGTTCCCGATATATGGCAATTTATGACAGTTGCCAAACTGTTTACGAGAAACATCGGTTTAATAGTAAAACTGGAGCGTTATCATCGCAACGATATCAACTTGTATTGCAAAATTTTGAACAATAAGTTCATAACAAAGGCGTAGACTTCAGAAGACTGTGGTTTCAGCAGGACGGAGCCACTTCCCACACTGCTAGGCAGCCTATGGCAATTCTGCGAAGAATGTTTCCTGGTCGTGTCATTTCAAAATTTCGGGATGTCGCGTGGCCTGTACGGTCACCGGATCTGTCAGCTTTTGATTTTTTCTTAGGGGCCTATCTAAAGTCAAAAGTATTCGCTAATCGACCTCGAACTTTGGAAATACTGAAAGCATAATATTCGAACCCAGATTAACGCAATCCCAATTGAAATGTTGCAGTGAGTGATGCAAAATTTTTGTGCTAGACTTCAGGAGTGCCAGCAGCGAGGCGGAGGTTATCTGACTGATGTGATATTCAGAAAATAAATTGCCATGTTTACTTAAGAACATTTTGTTTCAGTTTTTGATTAAAGTTAAACCATTAATAAATACCAGTACACAGAAAATAGATACTTCATTCTGCCTAACCCGTTATTATCCATTTTTAAGAGTGGTTGTATTATATAGATAGATGGATAGACAGATAGATACATAGATAGATCAAAGAGATACGTAAAGTACCTCGGAATAATAATGGACGAAAAAGGGACATTTGGCGAACACATCAAAGAAACCATTAAGAAAGCTGACACACAGGTGGCGTTATTAACTAGAATAATGCCCAACATAAAAGGACCTGGAAATAAAAAGCGTGAGGTACTATACAACGTCACGCAGTCAATACTCACCTATGGTGCCCCAATTTGGTACACAGCGCTAGAAAGAAAATGGTGTAAACAAAAGCTAATAAGCATACAAAGAAAAGCGTTACTAAGGGTCATATGCGGATATAGAACAATATCTGCAAGTGCTGCTCAAGCAGTGGCAGGGATACTCCCAATAGATATCTTAATAGACGAACGGAGAAGACTATATGAAAGAGAAGACGGGGGCACGACACAGGCCAAGAAAACAGAGAGGGAGGTAAGCTTGGAGAGATGGCAGAGGCAGTGGTCGGAGACGTTGGAAGTTGCACAGTGGACAAAGGCACTTATACCCGATATAAAGAAATGGACCAAATGCCGACATAGGCGTACGGACTACTCTATTACCCAAATGTTGACAGGACATGGATCTTATAAGGTCTACACGCACAGGATAGGTAAAGCAGCAGAGGAAAGGTGCTCAGACTGTGAACATAGGGACACTGTTGCACATACAGCGTTCGAATGCATTAGGTGGGAAAGACAAAGGCAAAGAGTAAATTTAGAGATAAGAGTTATTCTAAACGAATATAATATCACAGAGGAAATGATGGAAAGCGTGGAAAAGTGGAGCTTCATAGGAAAATATATTGGAAGAGTAATGAAGGCGAAAGAAAAAGAGGAGAGAGAAATAAGGCAAAATAATTAAGGCAATCTCTGCACCCAGATGCATGCTGCAAAGCGATTCCGGGGTACATGAGAGAAGAAAAAAAGGGGGGGTTTTAGTGGGTAGGTTCTCTCTGGAAAGAGAGGGAATCCCACACTACCGTAAGGTGCCTATGAAGGTTTCCCCTCACAAAACAAAAAAAAAAAGATACATAGATAGATAGATATATATATAGATAGATAGATAGATAGATAGATAGATAGATAGATAGATAGATCAATAAAACTTAAAACATATTACACACGACATTACATCCTATAAACGACAGATACAATTTAATCTATTTAAAGGATTACACCCAGAAAACTGTGAGCATGTTCAAACAGAATGTCTCGAAGATATACCAATAACACATAACGCTATATCACTCAATTTATATACTCACGAATTGAGTAGAACCCACGTTGAAGAATATGTTTTTTATTCGTTCTTTGACATTTTTGAGGTCCTAGAGTCTTTAAGTTTTCGGGTAGCTTGTTGTATAATTTAAAGTTCAGTGAATTCTTCTGTGACTTTGTCAGTCTAAACTTCGGCAGGTTGGTTGAATTAGCTGATCTGGTGTTTTAATTGTGATTGTCCGCATGCACAGGAAATCAAGTTATGTTACTATGCATTGACAAAAGACTATGATAAATGTACAATTATGGAACCAGCATAATTTTATATTGAACAAATAAAGGTTGACAATATGCAAATGGGCCAACACCGGCTATTATGCGAATACATTTCTTTAGCAAAATAAAAACTAATTACTTCAGTGGCATGACCCCATAAAACTATCCCATAGTAGAAATGACAACTAATAAGCCCATAATATGCATTTAATAATGTTTCTGTACTCACAAGTTTTTTAATTGAAGTAGCAGAAATGCGTATCCCGATATTTTATTACATAGGTAGTTTTTAATATTCTTTAATATGATTGGACCAATTGAAAGCGTCATCAAGAACATTATGCCTCGTAATTTGACTCTTTTACCTTCCGCTATGGTAGAATTTGCAGAGATTATCATCTTTTGAGTCTTATTCCGGTTCAGCATAAGTAAATTGTACCAATGCTCTACCCTATTCACACCATCATCCATCCTAGCCTCAAACAGGCCTAGGTCATTACCTCTAGAATTTAAGGTGGCGTCGTCCTCATACATAACCATCTTGTTAGGATACAAGTAGAAAAATAGATCGTTCACGTATATGATGGACAGTAAAGGCCCTAGAACAGATCCTTACTCATAATATTGACTTCTGATATCTCATCATTCCTATACTATATATATACGGCCCCAATAGTAGATCGTTTTTGTTTATAACCAAATTGATATTTATGTAACATGTATATATACATGTAACATATATATACAGGGTGATTCACGGTGGATATATTATTAGAAGTATATGAAGACCGCGTCAACAAAGGGTTTTGAAAATTTGGTTACCGAGGTAACTAGACATGCTCTATCTTCTCTTGCCCTATTTTCGAGAGTGCGGTGTTGCCAGTTGTAAGTAAAACTGGCAACGTCTTCGTTAATTTAAATGAAACACCCTGTATACTTTTTCATTTCTGTTCTGCTTGTTTCTGTTTAACTTTTGTTAATATGTCCCTTGTGAAGCCCAGATTTTAATTAATTTTAAAATTTATTGAGCAAAATCCGTCTTTAAATAAATTGAGTTGCCTCTCTACCACAAAATAATATTCAGAAGTTAAACTTTGGGGTACAGTTAAGCAAGGAAGCAAGGATAAAGATCTACTACAAGTGAATAACATAATATTTATACGGATCTGGAGTAATTTTATAAATATTAAGTAATTTATCTTTAAATTCAGCGTACGTAATAGCATTCAAGTTAAATATCAAACAAAAGTAGGTACGATAAATTTTCTGTTATTTATTTGTGGTAAATTCGGGTAGGTACTTCTCATTCAATGTTTAACAATTCTGCTGATATTCTTATCACACAGTCCATGTATAATAATAATAATAAATAAATTCATTAGAACTGTATTTGTATATAATTATTCTCTGCCATTAGGCTATCTACTGACACTTACTATGGAAAAATTTAAAATAAGCAAGAAGTGTCAACAACTTATTGTGAATAAATAACATTTTTCCACGGTCGAGAGTAGAAATCAGTTTCTATGACATCAAAATTGAAACAGAAGTAGTCGATTATTCCCAAGGGAGTATAATGCTCCCAAGGGAGTTTACATTATGGAGAACGTTTTTCATGCAAAAAAAGAGGTAACATTGAAATTATTTATTGACATTTAAATTAAATGTAACATTTGTACAATTTGCCAGTAATGTCGCTGAAGATCTTCGTAAGCAGTGACCAGTATAACATGCAGCATCAGGTAATTTTAAATACGAAGCTACTACACTAGGAATTTTTCCGATGGTATTCTTGCCAACTGGCTGCGAACTACATTTTCCTGCTTTGTAGTACAAAAAAAGGCGCTTATGCTTGACGTGGGGAGAACGAAGGGACAGGTATTTTCGATACAATTCAAGCATATTTCCCACATCGGTAACCACAAAGGTTCGTGGAATCTTTGTCTTAGTGTTTGGAATTTTTACAATCAAGGATGAGCCTACATCCTCAATATCATCTACAGTTAAATTGACTAGTTCATCAGTTCGACAAGCTCCGGCAATCCCCAGAATTAATACAACCTATAAAAAATCAAAATACTAAATAATTGAAATACCTAACAACAAAAGTAATCTTACCTTAATCATTAAGAATTCTTTGTCATCTGCAGTTGATAGAAAACGGTCGATTTCACCCTTTGTCAATATTTTCGATTTTTTCGCTTGATATCCGTCACCGGTTCTTTTCAAAAATGCGATCAGTTTGGGGAATTTGCTTATATCTATGTTGTCGTAAATTATCAAGCATGACTTAACCATAGAATATTGCGCCCATAATGTGGAAGACTTGTAATTCTTTGCATTTTCACTGAAGTATGCCAACAAAACATTCTCGCTGTATACTTGAATATTTTTCTCGGCGCACCACGTTTTGAACCGATTGTAAGCTATATCGTATAAAGATCTTGACTTCGTAGGTAACAAATTGCTTATTGCAATATTTGCAGCCTCCACAATCTCTTCCGACTCACAATTATTCATTGTGCAATAAACAAACTGTAAACTAAACCAAACTAACATCTTAATTTGACAATTCTTTTTGTTTGTTTATTTTGTAGTTATGACAATAACTCAACGACTACTAAATAAATGCTCAAATCCGAATACAATAATTCTGGTGCTACTTACTTCATAATAACAAAATATGTGTTTTTAAGTTAATGAGACCGTGGCAAAAATAGTATATACCATTCGGGAGAAATGCTATTTTGTCCTCGGTGCATTGTAGCCCTCTGGCTTCGCCCTCGGGCTTTAAATTGCACCTCTGCCTAAATAACGCATTTCTGTCCCTTATAGTATAATATACTATTTTGTGAATACAAAAATGTTCATGGCCTACCCGCTATAAGAGAACAAAACCTATATGTATTTCTGGAGCAAATATACACTGTGTCCCATTCTCGATGGTAATGTATTGCTATCTCAGTTATTATAAGAGATAGAGAAACTGTTAAATTAGAGAAGTTTTGTAGGATTTTATGCTGATTTCAAATATCTTTTCTATTTTAGTCTATCTTTATTAGTTTTTGAGATACTTGGAAAAAAACAAAAATCGCCGATTTCTTTTTTCTTCGATAACACAGTAGGCGTTCATTTGACAAGTTTTAGACTTGCACATTATTAGGACACTTTTTTACAAGAAAACTTTTGTGACCAATAGCAGCTCTCAATCGTCTTTTGTTTTTCAGTTATATGTGTCAACTTTTGTTTTTCTTACGGCGGCCATATTGGATTTTTATTTCACGTCATCGCCCTTTCCGATGATATGTCACTTGTTTGATTTGTCCTTTATTTAAGGGACACAATTCGAGAAAAACCGTAACTTAAAAAAAAAGTAGGCTGTGGATGATTTTAGTCCAATGAACAGAAAAAGAAAGTAGGTATAGCATTACTCGTGTAATATGGTCATGTAATAGGGAAAATAATAAACATAATGGCACTAATAATTTTCTTACATGAAATTATATAAACTAAGTGATCGACTAATAAGCAACGGTGGCTATGAATGTTATCGAAGAAAAAAGAAATCGTCGATTTTTGTGTTTTTCCAAATATCTCAAAAACTAAAAAAAAATAGACTAAAATAGAAAAGATATTTGAAATCAGCATAAAATCCTACAAAACTTCTCTAATTTAACAGTTTCTCTATCTCTTATAATAACTGAGATAGCAATACATTACCATCGAGAATGGGACACAGTGTATAAATAAAAGTTTATAAATGGAAAACGCTCCAGTTAGGTATAGGTACAGTATACATAGATGAATAGCGGAATATGTCAGCTTTTCAATCGGCAATAATAGACCGGACATTCTATTTACGAAAATTGTCTGTTGATAATTTAATCATTTGAGCACTATTGATAAAATGATCATTTAAAAAACATTTAAAATAAACATATAGAAAAATATTAAAAAAAAATAATTTCTAGTTCACCCTGTATATTATTTCAAATGTTTGACTAAAGGATAAGAGACCCTCAGTCCTTGCCTAACTGTACCCCAAAGTTTAACTTCTGATTATTTTGTGGTAGGTAACACAATTTATTGAAAGACCTCTATCTCCACAATTAATAAAGTTAGCCATGTAAGGAGATAGATAATGGGCACCCTGTATATACTATATAGATTGACATAGTATATATAGTAGGTATATAGCTTGGTACAGGGAAATATTAACAAAAGTTACTCAGAAATTGACGTAGAACCCAAAAATGAAAAATTATACACGTAATTCCTTTTAAATTAACGAAGACGTTGCCAGTTTTACGTACAACTGGCAACACCACACTCTCGAAAATAGTTTAAGCCGATAGAAGGCTTATAGGTAGATAGAAGGCTGTTTGGTTGCACCTTAGCACCTTGGTAACCAAATTTTCCAAACGACTGGTTGCCCCGCTCTTCAAATATTTCTAATACTCCATCCACCGTGAATCACCCTGTATAATGACACATTTCTGCTATGAACATACAGCTAAATCCTATATGAGCTAAAGCAACATGTAGATAAAGTAAACGGACATATAGGCCCATGCGGAACAAAAATCTACTGGGTTCCATTTTTTGGCGGATGCGCCGATGGAAATGAAACACCTTCGAAAGTTTATCTAGACCCTAGTAGATATTTAATTATAAGTAAATTATATTTTATAATTTAAATATATAGTAAATAATGATTTAAAAATTAAAAAAAATTACACAGGGGCATACAAATACATTGACATTACATTATTATTATTTATCTTGGTTATTATGCCTACGAATAAATGTAATTTTTCACTCAACTGAAAATACTAGTAATAATAATGTTAATAGTAGGACAAAACCAAAACTTTTAAATTTTGTTGCAACCTCCAAACGCTGATGAAAGAAGATCTTGATGGTTTCAAAATTGTATTTAATTACGTAATGATATTGATTTCTTTTAAAAGTAAAACATTAAGTTGAAATTGTAAAAATTTGGCATATTTACTCTTCAGTATTGGATTTTGCTCACTATTAAGTAGATATAGACAGAATTTTTGTCCTGTATAAAAGACGAGGCTTCTTGTTGAAAAATTGATCTAATGCAAAACTTTGATATGTACTTAAACGTTTTCCGAAAAAATAAATAATTAAATAACAAATAAAAAATTTTAAAATATCAATAACATTCGCAAATGAACAATTCGCAACCGATTATAATTCGACAATCTCTGATGGCGAAAAGGCTCGTTTCGCTAACCAAGTTGGCATCGTCTGGAGATGATTAGTTTTAATCATATCTTCATGTGTGTTATGTGGAAAACTACGTCAGTGTTATCTTCACACCAAAGGTCTCGACCCCTTTCAAGACCTATAACCTATAAAAGGAATAACTATTATTTTTAAGATATGTCTAAAACAACTACTTTGAGTCCAGTATGCACCCCCCAACGATGAACTACAACGGCGAATCTTACTTATATCAATACAAAAGGTATGTGACCAAAAATAATAATTTTTTTAAATGTTGTAGATGCTTCTTTAATATTTCATTAGATAAAAGATGTAGATAACACTATTAAAAAGAAAAATGTATTAGAGACAGAAGTTGAGGTTATATATAGAATTGAGAAATTCTATCTAGAAATTTGAATTTAGAATAAGAATATATTTGCAAGTGTCCTCCAAAGAGCCAATAGACATCAAAAATATAATTGTTTTGAAAAAAAACATTGATCTCATTATATTAGCAAAAAGTGCGATATTTCGGCTTATGACAAAAAAAATAGGCATCAGAAAAATGTAAAGGTACTGCATCGTGAAATGAAAGGAAAGCACTTAGATCTGTTAGAACAATTAGAAATTAAAAAATCTTTAATTATAAATTCTTGTACTACGAATGATCAGATAGATTTTACACTTTCGCCCTTCTTAGAAAAGGTACTAAAAACTCGGGCTTTACCAGATGGTAGGATCAATCAGAGTAGGTGCTCGGAAACAAATTAATAACGAAAACGCGCTTGGAAACATTTAGTAATAGACATTTACTCTATTGAAAAAGCCCTAATAAGCCGAAATACTAGTATATAGAGTGTTTTCTATATATTTCTTGTAACATCTAAATGAGATCAATGTTTTCTTCAAAACAATTATTTTCACGATATGTTTCATAAAGAACCACCATCCGCTTCCAGTATCCAATTTATTTAAAAATATAATAATGATGTTTACTTCCGGTATAATTCGAGGTTATTTTTTGACTAAAAATATTTTAATTCATTTATGTTGGTACCAAGTAGTCAGGTCCTTAAAAAATCTACTCAAACAAGGTCGCAGCCAGGAGCAGAGTATAACAGAAGCTGTCTATAATTTTGCTATCTTTACAGTGAGTATTTAATTTCGTTTTAATCTTTACGATGTGTATACTCTTTAAATTTAAAAATAGGTTGCATGTTAAGGTCAAGTGTTTTTGTATTTGTGTAATACATGTTTTTTTAATAAAAAATTAATTAATAACGATTTATTATTTAATTTAAAATATTTTTATAGGAGGTGTTGATCTTTTGTTAGTTTATCGTGATTGAAGATAAAGCTTCACCAATAAACTTTATAGATAAAAATTTAAATACTATATATGTAAGTAATCTGGTTTAGTGCAGTTTTAGTCCAGTTAATACCGACTAACTTTGTAAATGACACATTAATTGATTGGAATGGACGAACAGGATGTAAATCATCCTTCTCTTTCACTCTTTACATTTTATTTTAAAATAACTTAAAATAGAGTAATTTTAATGCGTTGCGTTGGCAATAGCTTTATATCTACGGCATGGCATTTTCACAGAGTAATCATGAAAACACCTGGATGATTCAGGAATAGGCATATATTCTGTGATGTATTGCAATGTTAAATATAGTCTAAGTATAGTTAAGTATAGTTTATGTAAAAGGTCCTCCTAAATGTACCTGTCTATACTAGATCATTTGGGATTTTAAAAAAGAGGAGCGTATTTTACTACTTCCGCCAATGTTGGACGGAGTTTGTGATGTGTTTTTTAAACATACGATCCGCCGACACCCACAAAACCAGAACTTGGAGTGTATTATGCCATGACATTTGTAGGGACATTTCAAATATGCTTTATTCAGTTGAACATATTCGTTAAATTACTGAAGCATGCAAGTTCCGCTAATCAAGGTAGTATTATCAGAAGTTTAAAGGAGAAGGAGGATTAATACGAGTAGAAGTTAAAATTTCATCATATTCACGCCAACATAGCTAGTGAAATCAGTTTATCACTTTTGTATTAATACTTATGTCCTTGAAAAGCATATATAAATAATATAATGTCTGTAACTTATTATTTGTGGTGTATTTTGACGATTCATAGTTGGTTTCTTTTGGGATTACACCACCTGTAAAATAACAAAAAGCAGAAAACCAGAAGTATACAAATACTTATTCAAAGTGTAGTAACAAGGCAAACTTCTAAAGTTTGCCCCAAAAAACCACTGTATTAACGTGTGATAAAATAATAATTGATATATTGACTAAATTTTATCAGTGGTTTTTCAGTTTTATACAAATTTTATAATATTACATGTCATATTCTAAAATATGTCCAAATAAAATAGTTATAATAAAAAATTAAAAGAAATTAAACACTTAACTAGCTTTCGTCTAGACGTTTCGAGTTGATCCTCAACTCTTCTTCTGTAGACTATTTTTATGTTGAGAACTCTTTATATGAACGAGAAGTTCTTTTTTTTGGGGCAAACTTTAGAAGTTTGCCTTGTTACTACACTTTGAATAATTAATTTGTATACTTCTGGTTTTCTGTTTTTTGTTATTTTACAGGTGGTGTAATCCCAAAAGAAACCAACTATGAATATATAAATAATATTTATATAAATAATATAATAATATCTTGAAGGAGGAGAAATGGACGAAATATCCAGACCTCTTTGAACTCCGCAGACTCCATCCAGAACATACTGTGAAGCTTGTGGTACTGACAATAGGAACTCTCGGTGGAGCAAGAGATACACTGCTTTCAGAACTGAAGTAGACTAAATTGCGCTGCAGGAACGATTTACGTCGGTAAGGCCTAACCAGCATTCAGTGCTGGAATGAGGAAAACCTGAAAACCTCATTACTTCAATACATAATCGGTCACATTAACACCAAGCTGACATTTATGTGTTGCCAACACATCCCTGCAAACAAATCTTCACATGTGTAAACAATTTAATTAAAAATTATCAAGCGGAATGACGATTCGAACCCATAACCTTTGGGTTAACCGATCGAGACACTAAACTTTGAGCCATCGACTAGATCAATAATACGCATTCAATTTTTTTACAAACATGATAATTTCTGCATATTTTTTTACAAAGATTAATGACTTGTCTCGTAATACAATAACCTATTTAACTAACCAATAGCCGACTATGATTTCTATTAAAAAAACACAACTTTTCCTCATTACTCAAAATTTAATGAAACAACAAAGAAATTGAGCAGGCCACTGAAGTATCCTAAAAAAGTGTCTGAATAACATGTCTATTAATCTTTTCCCCACAAACAACCAAGATATAGGTAGACATGCAAAATCGAAATTTTATTTATTACTCGAAAATAAAAGACGATAGGCCACGAAAAAAGAGATCAGAAAGGAGGGTTCATCTTCTATCTCTTGCAGTTAACGAGTTAACTAGTATATAAAAACATCGAAATTTGCCCATCTTGTACATATAGTACTTTATTTAATAGTTTAAATCGATAGCTTCATGGACTACCACATTATTAACAAAAATATATATACGTTCTCTGGTATTTATTCATGGCAATACGGGGTGTCCCATCGAAAAGTATCACATTTCGCCGCCTTATATCTCGAAAACTAAAAGAGATATCGGGATACGGTTTGGACAGAACGACTTAAGATTTTTGTAAGTTTTTTTTTGGCACTGTTGCCAAATCTCCAAATATATACTGGTAAATTTTTTATTGAATACGCTCCTCTTAGGAGTAAAATTACTTGCTTATATTAAGTGGAACACCCTGTATATTTTTCCATAATCAGGAAGTCTAATCACTTTATTTTTCAAAAAGGTATACATTGTTTACATTATCTTGAGAATTGAAGCCACAAAATTCAGTTGAATGGGAGCACCTCTTACTTGAACAGTTGTGAAGCTATAGTCTTCGTTTTCACAGTAGCCATGAAAAACAAAAGTACAATAATAAACTGTATTGTCAGTTGTGTTAAATATTTGAAGTATAGATATAAAAATGTTCACATTAGAAGGATCACACACTTTTGATCATTTACTACTAAGGATGCACAAATGTATATTGAAGTAAATGGTGGACAGTTAAAACATAATGTTTTCTAATTTATTCAAGTACTTTTTATTTATACAGTTATTTTGGTTATTTTATCTGTTATTTTTATTACTTTAATTGCGCTTTGTTGTTATTGTTAAAACTCGTTACTAATAATAATCGTTCTTTAATAACCGGTAGAAAATACCGATTATTAAAGAATTATTCTTTTCTCCCTATCTGTTTTCATTTAAAAAGCAAATACAGTCAAAGTCCACATCAAGTTTGATCAGAGATTTTAAAATGATAAAATATATAGGGTATTTTATTTAAAATAAGTGTACAAAAACTTAAAAATAACTTTACAAAGAAGGAGGTATTTTTTTCATTCGTAATAACCCAAATAAGAGTACTTCTAACAAATTTTATTTCGTAGCTCCAATTCTGAAGATAATGTAAACAATGCATACCTTTTTGAAAAGTAGAGTGATTAGGCTTTCTGATTATGGCAAAATACACAGGGTGTTCCATTTAATATAAGCAAGTAATTTTACTCCAAAGAGGAGCTAATTCCATAAAAAAATTACTAATACATTTGGAGATTTGGCAATA
The DNA here is from genome assembly GCA_963924545.1 of Pogonocherus hispidulus. Lineage (NCBI taxonomy): Eukaryota > Metazoa > Arthropoda > Insecta > Coleoptera > Cerambycidae > Pogonocherus > Pogonocherus hispidulus. The sequence continues at coordinate 34,807,992 of OZ004697.1, read as the reverse complement.
GTGCCAAAAAAAACTTACAAAAATCCTAAGTCGTTCTGTCCAACCCGCATCCCGATATCTCTTTTAGTTTTTGAGATATAAGGCGACGAAATGTGATACTTTTCGATAGGACACCCAGTATTTTATCAGGAATAAATTACTCACATTAAAGGTACATGGTCGTCATAATAAAAGCAATAGATATGATAATCAATATCAACACAGGGAGTGAACGCATAAAAATACTTTTTTAGGAAGTGCCCTAAAAATGTTCTTACAAAACGTTTAATTTTGTATACGATCTAACGTTTTCACTATTTTAGATAATTTCATATCATTTACGTTTATAATATAATGTACACTTACATTATAGGAACAACGTGGTAATAGATTCCTTTCTAGATACCTTTTTGTTACGTTAATATTTGGAAGTCATTTTAATGTTTGAATATGACGTAGGTAGGTACCTATTTAAAACGTATAAAACTTTAACGTACTTAGCATAATGTCATTATTACTACGTTATAAAAATGTTTTCAATAGAACGTTACTGAAGCGCCTTATTGTTTTTGATGTTACAAAATGTACTTTTTACGTTTCTTGCATAGTGAGTAATAAAGGCAAAAATGTTTAAGCATAGATAATATGTATCTGTAATAAGATAAGTACATAGGTATTTCCCAACCATAATAATATCGTTTTCCAATGAATATCCACTTGAACTAGATTTTAACAACTGCTTGGTAACACCTGTGGTCTTGCCTACATACTCATATAAATCTAAATTCGATAAGTAAAATTTCCATGATTTATTTTCTCCTGTATACTCTATTAATATTTTTTACATTCTTGTATTACTCCACTTCAACAGGTATTTGGTACTACTCCAACTTAATGGAGTAGTAGGCAATTCCATTGCCTGTGTAGATACATTTAAACAATATATGTTATTAAACATCCGGCATGCTGATTGACAGTATACCTACATATTTACATGTAGGTACGTATTTCGCTATAATTATTGTAACTTTCTAAAACATGCGAAAGCAAATAAGTACTAATCAAATGTGTCTTTACGAACTTGATTATATATTTGTGTTATATTGCATATACTTGTAAACAAAGATCAGTTTTAAAAATGGATATTATCATGGGTAAGTGAAACATAATATTATTTTACTTGTGTATACGAAATGTAGACATAGTAAGCATAATTGTATTATTTTTATGATTAGTTCCTACCATACACGGGACTAGGTTCTGAAATGATCTAGCCTCGCGGAAATACTTAGTTATTTATGTACTTAAAGGACAAAAAAAAATAATATTCACTGCACGAGTCTGGAAATTTGACTTTACACTGTATTTAAACATATTAAAATTAATTTTAAAATGTGTATGTGGGTAGATGAGACCTTCAAATAGATTTCTCTGTATGTGGTTTACTGCCACGCTACATTATTTGGTTCCCCTGAAAATTAATTCATATTGTCAAATTTAAATAGACGCTTCAAGTAGACGCCAACATGTCATCTGCATGTCATTCACTGTGGCACAGATTAATATAAATCTGTGACTGTGGTGTGTTTATAGATAAGGGAGTTACGACATTAGGTTGGGTTATGTGTTATGTTTATGCTTGATAAATAAAAGTTAATATAACTGTGAGTATTTAGGTAATACTCACATTTAATGTGAGTATTCACTGTGTATGATAAATTTCTAGTACGTACCTACCTATAATCTGAAACAGGGGAGCATCAGAATAATATTGGAAAAACGTTATTAATTAATTCATTAATTTGTTTATTTATTTATTTTATACATAAAAGGCCACAAAAACAGCGGTGAAAGATCAAAATATGATCTATAAATTAGTAGGTAAATAAAAAAATCAATAGTTTGATGTGTTGAGTAAAAAATAATAATTAATAAAACATGACAATTTAAGGAAGAAACATTATACCTATTGTTAATTAATATAAAACCTGAGAAATATAGTCAATTCGGCAGTAAAAGCGGAGAAAAAGCTTTACGTGTCACATGTATTCAAAATTAATCCAAAAGAGTTCTTGCGCACTTTAAAATATTTAAATATAACTCAGAACAAAAATAATAGTACACATTTTCAAGATTTTGCTAGTCCTGCATGATGATTTTTTTTCAATTTTTTTTCAAGATAGTTTGCCACAAGTTACTAATGAATACGTTAATAAATATTTCCTGGAAAACATTACTGATAAGTTACAATTTACATTGCTTAATACCTTTGACTATACTACTAAAACGCAATGTTAATACCTTTCCTGCAAGTTGAAAACATAATACAGGGTGGCGCAGATGGATCGGGTGGTTTTAAAATACTTGTCAAACTGTCAATTTTAAAGGTATTGGATTGAAATAAAGTGCAAAACGTGTAGTTACAATGGAAGTTTATTAACAAAAAATTAGTAAAGTTAGTTTTTAAAAATTACATCCATCAAATGCCCTCCTTCTCGAGCGACGCATTCTTGGAGTCGGTCCTTAACGTTCCGCATTGCCCGCTCAAGCACATCACCAGGAATTAATGTGATTTCGTTGTGAATTGCTGCCTTCAACTCCTGAATGGTCCGGGGATTGTTCATGTACACCCTTGCTTTTAAATAGCCCCATAAGAAGAAGTCACATACCGTGAGGTCGCTAGGATATCAATGCAAGCTGTACGCGCTCTGTTCCCTGGCCGTTTGATTTCCCGTAATGGAGATCTCCATTGGCCCTCTCGCTCACCGGACCTCACGGTATGTGACTTCTTCTTATGGGGCTATTTAAAAGCAAGGGTGTACATTCAGGAGTTGAAGGCAGCAATTCACAACGAAATCACATTAATTCCTGGTGATGTGCTTGAGCGGGCAATGCGGAACGTTAAGGACCGACTCCAAGAATGCGTCGCTCGAGAAGGAGGGCATTTGATGGATGTAATTTTTAAAAACTAACTTTACTAATTTTTTGTTAATAAACTTCCATTGTAACTACACGTTTATCACTTTATTTCAATCCAATACCTTTAAAATTGACAGTTTGACAAGTATTTTAAAACCACCCGATCCATCTGCGGCACCCGTTACATAAACTCAAATCTAATGCCACCGGGCTTGATGGACTTAATTTTAAACTATTGCTTTATATGTTATTCCTTTCCTAAGTGATTACATTAGTTATAAATAAATATCTAGAAAAAAGTGATATACCAACACTATGGAAACAAGCAAATGTTGTACCAATTCCAAAAAAGAAACATCCCTCGCACATGTCAGATTTTCGTCCAATTAGCATTCTGCCAGTTTTGTCAAAAATTATGGAAAAAATTATAGAGGAACAACTATCCAGTTTTTTAGAACAAAACAACATTCTACCCGCTACACAGTCTGGTTTCAATTTTAAATTGTTTACTCGTAGATCAAGGCTTATTCGCAGGGATGGCTTGGCAACCATCCTGGCGATCTCCTAGGATGGGAAGAATGTTAACTTGGTGTTAATGTGAGAGATTAAAATCAGTTGATGTTTGACTTGTCCCCCTAACTAATGAGGTTTTCCAGGTTGCCCTCATTCCAGCACTGAATGGTGGTTAGGGCCTACCAACGTAAGTCGTTCCTGAGGCGCAATTGCGGCCCGCGAAATAATAATATGCCGCCCCCTCTCCCTCACAAGTCTCCGACTTTCGGGCTAATCCTTGTGATTAGAATGAGGGGTAGAGAGAGATATTATTATTATTATTATAGATGATTTATTCAAAGCTTACGATGATAAAAAGAATTTGTTTATTATTATAAATCATATTATTATTATTATTATAGATGATTTATTCAAAGCTTACGATGATAAAAAGAATTTGTTTCTGGTCTTGCTGGATTACAGTAAGGCCTTTGATACTATTACGCATTCTACACTGATTATTAAACGGCGGTATTTTGGGCTTGGGGACAAAGCAATATTTTTTTTTATTAATTATTTACAAGGTATGTGTCAAAGGGTTGTTTTGACTAACGTATTCTCGAACTTAAGTTTTTTGAATAGAGGTGTGCCCCAGGGTAGTGTATTAGCACCTTTGCTTTTTTCATTGTATACCTCTGACTTGAGTAAATATATAAAATACTGATTGAGGTGAGTTCGTGAAGATGAATATAATTAAATAAGACAATATACCTTTCTTCACATATCTATCTATTAGCAATGCTAAATGTATACATTTCGAGTACCTACTATGTACCTACTCATTGTCGGTAGCTTAAACACTAACTAAGTGTTAGTTAGTGTTTAAACTACCGACGATGAGTCCATAGTACTCGAAATGTATACATTTAGCATTGCTAATAGATAGATATGTGAAGAAGGGTGTATTGTCTTATTTAATACTAATATAAACTGTTCATCCCATCAGTATGTTACTTTATAGTAAATACTTTACTACAGTTTTCATATAAATGACTAGAAATTAGGAACACAAAATGTAAACAAAGACTTAGATATGATTGGAAAATACCCTCTTGCACATGGACTTATCAATAAAAACAAAACGAAATTACTTATATATGGCAAAGATAGGAATTCCTTGGTGGGGAATTCTCAATTTAAAATAACTATAAATAATGTTGCTCTGACACCCACAAATAAATGTAAAAATTTAGGTTTGCACATTGACTGTGATATGCGTTTTTCAAGTCACGTTGCTTATTTAACACATCGTAAATTTGACCACATTTCTGAAGAATTTTGAGAGTCGAATTGGTTTCACTTGAGCAAAAATTTAATATGCACATGTCATGCATAGTTTATAAAATAAATGAGACTAAGCAACCAAAATATTTGTATGAGAAACTTGTAAAAGGTACTGGGTATTGATAGACAGGACCGTACTGCACACCATCAACAGATGTTTACGGTACGATACGTAAGCAAAGCATAGGCATACAACCAGCACTTTTCAAAAAACTTTTAGGTACACTTCCGTCAAGGTTTTCAATCATTTTTCAATGCATTACCCCACAACATACGAAAAGCCCTTAACTTAGCACATTTAACAAAAAAATTTAAATAATTATACCTACATACGCATTAAATAAAAGATATTATTCCTTTATATTAAGATTGTATAATTAATTTTATTATAGATTAGAAAACTTACCTATTATCATGCACGTTTTTTATTCATTTTTTGACTTGAGTGAAGTTAGCCCCCAAAGTTAGCCCCCAATATCTGATTTAAAGAAAAATGTTTTAAACACGTGTTAATGTACCCACTGTTATTCCATAATTGATTTTCACCACCAATATAACTTGTCTGACCATAGGGTGGAAGGGGCGGCGTATTAAAACTAGCTGCCAATTTACCTTGAAACGGCCATTTCACCTACCCAAGAGAAACTAATTATAGGAATCGGTTAAGGAGGCGTTGCTTAACATATTTCCACCATCAAACTGATTTGTCCGACCCCTACAGTGGTAGCGGCGGCGTATTAATACTTAGCCCCCAATACACCGTGAAACGGCTATTTGACCCGGACAAGAGAAACTAATAATAGGAATCGGTTAAGGAGGCGTTGTTTAACATATTTCTACCATCAAAATGATTTGTCCGACCCTAGGGTGGAAGCGGCGGCGTATTAATACTTAGCCCCCAATTTACATTGACGCGACCATTTGACCCAGACAAGAAAAACTAATTATAGGAATCGGTTAAGGAGGCGTTGCTTAACATATTTCCACCATCAAACTGATTTGTCCGACCCCTAGAGTGGTAGCGGCGGCGTATTAATACTTAGCCCCCAATACACCTTGAAACGGCTATTTGACCCGGACAAGAGAAACTAATAATAGGAAACGGTTAAGGAGGCGTTGTTTAACATATTTCTACCATCAAAATGATTTGTCCGACCCTAGGATGGAAGCGGCGGCGTATTAATACTTAGCCCCCAATTTACCTTGACGCGACCATTTGACCCGGACAAGAAAAACTAATTATAGGAATCGGTTAAGGAGGCATTGTTTAACATATTTCCACCATCAAAGTGATTTGTACGACCCTAGGGTGGAAGCGACGGCGTATTAACACTTAGCCACCAATTTACTGTAAAAACGGATATTTGACCGGGACAAGAGAAACTAATTATAGGTATCGGTTAAGGAGGTGTTATTTAACATATTTCCACCATAAAACTGATTTGTCCGACTCTAGGGTGGTAGCGGCAGCCGTATTAATATTTAGCCCCCAATACACCGTGAAACGGCTATTTGACCCGGACGAGAGAAACTAAGTATAGGAATCGGTTAAGGAGGTGTTACTTAACATATTTCCACCATCAAACTGATTTGTCCGACCCTAGGGTGGTAGCGGCAGTGTATTAATACTTAGCCCCCAATACACCGTGAAACGGCTATTTGGCCCGGACATTGTTTAACATATTTCCACCATCAAACTGATTTGTCCGACCCTAGGGTGGTAGCGGCAACGTATTAATACTTAGCCCTCAATTTACCGTGAAACGGCCATTTGACCCGGACAAGAGAAACTAATTATAGGAATCGCTTAAGGAGGCATTGTTTAACATATTTCACCCATCAAAATGATTTGTCCGACCCGAGGGTGGAAGCGGCGGCGTATTAATACTTAGCCACCAATTTACCGTGAAACGGCCATTTGACCCGGACAAGAAAAACTAATTATAGGAATCGGTTAAGGAGGCGTTGCTTAACATATTTCCACCATCAAACTGATTTGTCCGACCCCTAGAGTGGTAGCGGCGGCGTATTAATACTTAGCCCCCAATACACCGTGAAACGGCTATTTGACCCGGACAAGAGAAACTAATAATAGGAAACGGTTAAGGAGGCGTTGTTTAACATATTTCTACCATCAAAATGATTTGTCCGACCCTAGGATGGAAGCGGCGGCGTATTAATACTTAGCCCCCAATTTACCTTGACGCGACCATTTGACCCGGACAAGAAAAACTAATTATAGGAATCGGTTAAGGAGGCATTGTTTAACATATTTCCACCATCAAAGTGATTTGTACGACCCTAGGGTGGAAGCGACGGCGTATTAACACTTCACCAATTTACTGTAAAAACGGATATTTGACCGGGACAAGAGAAACTAATTATAGGTATCGGTTAAGGAGGTGTTATTTAACATATTTCCACCATAAAACTGATTTGTCCGACCCTAGGGTGGTAGCGGCAGTGTATTAATACTTAGCCCCCAATACACCGTGAAACGGCTATTTGGCCCGGACATTGTTTAACATATTTCCACCATCAAACTGATTTGTCCGACCCTAGGGTGGTAGCGGCAGCGTATTAATACTTAGCCCTCAATTTACCGTGAAACGGCCATTTGACCCGGACAAGAGAAACTAATTATAGGAATAGCTTAAGGAGGCATTGTTTAACATATTTCACCCATCAAAATGATTTGTCCGACCCGAGGGTGGAAGCGGCGGCGTATTAATACTGATCCCTCAATTTACCTTGAAACGGCCATTTGACCCGGTCAAGAGAAACTAATTATAGGAATCGGTTAAGGAGACGTTGTTTAACGTATTTCCACCATCAAAATGATTTGTCCGGCCCAAGGATGGAAGCGGCGGCATATTAACACTTAGCTACTAATTTACCGTGAAACGGCCATTTCACCCGGACGAGAGAAACTAATTAAAGGAATCGGTTACTGAGGGGTTGTTTAACGTAATTCCACCATCAAAATGATTTGTCCGACCTTAGGGTGGTTAAGTGTTAATACGCCGCCGCTTCCATCCTTGGCCGGACAAATCCTTTTGATGGTGGAAGTATGTGAAACAACGCCTCCTTAACCGGTTCCTATAATTAGTTTCTCTTGTCCGGGTCAAATAGCCGTTTCACGGTGTATTGGGGGCTAAGTATTAATACGCCGACGCTACCACCCTAGGGTCGGACAAATTAATTTGATGGTGGAAATATGTTAAACAACGCCTCCTTAACCGATTCCTATAATTAGTTTCTCTTGTCTGGGTTAAATGGCCGTTTCACAGTAAATTGGTGGCTAAGTATTAATACGCCGCCGCTTCCACCCTAGGGTCGGACAAATCAGTTTGATGGTGGAAATATGTTAAACAACGCCTCCTTAACCGATTCCTATAGTTAATTTCTCTTGTCCGGATCAAATGGCCGTTTCATGGTAAATTGGTGGCTAAGTGTTAATACGCCGCCGCTTCCACCCTAGGGTTGGACAAATCAGTTTGATGGGGGAAATATGTTAAACAACGCTTCCTTAACCGATTCCTATAATTAGTTTCTCTTGTCCGGGTCAAATGGCCGTTTCACGGTAAATTGAGCGCCAAGTATTAATACGCCGCCGCTTCCACCCTAGGGTCGGACAAATGAGTTTGATGATGGAAATATGTTAAACAACGACTCCCTAACCGATTTCTATAATTAGTTTCTCTTGGGCAGGTAAAATAGCCGTTTCAAGGTAAATTGGCAGCTAGTTTTAATACGCCGCTCCTTCCACCCTAGGGTCGGACAAGTTATATTGGTGGTGAAAATCAATTATGGAATAACAGTGGGTACCTTTACACGTGTTTAAAACAATTTTTTTAAATTAGATATTGTGGGCTAACTTCACTCAAGTCATTTATTGTACACTTTTCTATGCACATTTTATATGAGCAGTATTTAATAGGTAGGTACCTATATATTGTAATAAAGGTGGTATATATGAGCAACTTTGTTGGATATCACCACCTTCCTATATAACTCACTCAAATTATATTTAATATAATCAAAAATAAAGACATTTATTATAGGTATTTAATTTGTATGCTTCTGGTTTTTTGCTTTTTGTTATTTAACAAGTGATGTAATCCCAAAAAAAAATATGAATCAAAAACATTTATTATTATTATTATTATTATTATTATTAATATTATTATTATTATTATTATTATTATTATTATTATTATTATTATTATTATTATTATTATTATTATTATTATTATTATTATTATTTTGAGATCCAGTCGACCGGTTCCCTGGCTCCGCTGATGGTTAATAGTAGCTACTCCCTATACGTCCGTGGGGTGAGTAACTATATAGTTCGGGAATCGTGTGCCCTGAGTAGACGTAATGAGCCCAGAATAAGACGTAAGTAGACGTAATGCCTTGTGCATTCTTCCGGCTAGAAGATCTGCCGAATTTCGGCATGCCGGTATGATCTTCAGTTCCAAAAGTAGTGTATCTCTTGCTCCACCTAGGGCTCCTATTATCAGTACCACAAGCTTCACAGTATGTTCTGGATGGAGTTTGAGGAGTTCGAAGAGAAGGTCTGGATATTTCGGCGATTTCTCCTCCTCTTTCAAGACAATGTTGGTCTCGGCAGGAGCCGAGAACTCGATGACGAACATTGTCTTGAGCTGATGGTCGAGGAGAACTACATCAGGCTTATTGGTTCAAATCTGTCTGAGCGTGGGAAATGAGTAGTGTTGAGGCCCACCTCAATATTAATTTTAATTTTAATTTTATCATGTTTCTGCCTTGTTATTCTTAGCCGCTGTTGGCAATCCTGTTGTTCTGTTCTGTTTGGTAAACGCACGCGCCTGCGCGCTTTTGCCTCCTTGTCTAAGACTATATCAGTTAGAGTTAGAGCTCAGAGTAGTAGTCTAATACCTACATGGTTTTATAATGTGTGTATGTGCCTCTATAAAATCATAAATATAGTATATTATGTCTCTCTATTGTGCATATTAAATACCGACATAATAATCAATAACTGTACATGTTAACACTAAGTAATAAATCAACATTTCGAACAATATCGACTCAAGTGAGATTTCATTTTATGCAACCAAGAACCTGTACCTTTGGATATCTAAGGCACTCAGGTTAGGCTATTCTATAGCCAAAACATGGTCCTTCAGCAGCCAAATTAGTATCGTCCTATGGATTACTGGGTTGATAATTACAAGAAATTAATTTAATTATCAAGTATCCAACAATTTACATCATTTACCGGAAAAAAGGCGGCAAACAGGTGAGACTGAGACGGCGATATAGCAGCACAGCGAGCGTGACGGAGAGACGAGCCAGGGTGCAGGTGTGTTCAAAACAATCAGCTGTGGGCAAGGTCAGTTTTCCAGTTTTTTTGATATCCTTTGCCGACTCCCAAACAATTAAAAAATATAATAAACACTTTTCGACAGTTGTATTTTCGGTAACTACTATTGAAAATAAAGTTTGAACCTTTGTTCTAAATCTGAGTAATAAATACAAAATTAGATTTACCAACAACTACGATTTTCTCCCAATATTTCTAACATTTACATTTCTTAATAATTAGGTAACATTTTCTAAATAAATCCTAAATTATGGCAGACTCTAATAATCTAGAAAAACTAATACGCAAACGTGGTGTTGCCAAAGGTAATTTAACACGTTTCAAGAATTTCTTAGAGAATTTAAATACAGAAAATCCTGATCTTTTACAGTTAGAGCTTCGTCTTAAAAAATTAGAATCATTTTGGCAATCTTTTACTGAAATTCAAACTGAAATTGAAATGTTAGATGATGATAATTTACAAGATCACGAAAAAGAACGTCAAATATTTGAAAACGATTATTTCAAATACGAGGCAATGGGTCAGCGTTTACTTAAACTTTCAGCAAACTCCAGTGCCCGAGAACTTGGGGGAAATACAGGGACAAACCTAAATGCGAGCCTAAACGTTTCAAATAATATTAAATTACCAACCATAAATTTGCCAAACTTTGATGGGCAGTATAACCAGTGGTTATATTTTAAAGACACGTTTACTTCAATAGTACATTCAAATAAATCTATGTCAGAGGTTCAGAAATTTCATTATTTACGATCATGCTTAAAAGGTGAAGCTGCTGATCTGATCAGCTCATTAGAAGTTTCTGAAGCTAATTATAACATTGCATGGGAGCTAATTACAGACAGGTTTGAAAATAAAAATTTACTTACCAATAATCATGTTAAGGGACTTTTCAACCTACCTACGGTTAATAAAGAGTCGCATTTGGCATTGAGGTCACTTCTTGATAAATTAAATAATCATTTGCAGGCTTTAAAAGTACTGGGACAACCTATCGAACATTGGGACATTGTAGTAATACATATGGTCACAACCAAATTAGATTCTGTTACTCGTAGGGAATGGGAAAGCAAAAATTCAGATAAAAATACATTACCGACTTTAGATGAACTCAGAAAATTCTTAAAAGAAAAATGTAGCCTTCTCGAAACATTATTACCATGTTCAACTGAACAGCGCACAAAAACAAAGTCATTTGTTATTAATGAGGTTAACAATACTCGCATTTCATGTAAAATATGTTCAGGTAATCATTACATAAATAATTGTGAACGTCTCTTAAATTTACCTCCAGACAAACGTTATGCAGAAATTAAATCAAAAAATCTATGTTCAAATTGCCTTCGAAGTGGACATAAAAATAAAACTTGTACCAGCAATTCTACGTGCAAATTGTGTGCTAAGCGTCATCATACACTACTTCATTTCAATAATACACGCAATACTGTAAATTCCAACACTAGTAACATACAGGGCGAGTCAAATTGTGCTGTACCCAATGTAAATACAACTGAAACAAGCAAGGACACTTCAAACTCTAACAATGTTCAACATACTTCAGCATATTGTACAAACGCTAAAAGTCAAACATTACTTTGCACTGCAATTGTACACGTGATTGATAAATTCGGTAACTCACATACTTGCAGGGCTGTCTTGGACAGTGCCTCAGAATCACATTTTTGTACAAAGAATCTTGCAGATAAATTACAAACAGATAAAACTAACATAAATATAAAGGTTTCTGGCATAAATGAATCTTCTAGTCAATTAAGCCATTGTACAAATATTAAATTAAAGTCAACTGCTAATAACTTTGAAACTTACATTACATGTTTAATTATTCCACACATTACTGACAATTTACCTTCAATTTCTTTCGATGTTAACGCCTTAAATATACCGTCAGAAATTACTCTTGCTGATCCTACATTTAATGAATCTAACAAAGTAGACCTGCTAATAGGCGCTACTCTTTTTTGGCGTTTAATACGAGTGGGACAAATACAGCTTGGCAAACATAAGCCGATATTACAAAACACTGCTTTGGGTTGGATAGTTTCTGGGGAATTTTTGCAGTCTAAATTAAATCACTCCTCAGTTCAATGCAACTTTATTTCTACTAGTGATATCGATCGTAATTTATCCAAATTTTGGGAATTAGAGGAGCGGGTAACTCATGCGCCTCTATCTCTTGAAGAACAATCGGTGGAAGAGTATTTTAATGCAACCACTCAGCGCGATGCTGGTGGCAAATTTGTCGTTAGATTACCATTAAAACAGTCACCTGAGGTTTTAGGAGACTCTAAGCAAACAGCACTTAAACGATTACATATGATCGAAAATAAATTAAATAAATCTGCAGAACTGCGTAATCAATACGTTAGTTTCATGAAAGAATACATAGATTTAAATCACATGTCAAAGGTTTCTATTGAAAATACTAATAATTGTTATTTTATACCACATCACTTTGTACAGAAAGAAAAAAGCTTAACCACAAAATTAAGAGTTGTTTTTGACGCGTCTTGCAAAACCACTACTGGCGTTTCGGTAAATGACATAATGATGGTAGGTGGTAAAATCCAACCAGATTTATTTACAATTATTTTGCGTTTCCGACTGTACAAATGGGTGATAACTAGTGACATAAGCAAAATGTACCGACAGGTTTGGGTACATCCTAATGATCGGAAATTACAATACATTGTATGGCGAGAAAATCCTTCAGACCCAGTAGAAACATTTGAATTAAATACTGTTACCTATGGTACTGCGTCAGCACCCTTCTTAGCAGTTAGATGTTTAAATGAGATTGCTTATCAACATATTAACAACTATCCCGAAGCTTGTCACAAAATCCTAAATGACTTCTATGTAGATGATATTTTAACGGGCAGTGATGATGTAAGTAATGTATTAAAATTGTATCATGACATTTGTCACATCCTAAATTCTGCTGGTTTTACACTAAACAAATGGGCTTCAAATAATCCAGACATTCTAAAATTTATTTTGAATTCAAATCCAGATTCTATTGTAAATATTGGAAAAAATCACGAGACATATTCTTTGGGTCTTTTATGGAAGTCAAATGTAGATACATTAAATTATGACATAATGTTAAAAAATCCAATTAAAATTTTGACAAAACGTATTATACTTTCGATAATTGGACAAATATTTGACCCATTAGGATTAGTAGGTCCGGTAATAATAAAGGCAAAAATATTATTGCAACGTCTCTGGCAACTAAAGGTCTCTTGGGATGAACCACTTCCCACCGATATAGCCAAAGAATGGCAAAATTATGCAATTAATTTAAAATGTCTAAATGAAATTCAGGTCCCTCGTTATGTATTAGGTAATAATCCAATCACAATAGAATTACATGGCTTTTCCGATGCAGCCTTGCCTGCCTATGGTTGTTGCCTATACACGCGAGCTGTTGACAATTTTGGCAATTGTACCATTAATCTACTCTGTGCAAAGTCGAGAGTTTCTCCATTAAAATGTATAACTATGCCAAGATTGGAACTTTGCGCTGCGTTGCTCCTAGCTCAACTGTTTGACAAAATTAAATTATCATTAACAATCAAAATCGACGATATATTTTTCTGGTGTGATTCAACCATAGCTCTCGCTTGGATAAACTCTGTTCCCTCTAAATATAAAATTTTTGTTGCAAACAGAATTGCAGAAATTCAGTCACTAACAGACACAAAGAATTGGCACTATATAAATACATTAGATAACTCGGCTGATGTCATATCAAGAGGTCTTAACCCTCAAGATCTGATAAATAATAGTCTGTGGTGGCACGGGCCTCAATGGTTAGGACAACACAATAATACTTGGCCTATAAATTCCCATTTTGATACTGTTGCAAGTGATTCTGATTCTGAACTTAAAAACCAAGGTACGATATCTGCGGTTACAACAGTAAACTCACCAGAGATATTCACAAAATATTCAAGTTTCATTAAATTACAACGAGTAATAGCTTATGTGCTCAGATTCAAGAATAATGCTCGATCTAACAATTTAAAACATTTTGGTCCATTGACTTGGTTTGAATTGGAATCATCCTTGATTACATTAGTAAGGGTTGTACAAACTGAGAGTTTTTCTCATGAAATTTGCAATTTAACAAAGAAGGGTACTGTTGATAATATAAGTACGTTATTAAAACTTAATCCGTTTATCGATAAAGCTGGTATAATTCGGGTTGGAGGTAGAATTGGGTTTTCACAGTTTTCTAATGATAAAAAATACCCTATGATACTTCCAGAAAAACATATATTTTCTAAATTATTAGTTGAGTACGAACACAAAAGGCTTTTACATGCAGGGCCACAATTATTATTGTCTTCGTTGCGTGAACGCTTTTGGATAACATCTGGTCGCAAGTTAGTTCGGAGGGTTGTTCATAACTGCATAACTTGCTTTCGAGTTAATCCAGGTAAAAATTTGGAGTATTTAATGGCTGACTTACCAAGTCAACGAGTGACGCCAAGTCGACCCTTTATTAATTCCGGTATAGATTACTGCGGTCCATTTAGTTTGCGAGATCGCAAAACTAGAAATTTTAAAATTACAAAAGCATATGTTTGTGTAATAGTTTGCTTTGCTACAAAAGCAGCACATCTTGAGCTGGTCAGTGATTTAAGCTCTGATGCATTCTTAGCTTGCTTACATAGATTTATGTCTAGACGAGGTAAACCATTAAACATTTTCTCAGACAACGGAACTAATTTTGTTGGAGCCAATGCCGAGCTTCAACGATTCTTTGAGTCAAACGAAAACAAACTGCTGACTAACTTAGGCCAAGAAGGAATAAATTGGCACTTTATACCCCCCAAATCCCCTCATTTTGGTGGTCTCTGGGAGGCTGGTGTACGTTCGGTCAAGCACCATTTAAAACGAGTTGTTGGTCAGTCTAACTTAACATATGAAGAATTTAACACTGTGTTAGTACAAGTCGAAGCATGTTTAAATTCTCGACCCATGTATCAGTTATCTACCGATCCCAACGATTTAAATCCATTAACTCCCGCTCATTTCCTTATCGGTCAACCTTTTACATCCTTACCTTGCCAAGACCTAGCAGACGTAAAAGAATCACAGCTTTCGCGATTCAAAAAATGCCAAAAAATGGCTCAAGATATATGGACTCGTTGGTCAAAAGAGTATGTCTCTGAGCTACAAGTACGATCCAAGTGGAAAGTAAATATGCCACAACTTCTCAAAATCAACTCATTGGTGATCATCAAGGAAGACAAGTTGCCAACCTTGACCTGGACCCTCGGACGAGTGCTACAGTTACATCCTGGAGCCGATGGAATAGTGAGAGTGGTAACAGTGAAAACTGCGTCCGGTGTGTATAAGCGTCCTGTGAGCAAGTTGTGTGTGCTACCGAGTAGTGACTCTTAAATTGACACTGATTAAATTACGTTGAAACTTTAAAGCTAATTAAAGCTTTCAAGAGGGGGAGTATGTTGAGGCCCACCTCAATATTAATTTTAATTTTAATTTTATCATGTTTCTGCCTTGTTATTCTTAGCCGCTGTTGGCAATCCTGTTGTTCTGTTCTGTTTGGTAAACGCACGCGCCTGCGCGCTTTTGCCTCCTTGTCTAAGACTATATCAGTTAGAGTTAGAGCTCAGAGTAGTAGTCTAATACCTACATGGTTTTATAATGTGTGTATGTGCCTCTATAAAATCATAAATATAGTATATTATGTCTCTCTATTGTGCATATTAAATACCGACATAATAATCAATAACTGTACATGTTAACACTAAGTAATAAATCAACATTTCGAACAATATCGACTCAAGTGAGATTTCATTTTATGCAACCAAGAACCTGTACCTTTGGATATCTAAGGCACTCAGGTTAGGCTATTCTATAGCCAAAACAAGTAGTTCTAATAAATTCGGTACCTCTCATTCCCCACAACGGACTCAATATTCCCTGGAGTGTATAGTAGCACTGGTGTTTCGTCTATCTCGTACGAGTGCCGTAGAAAGTAGTAAAGCACTCGTAAAGCCGCATTATAATAATAATAATAATAATAATAATAATAATAATAATAATAATAATAATAATAATAATATCTCTACCCCTCATTCTAATCACAAGGATTAGCCCGAAAGACTGAGACTTGTGTGGGAGAGGGGGCGGCATATTATTATTTAGCGGGCCGCATTTGCGCCTCAGGAACGACTTACGTTGGTAGGAGGCCCTAACCACCATTCAGTGCTGGAATGAGGGAAACCTGGAAAACCTCATTAGTTAGGTGGACAAGTCAAACATCAACTGATTTTAATCTCTCACATTAACACCAAGTTGATATTCTTCCCATCCTAGGCCATCGCCAGGATGGTTGGCAAGCCATCCCTGCGAATAAGCCTTGATCTACGAGTAAACAATTTAAATGAAAAATTGTTTGGCGGAATGGGGATTAGAACCCACGACCTCTGGGTTGAGCGATCGAGACGCTAAGCCCTGAGCCACCTGCTCGGTATTATGTCATTATGTCTATAGATATAGGCCGAGACTGGATATGCCGGACAAGCGGAGAGCAGATGCACGCTCTATGGCAGGCCCTGCAGTTGACATCAGGGACCTCCATACCCATGACACGGCTTCGATAGACTTATTATTAATTATTATTATTATTATTATTATTATTATTATTATTATTATTATTATTTATATTCAATTATACGAATTTTCAGTCGTTTTCCCCTATTTTATTGAACATAGTAATAAGCTCTGATCTTTCATATGAATTCAAGTTTCAAGTACAAATAGTTACAATACCTATACTATAGTTTACAATTAAAAAATGTTACTGTATAAGTACACGCGGTGTCCGGTGTCCTACTTGAAATGAGAAAGTTATTATGATTTTCCGGTAGAACCGGAAGTGCGGAACAGTTGAAAATATTTTTATTGAATGCAGGATTTCCTAAAATCCCTTTATCCAAATTTTCTCTAATAATCTCAAAGTCAAAGTCCAAGTAAGTTCCGAGATTCGGTTAATCGAAACAGAGTGTCCGTAGTCAAATATACATTTTTTATCTAATTATAGGCAACCATATATACACACAACCACTTATGCTATAACAAGGCTAATGAGTAATGAATAAGCTGTGGGTCGGGCTTCTGTGGTCGGGTTACGGCTACGGCTGACGGCTGGGCAATGGGCATGCACCAGCACAGGTAAAAAATAAAATAGGGGTAGTTAGCCTCTCTATGGGCGGCTTGCCCCCTTGGTCTGCAACAAATTAAATTTAGTATTTCATTTCTTGATAATAATAATATGTGGTTGCGCTTCACTGTTGGTCACCTTAGAAAAAGGATATTATTTATATCTTTTTTTTCTATATAGAAAAAGGATATTATTTTTATTTTTTTTCTATGGGTCACTGCCCCCCTTACGAATTTTGTATCGGCGCTTGGGCTTCATACAGTGTTGCCAGGTCTTGGAGATTTTCAAGAGCCATTTTCTATAATTTTCTACGTGTGAGAGCGCCATCAAGTGTCAATTTTAAACCCGTCCAGTTATGTCAATCACAACTGGATTATAGATAACTTATAGACGAATTTCACGAATCGCCAAGTTGCACTGAAAATTCTAATGTTTTATAACTGCGCTACAAATGTCGTTTTTTGGAATTTTGAATATACTGTGCATGCGCTACTAGCCTGGCCAGCCTTCTTAAATATTATGAAATATATGCATGAAAGAAACTTAATTTTTTACTTTTCTTGTAATAGTAAAAAACGACCTAGCAGGGATGTGCCGGATAATTATCCATTTATAATTAACCGGATAATTATCGATAATTATCCGTCAGCTAAAAATCCTCTCAAAATTAGCAAGCTAATTATTATAGTGCTAGTGGTAAAAACGGCTTCATAGGGAGGTATATTGGAACTTTTATTTATTTTGTAATTTAATTTAGTTTGTTTTATTTTTTATTTTTTAATTTGTACGATTATTTTTATTTTTGATGGACTTAATTCGGTGACTTAATTAAATGATGAGGATTGCGGTATTATAAAATAAAATACAAAATAATCCCTATCTCTAGATTTAATTTCTCCTTATCTATGACTTATATATGATGAGCTAATATTATGCCTTACCTAGAATACCTAAATAGATATTTTATTGGTAATTGCGAAAAAGTTATTATTCCGATGTGTGAAAAATTAAAAAACTATATTCTGCTAACGGCTAATTATAATATATTTTTAGCCGGCTAAATGCTAGTTATATAATTAGCATTGGCTAAATATATAATTATCGGCTAAAAACCCATCACTGCGACTTAGTGTGGCGAGGGTGAGGTTCTTCCATAATCACAACATTTTTAGCCATCGTCTTCTTGTGTAGCGTTTTTTAAACACATTATTTTTTTATTTTGGCTAGGACTTGGATCCATTTTCTTTATTAGAAACATGCATATTTACATCTACATATGTTTAAAACAATAATTAAACTTCCTGCATGTTTTGTAATAATATTTTTTGTTGTTTTTCTCATTGCATAATAATTATAATAACATTAATTACAAAACAATCCATGGACGCAAGATGAAATATGGAATAATTATTAAAACTAACAGAGCGAGTCGCCAATGGGAATACCATAACCTACAGAATAAGGAATAATAAAATGCTAGTAAGAACAGTGACCGGAACAAATAGGTATATATCTTATTTATGGACAGGAATAAGAGTTACCTGTCAACATGTTGTTTGTTGTCGCTCGACACTAAAGCAGTGATGTGCCGGATAATTATCGATTTATAATTAACCGGCTAATTATCGATAATTATCCGTCGGCTAAAAATCCTTTCAAAATTAGCAGGCTAAATATTATAGTGCCAGTGGAAAAAATGGCCTCATAGGGAGATATATTGGAACTTTTATTTATTTTTTAATTTAATTTAGTTTGTTTTATATTTTTATTTTTTAATTTGTACGATTATTTTTATTTTTGATGCACTTAATTAAATGATGAAGATTTATTATAAAATAAAATACAAAATAATCGCTATCTCTAGATTTAGTTTCTCCTTATATCGATGACTTATTATAAATATGATGGCCTAATAATATCTATTATGCTTACCTACCTAATAAGTAAGAATAAATATATAGATATTTTATTGGTAATTGCGAAAAAATTATTCTAATGTGTGAAAAATTACACATTTTAATTATAATATTTTTAGCCGGCTAAATGCTAATTATATAATATTAGCATTTTTTTTAGCTAAATATATAATTAGCGGCTAAAAACCCATCACTGCTAAAAAGCAAAGCTAAAAAGTAGAGATGTGTTGCGATTTCACTGTCTGCGATTTTGATACTGCGACTTTGTTGTCGCAGTAGCAAACTGCTCCGAGATCTTATGCGCGTTACTTTTAGCGCATTTATGTAGTTTTGTAGCAGTAGCAGTAGCACTTACACTACTGCTAGGTGTTGCTGGCACTGCCACAAATTACTGAATTTGTGGGCACTTCCACATACATAAAAGAAGTAATACATACTTCTTTTATGTATGTGGGCACTTCTACATAGTAGATTAGTTCGATTTCGCATAGACGACACCAGAGTTAGGTCGTGGTGGTGGGAGGGCTATAATCCAACCATGAGTAGGCTATCGATGTGACGTTGTTATGACGTAGTCCCAGCTATTTTGACACTGCTTATTTGGCACTGCGATCTTACCGGAGCAGTCGCACTAAGGCGCTGCTCCACAAAAATCGCAGTTTAGCCATATATATAATACTACCATGATATTCTATCATGTAATACTACTAGCACACTACTACTAAAAATTAGCCACTTTGAAGTGCCTGGCGCCGTACGTCAAAAACCAAGCGCCGTTTTAAAATCGAAAACGTCACATTTGGCAACACTGGCTTTACACCTTCTCACCTTCACATATGAATAATAAAATGATCTCAATTCATTCATGTCTATGAGAGAGATAACTATATTATATAAGATACGTCATGTTTAAAAGATTTTGTCGATTGGTATTGGTCTCAGGCTCTCCAACCTACAACTCTCTTGTCTCTCCTTGTCGGATTGTTCTTTCTCTATGCATTACCGACCGACAACGAATCGCAGACAAGCCCAACGAATCGAAGATTAGTCATTTGACAGTTCGTCACTGCAATTGCTCATTTTCATTCTGAGTTTTGCTGAAGACGGAAAACCACAGATATTTTGGTGCTGTGCTTGTGCTGTTTCTGTGTGGTCTTGCCTTGCCTAATCGTGATTTAATCTCCATTTCTTTGTCATAAAAAGCTAATTTTTAGAAATTAATTCCCATAGTGATCTATGCGACCTTATAAAATACGATTAAAATAAACGTGTATTTGTATTTGGCCATCGTATTTCATATTCTTACGTATGTAAAAATTGCAAATTTTTGAAAGATTGGTGAATTTTAGAACAGCTTGATGATGAAGCTCTATAAAATTTTAATATCAAATCGAATTATTAGAAGCTCTAAGACGGTTAGTCATATCAAGTTACATATCTGAATCGTGATCATATAAAAGTGAGGTTAAGATTTATGCAATTAATTTTTCGTGGAAACTGACTTCATTAAAATATTCCATCAGTGACTTATTCTATTACCTAGTGCAAAAAACTATAATAAACTTAAGACATATTTAAAAGTAGTGTTTCCTCCATTTTTTATTAATGTTTTTTAATCCAAATATTATGCATACTAGTGATTATAATAAATACATTAAAGTGTTTAGTGCTATAAATTTGGACAAAATTAGTGGAATTTGTACAAATAAGATGCACAATGTTGAATCTGCCTTCGTAACATCAAGCATTGGATATCGAGCAAAAAATGATCCTGGTGACTGACATAGATTACTAAATGGTCTGCATTATGGATATATGACATTTACTTGATATCCTCTTACTCCAGATTGATTTTATTTTTGATGTTAAGGTGAGTAAATTCAACTTATTCGAAGTTTACCTAGTTAATTTTTTCGAGGAAATATTTTTCAAATAGTTATCCACCTATCTACTTTCCTCGCTATCTACCCAACCATTATTTATTTTAAAAAATGTATCAATGTAATGTGTAAAATGTAACAGTTATCAAATTAATAATACAGCATCGTTTAGTTAATACAAAATTATTCATCATCTATTATTATAATTATGGTTCTTAAAAGGGAAACTTTGAAACTTACATATTTTAATTTTTTAAATTTATTATATTATAAGTAGGTAAGTAGGTACTTATATAATAAATGGTAAGAAACGTTATTTAAAAAAAACTTGCTTGTCAAATTAATTCAAGATTGATCAACATAGATTATGTAATACATTGTTAATTATTGTCAAGATTGTTGTGTTGGTGGCAAACACTACCTAAATGTTGTCTAGACATGATTAAAAACTACCTATTCTATCTGGAATGGTTTTTTTGCTAGTACATTCTAATTAGGTATTTTAAAAAAGACCAACAAATCAATTACCACCTTTTATAATTAATATTGTATTTGTGTTTTTAGGTTTTATGGAAAAAAACTAAAGAGTACAGAGTAAACTGAAGATTTTTTAGAAGAAAAGGAAAGTGCTGAAAAAATTGGTACTTGTATTACTAAATTCCAGAAAGGATTAAGTATTTATAGTGCTGGACATGAAATGTAACAAAGAGTACTTACTTCACTGAGTGTTGAGTTTGACTATGTGTTACTTAATCTGTTAATTTAACAAAATACCTATGTTAATTATTTAAAAAATAGTGGGTTTTATTAGGTACCCAATTTTTGAACACTAGTGGTACTGTGAACTAAAAATTGACAAAGTGAGTGTTTTAAAAAAAATTATATTAAGTGTTAAACATGGGGTCTGAAAGTATTTTTTCAAAAATATGTGGTAATGGTTCCCAGAATGTGGATCTTTCCAAAATACAAGAACAAAATGAAGGTCTCCTTAGAGGTTAGTGTCTAATAATAAATAAATTAACTAAAATACTCTCTATATCTTGGTTAATGGTTGACGACTAGCATCTCGGGAACAAACTTTATCATCAGGATTAAAAGATGCACTTAGTTTCTTAATATATAATGAACAAAAGGTTTGCGGCCGTATAGGCATTAGAATTTCAATTTTTTTTTACTATGATTTAGTACTTATATGGTCGAAAACTGCATTTTATGGGTTTTTTTCTATATATTCAAATATATTATCTTTATAAATAAGAGTTTTAGTGTTTTTTTTTTTAAGTATGTCGGATGGCCATGGTTGAAATATCATTAATTTTCATTCTATTAGTTGTAGTGTTAATATACCCCCTAATAGGGCTTAAAATTAACATACATACTTAATGTAATTTATCTTTCTAATTTTCCTCTGCATGGTATGTAAATAAAGAGCCACACAATACTTGAAATTTACTAAGTACCAAAAATCACAAAAGAACATGTACCTCGTTAATTTATGTAATTTGCTAAATTTTATGTACCTAATGTATGATAGCTATAAGGAAGGCATTCCAAAAATCAATAAAATCTCTATCTCTCATTCTTATCGCAATGATTAGTCCAGAAATCTGGTAGGTACTTAGTGAAAGGCCGCATTTGTGCCTCAGGAACGACTTGCTTGGTAAATCCTAACCACCATTCAGTGATGGAATAAGGAAAACCTGGAAAACTTCATTAGTTAGAGGGTAGCTGATTTCAATCTCTCACATTGACTACGTTTATTTCGTCAATTTGAAGCCGGCTTGAAAAAAAAGATTGAAAATGCTGACTCAAACGCTTGGAATTGAGATTCCAAGTGGCTTAGAACATTCAAGTCAATCCTAAAATATTGTAGGATTGGCTTGACTCAAGTTGCTTCAGATTGCGATATAATTGCGATTGGATTTAATCAGATCTAGCTGCAGAAGTTTTATGCTTCATGTACTGAAGGATCACATGTGACGAATGAAAAACTTCTCTAGTGATCCTGTGAAAACTAAAAAGGAAACTTGATCATAGTATACTATTAATACAACAAACAATAGGTACTTAATTTTGAGGTTAGGTCAATAGCTACATATATTAAACTTGCAAGTGCAGGAATACGACTTCAAGTAGGATTGAACAGGGGATTCAATTCCTTCTTTATTCCTACGAAATAAGCACTCAGGATTGAGATTCGGTTTCAAGCGGCTTTACTTTCAATCACAATTGACAAAATAAACATAGTCATTAACACCAAGCTGACATACTTCCTATCCTACCCATGCATGCCACAATGGTTGGCAACCAATCTCTACGAACCATTTCATTGAAAAATGTCTGGTGGAATGGGGATGCGACCCGAAAATTTTTATATTTTTTATTTAGAGCGATATAAGGCCAGTCTCAAAAATGTGAGCTATATTTACAAAATAAAGGATAATTCAAGGAACATAACACAATTAAATTTTTACTGTTATTAAAAACATTTTTAAATAAAGATAGACATGTTATCAAGTACATAATTTTGAAAATCATAAAAAAGCACTTGTTCGGCTAAGGCATGTATGTATGCATGGTTTCCATTTAAAAAAATATTATTTTGTTCCATAAATAAAAAATCGTAGGTCCTAAGGTGGACTCTTAACATTTTGAAAAATATTACATCATGTAAATAGTGATATAACCGATCACAAGAAAAAAACAAATATCAGCAATGCTTTGCTGTCGGTTGTTCTATGAGAATGTTTATTTGCAGAAATATGGTTTGCACATTACATAACAAAGCCATTTTAAAAGGTACCACTAAGTAATTCAGGTACAAATTTCAGCACTAATCGTAGACTAATTTCAGTACCTACTAATTCCAATACAAATTCCAGTTCTAATTTTAATACTAGGTTAGGTTAGTTAGGTTAGGTTCAAAAGTGAGTGGGCCGAAAACCAGACCCTCTACCGCAACCATGTGGTCTATTGTGGCTCACACCTACTTATATTTCACCCAACAGGTCCAGCTTCTTAATGTAGCTGATTACCTTATTAGGTCAGAATTTGTTCAGATCCTCTGGCAGAAGTTGTCCTTTGCCAAATACTGAGTATCTGATCCTTTCCCCAGCGGGGCAGGTGCACAATATGTGTTCTGCCGTTTCATCATCTTCTAAGCATAGGCGACACTCAGCATCTTCTGCTAGCCCGAATTTGCTCAGATGATATTTTAAACGGCAGTGACCCGTATATAGGCCAATTAGAGTTCGTAGGTGAAACCTACGTAACTAGAAGTTTTTTAGTTCTTGTTTTTGAAGGGTTTATTATAAACGCCTTCGAATTAACTAATCGTGGTAGTTTCTGGCAGTACTGGAGGATTTGCCCCTCAGCCCAGGTCAAGAGCGTTGGTTTGGCAGTACTCGAGAATATGCCAAGCACCGGTTCTGGTCCGACAAATTCAGAAGCAGCACCCTCTCTAGCTAGAGAGTCGGCTGCCTCATTCCCTTCATGGCCAATTTTAATACTAATTCCAGTTCTAGTTCCATTACTAATTCCAAAATTCTCAGCGTTTTACCCCTCTGAAAAACTTCAAATATGAAAGTTGTAGGTTTTCTCTCAATTCTTGACACCAGGATTTTTTAACATCAAGCATGAGCATAGCTGTCGAAAAATACCATTATGTTTTCTTTAAATAGAATATATTTTTCTCCATTATGTAGGTATATTTTTACAGATTTGGACACAATGTTTTTTTCGTGTCTATTGTAGATTGGGGTCGATATTGTTATTCAGCTGTTTTCGTACTAAGTTTGTAATGTAGTGCTACATGGTAATTTTAATAGATTTTTAGTTCCAATTTCAATTTTTTGTTTTAGTTTTGAAATAAACTTGACCTGTGTAACAATCATGTACCTACTCGGTAATTTATTTCAATATATTTTCAAATAAGTAGGTACGAGTGTAGATACCTAGATATCTTAATCTGAAATTAATCTTTCCTATTAAAAAACTGTCAAAAATCTATTTCATAATCACAATTGGCAGTGATCCAAGTAAAATGCAAGTTAATACTCATAGATGCTTCCATAAATGACTAGTTGAAATTTGTATTTAGATGGTTACACAATATCATGTATCACAGTTATATCTTGCGCAACATGTTTAAATGAATCACTAATTATTTGTTGGAAATCCCTACCACATATTAACAATATCAATTTTTATTGACATAGTTAAGTACATAATGAGTTTATACCACTCATCTTCTAAAGAACTATAATTACAATATAGTGTTTTGCAGAAGTTAACTGTATTCCAGCAGTAACCAAAATAAGATGCAATAACTTTTGTTTTATAATTCATTTTTATTAATTACAATTTTTCTTCTGATTAAAAAGCACACCATTATCAGTTAAATTGTGTTATCGCGGAAATACCAGTAATGGGTTGTAGCAGATTATGGTCAGACAAATCAAATTTCGCATATCCTAGGTTATTGTTTTAGGTATTATTGTCTTGGTTATTTTGCCAACTTTTATTAGTGATTGATTAAGTAAATTTATTTATCCATGACCACTATATTAGAAAGGTTTAATACGTCTGTTTTCCGTAGATTAAAGACCTTCTAATACACTTTGAGATCTTGTTAACAAATAAACAAACGCATCTCATAGAAACGACTCCTAAGACTTTCTAGTTTTCAGCCCAAAATCAAATTCTTGGTCAAAATAAATGTCTCAAATCTGATGTTTTTCAAAACCAGAATTTTTCACCTGGTCTCACATGGCTTTCACTCTCCTAATTCTCTCTCACAACTCTCGGGTGCGCAGCCGAGGGTGCCTCGGCTGCGCCTCGAGTGCCCATTTTTTCTCGTGGATTAAAGGCTTCCACTCAATTATTTAATATTTTTAAGAAAATCGTTCCGACACGCAGATTTTATTTTTTTCTTGCTCAATTTTTGCCTTCTTCCTATCCACTCCCTTCCAGTATCTTGTAAAATATATTTAATCTAAACCATCTAATTAATAAAAACAGTTAAATATGATGATATATAGGTAAGAAAATATGTTTTGTCTGGGGTTTTGTACAAATTCAATTTTCGATTTTTAAAAAAAAAGCTGTTTTAAAGCTTTAAATACAATTAATGTCGGGTGTACTGTGCGTTTCACGAAGTTGTATCCCGGATTGGAATGTTCGGATTGTCAGGATTCGCTGGCCAATCCTGTGGGAGGCTGGCACGCGCGCTTAAATCACACCACCTCAATTTGCAGCGGTCCGTAACCGAGATGTGCTAATGCATTGAATTTAACTAATAATATGACGACGCTCCATACATTGGAGATATATACTAACATTCCAATCCGGGATACAACTTCGTGAAACGCACAGTAGTAGTGCCTCTTATTTAAAACAGTTTATTTGGGCAATTATAACTAATATATTTTCTACGATAGTAATGATATAAATAATTTTTTATGATTCAGAATTGATTTTGATTAATATTGTCCTATATTATCCAGTTTGGCCACATGGACGGGCTATTGTCTGAATGGGCTAAATACAAACACGGACAAATCCCACTGGTAGAAACTCTAATACCTACATTTCTTTTAGTAGGTACTACTGGTATTATAGTAATATTTTACCGAATATTTTACATAATCCATTAACTCCAAATGACAATTATATGGCTCTCATGTAACGTAACTCATCATCTCATATCTAAAACAGATGTTTTAAACTTTGAGTAATGTTCTGTTATTAAGCGGTTAATTGGATCAAATTGGATTCACAAATAAGGCTCTGCCTTTGTACAAGTATATTTTATATTAATTTGTTATACTACTGCAATGTGTTAAGGTTTTCTCTTACATGTTATATTGAAATCATTAACCATAACTGGAATTTTTTTAAAATTGTTTAATAATTATTTGTAAGCTTTCTTTCTAGGTACCTATACTATTTTAGGCATGAACTCACATTTTGCCAGTACAGAGGAGTGCCAAGGAGACGAATAAATTATTTTTTTTTTGTGGGATTTTACCATTACATCGTTGGGTGACCAAGTATAAAACTTGGTCACTCAACGATTACATGTATCTATCTTGAATACAAATCAATTTCTATTCTTATGTTGATACCTAGAATTTTATGTAATTTGAAATTGGACCAATGCAACTTAGTTTTTAATTTATTGTGAAAATTGATGTATATTATTAAAGCATGGTCAAATAGAGGATTTAACGATGAATTTAAAATGTACAGGGTGATTACCGAGATTCTCTCTCTTCCATTTTCTCTGTTTTTTTTTTAGTTTCATTTAATTTTTATTCTTCGATACCTACCTATAAATTTTAATACAGGTTTAATTCTCTACTTAAAGTAACATACACTTAGGGAATTTGGGAGATTGTCGAAGAATAAGGCTGTTTTTTAAAATGGTAATAATAATACCTAATAATCTAATAATAGGTAGTAGTTCTATTGTAATTGACTACAAATTAATGAGTCTATTATTGGCGAGTCGGTGGCTCAGGGCTTAGCGTCTCGATCGCTCAACCCAGAGGTCGTGGGTTCTAATTCCCATTCCACCAAACAATTTTTAATTAAATTGTTTACTCGTAGATCAAGGCTTATTTGCAGGGATGGCTTGGCAACCATCCTGGCGATGGCCTAGGATTGGAAGAATGTCAACTTGGTGTTAATGTGAGAGATTAAAATCAGTTGATGTTTGACTTGTCCCCCTAACTAATGAGGTTTTCCAGGTTTCCCTCATTCCAGCACTGAATGGTGGTTAGGGCCTACCAACGTATGTCGTTCCTGAGGCGCAAATGCGGCCCACGAAATAATCATATGTCGTCCCCTCTCCCACACAGTCGCAAATTTTCGGGCTAATCCTTGTGATTAGAATGAGGGGTAGAGATATTATTATTATTATTATTATTAAAAAATTGAACCCCTTGTATATTATTTAATTTTTCAATACTAGGTACATTACCTCTGGAGTACATCGATGAAGGGGTTTCTCTGGAAGAGAAACATATTACATGAAAAAGTTCATGTTTATCCATAAACCTGTAATTTCTCTCACACATTGCCATTTGGGTATATTCCTTTTATTATTACACATATCTTTATTTTATTGTATTCGTGGAAAGAGGACCTTATCAAAAAATGGAATACCTAACATGTCTATTTAAAAAAAAATGTTTTGGTAGAAACGCCTGTCTTGCCTGTAGGTCTCGCTGTAGGTGTAAGTTTGAAGCTTCGGTTAGCTTGTGCTTGTATAATTTTTACGTGAAATAGTTTTTTGTACGTAGGTTAGGTTATGTTATGTTAGATTCAAAAGTGAGTGGGCCGAAAACCAGGCCCTTCACTGTGACCATATGGTCTGTTGTGGCTCACACCTATTTATATTTCACCCAACAGGTCAATTACCTGTCAAGTCTTTTAATAAAGCTGACACATTATTGGGTGATAATTTATTCAGATCCTCTGGGTGGAAGTCGTCCTTTGCCAAATATTGAGTATCTGATCCTTTCCCTAGTGGGGCAGGTACATAATATATGTTCTGCCATTCCACCATCTTCTAAGTACAAACGGCATTCGGCATCTTCTGCTAGGCCGATTTTGTACTTATGATATTTTAAACGGCAGTGCCCAGTATATAGGCCAATTAAGGTTCGTAAATGCAACCTGTTTAACTTTAAAAGTTTTTTAGTTCTTGTTTTTGAAGAGTTTATTATGAAAGCTTCCGAATTAACTAATCTTAGTAGTTCTTGTCAGTACTGGAGGATTTGACCCTCAGCTCAGGTCAAGAAAATTGCTTTGGTAGTATTTGAGGATATGCCAAGCACCGATTCTGACCCGACATATTCAGAAGCAGCATCCTCCCTGGCTAGACAGTCAGGGAGGGTGCTGCTTCTTTTGTACGTAACTGATCGGTTATATAATTATTAATCGAGAATATGAAGGGGTATACGGTGTATACCCTGAAGAAAACGCCTTTGTAGAATACTTGATTGTTAAGATTGGTGTTGAGAAAACAAAGAAAGATAAGTTTCACTTGAATTTGAAACTAAGCCACTTAAGTATCTAATATTTCTTAAATTAATTCTGTTTTTAGTATCTTTATCTCTGTGGAAAAATGTTTCTTTCAAGGTTTTTTTTACACTAAAAAAAGAAAATTAAAAAAATATCCTTCCAATCTCCAAGTTACATTAATGTTTTATTTTTTATGATTTAATAACTCTTCAAATGTGATGCTACAAATGGTATGTTACAAAATAATTTCTTAATAAGGTGTATAACCAAAACGGAATGGAAGCAGTTCTGATAGCATTTTTGTACCAATATTTATACTACATTTCTATATTATAAATATATGGACCTATTCGCTACTCGTATCAATTTGGGAAGTTTGATTGGCAGTCTAGAAACCACCAAATATTCTACAGTTTGTGCTTCCTTTGCTGTTACCTAAATATATTTTCCTCTTTCAAATTAATTATATTTTTTAAATATTTAATACCTAGATAACACATATTGTTATTCAGGGAAAATAACAAAAATAAATATATTTCATAAGTATGTATAGGTCTTGCATTTTGCAATCTGTTTAGTATAATAAATATAATTTTTTTGTTTTTGTGGTTATGACATAGATTAAAGTACACTCTAAGGTTATCTTAAATGTACCTTATCATAAATATATTTCAAGGATAGCAAATATTAGAAGATATAATATATGATTTCCCAAAACTTATCAGTTTTAGTTCAAGCATATTATTCAATGATTGATTGTACCTCTCCTTGTAAAATATTGATAATTTTGAGGTAGGTCTCAGCTCGAGTCTCGGTGTATGTTTATACAACCAACTCTACCTCTGGTATTAGCCAAAGTAACTAATCTGAAGAAAAATATTTTCTGAAGTCGAACGAATTTTTTTTTACTTGTTTTAACTAAATATGGCAATTATATTGATAAACTTGAGTACCAGAATTGGACAAGTTTGTGATAACAACTTACACATTAAAGTAAAAGACCGAATTTTGTTTTTGAAATAAAATTCTTATTTTTATTTTAAATAAATTTTATTACCTAGATTACTTAGGTAATCAAATTTAAATGAACTTGATAAATAAACCTTGGATCAATATAAATTTGAGTCACAATTTGATTTAAGTATTAGAAATACTTCTAAAATAATTTTGCCTATAAAGTTCCTTCAATATCCAATCATCTAAGCATAGATCTTGAGTCTGTTTATTTTTAACAGGATAGTGATCTCTGAAATTAGCAAACTGATTGAGTAATCTTTCTATATTATAGCCAAAAGGTAAAATGTTTTTTTACTAATAAATAAATAACAAGTACCTTTTACCCCTCCTGTCCTGCCTCCTTCGACCCCCTAGACCTCGGTACCCTCTTATGAGACATAACATCGAAGCATAGGGTGAATCCGTGTGCGGTTTTTTTTATTGCTCCGCTCCAGTACAATAACAAGTACCTACTCATATTAAGTAAGTAATCACAAACCTGCAATTTCTAGGATATATCAATGCAAATGTTATTAGGTAATGTATGGATATGAATAAAGTCAAATAATCTAATATAGGTAATAAGACGTTAAATATAAGTCTTGATAAGTATTGTAACTAATCGTTTTAACATATTTTGGTGATAATAAGAAATTATTTTATTCACCGATATTTGTTAAAAGATAAACATAATAATTCTCAAAGTAAATTTGGACTTGCCATATTGTTAAGACTACTTTTTCATTAATCAGTTTTAAAACCGTGAAATTCTGTTTTATAAACTTATATTTAATGCTAATTTCTAATCTGTAACTAAGGTCACATCAATTTACAAAAATAATGATTTTACGTCACATTTTTTAGTAACGTATCTATTGTATCTACTAGTGCAAAACACTTATGTTTACACTACCAATGCTCAACGGTGTGGATTGATGCGGATATTGATGGTCAAATTTATTGTTTTAAGGTGTACCTAAGAGAGAAAAATTAATTCATTTTAAATACTGCATTCCGTATTAATTGATTAAGGCCGCTTTTATAAAGTAATTTAAAGGTCCTTTAGCTAACATCAGTTTTTATTATCTCGTTATTTCAACTCCATCAAATGTATTAAAACACCACTTACTTTAGCTAAAGTTATTTTTAAATACCTTGGATACCTCATTGGATATTATTATTGAAACAATAATTCGAGGGCCGAATCACTGGGGTATTTTAGTGTACAAGCAGGTGGAATTTCGAGAAAAATTGAGACATTTTTGGGCAATTTCAAGGAATTGCGGGAAATTTCAGGGTATTTTATATATATTTTGTTATACCCGAGACCCGACCTGAGGTTATACCTAATCCTCGATATTTTTTAGTAATATTTTACGTTATATTTTTGCTAGATTTCATTATACTTCTTAAATTACAAAAACATTTTTTGTTGACAGGATTATAGGGTATGTTTTAAAAATGTTTTGTGATGGGTTCTATATTTTATATTATATTTTTGAGGCAGTTTTTGTATGAATGAATATATTTTTACTTTAGTTTAGTTTTAATTTTTACCAAAGAACGTTTTATGTTTTGTTGTTGGTATATGCATAGTATAAATAAATATACTATGGTATATGTGAGTTTTATTTGTTTTTAATATGGCATAAATAAATGTTCCAAAAACATAATTTGTGTCTGTCTTTCAGTAGCACATAATAATGAGTACCTATTTTGTTGGGAATTTCAAATCGCTATGGGGAATTGCGTGGTATTTTGGAGAATTTCGGGAAATTGCAAATTTCAAACGTTTGGGGGTATTTCAGGAAATTTTTGGGGAATTTCGGGGATTTTTCATTGCAGGGGGAATTTCAGTGTACAAATTTTTTTACTGATTTAGCCCTCGCAATAATTGTAATCCAGATACTAAGGTCCTTTAAATTACATTATCAAACCAGCCCTAATAAATGCCTACATACTGCAGTATTCAAAACAACATTTGCTAAAGTTCCGGTAAATTAGGGTTAGTTCCATGATTAAATTTAAAGGAATTTTAGTAATTGTTGTTTTTTAATACAATGGATTTAATTACCTCAATAATAGTAGGTATATGTACTGGGTATTACTTTTAAATAACTTTACTATTACAAACATATAATAGTAATAGTAAAGTTATTTAAAAGTATCTTTAGCTAAAAGTCTTTTATATTTAATTATGAAACCTGGTCCAAATGAGGCATTTATTTAAATAGTTTCTTTAGTGGGGGCGCTTACCGATATGACATGACAGTGATATGACATGTAATGTAGAAACGAGGTGTTATTTGTTTTTAATCAATATATTTTTCTATCATTATCATAAACTTGTTACAACGTCCGTGTCGAATCACTGTCATATTCGAGTTATGTCATTTTGGTCAGCTCTCCCACTTAAATTTCAAGATATCGCTAATAAGGCTTATTACTATAATAATATTATTGAAAACTACCTTTGTGGTAAATCATCAATATTTAATTTGAGAAAATACAGTATTGTGGACTATATAGGAAAACGATTCTAGTTTGAAATATTCTCCATAGTAAGAGTATCTTGTATGTAATATCTTATTTTATATTTAAAATAATATAAAAATTTCAATTTCAAGTTACAATAAAAACTGTTACTGTCTTACACTAAAAACTATTGTCATTTATTTCAGGACCACAGTCCGATGGATATATCATGTACTTAAACAAGGGCCAAGATGATGAAATGCAGTTATGCTGTTACAAACGAAGTACACTGAAGACAACAATTACTTTTCTTAGTTTTATATTAACTGCAGGGATACTTAGACTTATCTTCCACTGGATCCCACATTGGTATCTTTTAGCAACCTCGGAAAGATGTAAGATTGATGAAGCAGAAAATCTTCTAATAACGGTGAGTAAAATTTGTAAAAGAAAAGATTTGAGTGTAATATTTATGATTTAGCGCAGGTTGTATAAGTAGCTACAATTATTTTTAAAAGGCAGGTCGATAGAAAACAAAGAACATATTTCTCTTACACCTTTAAAGTGACTAAACCCTTTTCTACTCATTTCCGAATTACACATATTTTTTTAATACTTATTCTTTATGTATCTATAAATGTCTAATCCAAATTCTTTACTTCTGAATGTGTATGATTGGATGGAGAGCAAATAAACATTTTCTTCAAAAAAATTTCAAATTTCACTACTTTAATGAAAATTTTTAGTTTCACAATTATTATTTTACATAAAAATTGTGTTTACTTTATGTTTGATTAATTGTGATATGTTTTCGGTAATACCAAAACTTAAATTTCTATTTTAAATATAAATGAAGCTCTGCATTTTTGTATTCCTTTAGGTATTATCACAAATTTTATTGTGTTTGTGACCTCAGGTCAGTGATATTTCGCATTTATTTTCAACATAATAATTAAAACTTGTTAGTTATTACCATTACATTAACAACGCAATCGAGAATATTTTAATAACTCCTGTTGTATCTACAGGGTGAGTCAAGAGCAGTTCAAGTTCTCCCTGCTAATAGTCGCAAACTATCAGAGCCCATATGTAATGATACCAGTAGGTATTTGTATTTTCGTTTTATTAGTCCTGTAAACAAACCATTTGGGATTAGATTTACTGAAATAAATAAAGAATATTGAATATATAAATATGGAAAGGGAAAAATATGGAATGTAGATAATCTAAAAAAAAAGTATCAAATTTAAAAATATTGAATGTTGACAATGAAAGCTCTAAAGAAAAAAGATAGTAACATTACAAACTGCCAATAATAAAAATAAGTTAAAAAATAAATGAAAGGGTGTAATCAAATTACCGTTTTGCAAGGTTTTGGTTTAATATAGATAAAACAAATTTGGCAATTAGATAAGACATACATGACTTTATTTCAGTAAGTACTTTTAATTAATAGGAATTTTACAATTTATCTAAGTTCTTAAGGGCGCCTTACTAAAATAAAATCAGATTGCTTGTTCTTCACGAAGAGTAGTTGAAATATGAATTAATTATTTATTGTCAATAAAAAGTTAAATAAATGATAAACATACTTTCTACAAATAAACTTGTAGTGGCAGAAAATAGATAAAAAGACTGCTTCTTTAAGAAGCCACTGTGTTTTTAGGTACCCACATAAATATTTTACACAAAAAAATATTTCAGAACTAATTTTATATAATCGTACATTCGAAAGATTTATTTCATCCATTAAAAATGTCATACTGGATAAATATATAATACTGATTATCAAAAGTTCATATTTTATCGTCAAAAATCTCACCTTTGTTTATAAAAATTACATTTTAGGGGAATTTAAATATTTAAAACATCTAACTCTTAAGTTTAAACTTTTGAATTATTAGTAAGTACTGCTTTACGTTAAATCAAAAGTTTACGATGCTTATATACCGAAAAAACAGTCTGAAATGGCAACTTTTAGGTTTTGGGAACACTTGACTTGATAACTTGAATTTTGCCCATGTCTAAATAAAAAATATGTATTTCATCAATTGACGAGTAGCCTATGTTAAACGTTTAAAAGTCATCATTTGATAAATTTTATTTGGAATACTATATCTATCTTTATATAGGAATTAAGCCAAAAGTTAACTAAGCCATAGATTATTAATGAAAAAATAATTAAATCAATACAAAAGGTATGTGACCAAAAATAATTATTTTTAATGTAATGTATATGCTTGTTTAATATTTCATTATTCAAGAGATGTAGCACTATTAAAAAGAAAAATGTATTAAAGACAATAAGTTGAGGTTATATGAAGATATGCCGTTTTAACTCAATATTGGGGGGTGCATATTGCACGCAAAGTAGTTGTTATCGACATATCTTAAAAATAATAAGGTTATTTTTTGCGTACCTAGGATTATAGGTAACGAGGAAAATTAAAAACTTTATTCAACTTTAATATTTGATAATTTCATTAATAATTTATCTCTTAGTTAACTTTTTGGCTTAATTCCTATATAAAGAAAGATATAAACAGTTAAATAACCCAATAAATAAAATTAAAAATATACTAAGAAATACTATAAAATGTGTAACAATTATAACTAGCACCAGAATAAAACCAAAATAGTTTCTAAAAGAAATCGGTTGCAAGAAATTAAATTAGTGTTATTTTGAGTATTTCCATAATGTACAGTTTACTTGATATATGGAATAATATGTGAAATATTTACTAATACTAATGTATTAGTATTAGTAAAAGTATTAGTCAACAAAATGTGTTTTAATTTCAGGAAATATACAATAAGAAACATAAAATTAACCATGTAAAGCCACTGAGAGTATTAACTCCAGAAAATGTGGCGAAATTGAGAAATAATGACAACTTACTAAACCATCATCATAGTTCTGTTACTGAATCACCGCCTGCTCTTTCAGTGCATTTTGAAAATGGAGAATTTCGGGATCTCGACAAGTAAGTAAAATATATCAAGTTGTGTTAACACGGCAGTGCCATTTTCTGTGTATTTTATTGCATGTTTTCATTTTATTTTCAATTCATTTTAATTTTAGATTTAACCTCATGATGCTTACATTAGAATATCCTTAAAATTTCTTTTTCCCGAATCCATTTTCCCCATGGTCATCTAGATAATCCCTTCCTATGCATGTCCAAGAAGAAGTATGTAACATTTGTTATTTATTATTATTAAAGTTATTTATGTAGGTAGGTTCAATTTACATTCTATGATAAATGCTTCAGGCTATTGATGTTTTCATGCAAAAAGGTGACATATATCTGGGACAACGAAAAACAAGAATTTATTAAATTAGTAGGCTTGGATAAAGGAGTCAAGTGTGAAACTTTCCATAAATATAAACCATTAAGTCCAAGTGAACAGTTTATGAGGTATGGGAAATAAATACTAATTCATATTTTATATACCTAGTTATTATCTGTTAATGTTACCAGATGGCTTACAATGTACTAATAATATACTATTTTTTATGTAAACTAAACAATATATTTATTATAGGAGACTGGTTTATGGCGCAAATAAAATTGTAGTGAAGGAGTTGTCAATATGCACACTATTATGTCTCGAAGTTCTGAATCCTTTCTATATCTTCCAAATTTTAAGTTTTATATTATGGTTTGCCGATGATTATTATTATTATGCCGCGACTATAATGGTTATGGCCATGGGTGGTATTGGCATGTCTGTTATGCAAACAAGAAAAGTAAGTATAAGCAATTCTCGAAAATCTAATTAACATAAATTTTAGGTTATTTTCATCATTCTTAAATTTTTTATTGTTTTAGAACCAAAGAAATTTGAGATCTACTTGTCACAGCAGCGATGTCTGTACCGTTTTGAGACGTTTACCCAAAAGTACGTTAGATGAAGTGGATGTGGCATACAAAAGTGAGACAATATCTACAGAGTACTTGGTGCCAGGAGATATTTTAGAAATACCCTCTCATGGTTGCATTATGCATTGTGATGCACTTTTACTCACAGGAAATTGCATTTTGAATGAATCCATGTTGACCGGTATGTCTTCTTTGAAAAAATTGTAAGATATTGTGTTGATATTATCTGTATTACAGGTGAATCAGTGCCGGTAACTAAAATAGCACTCCCTAATGTATCTAGTGCTGCATATGATCCAAAGGAACATGCAAGACACACTTTATTTTGTGGTACTCACGTCATACAAACCAGATACTTTGGAAACGAAAAAGTATTGGCTGTTGTGGTTAGAACTGGGTTTTCAACAGCAAAAGGTAATTTTTTAAAGTATGCATTCTAAATGATTTGTTAAAATTGTTGTTGATTTTGATAAAATTTTAAAGAATGATTTCTTTTGATATGATCAAAAGTGTTTCCATCTTCCTTCTTTAGTTCCAAAATAAAATAGATGGAAACAGTTTGCATCTCAAAATGATTACATCTTTTGTTAACATCAAAAAAATTATTTCATACCTTTTCTGTTGTATATGTGAAATGGATGGCAATTAATATATGTTTTAGAAATATTGGTAAATAAATAAATATGTTTATTTTCTTTTTAGGCACTTTGGTTAGAAGTATTCTGTATCCTCCACCAGTTGATTTTCGTTTTGAAAAGGATTCATATAGATTTGTTACCCTTTTAGGTTTTATTGCTTTAATAGGATTTATCTATACGATAGTAACTAAGGTAATTAATCAAATATAATAATTAATATGTTGTGACATAAAACAAGGTATATTTATTTGTAGGTTATGAGAGGTGTTCCTGCTAGAGATGTAATTTTGGAAGCGTGTGACTTGATAACAATTGTGGTACCTCCAGCTTTACCTGCGGCTATGACTGTTGGAAGATTTTATGCTCAAATAAGGTTAAAGAGGAAACAAATTTTCTGCATATCACCAAGAACCATAAACGTTTCTGGATCTATTAATTGTGTTTGCTTCGACAAGGTTGTTAAATGTGTGAAATCGAATGGAAATGGAAATCTAAAACAACTTTTTTTTTTAGACTGGAACATTAACAGAGGATGGCTTAGATTTACTTTGTGTCGTTCCTATTGAAGAAAACGAGTTCAGACTGCCAGTAAAAAATGTTGAAACTTTACCTTATAATTTATTTGTATATGGACTGGTTTCATGTCACTCTTTGACTATAATTGAGAAACAGATTGTTGGAGATCCCCTTGACTTAAAAGTAAGTGTTAGTCACTTCTTTAAAAAAAAAAAAAAAGAATTTTTATCTTTAACATTTGTATTTTAATTATTATTTTACAGAAAATAGAAATTGTAAATCATTTAAATTGAGAAATTGTGAAAATAAAATAGTAAACATTATAATATCTTATATTCATTAATATAAATTAACACCTTGAAACAGAGATGGGAAAAATTTTCCAATGGGGTGTTTTCCCATTTTTTTTTTTACATCGGTAATGGAAAGTAGTTGGAAAAAGAAGAGATACATATTTCTGGAATTTTAATATTGGGTTCATTTAAGTCCATAAATTATTTATTTATTGTGCGCGATATCTATGTGACGTCACTAAGAGAACATTCAAAATTTGCGCCATTTTTTAGTGATTTCTAGGATATTTTCATTTGTGTGGTTGGTATCACTGCGTGACAACTTTACTATTGTTTATGTTTGAATTGTTTGGTTAGGGTAAACATCATGGTAAATATGAGACATTGTTTATAGTTTATATTTTTACCTGTGAATTGTCTCTGCCTGTAACTGATTACATGTGTATTTATTAGTAATAGAAAAACATCGTAATTTGTAAAGGTACTTTTTGAATATATTGAATCGACTTTGCAGTAATACTGTTAAGTTAAATACTAACCTTACATTTTTCATCCCTTTTATTTCTGAAAGGATCTATAGGATCTTTATCATAAAAGGATCTATAACCGGTAAATTATCGGACTAACCTCTACAAAACCTTGCTCCATGTTTAATAAAAGTTTACTTCACAAGAAAACAATACAACACGTCAAGTTGTCAAGAAATTTCACAACAGGAAATTTCAAATGTCAATTATCTAAATGTCGACTGTCGTTTGTCATCGTTACAAACTGAATATAGCCACATATTATCAGTGCGACCTCTTTATAGATACATATTCCCTAGTTTTCGTTTAGTGACGTCACGAATATAGAATAAAATTTTAAAATTGAATTAAAAATTTTCTACCGATTCAATCTTAATAATTTTTATCCTAATGAATATAAAAAAAATATATTTTATAAAAATACAGGTTTCCACTTTCATTTCGATTGAAGGAAAATGCCCTATTATATTTTTTTGGAAAATTAACACTAATATTTAGCATTTTTTTTTTAATTAAATTCTCCCGTACAATTCTTGTGAAAGCTAATATTTTAATTTAAAAAGCTAATGTAAGCCATATTTCTGAAGTAATCTTGATTATTTGAGGAGACTTGTTTTTCTTGAACTATTGTGTATATCAGCCAATAGGAATTCATCTAAATTAGTACAAAGATAAATACTCAAATGGTGTAATAGTTTCTTATTTTTCTTTCATTATAATGTTAAGTTAATAAATATTTAAATTGTAGATGTTTGAAAGTACAAAATGGGTGATGGAAGAACACGATGTGGCTGACAATAATAAATTCAATATGATTTTTCCTACTGTACTTAAACCACCAAAAAACCGGCCTAGCGCTCAACAAAACTTAGACGGGCTAGAAATTGGCATAATAAGAGAATTTCCCTTTTCAAGCAGCTCACAACGCATGGGTGTTATCGTCAGACGTCTTAATGGCACCCATTTTGAGTATTATTGCAAAGGATCTCCTGAAATGGTGTTAAATTTTGTCAAAAAAGAGTCGGTTCCCAATGATTTTTTGGATGTTCTGGAATCTTATACTCAACAAGGGTACCGTGTTATTGCATTGGCACATAAGGAATTGAAACTGTCCTATGCTAAGGTTCAAAAAGTACTAAGAGAAGCTATAGAAAAGGATATGGATTTGCTCGGATTGATTGTATTGGAAAATAGACTAAAACCTGATACAACACCTTGTATTCAAGCTCTTAATGATGCTAGTATAAGAGTTATAATGGTAACAGGTACGTTAAAAATTGTATATAAATATTGATGGGTTCTTAGCTGGTTAACGTTTTAGATTTTCGGATTTTTCTTTTGTCTTTTTATTTAATGAGAAATACTGTGAATAAACAAGTTGATTTTAGATATAATAATTAGAGGTTAGGTTTACATGCATGTGCGAATTTTTGTACTGAAACTCTTGTCAAATGTCCCATTAAATGTCTGCAGATAAAAATCTGAATATTAACCAGTGGATCATTAGGGGTGCGTTTCAAATCGTATATCAAACGCATCTGCTGCAGTTACACATAAAAGCGTTCCGTTTAGCAGATGTGTGTGAAGCGCTCATGCATTTCGGAACGGCTTTTGACACTTTGACAGTTATTTTTGTGGACAATTTATAATTTATTTAAATTCGTGATGGATGAAACCAGCAAAATTTCGGGCATTTTTGTTCTTGCAAAAGAATTGATTGAAACTAGCAACACCACACCACAGAATCAGTTCCCTTCCCTCCAAAAGCTTAAAAAATGAGGTTAAGTTGCCCGCAATGCATAAACGCATCACCTCGTACATGATGCCGCTCCTGCGTGCTACGAAGCCAAAAGTAGGAGGAGCTATGGATGCTATGACGTGCTGAATGCGAGAATTTGAACGAACGTAGTAAGCAAAATGTGCATAATGCGCAATTCGAAACGCACCCTAGCATTAATTAAGGTTAATTGACCTAGTGGATTATTAGTTCATCCCCCATCACTGAATATCAAATATAAACTCGATAAACTTAAAATATATTATTTCAGGAGACAACATTTTAACAGCTCTAAGTGTTGCAAAGGATTGTGATATAGTTACGCCCTGTCAAAGCATAATAACTGTCAATGTTGACAATAATCATCCTCCCAATCTATACTATACTCTAACCAATACCAAAAGCAAAGACCTACCTACTGACATAAGTATTCTGACAAATTCGGCTAGCGTCATGAGCTTGGACACTATTGAAAGTCAAGTGCAAACTATAACTAACAGTAGCATTGTAAAAACTGATCAGAAAAGGCCAAGTTTAATGTTGAATAATTATCGTTTTGCAATGACTGGGAAAGTATGGGGAGTTGTAAAAGACTACTACCCAGAGTTATTACCTAGACTTTGTACCAGAGGTAAGTAAATTTGTTACATTTATGTATGTATTTATTAAAAGTGTATTGTTTTTTCTAGGTAATATTTTCGCAAGAATGGCTCCTGATCAGAAACAACAATTAATTCAAGAATTACAAACTCTGGGATATTGTGTTGGTAAGTTTTAGTGTAATACATTTTGACTATTTATACTTGTATGTTTCTGCTGGTCCTTATAGAAGACATGGTTATGTTTCTTATTTAATCTGCTGTATACATGCTGTTAGAAGTTTGACTGCCATTATTTTAACAGGCGATAGTTTACAAAAATAAACAAAAAAACCCTATATAATATAGGTCCAAAACTATCAAAATATCCAATTTAATGTCCAAAACTTCAGTTATTTATGGAATCTGTACGTAATTGTCTGCATAAAATATTATGAAATTGAATTTTTACAACTTATATGAATTTATTTACTCTCAGTTTTAGTAGAATAACTTTTTTCTTGATCAATAAAATTCGATAAATTACATATTGCACAATATGACAACAGCACAAATAAATCGTCACTAGCATTTGACTAGCTGCCAGACACTAGTGATTAAACCAGTTGGTGTTTGAAATTCGTATCTGATATAGTAGTCGGAACATGTTTGTCTTACTACAATTTCGTTTGTCACTCTAAAAAGTCATTATTAAAATATTTAGCACCCGAGTATCGCGATGTGTTAATAATTTATGGAGCATTGTGAAAATTGGATTCGGAGATGTCGTGCGTGTATTGAAAACAACAGTGGACATTTTGAATATTTGCTGTAGTTTATTGTGTAGTTATGCATTAAAAAATGACTGTATTTTGATGTTCGATGAGTGTCTAGGTACATTCTTGTTTTTAATACTTATGAATAATTGTGCGACGTGTCTTCTTAGATGTTTTGTTGCATATTTTTCAAATTCA
The DNA here is from genome assembly GCA_963924545.1 of Pogonocherus hispidulus. Lineage (NCBI taxonomy): Eukaryota > Metazoa > Arthropoda > Insecta > Coleoptera > Cerambycidae > Pogonocherus > Pogonocherus hispidulus. The sequence goes on along the minus strand of OZ004697.1, from coordinate 34,766,185 downwards.
TATAATCTATTAAACTTATGTTTCTTTTTAAACGTTTACAAGTTACTAAAATTTAAACAATTACAATACTATCTTCATATTTAAAAATTCATTATTCCTTAATTATTGTATGATTCTAGTTAAAAATTAAATCCAAAATCATTATCATCTGAATGTCTTCACTTAATTATTCACGACTTTTATTGTTTACATTTGGATTTTTTGTCATCCACTTAAAAACAAGTTGCCACGCGCACTAGCCAGCTAAGCTTCCAGCTGTTCAAGAAAGGTCCAGTGTATTTGACACTTGCTAAATTGTAATAAAATTCTTTGATATTATTACTTAACATAAAAACAGTTTAACTTACGCTTATGTAATATACAACTTTTTTGTTCATTTGTGATTAATCTATATTATGCTGAAGTAATGGCAGTTAAACCCCTAACAGGCTGTATATCATTAGTTACCATGTTAATAATCTGAAAGTGTTCCAATTCATTAGTCTGGTAATTTTTTATATGAATTGGTATATTTTTAAAATACATTAAGGGCCTATACTTTTACACCTAGTTACCGTACTAACTAAGGGTTAAAACTAACCAGTGTTTAGAATGTGAGTTCATCCATTTACTTAAGACTAAAAGGCTCAGTCTACATATGGATTATATTTGACAACCAGTTAACACTTTAATCAGAAGTGAAACTACTGGCCCTTAATGTGACAGAATAAGTAAAAAAGAAGAGTACTAGGTACTTACCATGGTTCAAGAAATATCAGATCTTTTATGTTTATCACTGTGCCACTTAATTTTTAACAAAATTGGTATCAGAATTAATCAACAAAATTGGGAAAGATATTTTGGATATGGCCAATATGAGCTAGTTTGCTTTGATTTCATGAATGCGTACTCTTAGGCATAGCGTGTACTGAATTAGTGGTAATTAAAAGACGCATGGCATAAGAATGATGGCATGGTGTGGTGGCGGAATGACGAGCAAGTGGTATCAAAGATAATTAGGGCGTACTAAAATTACAAGGAGTTGATTGCTAACCTTAATATGCAAAATCGACATGAGAAAAAGTCAGATCAAAACGACACAAGTAGGCATGCCGACTGGTATCTGGGTACCCTATAACAACTCGCTACCCGGTTCCCATTTTAGTACACGATAACCCTCTAAATACCTGCACTCGGTCGGCCTCCGTGTGACTCATATGACAACTTGTTTTTTGTAGTTTTGCGTTGGCGGCGTTGTTAACAGGTTTGGCTTTATAAAATATGATCTAAATGGGACAGGAAGCAGGGAACATGAGCATTGAGCTTGAGCTCTTGAGCAGTTCATGAGCTATATGGGTTGATATCACGTAATGGGTAAATAACGGGTACCGGGTAATTAATGGGTATACAGGGTTATTAGCGGGTACCGGGTAATTAATGGGTAGTGGGTAAATGCCGGGTATTGAAAACGGGTACCCGGGTAGTAAAATTAATGGGTATCGGTATCCCTACACACATGTAAGACACTATAATATTAAATGGTTTTGTATAAAAAGAAGGCCATTTTGGGACTGTCTGAGATCTCCATTGCAACTGTACAAAAAAGAGATTTTTGTAAAGTACCAAAAAGTAATCTGATATTGCACGTCACATTGTAATTTATTTTATTCAAATTGAAATATTGGAACGGATAGCGTTTTTTCAACCCTGTACGCCGGCTAATATAAGGAAGTCAGCAGAAAATGCCACTTTAGAACTATTACCCCAAAAAAATCAAGAATATAGTGTATCAAAATCGTTATAAAAGATTATAATATTAATTATTATTCGAAGTGATAAGTCTTGTTGAATTTACTAATCAAATTATGTCATCTGTCCATGGTGACAGGTATGTTATGATTGGTTGTAAAATTATTTTAAAATATGAAAACTGGTGGTGTTGATTAGAAGCTGTTGGAAAAAAATATTACGTTATACTCATACAAAAAATACCTTTTCGAGACTCCTAAAATGGCCGGACTCTGCTACGTGTCGTCCCGAAAACATATATTTTTTGTACTTGTTAAACAAATAACTATTTTATTGAATGAATAAAATCACATTTCGCCAATTACAGTAGACTCCCGATTATCCTAAACCCGATTATGCGAACTCCGCATTATCCGAAACGACACATGAACCCGATTATCCGAAATGATTCTGGCTATACCTCCGCATTATCCGAAATTTATGAAATATGTATGTAAATATATATTACCAATTACCTCTTTCTTGAATTTATGAATGCAGATTATGTATTATTTATCCCATACAAGCGTATTAGATATTGTTAGGATTTATTACATACATCTATAAAAGTATATGTAGTCACTTTTTCCTATGTTTGTACATATTTAAATACATATTTATATATTTGTTTTGGTATTTAATATGTATATGTATTTAAATTGAAATTTAATAAATGCTCCTTATATAATAAACATAATATGTACATTATGTTAATGATTTTTCTCAATCTCCGCATTATCCGAAATTTCGATTATCCGAAATCGGTCCGGTCCACATTATTTCGGATAATCGAGAGTCTACTGTACTTATAAAATTGTGCGCTACACTCTTAAAGGGCTTATCTTGCATCCCTGGAAAGATTCCTGATCACTGCACATTTCTGTGCTACCAACCAAGTAAAACAAATTGAGATGCACCCTGTCCTCTAGGACACAAATACTACTAATGAGCGGAGTGACAGCAAAGAAACACTTGCCAGTTGAAAATGAAACTTGTCGGAGGCTAGTTGGGACTGTTTGGTGCTGCATCATTGGCAAGGCAAAACATAATCCCAGCACCACTGCACCTCATTTGTTTATGTACGTTTCGGTAATTCCACTTGCCATGTCATTACCACGTCACTTGTTCACAACTTCTGTATGCACCTGTGTCTTAGATATCTGATGGTGTTTCAACAACATCATTAAACAACATGACAACTAGGGATGTCGGCGGGTACCCGGGTACCCGATAACGACTCACTACCTGGTTCCCATTTTAGGACCTGATAACCCGTTAAAAACCCGATAACCCTCTAAGCATCTGCACTCGGTCGCCCTCTATGTCACTCATATTCATAAGACAACTTGTTTTTTTTTGCGGTTTTGCGTTGGCGCAGGTTTGGCGATATAAAATATGATACGAATTGGAAAATATTTGTTATGTTGAATGTTATGGGTTGATATCGCGTTAATAGATAAATAGCGGGTAACGGGTAAATAACGGGTAACGGGTAATGGGTAGCGGGTTATTAACGGGTAGCGGGTAAATACCGGGTATTGAAAACGGGTACCCGGGTAGTAAAATTAACGGGTATCGGTATCCCTAATGACAACCCAGTTTATGTCAACACAATGCCATGTCAATTTTACTATTGAATATTTCGTAAAAATATTCCATATATAAATAGGTTATTCATTATATTTAAAAAAATATATTGTCATCGACACCTGGAGAGTTTTTAAAAAATGTTTACTATTATTTTCAGCGATGTGTGGCGATGGCGCAAATGATTGTGGAGCCTTGAAAGCAGCTCATACAGGAATATCCCTATCAGAAGCTGAGTCTTCTGTTGCCTCACCATTTACTTCAAAAAACCCTAATATTACCTGTGTTTTGAATGTGATAAGGGAAGGTAGAGCTGCTCTGGTAACAAGTTTTGGCATTTTCAAATACATGGCGGCTTATTCTTTATGCCAATTTATATCTGTACTTCTCTTATATAGTATCGAATCCAATTTAACGGACATGGAATTCTTGTATATTGACTTGGCAATGATATCCATTTTCACTTTCTTCTTTGGTAGAACAGAACCTTACCAGGGAAAATTGGTTAAGGAAACTCCACTAAGCAGTTTAATGAGTTTGAGCCCTATCTTGAGCTTACTTTTACAGATAGTTCTAGTTTCTGTATTTCAAGTGGCATCATTTGAACATCTGAAATCTGAGGCGTGGTACGTTCCGTTTAACTCCACTCATGAAGAAGAAGTAGCGTGCGTGGAAAATTATACTTTGTATACCATTTCAAGTTTTCAGTATATAATTTTAGCTATTGTGTTTTCTAAAGGACCCCCATATAGGAAAAGTATATTTTCCAATTTTGGTTTTGTTATAAGTACGATGATTATGACAGCAATTTCCATTTATCTGGCATTAAGTCCAGCACAATTCCTTATCGACCAGTTTGAGTTGGTTTTGCCTAAGGATTTTAGTTTTAGATTGTATATGCTGGCATACGCAGGTCTTAATTTTGTATTAAGTCTTTTAATAGAACACTTATTAATCGAACAACTTATATTTAAGAAACTGAGGTTTAAATTCCATAAGGTTGATAAGTCAAAGCGTAAATATTTGGCTATTGAACGAGATTTAAACAGAGATACAAAATGGCCTATTTTAACCTCAGATTTCAAATCTGCTGCAAGCCCGATGAATCCACTGCCTATTTGTACAGCAGAAATAGTAATAGAAAAAGAAAACAAATTTGATAAGAACCATGTTTTGAATAAGTTATATGAGAATGCAGATAGTCCTTCGAAAGCTAGTTTATACAGCCAAAAGAGTAACAATACTGGTACATTAAATACTCCGGAATATGAAAAATTTGGAATTAATTTTGCTCTAAATTCTCCAAAAATTCAGACTCAATGTTATGTAAATGGTGTGGTAAATGAGAACGGATTGTTGAGTCAGGAAGACTTATTGTTTTCAAGCCTGCCATCAGAGAGTTTGACTAGTCAGAGTGAAACTTTTAAAAGTTTGAGCAATAATACCAATTATGATTTGGCAAGTTCACATTTAAACATTGCTGATTTGCCTTACGATGGTGTGAATCACTCCCCAATTGTATCTCCTATCAAGATTCCAAGTCCTCGACATGATGTAGAAAATGATGGGAGTTTGTCCAACTTTAATTCTTTTGGTAGAAGCCCCCCACAAAATTTAGAAAAAGTAAAATCTGTAGAAATGAATGTTCTAGATACAAATAGGTGAAATACGGTACAGCACATGCACTTAAAAATATTTTTTGAATTTGCTAGGTGACATTTGTTTCAAAGTATAAATTTTATTTTTATACATTTTTGTACACAATTTATATATACAGTATTATTTGATCTTTTAAATTTAAAAATAATGTAGATCAGGGATTTTTGAAATCGTTTTCTATCTTGGATGGATTTGTACTACTGCCAACACTTAACTAAAAGATCGGGCCCGATATAAACCCACAACACAATTAATCTAAGATAAGTGGGATAGGGATTCCAAAAATGAAAATTTTTTAGATGATTTTTTGTTTGTTATTTACACCCAAGATCTATATTATTTTTAAATTTGTATTACTTATAGAAAATGGGAATCCACAAGTAATGCCTTTCCTGCAAAAGTTTACAACGGATAAGCTCTAAACCAAATCTTGAAAAATGAACCGAAATTACATTGGCCATATTTGAAATAGACATGATACACTAAGGCCCTATTTTGAGTCACGCAGCAGTGGCACAGTATCTCGTATATTCGTTCCCTTTAATAGATGCGCATAATGGGGCCATGTGATTTGGATAGGAGTTTCAATAGGAAGTTAGTAGCTAGTAGTAGAGGCAGTAGTTGAAGTTATGTTATATGTTAAATGGTGATGTTTTTATCACAAAATATATATGTTCTTATCATAGAACTTACTAGAGTTAATAGGATACCAGTCTTTTCAATGAAAACTGGTAACATTATGGAATCCATTTTAAAGTTATCCAGTTATATACATATTTTATCACAATATGTAGGCATTACAAACAATGTCAACAAAGTAATTACAAAAGCTCCAAGTAAAAAAATATAATTTAATATATATCATACATTGACATATATTGGAAGGTTATGTTTATGATTAACGCAGAAACCACACAATTTCCTTTAGATAGTACAGAGCGGTTATGTAAAGTGTCCGACATACTGTCACATATTCATAAATCCAGTGTAATGAATCGAGCCAAAGGTACAAAAAGTATCTTTTTCTTTTATCATTGCCAGAATTCACAAATCATTTTAGATAAAAGGCTTTTATTTCAATATTCCTTACATCTGTCATCTGCCCACATGAAAAGCTCATTTTCTCTCAGATAATACAATTTTTCCAATGGATAATGTCATTTAACTCACACTTGGAACAATTTTAGTTATACAGTTTTTATTTTTATACCACATAATACAGTACATAAGAAAATTCTTAGTCATTTAGTGTGTGATGAATATATCTCCATCCTGTATTATCAAAAGTATGGTGCTATTCTCGAGCACAGAATACAAAAGTGAAAAGTGTAACTGAGTTGAAAGCATTAGTTAATAGAAACAAGTTAGGTAGATACGCAAGTTGTTGTATTCTACCAGATGATCAAAGCAACTTTGTTGTGGCCAGCTAAGAATTAGAAAACATATTTAGTTTTTGTAGCTTTATAATTATGAGTTTTTGTTTTTTTTTTAAATAAAAATTTATAATTTTTACTACTGCCAAATTAAGATTCAAGCATAAATACATTTTGTTTGTGAATAAATATCACAAAGTTTTGATTGTTTTCATTTAAATTTAATATAATGAAAACAGAAAAAATAAACATTATGTTAGACTAGACTAAATATAAAAAACATAAAAATTAATTATTATATTGAATTCTAATCTGTTTTTAATACTGTTTTTTATATTGTCTTTGCCTTCCTTCTCTAGCTCTACTCAGCCCAGATACAACTACGTGTAGTTGTATCACATTAATTGTGTAATTGTATAATTAATAGACTTGGCGAAAATGCGAGGGAGGACATAGGCATGCTCATTATAATACCCATATTAAAAGAAAAAATTAAGTATTAACAAAAGCAATAAACTGTTACAATTTATAACAATGTATACAAAGCTTACCATCTTACCTAGTTCGATGAACTAGCTTGATTATCACAAAATGTAGAAGATAAAAACTTTGCAACATCAGGTACCTATGTTTCTATAGTTGTCTCCTTAACAATGTTCGCTATGGTGAAAAAAATATGCTTATATTTGGAAAATGACCGCTCGATATCTACTAATGTAATACAAGCATATGTAAAATAGTCTTTGAATGCACTTAACGGCTCTGGAGATGCGCCATTAGTGCCATCATAAATTTGTCGTAATCTGGCAAAACTTTTATCTTTTTTTTAACACGGTCACGTACGACATCGCATTGTTTTGCAATTTTTTTATTGCACCATGTAATTCCTTATAGTTCTTATGAATAGTTTTTAAAGAAGCTTCAACAGGGTTGAATTGTAGTATCACTATTTTTATTTGCTGGAAATATTAGGCATAATAAGAAGCTCGGTAACTCTTCTGCTAGCTAGTAACAGTGGTAATGTAGGCTTTAGTGGGTCCAGTACACGTAGCATAACATTTACCATTGAATTTTTTTTACAGTCAGTCTCGTCAACTCATAATCTTTAGTGTACTTTTTAATACACCTTTGATGTCCTACCATGCACACTGCTGGTCTCCCTTGTGACTCGCTAAGCTTAATAATTAAAATTGTGTTTAAAAAAGGCACCGTTTTAGTGTTAGGTCCAGTGTTGCATATCATGTGGCCCCAATATGACACAATATTACCATAAGTTCCAGTTTTTTAAACATTGGAAATATTTTATAACTATACCATTATGTGACCTCCAACTATCTTCAAATAAATTACAAAAGAACTTTGCAAGGTACTCTATACGAGTATAACCTATATAGATTATAACTATCTAGTTATAAATAGAAGAGTCTAATAAAGAAAACTTATATCTCCTTAGGTTGCCTCTGTTAAGTATGTCATGAAATCCAGGGCTTATTTATGATTGGCCATCGTTTCCATATTAGGGAGATTTTGAACCACTTAAATTTTAACACACATAATCGTTATACTGAGCATGCGCAGTGCCAAAAAGAATATCTATCCTTTTTTGTTTACGCCTGCTCAGTATAATGATAACGATAAGGTAAAATTTAATAGGTTCAAAATCTTGCTATTATTGATCTAATGGTTATGTAGTAGTTGTGTGTTGTAGGAGTGGTCTGCACTGCCTGTTGAAAACTTTTTGCAGGGAGAACGTTCTTTAATTTTTATATCTGTATCTTCCTGAAACACAATATTCTATTTTTGAACTTGGAGTGATTTCAAATTTCAGTCCTTGAAATTGGCTTGTTATTGGATAGTTTACACTGTTTGAATAATCCATAAATGTTTATTGCTGATCTGTCCTCTCATAATATTGGCTGATCTTCAGATAATGAGACAGGTTTATTATCGAGACAGATTACTAGAATTATCTAGTAACTGAATCTGAGAATTATGGCTTTTATCATTGTCTCACTTCCTAAGTTTTAGAATTAAGTAGTGGGTGATCGAAAAGTATCTTCCTCGTGCCTCAACTAAAGCCTTTGAATTAGAAAATGTATTTTGTTTTAGCTTTCAATGAATATCTATTGTCATGTCTCAAATTTGTTATAGAAGTAAGTGTTGGTTTTTATATTCAATGTTTTTATGTTTAAATTAAATTTTAATTCAATCATAATAATATTTCTGCAATGTTCACGCAATAAAAGGTATTTCGGTTAAAATCTTAGTTTGCAGTGGTCAAGTTGAATGCAAAATTGTTGATAATTGTGAAGCTACGAACTACGTTTTCTAATTCAACATAACGCCGCCCTCAACAAAAAGACTTATTAGTCATCTGTAAAATTCTAGTCTTCATTACTTAAATCCGAATTGGAAATAAATAGTAGACAGTGTTTTTTATTTGTTTGTGAATAAATACATCTAAATAAAAAGATGAAAGGTATCAGTTATGTATTCTAGTTAACAGACAAGTTTTTATCTTATCCCATGATTTTTAAAATCAGATGTAATTGCAAAGTGCAATGCAAGTTTAAAAAAAATGGTTCACTTGAAACCAGTTATTTTCTGTAACCAGTTCTTGATATTGTGCATATATCATTCAAGGCTTTAAAAAGTATTTATTAGAATAACTTTTTGTTTTATTTATTAGATAAGTTCTAAGTTTTAGGTTAATACAGTACGACTTTCTTGTAATGTGTATGCTTAAATATTTAAATATGTTAAATTAAGTCAGACATTTTAAGTAAACTATGGTTTATTTTGTTGATTTATTGGAATTTTTTATAGGTATCTAATTTCTAAGCTAAGTATCATAGCTTAACAAAAAATTTTGCAGGTGGCAACTGTAACTCTTCATTAAATAAAATTTATATTTCACTATAAATCTGCAATAAAATAGCAGCATTAGTGGATTCCAGTTAGGCCAGTCAGTCATCGTCATCACTATAATTTTAAAATATATTTTATTTATTTTATTACCATTTGGTAAATTCGACTTGTAAATATTAGACTGGCAAGTTTTACTAAAGTAGTTCTGATAACATAGTACTATTTTGATATAATTTTGCTTCAATTTAGCAACAATTGAATTCTTCACTCCTTTTATTGAGATCGTTTTTCAATGTAGCAGTGAAATGTTTATGTGGAGTTACTGAAGTCATGGCAAGGCACGTGAAAAAAACATGAATTGTTCATGGTTTTGATCAGGCTGATAATTCATGCATGTTGTACTACCTCTTCTTATCTTGGGCAAGTTGTCGAATATGATTTATACCATGCTTGTTAATCAAATTCAGTATCTATTTTGATTACTTAATACTTTTAAGTTTGATCAATAAGTAAATATGCATACAAGTCGAATTTGCTAGTACTTAACTGTAATTTAATTTTCCAAATAGTCTTCCATTTATTGTTATAATATACTTTCTACTTAATATTTTGATACAAATCTTATGGTAGCCAGTGTTTTTATTCTTTTTGTGCAATTACCTCTAATATTTTATGGGGTATATTTGTAATGTATACATTTATTTATTAAATTATTTGTAGTGATTGAATATGTAGATAATGTTACAAATATTGGAATTGCATTCTATAGTAAAAGTTGTTTAATCGTAAGTGCCCAAGGAAACATGAAAATTGGATTAAAATAGTGATAGTAGGTTTAGTGATTTGTGATGTCCCCATTAGTAATTTTAAACATAATGGTTTTATTGTTGGTTCTCAATGTAAAACAAAACTAATAAATTGGAATTTTTTTGTTATTTTTCTTTTTTTTTTTTTTTTTAATTTACTGGAAATATTTTAAATATATGGGGAACGTTTTTCTTGTAATATAGTGTAAGTATAGTGAAGAAATTGCCGAAACTGTGCCAAATATCTGAATTTTTTAATAAGTTTTAATGATTCTCCCAAATTTTAGGTGAGTCCTTCAGATATACTACCAGTGTTTGGTATGAAACTTAATGCCTCAACATTACGAACCCATTTTTATGCACTAAAGTTCAGAAAAAGGTTTGGGATTAAACCGGGTTTTTTCAAATGGTTTTAACCCTCAATATGAAGACCTGGTCTTTTTCCAACTCTTATTACAAAAGTTATAGTTACCGCGATAGTTATACGGTTTTCTAAAGAATATTAAAAGGTTTCCGTATATTTGCTTCATTGCAAGTTGTACTTATTAGCTTAAATTGACAGTTAAATTTTTTAGCTTGAAAATAGAAAACTTTAGTTCTATGCGAGTAGTTTTTATTAGTGACAAATTCATGTGGCGTCTATAATCAATACATGGAAATTAAGAACACCTGCTGATATAAAATTATATATAATATCTAATGTCAATTGAGATAATTTTGTCTACTAATATTAGTTGTCTATTATTTTAAATGAAAATTTGTGTTTATATTGGTGTTGACAAGTTTTTCACCTCTTATTAGAGGTGAAAAACTTGTGAGGTGAGGTCATTTTGTTTTCAACTATTAAAAACAAAATGTTCTGGTAAATGTACAGGGTATTCGCGTATATTTTGACCCCCACCTACAGGGGTTATTAAGAAAGTTAGAAAAAAGTTTAAATACAAATTTGTTTGGTTTTTGATGTATTATCTTTTAGCTAGGTCGAAAAAAAAAATTGCATGTTGTAAACTTGGGAAAACCAATTGAACATAATATTTTTAAATGTGACACCCTGTATAATTTTACACGTTTGGGTAAACATTATTTTCCTGATTTCAAAAATATATATTTTGTTGACATTTGCACTGACAGTTTTCGAAATATTCGACAGCGAGTACCATAAAAAAATACAAAGAACTAAAAATATTTAACAGTAGAAACCAACAGCAATAAAAAATATTTAACGATTTTCGATGTAACCTCCTCAGTTATTTAAACATTTTCCAATATTTTCATTTTTTAATATTTTTTTCATGATTTATTGTAAACATTAAATATTAAATATTTCGAAAACTGTCAGTGCAAATGTCAATAAAATATATATTTTTGAGATCAGAAAAATTGTTTCCCAAGCATCTAAAATTATACAGGATGTCCCATTTAAAAATATTATGTCAAATTGGTTTCCTCAAATTTACGACATGCAATTTTTTTTTCGATCTAGCCAAAAGATAATACGTGAAAAACCAAACAACTTTTGCATTTAAACTTTTTTCTAACTTTCTTAATAACCCCTGTAGGTAGGGGTCAAAATATATGCGAATACCTTGTACATTTCAAGTTTTGTTGCTAGTAAATATAGAGATAATCCACATCTTTTAAAATCTGGAAAATATGCTCAAAAGAGCATAATATAACGATAATTTATTAGAAGTCATTAATTTGAGGATTAGTATGTATTGGAATGATCATAGAAGCAGATGTAAACGATAAAATAAAATTCGGCAAGTACTTTTAAGTATTTTAATATTTTATAATTTAAAGAAATACTATATCGTTAACAAACATATAATAAGACACATATTTACAAGATCACACATAGATAATTGTTTGGTATAATACCTACACAAAGTATTGCATAGAAAAATATAAATTGTTCAATTTACTACTAAATTTATGTTGATAAACCTTTTGCTTTACGTTTAATCCTTGCATAAGGTCCAATATCAGGATCCATAATGAAATCATAAAGAACTGCCGACCAACTGTCATGCTGAGGTAAGTTGTCATAAAATTCAGGTGCTATTTTTCTTACCTATGAAAAAATAAACACTTCACAAATATACAGATTAAATTACTTTCTAACAAATCACATTTTTGTAAGTATTTAGTTATGCCCTCTCAGTTAAAGTTGAAACATAGTATATTAACAAGGCTACAGAAAACATCAGCATTGCTACTCTCTCATCAGAAAACATCAGTACCTATTTCGAGAGACTTATGAGTTTACAATGGACAAGAAAAAAATTCTAATTTTAAAACATTTATCTTTTAGTGTTCAAATCAAACCAAATAAATAAAATAAATCTGAGGGTTAACTCTCAACAAAGTTAAAATATGCCACCTTAAAAAAATTAATCATTAAAACTAATAAAAGGTATTTTTCACATGTTCAAATTTGTTTAATAAATCGAATATATAAGACTGCAATTCAAATGCACTCTTTCAAAGAACAGTTTTTACCTTTAGGCTCTCTTTTTTTGGGTATCGAAGAACCATTCTTTTCTATATATGAATCTGATATTTTAACATAACTATAAGTGGACAAATATGCTTCTGTTACAAACTATACAAATCTTACTAACGTTGCCAGATTGAAAGTCATTACAAAAGAATGTGTCATCTCATGTTAATTTCATTAGTACCTACATACAGGCCTTAACAGCAGTTAGCTGGCCCAATAGAAAAATAACGGAATAAGCAATAGAAATTTTCAAAAAATCTCAATCTTAACTTATCCGGTTTCTCTGAACCAACGTACGGACATATATCTCCCATGTACATATCATACCAGAGACAATCATGTATGTTGCCTGAACAGTCTGACCAAAGAACATAAAATTAAATCGTTTAATAGATATCACGTATGTTTGAAAGCAGAACACTGGACAACACTGAGGCAAGCGATGCAATTTAAATTCTGATATATTTAAGTATAATTAAACATAGTGAAGAGATTGATTGCCACTACGTTTGGTTTTCTTACCTTATATACTACTACAGACATTACTGTGTCAGTTAATCATTTACCTATCGTCATCGACTATTTTTAAACTTAGTCATCATAAGACTATATATACATTACACAGGTATATGTAGTTAAGGAGAAGTAAGTGGCAAGAGTGGGCAATGGTAACAGTATACAGTATGTAATTCACAATACAGGGTGATCTACAGAAGGTACTCACTATTTCCTGAGTTAGGTCTTCAGAAATATATGTTACCAAAGAACAAAAGAATGTATACAAAATTTCTTGCAAAGAACCCATTTGTCAATATTTTATTTTATAAGGCTTTTAATAAGGTATATAGTGTCTCACATCTAATAAAAAAAAACATAAAACACACCACAGAAATGGACAACCTCCCTACTGAAAGCCTAAGGCTTGTGTAGAGGGAGGGTACACATGAAAAAAACGCAGACACACAACCATTCCCTGGGAAAGGTGCCATTTCTCCCCTGGCGAGATTCGAACTCGCGCCGCAATATACCCATTCTGTTAGTCACAGGCTATCACCCAGCACCTAACAGACTGAGCTATCGCCGCGGCGATACCAGTAAAAACTAGAAATGGTCATCACTATGTAATATTTTTTAAACATTTTGTATTTCATTGAAGATTCTAGTTCTATAGGCGATTTTCGCTAAGTAATACGCCACCTACTGGCGGCACACACAACTAATGCATGAGCCATTGGTTCAGTTTTACGTATGTATTTCTATTGTGAATTTTGAAATTTCCGTTGTTATATTTGGTTAATTGCTCTAATTAGATATGAATCATTATTGTTGTGAGCCTCATTGTTCTTCTTGGACAAAGAAAAACCCCGAGCTCAATTTCATACTTTTCCAAAAGCGGGAAAATCTAGAGCTATCGTGGAAACTAAGTTGGGCATTAAATAGTTACAGGAGACAAGTATGTATAAAGAAGCTAAAGAACGCAGAGTATATGAGTGTGCTCTTTACCTGCCTCTGAGAATTACTTTCCATAAAGGTATGTATGCTGTAATGCCTAATAAAGAATTTGAATATTTTGAGGTTAAGTTTAATTTTCAGATCGAACGCTCGAAAAATATTGAAATTGCTATCCCTACAAAAAAGCTACCTCTAAAATGCTTAATCTCATGTTTGACTATTAAGATTATTTACTAAAAGAAAAATAAATACCTTGTTGTAGTAACTTTAGGTTGATACTTATTTAAGCTAAAAGTAAGCTAAAGCTATAACATACACATTTTCCAAGGTAGGTAGGTAGGTAAAAAAGAGCTTAACAAAATCTATTTTGCAATAAATTTTAATTTTATATAACTACTTATTCTTTTAAAAATTGTTTTACAAGCTTTTTACCTATTTTAACTTCACAAATGAATACAATTTCAAATTTCAATGGCCCATAGGTTAGTACTGGTTACAGCCACTGTGGCGCTACGATCTTGAAATGAATTACGTATACTAGTTTTCGAGGTATGAGTCGCTAAATTTATTTTGTTACTTCTATTTTTGAAACTAATATATTTTAACTATATATTTTAATAGCCTTAAAGAACATTGGAAACCAAATTACTAAAGTCTTCGCAATAAATGGGATATAAAAATGACAATTACAATACTACAAACGGCAACATTTTAAAATATACATAATACTGTTACCTATAGTTCTCCCTCGCACCAACTATAAAGGAGTACTGATAGATTAGTTTTAATATGTTATTCAACTCTGAAATGAGTTTATTAATAGTTTTATTTATGGTTCCGATTTCTGAGGCAATTGGAGGCTTCAAATACTTACTATAATGGTATGATTTTTACTATAGCTATCGTATCTTTCAGTAATATATTATTTTTATTATAATAATCTTTTCAATTATTTGATATATTTTTGAAAATATTATAAAACATGAATTTTGTAGCAAGCTAAAGAAAAATTTAGTTGGTGTCGATTTATGGTCGGGAATTCCCAGGGAATCCGAAAATGCTGTTGACATAGTAGTGCTATTTAAACATAATCATCATAGTCATTGGGTATGGCTTATTTGGCCCCACTTCTGAAATAACAGTATATCCCATTTTCTTCTTTACTTAGCCATTTATAACATTACTAATGGCTAAGGAGATATTTTATATATGAGAATATGATGTTTAGTAATATGCGAAATAAGTCAATTTCCGTAGTTGGCCAAAAAGCCATGCCTGTGGCAACCCATAAATGCATGTTTAGAGATGTAAATTAATTATAGAAATTTACAAGAGATGCTACTTTTCAGAGGTTATGTTAAGACGTCAGAATAAAACTGGTGCATTATAAGATAAAATAAGCCTTGTATGATTGCAATTAATTTCCGCTTACAATTTCAGTTTTATTTTAGCTAATCTTCCTTTAAGTGTGTATCAAAATGTTTTGAAATTTTTTTTCACCATTATATTTCAATAAATTTCTGAAAATCGAAGTCATTTAAAGAAGGCACAGGAGGCTTCATATGAATGATAGCTGATGTTCACAACGCTATCATTTTACATTAAAATGATATAATGTTCTAGTTGTCCACTTAGTATTTCTAAACATAAAACAATTACCTGTGGTAAACGTGATCCAGGTACAGCAGGAAAATCATGGTGCTCATTGTGGTATCCTACATTAAATGTAATAGCGTTTAAAGGCCCATAATAGCTGTATGTTTCATATCCTTTTTTAAACATATAATGTTCACTAATGAAATGTCCTGCAACTGGATGAAGACCCATCGCCATCACTGAACCAAAAATTAGGTAACCCAAAATGCGTCCACCTGTAAATATTATTACACTAAATAGGCAATTTACAAAAATACAATTTTCTCTTTTCTTTTCTTTCTATTTAATATTTTTCTATTTTAATGATACATACCTACTTGAGACTCTTCGACTTAAATGATAGAGTTTTGAAATTAAGCCAAAAATAATTTAAAGTTTTTCCAAACATTAGTGCAGAAGAGTTCAACTCCTGATTAGAAAAATATATTATTTAACATACAAATCTACAATTTTCTAGAAAATTTTTTTTTTATATTGGTACTGTATCATTGCCTATGATTTTAAATACTTATATCTCTGTATTATGTATAATATATTCACATTCACCTTCACATATTGACTAAATCATCTAAAAGAATAATCTCTTACCAAAGTAATACACCACAAATGCGTCAAACGTCAGCTGAATTACAACATTAATAATTTCCATAACAGTGGGAGGCTTTGGATACGTTACTAAAGGCCTAAAAGCGTAAAAGAAGGGCTGCAAGATTACCCAAATAAATTTGCCAAATGTTGTGCAGAACAGCTTGGCTTCTAGATACGTTGGAATATCCGTATCCTTTATTTCGTCACCCTGGTACTAGAAGGAAACAACAAATTATTTTTAGTTTCTTGATTAACTATTTTCTGATACTGCAACCAAATTTATCTCTGATTATATTGTCTGAAACTTACTCGATGGTGTTCAAGGTGATACTTCTTAAAACTTATGGATATGGGAATGCCAATAGGTAAGTTAGCAAAGAATCCAAACAGTCTATTATGTAATGGCCTAGCATGCCCAAATGCTAAATTGTGTGATATTTCATGGATTGCTAGAAAAAAAAAATGAAAATGAAGAATGAAAGAAATAAAACTTAATAAGTAATAAATAATGCTTAATGAATCAGTTAATATTTCATTATTAAATCAGAATATTTCTATTGCAATTTGCAGAGTTGCTTTGATTTGAATCACAATTTAATTACTTAGTTGATTTAAATAATTCTTCTATGTATTTAAAAAAAATCGGAGTAAACTTTTGTTAAAATTAAATCATATTTTCGACAGCATGTTTATAAATTAGCATATTGAAGGTATCAGAACAAAGCGTGTGGGTCCCTTTATTCATAATGTATAACTCAACTTTCCATTTTCAAAACATTAATTATTTAAAAAATGATTGAATTTAAGTTTAGGGATTCTTGATTTAAAGTCCTAAAATAATGATTATAATCCAATATTCATTTCAGTAAAAAATATATCATTTCGAATTGTATGGTATCAAATTTCAGTATTAACCGGATTCGGAACTAATTAACCAGAATTAATATAATGAAACATGGTTGAAGTATCACAAACCGACAAAAGTAATTTTCTTTAACTTTTTAGGTTAATTTCATTCCATTTATGTGAATGCCATGCTTCGGTTACTGTACTATCTGGTTTTATGGGTTAAAAGATACTTAAGGTTGGCATCTGATTAACATTTTATCTCTCATTCCTAGTTTATGTTTTCTATGCTCATTAGTCCATTAATTTCTTTAAATATACTTTATTTATAATTTTTTACTTTTTATTTACGTTGACATTAAATGTTTACTCGTATCTTAGTGGCAATAGTTCTGCAGGTGCAGGTTTTGCAAAACCCTTCAATTGCTAATTTTTATTAAAATTCATTTATTTGGAGAGAAATTCTGTTATGGTCAAAACAAGAATACAAGCGATACATGTGATCAGTTATAAAATTATTTACATGATGTTAAAGGGCAAAAACATGTATTTCCTTGTAATTATGTAATCACAGTGGTACATCAAAATAAAAAAAAAATGTATGTACTTCTGGAAAATAACATTGTGCATTCTTTATGACGTGCACCGCTTGGATGTTTGTGTTGAGTTTAGTTGTAGGTATTCATTCAGATACTGAACTTCTTACACAAACAACAACTGACCTATCTATTTGTAGATATATTTGCACTACCTACATCTAATACTAATAATATATAAAATCATATATTATAATTTTATATATTTTTCTGTTTATACCTGTGGTTATACTGTTGTACAAAAAATAGTCAAATAAATATCTATAATAATGAAAATCAAAATATCCCCATGTAGCCCACGCCCTACAAGGTTTATTTAACATTTAAAGTATTGAATAATCTTTACCTCATTTATGTTTATATTAAGAATTAAATTCACATCTAATAAGTAGTCAACTAGAAAAAATAAGTTTTGTCGAGTATCACTCGCGTTCCACTAAAGCCAGTCTGGTGCATTACTGATGTTGCATTTTTTTTATATACATATATAAAGTAAATCTCAAGTTGAATCATCAAAGTGATGATTCTACCAATATTATATTACTTCTGATAATTATTATAAACAATAATTACTGTTATAGGTATAGATTTTAGAAAAGTTATGATCTAAAACACTGGATTTTGTGTACATTGAAATAGATAAAAAATGTAACGATAATTTCTGTGTCAGTTGTATCATTTATTTCTTTATATATTTTTTATAGCATTTACTATTCATCTGGACTGTTAAAGTATTAAGTAATAAAATATGAATGACTAGGTACGTAGGTATAGTAGAAATAACAGTTGAAAAAAAAAAAATTATACCTATTGGTTATTCGTACAATTTTGTTATCTAATATTTGAATAATGATAATCTGGGTTTACACACTTATGAATCATACATATTATCAAAATAAGAATTTGAACAATAAAAAAAATGCTGATTGAATACTAATAAAACACCTGTATTTAATGTATGATTTGTTTCAAATTCTATAAAGAATGTTTTCATCAGTTACTGAATCTGAGATATACATTATACTTATAATAGTATACAGTAATAATTTAGATATTCCCCCCAAAATTGTTATCAAGATATCAATACTTTGAAATCAAGTGGCTTTTATAACAAATTATAAATTATAGAGATTTTCATATAGAACAGCTTGTTTGAAATAATGCCAGAACTTACCAATGAAGCTAATTCTTCAGAGGATTACCTACTATAATATATATTATAAATGGAAGACTTGTAACAAAACTTTTATCAGGCCAATGAAAGAAAGCGAAAGATTTCACTTCCACATTTTTCATACAAATTTTATTTTGTCTAAATAAGTTGTATAGGGATTATACAAGCATTAACTACTCATTAAAAATTTAAATAAATATTGATATCACTACTTCCACTTTATTAGAAATGCCAAAAACATTAAATAGTGCTGTTCATCTTTTAACATTTGACAGGAAATGCGAGATAAAAATATATCAAAATTATTGCTTTTAGGCTGTACCAGTGTATTAAATAGGCTGTACCAGTATTTAAATAATGTATTTCCGCATCGATGGATTTATCAGAGGTTCAGTCGAATGGCCGGCAAGGTCTTCTGATCTGATACTCTAGATTTCTTCTTGTAGGGATATGTGAAGAGCCAAATTTATAAATAGATGCTAAATGATGTGGTACCCATAAAAGATACATTTACAACAATAATAAGAAGTATAACTCCAGAAGGTTGTTGACAGCCCAATTTACGAATTTGAAAATAGACTGGCATATTGTCAAGAAGTTAATGCAAAGCGCTTCGAACACCTACTGAAATAGTAATTTTTGTTTCTACAAGTTGTTTCAGTTCCTTTTACAATTGTTTCATAATAGTATATTATGCAACGATCATATGATAGCTATTAAGACACGAGTATGAGAATTATGACATGAGCCGTAGGTGAGTGTCGTACTAAGTGTAGGAAAACAAAAAGCGTAAATTGCATTTTCTAGTAATTTCATAACCCAGTATGTAATAAATATGATTGAAAATAATATAAAATATGCAGTTTTTTAAAACGTAATACAATCTTACAGAAAATGGACTAAATATGGCGTCGATTTGAACATTTATGTTTGTCATGATCACAAAACGCTGTAGTAGAATGACAGATGAGTGCAATAAAGAACCAGTTTCTTCACTAAATATAGGTCAATAAAGTTTTGTTTTTTGCATGAACGTAGAAAATAATTTTTTTATTAAAGAAGTTTGTATGTTTAAGTTCATTAACAAAAATGTTGTTTTCATTAAACGTTTATTGTCTCGCACACTAATGATCCAAATCTAAAAAGAAATACATTGTTGGATAGAGCATTAAATTCCCTTTGACAAGAGGTATTGCAAAAATGTTTACCTGTTCCCATTTAAGCATTTTTAAGAGGTTAGGTATTACCCCTCCGAGGGGGTTGAAAGGGATAGTATAGTATATTACATACTGAGGCGGAAAATGTTTCATTACTGTCGAGCGCTGTTTAGATAACCGAGGTGCGTAGCACCGAGGTAAGCTATAGCGCGAGACAGGAATGAAACCTTCCGCCGAGGTATGTATACGATTTTATTCACAACCATCTCTAAAAAAACGAGAAAACGGGAATATCTCCATTTATTCATTCATATTTTTTCATACTACTTTTCAATTTAGAAGACACTGAAAATCCGTTTCTATGATGCTGACACTATTATTTAATAAAGGGGGCATAAATTCTTGACTGTCACACTGACAGCAGTTTATTATTTTTTTAGTATTTGCTAAAAAACTAAAACCCAAAATTATTGTTATTGTAAACTGATTGTGTATAAATAAATATAAAATATAAGGGTTTTTCTGATGACTGATGCCTTGTCAAAATTAACGTCGCTCAAAATACAAACATCACATATCTTTCAGATGTTTTACTTTCCACCCTTGGGTGGAAAGTGATCACTTCCCGACCTGGACAGTAGCAACAGTTAGTAATGACTAATTTTCAAACTTCTAAAAAGTCAGTAATAACCTTATTACATATATGGTTGTGAATAAAGATATTTACATAAAAAAGTTATTTTTTCAAAAGTAGCTATTTTGCATTTTATTGAGTTTATGCTGGACTTTAGAATCTCACTGTATATAATAATTGACATTGTATGTTCTTATATCTAATTCACAATTGGTCCATTTCAAATTAATGTAATCATTTAATTAAATAGTTATTTTCATCCTTTAAGAGCCATTCATGTTGATATTTAATTTATTAATATATAAAATCAGTACTTAAATGTTCACATGGGTTTGTTAAGATTTTATTTAGGTACCTACTGTGAATAATCTCATATATTCCCATAAACACATATATACAGCTCAACATATAAATAATTATTATCAATAAAAACCTCATATAAATGACTCAGTAGTTTACACTCATACCATCAATTAGGAGATATGTAGTTGTAGCAAATAGCGTAGTTGTCAGAAATACTGTATTTTACATTACTGATAACTTAAATAATAGGAATTAGTATTTCAACACCATTATTTAATTTTTTTATGTGTATAGGACACTATATATATAATAAATGAGTCATACGATTTGTAGAAACATTGATAAGTATAAATAATTATCAATCACATTGAACTTGCATTGAGAACTGTAATAATAAGTAAACTACACTAATAATAATATAGGTAGGTAGGTATTTTGCATTACAAATTTAAAGAGTAAACATTTCTTAATGAATTTCTGTAAATCTAGTTTATTTCCAAAAAAATATTTCTTTACATACTTCATTAATGTAGATTTAACTATTTGCTGAAGAAATGGGATGAATAGGATTTTTCCCTACACTAAAAAGTCTACTAACAGTGTCTAATATACAAAATAGATTGAAAAAGATATAAAACAAGTTATTTTTCGCCATCAATACAGGCAGGTACATGAATTTTTCTCGGAATTTTTAGACAATTTAAAAACCTAATGTTAACAGGCTTGTTTTGGATCTAACAAGAACCAGTTCTGAACTGTACTGAGCGTGAATATATTATTCAATATTAAATAATTGGCAATAAGAAATATAATTTCGGTAAAATCTTAATTTTTATTTACATTCACTTTTTTTAACTAATACTGTTACAATAGGCACTAGTCAAATTGTAAACAAAAATTGGGTATAAAAAAGGTATTTTCGAAGGGCAACATCCTGCAGTGTTAATTGCTATGATTTACTGTAGGGAGATGCAATATAACACAATATTTCATTTTCATTTCATTCATCCAGGTCTATTAAGTAAAATTTCAGTAAAACAGTAATTCTGAAGAAATCTAAAGAGTAATAGGATATCTGCCTAGGTACTATTAGTTACAATTAATTTTAAATTGAAGTAAGTATAAGTGTGTGTTCAATGTAAGATTACTTCCTTTATTTTAAAGTATGTGTTTGAAAATTCTGCAATACATCAGTGATGGCGATTTCTCAGCACAATATATCCACTTGTCTGGGGCTTAACAGCGTTTTCCAATAAGTTAATTAAAGTAATTAATAATTAAGTAGTACTTTATTTTTATAGTTTAAAATACCTATACCTATGTATCTGCTATTATTACCTATTTTAAGAATTTATAATTACTTACCTAACATCAAAGAATGATTTATAATACCCCCAAAACAGTATGCAACTAGAAGAAGTACTGGCCATGACTTATCTTTCAGAATAAACATCATACAAAACTGAAGTAGAACCATACCAGTTACAACCCATTTAAAATTTGGATCATAACCAAATAACTTTTTAATTTGTGGGTACTTTTCTGAAAAAAAAAAGAAAGGTACTAATCAACAAATAATAAATAAAATCTCCATGATGGAAACATTTCAAAATTAAATTAATAAAATTAATAATAAATAGGTATTTAAACCTTTTGTAGTTGTATATAGGTAGATCATTAACAAATACTTGGTTTAAATCATAATCTATTATTTCTTGGCAACTCTAAATAAACAGGACTATCTTTCGGGTTACCTATGTATTAATAATTTATATATTATATATTTTTATTTTTAGAATAAAATATTTGTATTTATATTGACCAACTCAAAGACAATAAATTGGTCCCATTTCAACTTAGGCATGTGAGACATTTTAAAATGTACAATCATTAAATAAACAGTAAGTTAACAAATCAAACACTAACCTAAAATTATTTTTCTTCTGCTAGCATGTGGTTCCTCAGTATATACCCATTCAAAATCAGTTCTGGATACGTGTTGTCCCATTTTTGGCACCAAATAAATTAAATTATCATTCACTTTAAACTTTAAAATTAAAACTTAAACTAAGCATCTTCCATTACCAAAATGAATGAGGTAAAAATAAAAAATGAGATCAATCCATATCCATATGACATATGAGATCAACATGACAGCTGTCTTATTTGTTTTTACATAATCACCACAGATTATAGCGTAACCACAGAACACTACCAAAAGCACAGAATAAGTAGCTTTATACAGAAGCGAAGGTAACGATTGCGGCAAAACCGAATTGTAGTGCGCATGCACGTCACAAGTCTCACTTTTCTGATGCGCACTTGTACGTGATATTTTCGTTTGTGTTTGGTGGTGTTTAATTTGTTTATTAGTGGTTCAACAAAAACATGAATTCAACTACATTTTCATTTACAATATTTTAATTGCCATTTTTAAAATTTAAAACAATTTTTTTTCGTGTAGATTTTAGTGCCATATGTATTGATAATATTAAAATCATATTTCTCTCAGTGTATTACGTAGTACTAACTGACAAAGACTCCTCCAACATTGTTTCCTTCGCTTCTGTATATATAAGGTTGTGTTCCGATATTATCCGAGACCAACCAGGATATCGGTTAACCGAAATATTGGTAAACCTGAAAAATGTGTAATAAAGGAACTGGCTCGTTAATCAAAATGGATGATTAACCAAATTGTTTTTATTGGGATTCATTCAACCTTCAATACCTTATTCATATTCCGTGCTTAACTATTACTCTAAGGCGTTTTTTCGTCAGCTAACTACAACATACAATTGTTACCTGTGGTTACTTAAATTGACATTTGGTACGTCAATTTAGGTAACCACAGGTAACAATTGTATGGTATAGTTAGCTGACGAAAAAACGCCTCTAGTCTCCAGTCAAAAAATAAACGAAACTACAGATAATTTGGTATATTATAGTAAGATATAAGTAGCTTATAAGTAGATATAAGTGAAGCTTTCAGTCGACTTGGTCAAGTGGACTACAGAATACAATACAGAAAAGTAGATTTTTTTAAATATTTATTATAACTCTTAACGCAAGAACACCACCCCATCTGCCTTCACCATCTAAACAAAATATAATTAAAATCGCTGAGAGAATGAATTTTGCTTCTCTCAACGCTAAAACCTAACCCACTAACTCTTCGGTTGACCAACTGACCGCTCCCAGAGCATGGTCAATATTTTGACGTTTGGTTAACCTTTTTCAGGTGACCGCAATTCTAAAATTAAACAATTTTCAGGAATTTTTATTTAAAGGAACGCTTAACCGGGATTTTGGTTAACCAAGTTTAATATCGGAACACAACCTAAATAAGTTTCTTATTCTGTGCCACTTGATCATCTCTCCTTTTTTTGTTCTTTTATTATCAAGCATGACACGATATTTATATTCATCAATTAATTAATTAGTTGTGTTTTAAATACCCAACTAGAAATGGGAGAAAATTTTCGTTCCCATTTCGTTCCCCTTCGGGTGACAAAAGCATCTAAATTAATATTATTTTTAAGAAAATACATATTAAAGAAATTTTGTATCTGGAATGATGATGTAATTATACTAAACGATTTTTCTTAATATTTTGATTAATTGTAAGGATACTCTATTTTTGATGGTAAAACCTCATAATTTTTTTTAGTGCTGAAAGTAGAATAATTTATTTTTGAGTAACATTTTTATCAATTTAATAAAAAATTAGAACTAAAAAGTCTAAAAAAAAATTGCCTCCAGCGTGACCCGAACTCGCGAAATCAGCATTACGATTTTTGGAATCCTACGACTATCCCATTGCGCTACCTCACCACTTCTTAAAAATTGAGCCTGAAAGTACGTAAACCGTACGTGTCAACCTTAAAAATTAATTAGTTTTTACCGATATTCTAATTGGAAAAGCATTTCGCTTCAGTATTTTGATAATCAGAAGCGTTTGGCAGTCGGTACTATCGATTCCATTAGCCATATTTCTCATATAGGAAAATAACCTATCTGAAGTTTAATTAATTAGACGGTTTTCGTGGGAGGTGCTTGTCTCGTTAGTGCAGTCTCACATCGGCAGACAAAATGAGAAAGAAGTTGAGTCGGATGCGACTTGAGATTTTCGAAGACGAAATAGACGTAGAATGACTCGACGTACGTAATATTTGGAATCCTAAAATTATTTTCCAAAAACGTAAGTATTGATCACCAGTGAGGTGGTCGATAAAAAAATGTGGGCAAAGTCTCCAACAATCCCTCCCCAGCAGGGAATTTATAGTATTCCACTGTTCCGCCGACAGTGCCGACACCGATCGACGAAGCTCCACCACCCACCCGCTATGCCCAATATATCTTTTACCATGTTACCTACCACCTATATCCTATTATAATAGTGCATATTAGTGTATCATATCCTTGATCATATTTATATTATTCTATATATAACTATTTATTTATGATCATATCATAGGTCATAGCCTTGCTTATATAAAGATTTGTTTGGGTTTAGGGTTATACGGGAAAGATTTTAGAAGAGCGCAATTTGGGCCTTTGTTTGCCTTCTTCTATTTTTCAAAATTGTATCATAAAACAATACAATTTAAATATTACTTAGGACTTTTCCTTTAAACTCCATAATAGACACAATAAAATTACAACCGATCCATGGATATTCTATATTCTATAGTAGTTGTATCATGATTCTATAGGTTCCCGGTTCTAGTTTCATAGATTTTTCAACATTAGTTGGTGTTTGTCAGTTGGTTACAGTTAACATTTATATTTCTTGAATTCTTGAGGTTAGTAGAACTGTGGACCAGTTGTCAAACAAAATTGACAGTTCTGGACTCCAATTAAAAATAAAAATGTATTTATGTTTGTGATTACATATGTGTTGCAATGAATAATGTTGGAAAATATGCCTCCATTCCGTCGAAAAAAATCGGGAAAGAGTTTCCCAGTGAAAGTTTGCACTTTAGATGCAGAACTAGAATTTAATCTAGAAGTATGTTTATACATTTGTCATTGTTTATTTCCATGGAGTATACAAGACTAAGAATGTAGAAAGCAGTTGTAAATTCTGACTTTAAAACTAAATAATTGTTTTATATACCTTCTTTATACGTTTCTTTAAAAATATCAAATTTATTATTTTTATATTTTAGTGGCGCGCCACAGGAAGAGATCTTTTTGAATTAGTATGTAGAACAATAGGTTTACGTGAAACCTGGTATTTTGGATTACAGTACGAAGATTCCAAAGGTTTTATATCATGGCTCAAACTGGACAAGAAAGGTATAAAATGAATGCATTGCTAGGTATATTATTATCAGATATGTATTTCTTTTAGTTCAGGACCAAAGTATACAAAAAAATCATCAGACATCTTCTTTTATGTTTTTGGCGAAGTTCTATCCCGAAGAGGTAGCAGAGGAACTTGTTCAAGAAGTTACCCAACATTCATTTTTTCTCCAAGTAAAGCAGGCAATATTATCTATGGATGTTTACTGTCCCCCAGAAGCATCAGTATTACTAGCTAGCTATGCTGTACAAGCCAAGGTTTATACTTTTTCATTATTCTATTTCGCATGTTTAAATTTTTCATCCTTAAATCCTCAAACTTTTAGTCTCTTTAAGTAGAAGTAGGTATTTGTATTTACTTTGAAAGCTCTTTATTGTGAAATTATTAGAGTAGGAATTACATTTTTTATTACTGATTAGGTACTAATTTTTTTACTTAATTTAGAAATAGACCTAAGAGTCTCTTGGGCCCATTACAGCTAAAGATTGTCCATAGGGCAGGTTTTGTCACTGGATATTGTTTTTGCTGTAACTTCAATCTCTTTGAAAACACATATCAAAATTAACATGCAATACCTACCTATATTTTTACGATTTGTAACCAAATACATTAATTAAAATAATATTGTTACAATTCAAACAGGGAGTACCTAAAAAATGATTACCTAAAAACTTGAGTTGCATTGACTTGTTTTTTTGTCAGATCTTCAGTCATACTTTTTTATATTTAAAAATTTGTCATTTTTACTGTATTATTTTCCATTGAAAATAACATTAGGTATCTGCCTTAATTTTTTTTGTCATATCTGGCACCATCCTGTACACCCTAAGAATAAATATGATTATACTCTGGCCAAAATTAGAGTGACACATAAATAGTATTAGACTGCTTTTACTATTCAACGTATCAAATAATATTGAACCAGTAATAAATGATTGTGTATGCAAATTTAGTGTGCCACTTGCTACACATAGAAATTTAGAAAATAACTTCAAGTACTCTATATAAGGTGCAATTTGATTGGGTGTATTTTAAAAAAATTAGGTTCGTGATTGACTAATACCTTAACCTCTGATCAAATATGTATAAATGAATAATAATCTATTTGTTCCTACATAGAATGTTTGTTCTCCACAATAACAAAAGATGTAACCTCAATTTTATAAGGTTTTCAGTCAGTGTCTAACGTCATAGGTAGGTATGTTTCAAGGTGTTAAAATAAAAAAAAAACACAATATTTTATTATAGTCAACATAAAGTATGAGATTTGCATATTTCAAGAAGGATTTCTACTATTAAAAAGAAAGCATTTTGCCTTACTTATAACAATGTCAACCGTTACTAGAGACAAGAGTCTGAACATGTTGAACACTGCGAAAAAGCAGAAAATCATTGATTTTTACGAACTTTCTTGGACACACAACACTTAACACACAGAGAACTAAAATTTTATCTTTTTTATTCAATGAAAAGCATTTCTTATTTTTTGAAGAACATCAACAAGAATATTTGAAAACACTTGTATTATGATTGTTTTTTTCCTTCTTAGTAAGTAGTGAGATGTTCTATATAACTGAACTTTTAATATTTCCATCGAATAAAGTCTAAATTCATTATTTAAACATATTGTATATCTTCCACGTGGCATATTTACTTTTGTTTCAATAATACTCACATCTGGTAGTCATTCGAGGAACATTCTTCAACATATTTTCCTAACTCGACAACCTATTCCTAACCAAACAATTTTTAATTAAATTGTTTACTCGTAGATCAAGGCTTATTCGCAGGGATGGCTTGGCAACCATCCTGGTGATGGCCTAGGATGGGAAGAATGTCAACTTGGTGTTAATGTGAGAGATTAAAATCAGTTGATATTTGACTTGTCCCCCTAACTAATGAGTTTTTTCAGGTTTCCCTCACTCCAGCACTGAATGGTGGTTAGGGCCTACCAACGTAAGTCGTTCCTAAGGCGCAAATGCGGCCCGCGAAATAATATGCCGCCCCCTCTCCCACACAAGTCTCAGACTTTCGGGCTAATCTTTGTGATTAGAATGAGGGGTAGAGATATTATTATTATTAGATATTATAATCACGTTGTAAAAATTCAAGATATAATTATACAGTTAGATGTTACTCTTTAAAGATACACGAGTGACATATATTGCATATACAATATATTACGTGATGTCATACTATTTCCCACACCATACATACCTGGATTTGTTTATGTGTTCGTACGAAATAGAGATTTTTGGTAGTACAGTAATGGAAAATGTATCTTAACGTTTTTATTTTTGTGAAATATTCCAGTTTACTACTTATTTTTGTCAAGTCAGATAGGTATATGTTTTGTGAATTTATAGAAAAAATGGAAGTTTATATTTGTCCCGTCCACAAATAAGTTGAAGCTAATTTGTTTAGTATATATGTAGTTTAGAAATAAATATAAAACATCTAATAGTTGTATATTTATTAATTAATATTTATTTTATATTAATAGGCTTTATTTAAATTTATTTCTAAATGTCTGTTGAATTGTGCATGACGTCATTGACACAGTTAATTAACTTGTCATGTGTTTTGAATTAAATAAATGTTCAGTCGTGGAGAATTAATTTTGGCATAGAATTTGAATGTAAAAATTTTATGGGGAATAGGGGAATCCTCCCTCTCCCTCCCTTCCTCTCTCGCTCCCTTCCTCCATCTCTTATTCAAATGATCAAAGAAAGATAAAAAAAATAAAATAAAGAATGCATGCGGTTAAATTCAGTCAACATATCCATGTTTATTGATCTAGGTAATTGTGGTAAAGTAAATAGTGATTGATTTAATTATGTATAAAATTTTCAATTATTTTAAGTTGAAATATTTCTTGAAAAAGTGAAGCATTTTAGTTGTTGCATTAGATATTCTCATTTGACTACTACCTAATATCAGTTATTTTGTTGAATAATATGCTATTCTTACACAGAATGAGTTAATTTTTACAAAGATCTCAAGAATGTAACATTGGCAAACTCTTGGTTATGCAGACTTATGCAGGCTTAACAGATTCGAGGCGAGATTTTTTTAGAAATGTTAATTAGGTAATAATGATTACTGTAATTTGCACCTTATGCCTTATCTTATATTAGCCCCAACAAAATTTAGGCGAATATATAAAGAAAAACATGAGAAGCAGCACTTTTTCACTACATTTTGTTTTAGTTTGGTGACTTTGATGAAGACACATATAAACCTGGCATGTTGGCTAGTGAAGACTTGTTGCCCCAAAGAGTTATAGATCAATATCAAATGACATTAGAAATGTGGGAAGAAAGAATAAGAGTCTGGTATGCCGATCATAGAGGAATGTCTCGTGATGAGGCGGAAATGGAATACCTAAAAATTGCCCAAGATCTTGATATGTATGGAGTCAATTATTTTCCAATACTGGTAATAATTAATCTTTTCCTAGGTGTATCGTTCAACTAACTAAAGTGTTTTATAAAACGAGTTTTTGTAAAAAAGGTAAAATACAAACTGAAATTCTAAAAAAAAAGATAATGGTAAAATATATTTTTGAGTCACTGTATTGGACATTAACAGCATTAGTTACTTCATCCAGTGTTGGGAATAGGTACCAACTGTGAAAAACTTGTTGATATAAAATTCACTGATAATGGTAAATGGCAAGATCATTTATTTGAATGTTTATCTTACTCTTGGCAACTTTTTGAGTAGTGGTGTTTTAAATCTTGGTCGATTTAAACATCATATTACTTTAATTACAGAAATTAAGTATTTTAACATAAAGTATATTTTATATAAATAACTTTTAATGTTTGTTTAGTTGTAATATATAATTTTTTTTAAGAATAAAAAAGAGACTGAATTGTGGCTAGGTGTGACAGCCTTGGGCCTAAATATTTATGAAAAGGAAAACAAGCTACAACCAAAAACAACTTTCACTTGGTCTGAAATTAGACATATCAGTTTTGATGATAAAAAATTTATCATTAAGCCAGTGGATAAGAATGCACCTAATTTTGTATTTTTTAGCCAAAAAGTGAGAATGAATAAACTGGTAAGTCACCAATATAATTTTATAGACCTTCCTAATCTTATTTTTTCTTTTGAAGATATTAGATTTGTGTATGGGAAACCATGACCTCTTTATGAGGAGGAGAAAACCAGACTCAATGGAATTACAACAGATGAAGGCAGCAGCAAAAGAAGAGAAACAAAGAAGGCAAGTTCAACGAAATAGACTGGCAAGGGAAAAACAATTGAGGGAAGAAGCTGAACGAGATAGAGCTAATATGGAGCAACGATTGTTACAGTATCAAGAAGAAATACGATTGGCTAATGAAGCCTTAGTAAGTTTCACAAAAAAAAATTATATCAGTGTTTGATAAAGATAAAAAATCATAACATCTTTGTAATGTTTATAGAGAAGGTCAGAGGAAAGTGCAGATCTTTTAGCTGAAAAAAGTAGGGTAGCTGAGGAAGAAGCTAGACTCTTAAGCCAGAAAGCTTCAGAAGCAGAACAAGAAATTACTAGGTTAAGGTTAACTGCCATGAGGAAAGATGAAGAAAAGGTGGGTAATATGTATTGCCATTGTAGATGTAAGCCTTTATGATTAACTGATTTACAGTTACCATTATGGCATTGATATCTAAGTTGCAGCAAACGGCAAATAAGCAATGCATTGAATAAATAATTTCAATAAAAAATTTTGTCAAATGCACTGCTTGTGTTACAGGTCTCTCTTGAAAGAAAAACTAGGGAAGCAGAGTTGCTGACTGCTAGACTGGTAGAGGAATCGGAAAAGAGAGCTGCGGAAGCAAACAAACTGAAAGATGAATTGTTAAAAGCTCGTGCTGCTGAAAAGCAGGCTAAAGAAAAACTTTTAGATTTTTTAAGTCGAACTACCTCTTATGCTGGATCAAATACAGCATCTCCAATATCTGTAAGTACTGAACATCATTACATCTTACAACATCTATTTGTAGTATGATTTATAATAGATTTTTCAGTTCTGTTTACAGTGTTTTTTTCTACAATTAATTTTTCTATATTTTTTTTTCTATTTTTCCTTTTGTTGTTGCTGTAATTAAAATTATTTTGTTACAAGCTTACAATAGAAATTTGATGGATACTATCTTTTTTGTCAAATTTGAGGTAAGTTATCTTGGAAATAATATTTAGGCCAAAATCAGATAATCTTGATATTATCTGCCAGAAAACTTGTTGCCCAAGAAATTTTCAAAAACATTTCTATCAAAACAAACTATAACATTTTTATATTAAATGTCAACACTGTATATTATTATAAAGTAACAATATAAAATATAATAATTTTGTATCTTTTATTTTGATTAAACATTTATACATACTTAATGATCATACATAATAATCAAATTATAAAGCTCTGAGTAAGGTAACTTATCTTAATATATTTGTAAATTCATTCCTCATGCCTCTTGAAAGGGGTTGGAACCTTTGGTGTGAAGATAACACTGACGTAGTTTTCCACATAACACCAAAACACTATATTACACTCATAGTATATACAGTGAGGACATAAAGTCCCCCCCCCTCTAACTTTTGAACCACTGGGTAGATTGTGATGAAATTTGGAACGATAATATATGACTGAATTCTGCATTTTTTGACACATCAATGACAGCTCTGAATGTCAAAGTCACAGCTGGGCGTGCAATAGGAACATTTTTTTAAATGGAAATGGGGGTCGAGTAATAACTCATTTTGAAGCTATTTTTATGCTCAAAACATCCCCCAAATTTGAGAACATTTGGTTCAGTAATTTCCAAATAAAAACCAGTAATATCAGTTTATAACATAATCTTTTTACCACATAATCTTTATAATAGAACTTACCAATGGAACATTTATTTGTCAGGCGGTTCATGGTGGTCATTTTCAACATCTTTTGAAGTAACACGTGTTTTCTAAATTTGTTTCTGCCTCTACGTTTAATTTAAATTATTTCATAATTTTTTAATTTAAGTTATTTTAGGTTTGGGATGGTTTATTGTTATTTGTTTAATTTTAATTTTTGTTTTGCTTTGAATATAATTGATAATTGAATAATTTGTAATATGTATGCAAAAAAATGATATAACAGAAATTGATATTACTGGTTTTTATTTGGAAATTACTGAACCAAATTTTCTCAAAATTGGGGGATGTTTTGAGTATAAAAATAGCTTCAAAATGAGTTATTACTCGATCCCCGTTTCCATTTAAAAAAATATCCTATTATGCGCCCAGCTGTCACTTTGACATTCAGAGCTGTCATTGATGTGTTAAAATATGCAGAATTTAGTCATATATTATCGTTCCAAATTTCATCACAATCTACCCAGTGGTTCAAAAATTAGAGGGGGGGGGACGGACTTTATGTCCTCACTGTATATGAGTGCAGTATAGTGTTTTGGTGTTATGTGGAACACTACATCAGTGTTCTCATGCCTGTTGGTATTAGGTCTGAAAATTTAATAGAATAATTTGTTGTAACTCATATACTGAGATTTGTTTAGTTTTTTCATCTACCATATGTAGTGGAGTTTTATTATTTCCTCTATTGCATAATTTTTTTATCATCTACTTAGAAAACCCTTTTATTTTTCTATTTTTATGTTCACTTATCACTTAAAATACTTGCTATAGTTAAGAGTAATTTTATGCATCTAGTTTTATTGTTAACTTATTGATTCACTTATGATAATTAAGATTACAGAGTTATTGGAACCCCCTTAATAGTGTCGCGCAGTATTAACGACTTTATTTGAATATTGCTTGACCTTATCCTGTTCACAAAATTGTAGTCATTGGAATGAAGTAAAGAGCGTGCCTTGTTTTGACGTTATACTTTCTTTCTAATCTAAAATTTGTCCAAATTCAAATTAATATAAAGGTGCATTTAAATCAGAGAGAACAGAAGCGAACGAACGAATTCGTTTCCTTAAGCTTGCGTAATTTATATGGAGAACAAAACGGGAGCGAACGAACTCTTCCGTGCTTCTGCATATATTAGGGCGAACAGAGACGAACGAACGAATTCGTTCGGTCGCTTCTGTTCGCTTTAATTTAAATGCACTTTTAGAATTTAGAAAAGAAATTAAGATTCTAATATTTGTTTATACTACTTATGATATGTAAATTTTTTTCTGGTACCTCAGCTTGAGTACCTGCTTACCTCCTGAGAATTACCTGGTTTACTTGTAGCTTATAGAGTGTCCAATAACTCTTTATTAACGTTTCTTTACCTCATTTTAATTGATATTGTTACTTTTCATTTAAGTCGGTTACAACTCTCTATCCCCCACCTTTGAGTCCCGGATATGGACCGGACTTATCAATTTTAGATAGCGAGGCATCCACTTCTCCAGATTTAAATTTGAATATGAACTCATACGATCTAATTGCTCATGGAGATGCTGATCAACTCTCTTTGGAAATTGAAAGAGAAAGGTGAGTTTATTATATTTAGTTATGTTATTTATCTGCTATCTATCTATAATTTTCTGTATGGCCCATAATGTTTTTTGTAGGGTGGATTATTTGGAGAAGTCCAAGCATCTCCAAAATCAATTAAGAGAATTACGTAGTGAAATTGCAGTACTAAAAGTAGGAGATAAGCAGACCGATTATGATCAGTTGCATGAAGAACAAGTAAAGTTAGGGGAAAACAAATATTCAACACTAAAAAAAAGCAAATCTGGCTCGACAAAAAGCAGAGTGGCATTTTTTGAAGAATTGTAAAGATATTATATTTACGAGTTATATTTATGACAATAAGATATGTAATAAATATTTTTAAATAAAATATTTTTTTATTCAGGAATCTATTTTAGTAATATAATAATAATAATAATACCCAACTGAAGTTTGAAATTAAAATATACAAGTAAATTATCTTTTGTTATAAGCTTTATGAATATCTTTTAAAAAGTGTTGCTACATGGAAATTTTTAGTGATAATAGTGTCATAGGTATATACAGGGTCCGGTAATGGAATGTGACATATATTAGTGCACTTCTGTGTTATACAGAAATGGGTAGGGGAGCTCTGCCTACGGCTATTGTGTTTATTGCTGTTATTAGATGGTGTTTAGTAGCCAAGGACAAGCCCTGTACTCTATGAGCTCAACGAGAATATAACACAAGGGGTAGAGATAGAGGAATTAATGAAATACTTCGACGCGCAGCTTTGAATCCCATCGGAGAAAACATTGAAAACAGTATAAAGCTGGACATTTACACCCGGATTCATGAAAGAGGCGTAAGGCGTTGGTCGGACTAACGAACTTTGTGGCGCCGACTACACCTTTTATTTTAACCCGCGCAACAAGGGCACAAATTTTTCGCGTAACCTTCGCTAGTCAGACTAACGTTAGGCCTCCTTGATGAACCGATACGTTACAGTCTAACACAATTAATAAAATAATTATAATTTCTCATCATTTATCTTGTAACAATGTTCCATCCCATTGCAGGACCCTGTGTATTGGAGGTTTGGTTAAAATCTGTTCTGAAATATAAAACAGTTTTCTACAAAATATCAAAACATTGAAGGTATCTCAACCAATCAACATTTTCTATTTGCTTTTGCTTTTATAATAAATGTCAAATACCTACTTAGTAAATATATGATTGGTAGTAGACTAATACACTCGCCCATTCATAATTATGTGTAAGTATCATCTTCATATCTTAATGTTAATAATAAAGGTTAAACAATAAAAATAGCAGAGGTATTCATAAACTTGTTATTGTTTATTATCTAACTCCTTAATAGCTTTGGATAAGATTAGATACAATTTATAAACAGATTGCATGAACTCTCTAGTAATAGAATAACAATGAATAATCTCTTGAATAATAGAGGTATCTACTTGAGGATTAAGATCTCTATTATAATAATTTATTTTTGAAGGAGTAAGTATTTAGCAATCTATAATACCACCCTTGGTTCTAGAACAAAATTATGCTAAAATTAGAGGATAGTTAGAGGTAATTATTCTTAAAAATGTACAGGGTGTAATCTTCAGTAAAATAACATACTACATCCAGTAAAGAACTACCAGGCGAGATGAAAAATCTGAAAATATGAGAAAAAAGAGACGAAAATATGTACCTACTCAAAATATATAATAATAATATAATATATAATAAATATATAATCTCTTAAATACATATAATTATTATGAGCTTCTGCAACTGCGCGTACCATAATATAGATGGCGACTATAGTGGACCCAATTTTGTAAGATGTAGGTACATAATTACCTATTTACCACTCATTCGGATGATGACTAAAGAGAACGTTAAATAACATACAATGTGCAAACTATATACAAGATATTTATCCAACTACACCCTGAAAATTAGTAAAAAGAATCTGAAAAGAAGGGGGTTGGAACCTTTGGTGTGAAGATATCACTGACATAGTTTTCCACATAACACCAAAACACTATACTGCACTCGACGCGCGTTTTGCCAACCAAGTTGGCATCATCTGGAGATGATTAAAACTAACATCCTAACCTATCCTAACACTGTGTCCTATTTATACCTAAACTATTTTCACGGTTCGGTGAACCGTCGCCACCGCTCAGTGAACCATCGCGATTGATCAGTGAACCGCCAACAAATAAGTCACGGTTCACTGATTGTCGCGGCGATTCACTGATCAGTCGCGATGGTTCACTGAACTGTAGAAATAGTTTAGCTGTAAATAGGACACAATAGGTTTAGTTTTAATCATCTCCAGATGATGCCAACTTGGTTGCCGAAACGCGCGTCGAGTGCAGTATAGTGTTTTGGTGTTATGTGGAAAACTACGTCAGTGATAGTAAAAATAATGAATCTTTCAGTAATATTAATATGAAAGCTCAAGGTCTTGATCAAATTCCTAATTTCCATCATTGTACAGACAAGGTACCTTCGGCTTTTAAATCTTATCCCAGGGATGGAACATCTTCTACACAAACCTCGCCTAGCTTATGTAAATTCAGCGATGAGGGTCTTGCCTGTAACCCTCAGATTAACCAATTGTTAATCTGAGCTGTAATCCCCATCCACTATAACTGTGAGAAACGTTATTGGTTATATATCGCTACCACGACTAGTCCTAAAAAGTTATGCTTAATAGAA
This sequence comes from Pogonocherus hispidulus, assembly GCA_963924545.1. NCBI lineage: Eukaryota > Metazoa > Arthropoda > Insecta > Coleoptera > Cerambycidae > Pogonocherus > Pogonocherus hispidulus. The sequence goes on along the minus strand of OZ004697.1, from coordinate 34,729,740 downwards.
TATGCATTTTTCCATCCCCAAAATACGGCAAATCTTGCTTTGTAATTCAGCGCTCGGCGCGGCATATTGCCAGGAGAATAGCTGTTTTGGCTTGATTTGTTTTAGTCCTTATTTAATATAAGGCGTTTGCAGATGGAGGATGATCTTAATGACGTCCTTACTATTCGTAGTTATTTGCTATAAGTTACAGACATTAATATGTGTGCATGGACTATTTGATTACGAAAGATGATATCATTTAAGGGTGGAGATTCAGGGCCGCATATCATTTTTTTTTTCAAGTAGTTTTAGGTCACTGAAATGTTCGCAAAATAATATCATTTTCTGAAAGAGCAGGGAAAATTACATAAAAAGGTACTCTTATCTCTGCAATAGATGCACCGTTCTCGAGAAAATTGCAAAATGTGATTACCTTATTGATGGTGATTATAACACAATATTTGATAAAAAACAGACGAGAACACAATATTTGATGAAAAACAGACGACAACGCAAAATTTGAGTTTTTTGTAATAAACGATTAGGTGATTAATATCTCCCGAAAAGTATGTAATATTCTTTAAATTTTACAAACATACAACATAATTATTTGCCGTGTGTTCTTGTAAAAAAAGTTATCATAAATATTGTATTGCTATTGTACATCAATGTAGACATGCGTTTTATATATGGACGTGCCAATGGTATTAGCTGAGGATTATCTTAATCGTTCAGTTTCTTCAGCTAGAATGTTCCCAGATAGCACAAAGTGATTCATAGAATAGCTTTTGAATATTCTTTTCCAAGATTCGAATATCCTGAGATCATACATTAATGGATTAATAGAAGTTTCTCCGCAAATATCTATAAAATGAAAAAGTACACTGTTTTTTTCATTCCATGATTATCCTGTAATTGTTCTTGGATATGATTGGGATAATTTTAGATTAAAGAGATTAAAAAACTTCTAACATGATATTTTATTGATTAAACTGCTTAACAAACCTATTGTTAGACGAAACAAGCCCATGAATAGTAGGTATACAGGTTTCATTAACAATTTCTTATGAAAAACCCCAGACGAATATTCTTATATCATTTATAAAAAAAAAAAAAAACTTATTTGAATATTCCTGTAATATTTTTTGCAGATTATTCTATTAATATTAAGATATTACATAAAGATATTCATGTAATATTGTATGAATATTTAAAAAGTATATTCTTTATGGGAGGTTGAGAAAATATTCTGATTAAGTTGTACTATGTGGGTTCAATATACTTCAGGAATAGTGAAACATGTGGTAAAAACTTTAGCAACTCTGAAAGACCGATTATCAGTTCCCATACCCGAGGTAGAAGAGCAAATTTTGGAGGAACGGGGAAAAACTTTATAATTAGCGTTGGGCGGATTGCAGCTCAGGTAGATATTAAGAAAGTTTAAGGAATATAAATAATATATTCTGTAAACTTTGCAATTAGTCATGTCATCTTCATATTTGGAGAACCCTTAGCCATACCATATATAAATTCATACCATATATAATGTTTACAAGCACTTAATCCATCAGACAAGATGGCAGATTAATATTTTGTAGATGGACTGAATGGCAAAACACCCAAAAACAATCTTCATTTAGCAACATTCATACCGACAGACAGAATTTTCAGTTTGTATAACACACACATTGGGACGATCAGAATTCATGGCTGACGTGCTGTTGTTGAAGCCAGACATCAACAACATGTCTGGATTAGGATTCTGGCAAGATAGGTTAATAGCAGTTGTTATATTGCTTAAATGAGATTTTTTTTAAGAGATGTGTTACGGTCATTACTTAAAAGGGTATCTAAAACTAAGTGTCATGCATGATGGCACTTCTTCTCATTATCGGTTTGGGGGTAGCTAAATGAAATTTACGAACAAAGGCGGATTGGACGTAGTGTACCAGCTCAATGGTTACCTAAGCCGCCATAGTGTTAGAAAAAGAAAGGAAAACTTTAAAACTAAAAAATAAGTGGCAGGAAAAGAAAATCAGACAAAAAAATCAATAAACCGAACAACAGCAAAAGAAAGAGGGAGGATGAAGAAGATGAGGTATCTATTGATGAGCGCCTTATTTGCTGTGAAATATTTCTAAAACTGTTGCGGAAGAGAGATGGGGTGTGTTAATTGCTAACACTGGCCACGTGACGAGTGTCCTGGAATTGATGGTAATGATTGTGACCCATATAGATTATTGCGTATTCAAAGTATAAACACCGTTCGTAGGAAACTATTTTATTACAGATCCGTCCATTGAGCTAACTTATAATTTGTTTTCAATAGTTCCATTTTATATAATAAATAGTTCAGTGGTTCTGTTAACTAAATTATAATGGACTGTATTTACTAGACTGTAAAAATGATTAAATGAGAAAACGGCTTACCATTTGGCTGCTCCAGTGAATCTTGTTTCACAGAGGAAGAAGAAAGGGGTAGATTAGGATACTGTGAGGATACTAGGATACTATTAGGATACTAGGGGATGTGAAATACGGCAATTACTTTGTATTTAGGTAAGGATATCTAACTTTTCAACCGATTGAAATAAAATTCACTTGGTTGCGGGTTCTATACTACCTACTACCGATGAAATTCTTTATCGCAAAAAAACTCGCCACCGTAAAACTGGTGAAGACTATTCACTGTACATACAAACAGTGTAATTTAATGAAATAGGTATCCCAGCTAACAATATAAAGGACTAAAACAGGTTTTATTCCATATCATAAATGCATGTTTAATAAAACAATGTTCATTGTTTTTTTTTGTTTTCATTTCCAAATAATTTTGTCTTTTACGTAAATATAATATTTGGATAATTTTATATTACTTGAAGGAATGATTTTACTTTACTCTCTCAAGTCTAAGTCTAACGAAAAATGATCTTTTGGCAACATATTATATGGAACCTCAAGTACAATAGTTGTAGAATCCAGTATAATATATGTTAATTATCTATGAGCTTTATTCTATATTCTTACTTTAATTATTTTTTTATCATAAGGGGATCATTTTCCGCTACCCTTCTGTAAATCTTTGTGAGACCACTACATAATTTATACAAATATCAAAGTAGGTACCTAAAAGAAGATAATAATTATTTACAGCAACCAAAAATATAAACATATGTTTTTACAAGAAATATGTACATGCTATATTACACAATTCATGATTTGACCAAGTTTTATTAATACTGATTTTCTTTACTGTAAGTAAAAAACTAAATATGCGAGTAGCAGATTAAAATATGCCAGTAATTTTTGCGTGTTATCAAACACGCATAACACTAATACCTACTAAGAGTATTATTTTTACTTGTTAGTTTCTCGTTTTTAGACATAATATGTATATGTTAGTAGTGGTGAGAAACACACCGTAGTGCCCTCTTTAGGTCTTCGCTACTATCTATCTGACTATTATTGTTAAATTGATAGCCATATAACGACCTGCTTTTCCGCAGCCGCCATTATAGCAGTGACCTCTATTGTCTTTGAGAAAGACAATCCTACTTATTTATTTGAAGGAGATGCCGAAAATAACTACTCCACAGGCAACGTGCCCCGACTGGCATTGCATTACTCCGCCATCTCCATAGGAGTCGTCACATCGAGACCAACCACCAGACACCGAACGGTTTCGCGCTTATACGCTCGTCAGAGTTCCATAGGTAGTGGAAAATATGTTAATATTTATAACAGTGTAAATAACTATTATTTTTAAGATATGTTGAAAACAACTACTGTAGATATGTTGAAAACAACTACTTTGCGTGTAATATTGCCCCCCCCCCCAACATTGAATTACAACGGCATATCTTTATATAACCTCAACTTATTTTGTCTAATACATTTTTATCTACATCTTTTAAATAATGAAATATTAAACAAGCATCTACATTACATTAAAAATAATTATTTTTGTCACATACCTTTTGCATTGCATTTTGTTGAAAACATTTATATTTTAATAACAAAACTGAAATTGCTTCTTAACCTAATGTACGATATATATTTCTACTTCCGGCGTCTTCAGGTGCATGTGTGGCAGGAGGTTTAAAATCTAAGTATTGTTAAAATTTAAGTACAAGAAATATATGACAATTAAACTGATTTTAAAATTACAATGATTTCAATGATTTTAGGGTCAGTTTATGTGACATTCCCTATAGCTAGGCGTAACGCATTTTGAGATATTAACATTTAAAGAAAAAAGTTGATGTATGCTATGATGCTCAAGAGTGTCTGTAAGTTTTTCCGTGAAAATGATATTAAGCTGATTTTTTGTATTCTTAGAGAACTTAAGCGAGGCTAAATTATGGTTTATCCATATATTCAAAAATATTATACCAATTGTTCCATTTTCGCTGTTACATTTTGGAAATTTCAAACAGCAATAACTTTTTAACTCAAATGGAACACTATATTGTTCCAGTCTATATTGCGCACATTGAATATCTCTTTTAAGCTATATATTGTAAATATATGGGCTTCAAGTTATATATTGCAAATTTCTATTTTGGCAGTTTTCATAATATCGAGAATGTTATCAAATTTGCCATGGACATAAACATTTCAAAAATAATAAAATCGGTTTGCCATGTGTCAAGTACATATTGTTGTGTTGTGTCTGTATAATTTACACTCATTATAAATAATTACTATTGTAATTACGCCGGCGCGCTTAAACTACTCAAACGAAGATTATTTAAATTTATTATTTTTGAAGAATGTGACAAAGGTGTAGCAAGAACTTGTGATACATTTGCTGCTCGATATCCGCAAAAACGGAAGCCATCGCCAAATCAGTGAAACAAATTTTTGAAAACTTAAAAAGCTTTGGTTCCGTCAAAACAAAAAATGAAAATGTTAAGCCTATTGTTGTATGATATCAAAAACTATACTGGGAAACTAAATAATAAAATATTAATAATACACTTGTTTTAGCAAGTGTTCAAAATTACGTCCTTGAACTTCGTGACACTTGCACCTCAGGACTAAATTCTCATGGTTTGATTTTTTAACTGGGTTTACATTTAAATTAATACATGCATTTCCAACCCTTGCCATACAATCCTCCATGGTTGTTAAACTTAATTTTTAATGATACCCCTTATAAAAAATCTAGCACCGATAAATCCGGCGAACGAGTTGGCCTGGCCATATTAGGTCCATTATTTGCTATCCAGCGATTCTGAGATAAATCTTGCAAAAAATTATTAACTAGGTGACTTTTATGGGGATGCGTGCCGTCATGTTGATAACATATTTTTCTGTGTTCGACAAGAGGTAAATTATCTAAATACGTTACTTCAAAATTTTGTGAGATGTATGCTGAAATCATAAAACTATTTTCAACCTACCGTTTAAATTTTCTTCATAGAAATGCAAAGCTACCACGCTATCATTTCTTGCTGCACAGTAATCATTAAATTGCCAACTTTCCTGAAAATTTTTCACTCTAAAGGCATGGGGATTAGTATCATTCCAATAATGAGTTATGACCATTAAATATGCCATTTTTTTGTAAATTTTGCCTCATCGCTCCAAATTATGTTATCTAAAAATGCTTGATTCTCACGATAAGAAGTTAAAATATATTCACTGAACATAACGCGTTTTGGAAAATCAGTTTCTTTCAAGTGTTGGAGTATTGAAATGGAGTAAGGATGAAATTTGTGTTTCTTCCAAATTCTGCGGATAGAATCTTTTAACAATCCTGATTCCACGGCGCTACTTGTCTTAGTGATGATGTTGGATACGCAGCAAAGTATCCCAAAACTGCAATTTCTATGTTTTCGTCATTAACAACAGGCTTTCCTTTTTTCAATTTTTTCAAGTTTTCAATAATTTGTTTCACTGTATTTGGTGATGCCTTCCGTTTTTGCGGATATCGAGCACTAAATATATCACAAGTTCTTGTTAAAACTTTAATATTTTCCAAAAATAAATAAATTTAAATAATCTTCGTTTGAGTAATTTAACGCACCGGAATAATTACAATAGTAATTATTTTTTATAACAAGTGTAAATTATACAGACACAGCACACAACAATATGTATTTGACACATGCCAAACCGATTTTATTGTTTTTGAAATGTTTGGAATGTTGAAATGTCTTTAGCAAATTTCATAACATTTTAGTTATGATGAAAACTGCCAAAACAGTAGAAATTTGCAAATATATTCAAAAGTAATAATCACAACCTTAATAATGCTTATATGGCTTGAAAGAGATATTCAATGTGCGCAAGATAGACTGGGATGAACAGGGTGTTCCATTTCAGTTTGAAAATTTCCGGTTGTTTGAAATTTCCAAAATGTAACAGCGAAAGTTGAACACTTGGTATAATATTTTTGAACATATACATAAACCATAATTTAGCGTCGCTTAAGTTCTCTAAGAATACAAAAGTTAAGTTACTTAATTTCACATTCCGGAAAAAGTTGCGAACACTCTTGCGCGCACCACAGCATACACAATTTTTTTCTTTAAATATTAATATCTCAAAATGCGTAACTCCTAGTTATAGGGAATGTCACATAGATTTATCCTAAAATTTTCACTTATAATTGCACAAGAGGTTTGTGTTTGTATTTTATCGGATAAATTTGGATTGTTTAATGAGAAACTGTTGCCTAGCAATTAGACGAGAAAAACTGTCAACTATTAAAAACGCGACACCGAAGGTGGAGCGTTTTTAATAGTTGAGCTCAGTTGAGCTTTAATAGTTGATTCAGCTCAGTTTTATGATGGATGACGTATAACTGATGGATGTGATGAATTTATGCTGGACATGTGATTCCATCAGAACAATTATTGATAGGATTAATTTACGAACTGAAGTTTGGTTTAATGATAGAATGATAGATAGAGCCTTGAGCATAAACGTCCATTTCATGAATCTCTGTGAGTAAGAATTTTGTCTCCCCAACCAAAATATCCACTGGAATTTGTTTACCCTCCATTGTGATTAACAAATCTACTAGGTACTTTGTGCTTACTTTTATGTTTTTATCAAAATTGCATCCCTTGAACCAAACAAAAAACAACATCCTAACCTCAAAATTAATGACATGACAATTTTGTGATGAAAAAAAGAGGGGGACTTTTTTCCATCACAAAATTTGAAATCATAACTATTTAATGATGGAAGTGATGGTTTTCTGATGGAACATCATACAATTTTGTGCTTAATTTACGAACAAGATTGACAGCCCATCATAAAGCAATCGTTGAATTTATGAACGGCTTTTACGTTTTGTGATGGAAATTGTTCCATCTTTTTGAGAAATGATGGATTTACGAAAGCGCGTATTGCTAAAGGAAACAGTTTAGAATTTAAACAACACAAATTTACCTGGTATCAATATAAATATCGAGTGTAATTTGGCAGGACAATTTAATGAATAAGAAATTTAGAAACATAATGAATGCAAACTTTATTTATGAAACACTAAAAATAATACAGTATTGAATTCTTTGTAATATTTACTTTGTAACATTTTAGCGCTGGTATTCCAAATTGTTTTAACTACCGCTTCATTGTAGTCTTTTTCGTCACATTTTCGCATATTAAAAGCCCAATCTTGCAATATTCAATTCCTCGATGGAAGTATCTGGTTCAAATTTATATCCTTTCGCATCGTAAAAAGTAGAAAATTGTCGCCAGATTGATGATTGAGTCGCAACTGTATTAGCAGGCACACAGGTAATAACAATTTAACTAATATCGTTGTTCGTAGACTCACCGAATCGGCTCATTGTTAGTGTTTAATAATTCAATAATTCGTTGACAGAAATGTCAAACTATCAAAAGAAATGTCAAAAATGAATAAGTGAAAAAACCACTAGTGCATTTGTCAACAGTAAAACTACAAGAGCTTTTTTTTTATCGGATAAATTTCTCTTTGTAACGAAATAATTTTGCCAATCAGTTATTTTATGAGAAAAACTGACATGAAAAAATCGCGAGACCGGAGGTCGAGCGATTTTGTCAAATGTCAGTTTTTCGAGCAAAATTACTGAATGGAAAAATTTTGAGTTAAAAAGAAATTTATCCATAAAAATAAAGCTCGAGTGTTTTTTGGCAAGATAAATTAACGACAAAATAGCTGACAGGACAGATTTTAAAGTGACGTGCGACTACTAGATGTACTCTGCTTTTGAGGAACAGGCATTTTTATCGGTGATAAAAAACGATGCACCTTTTTTATCGCTGTCAAAGTGACAAAAATGTCACTGCCAAATAGACTATTTTATATAGGAGTTAATTTATCAACAGTAAAACCACAAGAGCTTTTTTTTTATCGGATAAATTTCTCTTTGTAACGAAATAATTTTGCCAATCAGTTATTTTATGAGAAAAACTGACATGAAAAAATCGCGAGACCGGAGGTCGAGCGATTTTGTCAAATGTCAGTTTTTCGAGCAAAATTACTGAATGGAAAAATTTTGAGTTAAAAAGAAATTTATCCATAAAAATAAAGCTCGAGTGTTTTTTGGCAAGATAAATTAACGACAAAATATGTAAACAAAGAACAACAATAATTGACGATTTCGTGTTTTTTGTGGATTGCGGAATTGATTTTTCTATGTTTTCTGTAATTTGTTTAGTCGAAATTTTCCCAAAACGACTCATATTGTACAGTATAGTTTCCACTTTCCACAATACTTAAAAATTATAGCTGACAGGACAGATTTTAAAGTGACGTGCGACTACTAGATGTACTCTGCTTTTGAGGAACAGGCATTTTTATCGGTGATAAAAAACGATGCACCTTTTTTATCGCTGTCAAAGTGACAAAAATGTCACTGCCAAATAGACTATTTTATATAGGAGTTAATTTATCACTGTAAAAGTTGCAGGTAACTTTTGTCGCTGTCAAAGTGATAATTGCACTGTGGCATATGCGATTTTTTATATATAAATTAAATTATCCGTATAATCCAAAATGCTATAATATACAGGGTGTCCCATTTAAAATAACGAAGTTCATGTCGACTTCCGGTATAGCCGGAAGTGCTAGAGAGTTCCACATGTTTTGGTTGCGTTCGCCTTATAGGGACTTTACCATGTTGCCAAATTTTCAAATATTTCGGATTAGTACTTTCCCAGATATCGATCGACGCAGTTCCTGGCGAGACACCCTGTAGAATTATAACATCGCCCTTACCAAAACAAAAAAAATATTTTCGATGTAGCTAATTCTACAAACATCACGAACTCTCACAAGAAGTTGTACAGTGCTCTTTATTTGGGTTTTCTAATTTTTATTGCTATTACTTGGATATATTAGTAGGTAATAATATTCTTTATCAAAGTTTTATTTTACATTTAAATTATCAAACTTGTATTAATTTCTAATTATGTGATTGAGCCAGTCATAAATGTTTTTAAATTCATGTTCAAGTTCGGTGCTATCACCGGTTTCTATGTTGGAAAAACTATTGTAATTGGTAGGGTGGAAAGAAGTGGGAAAATTAATGAAAATTATTAGACCTATCACCTAGAATTCGGTAAATGGATTGTTATTAGTATATTGGTATATTAGTTTTTATTTTATAGGAATAGTAGGGAGCTAGGTACTATAGTAGGTTTTATTTTATATTAGATGCTTATAGCTAGGTATTATAATTTTTCAGTTTTAAAGAATATAGGTATCCGCATTAAAAACCAATTATATATAGGTTAGATGCCTGGTAGTTGTTTTCGTGAAAATACCTAACTATGTTTTTTCATGTAATAGGTAGGTAAAATTGGCGGGGATACAGAGAAAATAAACAAATGATTTTTGCCATACCACCTAGAGGAAAACCACGTACGAACATGTGTGTTTCTAATCCTCACAGGTAATAGGTATACCAAAGTAAAAGATTTAAATAGCATAGATTTCAACAAAACCCAACTTTAGATCATTGTTGAGCAGTCAGTTTGGATATGAGAAGTTACTATCCATTCCTATTCTTAACATGGCAAGGAATATCTGTAAATTTGATTATTTTTTCATAATAAAGTGGATACTTGAAGGGGATGGTTCTTTATGAAACATCGTGAAAATAATTGTTTTGAAAAAAACGTTGATCTCATTTAGATGTTCCAAGAAATATATAGAAAACACTCTATATACTAGTATTTCGGCTTATTAGGCCTTTTTCAATAGAGTAAATGTCTACTACTAAATGTTTCCAAGCGCGTTTTCGTTAGTTATTTGTTTACAAGCACCTACCCCCGATTGATCCCACCATCTGGTAAAGCCCGAGTTTTTAGTACCTTTTCTAACAAGGGCGAAATTGTAAAATCTATCTGATCATTCGTAGTACAAGGATTTATAATTAAAGATTTTTTTATTTCTAATTGCTCTAACAGATCTAAGCGCTTTTCTTTTTTTTCACGATGCAGTACCTTTATATTTTTCTGATCTATAAAATGATTGTTTTCTATACAATGCGTCGAAAATCCTGAATTTTTTGCCTTATTTAATATGGATTTTTTTATGTTCTTTTACTCTAGTTTCAATACTTCTACCGGTTTCACCCACATACACGGCATTACAATCCGCGCAGTTAATTTGATATACCCCCGATTGTGTTAATTTATTAACCCTTTCTTTGTTGTTTATCAAAATCCTCCCAATAGTACGCTTGTTGACACTAATCGTTTTACACCAGTTTCGTTCTATTCTGCGAGCTATTTTTTCACTATAACCTATATTAATCATGTCCCAGGTTATAGTGAAAAAATAGTTCGCAGAATAGAACGAAACGGGTGTAAAGTTTTTTTCAAAACAATTATATTTTTTCATATATTAAAAATTCCGGAAACTTACCCATTCGCTTATAGGTACTTAATATAATGTGACCATAATTCTTTAGCTATGGTTGATTTATTTCTTGTTTCCATGGGATGTATTATTTTAATTAGTTATTAAAATCTTTAGGAGAATAATACCATTGGTCTTCTATCAATTATCCCTCTATGTCCTCGTTTATTTGTAATATTCGTAGGTCTATTCCATCTGAAATAACCATTTCAACTATTTATTACTTTATACTTTCTGCAGGTACATTAAATATGCAGTTATTTGACTATTCACGCTGATGCAGTTACAACGACATGAAAAAATCGTTGCAATTAAAGGTTGATTATTTTCCCTTTCCCTAACCCACACCTCCAAGAAGCGGAGCGGCAAATTTGAAATAGCAGCTAACCCAGTTGCATGAGAGACTGGTTCCGCTTCGAAAAACAACTACCGCAATATACCTGTCTTCTAGCCAAAGCCAACTTGATTTTAAACTACCTACCTGTTGAATATCATAGCGAGTTGGTTGAAAGACATGAAAGTACGGTGCAACGCCTGAATTCTGTACGGTGGATCTAATGAAAACAACTGTCAAATAAACATTTTTTCCTCGGGAACTACGGAGATTTTTACTGACTTCAAATCAGTCTATGAGACTTTTCCGGGAAAATTTAATTTTCTGAATTGATTGGACTCGAATTGGTGAAGTGTGTGTTGTAGTGAATTTTAGTGCCCTGAGAGGAAAGGATACCTAATTTAAGTAAATACTGACTGATAAGCTACGACAGGTGAGTTTACATATTTATACATTTAATTAATGTACTGGTTTGTCAATCTTTTAGTACGAAAATTGTGTTTTAGAACTTACAAATTTTATGTTTGATAATTGAACAGCCTAAATGCATTTTCCAGGTATAGACTCCAAGTAGAAAAACAAGGAAACACTGATAGTACTTTACCATTATTTTTAACAATTTAACATTATTAATTTCGTTAATTAAAATATTTCCCCAGGAATTCAATTGGAATATATATTTACTTTAGATAGATAAACACATTTAATAGATTTAATAAAACTAAATTATTGCCATTCATTCATTTTGTTAAAGGAATTTGATAATAATTAATAGGTTGATCTCAAAACGGTATTTCAGTAACCTTGGTAACATAAACTATTACTTACTACCTACCTCTCTATACAACTATTCAGTACTGACACTGACGCAAATAAATAGATACTCGATTTACAGTTATTTTTGTTGTTATGTTTTGTACTAGCCGCTTCACGATTTGTGTTTACTTATTTCAAACACGTAATTTTTCAAAGAAATAATCTGTTTTCCTAGAATACAGGATACTGAACTTAATCTATACTTACATATCCTGCATAATTTACAACTGATTTTTAAGTCATACCTTTGACTATAAACTCAATGGCCATACATGTGGTATGTGCAATAGAAAAGCATAACTATTTATGTGAGATTGGGAGCATGAGAGTGTAAAAATTGTAAGTAGAAAGAAAATAGCTGCATGACCTTAAAACATATTAAATAAAGTACATGTCTGTTTAGTACACGTTCAAGTTTATTTCTACAGTATTATTATACCAATTAGAAATTGTAAATTTGTGACACTGCGAACTACATTCTAATTGCACTTTTGTATACCTAACTAACATAAGCTCCAAATATAGACTAGAATAGAAATTTGTGTTTCATGCGTTTGAATCTATAAAATACTTTTAGGAATAAGTACCTAAATTCAAATTTTCCAGAAAAGTAGATAACCGTGGTAGTAATAAGGTAGACGGTTGATCCTAAAATTAATATTTGTTTAAACTTAACTAGGAAGTCAAAAGTTGTTAGTTAATTATGGACAGATATGAGCTTAACTTTATATAGTTTGTAAAAATTCAGTTTTTTTCAACATTTTTCGGCGATATACATCGGCGCACAAATTTACTTCACATAACATTGTTGAATTGCAGTATCTTAAAAATAATTATTCAACTTACCTACTTAAACGCACACAATACAGGAGCTTAATTGAACGTGGGTCCTAAATGCTTCGTTTCAGAGATGTTTTAATGCAAAAAATGTGCTTTATTTGAAAACTCCTTTTGTTTTATAACAAACAGACATAACTATGTAAATTTTCCTTGATTTTAAACAAAATTATGTGAATCTATTTACTTACAACAGAAGTTCTCTAATATTGAAATGTCGTAAAATCAATGGAACGATTAATATAATCTATAATAGAGAAGGTGTTTAAAATATGCTCTTTGTATGTCGAGGTAAGCTAGATACAATTGAAAATTAGTAATATTTGTGGACCACATTCATTGAGGTTGCATCCTCAAAACCGAACTCAAAACAATATATTGTTGTGTGGTGTTCTTTGTTTGAATCAGTTCTTTCAGATAGATATGCATTTTGTGAAAATATTGCAAACATTTTTTATTAGCAGAAAACACTAACAGATCAACTACTGTACCAAATTCTGTTTGAATCAATTTTTTCCCACATTGAATAGTACTACTTATGTCCCTTCATATAGTATTTACCACATGTCACTTTTACCTTTTTTGGCAACACCCCATGCATAGAGGATAACCCTTACATTTGGAAGCTAGTAAAAATGCTGTATTTCAGCAAAGACCGCCTTCCAAACCGTAAATACTGCAACATTCAAAAACATAGTGGTATTAAAGACAGTTGACGTAAAAACTAGCTTCCTCAGCCACAAAAATTAATGAAATTGAAATTTTATACTGCCTCAGAATTTTATTTCCTGAAATTCCAATATTTGAGATAATTGATTTATCTGATACTTAAACGTTAAATTAAAAAAATATTGTAGCAAGACCCTAAGATTTACGTGACCAAAACAGCGAATATTCTCAACGTGTTGTGGCATGTGTTTCAAATATGTTTCACATTCGTAGCTATTTTTTAATAGCAGAAATAGGTATGAATTGATTTGGAACAAAAACCCCTCAAGATATTAAATATAACATTGAAGACAGTAAATATGAAAATTTATTAAAAAAATAAGAAGCACTATGTACTATGTCCAGTTAATTTTCAATTAAATAGGAATATAGAGTGGGTGTCCATACTTTAACTTTCATTCAGAAGAGAAGGTAATTTAAAAAACAAACATTTATTCGACAAACATTTTCTTTTAAAATTACTATTAAAACTCTGCCCTTCGGCAAGTTGCTGGCTTCTATCAGAAGGTTGAAATAAAATAGTAAATCGCTTTTTAGTGAAAGTCGATGGCATTTCATTAAGACACCTCCGCTATTGGTAAATATGTTAAATAGAACAGTTGGTAGATACAAATATACCGAAGTACAAGGTAAAATGAGGAATATAATAAGAAGGTACCGTTACAAAAAGGTGGGTTATTAAAACTATCGGTGGAACTGTAAACTGTCGTTTTCTTAATTTTTAGTTCATATTATTAATATACCCAATGTAAGAGGGTGCAATATAGTTATTTTTCAAATATTCAATCAATTGATTCTATTAAATAGAAAATTTAATTAAAGGCAATCTAAATATTTTACCATTTACATTTTTGGTGCGCCTATTGCAAATCAGAGGCTTGGCAACCTATAAGATCTAAGATATCTATACCTCTCACATTGCTTTACAATAGGTCAGGGTCTCTATCTTATACTTGATTTTTTCTTTCACGATTACGTCATTTCAGCGCATCCTTTTTGAAAGAAGCGTGTATTATTAATTGTTAATTTTCAAGGATCTTCCAAAGTGAGTATTAAGTAAAAAAACGTGTACCTATATTCATTTTTAAACTTAGGTAAGGCTCTATTAGTAATGAATTATTTTTGTTTAATGTTCAGAGACTTTGTAAGATTCCATCCTTTGAATGGTTAGCTAAATTCGAGGTTAAGTTTTATATAGTATCATGATACAAGTATATACCTATATTAGTAAGTATAAGTAGATATATTCTATTGGTATTTTATTAATATTTTATACCGTTAGAGGGTTCTTTTAAGAAACATCTTTAGATAGTTCAGTCTATAATTTAATTCACGACATAATGCTTTTTAATGGTTTTGTTTGTAAATACCTACTTATTTTTGAATACATTGTAGAATAGTTTTTCTATTTCAAAGGTTAATTTGATAAAAAATTATGATATTTTTACTGGAGTTTGCTAGTTTGCTAAGATGAAAAGATACAGATAAATGATATACATGATAACCAAACTGTAATTTTGTTATAAATATATAGTTAAAAAACATTTTTATCTAAAATTAACAGAAATCTATGGTACTATATGATCTAGTTATTATACAAAATATATGAGATATTGATCTATTGTTCCTCTCTTTCACTGCACCGGTTTTATAATTCTTTTTGGTACTCTGTATTTTTCGAAAAACTTAATAAATATCCTATTTACCTTTTCAATGCGATCTATAATATAAGTTGATATTTCCTAATCATTTTATATACCTACTTATACCTTCGGCAAATATAAGACCAAAGATTCCAGTGGCATAGTCAGATAATTTTTTTGGAGGGAGTTCTGAAAAGAAGCTGTGTAACAAAATGTTTAATTACTTAATACGTACTTAAAGTAATCAGTAATCACGTAATCACAGTTTTAATAATTACAAATAAAAACAAGGCACCGTTCTATTGCTTTTTATACCTTTATAACAGTGTATTACTGTAGCTTCTTATTTATTAAACAAGTAACAACACTGACGTAGTTTTACACATAACATCAAAACACTATACTCGACTCGCGTTTCGCAAACCAAGTTGGCATCATTTGGAGATGATTAGAACTTCTCCTATGAGTTTGAGTTGTATGATGAGTTAATTATGAGTTTTAATAATCTTCAGATTATGTCAACTTGGTTGGCGAAACGCGCGACGAGTACGGTATAGTGTTTTGGTGTCATGTGGAAAACTACGTCAGCGTTATCTTCACACTAAAGGTTCCAACCCCTTTAAAGATTAAAAAAATAAAAATTCTCTTAAACATTTCACAAAAAAAAAAATACTTATAACCATCATTATTTGTTGTATAAATTACATTTCAAAACTATATCTAAGTGTGCCTAGTCATAATTAAAAAAAGTGGTGATTAGGTAAACAACAAACTTTAGGGGGGTCTTAATTCACAGTCTGACCCAATAGGTACGCCAAGTATAGGTGATGAGTATTCATCTTGCATGGAACATCCTGTAGTTGTAAGGAAATGTTAATAACGTCCTGTTTAAATAAATGTAGAGAATCGTATGGAAATTATATAACAGCGTACTATAGAGAGTGTATGATGTTCTTTGATATATGTATCTTTAAACAGACAGAAACTTGCGAATATAGTATCTGAGTATTATTTTTGACAAAATCATACTGGAGTAATTAGATGTCCAACGACATTTTTAGATATATTGAAAATTCATAATACTTCCATATTTTCTACAAAAAAATTAGATTGTCAACCATGTCAACCATATAAATGAACCATGCAAATGCTCTTTTACTATTAAATTTTTGATAGAATTTGACCATCGATATCTGAGAACTTCAGTCCTCTTAGAAAGTCACTCTCCGCCAGAAATTGTAAAAATTTATAAGCTGATTTGATGAATACAAAATTTTAGGAGCAAAAAGCTTCCAACCAAGCGCCAAACATAAATTTCAGTCAAGGAGTATGAAAGAGGAACTTTTCATTATTTCTTTGTTCTGTAAAACGTCTGAAGAGGCTATTAGGTTATTATTTTTTAATATACTAGAAATTTTGGTGAAATAATAACTTATTTTCAGTACAATTGCTTTTAAAAAGTTAAACTCATAGTAGGATTAGTTAATATTATGAACTTTTTCTTAATAAATCTGGTGACAAATATTTATCCCTAACATATGTATGAAAAATTAAAAGGGGTAGAGGATTAAACTATCAGTATTGTACCATTCATGCCTATTTAAATATTAAAAAAATATACACATAGATTTGGAGAGGACGAATAGGCATTACGAACGAACGAGTGCTGGTTCATATATTCTTAACAATTCATACATCCTTGAGTACCTAATCCCATAAAATATTATATCATCTAATTGTGAAATAATGCTCTATACAAATCTGTAAAAATATACAGGGTTTTTTCAATTTAAAAAACATTTACTTTGTAAATACTTCAAAAGGCGCTTTCAATTGATTTTCTCTTTTGACCACTAACACCAGTACCGAAAATGTTAATTTTGTTATGAAAACTCTACCTCTTTTAGTTTTTGAGATACCAATGACGGCTGTCGAAAAATATCATTTGTAGGTATGTGTCTATTTTTAACTATTGTAACTGATGAAATGCCCTTCATGCACGCCTCTGTAATCAGTATAGTCGTATATATATTTCCCAAGAAAAATCGCCTTTGTTGTATAGAAGGAAATACTTATTGTAATTATATTCATATATCTTGCATGACATTTGAGCTAATTTCCTACATATGTTTATAATTAGAAATTTTATACGCCTCGAAAATGCGAACAAATATTTTTAAAATAGCCGAAGGTGTGACTTCTTGTCTGGCAGGCATTTTAATATAGCTTTTCTCCATAAACTTGACGGCAAATAAACAATCATAACCTGTGCCCATTAAAAAGGTTATACATCCACATTATAATATGAATATTCTCTGAGAAGTATCAAGTAGGCTTTTAGGTTAACACGCTTTTTTATTCTTATTTACATATATCTGCCTATCTATGTATGCAGAAGAAATCTAACAGTAAAACTTGTAAATGTTTACGTTTAATTTTATTATTATTTTTGAAATTTCTTAAAAGTTGATGTGAAATAATGATTGATGAGATTCTGGCATATGAACTCAAAGGCGTACTCCATTTCCTGTTTTGTGTCTATTCCTAATTGTTAATTGGATTCTATTTATTTAAGATTTCTTTCGAGCGATGAACTCAATCTCAGAAAATATTTCTGTTTATTTATTTTTAACCAGTTTTTCGTTACTGTAATTTTTTCAATATATTATAGTAAAGCACAGAAGTAGAGTACTATAAATAGTACTCTAATAGTTTTACAGAAATAGGAATTAGCTGGAGTTTGCAAACCCAAAAACTATAAGACCTTAAAGACTTCTCTTCTAGCGTCAATATTGGCGAACAGAGCCAAACAGAAATACCTAAATAAGACATGTTACGGGACAAATTATGTCTGGAACTATGTATTGAGAAAGCACCTATACGAACGTGTGTATAATTATTAAGAACTCATGGACAGAGTTTGTAATGAAAAGGAATCAGCATCTTATCTATATCGAGAGTGAAGCACTAGCTCACTGGATATACCTACTACCTTCTTGGGATTACACCAAGTCAGTTTATTTCGAGTGAAAACTTACTAATGCGATAACACCTGAAGATCAAAATTCATTTTAGTAATAACAAAGACATGTTGAAACACTGAATTGAAAAATTAAACCTACAGGGTGACTCATTAAGAATGGAAACATTCGCGTACAAAAGTTGTTTATGGACCGATTTAAACTGATTATTATTATTTTGTGGTTATTATGCCAAAACTTATAATATTACCTTCTTAGATAAAAAATAACTACATTATAATTTTTTATTCAAAAAGTGTGAATCAATTTGACCAGACTCCTTTTTCATTTTTAAAAATGTAATTTTCTAATCATTACTTTTTTGTATCAATTGTTCTTTATATTAGAGTAATTGTTGGTTATTTTGTGTATACTGGTTTTTATGGTTCTTATTAATAGCTACACCAGTGTTTAAGTTGTTTAATTTTGTTTCTCTTTGGGTTCTATTCGATTTTTATAAAAGAATAGGTTCACCGACAAAGGCAAACACTGGTGATGCTGATATTGTCATAACTTTTTTAGGAACAAACTTTTTTTCGCAAAAATTGGTACAAATGCCTTCGAGGGGATCCTAAATCCAGTGGTGTAGTCAGATTTTTTTATAAAAAAATCGCTAACAAAATTTTGCTATTTTTCACTTAAAAAAAATTTGTAGTAGGCCTTGAAAATCACATTTTCGTCTTCAAATTGCATCAACATAGACCTTTCGGAGGTCTATCTTTTGAAAAAATCCGGTTCAAATCGGTCCATAAACAAATTTTGTACGCGAGTGTTTCCATTCTTAATGGATCACCCTGTATAGTGCATCAGTTTTGTACGCAAACATCAACTTTGAAATATTTGGTACAGAAAAATCCAATCATTGGAACGGTTTTGCGCATTCATCATCCATTTTACAATTTCTCTTTAATATATTTGTATACCTAAATAGAAATGTTGTCTAAATATCAAATTAATGTAGGTATCAAATATTTACTTATTTACGGACTGACGAGACCCTAACCTTAATCTACCGAGTCTCTAATATACCTATTTAAATAATTTTCATTTTTATTTTCTTTTTGATTAGTACGACTTCTAAATTATATCTTTAATACTTTCAATATGCAGATCTACCTATTTAAACCCACTATTGAAGTAACCCTACTTGATAAAATGTCTGAATTATCTTTATTCATTATTAATATTTACATTTTAAATAACTAAGAGAACAGGGCTAGAAATAAATGCAAAAATCAGTAACATGCTGCGAAAGTGCTTCAATGCGCAGGTCAATAATATGTATACTATGTTACTAGGAGTACAAGGCAAATATTATTTGTTGAGCACAGAAGCTTACACAGCCGAGACGTTAGCCAAGGCTGTGTAAACTGGACGAAACACATAAAGAGTTATATACTCCGAGTGACATACTATTTTTTCTTCAAGCACCAAAATTAAAACTGTATTTCTTCAGACGCCTATGATTGTATAAAAAGCGATCTGACGTCGTTTAATTTCAAACTGAATGTACTAAGAAATCTGTTGACTATCTTTTTTAATTCGTTGTTATGGTTACACTTTTACTTTTTTGTACTAGTAAAAATGAGAATATTTACTAGTTTTACTAGTAAAACAATAAACCTTTTCTATAATACGTCTTACATAATATAATGTAAGTATTATTATATGCTTGATGAAAAAATAGTTTTTACTCTGAACAAGGTACTGAAATTGACGCAAACACAAATTTGATTGGAGCACCAAAGAGATCGTCCAATAAATCCTTTATGTCACGGTTGGAATGCATATCATTGCGCAGTTAGTCAATGCCAAAATACTGTACATATCACAATGTACTTACCAGTAGAGGTAATTTTATAGTTTGAAAACAAACTGTTTTCTATTGTAAATTGATTATAGTCGGTTTACATACATATAGGTAATTGCCACCAAACCGATAAGTATGCTAATTATTTGGTTGAGTTTTAGATTACGCTATAGTAATAAGTAAATAGAGTTTTTATAGCGTCTGAAAATGGGTATGTATTAGATAAAAAAATCGGGCGTGGAAAAAGTAGTATGCTTTACATTCTCCTTCCTTTAGTAAGTTGCAAGGTCTTCCACACTCTACCGATTTTCTACAGCACGCATTGGCGTTCACCAATATGTTTATGAAATCTTGAGTGTAGTAGAAATATATAGGTACATTTTTTGGCTCAAAGGTTTGTTTGATAGGCTTTATTTATATTTACTTTAAGTACTGGCGTTTATTGTTAATTGGCACGATTTTTTAGTTTAAAAGAAAAACAGTCTTTGGAATTTTACAATTTTACATCTGGATATGATTAAAACTGGTCATCTCCAGATGATGCCAACTTGGTTGGCAAAACGCGGGTCGAGTGCTGTATAGTGCTTTGGTGTTATGTGGAAAACGACGTCAGCGATAAACTTGAAATTTTACAAAATCGATTTTTTCAAATATCTCAAAAACTAATTATGCCAGCCTTAATTTTTTGAGACATACCATAGGTCACCAAATTACGAATCTCTGCTCCAATCTAACCTAGTCTCTATGTCTAACGGTTTCCAAAATACCAATGTTATTGTATCCAGTTTGAAATACACTGCATCCAGTTGCTTGGGCGGTTAAATCTCTCATCACTGTGGTATATCCACCTTTATACTCTTTATGTTTTATTCGTAAATTCTCCTTTGCATTTTATCCCCATTCCAGTGCTAAGTTTAAGAAGAACCACAACACTTTTCTGGGAGCGGTTCCAGGCCATCCTAGGCTGTCAAAGACTGAGACAGACTTTGGTGGACCATTGGTCAGAATTAACACAATATGTGGGCTACCTCTTATTCTTCAAATCAAAACCTATAAATATATATCGTTTACAGTTTTGTCAACTTTTTTAGATGAGAGTCAAAAAGTCATTGTCATTTTAGATGAGAACTGTCTTGTGAAAAATAATGAATATGTTCTTAGCTCTACTTAGTTGAGATCTAGTAGGAACTGTTTGGATTTCCTAGATGAAAAAATAAAAAAATTTCTTGCAGACCTCTTCCCTTGGTCGTTTCATGGTCTGCCATATGAGAGTCACTTTATTGTCTGGTTCAAGTTGTTTGAGGGCTCTTAGCCGCAGCAACTTGAAGCTTATGAAGAATAAGGAAGAATAAGACGTGTATGTAAATTTATAACTAAAACAAGGACATAAGGATATAACTTAACAAATCTTCTTCTAGTTACGTGACTTCCATTTATAAATCATCAATCACATACACAAATACACTCATAATCTCTTTCTCCTTTCTATCCATTTACTTGAAAAATATATCCCCTATCACAGTATGTTAATAATAATTATATCATGAATAATAATCATCTAATCTTAAAAAATAAATTATAGGTTTAATCAAGGCATTTCCTTATTTTACGAATTAGATAAATTAAAACTTTGCACATTATATAATACGAGTGACTTTTCTAAAGATCATAATTTGCATTTCCTGTTATCCATATAAAAAAATTAAACTTATTCGTTAACGACATTCCCAAATCTTTAAGTGGGCTTGCCAACACTTTTCTAGAAAGGCAATATTATAATAATATGACTTTATATAACTTTTCTAGAAGAACAAACTAACTTCTAGTGAATCCATTTATTATATTCGATTTAGTTTTCCAGTGAAATTTTTTTGATGAGGTATAAATAATGTTTACAGATTTATATATGTCTAGAAACGTACATGCGCAGTCTTAAATTATCTATAATATTGTGATATTTAAAATGTCATTGTGATATATTGTGACATAAGTGTGGGCTACTATATTTTATTATTAGATTGGTACTGATTGATTTTAATGTTATATACATTGGAATTGTGTGCCTTTATAATTGCCTGAGATTAAATTTGTTATTATTATTATTATTATTATTATTATTATTATTATTATTATTATTATTATTATTATTATTATTACTATTATTATTAATATCTTCAATTTAACAAATTATTCAATATATCTGATAAGGGACATAATGATGAGTTTTTTGACATACATATTGTTTGCTTATATCTATATAAAACTGTACTGAAATTACAATATTCAAGATGAAATATAATAATTCAATTAGAAAAGTACTATTTACAACTAATATGTACAAGTGCATATTTTTCTGTGCATTTTTGTATACAGAGTGTCTATTTAAAAACGAGCAATGCTTTGTAAGTATGGACCTAAAAAAGATATAAAATTTCTCAAAACAGTTTC
The DNA here is from genome assembly GCA_963924545.1 of Pogonocherus hispidulus. Classification (NCBI taxonomy): domain Eukaryota; kingdom Metazoa; phylum Arthropoda; class Insecta; order Coleoptera; family Cerambycidae; genus Pogonocherus; species Pogonocherus hispidulus. The sequence goes on along the minus strand of OZ004697.1, from coordinate 34,707,257 downwards.
TAGGGTATGTGGGGTGATGATAATGTTTAACAATAATCAGAACACTTTAATTTTTAGGGAGTAATAATGGGAGCCATTTTGAGCATTTGCACTTCATAGCACTTCAAACTTTAAAGTGCTATAAATTAAAGTGTTCTGATTATTGTTGAACAATTTGTATATTTATGCGTTTTTTGTTTATTATACTTTTGTTAGAATTATTTTGTGTTCTCCAGTTTTTTTACAAATGTTTTTACAACCTTACTTGCACCAAAATGGTTTAATTTGATATTTATAAGGAGAAATTGGAATAAATAATTATAAAATTTATTTTGCGTATTTCTCAAAAATTAAACTTCTATAAGTATTTTGTTTAGTACTGTTAAATAGCAATTCCCAAGAGCTTTCCAATGAGGCATCACAAAGGGGGTTTGCCTCCCACAGATGCTAGAAACGGTTTTGAGAAACTTTTTATATCGCTTTTAGGTCTATACTTACAGAGCATTGCTCGTTTTCAAATAGACAGCCTGTATATAATTTCATTTCTATATATTCAGTTGATGTCACTATGTTGACTTTTGTGTAATTCCAATAAAAAATTTTAAATATACCTACTTTAATTACTTTTTTGTAGTTGAAATACTTTTTCAAATACATTTTATACTTTTTTTTAAGTATTTGATGTCAGAAATATTTGGTTCACATATTTGGATTTAGTAATTATCGATCGATCAAGTTAGTTAAGTTGGTATTACATTTTTCTTCAATAAAAAACAATAAAAGAGGACTTTCAGCCAGATATTTCAGATTCAGATTTCAGATATTGGACAAATATCCTACGTTTCCTCCGAGGTTTCGGACTTTATCAAGGCTACTTTCAAATACTTTCAAGTAATTGATATTTTGTATTTAAATTACATTCGGAGAGTATTTTTGAGAACTTGATATGTTTTGTTCGAAAATAGTAACCTTGATGTTTATTAGAATCTTAATTTACTATGCCAGAGTGTAAAGAAAGTGTGTAAGAGTATTACTTAACCCATAATGTGAAAAATGAACGTTAGTTATTAAAAAAAAAACGAATGAAAACATTTTTACCTTATTTATTATTTATTAAATTATATCGTTACAGATTTTAACGTCAATAATATGGTGGTCTAGAATACTTAAAAATCGACATTCTAAGTTTTTCCAAATATGGTTCGCATAGATATTATTTCTATAGACTCTTTCGCCGTATGTTATACATTTATTAATACCATACATATAAAAAATTGCTAGACAATTAGAGTTTACGGTTTGGGAATGCGATACAATGGAGAAACATAAAAACTCTGATTTTGTTGAAAGTAAATATGCCTTTGATAAAAAGGCAAGTCGCACTGAAAAAATTCTTGCGCGCCAATGATTTATTTATATTCTTCAAGCTCCGTAACGCGCCTTTGTGCAGACACAACAATAAGTTTTAAAGCGAGGAACATTTTCGCTATGAATGTCCGTACAATGAGCTTTACATTCTCTTTACGAATAAAGAAATCTTAAATGTCACTCCTGCATATGACATCACTTCATAGCAAGCGGTGTTTTAATAAATATTTTTAGGTATCCAACAGCCTAAGTCGTCAAGGCAATCCAGGATGAATCGATTTTCGAATTCCACATTCTTGCATCGATTATGGGTAAAATATTTTATATTTAGGTAAATCTCATTTAATTAATGGTAATAGAAACGTAAATACATATATGAGTTTTATATTAACATTCTAAATTTAATATTAGTAAGATAGAATATTTTTAAAATGTAATAAGTATTTTGAAATAGTTTTAATTTCTATACTTATTATAAACGTAAAAGTGTGAATATTTTCGAAACATCTATTCTTATATTATTAATATTTTAATATATTTTGAATAAAAACAATTCTGTGTAGTTCAGTCGATCGATATGTGAAGAACAGTTGGTCGTAAATTTGGTCTAGTTATACTGAAATACTTAAATTTTTTTCGATTTTTGGCAAAAAATTAGTGTATGACTAGTATATACACGGTGTCCCACCGGGAAGGACCGCGATCGATATATGGAAAAGTACGTACAGGGTGATTTTGAAAATTTGGTTAAAATTTAAAAGACAATTTTTAATTTCTGGCTAAATCTAAAATTAGTGTCAAACGATAGCTTATGATAAGTTAAGATTAGGAATGTGCAAACCGTTTGGCTTGATCTCAAACCGTTTAGATTTTACAGGGTGCAAAGTTTGCAAAATTTCAATATTCACCTTTCAAAAACAGTTGAAGATAGGTATAGGATATCCTATATGAAATGTGTTTAGAATTTCATGTAGAATCTGGAAATGATATACCTAATATATAGGGTGTTCCATTTAAAATAAGTAAGTTGGTATAACTTCCGGTTATACCGCCAGAAACGTGAAAATATAGGTAGTGGATAAATTCGTTGTTTTATAAATACCCGTCGATTTTGTTTTATTTTTGCCTTTATTTTACATATAGGTATTTATTACATATAATAGGTGACTTAATGAAGTTACGTCGATATAAACTTTAATATTTTAAAGATTACCTATATTCTTTTACAAAGTTTATATCGACGTAGCTTCATTAAGTCACCCTGTATAAAATGAAATGTATACGTAAAATATCGGCTAAACTAAAAAAAAAATCGACGGCTCGAAAAATTAAAAAATTTTTTTTAATAATAATAGTAATAATAATGATATTAAAAAATAGTATCTATAAAATAACGAATTTATCCACTACTTTACGAAAAGATTGTACATAGAAGTATATCTTTTAAATTTTTATTTGAGAGTTAAATCCTATTGAAACTGAAAACTGTGTACTTATATAATTAAATTATAAACAATAAAGTTTCTATGAAAACATGTACTTGCCAAATTAATACACAACTATAAAACAGGAAATGTAGCTGCAGTTATCGATTAATTATCAACAATAAATCAAATATACATTAAAAATATTGTGAAAGTAAGTTGTAATTATTTATGTAAAAAATTTGTAAAATGAAAACATTTAATCCAATTAATTGCTCCAAAACTGAAATGTCACTGCTTCCGATTATAATTTTAAGTTAAATATTGCAGCTATTGACACTGGACAATATACATTTTGATCTACAAATCCAATATAAAATCAAATAAATGTACTCCATGTTTCTTTTCTTTCACTTTATTTTATTTTTATTAGTTTAATGTATGTATTTAGTACATTAAACTAATGAAATATTCAAACTCGGTTCAAAACCGAGAACCAATAAGATGGCCTGCTAGGTCACAGGACCTCACTCCACTAGACTTTTTTGTGTGTGGTTATCCAAAAAAAAAATGTATATACGATTGAAATATATATATGAAACTGCAGAGGAATTACGTCGAACAGTTAACACAAACTAATTGGAATTAATGGAATTACTATTTGGAATATTTCATATTTTTTCGGTTTTTTGAACATATGCAAAATATATATGGTTAAAAAATGTTTTACGGAGCTCTGAAAAATGCGCAACTAGAATATGGAGCCCAATAACCACAAAAATTGAGTATGCTAGCGCTAAATCTAGTAGATCTGAATTTTTGAACAATTTTAAAGTCTTTGCTGACTGCTATTCCTGTCATGTAAATTTGAGGAATGAACGAAATTCATCTTTTTGGTTTCTACTCTGTATCTACTTAAAGGAGGGAATTCTTGGAAATGTAATCTTGGATACTTCTTGAGCCATAAATTGACCAAATTTTTCCCAATTTAACCAACTCTGTGTCTCACCCATACAGTTCATCTTAAACTGGATACAAGGTGTATTTTCACTATTTTTTAAAATTTGATAACAATACGTTTGGTATTTACTGGTACTTTGACGATAGCCATTTATCGCTTTCACCTTTACATAATTTTATTGATGATTTTTCACAATAGGTATATGCGGGAATTATTCTTTTCGATTAGAATTGCTTCCAGATTCATTTTATCTTTAGAAAAACCGTATACATATTTAAAGATATGAGGAGCAGTACTTACCTACTCTATTGTAACAACACTTACCTATTCTTATACTTGTCGCCTATACTTATATTGTTTGGCATAAATTGAATTTGGGTTCTGTACGTTAATTGCAGAGACTTTAATTCTTCAAACAAGGAACTGACTTCCTCAGTTTGAAGAACGCTTAATGTAATTCAGTGCGATAATGAATTCTCAAACTAAGGAAAAGAGTATTCTAATTACAATTATAAATTACTACTTAAATTGATTTCCATTAGTCAATGCCAAAATTTAAAACAAGTATTTTGATATAAAATATTACTCTTATGTTAATGACTTATGATTGATTTAAGATAATGTATTAAAGAAGTAAAATATTTAAAATCAACTATTTTGAAAAAGGCATACAAAAATAAATTAGGTATTTTCTTGGGACAAATATACCTATATCATTTTCTTGTTTGTTGAAATTTTTTAACATTAAAATAATGACAAGAAATATATATTTGGGGAATGAAAATTATAAAAAATGTAGGTATTTTTCAAGTAGTATTGTGGGTGGGGTTAGTCACACGGAGGCTATCTTTATAAATCTATAAAATCTTTATAAATTTAACTTATTAATGTTGTGCTTATGGAGAGGATATTAATGTAAATACAGTTAGTTTTCTTTTCTATCCTATCATTAAAATCACCACAATCTTTATGCTCATTATCTTGCTATCTATAGGTTTATCTTCTCTTCTAGGCATCTAAAGTTCAGAAATACTTTTATGTTAATAACTTATGACTGATTTAAGATAATGTATCAAGGAAGTAAAATATTTAAAATCAACTATTTTGAAAAAGGCATACAAAAATAAATTAGGGATTTTCTTGGGTTAAATATGCCTATATCATTTTCTTGTTTGTACAAATTTTTTGACATTAAAATAATGACAAGAAATATATATTTGGGGAATGAAAATTACAAAAATGCAGGTATATATACTTACCTACCCATAAAATAAATATTATAGGTAAATATCATAGAATAGGTGAATATTCTCTCATATGCATTTTTATGTGGATTTTTCAGGTAGTATTGTGGGTGGGGTTAGTCACACAGAGGCTCTAAAATACGAGTAGCTAAAGTATCTACTGAGTTAATCTTTATACATTTAACTTATAAATCTTGTGCTTGTGGAGAGGATATTAATGTAAATACAGTTAGTTTTCTTTCCTATCCTATCATTAAAATCACCACTTTCTTTATGCTCATTATCTTGCTATCTCGGCTTATCTTATCTTCTAGGTATCTAATGTTCAGAAAGATAATGGAATGTACTCAATACTATCAACATAAAAGCAGGAGGTACTATATGAAAATACTGAATTGAAGCGTTCAGATCAAACAGGTGTCAATACAGGGAGTCCCATCAAAAACGAGAGCCACCTTGTGTAACTTTCAGTAGAAAGGGGGTACATTTTATTAATTTATAAAATTGAAGGTACCTTACCTTACCTATAAAATAAATATCATAGGTAAATATCATAGGATAGGTGAATATTCTCTCATATGCATTTTTATGTGGATTTTCAGGTAGTATTATGGGTGGCGTTAGTCACACAGAAGCTCTAAAATACGAGTAAGTAAAGAATCTATTGAGTTAATCTCTATAAATTTAACATATAAATCTTATGCTTGTGGAAATATTAATGTAAATAAAGTTTTCTTTTCCATCCTATCATTAATATCACCACTTTCTTTGTGCCCATTATTTTGTTATCTAGGCTTATCTTCTCTTTTAGATATCTAAAGTTCAGAAAGATAGTGGACTATACTCCAGACTATACTCAAAATAAAAGCAGGAGGTGCTATATGAGGTTACTGAATTGAGTCGTTCAGATCAAAAAGGTCTCAATACAGGGAGTCCCATCGAAAACGAGAGCCACCTTGTGTAACTTTCAGTAGAAAGAGGCACATTATAAAATTGTTTATATTATTCAAAATGGACAACATGAAGCTAAATGGCTGATGCTTGACACCAAACCTACATTTTTTTAAATTAATCCTTATACAGTGTGTCCCACCGGGAAGGGCCACGATCGATATATGGGAAAGTACCTACGTAAGGGTAATTTTGAAAATTTGGTTATTTACAAAGGTCAGTGGGGGACTACCTTTTTAAAGTATTTTCACGCTTCTGACACTTCCGGTATAACCGGAAGTCGACACCAACTTGCTTATTTTAAATGGAACACCCTGTATGGTTCTGCAGTTTTGGATTCTACGTTCAACTTTAAGTAAATTTTGTGTAAAGTTTCTATTCCTAAATTCAGTTATTTTCGAGATATCTCCAGTTTTAAGACAAAAGTGACGGTTACAGCGCCATATTACAAATGTGGAATCTTGAACAGTGGAAGACTTTTAATTACAATATTTGCAAAAGTAATGGTTTAGGCATCGCTACATCTGAAAATAATTGGCATAATGTCTGAGAAACATACAGGGCCCTCAAAATTTATAAGCCAATTTACCAATTTAAGAAGTTACAAAACTTGACTTTTTCAAACGGAACACCCAGTATATTATTCTACGGTCGAAAGGAGACTTAAATTCTGAATCGAATAATATAAATTTGTATGTACCTATCTTTTAAGGTTTTCCAGTTACAGTGAATTTTGTTATAAAAACGTTTCTGTGTAAAAACTGAAATATTTCATTTGGCCAAGTAGACTGTGAAAAAATAAAACAATTTAGTTTGTGTCGACTGTCGGGGCATATTGCCCGTGGAGTAATTGTTTTCGGCATCTCCTTCAAATAAACCATTATAAGTATCTAGTTTCGTTTTGTTTTTCTAAATTTTAATAACACCACTTGGATTTGGAAATATTTTAGGTAAAAAGGAAATTATAACGTTAAAAGAGTGCACGTTAGTTAGTTTCCATTAACTACAATTTTGTAAAGTTAGGGTCAAGCAGTATTCAAATAAAGTCGTCGTTAATACTGAGCGAGAAATTTACAATAACTCTCTAATCTTAAGAAGTTCAGGAGGACGGAGTGTACTCTACGTGTTGTATTACGTTTTTATATATTATTCGAGATTTTTCATATATTTTTCAAGCAAAACGAAACGAAAATGTAGATTTTAATATAAAACGATCTTTCAACGTATCTTTTATAACGATTAATTAGTTTCGGATGTGAATCTCTCACAATCGCGAAAACTTTCTAACAGTCGTATACATTATTTTCAGTTTAATTAATGAATGTTGGTCTTTGTAGGTTAATAATTTCTATATAGGGATTTACGTTATGAAGTTAAAGTGTAGCAAATACATTTGAAAAAGAGATCTGTTTCTGTGAAAGTTGAGCAAGATATTTATATATTTATCGTTTCCGAGATGATTTTCAATTAAGTAGACCACAGAAGGTGAAAATTGCGTCTGGCATCGAATCGGATATCACATTATTTATTGGTAAACGTATGATATAATCTATTTAATAAATAATGTATTCATTGAACTGAAATAATATATATTGTTTGAAATTACTAATGAGACAGACTTAAGAAAAGCTAGATAAGTTAAATGCTGATAGCGTAACATGAGTAATTGATTTAAAGCAATTAATTGTAATCAACACACACCTAACTAGTTTTCACTGATAATAGATACAATGAATTTGTTTTATACACTTCTTGTTTTAAATTGTTGCAGCTCCATCGGCAAATTTATAATTGACAAAGATGTCTTATTCATTTCACTGAAATTACGTTGTCGATCGAGGAACATGCGGTATACTGTGAATGAACCTGGGGATATAGTAAGTGCATTTGCCAATTATTCTCAATCTGGCTATATTAGTTCGTCAGCTCCTGATTTTAATATTATCCAACCGGAAATAATTTGCTTTGCTACTCCTGCTGTATTATTTCCACTTTCTCCGAATCTCAAGGGTTAAAAGTCTTAAAGTCACTGAAATCAACATTTACAACTGGCTCGATGGTTTACCTGCCTTTCTTTTCAAGGATTGTGTAACAATACTGGCAAAACCAATATGCTTTCTGTATAACCTCTCATTTAAGCTAGGTAAATTTCCAGAATACGGTGATCAAGTCGAATCTGTCCAATATTTAAAAGGAGTAACAAGCGTGAAGTCGGAAACTACCGCCTCATTACAATTATCTGCAATCCTTCCAAAGCGTTCGAAATTCTTTTGTATGAGATTCTTTTCTATCATATAAAACCCTTCATATGTTTTGAACAACACGGTTTTGTTGAACAACAATCAGATGTGTTTAATTCAATATGTTCCAACTTATTTAGACAACGGTGGGCAGGTTGATGTCGTTTTTACAGACTTTTCTGAAGCTTTGGATTGACTGGACCATGGTATCCTCCTAAAACTATTTAAGATAGGTTTGACCATTTCATTGGTTCACTTTTTCACCTTTACCTATCTCAAAGAAAATTAACCGTGGGATATCCTAGTGTCCAGTCGATTGTTATTAAGGCGACATCTGGAGTCCTCCAAGGCTCGATACTTGGACCATTATTATTTTTAATATTTATAAATGATATCATATTCTCGCTAAATTGCAGGTCTCTAAGGTCTTGCAGTCTTCTCTATGCAGATAACCTCAGGCTGTACTCTCTGTGTTCAATATTGGTGATTGCCATATGCTTTAACATGAGATAGACAATGTTAAAAATTGGTGAACAATAAATTCACTTCCGCTTCTCTTCTTCGAAGTGTAACTGAATAACATTCACTAGAAGAAATAATACAATCGATTTTAATTATAGTATTGAGGTTAACATGACTAAGAAATGCCACTAGCATTAAAGACCTTGGGGTAACACTTTATAGTAAGTTAAGTTTTGTGGAGAAGATCAATAACATGCAAGAAATCTCGGTTTTATCTTTAGGAACTCAAGACAATTTACAGAAATTAAAATGGTGGTGTCCTTACTTTTTAATGCAATGGGCCTCTCAAAATTAGAGTATGCCTCTTGTATGGGACCTACGTTATCAAATTCATATCAGAAAATTGGAAAATATACGTAGGAAATATGTTAAATACTTATGCTTTAAATCTGATGATATTTATCCACCCCGAGGAATTCGCCAAGACAATTTACTCCAACAATTTCAACTCAATGATCTAGTCACTCGTTGTATGTGTAATTTGTTGGTGACTCTTCACAAAATTATAACTAATAAAATTGATTAGTTTTTTGTTTTCTAATCCGGTGGTTTTTTGTGGCGAACTTTAGAAGTTTGCCTTGATACTGCACTTTGAATATTTAATTTATATGCTCCTGGTTTCCTGCTTTCTGATAATTTACAGGTGTTCTAATCCTAAAAGAAACTTTGAATCATGAAAACGCACCTCAAATTAGTTACAGACATTAATAAAATTGACTGTCCGGATTTGTTATACTCTATGTCTTCATGTTCCCCAGTCTTGCCACTCGGTCTTCATCATTGTTTTATCTTCTGACACCCAACACCAACCTATTAAAGTTTTCTCCATTGTAAAGACTATTATCATTGCAAGATGCAGAATTTGATTAACACCAGGTGCCCCATTATATTTTGACCCTTTTTTAAACCTATATAACTTGTGAACTAGTTGAGATAATGATATGCGGTTTTCGCCAGTATTCTTCTAATTTTGATAAGTATTTTCCTGAGGATCCGTCTTTGGTTATCCACTTCCAGTTTAACCGGAAATGACATGGCGTATTTTCGGGATAGGGTAACTTTGTTATTTTAAATGGAACACCCTGTATATTTTTTAGCAATTGGAAAGCCCATTGTTTCCCTTTTCTGAAAATGTCATATTTATCATGGATTTTATAGTCATGGTTTTATAAGCGTTTAAAGTGAATACCGCGTTTTATCGAAAGGCTACGAAAAAAATAATATATCACAAAGTAGACTATGGAAATAAAAGACAACATCACTTGTAAACGTCAAATCAGTGTATTAGGGTTGGTAACTTAGGTACTTGAGTTACTTTAAGAAAAATGTTTACTTTAAGTGGAAAAAGCTAAGTGTGTAGTCTTTTTATATCCAATTACACTTGGTTATATCGAGTTTTATATGTTTCCGGTTAAACCGGACGTGAACAAAAAAAGACGGAAACTCAGGAAAAAACTTCCATAAAAACCGCATTTCATTCGCAAGTTATAAAGGTTTAAAAATGGTCAAAATATAATGGAGTATCCGATATTTTCCAGTGAGGCTATTACTTCTATCAAACAGAATATTTTAATGGCAAAAATTTTAAAATTTTATATGTCTCAGATAGGCAAGTTTACATTCCAGTTCTCCTTTTTGTGGTGTTTTCTATTAAAATGTAGTACCTAATTCGGAATAAGATACTCATATTTTTGAACTTCAAATGACTATTGTCAATTGTTAATCATTTAATGTCTGATTAGGCACACCTAATTTGCGCAACCTGTATACTATACAAGTACACAATTTGTATACTATTCAAATTATACCCAATTGTTTTCATTTTCGCTTTGTAGAGCTTCCTTAAGGTACGTTCAGTACGGAGCTTGGATGATAGGATATAGATGATAGATGAATGATGATAGAATAATAGTGAAAAATATAAGCGCTGATAGGCGTGCACAACGGATATGTGCATAAACGCCTTTAACAGCTAGTATACTTCAAAATGTCTAGCAAAGAAGATTACTTTTGTTCGGCAAGAACCAAATATTACATTTTCACCAAAAGCAAACAAAAATTAAGAAAGTTTCATGTGCATCCCATAAACAGGGAAAGGCACCGACTGGGAGAATTTCACCATTTATATCCTCAACTACGGAAATATTCCTAGGGGTTTTACGCATATTTCAGATACAGCAAAATTTGTTAGATACATTTAAAAGTTATGTTTGTAGAAATCGCTGACAATATTATTAAAATGATAAAAATACATTAAAATGAATACTATAGCAACTCATCATATATCCGATGAACAGGAACCACTAGTTGAAGTGAACGCCCGGTTTTCCTAATACTTTTTAAAAGTATTTTACTTTTGCTAAAGTCTCTAATGTATTTTACGTTAATATACTCAATATTGGATTGATTCGTTTGTTATTCGAGACCTACACACATCTCTTTCACAATATATAATAAATTGTATTTTATTTAAAAATAAAATATTACTTTTACTTGTAGCATTCATTTGTTTTCCTATTTCTTCCCACTGTTTCTCCAAAATAAATCTATTGTGGTGATCAGAGAGGGCCTGATTCCACAACGATTCTCTAATAAACACTTCTCTAATTAATTTTTCGACATCCATACTCCTACTTCAGCTCGCAGAAGAATTGAACTGACTATTCCGCAAAATATAATCGAGTATAAACCACTCGTGTATCATGTATTCCCTGCTAGTATCACATCTCCGTACCGAACGGCTCCATTGAAATACGTTGTACATTTTATCAGCGCTGGTAAAAGTTACTCTATCATCCAGTCTATGATCTATCATCCAAGCTCTGTACTGAACGTACCTTTAGATATTGTTTATAACGTATTTGTGATACGGCTCCATCTTTAACTTACTACCTTCTTATTTTTATGTAATGTCCCACTTCAACCTCTGTCCATTTTACTATAAGTGTTCGCTCAATCCGGTGTCTGTGATGATTTAGACAAGACTGCATTGCACATTCCTTAATATACATAAAAAATAACTATGGAACTGGGAACTATAACTGGGAAATCAGTAGTAGATGTAATATGAATATGATGATAGTGAGGAAACTGCTATTGCCAATAACTGTTGAAATAAAAATCTTGCCAAGGATATCTCAAAAAAATAACTAAATATTACCAAAAATAAATAGTTATTCAAATTTATTAATCAGGTTTCTACAAACTATTGATAATTTCTATAGAATCTTGTACTGTAACATTGCTCATATTTAGCCAGGTACGAATAACATCTTAGAAGGTTACGAACGTTAGATATAAGGAGTGAAAGTGTTTATGTAAAAGTACCATATTAGCAATGCAAATATATAATATTGAATGATTATGCAGGTACATTAATGAAAACATGAAAATAACGTGTATGCATCGTATGGTCTTATACAAGGTGTTTGAATAATAAAAACAATTATTTTTATAGACCTCTACAAACTTAGTGGTTATTGTTGTTCTGCAGATACTGAAATTATTAACTTTAGTATATTATGAGGACGAGACTGCGAGTATTATAAGTATATGATTTAATATTATTTTTTATTTTTTAATTTGTACATATTTACAGAACAAATGAAACAATACACAGCCGTGTTTAAAAAATGAACGTTGAAAAGACCGCAAAAACTTTTATTTAAGTGAAATATACCTAATATTCACTTATAACCTCCCTAGTGATTTAATTCAATAACGAGGGGGATTCGGCAAAAAAAATTCACAGTTACGTTCTAAATATACAAACACTTTAAATTTTATCTCGTCAGATTATTTAAATGATTATAGTAGGCTGTGCTATTCAGATAAATGTTGACATTCAGACGTCAAATTCATTTAAAAAGAGTAGTACAAGAAAGCGCCTGTGTCGTTCGTATTGTAGAAAGTTTAAAATGTTGCAGTTCATAAAAAAAGATAAGAAATAAATACCTAATAATTGTTGTGCAATTACATTTTTATTATTCTCTCTTGATATTCAATTGAAATAGGTATATAGCCTAGGTACATCCTTTAAAAAATAATAGTTAAATAAAATGTCAAAATAACACATGATGTTTTGGCTGTCCAAAAATTTCCGCTGTAATCACCTCTTCCTGCCTGAGGAGGATAGATAATTTCCGGAAGTCGTTTCTGTTGCTATGGTAACCAAACAAATACAAAATTTCTTGGCTGATGTATGTAAGTGTGATATTTTCTTTGTTATACTACGTTGCTTCTTTATGAAATCTGGGGAACTTCGAATTAAACATTTTTGCCAAAACAATTTTCTACACACATTACGAATTTAATATTCTTTCTCGGATTTTCATTTTAAAAGATTTCCGGAGTAGAAATATGGAAATCATTTTTTTAAATAATATCGTCTGTAAATATTGGCATGACTTTTGGAAATGACAGAATTACCATGTTATTTTGAAGAAGTACTTTTTAGAATGTTTACAGAACTGCTTGGTATAATACAATAATACAAACAAATATTTTAAAATGGTCTTCTCGTTGCACATAAAGTTTTTCTTACATTACCGAGAGATTCCTGAAAATTTTGTTATTGATTCAGAAAAATTTCATATCATTCATCGAGTCGGTGTCTCAGAGTTTAATGGTTCCTTCGCTTAACCCAGAGGGCGTGGCTTCAAATCCCCATTTTATCAGACAATTTTTAATTAAATTGTCTACGGTACAAATTAAGAGTTCATAGGCATGGGTTGGCAACCATCCTGTCGTGCGTACCAAGGAAGGGTGTGAGAGATTAACAACATTGGGGTAATCCTGATGATTAATAGACAAATTGCACCTTTTGGAAATACCAAAGGGTGCAACTTAAGTTCGGGACAGTGTATATGTCAGTCATTATTCTCATAAAACTATTTCCGAAATCGTTATAATTGTTCAGATTTCTCCTCTATACTAATACTTACACAGCGTGTTTAATACTACCATTTGAGGTATTAGTTGACTCTTTTGGCAATATCTCGCTTGTTATTTGAGATAGACCCATGAAACCTTACACCAATGTATTCGTAAAAGAAAGCTGTATCCGAATATGGAATAATATACAGGGTGTTCCATAATAAAAAAAAATATTGGTCGTCCAGCTTTTCTGGGTCACACTGTATCCAAGTGATTCATCTCAAAATATGCCCCTTCCGACAACAAAATCGACCTATCTCGGCGTTTTTTTAAAAATCACTCAGTATAAAAGTTATGAATTTTGTTCCAAACTGTATCATCACGCTGTATACAGGGTTATTCAGAACTTATCCATAATAAAATTTGGGGATGTTCAACATACATGTACAAATGTGCTAGAGCAAAAAAATTTTTTGGCGGGGTCTTAAAACTATTTAAAAATTTTTCATTGCAGCCGCTCGATACTGGTCTGCAGTAATGGAGTGACCTTGGGACTGACAATGCAAACTGGCTAGCAAAAAAAGAACTTCGGAAGTTTTTTATTCGGTCGGTTTTAACCAGGTGTTCAAGACAAAAACGTGTTTTACTTTTTTTATCACATTCTTAGGAATGTGGTAGAAAAGTATCAGATGTGTTGAAGTACAGTTGCCCAGCTACGTAGTCCTTTATAATGATATAACTTTAAACATTGTTTACGGGAAATCCTAAGCCTTTTATTATAAATTTTTTTGGTGATATCGATTTCTTATTTAAGGATGCACATATCCTCAAAGTTTTAGAGATAAGTTCTGAATAAGGCTGTATAAATGAAGGAATATAAAAGACCAGGTATACTTAAACACAGTTGTCTGGTCTACGTATGTATTTATCCAGCCCTATCTTTTAACTATAATGTATTCGAGTTAAGTGTGTGGGTATACATCATCACATAGAATGTGTTTTTAAAGACTACTTATATGTTTAGTCTATAGTTATAATCATTTACCGCTCCCAAATCTTCTTAAAAATGCGAGACAGTATTCTTGAAATATTATCTGATTCAATATATTGAAATATGATCGAGGACTTTATTTATAAAATCAGTATAAAGGAACTTTGTAATAGTTTATATTTCGAAACTAAAACTAAATCCAAGGCAATTCAATCCTTTTTGTTTCATCTACTGAAAACTACATGTACCTACTGGAATAGATTTCATCAAATGCTGTTTACTGCTGATAAATAAAAATTTTTGTTTAGTTAGAACCACTTAAACCAATACAGTAGAAACATCCATACACTATATAATAGTAGACATAATATTTGTTTTAAAATAAAATAGTTATTACTTATTGCATAACTAAGCCTCGTAAAATTACTTCTTAATGTCAAATAAATAATCATCTATTAATACCGGGAAGTAATAATGGCTGTCTCTAAGTAGTTAGTTGTTTTTGTAAATGTAATCATCTTTATAAAAAGATGTAAGCGAAGAGTCTGCCCGCTCACGATAGCGATGGCAGTAAAGAATTGGAGAAAGGTGTTTGACCAGGCAGTTTATTGCTTCTTCAGGAAGGACACTGTTATGTCACGTTTTCCGCATTTGATTTTGATGAGAATTGATTAAATTACTTATATGTAGAAATGTTTAACTTTAACGTTATAATGAAATAAAAAATATTTTGTATTTAAGAGTCATCCAATTTCACCTACTCTCAAATACTTGTTTAATATTATTAACTTGTTAAAGTTATTTAGGTATCAGTAATCTTATTTATTATTATACGTTCTTTTAGATAATTCTATATAATTAAATTTAGAAACTAGAGAGAATGCTTTATTTAAATATACTAAACTAATTTCCTTGACTAATAATTTTCTTAATGTGAAATTATCTTGGTTTTAGGTAATCCAATTTACTTGACTTTTTTATATGAGAAGTTAGTTAATTCTTTGGATTAAATAAATAACTTAGATTTTAAAGAAATAGTATTTTTTTAGAACTATGATTTCTTTTTGTTGATTCGAAAAAAATATTTATTTAAATTATGTTAATATCAATAGTTAGTCATACAGTTTTATTGGTTTTTAATAAATTAAAATGAATATCGTTTTAAATAATTCGTTATTCATTTGTAGAGCCATAAGAGATTGTAATTTAAACATGTACTTTTCTTGTCTAAAAGTTATGCTTTTATTTATTTAAGTATTTAAGATACTTCACAGTTTTTGGTAAACTTATATTCTTCTATATAATATACCTATAATAGTTGTAAAACAAAAAGCTCTTTAATGTTTCAATTTTATTGAAGCATTAAACATTTTTCTATAAAGAAGTTTCACGAATATCCAATCGTGGATTCGGTAAAGTATATCTTATATATATTTTTTGCACTTCGTCAAAAAGTGTTATTTCATTCCCTTATTTTAGGGATTGAAGGAATACTTTTAATCTCTCGAGGATTAAAATTTAATCCCCTGAAAAATTTAATCCCTCAAATACCACTTTAATGAAAAAATATAAGGAAACAATTCTAAAAAAAACTTTAATTCATTAAAATTTATAATTATTATTTGCATAATTATACATACTTTTGATTAACATTTACGATTATATTTATATTAGTACAGTTACTAAATTTTAAAATTTGCCATAAACATCAGTAAAGAGATGTAACTAATTTATGTAAAAGCGATTGATGTATTGCTAATATTTATTTCATTTTCTTGATCAAAATTTTTTTGGTTTTCATGTCCAAGAATTTGTCCTGCTATATTTTTTTTGTTATTTATTGAACTCTCAACATATCCCTCAGCTACTGTAGAGGATTGTCTCTTTAGGATTCGATATTTGCCCCGGAATCGGCTAAGAGGAAGTTTTAGGAACATTGCAATTTTTGGGATAATTTCCCAAAAGTATTCTTTCCAATGAGGTGTGTTATACATCTACGGCCTTTGTATTGGACAAACAATCGTGAGTGGTTTGTGTCAACATTTCGTAAAGCCATGTAATTTCTACATAGTTTCATGAAATCAATTGGGTTTTTCGAGGAATTTTTAAGGAGAAATGTTCGGTCAATAACTGTTTATTGTATTTTTTATATTTAGTAATATTGAGGAACCCAATATTGAGTTATCAATTAATGATGTTATAGATCATTAATTGATAATTAAAGTAATTCGTTTCCTTTACATGCTCCTGCGATGCCCAAAATCAGTGCAATCTATAAATTGTACACATTGTTAAAATATTTAAAAAAAATGTAAGGCAATGTAAATTACTCACCAACCAACCAATAAAAATTGATCATCTGGAGCTTGAATTAAAAATTGGTCAATTTGTTCTGTAGTATTCTTGACTTCTTTGGCTTATACTCGTCATTTTTTCTCTTTAAACCTTTTAGTTTCGGATACTGGGATATATCAATATTATTTTTAACTATTACCGTCGATTTTAACATGGAATACTTTGTCCATAGGGTTGAAGCACGTACAGTTTTGGATTTTTCATTAAAATATGATAGGAAAACATTTTTGCTGATTTGGTCTCGTACTTTCTTTTGATTGCACCGTGTTATAAAGTCTTCATAAGATTTTTCGTAACACGTTTCTACACTTTGAAGGCAACAGTCCGGCTATAGCGTCTTCAGCGACTTTTTTAATATTAAAATCTATTTTATATGCTTTTTCCAATACAATGTTCAGAACAATAGTTACTTGTTTAACTAGTATAAAAAATACACGTTTTCGGGACGAGGGAAAGGGTTGAAATAGGAAGCGATAGGACATATGATTAAATTGTAATAAAGTTTTACTGAAAAAAGTCTATCTGTATTTTTTTTTGTGAAAATGTAAAATAATTATAAACTATTATCTAATATTTTAAAATTGTGAATAGGAAAATCTCAATGATACCATTGACGTTCAAATAGAAAGTGATAGGACACATGATTAAATTGTAGTTTTACTGAAAAATTTAATAATTTATGTTTGTGTTTTGATAACAGAAACAGATAATTATGATTAGTAATTCTTAAAATATCAATATTTGCCCCTAAAAAGGTGGTGAAAATATAGCAAATACAAAATGGCAATAAATATCTATATTTATATAAAAAGCCTTTTATTAATTAATGTATAGTCTATATTTTGGTAGCGAATGTAGATGGAAAAATCGAGAAAAATCCAGAAATGAATGTCTCATAACTTCTGATCTATATTTAACTTCAAACTTTCAATATTCTCTATATTGCAACTCATTTCAAGGCTATTTTTTGTTTAGAGGAAGTAAAGGGAAACTTGAATATGATGTTAATTACCTACAACAACAGTACAATTAACTGTAGCGGTACTATTATACATTTTGTAATAATAACGGAAAAGGAAAGCATTATAATTTTTAAATAAAAGTAGAGGAAAGTGTAAAATTTTATCTAAACTAAACAATTTAATTAAATCTAATGACACATAATATGTAAATGATACTATTTTATCCATGAAGATATGTCCTTTGTTAATTATTCTTAGTAAGGAATTGTAATTATCACATTCTCAATAACATATTTAGTTTTTTCAAGCTAAACATTGGTTGCAAAATATAAGGTTTGGCTTTATTGCAACATGTATTTAAAAATTATTTGAACTGTCTGTAAAGTAACCTTGGCTGAAGTAAAATAAAATGAATTCAATAAAATTTCTATACACACATGTCGTAATCATGTCTATTTTGGTATTTTGCCCTATCTACGAATGTGTTTTTTTAAATTTATCATTATTGTACCACGCAATCCTATACATTTACATCAAATTTTTCGAGTCAAATTCAAATTAAATTTGTTTATGCTATTTTTCACATGAAATATGGATAAATACACACATCTTATGTAACACCTAAGGTAAAGAAAGTGTGAAAAAAACGAGATTTGCATTTTTTATGGTACAAATAAACACACGTATATCAATATATTTTAATAGGAATATTTTTACAATTTAAAAGTTGATTGTAGTTGACTCATTTATGAATTATTGTATTTAGCTCATTTCATTGCTTGGCTCATAGATATTGCTTTGTAAAAGATGAACAGGCAAGCTCAGGATTACTTTCTAAGTTCAAGAACTAAGGGATTTTTACTACTAAGGAAACTACGGATGTCCGCAATGCTTTGGGACTCGTTCGGATAAACCGACCACATGAAGAAGAAGGCGAAGAAATGGTTTTTTAAAAATATTTCTGCACCCAAAACCAGAACTAATCCTACTTCTACTGTACACGAGGAGGTAACTGATTTCAACACAATTGAGCTATGAAGTCACAATTTAATAACAACTCAATGAAGTGAAACTATAAGACCTGCTGCAATTTTTTTACCGACAGAGTTTGCGTTTGTCTTTTCATTTGATTTCTGATTCAAAAGCTAGACCAATTTTACACCTGGTCATCTACCACATGTGTAGGTTGTCGTATTTGTCTTTTATCGATGTGAAGAGTTTTATGAATTGGTCTTTCATAATAACAGAAGTTCGTTTCTTTTTTTTTTAATCATTCATAAGTTTTAACCGAGTCCCCACTATAGCTATTTCTGAATCACAAAATTCCTGTCTGTGACTTTCAGATTTATTCGTTTTCTAATGGAAAGTTGTACTTAGTTGAAATAATGACATTTGAAAACTACATTTGGTAGTAACTTGAGAAGTGTACCTAACTCACTGAAAGAAGTTAGTGTTCAAACTAAGGTTTTACCTTTTAAGATTTTTGAATATTAAATTAATATTAAAAATAAAATACAATGTAAATTAGACAACGTCCAAATCCAAAGCCAAAAGCTGCCCGGAAGGACAGATTTCGCAATCCTTGCAACCATCGGCGGCATTGGAAATTATAACACCATATATGAAACATAATTATAAGCACGAGGATCATACTATTAAATAAGACGCTACTCCATTAAGCGAGTATGAGTATTATAACTGAACACTCCCCACTACCTACTAACTCTTGACGCCGCTCGCCGGTCGAGCGCTACGCTATCTATATTAGTGGAATAAAATCACCGATCCAACTCGCTGCTTTCTAGGGGTAGACATCTATAAAGCTACCAGTATTCGTGCTATAAATTTGAGAGCGCCGTAATACTTCACTCGAAAAATGCGAGCCCCTTTTAAACATTCGATAATTCGAAAACGGTTACAAATATCGACCAAAACTTTTTTTAAAAACTTTTCCAATATCTAGATTACATTTTATTCACTCCATATACATATAAACATTTTGAATAATTCACATAGCTAACCGCAGATCGAAGTTTGACCTGTAAAATTACGGTTTTAACTTTATGTCATTTTTTGGTAATATATAGGTGTACTACCAAAATAAGGTTTATATCATTCGAAGCACTTAGGTTTTCTGCATAAGTAGTTAAAATTTCAGGGCGGTAAATCTAGTTTTTTTTTAATAGCGATGTATGTACTCAGAAACACATGTTTTCAAATTGTGCAGATAACGGACTCTAGGGCCATTTAAAAAACATGTTCTACAAAAAAAAAGTTGCAGATCACCCCACATATGCCCAAACATGCTCTACAAGATGGTATAGGTTGTATCTGTTCCACTATACAGGGTGACCCATTAAGAATGGAAACACTCGCGTACAAAAAGTTGTGTATGGACCGATTTAAACCATATTTGTTTTAAAAGATAGATCTCCAAAATCTCTATGTTAATACAAAATTTGAAGACGAAATTTTCCTACTAAACTCCTACTACGAATTTTTTTTAAGTGAAAAATAGCAAAATTTTGTTAGCAATTTTTTTTATAAAAAATCTGACTACACCACTGGATTTAGGAGCCCCTCAAATGCATTTGTACCAGTTTTTGCGAAGAAAATTGAACCTATTCTTTTATAAAAATCGAATAGAACCCAAAGAGAAACAAAATTAAACAACTTAAACACTGGTGTAATTATTAATAAGAACCATAAAAACCAGTATTCACAAAATCACCAACAATAACTCTAATATAAACAACAATTGATAAAAAAGTAATGATTAGAAAACTACATTTTTAAAAATGAAAAAGGAGTTCTGTCAAATTAATTCACACTTTTTGAATAAAAAATTATAATGTAGTTATTTTTTATCTGAGAATGTAATGTTAAAGTTTTGGCATAATAACCACGAAATAATAATAATTTGACGAACTTACCTATCAATTGTTGTTTATATTAAGAGTAACTGTTGGTTATTTTGTGTATACTGGTTTTTATGGTCCTTATTAATAATTACACCAGTGTTTAAGTTGTTTAATTTTTTTTCATTTTCGGTTCTATTCTAATTTTATAAAATAATAGGTTCACCGACAAAGTCAAACACTGGTGATGTCGATATTGTCATAACTTTTTTAGGAACAAACTTTTTTTCGCAAAAATTGGTACAATTGCATTTGAAGAGCTCCTAAATCCAATGGTGTAGTCAAATTTTTTATAAAAAAATCGCTAACAAAATTTTGCTATTTTTCACTTAAAAAAAATTCGTAGTATGCTTTGAAAATCAAAATTTCATCTTCAAATTTTGCACCAACATAGAGCTTTTGGAGATCTATCTTCAAAAAAAAATCCGGTTCAAATCGGTTCATAAACAAATTTTGTACGCGAGTGTTTCCATTCTTAATGGGTCACCCTGTATGTATTGCATTGCCCCTAAATTCCTAACTTGGTCCCCATATGAACATAACCATTTTCAATGTTAAAATGCAGACAAACATCAACATTGTCAGTGCTGGAGCTGGGGATCGAACCCAGCTAACAATAGGCGGTATGGCCTAGAAATGTTGCCACTACGCGTTCAACTCCACTGCAATAACGTGGCGACAATGGTGATCAACACATTAAAGGTATAACTTTGTTTATTGATTAGGCTAAAGTATTTGAAACCTCACCGTGTACCGTTCTGACAGTGAACTTTGGTTATTTATGTAATGTTATGCTAATGAGCAATATTTGAGTTTTATGTTAAGTTAGAGAGAGAAACTGTGAAGGAATCTAGAAAATATCTATCTTTGGATTGCGCAATACCATAATACTATTTAAATTTTCCTAACAGTTACAGTTAATCTCATCAATATATATTACTCTTACATACTAATGAATAGGCTAAAATGCGTATTTACATTTTAAAGCTTATAAGAAATTAGATAGGAATTGTTGTCTCCTAGATGCAAAAGTGAAAGAAAAAATAAACAGTTTTGAACAAAAGTGAAACCTCTTACTTGTCTGTGAACGAATCAATATAATTATGACTGCCCTAAGAGTGTCACTTAAGAGTTTATGTAAATATTTAAAGTAAACAAGTATTTATTTTCACATGCTGAAATAGAAAGAAGCGAGTTGCTGTACATGGACCTTGGAAAGTTAACAACTGTTACATTTAAATGTAATAGTGTTAATATATTTTTCCTCATTGACAATATGGTAGGCATTTCTGTCTAGACCGTAGGCATACTTCATAATTGGTAATTTAAAGATGTCACTTTGGTGATTTTAATAAAGTTGATACTGGAAGCGGATGGTCCTTTATGAAACATCGTGAAAACAATTCTTTTGAAAAAAAACACAGTTCTCATTTAGATATTTAAAGAAATATATAGAAAACACTCTATATACCAGTATTTCGGCTTGTTAGGCCTTTCTCAATAGAGCAAATGTCTATTACTGTAATGTACTATAATACTGTACTATTAAGCTAAGTACAGACCGGCCAACAATCGCCCGGATACATGTTGTCAAAATTGTTGCCAACATGTATCCATATATCAACTCGCAATAAGTTAATAAATACTCGGCAACATAGTGCCCATGTTGGGCGGCAAAACATCAAAAACTTTTGTTGCGTGCTGCATGTATCCGTGTTTTCAATTTGAAATGGAAAACATCGCTCGGTCTGGACGGTGTTGTCAATAAGTAACGTTAAAACAGTACCTAAAAGTTAGGTTTCCTTTCGCTGCTTTATAGCTGCTTTATTATTGATGGTGGAATCGCGGCAAGGTAGTTCGTATTCTTCTTCCTGATTTGAGGGGCGACCAAACAGAGAATTTCTTCGATATCTTCTTTTTCGTTTCTGGGCATGGGAAGCTATTATGATGAAAGAAGCACTAACACCAGCAGCAGTAGACAGGCCCATTTTTAAATGTCAACTGTAAACACTGCGTTTAATTTGGACGCGCAACTGGTTTTGGTTTAGACGAGCAACACTGTTGACCACATGTATCCGGATACAAGTTGTGTCCAACAAATATGTTGCCAACAGTTGGCAACACATTTGTTGTCTGGTTTGTACTTACCTTTACAGTAATAGACATTTTTACTCTATTGAGAAAGGCCTAACAAACCGAAATACTAGTATAGTATAGAGTGTTTTCTATATATTTCTTGAAACATCTAAATGATAATTTGGTGATTTTGTTTTATTTAATTCACCTGAATGATAAATCAATCCACTAAATTCTTAAAGTCGTAAAACAACCACCACAATAGTTTTAGGTGAAATTTTCCGTTGTTGATGTAAAGATATTTTTTGAACTTTCGTTAATCACTTTTCATTCAGAAAATTTTGAAAAAATTGTATTGTTAAAGGGTAAAAAATGTTACTTTACTTATGTATATTTGAAAGTGGTTAATTTAAAGAACATATATAATTATCTGACGAGTTTTTTTTTATGTAAATATCAATATTCAATTGCTACTTAAACATGGTCAATTATTGGAAAAAGTAAAATTCAATCTTTACATGTTTCTTTATATAGGAATTAAGTCAAAAAGTTAACTAAGAGATACATCATTAATGAAATTATCAATTATTATGGTTCAATAAAGTTTTGTATTTCTTTGTTACCTATTATACTGGGCATGCAAAAGAATAATCTTATTATTTTTAAGATATGTCGCAAACAACTACTTGCGTACGACAGGCACCGACCAACATTGAGTTACATTACAACAGCATATCTTCATATAACCTCAACTTATTGTGTTTAATACATTTTTCTTTTTAATTAGTTATATACATTTTTTAACTAATGAAATATTAAACAAGCATCTACAATTACATTAAAAATAATCATTTTTGGTTACGTACATTTTGTATTGAATTTTAATGAAAATATTTTTTACTGACAAAACTGAAATTGTAGTAATCCTAAATGAAAGCCTAATGTACGATACGTATTTCTGCTTCCGGAGTCTTCAGGCACATGTGTGGCAGGAGGTTTAACATCTAAGAATTGTTAAAAATTTACAAGAAATATATGACAATTGAACTGATCAAATAAAATTAATTGCAATGTCAAAATTCAATATAAGTTTTAATGTAATGTAGATGTAAAAAATGCAATTGTAAACTTTATTGAACCATAATATGTAATAATTTCATTAATAATTCATCTCTTAGTTAACTTTTGGCTTAAATAAGCCAATAAATAATATTAAAAATATATTATAAAAAAATTAAATCTTTTGGATAAATTCTAAATTAAGTGTTTACAGCAGTTATTCTATTATTTATTAAAAGCTTTCCAAATTTTTGTTTTACCATTGCTATTTCATATTGTATTTTTTTACTATGCACGTAATAAAAAGGATGCAAGTACAGACATCGATGTTTCAATGTTTTTGCTCTTCTTCAGCGTAGCGTAGATTAAGGAGAGGATCTACGATGAAGTAGATTTGGAACATAATCCTGTATCTAGAAGCTTCTTTTAAGCTACGTTACATTGAAGAGGAAAATGGAGGTTGTTTCTCTTGTAACGATTGCTTTTGTTTGTTTTCGTTTAACCTCATCCCTTGGGGTAAACCGCAACAGCTTCTGTCGGATCTCATTTCGTATCATAATCTAAAGACGATTAAAATAATTTGATTATCATAAAATGTTGTTAATATTGTTAGTGAATGACGCGTTGAAATAAATTTAGCATTTTCCTGTTTTATGCAAAGCTCGGCAAGTGATTACCAAGGTATGAGATTCATGGAATAATTATATGTTAGCTAGTCCTTCACAAAGTTCATTGCAATTACTGTTAACGTAATATTCATGGGGCAAGGTTACTTTTAATATAATTATGTATAATGTCAGACTTTTCCATATGAATTCATTTTTAATCTGCAATAATTTGTTTACTGTTCTGCATTGGAAATAAAAATTAAGAAAATAAATGTTCAAGCTTATACAAACTGCGTATGGAATTATTCGGTAGCTACAATAATAGTAAATTATACACCAAGGGAGTAAAATGCATGAATTTTTCCCGAGCTTCAGTTGTAGCATGAGGGCAAAGCCCGAAGGAGGGAAAAAAGCATGTACTCCCGAGGTGTATATACTATTTTTTGTACGACCCAACATTTTAATTGAAAGAATTAAAAAAAATATTGTTAATATATTTCTAATTTAAAAAGCATTGTCAATATGATATTTCTAATGTATGAAAATACAAATTAGAGGGAAATAGTAGTACCAAATAATAAAATTAATTTATTAACATCTTTGTTTAGTATTAGTGGTGGTTCTAATATTAATGTAAATATTAATATTACATAAATATGATAAAATATTCATTAATTGAGTTGACTATCCTTTTTTACCCTAGGGGGTAAAATACTTACTTTGCTTCCGCTTTTGAAGGACTAAAATGGTACAAAAAAATATTATGGTCATCTTTACGAGACTGATTGAAAAAAAAAAATTTAAACTACAATGACAGAATGTAGAAAAGTTCAATGCTAAATTGGTAAACTTTAACTGTACACAACTATCGCTATAATAATTTCAGAAGTTTCATCGTAATGACATTTGGTGCCTTTGGTTGATATCTAATAATAATAATAAATACGTTTATACATTTATCCAATTTTTTATATTAGAAAATTAGGAAAATTTTATTAAAAAATATTAAAATATCTACAAACTGACAATTTTGACATTGCAATTATTTTTATTTCAATATCAGTATTTTTCATGTATCAATATTTGATATCAGTATCAATATTTTTATATCAGTTCAATTGCCATATATTTCTTATAATTTTTTAACAATTATTAGATGTTAAATCTCCTGCCACACATGTGCCTGAAGATGCCGGAAGCAGAAATACCTATCGTATATGAAACTAAGGAGGATTACTACAATTTCAGTTTTGTCAGTAAAAAATAAAAAATAACATTTTTTTCATTAAAATTCAATACAAAAGGTACGTAACAAAAAGTAATTATTTTTAATGTAATGTAGATGCTTGTTTAATATTTCATTATTTAAAAAATGTAGATAACACTATTAAAAAGAAAAATGTATTAAAGACAACAAGTTGAGGTTAGTTATATGAAGATATGTCGTTGTAATTTAATGTTGGTCGGTGCCTGTTGTACGCAAAGTAGTTGTTTGCTACATATCTTAAAAATAATAAGGTTCCTCCTTTACATACCTAGGATATAGGTAACGAAGACAATTAAAAACTTATTAAACGATAATATTTGATAATTTCATTAATAATTTATCTCTGAATTAACTTTTTGCCTTAATTCCTATATAAAGAAAGATGTAAACAGTTAAATAAGCCAATAAATAATATTAAAAATATACTAAAAGTTATTATGTATTATTATTATTATTATTATTGTTAATTCGTTCAGAATCCGTTGATATCTTGAGTCTTTTACATTATTTATTATTATTCAAATAAAATGCGCGTATCTATCAGACCATATAATAAATGATTTAAATCGTTTAATAAATTTATTTACTTTCATTAACCTTCACAATTAAATACCGCAAAAAATGTAATTAAATCATTATTCGCAGATGCTTTATGAGTAGTACATGTAAATTCCCACTTAAACTAATATTTATTTTTAAGTAAACTAGAGAAATTTTTAGTTTTACGTTAATGTTTTGTAATTGCACTTGTTTTTAGTATCACTGAATGGTGTGCGGTTGTTGAAGCGTGAAAGGGTACCAGGTAATTCATTAACAGTTGAGTTTCTTTTCCTCGTCAGCCGCGGATGTAAATATCTGCAAAACTTGTTGAATGTTGGTAAATTATCCAAGCATATAATTCAGTTTTATAGATGTTTGAACATATTATATTGCTGGTTTGATAAGAAAAAATATTCAGTCATCATTAGATGTACTTCGTTCTGGTTACACATTGTAAAAAAACGTTTGCACCTACCTACTTATTTTTAATACTAATCAACTTTCTAGTATTCTAACTAGTACATGATGTACCTACCTACACCTCAATAATATTAATAATAGTAAGCAATTACTCGTTAGTCTGTATGGGGGAGAGGTGACATATTAATATTATTATGTGGGCAGCATTATAATGCTTAAGAATTTCGAATAAGTTAATTATCTTATTTCTTTGAGTCTTTGGATATAACATACAGGGAGAAGAGTACATGGTTACTGTTTATAAATAGACACCCTAAATATTTTTATTTTTGGAAATTCAATGATCGAAGACACTGAAACACCATGTTGACGCACTTTCTATAATATACCGTAAGGACACGTGGATTGGAGCAAATTCATTTAAAATTTAGGGGTTTGTTTTTTGAAAAAACGCTCGGACACGTCGATTTTTATATTTGGCTGCAGTTTTTCTGGTGGTAAATTTATGTAGGTACCGGGTTTTTCAACGAAATGACTCACCCCCTATATCTTTTTTATTTTTGGTGCTAAAAAAAAGTTATATACAAAAGTTTTATAATTTTTTGTGAGCTTTTCAGATATGTAGTTGAACAGCCAAAATGAGTGCAGCTTAAAGAAATATGAACCAAGGTAACATTTTTTTAAATGGAATACCCTGTATATTTTTTGACTATTGCATTCTACGGGTTTTTCTGATTTCAAAAATATATGTCTTTGCTATAATCGCTGGAACGGTTGTCATTTTATTGAGCTTTTTTATAACACGTTTTACAAGCTATTACTCCTATTTGAGGTTTTGTTGCTATCCAAGGCTAATGTGATAAATGAACAATCTCTAAGCAAGCTGCAGCTTCTGTATTATAAAAAAGCTCCATAAAAAGACAACCGTTGCAGCGATTATAGCATATACATATATTTTTGAAATCGGAAAAACCCGTAGGATGCAATAATCAAAAAATATATAGGATATTCCATTTAAAAAAATTGAACCTAGGTTCATATTTATTCTTAGCTGCACTCATTTTGGCTGTTCAACTACATATCTGGAAAGCTCGTAAAAAATGATTAAACTTTTTTTTAGCACCAAAAATAAAAAAGATATAGGGGGTGAGTCATTTCGTTGGAAAACCCGGTACACAGGGTGGCCCAAAAATTAGTTACGACCATCAACTTCACTTTTTCAACTGGAAAAACTTTCACTTTTTTTTTTATTTTTGCATTCTGCATCGAATTCTAAGTCTGTTTCATGTACCATGTCCTATATCCAAACTCAACAGTTATTGAGATATCAAACTGTTGACCGTTAAGTATTATCGATTTGTTTTGAATTTTTTTTTTGTAAATTTAGCAACACGTTCAATTGTGTGCTTATTTTGTTTTTTGACTGTTGACTTGTCACCGTTTAGTCACATGGAAACTGTATGACAATTTTATTTAAAATAAGTACTTGGCAAGTGCAGTTGCAAAGTTTGAAAGAATGGCGCGTTTAACTGAGAAACAAGGAATAGAAATTTTGATGATGGTAGGATATAGCGACAGGACTCGAACACAAGCTGAAGTTTGTGAATTGTTTAATTATTAGTACCCGGAGAGGCTTATTACACGATCAGTAGTTAGTGAGATAGAAAAAAAGTTTAAAGACTTTGGCCACGTAAGAGATAATTACAAAACCAACCGTCTTACTGTTCCAGAAAACATACAATTGAATGTTTTGCGTGATTTACAAGAAAATCCTCACAAATCAAGTCGACAAGTAGCTGCAGAACAGTCAGTAAGTAAATCTTCTGTTCTAAAATATTTACACAAGAACAAATGGCATCCATACAAAGTACATTTAGTTCAGAAACTTATTGAAGATGGTCTCGGCCGCAGATTATAATTTTGCAAAATAATGATGGATAGATGCAATACCAACCCGCAATTTTTGAGGAAGATAGTTCTTTCCGACGAGGCAACATTTTGTTTGAGTGGTTCGGTAAAGAGGCAAAGTTTTCGATATTGGGCACCAGACAACCACCACTGGAAAGTAGAAACTCATCACAATTCCCCCAGAAAGTAAATGTATGGGCCGAAATTGTGGATACCTCAATTGTGGATACCTTTTTTATTGAGGGAACATTAAATCTGAAAATAACTTAGATCTACTACAAAATTACATAATACCCAGTGTAAGTGCACTTTAGCCGAATGATGAGAACCCAAATATACCGACAGAATTGATATAGTTCCAACAGGATGGAGCGCCCCCACGTTATACGGGAACAGTACGAGAATATCATCATAATATTTTCCCAAATAGATGGTTCGGAAGGAGAGGTTTTATCGAATGGTGATGATGATTTTTATCTATGGGGTTATCTGAAATCTAAAGTCCACTTCAATAAACGAATGAAGAATAGAATTAGAGCCGAAATACAACAAGCCACAAATGTTAACTGAAGTGTTACGATAATTTGAATTTCGACTTGCCAATTGTCAAGAAGTTAATGGTCAGCAGTTTGAACATTTAATCTGATTTCTTTTTCTGTTTTTTTAATAAATCTGTCCTTTTCAGACCACAGACATTTTGAAATGGACTCAGTTATTGATATGTTCAATAATTATTGTACATATCCCGATAACTGTTGAGTTTGGGTATAGAACATGGTACATGAAACAGACTTAGAATTCGATGCAGAATTCAAAAATAAAATAAAAAAATAGGTGTTTCCATTTGAAAAAATTAACTTGATAGTCGTAACTTATTATTGGGCCACCCTGTGTAGATGAATTTACCATCAGAAAAACCGCAGACAGAAATAAAAATCGACATTTCCGAGCGTTTTTTCCAAAAAACAAACGTCTAAATTTTAAAGGAACTTGTTGCAACCCACTCGTCCGCTATAATATATCCTTCGTATAAATTAATACAAAAACCTCGAGGTTTATTATAATTACAGATTATTAAAATATTGATTACTGCACAATTTATTATGCTCCGAAAAGTTCATTGCTATCTAGTTTCAAATTTACAACTAATAAAACGATTTCTCAATTTAATATAATGATTATTTTCTATTACTATTATATTGGGTGTATAGTTTGTAATTTGAACTATGTAATTTGTTTTAAATACTTATCATAGTAAGATATTTAGTTAGGTACAGTTTGAAGTTCTTTAAAATGCAAGAGGTTTATGTCTTAAGTTTAATAAGTGATATAAATAACCTAATAGGTCGTTAAATAAACTTAGATATCGTTTATCAGTCATGAAGTCATGATTATTGAATTTGGAAGCTGTGGAGCTGTATCTATGTAGTATATTCTATATTTAAATAGAATCGCTTCCATGATAAAAAAATCGTCCACTTGAAATTTAAAACAATATGTATTAAGTATAGCATTTTAAACTTATTTATATATGTAGTTAAATTGGATTTATTGGTAAAGTACAGCTATTAGAGATGAGAAGATTTATTTTAACCTATTTATTATTTAAAATTCAATTAAGATAAACATGCGTTTTTCTTGATTTTTAATTGATTTATTTTAATATGACTTTTCTAGTTTTAAGCTCTCAGCATATTCTAATGTATTAATTACAATTATACTTCAAATGGTCAGAAATAATTGGAATTAAAAAGTAAAATAAAAAAAAGTTGCATACAGCAAGACTCGAACTTGTGAAATTATACCATTATAATATACTTATACCATTACGCCACCGCGTGACTCGTTATTGTTTGACTCTGAGACAACTATGTAAAATGTACGTATTAATTAACCTGAAATTAATTTTTACCGATATTCTAATTGGAAAAGAATTTCGCTTCTTCAGTATTTTGGTAATGATAGTACTAACTGCCAAACACTAGAAGGTTAGTACTATCGATTCCATTAGAAATATTTCTCATAGGAAAATAATAACCTCTCTGAAGTTTAATTATTTTGACAGTTTTCGTAGGAGGTGCTTGTCGTGCAATCTCACATCGGCAGACAAAATGAGAAAGAAGTTGAGACGGACTCGACTCGAGATTTTCGAAGACAAAATAGACGTAGAAGGAGTGGTCGTACGGTCTCGAAAAAAAAATCTCAAAGGATTAGAGAAAAGACGGATGTTTCGTGTGAGCGGTTTTCGAAACCGTAAAAATTAGAAAAAGGGTCGAGACGGTCCCGCGAAAAGTCGGGAGTTCGGTAGGCGTGACGGGGCCATTAGGCGCGAGAACAAACGTCGGTGCTATAAATTTTGCAGAGGTTTTTTGAAAAGGTTTAAATTGGGAAATTGCGCCTAAGCATAGGAGAAAACTTGGGGGCGATCTTTGGTCACCCGCGGGGATCGCTTCGCGATTCCTTCTCGGAGGAGATAGCTTAGAAACTGTCGATTGGGCGACGGAATTTAGAGCGAGACAGAATCGACGGGTTTTAATATACTATAAATGACAATTAATATTAATGACTTATACTTGTACTCGCAGTAGTGGACATGTGATATCTCCTAGTGAATATGTAAGTAGATTGGTTTATTGTAACTCTAAATTAGTTTTCTTCGCCTTTTTTTAGAACACAATGAAAAAATTATTAGAAATCATAAGGGTATTTATTGAACAGTTTAAAATTTCATCAAACTTACTATACACCAGTCTTTTGGTTTAAAATAAAAAAAATAATGAGTAGTAGCTAACTTGCAGCAATTGCTCAATTTAGATTTTACCAATTCCGTGATTCATATGTACGATATATTTGGTATAGGTACAGGTACTTTAACTTATTTGAATTAACAAATTTGGTGTTCCAGTTGACAGTTAACAGTTCCGCCTCATTAAAAAATTTGTCATATAGAAATAGGTAAGTCTAAAGGACTAGTTTAAGTAAGGTTGTTAGTGAAGGATTAGTTATTTAGAGTAAACCCACTAGGATGTTCTTCGTTATTAAAAATTTTAATAGGTAATTATTTGCATACAATCCTATATCGTTTGGATTCAGCATAGATAAATAAATAATTAACTGTTGAACTCATTTATTTCTTCTACTGTTCTTAGATAAACATTTCCTACATATGCAATTGAAAACCTTGTCTTATCGATAAATGCAGCATAAATTCTATATACCTACATTTGTATGAATATTTGCATATAATTATTATTGTTTATGGTAATATAACTAACCATAAAATTAATACCCATATTATGTTGCACTGATGGCTTTATTATTGCCCATATCCCAGTAACACCAATATCTATTTTACTGTATAAAGGAGGACGCTATAGGTGCATAAAATAATATTCAAATATGGAAATGTACGATGGCGATTGGGAAGTGCATGTTTGTGTAGCATACTTGAAAAGTGACAGTAATCTAATAATAGTCATACTAATATTATGTATTGGAGTTAAGTTTATAAATAGTTAAGTTAAGACCATTACTTGTTAATGACATTTGTTTCATATGGTGCCATAGCCAACCACTACAAGTTGTTCAACATTGTTGAAAGAGTCATAAAGCCAGAGAAATATGTCTATGCATTGTTATGAGTACAATGCAAACTTAAAATTATTTAAATATTACTACAAAAAAAATAAGTAAATATCTCCAAGAGTTTATAAAATTAACATTGGAAAGTTATTTATTATATACAAAGAGTACTTGAAATCCATAATATATGTATATTCGTTGGTAATAATAATAATAATAATAATAATAATGCAATCTTCTGTAGCTTCATAAGGACATTACACTGTCTTCTATAAGAGCCTTGAAGACCATTACTTATCCGAAAGGTAGTATGTCAACTGCAGGGCCTGCCGTAGGGCGCCGGAGACAATTATGCATCTGCACTCCACTTGTCCCGCATATGCAAATAATAATAATACTGATAACCACCAGCGGCCGACCCTGAGAATCGGAGCCAGAGAACCGGTCGACTGGATTTCAACAAATAATAATAATAATAATAAGGTACTGATTACAGGAGCCCTCGGTGGAGCAAGAGATACACTGCTTTCAGAACTAACGATCATACTGGCATGCCGTAAGAATGTAAAAGCTGGTCATTCTGGGTTCACTACGGCTACTCAGGCCACACGATTCCCGAATTCAGTAGCTATTCACCCTACGGACGTGGGGAATAGCTACTGACAACCACCAGCGCCCGACCCTGAGAATCAGAGTCAGAGAACCGGTCGACTGGATCTCAATAAAAAAAAATTTAAAAATAATAATAATAATAATAATACATCTACCTCTCATTCTAATCACAAGGATTATCTCGAATATCTGAGATTTATTTGTACAGGAGAGGGGGCGGTATATTGTTATTCAGTAGACTGAATTTGCGCCTCAGGAACGAATTACGTTGGTGCGCCTTAACCGCCATTTAGTGCTGGAATGAGGGAAACCTGGAAAACCTCATTAGTCAGGATAGTCAAACAGCAACTGGTGTTAATCTCTAAACAACACATTAACACCAAATTGACGTTATTCCCATATCAGCCTGCCCTAGTTCGCAGGGTTGGGTTGCCAACGCATTACTGCAAACAAGCCTTAATATCCGAGTAAACAAATTAATTAAACATTTTCTGCCGGAATGGGGATTTAACCCGGCATGCAATCTCTGGGTTAAGCAATCAACACACTAAATCCTGACCCACCGACTCGATAATTGGAATATGAACTGTATTGATTACATTTATTTCTTGAGTAAGATTGTGCAAGTTTTCAAACTGCACATTCTAATATCAGTAAAGTCAATCGAATTAGACATTAGTTGAGTAGGGAATTAAATTTTATTTGTAAATTTGAAATAGAAAATCCTGATCCGTATTTAAAAGAAGTGAGTTGGTAGTAATGTCTCAAATGATAAACTTCATTTAAAAAAATTGGTAATACAATTCCCTTTTAATTTTTTTCGCTCACATCAATAGTTTTCCAGTTGCTAAGATAAACAAGTTTCTGCATTTTTCGCATTTTCCCTAATACCTCAGAAACTAAAAGCAATTTGGCAATACTGTAATTGTATAATGATCAACAGAAACGGCAACTTTTCTCTGATTTAACGGATTCGTATCTGTTACAGTTTCGGAGACAGTAATAGTAGCACGCGCTATTTAGGATAGCCTGTATATCTGAAAGAAATATATAACCAAATTTAAAAATGAAGAAAAAACAAATTTTAAAAAAATTTAAAACATTGTTCAACAGTTAAAATGTTAGATAGCTGTAATGTATATAAAGGGATTATTCATTTGTTGCTTACCAAAAAAGCGTTATAATATTCAATCTTAGGATACTCTCTTGGTGATATCTGCTTTACTAGAAGGAATTAGACTTAGTCCTTGAATTATTGCAGAAGAATAAATATACAGTGTGTCCAAGATAAAGATGGGATAGCATTGGGATCTTGGAAACGGTAAGAGCTACAAAGTTGGTTAAATTATGAAAAAGTTGAGCAGTTTGAATACCTTTTACATCGACTTTGCAAAAAATAAGTTATCTTTTTTTGATTTCGAAATATTTGGAAAACAATTTTTTTTGCGATATTTGTTTTTATTTATTTCTGGCGTTATTTTAACAGCTATCAAAAAATAAAAAATACTTTTCTATAGTCACTTTTTGAGCTTAACAAGATGGCATTCACCAAGTTTTTGTCAGACGTTTCGTTTCCGAGAAACTATCATCAACTTCTTTTTTTTTAAATACGGCCCTGTATTTTTAAATGGAAATTTTGATACCATTTTTTATTATCAATTCAATGATGCATCACAAGTAATGGTTTAATTACGTTTTTAGCTTGTTTTTGCCACCATTTTGCCAACTTTGTATCTCTTACCGTTTCCAAGATCCCAATGCTATCCCATCCTTATCTTGGACACACTATAAATAAATATGCAAGATTTTTCATGGAAAAAAAAATATTTAGCTTAAATTCATTTCTTGTCTTTCTGCTAATCTTGTAGGTATGCTGCAAAATATGAAGAATAACACTACGTTTAAAGTTCACACGCCATAACATTCTTTTTATGATAATTACTGTTATGTAGCTATCTTTATCACCGCCAATAATTATTTAAATTGTAAGGTAAACCAAACCAATTAATTGGTAATTATGATTTTTTTTAGAATCAGTAAATATATGATGAGGCCGTTCTGTGCGTCAAACTAAAGAGGAAACTGCTTCGGTATTTCATAAAATATAAAAATTTATTAAAAAATGTGAAAGTCTTTTCATAATCTCGCGGTAATAACCATCCGGCTTAACTTGGTTATCAAAAGGATAGCATTATGCATTATTAATTTCCTATAGCGGCAATCAATTCATTAATAAACTTTCTCAGACAACTTGATTGTGCACAGTTTGCATGACACTCCAGGAAATCATAACTTCTACACACGTAGATAGGCTTGGGAGTGACAGATAAAAAACATTTAAGAAACAAAATATCTCTATTTGTGTTTGCATATAACAAGTTTCAAGATAAGTGAACAGGAACTAAATATTACCCTAGCAGTAGCTTTTTCTAAAAAAAATAATCCTGGAATGAAAGTAATCATTTGACACCCAACTAATGATGCTTGTTTCAATATACTCCAAAAATAAATAAAGAAGCAGAAGATGTCTTAGAAGCAGAAGCAGTCTTATGGAATCATATTTAAATTAATATATCTCTTAATTAACTATATTTGACTTAATCCCTAAGTATAAATAAATATGGAAGTAAAGATTAACATATTTTATGATACATTTGTTAGACATTGATTTTTAAGTTCTGATACTTTCAGAAAATCAATTTTATATAAATATTTTTAAATTATTAAGTTCTTTGTGACTAAAATATTAAGTGCGACCTATACAAGCAATTCTTCTTTCAAAGATAATGATTCTTATCTCAACTCGACTTTTGTCTATTTTGCCGAGGTTAATTTCTCGTCTAATGTGAAATATCTAGTTTTTCTTCTACCCCTATTTTAATATCGGACACTTGTAAGAGTATAAAGATTCGGCCAGAGAAGATATATATTATTAATAATTTGTTTTAAAACAAAAAATTACATTTATTTCTGCTGTTAGGTTTAAAATGAAAAAGGGAGTTATTAACATATCGGAAAATATTTTTTGAACAGATAGATTCATCCCACTGAATGGCATCTGGGGATGGAATAGAGCAGATATGACATAGATATGAACAAAATAGTTGTTTGTGAAGGTATTTTAACAGTTGCAAGTACGTATACAATTTTTAGAATGCCAACCAGTTTTTTACAATAAAGCCTTAGCCTTTACTTACATTAGATAATAAATCTCATTGTCTATTAGTAATTATCAAATACCCACCTACCTGGTAATTGTTTATACTTTTCCACAGATCGCAACATTGTCTTGTAAAACAATAGGTGTAATTATGTAAAGCTTGCCGAATTTTGTAATATTTAATTACTGAGAGGCACAATTTCTGTGAGAATGAGTACGTAGGATGAGTTTGAAATATACATGTCTTGTTACGAACCGCGTTTGCCATAGTGAGATAACATTTACCCTAATTATGTTACACAGTTATTTGTATCATTTTCTAGATAGTGTTCCATTTTCTCAAAATCCCCAACACGGAATAGGTATACCTGTTATTAGAGATGTATCTAATTTCATTTTACTCTATGAATAATACTGGGTGTCCCATCGAAAAGTATCACATTTCGTCGCCTTATATCTCAAAAACTAAAAGAGATATCGGGATGCGGGTTGGACAGAACGACTTAGGATTTTTGTAAGTTTTTTTTGGCACTGTTGCCAAATCTCCAAATATATTAGTAACTTTTTTATAGAATTCGCTCCTCTTTGGAGTAAAATTACTTGCTTATATTAAATGGAACACCCTGTGTATTTTGCCATAATCAGAGAACCTAATCACTCTACTTTTAAAAAAGGTATGCATTGTTTACATTATCTTGAGAATTGGAGCCACAACATTAAGTTTGTTAGAAGTACTCTTATTTGGGTTATTACGAATGAAAAAAATACCTCCTTCTTTGTAAAGTTATTTTTAAGTTTTTGTACACTTATTTTAAATAAAATACCCTATATATTTTATCATTTTAAAATATCTGATCAAACTTGATGTGGAACTTGACTGCATTTGCTTTTTAAATGAAAACAGATAGGGAGAAAAGAATAATTCTTTAATAATCGGTAGGAACGAGTTTTGTTAACAATAACAACAAAGCACAATGACAGTAATAAAAATAACAGATAAAAGAATCAAAATAACTGATAAATAAAAAGTACTTGAATAAGTTAGAAAACAATTTGTTTTAACTGACCACCATTTACTTCAATATACATTTGTGCATCCTTAGTAGTAAATGATTAAAAGTGTGTGATCCTTCTAATGTGAACATTTTTATATCTATTCTTCAAATATTTGACACTACTGACAATACAGTTTATTATTGTCCTTTTGTTTTTCATGGCTACTGTGAAAACGAAGACTAGCTTCACAAACTGTTCAAGTAAGAGGTGCTCCCATTCAACTGAATTTTGTGGCTCCAATTCTCAAGATAATGTAAACAATGTATACCTTTTTGAAAAGTAAAGTGATTAGGCTTCCTGATTATGGCAAAATATACAGGGCGTTCCACTTAATATAAGCAAGTAATTTTACTCCAAAGAGGAGCGTATTCAATAAAAAATTTACCAATATATTTGGAGATTTGGCAACAGTGCCAAAAAAAACTTACAAAAATTTTAAGTCGTTCTGTCCAAACCGCATTCCGATATCTCTTTTAGTTTTCGAGATATAAGGCGGCGAAATGTGATACTTTTCGATGGGACACCCCGTATTTAATCTGTAATATTACAGGGTGTGGCATCCAAAGAACCATGTTGGTGGCACTTCCAGTATGAACCGGAAATTCATTACGGTACGTTAAGCCTTGTGAAACACATGGATTCGCAAGGTTGCTTCGCATAATTCATCCAAAATTTGTAATCGTTTCGATCAATATTAAATGATTTTTTCTAGAGACACTTTGACGAAAGAATTATTCTGCCCTTATGATAGAAAAATGTATGTAATTGTCCAATACAATAACGAGATGTAGAAACAATTTCTAATACTTGGCAGATGAGATGTAGGGTGATCCAAACTCGATGTCTCGGCTCTATTGTAGGAAAACGGGAGAAGATAACAAAAATCTGAAAAAGGGGTCTTAAATGGGAGTAACCAAAGTCCATTTTAGGCACAAACGGCACGTTATTCAAATTTTGGAAACGTCATTAAATGACGTCATCAATTTTTACATATATCAAAAGAGCTCATCTTTCTGAATAAATGTTGTACGAAAATTTTTCTTTATCTTCCTTCATTAAAAAGTTATAAGGAAAAATGTTTAAAAAAAATGTGATTTCAAGAAATCGCAATAGTCATGATTTAAACAAGTAGTCTATGGAAAACAAAAATATTAATAAACAGTAAAATAAAATAACAAGTTTCATAATAAATTTTCGATGTGGCCACCTCCTACTTCTAAGCACTTTTACAATCTCTGCCGTACTTCTCTTCCAGAGGATTTACGTAACATATCTCTGGATAATTCCTCGCAAGCACTTCTAATCTTTTCTTTTAGATGTTCTAAATTATTAGATGGTGTTCTATAAACTTTATTTTTTAACGTTCCCTACAATAAAAAATCGAGTGGTGACAAGTCAGGCGATTTCGGTGGCCATTGTATTGGTCCATTAATCCTATCCAGCGTTCTCCATAAGTTTGGTCTAAATATTGTTGAACTATTCTCGCTTTATGCGGTGGAGCTCCGTCATGCTGGAACAACATATTTACTCGCAATTGTAGTGGCACATTTTCGAGAAGTATCGGCAGTTGTTCTTGAAGAAACAGCAAATATTGCTGACTGCGTAAAATATCTTCGTAAAAATATGGACCAATCAAATAACTACCAATCATACCACACCAAACATTAATTCCAAAATGACCCTGGTTTTGAATAGGATTTACATGGTGAGGATTTTCAGTAGCCCAATAATGTTCATTCTTTTTATTTGGCTTACCGTTACTGACGAAACGACTTTCGTCGGTCCACAAAACCTGCTGGAAAAACAGATGATCGTTCATTTCTAAATATATCATTACTTGTGCAATATAATTATTTCTTCGTTCCAGATGTAGTGCTGATAAATATTCCAAATTATGTAGTTTAAAATCATGGTAACCATTTTCTTTTAAAATCCTCTGAACAGAAGTGTATTTTAAATTTAATTCACGACAGGCTTGTCGTATTGAATTTCTTGGGTGTTCTTCGAAATACTGCAAAACAGTGGCCACTGTATTATCAGAATTGACCCTTTTTGCAATTTTTTTCCCCTTACGAGAAGAAAAAGCTTCTTTATTTTCACGTAACGTGAGCTCCAACCTGGCAAAAATGTTTAAATTTGGAACAATACTGTCAGGGTATCTGTCGGCGTATAACTGCACTGCTCTTGTAGAATTATTTTGAGTTTCGCCATAAATTAAAAGCATATCAACTTTTTCGTCTTGCGTAAACATTTTTTTAAAGGATTGGTATGACAATAATACTTTTCAACTAATAATTCAATTAATTGATGACATTATGACACTTTGTTATTTGTTTTCCATAGACTACTTGTTTAAATCATGACTATTGCGATTTCTTGAAATCACATTTTTTTTTAAACATTTGTCCTTATAACTTTTTAACGAAAGAAGATAAAGAAAAATTTTTCCTACAACATTTATTCAGAAAGATGAGCTCTTTTGATATATGTAAAAATATAGGTATGTTTCTGGAAAAAAAAAATTGATGACGTCATTTAATGACGTTTCCAAAATTTGAATAACGTGCCGTTTGTGCCTAAAATGGACTTTGGTTACTCCCATTTAAGACCCCTTTTTCAGATTTTTGTTATCTTCTCCCGTTTTCCTACAATAGAGCCGAGACATCGAGTTTGGATCACCCTACTACATAACATGTATCGTACTATTCGTAGTTATCGTACGATTCTGAAATTTTAACATTTATCCATTTATGCAACTTCTAAAATTATGCTTGACAAACTTCGTTATGCGATTAGCAATGTGAAATAATATATGTAGTCTAGCTATTGAAAAAGTTTTTAAAAAAAAGTTTGGGTACATATCTGTAACCGTTTTCGAATTATCGAATTTTTAAAAAGCGCTTGCGTTTATCAGAGTGAAGTATTACGGCGCGCTAAGTTTTTGGTACACCAAAATACTCTACCAAAGTACACCACCTATATTTTTTAAACAATTGAAATTTTGAAATTGCTATTAAATTTTCCAGAAAAAATTATATATGCCTTGTTTTTGAAACGATCAAATATGTTGAGAATTAAGACAATAAGGAGCCCAATTATACCTTGACCAGACTTTAGATTTGAGAATAGAAACCATATAATTGTATGCAGTGTCTCTCATGAAACTGGTAAAGCAGCAGATCATTTGGTTTTAACCAATTTCAAAAATGAAAGAATCTAACTAATTTGTGAATCTATTTATACTCAAGATTAGGTTTAGGATCACTGGCTAAATAGTTGAACAAGCAGAACGAAGATTATCGGTTGTACAAAGTGCGTTTCAAATTAGATACTTGGAAGACTACATAAATATAAACAAAGATATCCCCCTGAGGGAATGTTAAATTTTGGACTCTTTCATTGTGTTTTCATTGTTTCATAGTCTACCTAGTCTACAGACCATCAGAGAATTGTTTGAACAGTTTTCGATTACAAAATTGTCTATAAATACTGAAATTACAAAAATATGCACGAGACAAAACTAATTTAGACTCAATACGTTTTTTCAATAACAAGAATAGTACAGAAATAGGAAATTCTGTACAGGTCTTCATTGCTAATTTATTAGTGATCAGATTGAAAATTGAAGTCAAGGATTAATCTGTTTTGCACTGAATATATTATTCGATTTTTTACGTGTTTCATAGCATATAAAAATTTTTCTGTCAGTCATTGTAGAAATTGAACCCATTGAACCTAGAGAAAAAGAAACTTATTCAACTATACTTACCGCGTAATCTTCTTTATTGTTTACTACAGTGCTGGCAGATCTTCAAAGATCTTATATTGCTTCAATTATTATCTTAATTTCTTCTGACTCTGTAGGGAAACATTTTTTAGCATGAACCATCTTACTATCAACATATACTATACGCAATAAAAACAAAAAAATAGGTATACGCTGCACAAATCGAAAGGAATGTAAATTGCATTTTGATTGTAAACATGAAGAATAAAAAATGAAACACGTTGACAAATCACATAATCTGTAACAGGACATTTTCATAACCACAAACCACAACTGTATATTGAATATTTCAAATTTACTTTCTCATTTAAATATTTTTAACTTAAATAGTAATGGAAGTGACATACATTTCAGTGCAATCATGATAGAATAGAGTAAGGCTAACCGTACAGGGAAGACCCACCCCACAATTCCGACTCTACCTGTTTTTTTAATATTGAGAGATAGTAAAAATATAAAGTACAAAAATTGTAGGGTTTTTATGCACTTTCCTCTACTTATATTAAAACATATACAGGACGTTCCAGAGGCGATGGTCAATAAAAACATACATTTTTTTAAATGAAATACTCCGTATATTTAGTGTCATCTTGAAGTGTTAAGGTGCTTGTTGAGATGTCCGTGACGTGTCAACAGGCCTGTGACAATCCTTATGCTGTTGCGACTTTGCGCGAGTATTGATCGAGTTGTGTTCGACCAAGGCCCTTCAATTAACAGCCTGGCTGGTCGCAGCCCAGTCTCATTCGACCATTCTTCCTCTAAATTTTTCTTGATCCAGTTTTCAATAGACTTTGTTACAATTAATGTTACAACGAAGCCCGAGTACTGGTTCGAGGTTTGTAAACCGTATAGTTGAGCCTTTTTTATCCAGCCATTTGATCTTGTAGATCAAGGCATGTAAAGCCGACTAACAGATCGGGGTTATCGCCTGGTGTTGCTGATTGGCGTTACTCACGGAAATAGGCCGACGATAAATAAGAAAAACAAAAGAAAAAAGAAAAGAGTAAACCTACTTGATAAGAAAAGTAAGAAGATCCCTTATATACTAAAGTTAAAACATTAAATTGTTTCGGCTGACGTGTCAAATATTACAAATGTTTCAATGCGAAATAAAAACTCAATTATATTCCGAAACCGAATGAACATTTATTCATTCTGATTGAGAAAATGCAAAATTCATTCAGATAAATTGTTAATTTATTATTTATTATTAATTGACCATAAATAGGCGCGTGTTGGTGCCCATATGTAAATTTTTTTGTATCTCTTATACCATTTAGAATATATTGGTCTAAACCGAAGTTGTCATTCAGTACATCGTTACCTATATTAAAAAAACATGGATATGAGTGAAATCACATTCAATTATGTACATAAATCTTATATTTTATATATTATAAATAACTAATGCATACTCGCGTATGTAGTTAAATGTATATATCTATAAACTATGGTTTGCTTGCGTTTTAAACATGACTTTCATTTCGAGTATTATTTTTCGAACCGAACATGCTGTAATTGTTTACGTTCCACGCATTTAAAACGTAGTCGCACAGGATGGTTCTG
The DNA here is from genome assembly GCA_963924545.1 of Pogonocherus hispidulus. Classification (NCBI taxonomy): domain Eukaryota; kingdom Metazoa; phylum Arthropoda; class Insecta; order Coleoptera; family Cerambycidae; genus Pogonocherus; species Pogonocherus hispidulus. The sequence continues at coordinate 34,664,826 of OZ004697.1, read as the reverse complement.
TTAATTACTGTAACATTGTAATAAAAATAGCATAAAATAAAGCATAAAATGTAAAATGATTTGGAATAATCGCCATGGCCAAATCTTTTTCGCCATAGATTTTACGTATATTTACCGGTGTTTAAAAAAGAATAAAATTGGGAATTAATTTTTAAATTACATGTTTTAGAACCTATAAGGTGTTTGTTGTAAAATTTATGAGTGCGAGAATTGGATTTTTTAACATTTGAAAACTGTAGGAGATTTTTCATTTGTTCTTAAATCTTGAATTTAATTGCTTGAAATGTGAAAATGTTAGAATTGCTTAAATGTTTTTATTTTTGTATGAATTATGTTATCATGAGAAGGTACCTAATCAAAGTCTTTTTCCTAATGTTTCGGTTTATTAAAACTATCTTCAGAGTACCTCTATGAGTACCTAGTCCTAGTAATAATTTTTAATCGTTTATTTATGTTTTTTTTTTTTGTAAATTCTGAGAGAATTAGTAGAAATTGATATTATAACCCAAACATTTTTGAAATAAGAATGAATCCATTAGGTAACTATGGTTGTCATTTAAAAACAATAGATTCAGGAAGATCTCGAAAAGAGTAGTGGAAAACATATAGGGACTCCTTCATGGATTTGTTTGTTATTACTACTGAATTCTACGTAAAAATCTGTATTAAGAAATGTTTTTAAATCATTGTATTTTCAAATAGTCATAATTATAGTCATTGTAGGTATAATTGAGAATGAAAATTATAGCGATTTAAATTTTTTAAAAATTTTTCAACAAATGTGAGTCATTCTTAAATTTGAATACGTCTCATTGAATACATCAAGTTACCCTATTGATTTTGCTGAACATTGCAATAAACTGAAACGTTAGTAAAAATCTTTGCTTAACTTATTAACTTCTTTTTTTGAATTGTTTTAATCCTAAATACTTCAGCTTTAAATACCGGTTTTAAATTATCAATTTCTTCTATAAACTTTTTTAATTTACAGTCTCGGCTTTATTGATCACCCTGTATATTTGTTTAATGGCACCTATAGTTGTTGTCATCATATCGTTTTTTGAATTTTGGCTCTATTTTTTGTAGGTCCCAAGAAAAATAAATTGAAAAACAGCTTTAGTAACATTTTACTTAATAATATTGAGATTAATAACATTTTAGCATTGTGATTTAGTAACTTCACATCGTCTTGGCTTATTGCCTACAATTCTGTTAATAAGGTCGCCGGGAAGAGCATTCCGCTCTTCTTGAAGGGCAATTAATTGCTAAATTGTTGACGTTATTGGCAGTATGAGGGCAGCTTGAAATTATTTGATTTAAGTATGCCAAAATATCACTGAGATATGATAGAAGTGTCATAATTTCATCAAAAGCGTCAAAGCCTGCTTTAATAAATTTTTAGATACATAAAAGGTGTAAATAAAAAATCATTTTGGTTTTGACCTACAAAAGATAGAGCCAAAATTTAAAAAACGGTACGATGGCAACGCCTGTAGTTAGCCATTGTGCCATAAAATGAATATATAGGGTGATCTATAAAACCGAGACAGTAAAAAAGTGAAAAAAACATAACAGGTGTTATATCACCCTGTACAGGCTGCGTGCGAAGAAATTTAATAATTTCAAAGCGGTATTTAAAACTGAAGCATTTAGGATTAAAATAATTCAAAAATCTTTGTAATCCATTTATAAATAAAAAAGTTACATATTTGTGAAGCTGGTCTATATTTAGGGTGGTTCACTTCAAATTTGAGATATATACATAGGTATTTATTTATTTATTTGCGGTTAAGGCAACCCAACAGAATTTACAAAGAAACCCCAATTATAGGGTAACACATGAGATTAGAACTGTGCAATCACAGCACAAAAAATTACAGTTAGAAAATAGAATTAAAATAGATTTAAGACAACATAATATAAGGTGAAAATAAATACACACATATACACCTCAACATATATTTAACTGAAAACAGATGTGTTTCAGCTTTAAGAACAGTTCAAATAAACCATATATCATTTTCACAATTTTTTTACAGATTTTTTTAAGTTTTGCTAATGAACCGCGAATTTCGTTAATAAACTGCTTACAAAATTAGTCGATAGCAAATTTTTTCGTCATTATTAAGAGAATGCATCCCGGAAACGTCTCCGTCGATTTTAGTAAAAAAGGAAAAATGTAAAACGTCGGCTCTTGTTAGAACTAGAATCAGGAGCGGAGAGTGAATTTTAATAAACATATTTCTATCAGATAATTGATGCAGAAGAATGCAATACAAAAGTAATCAATTTATTATTATCCTCAAAAATCTCAAAAATCAATTAGGTATAGGATTTCATAAAATAGAAAGAGTCGCGAGAGACCTGACACCTCAAGTTCGATGGGTGTGGTAAAGGTTTATAAATTTGATGCATTATAAACTATTAATAAATATATATAATATACCTGTTAATAAAAATTAATAAAATATAATAAAACAAAACACTTCACATTTGCGCTGATGTTTCTGAAAATTAAATATTCAGTCAATGAAAATGCTTAACAAAATGTGTTAAATATTAGTGTAAATTGCTGAATAAGTTATTGGAAACTGTTTTTATAGATAAGCCTGATCACGTATCAAACTACTAATGTATAAAAGTGAAACCAACTTTCATGTCGTATTAAATATATCTTTGTCGCAATTTTAAATAACATTTTTTTATTACAACTTTATATTCATTTATTCGTATTCAGCTATTTCCTCCAGCCACCCATGGTCGGTGTATTCGTTGTTTTGCTAGGACCAACCTCTTGAATTTGAATAATCCGGTGACCCATGACTTACAAAGCTACCCAACCTGTTGTATAATACCCTAAATTGCCTCACTGAAACAAGACAAACCAATATCGAACATTACTTCCTTCTACAAAATGATTCTTTGCCAACACTTGTTTGCCGATAGGTATTAGCTCTCAGCTGAAATGTCAAGATCGACCGTCTTCTTTTTAACCAATTATGTGCCTTACTGTTTGTTGAGCAAAGATGCATTGCATGTCTCTAATTTTACGGTGGGACGGCGATTGTATAACTCTTCCATCATGCAACAGAATAACGTGACAGCACAGCGTCTAAATAGTGGTAAAATATCTTGTTTAAAATTATTTTTAGTCACGATAATTTATGTACAGTTTCTCAAACTGTAAGTTGCCCATAACCTTTCGTTATTATATTTTATTCATGAGTTGCGGAGGTTCAACAATTAAAATAAAAAGAGGAAATTAAATTATACGGATACAAGAAGTAGAGTGTAGAAATTTAGACTAAAACAAATTCTGTAACTTGATTTTCTGAAACTGTCACAAATTTATGGTATTCTTATAGGTTAAACCCACTAGAAGTAATGCTGTGTCATCCGTATGCTTTTGAAATAAAACATCTCATACAATGATTATTTTATAAATATTTGTGTAGCGCCCTCATTCGAGTTAATGAAAGTTCTATATGAGTTGATGCTCCTATCTCCAACTGTAAGGTTTTTCGATAATCCACAGGGACAATGAGGCCTTGCTTCTAAAACCACATCTCATTTAAAAGACGCAACAAAGACACACAATATACGACTATTACTGACTAGTAATTTCTTCGACGGGAGTTATCAGGAAACCGGTCTCAGTACCTCAGTACCACCGCATCAACTATGATGTTGTTCTTGCTGTTGCTGTTGGAAGGCGGCGCGGTTACCCGCAGCACTTAGGCCTTTCGACCCATTGTGCCTGCCGCTACTCGAGAGATATTGGAAGACACCCGTGCTATGCGCATAAATTAACACCCGTTCTAGTGGAAGCTCTCTAATATCCTGGGTAGGAGAAATGCTGCACCCAGATGTTTGTGTCGCTTGACATGAAGCAGGTACAGCGACAGAGGATGTGAAGAATGGAGTCCTCGTCATCGTGTCGGCAAAACCTGTACCTTCTAGTGTCACTAAGGCCGATAGTGTTAAGGTGCTTGTTGAGATGTCCGTGACCTGTCAACAGTCCTGTGACAATCCTTATGGTGTTACGACTTAGCGCAAGTATTGATCGAGTTGCGTTCGACGAAGGCCCAATTAAGAGCCGAGCTTGTCGCAGACCAGTCTCATTTGACCATTCTTCCTCTGATCTTTTCTTGATCCAGTTTTCAATACACCTTGAAACGTAACTAGGCGGAAGCCCCAGCACTGGTTCGGGCCCTGTAAACTGTATACTTGAGCCTCTTTTTACCAATGCATCGGACATTGGTTAAATTATAAAAAAGTTGAGCAGTTTGAATACCTTTTACATGGACTTTGCAAAAATAAGTTATCTTTTTTAGATTTCGAAATATTTGGAAAAACATTTTTTTTGCGATATTTGTTTTTTAACAGCTATTAAAAAATACTTTTCCATTGTCACTTTTTGAGCTTAACAAGATTTCCTGTTATGTTGTGATGACCCTATACCTAGGTCAATTTACTTGGTTGTTCTGTCCCAATTGGGCCAGACCATTAATACACTCTAGGATCGCCCTGGACGTGATCCTGTAGGAGATCAAGGGGTGTCAAGCTGATTAGAAGATGTCCTTTTGAGATTTTGATGGACACATGCAAAGATAGCAAACACTTCCGCCTGAAAGACCGTGGCATACTTTCCCAAGGAGAGGGATAGTCTCGCCCTTGGGCGCACGCCTCGCATTCCCGCCCCTGAGCCCTGGTCTGTCTTGGACCCATTCGTAAACCAGACGAGTCTATTTGAGACCTGAGCATCAGGATTTTCGAGCCAGGCGTTCCTGTCCGGTATCTCTACTGTGAAAGGTTTAAGAAACACATAAGTGGTAGATATCTTGTCGCTGGGTGCGTCTAGCAGACTGTCTCCTCCCACAAGTTCCTTAAGAATATTGTGTGTGTCCACCATCGTGGTTTTTACCTAGCCACCGCCCCCACTGTTTGATCCTATAAGAGGCCCTCCTTGCTTCCCCCTCGATCACTATATGCAGTACAGGGAGACAGGAGAGCCTCCAGAGCCTTATCAACTATGATACTACTATACATAAGACGAAATTCGACTTTTTGAGGCTTGTGTATCGTAACGTAATGTTTATGAATATAAAGGTGTATTGCAAATGAGCTGCTAAAAGAGAAATGTTCAAAAACAGTACCATAAAATGTATGTTATAGTTATTCTGTAGTTTAGATTTTCATTTCACACATTTTTATAGCTTACCTTAGTTGATACGAACACGTTGGCAGGAGCTTCTGTAATTAATCTTTCTAATTATTACTTGGATTACACTTTAGATATCTTCGCTTTATAACCGTCTTTCTGGCGTTTAAGAAAAGCCCGCAGCTTCTGCTATTTTGAAATATATACATTTTTTGCATTTAGGCTCGAGCTTTGAATAATTTGTCCATATTTTAGATACCTTAAATTTACCATTTAACTGCGCAAAATACGCAAATATTATGTTTTCTGAACGTGATATTACTATCTTCCTATTGCTGTATTCCTTACACCGTTCATAAGCTAATTCATAATTTTCTCTCCTCTCGATTTTGATGGTAAAAAGTTTAATGTAGCCATATTCGCTGCTTCCATAACGTTTGGTGATCTACCCGCAATTGGTTTATGTTGGTTGAATTACTTTATCAGCATGAAACTTGACTTCTCAATGATAAGTGGTATAATCTTTTAAGCTATTTCTAGACAATCGATGAATAACTGTGTGTGGTAACAAAATGATTTGGTTATAAAATTTTATGTTTTTCTTATAAAATAATTATTTTTTGTATTTTCTTATAGATATCAGTAGTAGAATATAGTATATTGAACAAAGAGTACAATAGGGCGTACTTTTATGACATGCGTCTAAGTTTAGAAAACGAGCCGCAGAGCGGCGTGTTTTCTAAAGGACAAGTGTGATAAACGTCTTATGAAATGCGTTGTTTATACTATTTTTTCTATTTTGTACGTTTTACACCTATGAATGCAAAGAAAAATCATCAGACAGTTGAATTCCCGTATAGGGATTTTTATAAATATTCTGGAACTGTTGATGTCATTGACGTTTATAAACTTTTCTTTGCTTGAACATTTGGTTAGGTTATGATTTATATACCATTTGTACGCCATTACTATAGCAATTATAGCACACCATACAAAACAATGGATGCAAATTGGTTGCTATCAACATTCAAAAACAAAAAGTTGAACAACGCAATTGCGTTTCATAATGACTTGTTTACAGATGCAAAATAGAAAAAAATAGTACGTGCATTTCTGAAGAAAAGGACATTCTCGGATTGTGTGTTACTGGTCATCAGTCATCAGTCCTCACAGTCGTCGGAGAATGTTTAGTTTTTTCTCCTAAATACACAATATACGATTTAATAGATAATGTCTATAATTTATGATGCAGATGGCTGATTCATTGTTGTTTATTTTGGGATTACATTACCTGTGACATATTAAAAACACCGGAAATCAGAAATATTCAAAATAAAGACTGAAAGTGTACCAAGGCAAACTTCTAAAATATTTATATATTGATTGCATATTATACAGTAGTTTTTTGGGGCAAACTTTAGAAGTTTGCCTTGATACTGCACTTTTAATCTGTATTTTGAATGCCTTTGCTTCCTGTTTTTTTTATTATTTTGCAGGTCGTGTAATACCAAAATAGACTACAATGAAGCACACTATCTTATATTTATACGATTTTAATTGGTCCAGCTAAATATCATAAATGCTACAATGAGATCTGATTTGGTACTTTTTCCGTGATACTTTCATGTAAAATGAGAGAATTATTTTGAAGGTACACCCAAAAAATTCCAAATGACCGATATTATATGCTTCATTATAGTGTGATCATCCGTTAAACCATAAAAAAAGAAATTGTTCCGTTCTTACCGCGTAACAAAATTATCTGCACCTTCTTGAAATATGGAATTATTAAGCCAAAACATTTTTTTCACAATTATTATTTATAAAATTTCAAAATATTTTAGTTCAATTTATTTTGAATCGGCCTTGAACCAAATAAACATTTTTCAAATTTTTGGAACCTAATTGTGATACCTCAAGCATATAATTATTTTAAAACCACTAGTTAGTTTATCCAGTGTGTAAAAACTAATACCAATTGCGCTCACGGATGCAAAATATAAATTGAATTTAATAGGATATTCCAGATAATACGTAGGTAGAGTAGGTTAAATAAAAATATACATTATGCGCATGAGAAAAATATTTTTTTTTTAGACTTGACTAGAAAGTTTTGACTATAATAAAAGGTATTTAATTAAGCATACCTTGAATTCTAGCATATCGGTATAAAAAGGAAAACCACTTAAGAAAACCACGACAGGAAACCACGAAAAAGGGGACGACAGTACGGTAATATATACAGGGTGATTTTTTTTGGGCGACTGTTAGAGAACGGAAAATTACTTTGATCTGAAAATTTGGCAACGTGCATTCTGCGATAAGATCTATTTATGGAAAATATTTTCCAGCTGAAAGTACTTCCGGAAGTTGACCCTAACTTCGTTATTTTAAATGGAATATCCTATATATTGTTTCATTTCTGGATTCTACGTAAAATTCTAAACACATTTCATGTAGGATGTCCTATACCTATCTCCAACTGTTTTTGAAATATTGACAGGTGAATATTGACATTTTGCAACTTTGACACCCTGTAAAATCTAAACGGTTTGAGATCAAGCAAAACGGTTTACCATTCCTATCTTAACTTTTCATAAGCTATCGTTTGACTTTAAATTCAGAATTAACCAAGAGATTAAATTGAATCGAAAATTTTTAATCTCTGGCTAATATGAAATTAGTGTCAAACGATCGCTTATGAAAAGCTAAGATAGGAATGTGCAAATTAAATTGCGACTTCAGCGTCGCTGCTGACAAAGCTTTCATAAAGTTATAAATGTCAGAAGATACCTCCCAACAGTTAATGTAGTTTCATAATCACTCAGAGTTAAAGTTTTACTACAGTTGTAACTGGCTCATAATATTATTAAATAAATACAAGACTCTCCGAAGAGACCTTGTCAAATAAAAAACTTTTAAATTTATTCGTTAAATTTATGATATAACATAAATATGCAATACATAACAGTTCTCACAGATATAGAATTAACATTAGCTAAAAATAATTCAGATTACATGCCCATTGATTATTTTGTATCCATTTCTACTATTGTAAACTGTATTATAACATATATTGGAAGAGTGAATCAAAGCAATCGACAAAGCCACCTCAACAAATTAACTTGAAACAAAATTGTTAGTAAAACCAGAACCTTATCTTATCTGAGATTATTTCTCTATGTGGTTGGTGTGAAGTTAATTTGTTGTTTCTATTATTTACTTTGGTATGTTGTAAGTGCTATTATATTTGAAATAACTATTCGTAAGTAGATTCATAAAATATATTTGTCATTTTTAATCTAATTTATTGTATATTGAATTTCCGTATTTGACATTACGCTAAATATAATTGGTGATAATTAGTGCTTTACTATTGCAGTTATTCTCCAGGTTGACAAACTTGACTCAGAGTACAATGACCATGGTATTAGTTGGATATAATTCGGTTTAGCTACAATTACACTCCATATTCCCGACACTTACATCAATTACGACAAGTACAAGCTTCTACATCTTACTAATAATGAGAAGATAAATCATCAATGGAAGAGTAATTTCTCAACAATTTAATTACTTACTTAATTTAATTATAGCTCATATTATTTTAAAATATTTACCACAGAATAATAGTTGCTGCTTGTAAAGAACTTTTATTGTTTGAAAGGATAACAATCCTGATAGGTAAATATTATAATCAGAAGCAGGAAGACGGTAGATACGATGACTAAATCTGATTTATATGGCCAGGCACATTTTCTAAATATACTGTAGCTCGTCTCGTCTCTAGATTAGTTAATTTCAGAAAATCATTTAAGAATTCATATCAAATGAAAGCTAAAAGTGTATTTATTATAGTACAAATAGAATATGTTGTTTTCGTTCAAAATTCTTGCACAAAATTCAATCGCTTTTCGTGAAGTTTTGGAAATGCTTAATCTGCGGGAAAATTGCTGGAAATCTGACGGGAAATTAAAAATAGCTTCGTGTATTATTTGCAAAAACAAAAATCACTCCCTTCTATCAAATCTAATACCTACTTTCTAGATTATTCAAAAAGAATATTCTGTTGTTTTTCATATTTTATTCGGCATCACTGATTGTTAGACCGAAAGCGTTATTTCGGTGCCAAACAGACTCCTTTACTATTATTAGGTACTTATATTTCCATCTTAAAACTCTAATATGTATCTTTCATAATAACGGAGTAATGCCGTAAGGCATACTCTCGTGGCATACTCTCGTGGCATACTCTCGTGGCCCCCGTTCTATTAACATATTATAATTTTAGTGGTGTTTAAAAATTGTTTATATTTATTTGACTCGATGGCTTCTTCTGCTGTCTTGAACTACAACTAAAATTAAAAATATCGAAGTACAAATAAGAGAATTTAGTGAAATAGGAACGATGAACGTTAATAATATATAATTTAATAAGATTTGCCTATATGATTTAGATACGGAAAGAAACGAATAAACAAGTATAAATAAAAATAATTAATAAACAGAAAGAATCACTGAATTGGTATTGACATAGCTACAGTGTTTTCGAAAAGTAACGAATAAATTCAATATTTTAGAAATTGAGAAGTTTTTGAAAAAATCCCCTGACACGTCGATTTTGTTTTTAAAAAAGGCACCTTTTTACATACGTCCCATATTTGTGACGTCATCGTTGTTCGAGATATGACGTCATCAACAATTTTTTTAAATAGCAACCCCCAAAATTTTGACCACGCCATTTGAAAGAGCGTATCATTCTACATACGCATCATGAAAAATTATGGTGTTACATAACAAAAATTTCAAGAAAATAATGTTTGAAGATCTTAAAATTTAATTTTCACAATACTGACAATGATAATGATTATGTAAAAAATCGACTAAATTAAATGTTCAAATTGTGCACCGTTGGCTGCCTGACAGTAGCCAAGACGATTAATAAATTCTTTTTGGACATTATCTACAACTTCAGGAGGTATACGATGTATCTCGTGACGAATTCTTGCTTTTAAATCTTCTAAATTAACCGGTCTAGTAACGTATACTTTGCTTTTTAAGTATCCCTACAAGAAATAATCTAGGAGTGTCAAATCAGGGAAACTGGCTGGCCACTCAATCGGCCCCCTTCTCCCTATCCAACGATTCGGGAACAGCTCATCTAAATAAACACGGACAGGTGCTGCATAATGGGGAGGTGCACCATCTTGTTGAAAGAACATGTCATTCCTTGGAAGATCACGTCCCTCTTATATAAAGTTATAAAGTTATATAAAGATATAAAGTTATTTGTGCAGGAATGAGGTCGTCTCGAAGAAAATCCAAATATCTTGCACCGGTTAGGTTGACGTCAAAGAAATAGGGACCCAGAATTCTTCCGTCGACTATGCCGCACCACACATTTACTTTCTGGGGACTTTTAAAAGCAAGAATTTGTCACGAGATACATCGTATACCTCCTGCAGTTATAGATAATATCCAAAAAGTATTTATTAATCGTTTTGGCTACTGTCAGGGAGCCAACGGTGCACAATTTGAACATTTAATTTAGTCGATTTTTTACGTAATCATTATCATTGTCAGTATTGTGAAAATTAAATTTTAAGATCTTTAAACATTATTTTCTTGAAATTTTTGTTATATAACACCATAATTTTTCATGATGCGTATGTAGAATGATACGCTCTTTCAAATGGTATGGTCAAAATTGGGGGTTGCTATTTAAAAAAATTGTCGATGACGTCATATCTTGAACAACGATGACGTCACAAATATGGGTCGTATGTCAAAAAGTGCCTTTTTTAAAAACAAAATCAACGTGTCAGGGGATTTTTTCGAAAACTTCTCAATTTCTAAAATAATGAATTTATTCGTTACTTTTCGAAAGCACTGTATAATTAAAATGTATTCAAATACAAAAAATAAAAAAGTGAATATACATATATAAAGAATAGGGGAATTAGGAAATAAAAAAAGTCACTTTTGTAAACATAAATACAGAATGTAAACACTAGTAGTGGACAAGAAAATCGATTTAATTAAAGAAAAAGACACATGTACGCCATCTAAAAGACAAATATCTAATATGAATAAGATTTACTTTCAAATTAAAAAAATAAGCAAAAGTTGTGATGTTATAACAGCTAAATTAATATTCTTAAATTTATAGTAAAACATTGCACAAAGGAAACCTATTTCCATAATCACTCTGTAATTTTAAATTTAATTGCTACATTAGTATTGATATTTTGTAAATTTAAGCGATGTGCTGTAAATTTTAATGGATTTTAAATGATCACAGTTAATTTTCTCATAGAAATGTCGAACGTAAACTTTAGAGCAACCGTAATATTGCAAATACTCTAACGGTTAAAGTCGCGTACCATTTTGAATTATTTTTACATGTTTGAAATAAGAATTTACCTAACATAGTGTATAGATGTAAATGTGGACATGCTTTCAGCAGTCAGTTATACCGTTGATTGAAGAGTACATACATCATTACACATAATCAGTTCATTATGCATTATGTGTATTGTGTGAGCAGTATAATAAATTACTATGCAAATCTTGGAAAGAACAACTTAAAATAGAAAATTAACTTTACTTGAATGTAATTCTTTAAGTCGTGATAGAAAATAATGAAAAAAGATAGGAGTATTTATTTTTAATTAAGTAAAATTAAGAGGAGTGATCCTGGAAATAGTGATACTTCCGTTTAGTGAGTGGACCTTCTTTCTTTTATGTAATTGTTTATGATAAAAATGTCGAGGAGATTGATCACAAGGAACATCCGAAATCAAGAGATTATAAAATAAAACAGCAATAAAAAAAGTAGAAAAATTCGGCACTCAGCAGTAACCTTAAAAATAAGTATCCAATTCAATTGGATTAAATCTACAAAATTTAGATGCTACAGGCTTTGAAGACTTGCTTAAATTTAGTAATAGCCTTGGAATTTTTGACATCCTTAATAATAAGGAAAACCTAATAATATATTTATATTGGGAATTAGCCTCTAAAAAGTGTACCAATTTTGGGAGCCTTGCTAAAAAATTCTTCCCGCCTCAATCACTTTCCTGTGAATTAGATTCTTTATATTCCATTTCATTACGTACTATACGTTAGCCTATTATACAGTTTTATACGTCATACATAACACATACTATACAAAAAGTGTTATACGTTTTCACCCCTGTCCAATTGTGTAAGACAGCCTTTGCATTTGGGCGTTCTCTAATTTAGTAGTTTTTTATAGTATATTTTTAATATTATTTATTGGCTTAATTAACTGTTTACAACTTTCTTTATATAGGAATTAAGCCAAAAAGTTTATACGTCATACATAACACATACTATACAAAAAGTGTTATACGTTTTCACCCCTGTCCAATTGTGTAAGACAGCCTTTGCATTTGGACGTTCTATAATTTAGTAGTTTTTTATAGTATATTTTTAATATTATTTATTGGCTTAATTAACTGTTTACAACTTTCTTTATATAGGAATTAAGCCAAAAAGTTAACTAAGAGATACATTTATTAATGAAATTATCAAATATTATGGTTCAATAAAGTTTTATATTTCCTCGTTACCTATTATCCTAGGTATGCAAAGAAATTAGCTTATTATTTTTAAGATATGTCGCAAACAACTACGAAGGATTTACTAATTTCCGGTAGTATCAACTTTACTTGACATAGAACATGCTTCACCACAAGGTATAATATACTCCATATTATGAAGTATCTACTTAACAAGTGTAGTACATTCTTCGAAATGTTTACTTCCGTCACACATACGCCGCGCGCCGGGCTCTGGCTAACGAGAAAGACATGTATAAAAGTTTTTGGGAAACAGTTTCAGTTTTGTATATATTTATAACATCAACAGTCCTTTAAGATGTCTTTGGATGAAGGAACTGTGATAGAAGAGTAACGAGTAACGAGAAAGTAACGTTTTCCCTACTAAACCTAGATGAAAAATATAATAGTACTTAATTGTTTACCTAAATATTTGACGGTATATGGTATCATCGTCGTAGTGTCTTCGTGCAGTATAAATTTTATTTCTATGTATTTGAGCCATTTTTAAAATAGTCACTTTGTAGCACGCACGGTGAAGCTGCTATGATATCAACTTCGCTAATGACGGAGCAAATATTTTCAGTTGTTAAAATCGAAGTATCTACCAGTAAAAAGTAGATACTTTAAATCGTAAGTGCATGCTACTATAACGTTTAGGAGACTGCTATTATTTTTAGCATTTCCAGAAAAATAGAAGAGAGTACTTGTACTCTCTTAAAGAAATGTAGTATCTAATAGTAAAACAAATGAATTAAGTAAAAACATAGATTTGCTATTACTTTTACTATTTAAAATAATCATATCGGGCTGTAGGTACTTGAAAAAAAAGTTATAATTTGATTACCATTACGAAAATAGTAACGGTTACATTTTAATGTGATGCGATGATTATTTGCCGCCCGTGACTATTAGTTTTCACACTGATATACACTGGCAAAAACAATCTCAGAGTTCACTAGCTCTACACTGGTTTGTGCTGTTGGCATCGTCTGTATGTAAATGGTCGCCAAGATAGAGTGAACCATTCTGAAAGTATATTGACCGAACTCATACTCATAGTCGTCTCAGATGAATAGAAGGAGATGGAATAAGGTGATTAATGTTAAATCTGCTTTAAAATGTTTACTCGTGTTCGTCCAGTTTCTGCACCTATGCGTTGTGGAATTAGTCATTATTTTACGCTACAGTGTTAATGGATGCGAGCGAACGCGAGAAAAGTATTTCACGCATAAGAAGTAGATAATCGTTGAGCGCAGTACATTTAGTTAGTTTTTTATCTGATTTAATTCCTCGTCAACATATTGTCATGGACTTGGTAAGACAGACAACATAAATTAAAATTCTCGGTTTACAGAAAACCAACAACTTCCGATTAGTATCAACAAACGTAATATTGGGAGGATTTTGATAAACAATAAAGAAGGGGTTAATAAATTGAAACAATCAGGAGTACACCAAATTAACTGCGTGGATTATAATGACGTGTATGTGGAACTAGAGTAAAAGAACATAAAAAATCCATACTAAATAACGTAGAAAATTCAGGATTTTGGACGCATTGTATAGAAAACAATCATTTTATAGATCTGAAAAATATAAAGGTACTGCATCGGGAACAGACAGAAAAGCGCTTAGATATGTTAAAGCAATTAGAAATTAAAAAATCTTTAATTATAAATCCTTGTACTATGAATGATCAGATAGATTTTACACTTTCGCCCTTAGAAAAGGTACTAAAAACTCGGGCTTTACCAGGTGGGAAGGATCAATCGTAAGGTAGGTACTCGTAAATAGACAAATAACTAAAATGCCCTTGGAAATATTTAGTAAAAGACATTTGCTCTATTGAGAAAGGCCTAATAAGCCGGAATACTAGTATATAGAGTGTTTTTTATATATTTCTTGAAACATCTAAATAAATGAGATCTGTGTTTTTTCAAAACAATTATTATTCGATAAATTTTTCTACTTAAAATACAAAAATACATATTTCTCGACGTGTGCAAAGTTAGTATCATGTAGATAAAACTTTAGACTTTAATTAAGCTTCATGATGTCGTTGGTTTGTTTAGCGAAACGTGCCCTAGATTCGAGGCTTGTGGGAATCTTGATTTTACGAATTCATGTTAGCCCTGTTCCTGCAGGAATCACAAACTGGTCAGATCCAATCAAATCATTCCAAAGCAGTTAGCAGATTCTTTTCAACCAATCACAATCTTTCTGATAGCTCCAGGAACCGGCCTATAACGTAATATTGCTTATATGTATATCTTTTTACATTGTAAAAACTAACATATTTAACCTACATTTTTACAACTACATTTTTAACTTAATGGCATATTTTGTTAAAAGTTGTACTGTGTTTTTCCTATGTGTATGTTATTTTGCAACGTAATATTATTTCCCCAAATAAAAATTGTTGCTAAAAAATGCTCGTGATGAGTTGTTAATTATACTTAGCTGGCTATCAATATTATTTCGAATCGATTATAACTATAACTAATTAACAAAAAAAAATAATCTTGAAAGGGACTGGAACCTTTGATGTAAAGATAACATTGACGTGGTTTTCCACACAACACCAAAACACTATACTACACTCGACGCGCGTTTCGCCAACCAAGTTGGCATCATCTGAGGATGATTAAAACCTCATAATAAGTTTTTCGAAATACTTTATCTTCATCTGCTGTGTATAGAAGCTATCCTTATCGAAATTGTAGATGTTCATTAAGAAATTTTAAATCTTATTGTATTTGGCAAATTACCCTTTCTCTATTTCTTTCTACTGGCAATCAATTATCTCGATCCTCATATTTTCATCACTGTTGTGATCTTCCCTAGTAGATTGTTTCATTTCTTTGTGTTTTGCTCCCAATTAACTTCTTTCTTTTCTTATTCTAAGAACTGTTTACTGACTTTAGCTAGAAGCTCAATCCTAGTGTAGCAATCACGTAGCGTAGCGTGGAGGAATCTGCGTGAAAAATAAATACTGAATTTATACTTATTGAAGATGATTGTTACTTAATATTTACAATACAAATAAGATGGTTCTCTTTAGCGTTAAACAATTCGAGCAGAAAAATAGATCCCTAATTGATATCAGTTTGCCTGCCTCTGGATTAAATTTATAGTTATAGGGATTCCAGGCTGTGACTGATTGGTTATTATATGCAGTTAGTATCCACAATTCAGCGGAAATCTGTTTCTAAGCTGTGGTTCTTATACCAATATACCTGTTACATATAAGTTTGTTTATTATGTCTTATGATAATGATAAAGCTGGCACTAATAAAAGTTTGAACTGGGAGGGAAATTCATGAATATCAGATAACTTGAGAAGTATAAAAATATACAAATAAGGGAATGGTAATTTGATGAAGTAGTGATAGTAAGAACTAGTAGCCGTTTCCATATCCTTATATATTTACCGAGGCATTCACAAACATGAAAAAGTCGAAAACGAAAACAGAAAAATATCTTTTGCTCAAAAATCCAAGTTTTCCCAATGAAATGCTAAACGCTACAAAACTTGAGACTAATTTAAACTATCCTTCACATTTTATAATACGCCAGACTCACAGAAGAAATGCTGTGAGATCTAATCACTCTATATCTACATGTAATGAGAGAAATGGAAACGTAAATTTTTACAGTCTATTGGACAAATTTATTTAATAAATAAACACATTTATATAATGAATAAACACAGTGACATTTAATCTATGCTGATATAATTAGAACAGTACCGCAAAAAATATAATACCTTTCTTTCATTCGTTTTCGGTATTTGAAACTTTGAAAGTATAGTGTAATTTTCTGAATCAGTTTCAATTTATAATAATTATTTCTGGTCTATTACACTGACACATTGAAATAAATAGTAGCAGTAAATAGTAAAGGTTCCTTTTATTTAGGAAGGTATACATGCAACATGATATCCACTATATCCATTATTTAATGATACTTCAAAAATAAATAAGCAAGTTATTTGTTAATAAATTACTGCTAATATTTATTACAATAGTTATAATTCATAAAAGTATACGTACGTTGTAAGATTTTTGAATATAACGATGATACATGATATGATCACGATAACGATAACCATAACGATAATGTTATAGGTGTATATTTATGCATAATACTCTTATTGAATATAAATGATTTACTCACTATCAATAAATTAATAAAAATAAGTTAATATTTAATCATACAGAATATTAAAAAATACGAGATTGAAAGTTCAACATGCCAAAATATTTAGATATGAAAAACATTTATTTCAATATTACTTACTGAGTATTTTGAAAATAGTTAATTTACCTTATGTAGTCCTATGGGTCATAAGTAGGTATGCAGGCGCTTCAGATCACCCCCTTCACTTTACCTTCAGACCACGCCCCCAGCCAATCAGCATCTGTTTTCTGTTCCATACATGTGTGAGAATACCTGTTTTCTGTCCCTTACCTGTTTTAGTTCCATACCTATTTGTAAATACCTGTTTTCTGTTTCATACCTGTTTGAAAATAACGGTTTTCTGTTTCAAACCTGTTGCAAATACCAGTTTTCTATTCTATACCTATTTGAATATACCTGTTTTCTGTTCCATACCTGTTTGGAAATATCTGTTTTCTGTGCCTTACCTGTTTTCTGTTCCATACCTGTTTGTAATACCTGTTTTCTGTTTCATACCTATTTGAAAATATGTTTTCTGTTGCATACCTGTTGCAAATAGCTATTTTCTGTTTCATACCTGTTTATAAATACCTGTTTTCTGTTTCACATCTGTTTACAAATAGCTGTTTTCTGTTTCATTGGCAGGGGGCGTGGTCTGAAGGGAACGTGGAGGGGATGGTCTGAAGCACCGCCATGCCTACTGTCACATAGCTTTCTATAATTCTGCATCAGATGACATTTCTTCTTAATGTATTTCTAACAACGTTTTGTTTAAAAATTGTCATATTAACTTATTAGATTTAAAATCAGACAAATAAACAGTGCTTTATAAAAATGTAGGTATATATAATTTCATGTGGGTATATATACGGAATGATATACTGAATTTCGACTAAGTTTATAATTAATTGCAAAATTTTATTTCTAAAGAAGTTCAATTATACATAAAGGCTTTTCCCTTAGCCTAACCTTCAGAGAAATAAGCATGTACAGAGTATCTACCGCAAATTACCAAAGTAAAATAATATTAATTATATCCTAAATATAAACAAAACGTATTTAAAACAAAAGAAACAACTTTAAATCAAATAGAAAAAGTGGACTATGCTAGATCTATTTCAGATGCTGCTTCCTATTAATGTTGATTCGTTTACATTTAAAACTTACTAATGTTTGTGTTTACATTTAAAACTTACATATCTGATAGTAAAGGACTTTCTAGTATAGAACGAATAATAATTTTACAATTATATTTGCCAACTTACATTTCAGAAACACTGGATATCATGGTGTGTCTTATTTCCAGTTAAAAAATATTATTTAATTATCAACCTTGTAAAATTTTTCATTTTACATGGTGTATAACATCAACGAAATAAAGACTAGTAATTATTTAAATAAAATTACAATTGTTTTCACTAATGAACTAATTGTGACTTATATCACAATTAGTGATTATATATCTTTCTTCATGAACATGTCTTATAAGTATAGTAAGATTAATAAGTCACTGATTTTATTTACAATAGTGTGTTTGTTGTATGGCAAAATAATAAAGTTACAATCTTTGTTAAATATTAGCAACACTTCTACTACGTCATAATGATTACCTAAAATATATATTTTTTTACAGATATCTACCCAAGGGAGCGATTAATCGACACAACTACGATACAAACCATCCAAGAAGATGCCTTAAGTGAGAAACAGTAAATTAAATATTCATATTCCTTCAGTGCCATAAAACGAAGAGTCGATACCTACTTTGTAAATAAAATGTGATAAAATGGCCTTAAAACTACGAAAAGATATAAAAAAGTCCAGCTACTACGTGTGGTTTTTGGGGGCCAAAGAGTCAAAGGGTTTGAGGGGATCCGAGTACATATTACCGGTGATAAAACACTTAGAAGAAAGAGAAAAAGACGTAGAACCTTTCAAAGTTACGTTACAAGTGTCCCACAAGGGATTAAAAATTGTACAGAATATAGTATCCCAAGGTCCAAAAAATTCGAAACCGAAGAATGAGACTATAAAACACTTTATACCCCACAATACCATTACGTGTGTTTACCAACACGATGACATAATAGCTTGTATTTTATTATTATTTAACCCTGTAACGAAATGTCCCCTGCACGTCCATGCGTACAGGTGCGACAGCTTAGAGACTGCCACTTTGTTGAAAAACCAACTGCAGACGCTCATAGAAAGGCCGGAAAACCAGAAGAAGTTCGCTGAAATTGAGAGCAGACTGAAACCCCAGAAAGAGCCGAAGAAGGTGGAGAGCAGTATAGGTAGTGATACAGGAACATCCACAAGGGAAAGTGAGAGCAGTGAGGAAAGGTAAGTTTTGAATATTTGTTATAACATTGATAGCATTATAAAATTTAAACGATTATGCACAATATGAAGTCCTAAAAAACGTCATTTGAATACAGAAATGTTTTTGTTGAGTTTTCTAGAAGATTATCTAAAACTTTATCTTGACAGTTCACTTTCAAATCTATTACTACTCAAAGCTGTTCACCGATAAAAGGAGCACACTGTATAATTTACAGAAAGTATACATTGTGTGAACTGGTGGTTCATTTAATTCTATAAGAGGTAGGAAAATGATTAAATAGAACGTTTTAAAGAGTTTTAATTGTTTTTCAAAGGCGTTTTAAAATTTAAACTAATTATCTTCGTTTTAAAGATAATTAAAAAAAAAACAACTTTGGTGCGTTTTAAAAAATGTGTTACTTGCATCTTTCTAATTCTAAAGCTGGTGACATTTTTAATAAGTACCCTAGGATACTTTTTTTAAGGCACTTTCAGTTATCAAAATATAGTTATTGTACCGTCATTTGCTTTTGATTTAATGCAAGTTTGGTTTCTTTTGTGGGCGCTACATTGGAATTATGTGCTCATAATTATGTGTTTTGAGAAAGTTGAGTAGTTATAAATATTCTCTCTTCAAATTACAGTTTATATTTTTTTGAGATGAGTTTATGGTTAATGAAAAATTATAATTTGAAGGGGGTTGGAACCTTTGGTGTGAAGATATCACTGACGTAGTTTTCCACATAAAACCAAAACACGATACTGCACTCGACGTGCGTTTCGTCAACCAAGTTGGCATCATCTGGAGGTGATTAAAACTAAACCTTTGCTAACATTGTGTCCTGTTTATACCTAAACTATTTCTACGGTTCAGTGAACCGTCTCCACCGCTCAGTGAACCATCGCGATTGATCAGTGAACCGTGACTTACTAACCAATAAAGCGGGCTATATGGGATTGGCATTCTTCTGTTACCATTCATACTATTTTTACATTTAGTAATTTCCAAACTCTCAAAAGCATCCAGCTGTCTGGAATTTATCACATTTCTAATTAGTCTCAAATTGCTACTATCTATTTTATGGTTATTCTCAAACGCATGTTGGGCGACACTAAACTTATCTGTTCTACCATACTTGAGATGAGCCATATGTTCCTTGAATCTAGTTTGAATTGACCTTCTAGTTTGTCCAACATACTTTTGATTACAGTCTTTACAGCTAATATCGTAAATCCCCGGCTTTTCCTTAGCTTCTATTTTGTATTTTGGATTGCCTAAAAGTTGTTTTTTTTCCGATTTCCCGACAAAAAAAAACACTGACATACCCATATCTTTAAAAACATTACCAAGACCACGGGTGAAACGAGGATCGTACGGAATAGATATGAATTTAGGGTTTTCTGTTTCATTTTGAAAAGTCGAGGAATTTTGAAGTATCTCTTTAAATTTACGTTTCCTAATTATTTACGAAATTCGAAAAATTATACGAAATTTTTTATTCTTGTCCAAATAAAACTGGTGCTGAAGAATTAAGAACAAAGTTTTATGCATTGCTTAAATAACTTGTTTGAGAAAATCATAGAAATGGAATAGAATTGTAATGAAGTTATTTTCTAAATACCCAATTTTTTTAAAAATCGCTCAGCCCCGTCGATTTTTTTTTATTTTTGCCCTTATTTTACATGTATTTAATGTTTGCAGGGTGACTCCATGAAGTTACCTCGATATAAACTTTTATATTTAAAATGGGACACCCTGTATTGTTTACATGTTTGGAAAGAACTCCTTTTTATGAATACGATCATATAAGGCTTTATGGATCTATCTCTAATAATAAGGGAGATATACCCAAAAAAGTGTGTCATATAAGAGCAAAGTGCTAGAAAGAGAGAATCGATTCGTTACTAGACACAAAGTGTTTCTCCAACTCATCGCTCTTATTTCTTACTTTTTTTAGCATACCTCCCTTATATTAGAGATAGACCCATAAAATCTTGTATGACAGTATTCGTAAAAATAGTTCTTTTTAAAAATGTAAAAAAATTCAAAATACAATACAATTTAAAATATTAGAATTTCTAAGTACCAATTGAGTATTGAGTAGTAATTGGTATTGAATTTCTAAGTACCTTTATTGAGTTTTCCTGTAAAAATGAAATATATGTAAAATAAAGGCAAAAATAAAATAAAATCGACGGGTAAAAATTTGGGTATTTATGCTTTATTTATCCACTACTTTACGAAAGCACTGTACCTATACTTAGTTTATATAAATTTATTAATTCCTTTGTACTGATTTTAATTCAAAATAATTTATTATAGATATGATCTTGAATGTCTGCCTATTCTCTTCATAGCCTGAAACTCAATCGAAAAAGAAATTTATGGTTATACTCAATAATAAAAAATACAATATGAGGTTTATAAAAACGATTTTTTTACAAATTAACATTAATCCAAAAGTAAATTTCTTTCAAATTTAAGTGGAAAGAATAAGTTTATACTTATTTTGTATCTTATCAAAGATTCCCTATTATACTCGTATCTACTAACGAAACTTATAACGGCATAATATGTATGCCGAGTTAAATTATTGTCGAGTCTTACTATACTGATTTGTTATTTGTTATTTGTAGTTTCTAAAATAACAAAAAAACTTTACCTTGATATAATATAATTATCTTATATGTTTTTATTGGTATACCTAGCAATTACATTTATCACCTTGCTATTAATTGCATGGCTTTTTTATATTTTTAAAATTTCCCTCCTGCTACTTTTGCCAAGGTATAAACATTTATTATATCATCGCAAAGGCAATGCTTCGTAAAGGTATACGCGAAGTATAATTACCGTATGTAAATTAAATTAATTAACGACAATAATGTATGGATTATGTAAAAGATGTACATTACACTAGTTTAAATAATTTTATTGTTTTATTTTGGGCGGTGATTTAAATATATTAATAAAATTCGTATAGATATAAGTTTATTAGTAACAGAGACATCCCGGGTAGGTATGAGCCAAAAAATTCCAAAAACACCACGGTGCCGACAAACTATCTCTATACTTCTTTAGAGAACTTAGTTACACATGCGCATGCGCACGAATATTGCTAAATCCAATAGGTATGTAACATTCATCACTATCTGACGACTTCTTTACAACAAAAAAAAATTGGAAGTCCTGTCAGTTCCGTAACTGTGGCAATCGACATTTCTGCCCATCCATCAATGGAATCAAGTTGTCTCAAAAGGTTTACAGTAAAGACCAGAATTAAGCAAAGTGGAATGACCTCGCCGATCTGGTAAAATGCGGTGATGCATGGGCGTGCGTATTCTGTTTTACCATTGGGCACATTTAAGTTAATATATACTCGTATACTATTCTATAGAATACTTCTAGTATATGCACTTCCACTTTTTTAACTAACACAAATAAGTATAAACACTGACACAAAGAATAAATATATTGATAATTTTACCAGAAATTTTAAGAAAGAAACGCGCGCAAAATAACCTAACATCACGTCACTGTTTCCCTACTACCTCGAGCGCAGTCGCTTGTTGGCTCCTGATTCAATCAACGTCGTTTTGGCTCAGAGAAAAGAAAGCGTAAATGCAAGAATATGTATGTTAAATAAGGATGAACAACTTGTCGTCAACTTTACGACTTTCGCAACTTTCGCAGTTGCCACATATTCGGAAATTCCTTGATATTATTAAGTAAAAGACAAATTAAACATTGTGTTGGCTTTAAAAAGTACAATAGGGATAAGGGACGTTAAAGACAAGTAAAAAATGGGTAAATAAGGTAATTAATACGTTTCCTGTTTAAAATAAGAATACTTTAGAAATAAATGTGACAACACAGATCTACTCTTTTTCCGGCCATTCCACTTTGCTTAATTCTGGTCTTCACTTTAGCTAGCACTATTATATCTGTTGGCTTTCAGTATTTGCGGAGAACCCACTTGTGGAGTAACATTTTCGCAAAGTTGTAACGTTGTACCTAACACCAGCAGACTTTTAGTTACAGCAGAATATAAATGATTTACAAAACTTATTACCAATCATACTAAATTTACATGTTGTGAATTTCACGTCTTACGGGAATTTATTTTAATGTCAATATACTGGTTTGTAAGTTTTGGCAGTAACACTAAATAATATTAGAATAACCCATATTATTTGGGGTAAAGCAATGTTGTTTAAATGTTAGTCGTGGCGAGGAACACCGTAGTGCCCTCTTTTGGTCTCTGCTACTATAGACGAATGGCACTCTCACGGCCACATAATAAGTGCGAAACCGATCAGTGTCTGTGGTTGGTCTCCATGAAAGATGTGGCGATTTCCATGAAAGTGCCTGGGTAATGCAATGCCAGTCGAGACACATTGCCCGCGAACTAGTTGTTTTTGGTATCTCCTTCAAATAAATCTTGTCTAAACTTTAGTGCTTTATTAAAGTTATTTCTAACAACAGTTTGAAACTCATCTTCAACATGAGTTGCTCTCTGTTTCTGCGTGTAAATTCTGTAAATTTTATAAAAACTTACTATCAGGAGCATAATATCAGGAAATATTGCATGCATCTTTCTCAACACTCGTTACGTTAACTAATGATTGCAATGCATTCACGAGTTCAGAAAGATACCGTGACTTTCTTTTAGCCAAAAACTACCATTTTCTATTCTGTTTCCGAAGATTCCATCCAACGCCAGGATATTATGTTTAACACTGACGTAGTTACATAACACCAAAACACTATACTTCACTCGACGCGCGTTTCTCCAACTTGGTTGCCGAAACGTGCGTCGAGTGCAGTATAATGTTTTGGAGTTATGTGTAAAACTACGTCAGTGTTATCTTCACATCAAAGGTTCCAACCTCCTTCAAGGATATTATGTTTGTCAAATAAAAATATTATATAACTTTAGATTTAAATTAAAAAAAATTATAATCACATTGAAGGGCCAACTGAAACAACTTTTATTTGTATTTTTCAGATTTACAGTAGAAAACACTCGAGTTACGACGCTGTATGACTCAGTGGCTGCAGAACTCAGGGAGAAACTGGGAAAAAAGAATTCACCGATCCTTTTACCCCCTAGGGACTACGATACTGTACATAGAACAAAGGGCAACCTCACGGGAATAGAACTAAGGAGATGTCTTAACGCCAACATAGTCGGGCAGAATGTTAAAGGCAGAAGACTAGAAAGTAGTGGAGGCAGTTCAGGAATTGGTTCTGACCACCCTCCTAGTCCAGATTCTCCAGAAACACCAGATTCTAGATTTAATACATTGGATAATCAAAGCACGAGTGGTAAGCTGATTTTATATTTTATTTTTCTCATTCTCTGGTTTCTTAAAGTAGTAGCAATTAGTGTAGATTTTATCAAATGTAGCGCCGCTTGCTACGTTAAGGCATTGTTGCTGCGTAACGCGAAGATTTTGAATTACCAGTGCAAATAGTTGCATTCCGTGCGATGCAGCTAGCATTCAGCAAACAAGACGTTTGAAGAAATGTTGTCACCAGATTAAGCAACTTACTTATCAAAGTTTTCTTGTGTCTAGGGCATGTGAGGGGAATCAGTATGACCACAAAAATGACCTTCATTAAGCAACCCCTGGGGCTGTAGCCACCCCAACTCAATTTTTTTTTTCAACACCCCCTTTGTGATACCTCTTGGAAAGCTCTTGGAAACTAAACAAAATTTAAATTTTTAAGAAATACGCAAAATAAATTTTATAATTATTTATTCCAATTTCTCGTTATAAATATCAAATTAAACCATTTTGGTGCAAATAAGGTTGTAAAAACATTCGTAAAAACTGGAGAACACAAAATAATTCTAACAAAAGTATAATAAACAAAAAAGCATAAATAAACAAATTGTTCAACAGTAATCAGAATACTTTAATTTATAGCTCTTTAAAGTAAATGGTCAAATTGACTCCCATTATTACTCCCTAAAAATGAAAGTGTTCTGATTATCGTTGAACAATTTGTTTATTTATGCATTTTTGTTTATTAAACCTTTATTTTAATTTTTTTGTGTTCTTTCTCCAGTTTTACGAATATTTTTACAACCTTATTTGCACCAAAATGGTTTAATTTGATATATATATATAACGAGAAATTGGAATAAATAATTATAAAATTTATGTTGCGTATTTTCAAAAATTAAACTATTAAGAAGTATTTGGTTTAGTACTGTTAAATAGCAATAAACACTTTACTATTTCCACTCTCTTATAACAACTATAGCACACAATACAAAACAAAGGGTGTAAATTTGTTGCTACCAACATTTAAAAACAAAAAGTTAAGTGTTGAGAAGGATTTCCTTTCGATACGCAACTGTGTTTCATAATGACTTGTTTACAGATGCAAACTAGAAAAAATATTGTTTTTAATTAAGGACTAATTATCATAGTTCAACCATAGACATTATAAAAATAAGTTCAACCAGGTTTTTACGATAGGAGATTTTAATGCTTGATCACGAAATGAACTCATGTCCGAAGACTGAATGTCAGTAATTTGGGTTAGTAATAAATAATCAATATTTGATATAATATTGTGAGTAACTATATACAGGTTTCCATTTCTACATTATTTACAAAACATAGTTTTCTGTTATTATTTTTTTAACCATTTACGTTTCATCCAAGTTTTGATGATTATTGAAAAAAATAGATACTTGATATTTTTATTTCAATGTCATATTTATAATCAAGTCCACTTACACATTAGGAAGTCAGAACCGTTGTCTTTAAGAAATGATATCCTAAAATTTTTTGATTACTAATACTTCCGATCTTTAAATAAGTGATCTATAGGTAGATAGGTATGTAATAATTGTATATAGGCAAATAATGAATAATGGGCATTCTGGTCATTCATCGCAAGCAGGTTGCATCAGAGGTTCTAAAGTAACAACAGAAGTAGCTTCTTAAAGAATTCTTATTTATTTCATTGGCATATTATTAATATAATTACCTATATCAATAAATTAATATTAACTTACAGTTACATGTTTTTTGCTAACCTAACTAATTGCCTACTCAAATAATTTATGAAAACAATAACTATCTTTTTCTATTAAAAAATAAAATCACTTTCCTTTATTTCAGTGAGAACATAATAATTATAATTTTTCCTAATTATACAGGTTTTAAAATAAATACTGCAAACTGCGGCCATATACAAGGTCCATTATTTACTATCCAGCGATCCTGAAATAAATCTTGCAAAAAAATTGTTAACTAGGGGACTGCATGGGGGGGGGGGGCGCCGTCATATTGATAAAATATTTGTCTGTGTTTGAGAGGTAAATTACCCAAATAAGTTACTACAAAATTTTGTAAGATGTTTAAATAGCTTTCACCTACAATAAAAATGATTTAAATGATGAAATTTAATATGTAAATTCTGAAATCATAATACTATTTTCAAGTACCGTTTAAATTTTCTTCATGGAAATGTAAACCTATACATTGAAAATGAAACATCTTACGAACTTGTTGCTGAAACAAATCATATGAAATTTGTTTCTTCTTTAGGGCATTTAGGTAAAATATATTGAAAAAAAAAGTTATCGTCACTAAAAAGTCTAGTTATTATAGAAAATTTTACCCTAATCGAATACGGCAAAGACCAGTGGAACAAACGCTGCGCTGAGGATAATTTGGATGATAACCGTTCGTTCAATTTTCAGTTAACTTTTCGGAGGGGTGTACAAGATGTCAGTTCGTTTGATTAGTGGGACACGGAATCTAAGAGATCTGGGTGCGGAAGATCTTTGGGTTTCCCCGCATACGTGTTCTATGAAGTGTCGTGTTAAAGTTAAATTAAGATCGTGTATTAAGTTATTAACTTTTTAGGTTCCTAGAACTTTGTTGTTAACTCTATTCGTATGAACCGCTTCATATTCGTACGGCTTGATTTGTGATTAAATTCATTCGTTCGTTCAAAAGCTCCCTTCATTTGGTGTTAAATACACTAGTAATAAGTTAATTATATTAACTGTTAGTGTGATTACATCGATTATTTTATGTTTCTTAGTTTAATGAACGAAAAACTGAAAGAAAAGTAACTACCGATAAGTAACCGAGATAATTGGAGAAAAATTTATTTCCATTTAGTTAAATTTTGAATGCTATTTCAATGAAGATTATTTACTGATTCACTTTATACGAGTGTATATTGTGCAGAATATATTCGATGTTAGTAAGTTACTGTGGTGAAGCAATATTTGACTTGTTTACTTATTTTTTTTATTTGCTATATTCTGATTATGTTTGTCTTGTGTTTTCCTTTCATAATATCTTGATATATTTTCTTCTCCACCGTTGGATTGGATGTACGTAATTGCTTGGTTGATTATTTGACTGTGAGTTTTCTATGTAATATACACTATTTTTTAAATGATTTACTTAAATAGTGTATATTGAATACAAAATAATCAATCCAATGGTGGAGAAGAAAATATAAGACATTATTATGAACGAAAACCAAAAAACAAACACAATCAGAATATAACAAATAAACAAAAATAAGTAAACAAGTAAAATAAAAAACCTAAATAATTTGGGGTGGGGTTAGTAGTAGTAGTTTATTGGCAGGTATATATACAAAGGTACATGTTGTGTCACAATAGTAAAATAAATACATGTCACGGAGAGTAGTCTAAAAAGTCTTGCTGACTGTAAAAGCAATGATCCAATAAGTCATGCTTCATAAAATTCTTAAATCTATATATATATATTCATGTTTTTTAAGATATCACTGGCAAAACGAGCACAAATGGTGTTATATATCTGAACATTTAATTTGTTATTATTCGCCATGTTTATTCTTGAATAATCCATTATAAGATTCTCAGCATGTCTGGGGTTGTAATTGTACTTGTCTGAATGGACAGTAAATTTGTGTATGTTTTTATGTATAGTTTATATGTAAGAATGTTTCCAAAACAAAAAGGCAAGGTATGGGAAGAATTTTCAAATTTCTAAATAAAGGTCCCTAGAGAAACTTCAGAAATAATCCGTATTGCCATTTTCTGGAGTCTAAAAATTCTATTGACTTTAGTAGAATTCCCCCATAGGGCTATTCCGTATCTTATATGACTATTAATTAATGAGTAGTGTGCAGATTTAAGTACATTCTTTGAAATACAGTGTTTAAGTTGACGCAATACGTATATCTGAGAAGAGATTTTAGAGCTTAACTTGTCGATATGGGACTTCCAGTCTAGATAGGTGTCTAAAGTTACACCGAGAAATTTCACTGGGGAAGATTTCTCGGCTCATAAGTCAGCAGAAAAACAGATACTTTGCGTTTTATTGTCCGTTTAACTTCAGTTTATTTGCGGAAAACCATTCTCGAACCAGATGAGGAGCACCCGTATCAGACTGGCAGTCACCGACCGAAAGGATGGTGGTATCGTCTGCAAAGAGGACAGAGTGATTGTCAACTGCCTGGGGAAGGTCACTTATGTAAATAAGGAAAAGAAGGGGTACTAGTATGGACCCCTGAGGAACACCATTTGTCACCGGTGTTAACATAGATGATAATATTTCTTAGGAAGAGACACAGGAGCTGTTTATAGTTTAACATCCTCTAAATTTTAAATTATATCCATTTTTTTAAAGTACTGTGATTTTGTTCGTATATAATCAGTATCGGCTGCTAGTCGTGATTGTATTCTCCAATAAATCATAGAAATAGTCACAATATCTGTTTTTATATTCCCAAAAGATAAAATATTGTTATTAAAACCGTTTTATATAAACATTCTTACAAATAATTTATGCACACTTTGATGTAGATGTTAATACTTCATTTTGCTTCAAGTGCTGATGGTATCTATTATGGTATGAACGAATAGCTATCTACCATCACGCAAATCTGCAATTACCACGAGGCGAAAATCTACGTATCATTAAGGCTAAGGAAATTTTAAAACCGAATTACGTAAGGTTGACCTTACTCATTATTGCTTGCATAAGCCTACACTAAAGTCTTATTCATTGAAATTTGTAAGTAATAATTCACTTTGCTTTATACAAGAACATTTTAGTAAAATGCTTTAGAGAAAAACACATATTACTGTCTAGACTTTATATTACACATAACTAATCACCTCTCTTTCAGTTAAACTATTCTGAAATAATGGAATGATGTAATATAATGAGGTGTCTAAAATATTATTTATTGATGGATTGCGTGAGGAAAGATCATAATACCTATTAATACAATTTTTCTCGTAGTAAAGTATTTTATATTATGTAATAATTTTATAATACATAAGCTCGTTAATTTCTATAGAAATTTTGTTTATTTATAACTAATACATCCCGAGTTTCATCATCATAATAAAAACAATGAATGGCTGTGGAAAATAAAATAAAATTGTGTAATATGATAATCTGTGAATTGATGTATTTATTTTTCTTTATGCAAATAGCATGAAGTATAAAGAGGAGGAGTCCGAACTTAATAGGGTTTGCATGATAAAATATGTACAGAAAAAGCGTACATGGTGTCGAGTTTTCCATTTGTTTCAATGGCGCTGTGGTCGACATGGTCGTTCGTCCATCTCTTTTATTAACGTTTCTGTTTCACAATTGACAATTGACGTTTGATTTTCTAAGCATTTTGTATTTATCGTATCGGAACTTTGTCTATGAATCGTAATAACAATTGTGTGCGTAATGAATAGCGTAATAATATTGTGTGGTAATAAAATAGTGTCAGAATTATTTATTTATTACAAAAACTCTAAATGTTACTAGTGGAGTAAAATCGGTAGAAAAATGTTTCAAAAAATTTTTTAAAGGTATAACCACATGAAACCTATACAGGATCATTGGTTGGGTCCTTGTGCATGTGAAATGACTAATTACGACATCTTTAGGGGGGTCAGACATTTTTTATCCCCAAAAATGTCAATAATTTGTCAAAATGTTATATTTATGTTTTTTTAGACATACCACGCGATAACTTCGAAACTAATTAACTTATAAACATGAGGTTTTTTTTAATCGATTGAAGATATATAGGCGCTCATAACTGTACTAATTTAAGTCCCCTGGTTAGCATATTTTTTCTTGGAGAATGGAGTAAACTCGAAATTTTACTTTTATTGCTGCATGATTTTCGGTAAGCGAGAAACTTTTTTATTTCAAGGAATTTTGCCATAGTATCTGCGTATGAATTAATGAAAAAATATTGAAAAAGTTTTTAGAAGAAGAACCAACCTTCTGTGACAAACAGTTTTCGAGTTATCGCCATTTAAATTTAATAACACAGGGGCGCGCTGCGCCGCGCAACGTGCTTTTCGAAGACTATCAAATTATCGCACCGTACCGCGCTCTCGATGTGTTTCGAAGGCCCGCTTGGGTGATCTCCTGACCAATATAAAATATCCAAAAAGAATTTTGTATTAAAAAAATAATTTAATGTTCTAGTATAATATATATTTTCTAATTTCATATGATTCGATAAATATTTTCTATCAGGAACACAAATTTGCATTGTATTTACATTCATATTTTTAATATAAAGTTAAAACACGAATTACAAAAAAAAAGGACAGAAATTTTAAAAAAATTTGAATTTTCTAGACTCCGAATCTGACGAACTGAGATCTTCGTTTTGTGGTCTGTTACTATATAATGGGTGGTATGAATAAAAACGAAGTACCTGCTACTACTACAAGTATTAGTATATTCTACATAGTATTTACTTTAAAACGAAGTAGATACTACATTTCAAAGTACTCCCTTCTATTTTTCCGGAAATGCTAAAAATAATAACATTCTTCTAAACATTATAATTACTTTAATACGTTTTACTGGTAAATACTTCCATTTTAACAACTGAAATATTTTCTCCGTCATTAACGAAGTTGATATCATGGCAGCCTCATCGTGCGTGCTACAAAGTGATTACTTTAAAAATGGTTCAAATACATAGAAATAAAATTTATACTGCAAGAAGACACTACGACGCTGATACCATATACCGTCAAATATTTAGGTAAACAATTAAGTACCATCAATTTAAAATGGTTTATGTTTATATTTTTCATCTAGGTTTAGTAGGGAAAACGTTACTTTCTCGTTACTCGATACTCTTCTATCACACTTCCTTCATCCGAAGACATCTTAAAGGACTGCTGATGTTATAAATACATACAAAACTGAAACTGTCTCTCAAAAACTTTTAAACATGTATATCTCGTTAGCCGGGACCTGGCGCACGGCGTATGTGTGACGGAAGTAAGTACCTACTATACATTTCAAAGGATGTACTACACTTGTTAAGTAGATACTTCATAATATGGAGTATATTATACTTTGTGGTGAAGCATGTTCTATGTCAAGTAAAGTAGATACTACCGGAAATTAGTAAATCCTTCGTTGTAAAGTAGATATTACGTAGAATATACTAATACTTGTAGTAGTAGTAGCAAGTACTTCGTTTTTATCCATACCACAAATTGCATATTTACATTCGTCGCAACATCTTACTCTTTGTGCTAAATGCGTGCACTTATTATTGTTGCAATTTCTGTCGGAACATCGGATTGACAAAAATTGCAACCATAATAGGTGCACGTGTTTAGCCCAAGGATTAAAATGTTGCGACGAATGTAAATATGCAATTTGTGGTATGGATAAAAACGAAGTACTTGCTACTACTACTACAAGTATTAGTATATTCTACGTAATATCTACTATAAAATACATTCTTTGAAATGTGTACTTGTACTTACTTCCGTCACACATACGCCGTGCGCCAGGCCCCGGCTAACGAGATATACATGTTTAAAAGTTTTTGGGAGACAGTTTCAGTTTTGTATGTATTTATAACATCAGCAGTCCTTTAAGATGTCTTCGGATGAAAGAAGTGTGATAGAAGAGTAACGAGTAACGAGAAAGTAACGTTTTCCCTACTAAACCTAGATGAAAAATATAAACATAAACCATTTTAAATTGATGGTACTTAATTGTTTACCTAAATATTTGACGGTATATGGTATCAGCGTCGTAGTGTCTTCCTGCAGTATAAATTTTATTTCTATGTATTTGAACCATTTTTAAAGTAATCACTTTGTAGCACGCACGATGAGGCTGCCATGGTATCAACTTCGTTAATGACGGAGAAAATATTTCAGTTGTTAAAGTATTTACCAGTAAAAAGTATTAAAGTAATTATAATGTTTAGAAGAATTCTATTATTTTTAGCATTTCCGGAAAAATAAAAGGGAGTACTTTGAAATGTAGTATCTACTTCGTTTTAAAGTAAATACTATGTAGAATATACTAATACTTGTAGTAGTAGCAGGTACTTCGTTTTTATTCATACCACCCATTATATAGTAACAGACCACAAAACGAAGACCTCAGTTCGTCAGATTCGGAGTCTAGAAAATTCTAATTTTTTTAAATTTCTGTCTTTTTTTTTGTAATTCGTGTTTTAAATTTATATTAAAAATATGAAATACAATGCAAATTTGTGTTCCTGATAGAAAATATTTATCGAATCATATGAAATTAGAAAATATATATATTATACTAGAATACTAGAACATTAAATTCTTTTTTTAATACAAAATTCTTTTTGGATATTTTATATTAGTCAGATCACCCAAGCGGGCCTTCAAAACACATAGAGAGCGCGGTACGGTGCGATAATTTGATAGCGTCTTCGAAAAGTACGTCGCGCGGCGCAGCGCGCCCCTGTGTTATTAATTTTAAACGGCGATAACTCGAAAACTGTTTGTCGCAGAAGGTTGGTTCTTGTTCTAAAAACTTTTTCAATATTTTTTCTTTAATTCATACGCAGATACTATGGCAAAATTCCTTGAAATAAAAAAGTTTCTCGCTTACCGAAAATCATGCAGCAATAAAAGTAAAATTTCGAGTTTACTCCATTCTCCAAGAAAAAATACGCTAACCAGGGGACTGGAATTAGTATAGTTATGACCGCCTATATGTCCTCAATCGATTAAAAAAAACCTCATGTTTATAAGTTAATTAGTTTCGAAGTTATCGCGTGGTATGTCTTAAAAAACATAAATATAACATTTTGACAAATTATTGACATTTTTGGGGATAAAAAATGTCTGACCCCCCTAAGGATGTCGTAATTAGTCATTTCACATGCACAAGGACCCAACCAATGATCCTGTATAGGTTTCATGTGGTTATACCTTAAAAAATTTTTTTTCGAGAAGGAAGCGACTTTTTCCCTTGTTTTTACTCCACTATACGTTATATGCCCATGTTGGACATGACGGAAGACGTTGACAGTTTGTATAAAAATAAATAGTGGAGTAAAAACAAGGGAAAAAGTCGCTTCCTTCTCGAAAAAAAATTTTTTAAGGTATAACCACATGAAACCTATACAGGATCATTGGTTGGGTCCTTGTGCATGTGAAATGACTAATTACGACATCCTTAGGGGGGTCAGACATTTTTTATCCCCAAAAATGTCAATAATTTGTCAAAATGTTATATTTATGTTTTTTAAGACCTACCACGCGATAACTTCGAAACTAATTAACTTATAAACATGAGTTTTTTTTTAGTCGATTGAGGACATATAGGCGGTCATAACTATACTAATTTCAGTCCCCTGGTTAGCGTATTTTTTCTTGGAGAATGGAGTAAACTCGAAATTTTACTTTTATTGCTGCATGATTTTCGGTAAGCGAGAAACTTTTTTATTTCAAGGAATTTTGCCATAGTATCTGCGTATGAATTAAAGAAAAAATATTGAAAAAGTTTTTAGAACAAGAACCAACCTTCTGTGACAAACAGTTTTCGAGTTATCGCCGTTTAAAATTAATAACACAGGGGCGCGCTGCGCCGCGCGACGTGCTTTTCGAAGACGCTATCAAATTATCGCACCGTACCGCGCTCTCTATGTGTTTTGAAGGCCCGCTTGGGTGATCTCCAGACTAATATAAAATATCCAAAAAGAATTTTGTATTAAAAAAATAATTTAATGTTCTAGTATTCTAGTATAATATATATATTTTCTAATTTCATATGATTCGATAAATATTTTCTATCAGGAACACAAATTTGCATTGTATTTACATTCATATTTTTAATATAAAGTTAAAACACGAATTACAAAAAAAAAGACAGAAATTTAAAAAAATTAGAATTTTCTAGACTCCGAATCTGACGAACTGAGGTCTTCGTTTTGTGGTCTGTTACTATATAATGGGTGGTATGAATAAAAACGAAGTACCTGCTACTACTACAAGTATTAGTATATTCTACATAGTATTTACTTTAAAACGAAGTTGATACTACATTTCAAAGTACTCCCTTCTATTTTTCCGGAAATGCTAAAAATAATAGAATTCTTCTAAACATTATAATTACTTTAATACTTTTTACTGGTAAATACTTCCATTTTAACAACTGAAATATTTTCTCCGTCATTAACGAAGTTGATATCATGGCAGCCTCATCGTGCGTGCTACAAAGTGATTACTTTAAAAATGGTTCAAATACATAGAAATAAAATTTATACTGCAAGAAGACACTACGACGCTGATACCATATACCGTCAAATATTTAGGTAAACAATTAAGTACCATCAATTTAAAATGGTTTATGTTTATATTTTTCATCTAGGTTTAGTAGGGAAAACGTTACTTTCTCGTTACTCGTTCCTCTTCTATCACACTTCTTTCATCCGAAGACATCTTAAAGGACTGCTGATGTTATAAATACATACAAAACTGAAACTGTCTCCCAAAAAACTTTTAAACATGTAGATATATCTCGTTAGCCGGGGCCTGGCGCACGGCGTATGTGTGACGGAAGTAAGTACAAGTACACATTTCAAAGAATGTATTTTAAAGTAGATATTACGTAGAATATACTAATACTTGTAGTAGTAGTACCTAGCAAGTACTTCGTTTTTATCCATACCACAAATTACATATTTACATTCGTCGCAATATTTTAATCCTTGGGCTAAACACGTGCACCTATTATGGTTGCAATTTTTGTCAATCCGATATTCCGACAGAAATTGCAACAATAATAAGTGCACGCATTTAGCACAAAGATTAAGATGTTGCGACGAATGTAAATATGCAATTTGTGGTATGGATAAAAACGAAGTACTTGCTACTACTACTACAAGTATTAGTATATTCTACGTAATATCTACTTTACAACGAAAGATTTACTAATTTCCGGTAGTATCTACTTTACTTGACATAGAACATGCTTCACCACAAAGTATAATATACTCCATATTATGAAGTATCTACTTAACAAGTGTAGTACATCCTTTGAAATGTATAGTAGGTACTTACTTCCGTCACACATACGCCGTGCGCCAGGTCCCGGCTAACGAGATATACCTACATGTTTAAAAGTTTTTGAGATACAGTTTCAGTTTTGTATGTATTTATAACATCAGCAGTCCTTTAAGATGTCTTCGGATGAAGGAAGTGTGATAGAAGAGTATCGAGTAACGAGAAAGTAACGTTTTCCCTACTAAACCTAGATGAAAAATATAAACATAAACCATTTTAAATTGATGGTACTTAATTGTTTACCTAAATATTTGACGGAATATGGTATCAGCGTCGTAGTGTCTTCTTGCAGTATAAATTTTATTTCTATGTATTTGAACCATTTTTAAAGTAATCACTTTGTAAAATCAGTAAAATCAGTAAAAAGTATTAAAGTAATTATAATGTTTAGAAGAATGTTATTATTTTTAGCATTTCCGGAAAAATAGAAGGGAGTACTTTGAAATGTAGTATCAACTTCGTTTTAAAGTAAATACTATGTAAAATATACTAATACTTGTGGTAGTAGCAGGTACTTCGTTTTTATTCATACCACCCATTATATAGTAACAGACCACAAAACGAACATCTCAGTTCGTCAGATTCGGAGTCTAGAAAATTCTAATTTTTTTAAATTTCTGTCCTTTTTTTTTTGTAATTCGTGTTTTAACTTTATATTAAAAATATGAATGTAAATACAATGCAAATTTGTGTTCCTGATAGAAAATATTTATCGAATCATATGAAATTAGAAAATATATATTATACTAGAACATTAAATTATTTTTTTAATACAAAATTCTTTTTGGATATTTTATATTGGTCAGGAAATCACCCAAGCGGGCCTTCGAAACACATCGAGAGCGCGGACGGTGCGATAATTTGATAGTCTTCGAAAAGCACGTTGCGCGGCGCAGCGCGCCCCTGTGTTATTAAATTTAAATGGCGATAACTCGAAAACTGTTTGTCACAGAAGGTTGGTTCTTCTTCTAAAAACTTTTTCAATATTTTTTCTTTAATTCATACGCAGATACTATGGCAAAATTCCTTGAAATAAAAAAGTT
Source organism: Pogonocherus hispidulus (assembly GCA_963924545.1). NCBI lineage: Eukaryota > Metazoa > Arthropoda > Insecta > Coleoptera > Cerambycidae > Pogonocherus > Pogonocherus hispidulus. The sequence continues at coordinate 34,628,168 of OZ004697.1, read as the reverse complement.
TCTCGCTTACCGAAAATCATGCAGCAATAAAAGTAAAATTTCGAGTTTACTCCATTCTCCAAGGAAAAATATGCTAACCAGGGGACTTAAATTAGTACAGTTATGAGCGCCTATATATCTTCAATCGATTAAAAAAAACCTCATGTTTATAAGTTAATTAGTTTCGAAGTTATCGCGTGGTATGTCTCAAAAAACATAAATATAACATATTGACAAATTATTGACATTTTTGGGGATAAAAAATGTCTGACCCCCCTAAAGATGTCGTAATTAGTCATTTCACATGCACAAGGACCCAACCAATGATCCTGTATAGGTTTCATGTGGTTATACCTTTAAAAAATTTTTTGAAACATTTTTCTACCGATTTTACTCCACTAAAAGAGAATGTTTTATTCTTATGAATAATTTGGCACAGAGTTTATGAGGTTCTACGCAGCTCAGCCGCACATGGAGGCACTAGCGTCAGTTGAACTAAAACGAGTCACGTGATACGAGATAGATAAACCATAGAAACGAAGGACATAGCCGTTGACGTTGGCAAAGACAATAAACTAATAAGACTTTTCACTTAATGTAATTTCCTATCTTCCAAGTTCCGTTTTTTTCGGTGATTTCTGATGCACCCAGAGCATGCGTAGATTTACACCATTCACTCATTAAAATGAACATTTGACATTGCTTTGCGGATAGATCGAGAGCACAGGACCGGCTACGCCATGTCTAGCACTAATATCATATTTTTATAAATTTTACAATACAATGATAACTGTTATAATATAATTAACACAAGCATTAAAACACCGAGGCACTCGAAGCTTTTAAATGATTCGATCATACACATAAAACAACATAAACTAAATGGAACTAACGAAATATCACGAAAGTCATTAAAGACGAAATCCTGACCTGACAGGCACACCTGCAACAAGTGTAGATGTTCTCTTATTTTCTATTTAACTTATTTTTGTATCACTGACAATGATAACTAGACGTGCGATATGATGATGATTAAAACAGTCTCATAAATTTACTATCATTTACTATAACCTGCGCCGAGTCCGTTATTTTTCACTCAAAGTTGATGCATCTGGCGGCGTATAGTGACAAAGATAGAAATTTGGTTGCCGGCATGAATTAATGTGAAAATTTCACACCGCCATATTTTAACCAATCAGAGGCTTGTTTTTTGTTCAGTTACCATGCCAACCCAAAAAATTTCCGGAAATTTTTAACGTTGTGTCAAATTAATAAGTGGAAATTTTTCTGTCATTTAAAATGTCAAAATAAAGACGTGAGAGTTGAATGAATGAATACATTTCCTATACTCGAATTTAAGTAATATTTTCAAAATTAAATTATGTTCCACTAATATTATAGTAGATCAAAGAAAAATGTTTTTAAGTTATTTATAAAAAGTTCACGTAACTAAACTTGGAAATGGTATGTTATTTCACAAAGAGATTTCGCATTTTATTAAACATATAAATTTTGAAGTAGATACTTTAAAATAATTATCAAAAATAAATGATGTTCCACCAATATTAGTAGATCAAAGTTAATAAGAAACAAAAATATAATGTTTTTAAGTTATTTGTAAAATATGTTTGTAACTAACTAATGTTAGAAAATGACATTTTATTTCACTAAGAAAACTCACATTTTATTAAGCATAATATTTGTAATGCTCGAAGAACTTCAGAATAATTATCAGAAATAAATGATGTTTCCTTTCCAAAGCGGAACATTTTCAAAAACACAATCTAATAAATCAGCAAATTGCACAAACACAATGACACGATGACAAGTGGTGGAACTTGACTAAGGTACCGTACTTGACAGTCGTAAAAAATGTTTGTTATTGCTCATGGCTCACTATGAGGAATAAATGTTTGTCATTCGTAATTAAAATGTTCAATTTTGGCATAATATTTATAAAGTAATGGTGTGAAATTTTCTTACCGAATATCCCACGAGCTTAAATTAAAAACCGGAAATTTTTTCCTCGTTCATGAATATTTTAAGAAAATTATTAGTATAATTTTCAAAATATTCATGACCTCGAAAAAATTTCCGGAAATAATTTAAGCACTAGGGATATTATAAGTGAAAATTTTTATTAGTTTATATTCTTTGACGTTTGCCCCATGACATTACGGCACCTAACGCCGCCAATCTCTCATCTATGATTACGGGGAATGTACACAAATGAACCAAAACTTGTAGAATAGTTTTCGTATATTATACATTTGCGTTAAGTTTCTACATAACGAAGGTAAATAGATTTCTAATTCTTTAATTTGTTTAATTGTATTTTTGAAATTTGCCTATTTAAAATCTAATTAATTTCCACTTAAAGAAAAGTTCCTAGATTTTATATTTTTTCGTTACTGTATTTAAAAATATAACTCTGATTTAAAAAAACACTGCAATGTTGCAATATATTAATAAAGCCCCATTACTGACAATAGTTTGTTGATTAATTTTTCCCTATAAACAAATCTTAATTTCATAAAGGCTATTTTTGGGGGAAGATTTAAAATTTTGTACAATGTTTTGCAAACGTCTAGTTTAAAACTTAATTGACACAGACAAATCGATTCACTTGTTTGCAAAAATTTGTATTCAGGTAAAAATTTCCTTCCAAAAATCAACCTATAAAACAAAAACATAAAGTTTAAATAGCACGCCTCTCCTCCGTCGATAAAACAGGAATATGTTTTATTTGCAATTAAAATTAGTTCAGAAAGCCTCCGTTAGTGTCGCATAGGTCAATTATTGTCAATTGTCATTTCGCCTAGTGCCAATTTTTAACACGGAAAGGAACACTCTCTTTATTTTTATATTTCTATATCTGTACTCTCTGTAGTATATTAGTACTAATCTGTACTAATCTGTACTAATTTCATTTATTGTTTTATCCGTTTACTTGTGACCATTTTCAATATAGATAGTTTGAACTCGTCTTTAACTTCATGACAAAGACCATATCCCGCAAGATTAAAGTCTAGTTATTAGCAATATAGTAAGCTGAGTAATATACTAGGTATAAAACGTATTGGCGGTTCAATTTAAATACCCATGAAAACAATACTTACATCAAAATTAGACTATTTTTTGACATATATGACTTGAACTGTTTTGTATAGTGTATTGAAGTTTGACGAAAATATGTTTTATAGCGTTTTAAACGAATTTATGTCACTTGTTTAAATTATCTTAATTTACATTGAAAACAAATAATTGATACATTGATTAAATTATACAAATTTGATGGCAAATATGAAGAACAATGAAATAGGGTATGGAATAGTCAAATATTTTCGCGGCTCCTCTTGACTTAAAAAAATATTCAGTTTGAAATTTTGTCGTACCTTGGAGCGTCAAAATGAAGTGTCTACTTTTATGTTTCATTTAATATTGAATTTAATTTATAATTTAGAAAATAACATACCTATAAATTATGGATAAAATATAAATTTTTTATTAAATGATGAACATTTGTCTATTTGAAAATTTAATGTTTCCTTTTTCTGAAAAAAAAGAAAGACGCTGGAATCGTTTGTTGAATGATTTGGTCTAATTCAAAATCGTTTGATAACAAATTTACAAGACTACCTATATTAATATTTTCTAATACGACATTAATAATATTCATTCAAAACTTAAAGTCTTGCTAACCGCCTGGCGTCGTTAATTATACTGACACTGAAGAAAATACCGTTAAGGAAACGATTTGACGAAATGTTTTACTCAATTATGAATATCTAATTCCCGCAGTGGTTAAACTCATGCGGAACTTATTACAACAAATTTTACCTTGATCTCTGTTAGTTACTTGGCAATAGTGATTATTGTTACTATGTTATTATTCTTTTTATATCTCTCGGTGGAGGGCGGTGTTTTTGTACGAGTGATGTCAACTTTCTTTATGCTCTAAATACAAAACGCAAATACATTTATATATTTCATCTGACGGGGTAATGTTAAAAAGTTTACAATGATACAATCTAAGAACGAACACAATAAAAGTGTTTGGTTACTAAATTTTTCAGTTAATGATATGAATAATAATAATCAGTGCTTACATTCTTTGATCATTGTAGAATGCTGAATAGTTTATAAATTTAAAATTCCTCAAACAGAAGAGTAGATTAGGGTCCTTTAATTTAAAAAATAATAAAAAAAATACTTCAAATTGACTATACCATGTGTTAAAAATTCGATGGTCACCATTGGGATCTCGGAAACTATAACAGGTGGAAAGTTGGTTAAATGGGGAATGTTTTAGACATTTTTATGCTGATCCTGAATCTCTTTCGAAATCATGGCTAACTGCGCCCGTTTTGGATATATTTTTTTTAAAAAAAGATAAATTTTGGTAATTCTTTTTTGCGGCTGTAGTCGAGCAATAATTGAGTTGACAGTTCTAGGTTAGTACATTATTAAGACACAGTTTAGAAAAGAATATTTTGCCAAATAATCGATTATATTGATTTCATTTGATTTCGAAATACGCTTGTCAACCTCTGTTTTTAAAAAGGGTTTCCTAAATTATCGACTTAAAAAAACTATTTTGCCATAGCATAATAATACATCGTTAGAAAGCTCTTTTTCAGTTAAATTAGAAAAAACGAAAATCCAACATGGCCGCCTTAAAAAAAGCAAAAGTTGATTAATTTTTGATGCGATGCTAGCTAATTTTTGAATGCGATTTTTTAAAAATTCAGAAAATTTTGTGTAAGCCACCATTTTTCAAAATCTAAATATCTTCACGAATAACGACATACGGAGGAAGGGGAGGGGAGGGGAGGGTGTCAATTTTACATTTTACACCCGGTAGTGTTACATCTTATTCTTAGTGAAGTGAACTAAATGGCTGTGAGTAGCAGAGTGAGTAGAAAAATTGTAAAAAACTAATTTATAAACGTGAATAAATAGGTATAATTTCTTTGGTACAATTTCTTGCCACAACATCCCCTCAGTAGTTAAATAAAACAAATAAATTCTTCAAATACACTTCAATGCGGATCTGTCTAGATTCCCTGCTTGTTTTATGACCTCGTAGCAATTCGAAGCAGTTAAAATTCTCTTCATTAATCATTAAATGAATCTCTTATATCTATGAATAGATCATAGATTGACGTAATGTGAGACACAATACATCTAATGAGAAGCTTAGTATCGTCTTGTTTCTACCATACGGGGTGTCCCATCGAAAAGTATCACATTTCGCCGCCTTATATCTCGAAAACAAAAAGAGATATCGGGACCCGATTTGGACAGAACGACTTAAGATTTTTGTAAGTTTTTTTGGCACTGTTGCCAAATCTCCAAATATATTGGTAAATTTTTTATTGAATACGCTCGTCTTTGGAGTAAAATTACTTGCTTTTATGAAGTGGAACACCCTGTATATTTTGCCATAATCAGAAAGCCTAATCACTTTTCTTTTCAAAAAGGTATACATTGTTTACATTATCTTGAGAATTGGAGCCACAAAATTCAGTTTAATGGGAGCACCTCTTACTTGAACGGTTTGTGAAGCTGATCTTCGTTTTCACAGTACCCATGAAAAACAAAAGTACAATAATAAATTGTATTGTCAGTTGTGTCAAAAATTTGAAGTGTAGATATAAAAATGTTCACATTAGAAGGATCACACATTTTTGATCATTTTACTACTAAGGATGCACAAATGTATATTGAAGTAAATGGTGGGCAGTTAAAGCAAATTGTTTTCTAACTTATTCAAGTAGTTTTTATTTATACAGTTGTTTTGATTATTTTATCTGTTATTTTTATTACTGTCATTGTGCTTTGTTGTTATTGTTAACAAAACTCGTTCCTACCGATTATTAAAGAATTCTTTTCTCCGTATTTTTTTTTCCTTTAAAAAGCAAATGCAGTCAAGTTCTACATCAAGTTTGATCAGAGATTTTAAAATTTTAAAATATATAGGGTATTTTATTTAAAATAAGTGTACAAAAACTTAAAAATAACTTTACAAAGAAGAAGGTATTTTTTTCATTCGTAATAACCCAAATAAGAGTACTTCTAACAAATTTAATTTTGTGGCTCCAACCCTCAAGATAATGTAAACAATGCATACCTTTTTGAAAAGTAGAGTGATTAGGCTGTCTGATTATGGCAAGATACACAGGGTGTTCTATTTAATATAAGCAAGTAATTTTACTCCAAGGAGGAGCGTATTCCATAAAAAAATTACTAATATATTTGGAGATTTGGCAACAGTGCCAAAAAAAAACTTACAAAAATCCTAAGTCGATCTGTCCAAACCGCATCCCGATATCTCTTTTAGTTTTTGAGATATAAGGCGACAAAATGTGATAGTTTTCGATGGACACCCAGTATTTTGACCAATTTTATCTCCTGTCGTCCGGTTTTATTTTCAATGATTTTTATCTCGTCTTGTCTTATTAAAGATGAAGCGAAAAGTCAAGCGAGTTCAGTCTCATTTTGTCTCATTTTGCGGCAACATTCATGTCATTTCTAATTTATACGAAATGCGGCCTATAACATGCGAGAGCTTTTTACTGAAATTCCGTTGAGCCTATGTTTTTTCACTCTTAATGATTATATTTGCCACACCCTGTATCATAAAGTTATAATTATGCGTAATCTATTAAATTCTTACTCATCATGAAATTTGTAATGCTTTTTTAATGACAGCTTAGAGAAGTACATCTTACCCGCCCCTACAATGAACCTGCCTATTAAATTTCTAAACAAAATCTTAAAAATGTTCTCTTATTTGGTCTTGCTGAGTTAAATCCGTTGTTTTTTACCTTACGCTTGTAATTTCAATACGCCCAGTTGAGCGTGTGGGAACATGTTTTATATATTGATGCGAATGTAGATCAGATATTAACTTTAAGGCGAGGTACTTAATTTTCTTGGGAGATAATTAGCATGTGCTAATTATAATCTCAAGGTGTAATTAATTAAAAATTAAAGCGCTTTATTTAAATACCTAGCAGAGTTGAAAGAACACAAAAAACTGGGCCAGGTCGTGTTCCTCAAATTCTTAATATTGTATTAAAATATCCATGTGGGTTCACTAAACATATGAATGCTTCATAATAAATTTATTCGTAGAAAGAAAGAGTTTTACACTGAAATTACGTACCTTTATAATTCTTATAATGTAAAATATCATGAGAAACTAAAATTATTATTCTTACTTTATAGTACTTATCTGTCGCTTCAATTTGGTTGTTTAAACTATAGTATTATTGTGCACTATACTGATGTGATCCTATTTAGTAGGGTCAATAACTTCTTTAATTATTTATTTATGACACTATTTTCGAATATGTATTATTTTTTAGTTCAAGAAACTAATTTCTCATTGATTCTTTTGGTTTATTATCAATTTTTATAAATATTTTTGGTGGTTCAAAATACGTCAAATACTTATATCCTTTTATAAATAAAAATATCCATGTATGATAATATCTAATATGACGATCATTTAGCTTTTGGACCTTCAGTCAAATGTAGCATTAGATGTAAAATATATAAAATAGAAAGACATTACTATTTTACTGTCCATTTACTGGAAGGAGATGCCGAAAACAACTAGTCCACGGGGAATATGCCCCGACTGGCGTTGAATTACTCTGGCATCTCTTTGGATGTCGCCACATCCTTTATCGAGACCAACCAACAGACACTGATCGGTTTCGCGCTTATTATGTGCTTGTCAGAGTGGAATCGATGCACGATGTTGCGACATGATTGCCTAAGGGGCATCGTTGAATGTTAGTAGTGGCGAGAAACACACCGTGGTGCCCTCTTTGGGTCTTTGCCACTATCCGTCTAACAATTATTATCAAATTGACAGACAGAGAGCGACCTACTTTTCCGCAAGGTGCTATTACAGAAGTGACCTCTATTGTCTTTGTATTTATTTATTTATTTCTAATTTCTATTTACTCTAATAAATAAGTAGGATTGTTTTCTTCAAAGACAATAGAGGTCAGTGGTGCTGTAATGGCGCCTGCGGAATAATTGTAGCAAAGACCCAAAGAGGGCATTACGGTGTGTTTCTCACCGCTACTACTAGTTTATTCTTGACGAGAAAGTCCTTGTAACTCATGTTATGTTACTATAATAGTATATTGTTTTGCTTATGAATTACTGTGGATTACTATTTATGTTTGTTCCGGTGAACACATACGTTGATTTAAAACATGTTTAGTAAACGGTCGCCATTTTTGCAAACATAAAATTTTAATTATTGGAAGGAGATGCTGAAAACAACTACTCTACGGGCAATATGCCCCGACTGGCGTTGCATTACATCAACATCTCCATGGGTGTCGCCACATGCTTCATCAAGACCAAATACCAGACAATGACCGGTTTCGATCTTGTTATACTCTCATCAGATTGCCATAGGTATCGGAATCGATGAATGATCTGGCGACATGATTGCCTAAGGGGCATATGTGAATGTTTGTAGTGGCGAGATACAGTGAAATACACTGCAGTGCCCTCTTTGGGTCTTTGCTACTACCTGTCTGACAATAATTGTCAGACAGGTAGTAGCAAAGACCCAAAGAGGGCACTGCAGTGTATTTCACTGTATCTCGCCACTATAAAATTTTAATGTTTGCGTTTATCAACAGTTGTTTATGACCACAGAACATACCCTGATACCCTATGAAAATGGCGGGTACGTCAAAGGACGAAATAAGCTATTTTTATAATGGATTTAGGTACACATAAAATTACAGAAACAGATGATGTATATCGGAGGCTGGAAGGTAAGTGAGAATGCGTCAATTCACCAGAACATTCAACACTCATAAACCGTTTACAAATAAAACGCAAACTTGTTGTTAACTGTTTGGACCTGGTGAATGCAGCCAATATTTCTATCCACATATTTTTGGATATAGAAAAAGGAGCAAACAGTGGTATATTTTAAATAACAGAAACTATCTTTTCAACATTATTGTGCATTGTATATCTAATGCTAAATTAATAATGGATTCAGAAACTATATTCTATGGACCAATAAATATAATATAAAATTTATTAATAGGGTATGGGAAGGTTCCATTCTCAAATAATGTTCCAGAGCAAAAATAGAAATTTGATTATTAACAACATAGGTACTTCTATATTTATTATTATTATTATTATTATTATTATTATTATTATTATTATTATTATTATTATCATTGTTATAATCATTATTTTGTTCTATTATTTAAATTGTTAATAGGTATTTTCACTTTTATATTGATAGTGTGGAATATAATTACGTTGCATCATATAAAAATAACTAACTGTACAATTTTACCGGTCCGTTATAAATAATTTCTGTGCTTGTAGGTTATACATAGCTAGAGTAAAATAACATCAAAATCTTTGACATCATGGTTAATGAATTTAATGTGATATAAAATAGTTTTAAATTGCTTGTTTGTCTAGCGAATAATTACAATGATAGAAAGATAAAAAATGTGGCGCAAAGTTAAATCTCGTATGTACCTACCTGCTCTGAGCAGTTCCACTTTTTGGCATTCAAGAAACTGTTACGAACGAATAATTTTTAGGGTTAGTTCTAAAAACTAGCACAAGGCATGTTTTTAAGATAAATAAAATTTAATATAATTATGATTAATTCACCACAATGTTTTAGCAACTGAGATTTGGGAACATTACTAAAACAAATATTTTGCTCTCATGGAGGTAAAAGTATTTTATTAGTCCTAAAGAAAAAATCTTCATAGAACTTTTATTAACAACTTGAAAACAGAAGATTGTAGCAAAGTTTTACCATTGAATTTGTCTGAACAGTGGTAGATATCAACAATATCATTCACTTTTGTACCTCTTATAGTTATGGAGTTCCTCTATATAAATATTCAAATTTTCACACTCTGTATATTGAAGTTTACTGTTAAATTTGATTTGTGTTTTTGGAAAGACTAACATAATATAGATGGTATTAGAGTAATTTCCCATTTATTTCTGTAGATATGTGAAAACAATTAATAGTAAATAACTACGAATAATAAGGACATCTTAGGTCCCCCATCTGCAAACGCCTTATTTAAATGAGGAGTAAAACAAATCAAGCTAAAACGACTATTCTCCTGGCTATATGCTATGCCGAGCGCTGAATTACAAAGCAAGATTTGCCATATTTTGCCTACCACAGTTAGAATCAAAATACAAGGGATTCGGATTGCAACGAAAACTACGAGGTAATACTTAGACCACACATCGTAGGATGTCACTAATTGCAGACCGGTTTCGATTTTTTTATTATCTCATCAGTGCAATATACACTGCAAAAGTAGTAATATTAGGGGGGTTCTGGGCCAAAAACTTCATGTAAAAGCCCATAAGCCAAAAACGTGGTCAAATTTGTTCCCAGATATGTGTGTATGTCCGATATATTTTGTGGGACTTATGACATATTTGCGGGTATGCGTGACATATTTTGTCTCGTTATCCTTACACGTTATCCTTGTTATCCTTACACGTTATCCTCGTTATCCTTGTTCACATATATGTCATGCGTACCCACAAAATATGTGGGTACGCATACCCACAAAATATATCGGACATACCCACATCTGGGAACAAAATTGACCACGTTTTTGGCTTATGGGCTTTTATATGGAGTTTTTGGCCCAGAACCCCCCTAGTATTACTACTTACAAAACAATTAATTATTGTGTATATTATTTTCCTTTGTTAAAGTCTAATCGACCGGTTCCCTGGCTCCGATTATCAGGGTCGGGCGCTGGTGGTTACTAGTAGCTACTCCCCACGGCCGTGGGGATTATTATTATTATTATTATTTATTTTTTTTGTTTAAATCCAATCGACAGGTTCCCTGGCTCTGATTCTGAGGGTGGGTCGTTGGTGCTTATAAGTAGCTGCTCCCCACGTCCGTGGGGGTAAATAACTACTCCGGGAATCGTGTACCCTGAGTAGACGTAATGAGCCGAGAATGACCACCTTCTCCATTCTCCCGGCTATGCCGGTATGATCTTTAGTTCCGAAAGCAGTGTATCTCTTGTTCCACCGAGGGCTCCTATTATCAGTACCAATTGGTGTGGTAATTAACTGAATGGGTTTGGTACAATGATCTCAAAACTAGCCACCCTGTTCAGAGTGTCAGTCTCTCCGTTGTCACTTGTGAGTGCGTAGTCTTCAAACCAATGTGTATCTTCCGCATTGGCCATATCAATACGTGTTTCGTGATCAGTGGTCTTCACCCAAACGTTATTTTGCGATTTTTAGAGTCAGAAGTTGTAAGTCTGTTTTTATTAGATCCCACGGCTTTAGGGATTCTTATCGAGGAGTTCGATATACCTATAGCCTTTTGATTTTCTACCCTAAATATTACACATTATATAATTATTATTAGGTCATCTACTTATTCTAACGGTCTCTCCGTTATGGTATGATAGGTCTTCCTTCCGTGAACTTTGGCGATTGTTTTATAATAAGGAAGCGTGTCTTTTGTAAGAAATTTCTACTCCATTTCAGAGACGTTTAATAGTTCATTAATGAATGTTCTTATTAATGAATGTTCTTATGCATGGTCTTACACATGTTGTGAAAGGATTAGTGTCTAATTACGGTCTTCGATGCAGTTTCCTCATTGAGGTAGGATGGTAGTTTCCTTTATCAATTTCTACCAATATTATAAATTACCTATAAATAAAGATGATGCCTTACTACTATTTTTAACGATACACTTTGCCAAATAAAAAGTGAAGTTATTATGAAAAATCATAAAACAGTTTTCACTGTTTGAATTTGAATAAATTTATTTAAGTATTTATACGTCTAGCAACCTTACGACTATTAATAGGAGTACATGATAGAAATCAAATATGTGTAAACATACAGAGACTACACAAGAATTTAGACACAAATCAACATAATGTGCTTATAAGTATTAGAACTGGTACATATATACATAGGTTAATGATTTCTACATTAGTTGGTTAAGAACTAAATTAATAATTTTGTTTTTGAATTATATGTTATTTAAGAACAAATCTACATTTTCTAAGTTCTTCTACACATTAATGTTATTGGAGAGTGAAGGTGATGAGAAGAGTTTGAAACTGGGATATGAGAAGTAATATTACTCTAAGAACACCATCGCGGTACATTAAAATTTGTGTAATTTAATTGTTGTTTAATCGTACTGTATATTTCCCGGTGTAAGTGATTTTCTTTCCATTTATCTTTCTTTTACATGTTTTAACATAATCTTTGTACGCAACATCTCGTCATCTGAGAACTTTAACTCTTCTAGGTAGAAATGTACTCTGTGGTTTCTGTATGTTTTTAAATAATGCTTTTTGGATTTAATTTTGTAAATAATTTTCTTAAAAGAGTTCATTTTCTTAAGGATAACGGATATAGTAAAAATATCTTTCATAATGTTATTAAAACATACAAAAACATCATTAAGGTTACTCTGCCTAGTGAGTTCACTCTAACCAATTTCACTGAATAATTGATAGTTTATTATTATAATCGATTTTTCGAAAATTGAACCTTGAACAGCTTCATGTAAAATTGTTACTGTTACCACTAGACATAGGTAGATATAATAGGTGGCTAGGATCATCTACGTCAATTGGAACTAGGAGAACAATAATAATATCTTCAGTAAGTTCAGTTTAGATAATGAGAAGAAACCACTAAACCTAATGGCTTATTGGTGATGTTTGTAACTTTGTTATGCTGAGTAAAACTATAAAAGCTAAAAATCTAGTAAATCTTGCGGTTGATCTTGATAAAATATTACTGATAAATATACTGATTATGATAAATATACTAATATGTTGTAAATCTGGTAAGCTGAAATCACCTATGATAACATCACCATTCGCTCGTGATGATTCTCTATGAACTCCTGGAACTCATCCAACCTAGTATTGGGTTTATGAAATTTATGAAGTTTATTAACTTCATAAACCCTAGTATTGGAAGGAATATATAACAATAACATAGACAATGGAAAATATAAAATAAATGCGGAACTCTTAAAACTTCCCTTTTTAATACAAAAAGTAAGTTGTTGCAATTAAACACCTGACCATCTCTCCCATATTGATCAATAAAGTTTTCCATGTAATTATTTATTGAAAATATGGCATACATTGGTTTGCGCGGTAGATAGTATCGTTATTATAATTTACGTTATCATTAACGTAAATTAACGTGATTTTTAAAATCACGACTTATAATTATAACAATTATTAGTATTATAACAAGTAACGTTATAATACTAATAGGATCCATGTGGGTCACCATGTAAGTCTGAAACGTTTCATAACATATCATCATGCCGGAAATATCCTGTTATTTTCCACCGGAAACGACTTAAGCTGCTTGATTCGCATACTATTACATCAACAATTAGCTTGCATATATTTGTGGGACTATTTAAAGAATAGGTAAAATAGCTACGCAAATTAATGATACACTTTTTATGTAATGAAAGCTCATTGTTTAGTTTATGTGCTCGTTTTAAATATACAGGTAGAATACAGTTGGCTGGCAAAGGATGTAAAGAAAATTGGTAGATACCACCGTTAAATTACTTCCTCAAATGAACCAGCACATCCCTCTTTGTACTTTGTACGTGTAATGCTGACGCCATATAGCGTTGGTAATGCAATTTAGTTACTACTTGGGTAGTAATAAAGCATAGAGAAAAAAGAAAAATGTTTATTATTGAGCGGTAAAACTTTTAATTTTAATTATTTATTAAATATTATTTAATTTTTCCTCATTTGGTAGCAACTGTCTAAGGTTTTTGCTGTCCCATATAAAATATAATTGCAGATAAGAAGCAAAATGTCACCATACATATTAAAAAGTGTGTAGAATGATAATTTAATAGGTATTTTTAATTATTTGGGTATCTTGCAGCACTGAGAAAATTATAGAAAATTGTACAGTCTGAGTCACCAACACAGCTCGCCCACTTTTCAATGTCTTATTTTTATTTTAGAAAAAAATGAACATATGGATACGAAATGGTTTGTTATTGGCTAAAATTTATACACATTAATTTATGTACAGGGTTTTCTAATTTCTGTTGCCATTGAAGTCGGCATTTTTTTAAAATGGAAATGTATAGTTTTTTTTTTAATAATTAGAGAGGCCATGAAGAGAGCTTTCCAAAAATATAATATAGTTGGTATTTGCTTTCATCCATTTTGAAAATAGTTACTTAAATTTTGAAAAATTACTTAAATTTTGCTACTTAAATTACTTAAATTTTAAATAGCTATTTAAATTTTGAAAAATTAGCCATGCTATTCGTATTTTTCGCACAAGTTATGAGTGTGCTATGAAATAAGTGGCATGAATTTACATAGTAAACGAATTTGAACCAAGTGAACTCTCAACTAGTGTATTTGCAATTAATAATAATAATATCACCATGAAAAATATGAATAACAGCTTAAACTTTAATAATTTTTCAAAATTTAAGTACCTGGAAGCAGATACCAACTATATTATATTTTTGGAAACCTGCCTTCATGGCCTTTCTGTAGATTAAAAAAATATGCTTTTCCATTTATGCTGACCTTAATGATACTAGAAATTAGAACACTCTGTACATAAATTAATGTGTCTAAATTTTAGCCAATCACAAACCATTTCGTACCCATATGTTCATTTTTATCTAAAATAATAATAAGACATTAAAAGTGGGTAAGCTTTGTTGGTGACTCAGACTGTAGGCACATACTAAAAATGAAAATTATAAAATACTTGGTCTAAAAGGCGATGTTAGGGATAGGTTTTCTTTTGCGTACCTAACAATTTTGTTTTATAAAAGTAAACCTAAACGTTTAAACGAAATAAAAAAATACATGGGTTGACTAAATAACTTGTTGAAAGTTAAATAATATAGTTGTTTGTCATAGTTCCGTAAGCCGTCAATATTAAACAAATTTCAATTAATGTATTAATATTATAAATATATAAATGTAACATTTAATTTTGAAGAGTTAGCGTAAAAGTGAAACACATTTAGAATAGCTTTTAAGAATATTTAAGACATGATTTTAAGAAGATTTTTTTATAAAACCATATCGAAACGTCTTTCTAAAAAATAACAATAATAAAAATACTTACTATGCTGAATAAAATCTAACCATAATAATCTAAGAAGTTTAGTGAAGACAGGATACTCATAATTCTTCAGTTTTCTAGTTATAAGTCATTATACTATTTTTTTAGAAAGACGTTTTGACATGGTTTCGTAAAACAATTAATCTCCTTAAAATCTTGTCTGAATGGCATCAATGTACACATTTTCTTAAAGGAAAATAATCAGGCTTTTGGGTGAATGTAACAGATAGGTGTTCCATTTAAGCGCAGCTGATAATTTTGGATATAAATGGACACCCTGCATTCTACTGTCACTTGGGTCGATTTTTCTTGTATTACCTCAAAGCTAACAAAAATAAAAATCAAAATGAAATCTTTAAAAAAATTCAAAAACCGAAGATACTCTGGATATTATTACTTCACATAAAATGATAATCAATTCTATGGCTAAAGAGATGATATATTCTATAGGCTCTCGGATATCTCACTAGTGAGCCCAATTTCAACTACTCTATATGTACTTGCCAATACTTCTTAATTAATAAATAATTAATTAATTAAGTATTCTTATATTGCTACTAATAAAATTTTTATTAGGTACTAGTTGTGTTAATATTAATATCTCTAAAATACCTATTTATGAATTTCTCTATTATACTGCATGTTTCTAAAAACTTTTGCCATAGCTTGTGGGGAGATATCTTGCCCAAAACCAAGACAAATAGTTATTATCAACATGGGTCCACATTTTCCTCGTTTCCTAGATATAGGGCGTTAAAGCTTTTTTATTTGTTTACTTTTTTCAAAATATCAGGCTTTAGCAATTTAAATAAAATTTGGGTTCTGTGATTGTGTTTAGATTGGTTTAAATAATAAATAATGTAGAAATTGATGTCGTTTGTTAAAAAATGTGCTATTAAGTAATTTCCATACTCAAAAGACCGCATTTTTTTTTGAAAAAAAAACCAAAAACTAAAAAAATACGGGGAAGAATTTTATAAGGCATTTGTCCGTTTACTATAAGAATTTTATAAGGCATGTGCTAGTTAAAGTAAAAAAAATACTTAGTGGCGTGTATATATTTTTTTTCAAAATTATTTTAGTGCCAGTCCAAACGCATGACCCTGGTCAAATTTACCACCATTATTTAATGTCAAAATATGTACTATTTTAAGTAGTTTTCAGAATCCAATTAAATCCTATTCATATTACTGAAGCGGAAAGTGGACCCACGTTAATAATAACTACCTGTCTTGTCTTTGGGCGAGGAATCTCTCCACAATCTATGGCAAGTTCTTTGAAATATCCTGTTACCTATCCTAATTTCAAATGTTATGTGGTGGATAGCACATTTTACAATATTCTAGGATGTCCGAATTAATATAATTTTTAATTTTTGCCTACAATAATGCGCTAATAATTTATTGCTCTACTTATTTTAGTAAAAACAAATATGTGTATCTTCATAAATATCTTTGTGTAATCTGGAATGATACACTTCTACATCTTATACCAGTTACTAAAAATAGAATAAATATAAGTATAAATAGATCAGATAAACTAGTAAGACTGAAAATATCATATCTACAACTAGAGTTTTGATTTTCCATTTTTTAGGTGTTCTTGCACCACATAAGTTGTACTTAGAGTAAGAATAAATATTAAAATATTAGAAAACAAACCTCTGCGTAAATAATCGGTCAGTAGGGGATGATTTTTATTTAAGAATTTTGTCCAACCAAAATAAAATATTCACTAAATAAAGCACATAAGAGGTACTTATTTATCAAGGCGGTTTTGACTTTCGGTCTAAATTAAAGGTGGAGAAGCACTGAGCGATAAACCGTGCCGAGGGTCAAAAATGCCACGCAGTTAATCTCAGAGGAGCATACAAATTTTATGTAGATTCAATGGTTTCTTAAAAAATATCAGCTCAATTCGCATTATCACAGACTGAGGAAATTAGGGTAAACATAATGACACAAGTTTTCATAAAAAGACTAAATCTGAGTAGGATGTGCATTACATTTGTTAGAAGAAATAACCAATATCTAAAAAATGAATAAGAATACGTTCCGAGTTCCTCATATGCAGGAAGTAGTAAATAACGTTGTATTTAATGTTATGACAAGAATAAAAAGTTGTACACAAGAAGGTGAACACACAATGAATTGATAAAATGGCATGCTAAATAAACACAGTTCTATCTGCATTTAATCGGAACACCGTGGTAGCGACGTGGTGTTCATATTTGGAAATTAAGACCAAGAAATGTGGTCCGAACGTTAGTACTTGAATGGGTTGAATGGGACCATGCAGGGAAGACCTGCGATGCCTGTATGCATCTTATCTAGTAGCCTGTACGCCTGTGAATTTACAGAAGGTATGCAAACGAGGCAAGGACGAGGTTAGTGTAGAAGATGCACCATCCCTTAGGTGTAAAGTTGGAGATCCCTTGTCTATGAAATGAAAGTCAAGTAAAAGAACCCTTCAAAACTGGGGTTCAGCAAAATTTGTAGGTTGGGGTTTGCTCCTTTCCTGCAGTCGGTGATTGGCCTTAGTTGCGGAAAAAGTTGACTTTAAATAACCAAAAAAAAAAAAGAGAAAAATGAAAAATCTGTATTTCATGTCACTTTACTAGGTACTAATTGTATATATTGCGGATATGGAGAGATTTCCGAAATATTACTACAAAAAAGGTACCACAAATTACCTTTTAGTTAATATTACAAATAAATAGTTACAGAAACTAATTTTTATTTATTGGTCTCTTAGACAGAATAGGTATATAGTTTATATTCTTCAAATTTATAGCAGTGACTGTACGAGTTCTATGCCTACTCCATTGTAAAAGGGTTATTGTCTTCAAGAAACTTATAAACATTTTACACATCATTTTATTGCAATAGACGAGTCAGTTGTGTAACTATTATAGTGTTATGAATCAGGGTCTATTGTTTTCCTTTAAAAAAAATTGCAAAATGTTTTGCTATACACCATGATAGACGTGTAGTAACATCGGCTTGACATTATAGCTCGATTGTGTTGCGTAGGCATGTATATGGAATATGTAGGTATATATTTTGTTTATGACTTAAATAATAATTAAGACGACCAACAATGGAACTAGTGCAATCGAGGTCGATTACCAAATGGCAATCTACGACAATAGTTTGCTTGATAATAATATTGAACAGTAAGATATTTTCTGGTTGTTCTTATTTATAAAATGTTTTAACTCTTATAAACTGTTTTAATGTTATTTCTCATTAATAATGTCGATGCCAAACGAAAAATACACTTTAACTTACAGAATACAGAATAAATTTCATCACTAGAGATAGGATTGTACCGTTTTGTTTTTTAGTATCGGATATAAGATATGAATGTCTGAAGATTGAGGTAAAGGGTTTTCTTTAATGCTTATGGATACAGAAAAATTAATGTTGCAGTTATAATGTATGTTAGTCATTCCTGATAAATTATCAGAATAACTCAGAAGTTAGCTAGTGAAAAAGCTCATACTTCAACAATTAAGTTGTCCCGCAGTAAAAGATTAAGAATGATTTAGGAAAGGCAATTCTACAATAAACCTGGAAGTGCAAAAAAGATATAACAAGCATGTTTTAATAATATTTAAGAGACATAATGTGCTATTATAATTTTATTTCTAATAAAAATCAACTAAACTCCATATATTTCAAATAAAGGGATATAGCTAAAGAAAGTAAATAGCTAAATAGCTTAAAATTTCTATAGAAATATATTATATTGAAAATATTCCTATTCATTGCTAGGTGGAATGAAACCTAGAAAGCCTTATTAGTTAAGGGGATAGCCAAACATCTACTGATTTGCTGATCTTTCACCTTAACACCAAGCTCATGTTCTACCTATCCTAGGCACGCATGCCAGGAAACAGGCCTTAATATACCAGTAGACAATTTAATTAAATATTGTACGTAGGAACGGGGGACTGAAACCCACCTCCCGGTTTCAGTCCAAGAGGTGGGATCAGATCTCTTAACCTCTTGGTTAAGCGATCGACACACTAAACTATACCAATTATTTACTCTGGAATATGAATATATGTTTAACAAAATTACCATGTCTTGTGCTTTACTGCTTCCTCCCTTAGTAGGCGGTACAGTACATCATAATTTTCTGTACCTGTAATATACATAAAAAAACTAAATTAATTTAGAACGAAAACATATCCCTTATCCTTCCAATATTGAATACAAAAAATTGATCCTATCAATATTGCTCCCTATCAATTGTTATTAGTTCCAAAGTTTATACGTTAAACTTCATCAAATTTAAGAGAGATACTAACAGTCTATGTTTGCAAATATTTATGATAGTCTATATCAACGAAAGCCACCGAAAATTGATAACATCGAAAATTGATAAAATTCAAAATGCGTTTTCTTAATATTCTTCTTTTTATTGGTTATCGGGTATTAAGTAACAAGCAAATTTCCTTTTTTTATTGACATTTCGATGATAGACAATTGTTATTGTGCCGTTATTATTTACCTTTACTTCTGGCGGAGGGAGTTTATTTTTCATATTTTCTGTAATAAAATTATATAAGTATGATAAAAGAATAATATCTAGATAATTTCACAAATAAATAGCTACAGGTAACAAGGCATATTTACTTACTCGAACAAATGACTTGCTAGCGCATGGAAATGCAAAAGGTTAATAGTTTGTAGTGGCGAGATACAGTGAAATACACTGCAGTGCCCTCGTTGGGTCTTTGCTACTACCTGTCTGACAATTATTGTCTAATTGACAGACAGATAACGATCTGCAGAAAAGCAGATGCCATTACAGCGACCTCTATTGTCTTTGAGGAAGACAATCCTACTTAATTATTGGAAGGAGATGCCGAAAACAACTACTCCACGGACAATATGCCCGACTGGCGTTGCATTACATCAACATCTCCATGGATGTCGCCACATCCTTCATCAAGACCAAATACCAGACAATGACCGCTTTCGATCTGGTTATGATCTCATCAGATTGCCATAGGTATCGGAATCGATGAATTAATTAATATTAATCAATATTATTAGGCAATCAATGTCGCCAGATCATTCATCGATTCCGATACCTATGGCAATCTGATGAGATCATAACCAGATCGAAAGCGGTCATTGTCTGGTATTTGGTCTTGATGAAGGATGTGGCGACATCCATGGAGATGTTGATGTAATGCAACGGCAGTCGGGGCATATTTCCCGTGGAGTAGTTGTTTTCGGCATCTCCTTCCAATAGGTTAATAGTTGTTGTTATTACTGTTATTATTTTGTACAATATTGATTCTTTTTATTTTCCAAGACCACTTGACTGATCTAGAAAATAACAGATTTATACACATGACCTAAGTAATTGAGAAAAAATTGTGAAATGTGTCACAAGTGAAAAAAAAACACTGAAAACTGCGTACTACCTTTTGGAAATGTATTTTTTTTGTAGGAACCATTTGACTACCTGGTCTTCAAAAAGACTTCATCTTTGTAGGTATATTGTCCTTCTCCCATTTCTTTTCTTATAACTCCTTCAGTAATTTTACCCTTTATACTTTCATGCACTAACTGGTACCACCACTGATGAGTTTTTATTATATTATTCCAGATTCGATATTGGCTGCTTATATGAATCCTGTTTTGTGTAATTGAATGTGTCACATTTACACAAGATAGGTTATTTTTGTTACCCTACAACATTATGTGCAATATTAGGCCCCCATTTGGCTCACCCAGAAAAAATCTTAGAGGAAGAGTGACTTAAATTTTTGGGAGTCGTCCTTGACATAACTTATAATAAGTGCGTGTTTCGTTTTCAGATTGAAATTTATCGGGATCTCAGTTCTCTTGGCTTCCCCTTGAATCAAGAATCAAAAGGCCTCTGGAGGTGCTACTGTGTCTTCACTGTATAATCCTATTTTATGAGGGTGCTCCGTCAGGTTAAAATTTGCTGTTATGTAATCTATAACTATGCTTTAATTTCTACTTAGTGAGAACATTTCTTCAGTATTCTTTTAGGATGGTCGTTTCATAATTATTGTATTTATAAATTTTATTTTTAAATTTATATTAGATCCATTCTATATACATTTTTTTAAATTCTCAAATCTCGTTTATGGTTTAAGTTATTATATCTGTTCTTATTTATGTTAGCTTATTAAGTTTATTTTAACTTTGATTCCTGAATGACCTGTTACTCACTCTTTAGAGTATTTCTGTGTGTGTGTTTCGCTAAAACTATTAGTTGAAGCAAATTCTTCTTGGTACTCTCACATCACTTCTGGATGTCACTGTTGAGTTTGAAAGTTTTTTTCAGTTGGAAAATCGGGGTAGATTTACTCAATATATTAGTTTTAAATTGTCAAACAATTCGCGAGGTTAAACTTGAAAAATGGAAAATCAAGGACTCTCCTTAATTCTTGTGTGTATTAAGAAAAATCAATTTTCCTAGTGTAAGGAGAAAACTGTGTGTAATTGATGTACTTAAGTAGATCCAAAGTCGCCAATTTTATGATTTCCTTTTCTATTAGAGATCTATCCAGAAACTTCCAGGCATGGAAGTTGTTAGATAAACTCATAAATCCTTAATTCAATTATATTTACAAAACAAAGTTTTATACTAAATTGAAAAAAATATTCAGAAATAACTTTAGAATGTCACACTTTATACCGCGTATTGTATAGTTTTTCCTTATTATTTTAAGTAAATTCAAAATACACTGTATATTTACATCTCAAATGACTTTTTTCTAAACTTAAAAATCTACTGATCTTCTACGAAGTATCTAACTTTAGCTATATAAAAGTGTTTCTATTTTAGTGCCATTGTAAACAGAAATGACTTGTTTTCAGAAATTAGATCTACTTAGAAGTTTGTAAAATGTACTAGTGTTTGTTTTAGCCTAATAACTTTTTTTTATTTGCAATTCATCAACTCTTCATTTAAAACGGTTACTATAAGATACGCAACGAAGTTGACTAGATGGAATTACAGATTAACTTTTCTAATTAATATTTTATTATAGTCAAATGATCTCGAGCTATCTGCCGATTTCGATTATAAGCCGGCTGAGATGAGAAAAAGAAGAGGACGGGTAACCTCTTCCGCATTCTTTGGGCGTCCTATAGCCGCGAGATATCACCTGTGCCCATATTCTTTGCCTCGCCCATCTGTACCATCGTCCATCAAATCTCGGCAACAAGTATTCCATAAGTAGGCCCTGTGACAGTACCAATTTGCGAGAAATTTGTTATACTGCCCGATTTCATGTACGAATGTCATGAGTAATTTAATGATTCTTGAATGCTACTATCTTTGATTTCTTAGTTTTTTGTTTTAGAGTCATTACATTTTGAAAACAAAATTTGAAGAGACAAATTCCAAGTTTTCTTATAATGATAGCTACTAAATTTTACAGAGTACGGATTTTTAGCAGATGGTTTCATATACAGGGTAGTCCAATAGTGTGACAAAGTTCCATAACGCCTATGCTGTAATAAACAAAAAAAATATATTTTAGTATCTCAAACAGCCAAAGAGGATGCACATTTTAAAAATATGTAGTCATATAAACCGGGGTAATTTTTTAAACGAAATGATATATTTTTTATTTCATATTTGAATTCGAATCATTATTCCGAATCCACTAATATAAGGTTTACTAGTATTATACAGAGTAGTTCAGAACATAAGAGCATATTTGTATCTAAATCGCAATGAATTGAGCACCTTTTGGGCATCTTTTTTAATAAAATAAATACTAAAAAATTTTTGCCTTATTAATTATGTTATATGGTCTAGTTTTACTTTCTATAGAATTTCCTTCAAAATAACTTTACTTGTATACAGGGCGAATCAAAACTCGCAACCACAATTTTCTCAATTTTCGTAAATGAAACGGTCATCATTAAGGTCTCTCAGGACACTTTCTATTCTATGAAGTATTCCCTATAGCTAATTGCAACGGTTTATGGGATATTCCAAAATTTTTAACAAACATTTATATAAATTACAGATCTAGTTTTTGTGAACGATGAAATTTAATAATAGAAATAAAATAAGGAATAGAATATAGAGAAGAATATAGAATAAGGAAAAATAATAGGAACATGTAATGGTCACTAATGGCTACTATTTCTCAAAAAGTTTACGTATCTTGTAAGACGTTAATTTAAAAGTTATTAATTTGAAAAATGTTAGGACCTTATGTCAGACGTTACAGGTTATGTAAGAATTTATTAACCTTTTGAGCATTAACTTGCGCCGAAAGATTTATAATTTTATTGACTTTATTATGTAATTACTCAATATTCAGTTTATAAAAAAAAATTTACCGTGTTGCCACATTTCGAAAACCATAAATTCTCACGATTTTTTCAAATGGAACACCCTGTATATTGTTACATTTCTAGAAAGCCCTTCTATCGACAAATTCAGAGATATACGATATGATGGACTTTCTGAAAATTTAATAATACATAGGGTGTGCTATTTAAAAAAAGGAACTTTAGTTCGTCGCCCTGTATATAAACAGGTTATAAATTTGAAAATATTAAAAAATTGAAGATAACTTTGAAAAAAACAATTTCATATAATTTTTTTTCCATGGGACTTATAGTTTCTGAGATAAGGTATATGCCCATATTAAACGGGCCACCTTGTACATTTATGCCTACACATGTTATATTCAATCTTTTAAATTTTGTTATCTTCTTTTGTAGACTTCTTGTATATTTAATATATTTCTTCTTCTGTGCTTACTATCTTTTCAACATAGAAGGACGAATAATTTTAAGAAATCATTGTCATAACAGACTTTCACGTAGAAGTGGAAAGTTCTAGATCTAGACACTACATTTTTGTCATATTTTAAATAGATATTTAGTACAGTTAATAGGTTTTAGCAATAATTTTTGTAGTAACTCATATTTTTTAAAACAGCTTGTTTGGATAAGAATTTGACGTTAATTTCTAACGTAGATTCAGATCAAAAGATAAATATTTCAACTTATCTTCTGCCTTTAATATAGGTATATTTTCCTGATTAATATCAAACGGTTTCCAAACTATATATCTTAAGAATCCTACACACACCTTTTGGACTGTAGACCAAATAGCATGTGTCAATAATCAATTAATTTTTTGAAAAACGTTCTTTTAATAAAGCTCTGCTAAAATTTGTATTTATTGGAAAACAAGATAAATTGATTTTAGTAAAATAACTCAATTGTTGTGATTTAAGTTGTAGCAAGTCAGATTTACTTAGACCATTCAGTTTTTTCATTTTTCTAATAGCCTTTTCTTTCAACATATTTTATTCGTTTTTCATTATATTTATTTCTTTATTTTATGTTCTCGAAGTTTTCTCACCTTTTTTTAATAATTTCTTTATCTTTTCAAAACACACTTAACCCATATTGTAGTTTTATATTTTAATAAGAGCAACATAGAAAGTAACTATTATCACCCGTCTATTTAAGAAGGCTGGACAACCATAACCTTTAACTATTATAACTGAAACAGACATATCAAATCGCTTGTCAAGACTAATAGACAAATAATAACATAAAACCTGCCTGCATACCTGTATATATCTGTTCTAAGGCGTAAGTTATCTCATCAGCTATTAAATTTTATATTAATTTACTACTTCTATAATAGTAGTCCATTCAGAGAGAATCGACTTTTGATACCGTATATCTGCATAAGTTATTGCAAATGTTCTTTAATGTTTCCTTTATCAGTTTAATATGAGTCGTTTATAATCCGCAACGAACAGCAATATTTCTGCACCTGCTTCATTTTACATGCCTTGTTGCGATGAGTGGAGCTGATAAACATGCCGAACGGTAATCGTTTACAAGGAATGTGGGTTAAACAGTTGAAAATGTGGGTCTCCAATTCTTAAATGCGGACATCGGAGCTTGTACTTGCACATACGAAAACACTGGCAGCATATCAACCTGTTTAATAAAAAACTTGAAATGGATTACCGTGACCGGTTTAGTGGGTGTAGATACTGTATTTTAATTATGCAGAAATAGGAAATAATTAAATGTCCTTCTGTAAAAAAATAGGACAACTAATTTTGAAGTAGATATGTTTTGATAGATAGATATATTACCTTTCAAATTCAATATATTTACCGTAATAATTGCCGTTATTGAAGGAGTTAGAAGGATATAAAATAATAAAGAAGTTTTACAACTTCACATAATATAGGTTGTATTTTAAGTCCATTCATAAATTAAGGTGGGTCATTTTAGGCCTGAAGTGGCCTAGCCTGGGATCTACGATAGAGGAAGTTAAAGTTATTTGAAAAATATCTCATTTTTTCAATTAACTCTGAAGCTGTATGGCATAGATTGACGAAACTACTTGAGTTAATAATATAGTTGATTGAGAATAATATAGGCCGATATTATTGAGCCGGTAGCTCAGGGAAAAGCTGCGTCTCGATCGCTCAACACAGAGGTCGTAGGTTCTAATTCCCATTCCACCAACAATTTTTCATTAAATTGTTTACTCGTAGATCAAGGCTTATTCGCAGGGATGGCTTGGCAACTATCCTGGCGATGGCCTAGGATGGGAAGAATGTCAACTTGGTGTTAATGTGAGAGATTAAAATCAGTTGATGTTTGACTTGTCCCCCTAACTAATGAGGTTTTCCAGGTTTCCCTCATTCCAGCACTGAATGGTGGTTAGGGCCTACCAACGTAAGTCGTTCTTGAGGCGCAAATGCGGCCCGCGAAATAATAATATGCCGCCCCCTCTGCCACATAAGTCTCCGACTTTCGGGCTA
The DNA here is from genome assembly GCA_963924545.1 of Pogonocherus hispidulus. NCBI lineage: Eukaryota > Metazoa > Arthropoda > Insecta > Coleoptera > Cerambycidae > Pogonocherus > Pogonocherus hispidulus. The sequence continues at coordinate 34,602,181 of OZ004697.1, read as the reverse complement.
ATCCTTGTGATTAGAATGAGGGGTAGAGATATTATTATTATTATTATTATTATTATTATTATTATTATTATTATTATTATTATTATTATTATTATTATTATTATTATTATTATTATTATAGGTCGGTATATTTTTATATAAATATATGAAAAACGGGGAGCCTTGTCATTGGAAACCTTGAATAATCTACTCTACTGGGTTTTCAGAAAAAATAATGTACTTAATAATTAAGTTAATAAGAAATTATTCCTTATTATATTTCTAATTGAAAATGTCTTACATTTTTCATAAAATAGACTATTTTTTTTAACATATTACATTTAATTTTAAATCTTTCTTGCACGCATTAATTCCTATATAAAGAAATATATAAACAGTAAAATAAGCCAATAAATAATATTAAAAATATACTATTTAATTTAAGTTAAAATTTAAATTAAATTATAATTTTTGAAAATGTACTAGAATCGTTCATGCTTGGAGTCACCGCATGTGTTACTGTCAATGTTGGACATTTTCAGCACCTTCTATAAACATTTTTTTTGTTCTTACAAGTTGTTCATTCCCTTTTATCTAAGAGATAAACTTTTCTCTTTTATGTAAAAGTTCACTTGGTCAATTATATTTGCGGGTCACATTATTTGAATATTTTATTCAAATGTATTATGCTATTCGCATTCTTCATTTGCAGATGTCGACATCAACGTTGCTTCTTATGACAGCCATCTTAGCAGTCCAATCCAGCTATTAGGCTAAAAGTTATCAAGGAAATTCCTTCCTGTAACTTTAGACACGCACTGTATATGTGTATCTAATATCAAAGGCCACAAGAACAATACTGAACTTCTAAAGTTTGTCTCGAAAATCTGTATAATAAATGCAATTGTTGTATTTTTTCATGCTTTCTGATTTCATGTTTATATTTTACAGCATAGGGCATATACCCAAAGGAATATTTGATGAAAACTAGAATGTCTTTAAGTTCTTATCCTTATTTTCATAAATCTTCGTTTACTTCCTTTCATATATTCATTTAATAAAATTATTATAAAACAAAAATTAATTTATTACACCCTTCATTAATTTATTACACAATTGTGTAGAATGATTTATTTTATATAAATATGTAGGTATGTTGTACTCTGGTCGAACAAATCATATTACCTTCCAACTCCACAGACGTATTTTTTAAATAAAAACCCTGTATTCGGCGAAGCTGGTTGGCTATGCAACTCGTTTCCCTAGTTTGGTTTTGTTTTATTTGGTTTTTAATTGGAAAACTAGTATGCTTTGACGGTTGTGGGTGTTGGAATATAATACATATTATTTATTCTCTTACATGCTTGCTAAAGTTAAGGATAACCATGAAATCAAGTTGTCTTAAATATATATCATACATATTTTCTAGTTTATTTTGTTTCTTGTTCGCAGAATAATCTCGCGTAGCCCACGGTGCATCTAGAGGATATCAGAAACTTTCTCTTCAATTATTTCATATTGGAATCACCTATTTTTTTCACGAAAGTACAACGGTGCAATTTTTTCATCAGTTAATTTGGTTATTTATAAACTTTCACATTCCTCGTCTTTATTTTGAAGTGATTTATGCTTTAATTGTTAAAGAAAGGAAACTACATTTAATAATATACGTCAGTCAATGCTTAACATGTGTGTCAATTTATATTGACGGGATAATTCAAATGCAAAGAAGAAAGGAAAGATAATAAACCTTGTCATTATCTCAGAATGTTATGCGGGTGACTTTCAGAGTTCCTAAATAGCTTTTTTATGGTAGGGTGTGCACTAAAAGCATTGGCGCACCCGTAAATTTTCGGGTGGTGCCGAATTTCGATATAATTGGGGAAGTAATTACTTCAGTAAAGATGTTTTTTTTAGTTGGCGCTGTGCATTATGTATACCTAAAATAAATGTACTACTTAAGAAAATGTATTTACTAAATATAAATGCTTAGGGACTCTGCGCTGTACAGAAACAGCGTTTTTATCACAGGCTATTACGAATTACAAAACGCACCTATTTCATTGATGTCTGACAAAAATCTTCTTAGTGTTAAAGGAAAGTGTTTATTTTTATATTTAATTTAATGGTGTTTGTTTTTTCATTTCAATTACTATGTATAATAATTAATTCAAACAATTTAATTATGTTGAATTATAATAATAGTAATATTATATCGGCCATGTTTATGCAAGAACAAAGTATATTTATTTCTGTTTGAATCTAATTTTCGCAATGCCAGTTTAAATGTCACTCTAAATAAAATGTTGGATAGATATATTGTAGAGATACCTGACCTATTTTTTGACTACAGTACTTACTTGGTTAAAAACATTATTCTTTCAAAGAAGTCTTTAATTCCACTACGGTTTCCCCGAGGAGTTTAATGAATTTATGTTTCTGCAGTAATAAATAATTCGAAATATTTTGAGATAATCTAATGTTTTCTTGGAATATATGTCTTGATATTTTTTTCTATTTTGTTTATAGGTTTATAGGTATTGTGTTTAAGAAACACTTTAAAATATGCATACTTTGTTGTTGAAAAAACAATGGTGACGCAAAATAATGTTGTGCTGACTACTGATATCTCTGATACTCTCTGATAGTGTACTGATAAAGTACACTTATTTAATTAACTAAACTATAAACTATAATTAAAATAAGAGTAAAAAAGAAAAAATATAAATGTTAAAACTTGGATCAGGCCTACCTTAGTTTCTCGTTTATAAGAGCAAATTGTTAACTCCCTGGGAATTACAAATTTATAGATATTAAAAAAATTATCAACAGTTATTTATTTGTGAGAATATTTGATTATACAGGGTGAGTCAGTTTATACTAGCAGGACTCTGGCATTCGATAGAACACCTGATTTTAAGTTAAGTTTGTCATATAAACATATGTCGGGAATCGCTTCGTTTTTGAGATACAGGGTGTCAAAGTTTTGTTTTTTTTTTTAGTATTTTCCACACAGCTCCTATAGTTTTTAAGATAATTTATTCAAATCTTTACCATAGATTACTTATGATGGTTCACAAGTTTTGACATACGTAAACAATTTGAAAACATACAGGGTGATATTTTTTCGGAGGTCTGGCCCCCTTTTTCCGTCCAGAACTTTTTTGTGGTACGCCACTGACTGCTTATTTGCCAAAATTAGGATTCCACGTTCAATTTACAAAAATTTTCGTATCTTGCATTTTTATCGTAGCTGTAACAGTTGTCGAGTAATTTGAAAAAGTCTATGAAAGAATATTTTATTAAAAAAATATATTTTCATCAAAATTTTCACTAAAATCAATTATTGTCAAACGAAAGTTCATTAATCTAAATTGTCAAAGGTTACATACTTACAGTACAACTTTTGCCACTACGTTTTCAAATTGTTTACATATGTCAAAATTTGTGGACCATCATACGTAATCTACCGTAAAAATTTTAATAAATTATCTTAAAAACTATAGGAGTTGTGTGGAAAATACTAAAAAAAAACAAAGCTTTGACACCCTGTATCTCAAAAACGAAGCGATTCCGGACATATGTTTATATGACAAACTTCACTTAAAATAAGGTGCTCTATCAAATGCTGCTAGTATAAACTGACTCACCCTGTATATCAAATATTTAGAATCTTTATCTAAAGAAATCAATCATGAGTAGTAAGGATTGATCGAATCTGCTAAAAATGGCGGGTGCGCCGGTGATGTAATTGAAAACTGAGTGTGGTAAAAAATACCGAAAATGTTTTAAAAATAAGGTTCATTCACGTTAAGTTTAAAGTGACGTTTTTAAGTTTTAAATTAAGTTTATATAAGTAAATAAAAAATTGACAACGCAGAGAAGGGTTGTCAAATATAAAACTCTTTGTAAATGGCAAATGCTATGGTAATTTATTGGTCATTTGTTTATTGAATATTGAAAAGAATTAATTACTGAAAATGACGTCACTTTAAACTTAACGTGAAGGAACCCTATATATATTTGATCATAATTTTTTTATAATCTTATATATTACTGGGTAGGTAGGAGTAAAAAAAAATATTTGGTACTGATGTTGGTTACATCCAGAAGGTACCAGACTGCCCTCATATAAATTTGCCCCCTCTGCTAACTGAATGTTATCAACTACATGCACACTTCGCATCTACTTTTACGCATCTTTATTTTTAACTACCTTGAATAATTTTTGAACAGATCTCACAGAAACTAAATAAAAAGGTCTAAATCAGTTTCCTTTGGAACTGAAAGTTTTGAAGAATTAGAACTAAATAAAGCATTAGTTCATACACAGAGTACTGCATTTTTTATGGAAATCCAGGGTAATTTAAAGTGTAAAAGTTACTGAAAAATTTATTGTAGATACAGTCTACCTATTTTGCCAAGGCCGGGTTGATGGCTCTATCAGATAATTCTATTGTCATATGTTTTCGAATTACAGAGTGATTTTGAAATTTTGCCTATCTACTTTTGTTTTGGGTTACGGAGTAACCTTATGTTCTTTTAAATGGGATATCCTGTATATCTTTCCTTAATTAAAAGTAGCTTTTTTCTTGATTAAAGCAATATTTATATAATAATATGGGTATATTTACGTAGTTACGGCATTAATCTAATATTTTCCACCTTAAATTCATAACATAAAAGAATTGTTCGTTTCTTAATATTCTAATGTACCATCTGAATGCAAAAGCAATTTAATCGGAAAAATATTTTTAATACTTAATACTACATGACATTTTCAACAGTTTCTGGAAAACCAGATTAGATGCATAAAAAATAAATAATAATAAATTAAATACCTAAAAAACTACAATATATGTTCAAATTGCTTCACGGTTTACTCCAACTGAAAAAATACAAATAAAAATTAAGAAAATATTAAGAAACCTTCACAAATTGTTGTTAATTTAAAGTGAAAAATACTAGACTAAAGTAAATAATAAATACATAATCCCTTACCTTCATCCCTTTACTACGCCACTGCTGGAAAAATAAAAACAAACTTATTTTGTGGTTGGTAATTTGACGCTCCTTAACCACATGTAATGTTATTAAATTATGGTGGTTGCACTTAGGCTGCCTTTTCTATCATTTCCTTGCATACTATTTTTATTTCAAGTTATTGAACTTAGCGTTACGTTTCAGTGGGCATTATACCGTAGGTTGATGTTTTGTGTTATTATCAACTTTTTACTTGTTTTATTAAATAATGACACTTCGTCATAATTATTTTCGCGTAACAGTTGTATCGAGTTCACTCTTTTAGTTCTAGAATTGTGACATGTAAAGTTAGTATCTTTGAAATATTACATAAACTATTATTATTCTTTAAACATATTCCCATACAGGATGCCATCCATTATTAAGAAATATATCCTAAATTGTCCGGTAGTAAAATCACCTGTTTCAGTAGAAAGTTTGCACATATATGCATATATTAAAAAAAATACAATTTAGCTATTATATTATCTACTACAAACTATTGTTAGGTATATAACGATATACAAAATTTTAGTTTTAATATTATTTTACTACAATATGATAGTTTTTTATATTATTAGATAGAAAATCAGTATCTAACTGAAAGTAAGATTTTTTTTTCTGTAATTGAAACAGTTAAGAGTCAACTAATTATTGATCTAGTATTGCTTGAAACCAAGATTTTGTTTATGTGTTATGTTTATGTTTTGTTTATGTTCCTATAAAATAATAAAAGCTTTATTCAATTAATATCAATTATTATAAAGTAAAATTCGTATCTAATTAAAATTGAAATATTTTATATTAGATATAAATTGTTTCCTTATCTTCTTTGTGTATCTTCTTCAAATATTTACTAGAAATTTTAGAGCTATTGAAACACTGCTTAATTTTATAGTGTATAAGTTAATTTAAATAAATTCCATACAGGATAAATATAATCTACTACTATATAACTATAATCAATATAATCTGTCATAATTGACAAACATTGATTTTAACATAAGAGATATATAAGGAATCGGAAGTGTAACGCTAGATAATATAAAAATATGTAGAATATAACAGACAACCGTAGAATAACTAACAATAAGCTAAATAATATGGTACGTATGGTAATATAAAGGGGGATAAGTTTTCGAAACGTAAAAGTTTTCAAGAGATGTGTTTAATGCTATATATTGTTAATCTGCTTTTTAGTGTGAGATTTCTTGATTAGACAAACATATTTTTCAAAAAAAAAAAAACATCCTGCACATCAGATTAGCTCTATCTTTTATACGGATTCTCGGTAGTCGCTGCAAACATCCGAATTTGAAACACTCTGTACGTGTGAATGTTATACCTCGGAAATGTGTAGACGAGAAGTTGTTCATAAAAAAAAAAGTTCGAATTAAAACTATTTCTTGTGTATCTACTATTTGAACTGTTTTCACAAAAATTACTTGGTTAATTATTTTAATTTTGTTTAAAAAGTTTATATACAGGATGTCCCACTCAGTGAAAGGCATGAGTGCATCTCTCAATAGATGTTAACGTTTTCCATTCTTTAACAATAAATAATACTCAAATAAACATTCACTGTATGTGTTAAATTGACAACAAAAAACTGGTAACAGATTAGGTGCTTGTTTTGAAGTTCCACTAAAAATTTCACAGCCATCGTCGCAAGAAATTTTACGATTTCCGTTGACTGCAGTAAATACCTTAAAAACCAGAAGATATAGGTATAGGGAACTATTATACCATTCGAAGGAGAATAAAATTGTTCATCAGAGTTGGTAAAAATGTACAAAGTGTTCCATTTTAAAAAATAAGTTACGATGGTTTAAAGTTGACTAAATTAGGCATTAAATTTCTACCATCCTGTATGAAATTAAGTCATTTTGAAATTATGGCAGGAAAGCTTATAGTTTTAGTTATATCCCCTATAAATTTTATCGCTATAACTGTATTATTGTAAAATACACATCTTTTTCAATTAGGCAGCGCTTTTGAAATTTTTTTTGAAAAAAATTATATATATCAAAAACGGTTAACTTTAAGAATAGGAAACCTTTATGAAAGTTTCCCTAAAAATTAACGTAGAACCCAAAATTCCAATAATATACAGGGTGTTCCAATTAAAATAACGAGGATGACATCAACTTCCGGTATAACCGGAAACGTTGGGTGGACGCCATTATTTTAGATGAGAAGGGCATACCCGAAAACACTATTCCCCAAATTTTCAAAATTAAAATCGAAGTAGTCTCTGAAATATGTCTAATGTCTCGTCACCGTGGTACACCCTGTATATAACTGATAACCTAGACAGCTAAATTGCAGAAAGAAATCATCACCCGAACTCCACAATCGTCTAACAAACCAATTGCGCGAAAGATAACAAAAAGCAATAGTTCGGCGGTAAATTCGGCGAACGTGTATACGAAATAAAGGATCTATTAAAAACTCATTTTAAATAGAGGTGTTAGATATGATGTAACAGGCAAACGGAATGCGACTGGCTAATTATAGTTTTTCACTTTTTTAAGGATGGGTTCTGAAGTTTACGACCTAGCAGCTGCTTATTAGTTAAGGCAACAAACAAATAATATGATTAGGAAACTAGTAAGATTATACATTTTTATGTACGTTAATGGTCTGTAATGAAGGATCTTATGCTGCAAATTATAAAGAAAATACTAGAAAATACTTACTACTTGCAATAAATAATTAGTTCACTTGATGGCAGCTGGTAACTCTTTTAAGTGTAAATAATATCTGTAATAAATGTTCTGTATAAAATTGTACTGTTGTCCAAAAATAATCAACTAAGTCCAGTATGACACTTATACTTTTCCCTTTATTGAAAAGTATCCAGGATATGTTGAATATCTAAAAACGGGTTAAAATTAAATAATTATAGGGTAATTTATACAACTTTTCCAAAATATTAGAGATCTTAACTTCATGGTTTTTAATCTGTTCACATACATAGTAGTTTTATCTGTAAGGTTTTGTTAAATGCTGTTGCAAATTAATCTTTCCGCTTGTAACATAAAGTTCATCAATGAAGTTTTGGATTACAGATGTTAGTTAGGTAGATGCAGTGTACGCTGACTTTTCCAAATACGTTAATAAATTTGGTATACTACTAATCTGCAATGTGTTGGGATCAGCAGCAATCTAGTCACTGTGTAATTCCTATATCCTGAAAATAGTCTGTTCTGTGACCGTCTTGAGGACTGTGGGAAACTTTCAGACAATTTAATCTGAATAAACTAGAAATACATCTTAATGCAACTAAACGGAAGATAATGTAGTTTAACTATAATAATGGCGTTTTTATATACGATTTTGGTCTTGATGTAAATGATGATACTCTGGTCTACCTTAGCTAGTCCAGAGGGAATGAAGAATATCTAAGTTACTTTATATATTGAAAAAAGATTAAAACATCACATAAATTAGACATATACAATATATAGAGGGTGGCCCAATAGTGAAGCAAACTTCCATAACTTCCGTGCCGTAATAAACAAAAAAAATATATATATTTTAGGATATCATTGAGCCTAAGAGGAGGCACATTTTAAAAATATGTATAGTCATATACGGTGCTCTATAAATCAGGGAGATATCAAACTTATGTTTTTTAAATGGAATGACGTACTTTTTACTTCATATTTGTATTTGGATTATTTTTCCGTATTCGCAAATATAGGGTTTACTAGTACTATACAGAGTGATTCAGAAGCTATGAACATTTTTGTATCTTAATCACAAGATATCACGCTATATATCTTTAAAGAACATAACTAGTAGTTAATTTTTAGCTCCATAGTGAAAATGATATAAAACATAGGGTGTTTCATTTATAAAAATTTTAAAAACTGCGGTTGCGAGTTTTGGTTCTCCCGGTATACAAGTAAAGCTAATTTGAAGGAAATTCTATAGAAAGTAAAACTAAAAACTAAACCATATAATATATAGACCATATAATAGCCATATTAATAAAGCCGAAAATATCTAGTATTTATTTAGTATGGTACCGGTTTATAGAGCACTCTATATGACTATAAATACATATTTTTAAATTGTGTTTTTGTTATTCTTTTTTTTTATCTAAAACATTTATTTTGATCTAAAAAGATTTTATATCATTGTGCACATTATATTTTTTTATTATTTATAGCTCTTTCATAAAATTTCAGTAATCTAATTGATTCTAAAGTTATCCACGAGCTGGGATGCACATCCTGTTATGTTAGATCAGTAAATTAATAGTATCGATTCTTATTTTTTTAAATCATTATCTATATTATATTTGAATTAATTGAGTCTAATCTTATAACTTCATTGTCGGTATTTCTATTGGTTCGTATCACTCAAAATGCTGTGTCGGTCATTTGTCACATTGTCTAGATTAATTTTGGAGCAACTTGGCTCTCAGTTTTATAGGTTTTTGCAAGTAAATGGGAACAAAACATTTATACTATATTACACAAGAAGAAAATTAGATATCTATTTTGTCAAGGAAAAGCAAAACAAAATTCTTTTGTTGTAATAATTTTTGACATTTCTTTGTAATTTTGTAAACTGCCTATCTTATCTAATCCAAATCGTATGTGGCAATAAATTTGTATTAGATAATATATCTAACAATGGAGCTTTCACTTCAGTGCCATATTTTAGATTTGTATTATCTTTTATTCATTGAGAAGATAATCATATCCTTATTATTTGTCCGTAAAATATCTTTATGTCTGCACAATAAAACGTATAAAAAGTTTTATAAAATTTCGTTAGAATCCTATACAAAATATATAACAATAACAAACTGTTTTGAACAAGAAAGAACTTTACAACCAAAAAAAATTATTTGGTTGGTTAGTTATATTAAGTTGCTTAATAACAAATAACTAAGGGTAATGGTGTTTAGTGGACGGTAATTTATAATTCCATTTGGTACACATTTGACATACTGTATCCCAACTAACACAATTAGTCGTTGGAACGTAACTGTTACCATTGTAAGAACTTTTAAGTGTTTAGTTACAAGCTACTGGCACGTAATAGCAACGTTACTTTTACGTTTCTGTGACCAAAATGGGGAACAATTATTCAGTAATTACGACGTTCCGCGAACGTTTTTGGAACAATCACGGCGACGTTCCAGCGGAGTTATGATTACGTGGAGTCAACATTGTTGGGTGGTAGACACGACTTTCACGGGACTTCCCTCCCACAAACATGGTCATTGTGCTTGCTTTGTTTTGCACATGATTTTGTTATATTTCTATATCATTCTTTAATGATCCTTGCCCATTATTTCCCTAAGTGAAACAAAATTAACTACTGTAATCCATATTACAGTAGTTAATTTTCCAATCTTTGACATGGATATGAGTAGTAGAGGTTAAATGTACGAAAAATAGACATTTCCGCATTGACTCTGATAGTGAAAATCTAAACGAATGTAAGTTTACTGTCAAATATGGTGATGATAGATCCAAATAAACAAGGCGCCGCTTATATTTAGATTTTTTAAATAAAATTTTGTGTAATACCATAAAATAAAATAATATAATTTTTTAATACCTTTTGCAATTTGAATGTGAATTGTTAATTTGTAATAATTAATGTTGAAATTGTAAAAAACATCTTATAAAATCGTTATTACGTGAAAGTTCATCATTTTGTTAAAATAGCGTCTTAATGTTTTATGGAATATTCTGCATAAAAATGGCGCATTTCGGGAAATTTTACTTTAAAGTACTTTCCACTAAAAAATACGACTTCAAACTAATTTTTACTAGACAACAGTGACGGTAATAAAACGGGAACTATATAAATCTAACTTTATAGTAATTATTTACTTCAAAGTCGCTTTTGCCTGTTCAAAGGTCAACTTTTTACTATACAGTTCTATGGGGAACTTCTGTCGTGCCTTCCTTGTCTTATGGTTTGTGTTTGGGCTGAAAAATTGTTGGGAATGTTGGGTTATGTGCTATCATAAAATCATAACATACCGTGAACGTCATTTATATATGGTGAACGTGTTCGTTATGGTGTTCGTATCGACTTTAAAAATTGTTAAAATTATAATTTTTGAGTCATTTATCATTATTTTAATACCAGATAGGTATGGATTTCCCATTTTTCAATGAGAACTACTCTTGGCGTTATCAATAAAGTTCTACTATTACCGGTAAATTTATGTCATGGGATTTTAAGCAGATGGTTAAGTAAGTTAGAAGTAAACTCTATGAGAGTAATACCATATTCTTAGTTACTCAGAAAGTGATATTTGTGAGGTTACATAATTTACTTCTTCATTGTCATTGTACTGATCTTCGGATACGTACCCCTCATAGCAATGCCTGACAAAACGACTGGCATCTAAATCAGCAATTAATTCCTCGTCCTCCACTTGCTGTCTTGATTGAAAGCATGCCGCATTCACGGGTGGTTTATGCACGACAAAAAAATATTGTTTCACTGTCGTGCTGCTACAGATTACCTACATTTGTCCTGAGTTAAAATTTTCTGTAGAAGTTTGTGGAATGTCTATAACATTTTGTTCCTTTGTAAAGAAACATTTTTGTAAAACAACGGCACACTGAGCAATTATATTATAAGAAAACCACAAGTAGGTACTGCCTGCACAGTGCACACCCTAAAAAACGCGAACTGCCGGGAACGTAGTGGTAAAATTTATTTCATGGTGGATTTGAAAGGGTGATAGCCACTTTATAGTAGCCATCTTCGATAAAGTTTACATGTCGTGGTAGCTCAAACGTTATTAGCACAAATACATACTACTTTCAAGTTTTACAACTTTGGGGGGAGAGAAGCAAGTTTCCAAAACGTCGCGGAAACCAGCAAAGACACTTTGAAGTAATTGTTTACTTTGAAGTCGAATTTTAGTAACTTGAAATAGTGTCTGCTACTTTCGCCTGCTACCTTTAAATTTTAAAAATTTCAATGTTGCCGCTCAAGTAAATAAGACTTCGCCGATACTAAAAGAGGTACTTATTAGTGACGAAACTATAAAATAGCTACTAAAGGTAGAAACTACGTAACTAGAACTGACATATTTACCCAATAAAGTTGTTTATTCATAAAAGTAGTATTTTTGGTCACAGTTCTGTAATAATTACCTATTCGAGGTTCCTGTATCGGAGACAACTACTTGTGTGCTAGTTGGGATACAATACTGTATATAATATCATATATTACGTATATGATATATATCAGCTGGAGATAAAATTAAGAGAATTTAAATCAAATACTGAGTAAAATAAACGTCAATGTTTAACACTTGATTATCTTAGGTTAGGTTATATTACTAGGGCACATAATTTTTGTAGGAGAATAGATTTTTTATATCTATATTTTATTATATATTTATTCTATATTATTTATATCTCGAAAATGCTTAGAGATAATTTATTAAAATTATATATTTTTCAAAACAGAAGAAAATGGTCTTTTAACATTAATATACACTATACTCTATTAAAAAGAATCAAGTTTGTCAAGTAATTTTGGTCTCAAATGCCTATAATTGTGTTCCTGATAGCATTTTCTGAATTTTCTCTAAATCAGTTCTGCAAGATGCACATAGCATTTTCGGGCTCCTTTTTATAGGATATTTTTCCTTATTTTTTTAAGAATTATTACACGAAATTTTAAAGTTTGGTTTTGTAACACCCAGTATATATACGTATCCCTAAAGTAAATAAAATGAAACACCCAGTATATATTACAACTGTTAAAAACGAAATCTGGAAAAAATATCCCTTGTGAATTATTAAATATAAAATGCTTAGATGTAAATCATATATACCAGAAAACAAAAAAGCGTTTGAATTATATCGGCTTATAAAACTTTATGACCCGATATATTTTATTTGAAATGGGATATTTTAACTTGGTAAAACAAACACAAATATCTTGTAATACCGATATAGTGGTATTTATTTATAAATCTGAATAAATGCTTAGCAAATACTATTTTTTTACAGATGAAGATTGGAATGGCGATCCAGCGGAGTCCACGTTGTATCTCATGCACCAGCCACCTCAGATGACTCTTCCCCGCCCCAGTAGAGAAAAGTCGCCGGAGCCAGCGCAGAGGTTTTCCAGATACGCAGAACCGCAGTCCAAATACGAGGACGACTATAGGCAAAATAAGTCAAAAAGAGAAGAAACTAATAAGTATTTAGAAAAACCTATCGCCAAATATTCAGAAAATAAGTATTTAGATAGACAGAAGAGTGTAGAGCGAGAAAAACAGTCGGTGAAAGAAAAAAACTTCGAAAGACAGAAAAGTTTCGATCTTCTAGAAAGAGATAGGTTCTCAAAGACATTGGATAAACATGACAGATATCATGATTCCGAGTCGGATAAATATTATTATCAAGAAAACAGGGAGAAGTTTGATAGATTTGAAAAATATCCCGATAACAATTCTAGAAAATATGAAAAAGAAGAGTTTTCGCTTAGAAGAGGGGAGAAAGAAAAACCTGTAAAGTACTTTGAGGACGATGGATTTGACGAAAATATAAGGTAAATATTTCTTAGTAACATAGTAAATAAATTACGATTTTTAACGCACAATAGCACAATATTAAATATATGTTGTAAGGTACTACAATGCATTTATTTACACTTTACTTAAACTAATACATAGGGTCCCACCGGGAAGGACCGTGATTGATATATTGAAAGGTACGTACAGGATGATTTTTTTAGTGTTAAAATTTGGTTACTTACAAAGATCAGTGGACCCTATCTTTTTAAAATATTTTCATGTTTCTGGCACTTCCCGTATAACCGGAAGTCGACACCAATTTGTTTATTTTAAATAGAACACCCTATATATTATATCATTTCTGGATACTACGTAAAATTCTAAACCTATCCTCAAATACCTAACTTCGACTGTTTTTGAAATATTGACAAGTGAATATTGACATTTTGCAACTTTGACACTATGTAAAATCGGTTTGAGATGAAGCAAAATGGTTTGCAGATTCCTATCTTAACTTGTCATAAGCTATCGTTTGACACTAATTTCAGATTTAACCAAGAGATTAAATTGAATCGACAATTTTTTATTTCTGGTTAAATCTGAAATTAGTGTCAAAAGGCTCTAGGCTCTGTCAAAAAAAAAATCTAGGCTAACATGATTAGGTTTTGAAATATTTGAAAAACCGATAATTTGGAAATTTATTTTTATTTTCTTGCATTATTGCTATTGAAAAATTAAAAGCACTTTCCCGAAGCAACTTTCTGTACTCTATTGGTCAGGATATAATATAGATTTTCAATGTGACGTTTCGTTTGTCCATAAACATCATCAACTTCATTTTTTTAAATACGGACCTGGAATTTTGAAATAATTTGCAAATCTCCTTAACTCCTACTACTCCGGAATAAATCATATTCGAAAATTTCGATAAAAAATACATCTTCAATGTTTCCGTTCCGAATTGTGTATGTTTTTTTCTACGCACCCACTGTTGAATTATAAAAATGTTGAAGTTTTGTATAAAAAACCCGATAAGTTTATTTCCCAAATAATAATGTATAAGTTTATCACAGAAGTTTATTTTTAATTAATACTATAAGAATGATATATGAATATTTAAAAAAGTGACATCAAGAATTCAAGAACAATGCAAGTTAATCCAGATTGACCTGCTTTGTTATGAAATGACTAAATTAAGATGGGTTGGCACATACCTAGCTGGGAAATTATTAAGTAAAAATTAATATTAATCACACGCAAGTGTGTTCTTAATATTGCTTATATTTCTACAGAATTTTAACATGTAATTGCAATGAAATAGTAGTGGCTTATTATAAAATACTGAAATACGTGATATGCATTTTTGACACAATTTGCTAATTTGTATTGCGGTTTCTGAAGAAATCTAACGCCCAATTTTCTTTTCTCACATGAAAGGGAATTTGCATAGTAGCTAATTTATATTCAAAGCGCATGCTAAATGAATTCTAGAGTTATAATCTTGCAATAATTTATTTTAAAGTTATTTTATTATGCAAGATTATAATAGCTAGTTCTTATATATAACAAATTTTCTGTTCTTTTCTGTTTAAAAAGTTAGCTCTTAGTATTAGGATAATATAATATTATAAAAAATCATATAAATGTACAATATGTTTAATAAAATCTTATTTTTTAAATTAACATTTAAACATTCTTAAAATAATAAGAATGATAATATTTATTATTATCACTACTTGTTTAATTATTTTATTTAATATTTCAATTTCATTAAAAAATAAACTAAATTTTATTTACCTTTACCCTCACCATATCGCGATTAAGATGAGGTGCTAATAAGACTGATAAAAATAGTATCACCGAGGAGGGCAAGATGATAAATACAATATTTATTGTGTTATCTCAGGTTTTGCTATCAAGGTTCATAAATCAGCGCTATAGAGCAAATCTGTAAATCCTTTTAAATGTATATTTCTATAAGAAAAGCTACATATCCCAATCGTTAAATATGATAATTTTATTCAATATGTGTCTAATATTCTAGTAACCAAACTTAAAAAATATATTTGCCTGATTGAAATGATTTTTGACACAAGTTTCAGATCAACGTTAAAAGATGATTTTTGAAGAAAACATTACTTATATGAACGTTAAAAATCTACACCAGAGAAGGCTGTGAAAGGGTCAATGTAACTCATAACTTAATACTTCCTGTCTCAACTGCCACTAATGTAGAATTCTTGTATTAAAAGTATTTTTTGTCAAGAACATTGTAGTAAACTATAAGTGCATCCCCTTTACAAGACACGCTCCAGCGATAGGGATATGAATTAAAAACTAAATTTTGCTGAAACTGATAAAGTAATTGCTGAAACTAAACTGTAACTGTTGAAATTAAATATCTACATTATTTTGTCTTCAAACTGTTTGTATCCCATAGTTCCTTTTCACGAAAAATATTGATATACAGTGCTGAAGTGTGCAGCGAGACCACAATGTCTGAAATTGATTTTGGAATTCTGTAAAATAGTCTTTTTCACCATCTTCAATGTATGGACTATTGACAGAAGCAGTACATTCTTGGAAAGCCCTTTGGCTGCTCTACTACTGCCTAAATTTTGAAAGTTATAGTTTTTTAGAAGTTCTAGATATTACACTCAGAATATAGGCTTAGTATCGTCAATTTTTTTTTAAAAATCGAAATATCTCCAGAACTGTTCATTTTTGGTGTAGGAATATATTAACAAAAACATCCTAAAAAATTTCGTAGATTTCAAAAATGCAACAAAATCTATACCTTTCCATTTAAAATAACGAAGTTACTACTAACTTCCGGTACAACCGGAAGTGCTACAGTGACGTCATAACTTTTTTTGAAACGAGAATACTCAAGAACCCAGTGCCCCAAGTTTCAAAATCTAGATCGTAGTAGTCTCTGAAATATTCTAATGAACGGGTTACGTGAAAAACCCTGTATTCTCATGACGAAAATGAATGACTCAATGAGTCATTCTGGGTTATTCCTATATAAAAGGAGTTTTACCCTCGGGCATTCGCAAACGATATGACATGTTTTTCAGCAGATCCAGAATTCATAAATCGGATAATATTCTCTATAAACTATTATCACAGATTAATCCAATTATATTGACGTTGATATTTTTCGAGATAACAGAGTTTAAAGTAAAAAAGGTGATTATTAATTGTGTTAGACATGATCCAGATCCAGATTCCAGATACGCAGAACCGCAGTCCAAATACGAGGATGACTACAGGCAAAATAAGTCAAAAAGAGAAGAAACTAATAAGTATTTAGAGAAACCTATCGCCAAATATTCAGAAAATAAGTATTTAGATAGACAGAAGAGTGTAGAGCGAGAAAAACAGTCGGTGAAAGAAAAAAATTTAGAAAGACTGATACATACTGATACAGAATGTACATACATACTGATCCAGAATGTATAAACCGGATAATATTTTCCAACGAAGCAAATTTTTTTTCTTAGCGGTACAGTCATTTTGGCAGAGCTATAGATACTGGGCTTTTGAAAATCCACACTGGAAATCCGACTGATTTTATAACACTGAATCCACACTCATCAGTGTGTATATAGTCCACACTTGGCAGTGTTAGACATATCGGTGTATTATTACATTACATAAAAGTAATTTAACACGGTAGATTTTACAAGGTAATGTGTAATAGTTAATTATTCATCGTGTAATTATTCCGTTTTTATGGCGGATTGATTCATTTTTAACACAGGGTTTTGTAAATTTTACTACAATTTATGAGTACTTCTACAAACTTGGCGGGTATATCGTTCGTGTAATATGAGTTCTAAAGGTTTAGTTATTATACTACCCAGTTCGTGTTAAAAATAACACTGCACCAAATTACGATTACCATTTAGTAATTTTACCATTTGTCTTTTTTTACTGTGCATACTCAGTTCCCTGTAAAAGTAAATGTTTGGGCTAGACTTATTGACGAACGAATTTTGGGGCCATTTTCTTTGAAGGGTCACTAACCGCTGAAAAATATCTATATATTTTAAGTGATGAGTTAATTCCCACCCTGGCCGTTCTCTACCAAAATCACGAAGATCACTTACCAAGTAAAATATATGGCAACAAAATGGTGCTCCCGCACACTTTTCAGTGACGGTCCGCAATTACTTAGACCAAGTTTTCCCCAACAGATGGATTGGTAGGAGAGGAGCTACTGTGTGGCCTGCATGATCCCCCCATCTTAACCCACTTGATTTTTCTTGTGGGGCTATCTAAAGAGTCAAATTTATTTTAATAGGTCAAATACGGTAGACAAATTAAAGCGGAGAATCCGATACTCAGATAATTCAGATTCAGAGACTGAATTGGGGGCATTAGAGCAGACATTATCCGCTGTTTTCGAGAAATTCTTAATTCGACCAAGATATTGTCAAGAAGTGAAGGGTGGCAATTTGAACATCAACTTTAATTCTTAATATTAGTTAATTGCTGTTTTATTAAATTTACCGACCAATTAAATAATTACTAATATATTTCATTTGAGTTCTCTTTTTATTTTAAACTCGATTAATATAATAGTGGGCCATATCACTGCAATCGCAATTTCAGTGGCTATTTAATTACGATGTCAAAAATATGGGTTATCATTTAAAAAATGATACCTATCGACGTCGCAGGATAAAAACAAAAGACAATAAGAGGCAATTATAAAAAAAATGCACTTTCGAAAACACACAATTTGACGGATCCCAGAAGTTTTTTTACAAATTCGAAAATATTTTTTTATCCACACTTATTTCCACACTTTTTACTCACTCTCAAAAATATCCAACCGGGCAATCAAGCACTACGAGAAGTGATCTTATATAATGTGGACCGTCAGTCAGGCAGTCAACATTATATAAGATCACAAGTGCATATTCAAGGCATACCTTTTTTTCATTAACCTTCATACCGTGGTTTATTGGAAAAAAACTCTTCAAGTTTTCAGGTTTTGTCATACATTTAAAAAATATATATAATCAAATATCGAGTATATGTTATTAACATCTTGTTTTTGTTTATATCGATAATGTGTTATATTTTCAGATATCGAAGTAAGTCTACGGAACTCAACAGAGAGAGGTCGAACCGTTTCGATTACGAGGAGGACTATTTTGAGGAAAAACAAAGACAACAAAAAGAATATCCTGTTCCAAAAACCAGACAAAAATATACCGGAGAAGAAGATAACAAGTACTGTAAAGAAAACAATTCAAAACCACGATATATTCCTGACGATCCTCGTTACTATACCGAACCAGTGGTCAAGCCTAGAGCGATTCCTAAATCTTCGCAGAGTGACAAATATGAGAAGACGTTCAACAGAAACGAAAGGGATCGAGAAAGGTCAGAGAGAGATTCCAAATCTGTTAGATCACAAGATTATTATGAAGAGAGTACCATAAATAGAAAAAATGCTCAGCTTCGACAACGCTCACCCTCACCAGAAGACATTAAAGCACCTAGAGATCGATTTAAAGACGCTAAAGAAAAATTCTTACTTATGGAGAGAGAACGGCTGGAGAACGAAAGAAGGAGGCCTGAGCCTCCAATTTCTCCAGTACGTTTGAAGGAAAAGATGCAACCATTTCCTAAAAGACACGATGTGGCTTATAATAAGGAGAATTCGAGATCAGGTTATGATGATAGGTAAGTTAATAGATGCCAAAATATTGCCCATTATCGTATTTTAGTAGACAATATTTTATTTATGGCATCTGAATTTCTAAGATGTTTAAATTAATATACAGTTTGGTGACTTGTTCTTGCTCAGCGATGAAACAGGGAAAACGTCAAAGAATTTCATAGATGTTCCACCAATCCCAAATCATTATATCTCAGAAATATGCAGTTGTTGGTCCTCGTCAAACGTCACCACGTGTTTTTTTGTGGGCCAATAAGAATTCGACTAGCCACCTGTTTCAGGATAAACTCTGACTTCAGTCACTATGTTGCCTGAAATGTGGTCACTTTAATAGTTTTTAACTGAATTTTCAAAACACTAATTTGGCAATACTGTATTCCAGGCGAAGCCTGGTCGGAATTTTTTTACCGCATATTGGTCACTGATCAAGAGAACCAATACCCAAACTGTAGTCTGAAGTTAGTCCAACACTAAGGTTTCTAGCAAATTGCTGCTACTTTATAGCACAGAGTGGCAAATAGTTAACTGAGTTTAGATTGTTATACTAAGTATTATAAGTATAAAAATATGTTCTTGTCACGTTTCCTGCCAACTTACAAAATCTCGAAAATGACTGAATATATATCATTCAAATATTTTTATTCTTGCCGTTGTTACATTATCAAATGACGAATCATGTAGATCTAGTGAGGATGGTTTTCTAGAGGAATCTCCACGGGATCGTTAAGTTAGTTTCTCTAAAATCTTTCCCTGACTCAGATATTTTTCACAGATGTGAAAGTAAGTCTTCAAGGAACAATAATTACTCAGTAGATACATTGTAAAACAACTGACTTCAGTAGGGAAGAGAATACTCCTTCCTAGATATAATTTGTGTTCTCTTCTTCTTGTTCCTGCGGGTCGGTTCCTCCACAGCGAGTCCCAAAGCACTGCGGCCACATCTTCCGGGCCTATTGTGCATCCCGCTGTACTTCTATTAAGCGAGCAAGTTTGTTCTTTGCATAAAGTTCAAATGTCTACTCGCTGAAACTTCTCTTAGTTCGCAAGGTTCCAAAATTGGTTTACCCAGGAGCGTTGGCCTCATACGAGCGTAGCCTTCATATTCACTTAGAATGTGAAGCGCAGTTTCATCTGCATCATCGCAGCCCCGGCAACCGGAGTTTCTGCTAATCTTAAATTAGATATGCTTCTTGAGATGGCAGTGTTATGAGCCCTGTCATGCTCCTGAGTGGAGCTTTACTCTCTACAGTTCTTCTATGCAAATGACCTTCCATGAGTAATTTCGCATTATTCTGTCCTGGTTTTAAAAACCAGTAATTCTTATGTTCTAGTTCCACCCATTTTCCCAGAGCCGTTCTGGCAGCACTATAAGCGACTCCGCAACCTGGCTCCGGTCCCATTGAAAGCCATTTCAGATCCCTTTCTAGCAAGTTCATCTGCCCTTTCATTTCCTTCAACGCCTTTATGACCTGGCACCCAACACAGTTTCACCGTATTGGTATTTGTTAGTTCCAACAGCAATTGCAAACAGTTCCAAACTAGCTTCGAACTGATCTTGTTTGAGTTCAGACCATTTATTGCGGCCTGACTATCAGACAATATGTATATGAATTTACGTGTGTACCCTCCTCACATTCTCCGCCAAACATGCCATTATTGCAAAAAATTCTTCTTGGAATACCGTGGGATAAGTTCTCAGACTATTGCCTTGTGTTCTCTTAATATTTAATATACCTATCTCTAGTATGTTGTGTTTTAAACTTGAGAGGAGAACTGTTTTTAGGTCTGAGTGTTGGGCTCGAGACTTATACATATATTACATACTATACTGCGTATTTATGTACAACTTTTACATATTTTATATATAGTGTAGTATCAGAATATCCTATCACTTATTGAAGTAGAATTTTATTTTTATCTGCTCCCTACAGTAATTAACCAATTCATGAAAAGTCTTGTCAATACATGAAATACCGTCAAATTGAAACATTCGGCAGATCTATTAATATTTCGCTGCTTTGGTGCCGCTATATTTTCATTAATTCGGTCATAAAATAATATGGAAATGGGATCCTCAGAGAGTAGCACAAAAGTTGAACTCATATTTTGAATATAAGTTTTCATATTCTTTGAAGAACCAAGTTATAATAGTTCCGTTTTCAATTATATCTACAGAAAAAACAACGACATAAATCTGAAGAAAAGTTTTTAATCTCGTTGTATTGAAATTTAAATAACATATTGAAATTGTTGTAGATACTATGAAGATCATCGAAATCGATTAGAAGAAAACAGACCCACGCCAGCCCCAAGGCACATTTCAGAAGAAATACGATACCGGGAAAGGGACAGAGATCCACGCTCGCATGAAAGAGATGTAGCAATTGATAGATATCGACACACTGACAAGTTTGATCCTAAAAGGAGATCTATGTTTTCCTTGATCGAAGAAGAACACAGGAAAAACTCGAATGAAATAGCGAAAGAACTGAAGAGGAGATCATACTTGGAAGGAAATCATTTTGATACTGAAGTAGATAGATATGAAAGAGATAGAGACATTAGGGACAGGCACTTTCAAGAATTGCCTGAATCTGACAGATTTTTGGACAATTATTCCAAATCAAGTATCGATCTGGATAAAGTAGGGGAAATGAAATATGACCAGAAGTTCATTAAGAACCAAAAACTGGTAAAAAATTCGGCAGGCTATAGACATAGTTATGCTGAACCTAAATTAAGAATGGAAAAGAATGGAAAGAAGCATTTTTCGGAAATGTTACATAGAACAAATAGTTCTGTTAGTAATAATGGAAGGGTTGGTATAGCTAGTGTTCATCCATATTAATTATATAAAAATATTAAACTTTTGAACAGTGGTTTGAACTTCAGTATATATTTTGTCTACAGTGGGTATCAGAATTTGTTTTTACAATTACCCAATGACGTACCCAAAATATATATTGTTTAAAAATTATGTAAAATGAGTTTATTTTGTTACAGTTTAGTTTATGTCGTCTCATTCAAGTACATCCTTTAATTTTATTGTAATATATTCTAAATAGATTACAATTAAAACAAAACAATATATTTCAAAAGTTGTACTTTCAGATAGGTATAAAAATGTTAAACATAATGGTAATACTTACGCCTGTTTCGGAGTACTATATATTGCTCAGATCTATATAACTTTCATCAATAATGCTTTAAGTAATACCTGTGAAGATAATGTTTATTAAGTCATTATAATTTTTTTTTAAGATTTTATCAAAATATATATTTTTATACACTAAGACATTAAATATGTTACTTTAAAAGTTTACACTAATACTTATGTTGAGTGAAATTATTTATTTTTTTTACATGTGCCTTCATATTTCATAGTTTTATTTTTACATTTTATTGTGTAAAAAATTATTAAAAATTATTGGAGAAATGTCTTAATATAATTTGCGTTAATTTGTATATGATTTTAATACTATTCTGCTGTTTTAATATCTGTTAACTACTGATATTTTATATAAATAAAGATTTTTCAACGATGACTTTCCTTATTTCTAAATAATAGTAGCATTTGCTTTATACAGTGTGTTTCAAATTGGATGCAATAACATTGGTATCTTGGAAACTGTTAGAGATAGAGACTAGGTTAAATTGGGGTAAAGTTGCGTAATTTGGTGACCAGTAATATGCTTCTAATAAATCAAGGCTAACATAATTGGTTTTTGAGATATTTGAAAAAAATCTAAATTTTAGAAATTCGTTTTCATAAAATTTCAGGTTTGTTTGAAGAGCTATTGAAATAAAAAGGACACTTCTTCCTAGCTTTTTACGCTCTATTGAAGGCTGTAAATAGTTTTTTTAAGTAACATTTTGTCTACTCAAAACCTTCATCAACTTAATTTTTTATAATATGGCCCTCATTAATATTTTTACATAATTGAACAGCATTTCTCCTGGGGAGTTCAATGATATATCACATGCTATAGTTTGTTTATTGTTCCATTCCATTGTTGGTTCATTATTATTTTTTAATTAATTGTTATTTATTGTTAATGATTTGTTACTTTTTCGTTATCGTTTTGTTAATATATACAGATAGACGCAGATGAATTTAATGATGGTTCATTTACAACATGATTAAAGTACAGCATATGATACATCATTGAACGCAGAAGGAAATATTTTGTGGTCAATATCTATTGACCGTGGTTATGACCTGGGATGGTTTGGGGCCGAGCGGGATTATCGCTCTTTACCCTCCCCATCGCTGTAGGCCTGGACTACCTCGTAAAGGTGGACCCCACCCTTCACCAACCCCGATCACAAAAAGGCATAGGTGTGGGCGATTCGTGGGGCCTTCGCCTGTCCTGGCTCTACCCTGCAGGCTGGGTAGGATCTTCTTGCGCTTTTCTGTCTTGTCTTCTTTCTTCGCCTGCATGTCTGCCCCGCCGGGGTTGTCTGTTTCAGGCGGGGGCGGCATGTGCCGCTCTTGTCCTGGGTGGTGCTTTGGGATAGGTCAGGAGTAGCTGTGTAGCCGGGGATGCACCTCTAAAGGAGCCAACTGGCCCCTTAACTTCATGCAAGGAAAGGAAAGGGTACTCGAAGCGTGGGCTTCGAGGGGAGGTCTGAGAGTCGTTTTCTAGTCGCTTCGTAGCCTTTTACGTTTGTTCCGGGGGGAATCTGAACCATAAGAAGATTTACTCTCATCCTGGGTCCAGCAGTTGGAGTCTTGGCCGCTAGTGTACAGCGGCCGCACCTGGTTCGTAGTCCACGCCTTCCCGGATTAGCGGGTGTGGCGTCCCGGCACGCGCGTCCGGGACTGGGACGTAGTCGAGGTCTCGGTATATATCGGCTGTCCGCAGATAAGTGACGTAAAAATATTATTGAGGCCGTATTAGAAAAAATGAAGTTGATGATGGTTCCGAAGGGACAAAACATTATATAAAAAAACTATTTACGCTATTCGAAAGGACGTAAAAGGTTTCTATGAGGTAGTGTCCTTTTTATTTCAATAGTTCTTCAAACCAGCCTGAAATTTTATGAAAACGAATCTCAAATATTTCAAAAACTAATCTTGTCAGCCTTGATCTTTTTGAGGAATATTATTGAAATTATTATTCCACCAAATACCAAATTATGCAACATTGCCCCAATTTAAACTAATATCTATCTAACGGTTCCCAAAATACCCATGTTATTGCATCCGATTTGAAACACACTGTATAGAGTTACCTTCATTTTAAAATAAACAAAGATAATTATAAATTAAATTGGTCTATAAATCTTCTCCAGATGATTACACCGTCGTTAGTTTACATCGTAGTAAGTCCAAAGATGTTTGGTGGAATTTTTTGTTTCATACCAAATATTTCAATCAATCAGATCAGGATCAGGACATTATTATTAGTGATCAGTATCCACATACCTTTTCAATTTATTTCATTGGTAAGTTGAATTCTATCATGCTTGAGGCAGGTAGATCTCATGTATCATTACCATTACACTGTCGAGTCGGTGTTTGTCTCGATCATTTAACTCAAGGTCGTGCGGAGTTTGAATCCTCTTTCCGTCCGAAAATTTGTAATTAAATTGTCTACTCGTAGTTTAAGGCCGGATCGCAGGGTTGGGTTGTCAACTATCCTGGCGTGCGTCCTAGCACAAGTCAGGAAGGAAGAATGCCAGTTTGGTCTTAATATGAGAGATTAACATCGGTAGATGTTTGACTGACCCTCATTCCAACACTGAATGGTGGTTAGGGCTCACCAACATAAGTCTTTCTTGAAATGCAATTGCGCCCATTGAATAATAATAATGTTTCCTCCTTCCCAACATAAGTCTCAGACTTTCGGGTTATTCCTTATGATTAGAGTGAGAGGTAGAGATATTACTATTATTATTATGCATCATACTATATCATTGTATCCAACTTTTCTTCTTCCCCAGTACATTATAGAGCTTCCAGTAAAACTGGTGTTTGCCTATGCGCACAGCACTGGTCTGAGTGCTGCGAGTATCCGCACTGCGTTTCAACAAAAACAACAACATTGTATCCTGTTAAAAAATCCACAAAATTAGCTTGCTAAAATCCGAAAAAATGTCGTAGACTTTATATAATTCTTTTGATCCAACCTTAAATTAGAGACTACTGATAAAAACTGAATTACATGCTTTCAAGTTTACCTACTACTTTTCAGTGTAAAATTAGAAAAGGAATGTGGTGCAAAGGTGGCGCTGAGGGCACTATCAGTATCAATTTTAAAACTTCAAGTAGCAAGTGTGGTGATGTGATACCTCATTTGAAAGGCTTATGAGTTCTCTATTTATGTTTCATCAAATGGTTCCGGAGTTACGATCGCATTTCATATCATTTGTCACTAATAACTTTCACAATATTTTTCTTTTCCCGTTATCTTTCACACGGTTAATAATAAAATAATGGTTCCAATCCACCCGTTAGCAAAAAGCTGCACTGAAGTGCTGACCTATAATTAGCAGCCTACCGTCATGCACTTACTCAACTAATAATGTATAGGTAAGTTAACTTCTTATTTCATGTCACAAGTTGTAGAAAATTAAGAAAAGGTCTAAACCAGTCGATGAAACATGATGGTTACTTGATTTACAATTCTTAAATATTTTTATTATCTAAGCTTTTCAGCTGAAAATACGAGGAAAACTTTTTATTCAGTAAGAATAACAATAATACTTCCCCTGTGGCAAACTTATGCGCCACCCTATACCTATAAATGGAAGCAATTTTGTTTTATAGCTCTCACCAGTCGCTACGACTTTTGTATTTAATATTTCTTTATAACTCCTATAATAACCGAGTTATTCTACTTGAACGCACTGTTGGACCATCCTGAAGTCGATGATTGCAATTTAACCAAATGCTTCTTTACTGACGTAGCATTGAAATCACCAAGTAGACTTACAGTGACTCAGTGTAAGTAGCTTTTTCAGTTTCCACTGTTTAAGGAAACATTGAATAAGAAAACATTTATGCACTTTTCTATGTACCTATGTATCACATCACCTGGTACCTGGTTCACATTCGTATCAAAATATACGAATGTGAAACTCTGAAAATCCACACATTTTTGTTGAATCTCCAATTCATTGTCAGAAAATTATTGTTTTACCGGCAATGCAGACAGAAATACGATATTTTGACTGAATTTATTCAACTGCTACACTATCATGAACTTCAGTATGGCTATTTCCAGCAGAATGGTACCTGCTGTACATTTCCATTGAGACAGTACCCTATACAGCTACTAAAGTAGCTATAATAAAGTATAGGAATTGTCTCAAAATTGAGCCAATATTCCTATGCGGGATGTATCAAATAATGTGTATAAAAAATAAGCGTTTATGACATAAAATCATCACTTTGTTCGAATCTGCAGCAGCAATTTGAGCGATCTTTTGAAGACCGGGCGGCCTGTTGTCGTAATGCGTAATTTGTTTCTGGTAATGCACTAAAAGCTAGTAGTAACAATAATTGAATTTATTAATAAGATAATTGGCGATGCGTTTTCTCAACAGTGTTCGGAGCTGAGTCGTGGTTCGCAGTCACAAAAAGAAAGAACGGGCAAAAAAAGAGGATACAATTTTAAACAATAAACACATACATTTAGAACCATTTTGGTATGCAACCAACATTCCAATATATCTAAATGGATTCCAAGATTAGCCCCAAATTCAAAAACAAGAAAAGGAAAAAAATTAAACAATTAGTAAACATATACGAAACAGTAGCTTTTTAAACACATTTTTTGTATTTAACTGCATATTTTTTTTACTCAATGTTCTCTTAAACGGTGTGACTCCTACAGAATCGTTATCTTCCTATATACTTGGGGCGATTTCAATGCTACGTCAATCAGGAAACCTTTGGTTCGATTGCCAGATACGGATATATTTTATGAACATTCCTCGCCTTAACATCGATAGTTTGAACAAGTATATAGGTATATGCTTTTTACTCTCATACACATTTTTTAATAAATAAGAAGCACATATTTATTTCTACCTTAGTTATCTTTGGTTCAAAACTCAAAACTGTGGTTCATATAATGCCTGAGCTTAAGTATTAATTTTTATTATTCCTCTTACAATCGTTCAATATCTACCTTGAAATTCATAGATAGTATATGCTAAGTATTCTTATTTTAAAACTTAGCAATAACTGAACAAAGATTTACGGTGTAGGTATATCGATTTTTTAACAAAAGTAAGTTATTCTTTTCTAAATAGCCTACATCATTTTTGTCGGAATTATAAGATAGAAATTTAGACAGCAGGTACATTTACTTTTATGCAACACATAATACATAGTTCGTTAAGTTGGTGTGTCTATAGCTAGGTATGTACTATAGATCTGTTGCTTATTTCACATTTACCTATACATAGAGGTACGTAACATATTTCCAATAATCATATTTCAGATATACCTATTAACTAACCCCAAATCTGTCTCGATAAGTTAAAAGTAGGAAAAAAGTAGAGAGAATTGTTTTTTAAGTGTTTATAATCGTAGGTAGGTAATAACTATAAATCATAATCTTGAAAGGGGTTGGAATCTTTGGTCAGAAGATAATATCAACGTATAGTTTTCCACATAACATCAAAACACTATACTACATTCGACGCGCGTTTCGTCAACCAAGTTGGCATCATCTGGAGATGATTAAAACTGAGTTTAAATCATCTCCATGTTACTATAAATCATTAGATATTTTTTTAAATTATTTGGTATATAAGTATTTATTATCTATACTTATGTAGCATAGTTTCGAAAACAGTTTTACATGTTAAATATTTTTTTATGCTATTGCATGATTTAGATTAAATTAAAAACTAATACCTAGTCTATCTCCATGAGCCTTCTAAAGTTAGTTAATCCTTAACAATAATAATGAAAACAACAGTAATAATAATAATGACAATAGTAATAAGTAATAGGTATATGATATTGGAAAAGTTGTTGGCTGTTAATATATAATTTATTTCTTCAATAAAAAACAGAAAAAGAGGACTTCTAGCCAGGATACGTGGACAGATATCCTACGTTTCGTCCGAGTTTTCGGACTTTGTTTTTTATTGAAGAAATAAGTAATAAGTAATAATAGAACATATAACATCCTAAACTGCTAGGAGGTAATGCACCAATTATCATCCAATATTCATCGCCAACTATGTGAAAAGACATAGTTGGCGATAGTTGGTTCAAATAATAGGTATTATTTTTAAGAAGCACATTCTCTTGATCATATCTTCCTTATTATTATAGTTAGATCCATCAACATCTATATCAATCTATTCGTAAATGAACGTTCTAACTAAAACTTAAAAAATATACAGGGTGTTCCATTGAAAAGGCAACTTTTTTTTCCATGAGTTTTTTACTGATCCTGTCTAACCTAATTTTGCTTTATTATAATAGATCTTAAAAAACCTTAAAACTTTTGTACTAAAATTTTTTTGCTAGTGTGTTCCATGTGTTCAGATTGAGATGGAGATCTTAATCTGATGATCTCAATCAAATCATCAAATCATCAAATAATGGTAAATATATATGTAGATGACTGCAGGATCAAAATATGGGTTAAGGGCAGAATCAAGATAATAAATATACTAAAAAATGTTTAAAGAATATACGATCCAGCTTACCGCTATCTTGAAATGTAGGGGGTGTACTGTTTAAATGATACGCGATGTTTACAGATATGTATTTGTTGATATAATCATACAGATCTTTTTTGTATTCGCAGAGAATGTTAACATTGCGGCAGTAATATAATACCAAGAAATTAACGCACCTTTTTTGTTCATATGAATTTATCTTTTAACATCAGATACCAGGAATGAAATATACGTGCTACATATAATAAATGAGGTTTTTAAAGCTCGATGTTTGAATTTCAGATATCTCTAAATTAATTCTGCAATGTTGAAAGATAAATATTAAAGTATCCTCTTTCTGCAAAAATACATATTTCATTTTTGTATTACTTAATTAGATATTGAAACATTATTCTTTACATATATATTTTTTAGTGTATAATTTTCCTGGATACTGTTCTACTTTTTATTCTAACCATTGAGTAGGAACACAAAGAACCTGTTCTAGGTCTGCACGGCATATAGTATGATCAAAGATACCAGGGCTCGTTTTGTATATTTTCTAAATACCAAAACCTAAAATTTCGCATTTTGACAGTTTCATAGTGGCCAGGATGTTATGAATGTTTCATTAATGCCAGCAAGTGGAATTAAGAAACTATATTCTCGATCACTTGAAGTGGGTCACCTTAAATTATCACAAACTTTAAAGTCCTGTAACTTTTAAACTATGAGCTCTATCTTTGTGATTTTGATCTTGTTTGAATTGTCAGTTTTTCCTCTAAAAGATTAGTTGTAATAGGCTAATATTAGTTATACCACGTTTTTAATACAAGGTGTTTTCTTGCGATGTGTTTTCTATGCCGTATTTACATTTGTCTCTGGCATCTGATGAAAGTGGCGGAAATTTGCCAATCACCCTATATTTTAAAAACGCTCTTTCTCAATGCACCAGAGTTTGCAGACCTCCGATAACTCTTCTATTTTTGGAGATATATAATTTTCTGTACCCCCTTACATTTTACACTGAACTTAATTACACTTAACTTAATAGTCATGAAAAATAAATAACTGTCTATTGTTCGGTTTGTCAAACTTTGACAGTTCAAATGTAATAATGCCTTTGCGTCGCTTAAGTATCGCGGAATTAAATCATGCTGTAGGCATGATACAAAGTGGTAGAAGTCAATGAGAGACTGCCCAGTATTTTAAACCGAGCGAAAATATTGAACTGGGCCAGAGAACATGTTGACTGGGGATTCCAACAATGTGGTTACTGTCTTTTTGCAGACGAATCCAAATATGTCTAGTAAATACAAGTAAAGTTATTTTGAAGGAAATTCTATAGAAAGTAAAACTAGACCATATCATGAAGCCAAAAATAAACTAGTATTTATTTTCTTAAAGAAGATACAGGGTGCTCAATTCATTGCGATTAAGATACAAAATGCCCATGTTTTCTGAACTACTCTGCATAATATTAGTAAACCCTATATTAGGGAATTCAGAAAAAAGATCCGAATTCAAGTATGAAATAAAAAATATGTCATTCTATTTAAAAAAACATGAGTTTGATATGGCCCCAGTTTATAGAACACCTTATATTACTATAAATATTTTTAGACTGTACGGCCTGTTAGGCTCTATGATATCTTAAAATGTATATAAATTTTTTTGTTTATTACGGCATTAGTTATGGAACTTTGTTGCACTATTGGGCCACCCTGTATATTGTACATTTGTAAATTTATTAATGGCCACCCTGTATATTGTACATTTGTAAATTTATTAATTAAATGTTCGACATAGGTACATCAGATGTCTTAAAATTTTCTGTGGATGTCTATTACTGAAAATCCTTTTAGTTAACAGTTTTGGAGCAGATATTATTTCGATAATAAATTCAAACACCATTCTGCTTGGTTTCAAATTCAAAATCAAATATGTACGCAAATTTGACTCAATAGAACTAGGAAGCAATTTTTCGAAAACTAAACGAACGATTTGGAAAAATTGAACGTGGTATTAATAATGAAAATACCGTTTATATGAGACTTCACTATCGACATTTTCACCAATTAAAATATTTCCGTGTGGAAACCACATGGGAGGGGGGGTCTACTAAAAATTTACCTGTATTATTTTCGTTGGACCATCCTATATAATATGTACAAGTACTAAACCAATCAACTTGTGCTAAAGGAAAGCAAATAAATTTTTCCTCACAAGGGAATATTACCTATTCAGAATATTCAAATGACTTGCTTATGCAAGCAAATATAAGTATTTTTCAGATTTATAAGTCTTTCTTTCTTAGTAGACTTATAGTAGTATTTGTTTAATTCCCCTTAAATAAAATAATACTTACATTTTTTATTTCTAAATGATATATTTATCTAATAAATATTAAAGAATTTAGCTTTTAAATGTACTAAATGAAAAATAATTAATGCGTTATTCGCTATGAACGTTATACTCAAACTGCAAATTACAATCGTAGAATGCTTTTCTAGCTAGGCAGGTTTCGAAGCTAAATGCAATGAGTATTTTAAAATTATGGACGTAATGTAAAGGGGCGTGTATTATTTTGTATGTCTGCAATAAGTTAAATCTTGTATTTCTCGAGTGTCTTTAAGTTAAGTAGGTAGGTAAAATGGCCTCAGGCTTTAAGTCAACTTTCCCCTCTTGATATCGGGTCCAGTGACTCCAATCCACAGATATTATAAAGCTGAAGTAACTCTTTATACACTGTTTGTTGCAGATAAAACGTATTTATTCTCAATACACATATTTTTGTTTTTATTATCAGTTCAAACTTTATACTATTATGGCAGCTGTTGGAACTGCTGTTGCTTCCGATAGTATATTTATAATTAATAAATTTGTAATGAAAATAATATATTAACTTGTTATTTAATGAATGATTTGCAATGCTTTGATTTTATTAATAATCCATCTAAGTAGGACAATAAGTACCTGGTACAAAATATTGCTATAATATATAATTGAGATAAATAAAATTTGTTACGCACCGGTTAAATTATTTATATGAAGTTGGCAAATTAAAGATCTAATTGGTATTAACATGGAATTTATTACAATGACTATATTAATATTTAATATTATCTAATAAATTGAATCTCCTTTTTAATCTGCTGAATTAAATGTTTAGTTTTCGCAAAATGATTTATTTGGTGAACTTAATTTAGTTTACTATTCAAAAGTAAACATTAGTTTTCCAAAACGAGACGGCAGGTCTTTATAGTTACCAAATATGTAATATTGAAACGTAGATAAGGCTTAATATTGAATAGATAATAGATTTTTACATTAATTTATAGAAAATCAAATTTGATAGGAAATGGGATAAGTCGTACCTGTAATAATTGTAGAAAATGCATAATAAAACTGTTTACTGAGTTTTAGCATCATTTGAATATTCTGTAATAAAACCTATACACCTAAGTAATAAAAAAATATTGATAAAAAAACATATTTTGGAAGGAGCCAAAAGTTAACACGATGTATTTTAAAAGCTGCAGCATCATTTTGAAATTGTAAATATATTTTGACTAAAATAAAGAACAGTTATTTTATTTTTGAGGGTAAAAGATAGTAGATATAGGTACTAGTTTTTATAAATTATTTTAGTAGACAATTAGTAGAGTTAGGAAAAAAGATTTGACTAGATTAATTAACATGAATTTATTGATATATGTACATACTTATACAGGGTGTCCCACAGTGACAAGACATTAGATATATTTCAGAGACTACTTCCATTTGAATTTTGAAAATTTGGGCAATAGTGTTTTCGGGTATGCCCTTCTCAACTAAAATAATGGCGTCCTCCTAACGTTTCCGGCTATACCGAAAGTTGATATTATCTTCGTTATTTTAAATGGAACAACCTGTATATTATTGCAATTTTGGAATCTATATCAATTTTTAGGTGAACTTTCATAAAGGTTTCCTGTTCTTAAAGTTGTCCGTTTTTGATATATTTAATTTTTTTACAAAAATAATTACAAAAGCACTGCCTAATTTAAAAACATGTGTATTTTACAATAATAAAGTTAGAGCGATAAAATTCACAGGGGACATAACTAAAACTGAAAGCTTCCCTGCCATAAATTCAAAATAACTTAACTTCATACAGGGTGGTAAAAATTTAATACCAAGTTTAGTCAACTTTAAACCATCTTAACTTATTAATTTCCAAGAGCTTTCCAATGAGGTATCACAAAGGCGGTGTTATCATTTAAAAAAATTAAGTTGGGGTGGCTACAGTCCCAGGGGTTGCTTAGTGAAGGTCATTGCCTAGAAACGGTTTTGAGAAATTTTTTATATATTTCTTAGGTCCATCCTTACAGAGAATTGTTCGTTTTTAAATAGATACCCTATATAGTAACTTGTTTGAGCATCGCACCGTATATGGTAGCCATTCAATATCATTCAGTACCTACTACTTGTATTTGTTTTGATTCTGTTCTAGTTGTAGTTTGATGAAGAAATTGATTCCTTCAGCACGAATCCTTACTTTTTTGAGAACGTTATTGAAAACATCTACAACAATTAGGTATACGTTATCAAAATTACGTCAAAGTGAATAATTATAAATTATTGAAGACTGGTCATAATTACTGAACTTTCTAACCAAATATTCTAAATACTTTTGATACAAACTAGTATAAATTAAAACAAATTATACTGATAGGTACCTACTATTACTTGTAATAATGAATTATTTTGCACATATTATCCAATTAATGTTTATTTCTATTACATGAAAAACATTTTTACTTTCATTAAATTTGAGTAAACCTTGAGCCAG
Organism: Pogonocherus hispidulus; assembly: GCA_963924545.1. Lineage (NCBI taxonomy): Eukaryota > Metazoa > Arthropoda > Insecta > Coleoptera > Cerambycidae > Pogonocherus > Pogonocherus hispidulus. Next base: position 34,568,497 of record OZ004697.1, on the reverse strand, counting down.
TCGTCGCTACATTCAGTAAAAATATTCAGATTGAATATAACACGTCGCCTAATTACAGAATCAGCACAATGACAATAATTTGTCATATAATGTCATGAGTCATTAGTATACAAAAGTACTAATGACTCATTTTCCATCCTTTGAACAAGGCTATCCGATAGAAAAATTAAATGAATATAACACACTGAATATTTTTAGCCATTTATACAGTTTCCCAATGAAAGTCCAATATCGGTCATATAGCAAGAATCGGTATATAACATACATCGGTCATATTATGGAAGTAATGACATGTGAAAATGTGCACAGTTTAAAATTAAATATTTTGAGACATACCGGGTGGTCCACTGCAGAGATACACCTTTAAGGTAAATTGTTTTAAACGGATCATCAAGCATATTTTTAAATATATGAATTCCGTTTAAAATTCTCTATTAGACGACATCTGATTTTTTATTTTAACAACTAATTAAAAATGTAATGTAAAAAATGTAAGAATTGATGTAGCTAAACGATAGTACCATCGAATATCTATTATTTTATACAGGATGCTTTTCAGACTAACTCTACATTAGTATATTGCAAAGAGAATTCTTTCAATTTTTCAACGTAACACCCAGTCTATTATTTTATTTTTGAATTTACATATTAATTGTTCCAATTTTTTTTGTAAACAATGTTCTATAAGTCTAAACCTAAGCGTAAACTTCTATAACCTAAAATCGATATTTTCCGAGATATTTATACTTTTTTGGTAGTATACTGCCTAAAAACTGCGAAATGATTCAATTTTTTGTTCTCAATTAATAGTCAACATGATTTTGACATAAAGTATCATTTTTTAAAAGAACAAATGCATATTTATATGGCTTATATTCAGAACTTCTATCTTAGTTTAACTTTATATTATTAAGTATAGATTTCCTTCTAAAATTTTAACTTTAATAAACATTTCAAAATAAGTATCAGGAAATCGTTTATTATTACTCAAAACAAAAGAAACAAATGATTAAATAAGCATAAACATAAAAGGATACTAATAATTTGAAGAGCTTTGAGCATTATTTAATCAAATAAATAATATACAGGGTGGTCAAACGAGGACAGGGTAGAGGATCGTGACGTAATTAAAGGATTTCGTAAATATTTTAATACTGGATGTTGTCAAGGTCAATAGCGGGCACATTTAAAAATTATTTTTTTCTCTACAGAGTGGCTCAAAAAAGTTACGGGCCAAATATATATTTCATTAAATGTACCACACCGTATATTTTGCAAGTCTGGCATTAGCGGTTTTTGAGAAAAAATATTTTATGGAAAAGATGCCTCTCTTTGGTGCATCTCGTGGAGGCAACCAAAAAAATAAATGAAAAAAAAATTACGCCACAAGATACTTGGTATCGGGTAAGTTGTAACGGGAGTTAGTTCGTTATTCAATACCTTAATATTATAAAGGGTAGTCACCATACGCAAACTGTTTTTTTTTTTCGCAAAATGTTTCAATTCAACTAAAAAGAAACCCACCCTGTGTATACAGGGCTTCCATTAAAAAAAATTGTGAAAAAAGACAGTTTATGTATTGTGTCATATTGTATAATACTCATGTATTGAATGACGAACTGACTGCCGTTACAAATTACCTTATCCCAAGTATCCATCTTGTGGCGCCATTTTTTCTCGTTTATTTCTTTTGGTTACCTCCACGAGATGCACCGAATAGACGCATTTTTTTAATGAAATATTTTTTTCTAAAAATCCACTAAAGCCAGACCTTCAAAACTTATATGGAAGTGTCAGAAGATGACTTTAATCTTTTAAAAGCAAAATGTACGTGGTATTACATCTAAAAAATATATGTTTGTTTCGTAACTTTTCTGAGCCACCCTGAATAAGTCAAAATAATTTTAAAATGTGGCTGTCATTGACTTGATAACATACAGTATTAAAATATTGATGAAATTCCTTAGTTTGGCCAGAATCCTCCACTACTATTTGAAATCCTATGGTTTGATCACCCTGTAGTGTCCATTACTGAAATTGAGTTAGAACGTTTATACATGCTTGTATTATCTGATTACATTTCTTGAAATTACTATGATTATATTTAAAAAAATTGTCCATTCAACGTTTCATGTCTTTTTTTTATATTTGTAAAAGTTTTGTATTACTTATATTTGTTCTTTAATATAGTCCCATAAAAAAATTGACCAGTTGTCCACAAAAATAATGTCAAACCGGGGCTTGGAGCAGGTTCTCCATAATGTCTTCCCCTCCCTATCTAATGATTTGAAAAACTTTATCATGCTTATAAAATTGGTATAATAAGTAAAAGTAAAAATATCTATGAAAATATCTGTATGTATAAATATCTACGAAGATATCGGCTTTGGGTATAGGATTTATTTACAAAAAATGTAGAAAATTAACATGGGATTAAGAAAATAAGATAATATACTGGGTGTTGTATTTGAAAAAAATGAGAAAATGCCTTTTGAAATATACTAAATTGGAGCTCATCTGACAAGCATCCTATATAAAATAAAAAGTAGTTGAAGAAGTAGTTGTAGTGCCGTTTATCTACATAAATTTACTATATGGCTGCAAAATGGTTTTTCTTAATTATTTTTGATAATTGCCAACTGCGATGGGGCCAATATTAGAGTTTGACGCCTAGATATAGACACCCTAAACAATTTATTTCAATATTTAAATGGTGCGTTGTAGTATTATGGGATTATTGTGTCTACTACATTACCATACAAAATATCTATCATATTTTTAGAGATAGCATAAGCGACAACTTCTATTGCAGAAAGATATTATCAATAACGAAACGCAACAGTCAACGAAAATAGTTATAATAATAGTCTCCCCCGCTTAGTACATCGGTCGCAGTGATTCAACCGAATATATCTTACATAAAACACGTAAAACATCAGCAAATCTATTCTTATAAAATTAATTTTGGAAAAAAGTAATACGACTTTGGAAGACCAAGTATTTATTACCAACTATTACTACAGATAACCTTGAAAACGATGAGAAAAGCATTGTTATGATAACTTTTAATCTGTTTTTCTTCAAACCAATGAATATTAAATAAGAAGTGAAATCTGGCGTAAACAGATTAAGTTTTTATATTTAATTTTGATTAGGTTGAATTCGTAAAGTGTAAAATTTTCAGAAAATTATTTTAACAATTTAATACATATTCTAATAATAATAATTCTAGTCAGTATACTGTATATAATAGGGAATTCTTGAAAGGTTCTTATTCATTTGAGGAAACGTATTTTGCATAAAATCCAAGAAGACTGCTCCATTCACATTTCCCTCAAAAAAATGAGGACCAATAACATAATCATGTACAATTCCTCCCCAAACATTTAAACTCCAGTTGTGCTGGTAATGATTTATCTGTACAACATGAGGGTTTCCTCTGTCATAATAATGGAGATTGTGCCTATTCACAAATCCATTGCGATGAAACGTTGCTTCATCCGTGAACAACACAAATTTGAAAAATTCTTCATTTTCTCCAATTTGGTTTTGAGCCCACTGGCAAAAATTTAATCTACGATTTAAATCCACATCGAAAAGCTCTTGATGCAGCTGTACTCGATAGGGGTGAAACTTATTTTTACGAAGACATAGGGAAACACTGGATTTACTGACCTCTAAATCCCTACTTAACTCCCGAATACTTGCTGTAGGACTTTCGGTAACCGCTAAAGTTATAGCCAGCTCATTTTCTTCACTTAATACGTTTCGTCGTCTCATCTTCTTTTCATATGCAACACTTCCAGTACGTTCAAAACGTTCTTTCAAATTTTTTAGACACCTCACATCAGGACACCTTCTATCTGGATATTTTTGACGATACAGTTTTGATGCCAATAAACAATTTCCATCAGATTCACCAATAACATACACCATGGATATCAAATCTTGTTGACAATAATTATAATTCATATTTACTTAAAATATTACTTTAGAATATTAATTCAATTTACGATAATCTTAAACACCTTACAGAAATGTCAAAGTGAAAAGCAGACGAGAAACAAAAGACCAAAGCCATATTAGATTTTAATGCTAAAATAAAGAGCACCTTAATTTACGCAAAAATTATTTGAAATAATCATATCTCAAAAACCGTTTGAAATAAAAATAAAGTGTATGATATCAACATGTGGGGAATTGTATGCTTTATTCACCCATATAAAAATATACAGGGTGTTCCATTTAAAAAAATTGAGAAAAATATTAATTAAATATCAAGAAATGTAAACAAATATTTTGGATTCCCGGTATAATAATAATTTATTTAAAAAATGTTTTTCGGTAAATACATCCTTATCAAATAACGTCCCACATTTTTAGAAAAAACAATTAATAAATAGCGGACATATGGCAGTCAAAAAAATGTTTGTAAATTGCCAAAAAAAAAAAAACAGAAAAAAAATCATAACTTGGCAACGCGGCATCCGATTTGCGAAATATTTTAGGGTGTAACACAGGACCGTTGTAGGCATAACTGGCGCTAAAAATATACAGGGTGTTCCATTAAAAAAAATTATACTTTCTTGTGTAACTCGTTTTTGTGACACCTTGTATAATTCTAAATAATTTTACGTTGTAGTAAAGATGCAATATTAAAAGTTTTGTTAAGAAAGTTTTTTTATAAAGTTAGCCGTTTTTGTACAATCTTCCGAGGGAACACTAACTGGACACCCTGTATAAATATTGCCATTCAGATAAGATTTTAAGGAGATATTATTTTTTTACGAAATAGTGTCAAAACTTCTTTCTAAAAAAAATAGTAGGAATTGGGAACAAAATTTAACTATTATATTAATTTAAGAAGTTTAATGAAGGAAAGGTACGCATAATTCTTTAATTCTCTAGTTGTAAGCGATTGTGGTGTAATTTTTTTTAGAAAACTGTTTTGACATGGTTTCGTAAAAAAAATGAATATCTTCTTAAAATCTTGTCAGAATGACAGCAATGTATATATTTTCTTAAAGGAAAACAAACAGGCTATCAGGTGGATGTAACAGATAGGGGTTGCTCCATTTAAATTGAACTCATAATTTTAAATTGAAATTGACAATTTTTTTCGATAATTTCTGACACTATTTAAGGATGGACAACAATGGCTGGAACAACTTTTCGTTCTCGAGTTAAAATTAAAACTGTTAAAATGTGTTACTTTATAGATGGACTGACCCTGTATTGTATATTTATTTTATTAATTATTTTTTTACACAGTAGTAGACATGTAACACTTGTTTGACGTTATAAATTCATGCGTGCCTTGAGTTTAAATCGAAAAATTAATGGTTTCGATTTGTATTAAATATCACTTCGCTAATATTGGTGATATAGGACTACCTTATAACAAAATAAAACAATATATACTGTTTAATTTTTATTGTAAGATACTAGTTATATCCTACAATGTAACAATGTATCTATGATAAATTTAATCAAAATGATGTATACTCGTACACATACTGTGTAGACATTTTAAGAAATTAGGCAGATCTTTTAAATACAGACATGCATAGACGTACAAGGAGGTAATTTTGAGTTTCTGAGTTCTACTCTATTTAGACTAAAAGTCCAAATGAATTTTGATATTATTTTTAATTATTGTTAATTTATTTATTTACTATTATCATTATTTTTTATTTTTTTTTGTTAAAATTCAGTCGACCGGTTGTTGTTATTGTTGTTGTTGTTGGAAGGCGGCGCGGTTACCCGCAGCTCTCAGGTCTTTCGACCCATTGTGCCTGCCGCTAATTGAGAGCTATTGAAAGAGACCCGTGCTATGCGTATAGGCCAAGACCCGTTCTAGGGGAACCTCTCTAATGTCCTGGGGCAGGAGAAATGCAGCGCCCAGATGTTTGTGTCTCTTGACCATGAGGCAGGCACAGCGATAGAGGATGTGAATGGATTCCTCATCATCGTGTCCGCAAAACCTGCACCTTCTGGTGTCACTAAGGCCAATAGTGTTAAGGTGCTTATTGAGATGTCCCTGACCTGTCAGCAGTCCTGTGATAATCATTCTGCTGTTACGACTTAGCGCAAGTATTGATCGAGTTGCGTTTGACTAAGGCCCTGTCGACCGGTTCTCTGGCTCTGATTCTCAAGGTCAGCCGCACTTTGAGTGTTTGAGTTATAGCATTGAGTTTTAGTAATATAGTCAAAGGTTATAGACAATATATTATTTATTGGAATAAATAATGTACAAGATTGTTTTCAGTTGTAGTAATCATTTATTTTATCTGTCTTTTGTTTTGTATGATATTAAAGTAAATGATTAAATGATTTCCTGATTTTTAAATTCCTGAAAGTTGTGAACAAAACATTTATGGCATGGTTACTAGATCAACTGGAAATAAAAATCACTTGGCAGTGTGTTTACCAAAAAAAGTCATTCATCTCATTCATTCTTCAGTCGTTAATCATTTCCGAAAATATCGATTTTAAGACATAGTACATTATTTACAAAAAATGTAGAGTATTAACATGTCAATTTAAAGGTAAAAAATTATAGGAAGTGGGTGTTGGACTTGAATGGTGAAAAATTGAGAAAATGCATTTTGAAATATTCTTACTAAATTCGGGCTTGTGTAAAAAAACATCCTGTATAATTGGTATTTGATAGTAGTGTCGCTTAGCTACATTAATTGGCTAAAAAATACCTGTTTAATAATTTTTATAAATAATTTCTAATACTCATATAGTGATTTAATTTATACTTCTGTGTTTCAACCAACATTTTCTCATTTTTTTCATAATTAGTCGATAGCGCAGCACCCCAAGAATAAGAATTATTTAAGAAATAGATACATATGTACTCATAATTTAAATGCTAAGAGTAATTACACCCTGTATAAATAGTATTTTAAAAAAGTACCTTATTACTACGATTGGTAAGCAATTAATATCTTGAAAAAACCGCTATTTAATTGACAATATCAATATTGTACGACTGTATCGGAGCCAATTTTCTCACTTGAAATTAATCATATAATACAAGTCATAAAAAGAAATTCCTGTGAAGAATATGAGGAAGTTATTAAACAAAACTTAAGTAATGCGCAAAATTCAAAGTTACGGAACATTAAATGTGCAGGTAGATGTTAAAAATTGTTATGTAATATATTGTTGAACAAATTTAACAGTTATTATTTCTCCAGGTGAGTGTGCCAAATATCGTTATATTAATTTTCTCGTGCAAATGCTATGCCGCCGTAACAAACGTAAACGGTATTACACCCACTATTGAACGTAAACATGGTTGTAAATCACAATGAACTTCAAAACAAACATGACAGCATTCTGTGCATTCTAACCCTTACACAATGTTTCATAAATTATGGATAAACTTTTATGACTAAATAAATATAAGAACTGAGACTAAGAGTCCAAGTAAATTTTAATATTATTTTTAATTATTATTAATTTATTTATTTACTATTACTTTTATTATTTTTATTTTTGCTTAAAATTCAGTCGACCGTGGCTCCCTGTCTCCGATTCTCAGGGTCGGCCGCTGGTGGTTTTCAATAGCTATTTCCCACGTCCGTGGGGTAAATAACTACTGAGTCCGGGAATCCTGTGCCCTGAGTAGACGTAATGAACCCAGAATGCCCGCGTTCTGCATTCTTCCGGCTAGAAGATCTGCCGAATTTCGGCATGCCGGTATGATCTTCAGTTCCGAAAGCAGTGTATCTCTTGCTTCACCGAGGTCTCTTATTATTATTATTATTATTATATATTTTTTTTAATTTGTTAAAATCCAGTCGACCGGTTTTCAGGGTCGGCCGCTGGTGGTTATCAGTTGCTATTCCCTACGTCCGTGGGGTGAACAGCTACTGATTCTGGGAATCGTGTGCCCTGGAAGTGCTTTACTACTTTCTAAAGCACTCGTATGAGATAGACGAAACACCAGTACTGCACCACAAACACTTCGGGGGATATTGAGTCCGTAGTGGGGAATGAGAAGTGCCGAATTTATTGGAACTACTAATTTCCCGCTGTCAGGCAGATTCGAGCCAATAAGCCTGATGTAGTCCTCCTCGACCACCAGCTCAGAACAATATTTGTCATCGAGTTCTTGGCCCCTGCGGAACAACATTGTTTTGAAAGAGGAGGAGAAATGGACGAAATATCGAGGCCTTTTCTTCGAATTCCGCAGACTTTATCCAGAACATACTGTGAAATTTTTGTACTGATAATAAGAGCCCTCGGTGGAGCAAGTGATACACTACTTTCGGAACTAAAAATCATACCGGGATGCTGAAATTCGGCAGATCTTCTAGCCGGAAGAATGAACAAGGTAGAAGGCGGTCATTATGGGCTCATTACGTCTAGTCAGAGCACACGATTCCCGGACTCAGTATAGTTATTCACACCACGGCGTGGGGAGTAGCTACTGATAACCACCAGCGGCCGACCCTAAGAATCGGAGCCAGGGAACCGACTGGATTAAAAAAAAATAAATAATAATCATTATTATTATTATTATTATTATTATTATTATTATTATTATTATTATTATTATTATTATTATTATTATTATTATTATTATTATTTTTAAAAATATTTTAAACTATTATTTTTCCTTGTACCATTACAATGATATATACATTACAGTTCGTTGAGCAAAATTACTTTGACGTTTAAACATTAAACATAATATACACCCGGATTCGTTAAAGAGACGTAAGGCGTTAGTCGGACTAACCAACTTTGCACCCGGCCACGCTTTTTATTTAAACCCGCGCTACAGGGACGCAAATTTTTCGCGTAACCTTCAGTAGTCGGACTTAACGTTAGACCTCGTTGATGAATCCGTATAGGAGTGTATACAGGGTGTCCACCTAGTGCGCGTAAGTCCAATATCTGGGTTAATAAAAGAGATAACTTAATTTTGTTTTCTACAGGGTTGTCTAATATCTCGAGCTGCACAAAATGAAAATATATTTACATATTCAGGGTGTTCAGTTTTTCCTGGACAGGTACCAACTTCATTTTTTTAAATGGAAACCTATATTTTTTATGGCATTATCGAATTCTACGTAAAAAATTAGTGGGACTTTGTGCATAACACTGCTATTGAAATATTGATAGTTTTCGAGATATTTGACTTTTAATTTTTTTTTCTTATGTTTCGTCACTTCTAATAGTTGACATAATTATGGTTGTATGACAGCTAGAAATTATTTTTTTTCAGAAACTGTAGAGTGAAGATGACTCTTTCGAAAAACGTATCAAAAGTTGACCTGCGATATACAGGGGGCAACAGAAATCGTGCCAAACCTGATGGTTTAAAATTTAAAAAATCTCGACTTTTTCAAATGGAACACCCTGTGTTTTATGATTTCATTAGATGCCTTTCTGTAGACTCTACAATTTTATAATAGCTTTCCCTATACCTAAGTTGCGTAGTTTTTGCAAAAAACCCACTTTTATGAAAAATACCCGATTTGCGCACTCCTTTGACGGAAAAAATATTGTAAGGCTATTTATTTTTATAAAATGTATTAGTTTACACTTCTTAAAATAAAAATAACTGAAAAATTTAGATAATTTCAGTTTAATAAACAAGTCTTTATGGAAAGTTACCATTTATTTGTAAATAAAAGTAAAAAATCATAAAAGCTCTACATGTAATTAAGAATTAGCAAAACTGGCGTATGCTTTAGAAGAAGTTCATGGGAATTATTTGCTAGCAGCACGTATTTATAGAGATTCCCACGTGCTGACTGTTTTGAAAATGTGAAAGAAAGATTTGAAAGAACAGCAAATGGGAATTATGAGAAAACTACCAGGAGACATGGGAGTAACAACGATAATATTTAGTTTAATGTTGTGGTTTCTGCTGTTGAAAATCCAAAAATATTAGTATCAGAAAATCAGTAGAAATCTTGGCGTTTTCAAAAGCTCGACAAATAAGATATTGAAGAAGAAGTTTCATACGTATCATATTGAAAACCAAACGGTGTTACCGTAGTTAGAAAAATTATTAGTGAAATGGATGAATATACATAGAGTATTGAAAAAAGAATACGCAATACTCATACAAGCAAGCTAACCTAAAGTAAATGCTCAAAATGTCCACCGTTGTTTTCAACACAAAGCATTAATCTACGACGAAAATGAATGTGAACATTTCTTAACATTTCGGGCGTTATGGTTAGAAACTCATTTTGGATCTTTTCCAAAATGAGAAACTTCGTATACTCGCTCCTTGATATAACCCCACAAGAAAACGTCCAGAATATTTAAATCAGGCGAACGTGCAGGCCAAGGAACTGGACCACCACGACCTAACCACTTATTTGGATATACGTGGTTTAGGTGTTCTCTAATCTGAAATATGAATAGATAATAGGAAAAGTACTACAACAATAAAATAATCACAGTACCGCCAAAGTGGAATGTGGAGGGGCACCATCATGCTGAAACCATTGTTGAACCAAATAATCAGCGGGCATATTCTGTAGCTGTAGAAGGGGAAGTTCGTTTTGCAAAAAATGCAAATACACATTGGCATTTAAATTGCCTTCAAAAAAGTACGGTCCAACAATATGTTCTCCACAAATTCCAGCCCACACGTTCACTTTGAAACGATGCTGCTTATCTAGTACCCTCAATAATCTTGGATTATTGTCAGCGTAGTGATGAAAGTTGCGACGATTGGGTAAGCATGTGTTTGAAAATGTTGATTCGTCAGTAAACAAGACATTCATAAAAAAGTTTGGACTTTCCTGAATTTTATCCAATGCCCAGTGGCAAAATTGCAGGCGGTTTAGGTAATCTTGAGGTAACAGTGCTTGATGGTTTTTAATATGATACGGATGAAAATTATTCTTCTTCAGTATCTTGTTTGTCAAGCTTTTGGAAACTCCAAGATTATTACTGATTTTCCTGACACTAATATTTGAATTTTCAACAGCAGACGCCACTACATTAAACTGAATATCGTCATTGTTACCGTCATGTCTCCTGGTAGTTTTCTCATAATTCGCATTTGCTGTTCTTTCAAATCTTTCTTTCACATTTTCAAAACAGTCAGCACGTGGGAATCTCTATAAATACGTGCTGCTAGCAAATAATTCCCATGAACATTTTCTAAAGCATACACCAGTTTTGCTAATTCTTAATTACATGTAGAGCTTTTATGATTTTTTACTTTTATTTACAAATAAATGGTAACTTTCCATAAAGACTTGTTTATTAAACTAAAATTATCTAAATTTTTCAGTTATTTTTATTTTAAGAAGTGTAAACTAATACATTTTATAAAAATAAATAGCCTTACAATATTTTTTCCGTCAAAGGAGTGCGCAAATCGTGTATTTTTCATAAAAGTGGGTTTTTTGCAAAAACTACGCAACTTAGGTATAAGGAAAGCTATTATAAAATTGTAGAGTCTATAGAAAGGCATCTAATGAAATCATAAAACACAGGGTGTTCCATTTGAAAAAGTCGAGATTTTTTAAATTTTAAACCATCAGGTTTGGCACGATTTCTGTTGCCCCCTGTATATCGCAGGTCAACTTTTGATACGTTTTTCGAAAGAGCCATCTTCACTCTACAGTTTCTGAAAAAAAAAATAATGTCTAGCTGTCATACAACCATAATTATGTCAACTATTAGAAGTGACGAAACATAAGAAAAAAAAATTAAAAGTCAAATATCTCGAAAACTATCAATATTTCAATAGCAGTGTTATGCACAAAGTCCCACTAATTTTTTACGTAGAATTCGATAATGCCTTAAAAAATATAGGTTTCCATTTAAAAAAATGAAGTTGGTACCTGTCCAGGAAAAACTGAACACCCTGAATATGTAAATATATTTTCATTTTGTGCAGCTCGGGATATTAGACAACCCTGTAGAAAAAAAAATTAAGTTATCTCTTTTATTAACCCAGATATTGGACTTACGCGCACTAGGTGGACACCCTGTATACACAAGTGTTTAGAAAATAACATAGGTTAATGTTAGAAAAATGATGGTTTCAAGAAAGTTGTTCGGTTGTGTTAGTTATATTGTAATGCCTAAATTATCAGGTATAAAAAATAAGACGAAAGGTTTTTCAAAAGACATATCTCATAAATGTTCGTTCTTAAAAACGTCCCAATTTGCTTGCTGCAGCTAAGGCAGAAATTTAAATTTTGCAGAGGATACCATAGCATTAATGTTCTGTATCACATAAAATTTTAATTTAATATATGGTACCAGTGGCGGGCAACCAAAATACGACTTCTGGTAACTCTAGGAACAAGAAATGAATAGACAACCTTATGCAAAGTTAGTATTAATTTTAATACTTAATAAGATGGAATTATAAAAGCAGGGAGTTTTTATTTGAAAAATCGAATTATGACAGTTCTATCTATTTAATTTTTATTCTTCTTTTTTGTTCACCCTGTCTTATTAATTATCAAAATATTATACGGTCAGCTAAAGTTAGTCTCTTCCTATATAGAAACCAACAAAAGGCTCCCGTGCGGACAAAATTGATAATTATTATTAAATCTGTAATGTCAATTTTTACATTTTTTCAATAAGGTTGGTGTTCCATAATTTTTATTACTAAATCACAGTCTAAGTGGGTTGTGTTATACTTGTTGATTTACAGGGGTAGCTTGATTTAGTCGATAATGTAGTTTTGTACTGACGGTCGTGTTATTACGTGTCACTGCCAACTGCCATGTTATCTCAAGATATTGACATGTTTCTACAAACATTGATAAGTGTCATTCTGACTTATGCTCAAACAAAGTTTATATTTTACTCAATCACATTGAAGTTTTTAATAAAACTTTAAATTGCAGTCAACAAGACGTAACAAACACAAAAAAATTTAAACCTATAACTCATAAGAAAAACAAATAAATAGTCAAAGGATTTATCAATATCAATATTATCATATATTTTTGTATGCCACCTGTAAAAAACAAAGCTTTTTGGGGAAAGTTTGCTTAGATACTTCACTTCTTTATCTTTCAATATTTTATCAGTATTCTTTCTGTTTACATATATTTCTATAGAATTAGAACTATAAAAATAAATTTTCGACGATAAAGTACAAATAAAAGTATTACAGACTGTATACAAAATATGCGACTGCTAAAATTGAAAAACATAAATTTTCAATATTTTATTATTATGTTATTATTTTATTGAAGAGTTTCGATGAAGACTATTACTACATTGTTATATTTTAAAGAAACGAATTTTAGCTTGTTTGCTGGTTTACGAATTCTTTGTTATGTGTCATGCTAATATAATTAATTGGAATTATTATTTATTGTATATGCTGTGCATGTTTGTCGTAAATTAGTGTATTTATAATATCCACTAATATACCGATAAATTTAATTATTATTTATTATATATACTGTGGCTATCTGTCTTAAATTCGTATACTGTAATCAATATTATATGTCGATGATTTTAATACCTGCTTTAGTGTCAGTCCTAAACTGACACTAAACCAGTTGGTGGGATTTTTAACGGGTCATTGCAGGCTTAAAAGACATCTATCATTGATGGGTGTTGAGGGAGACCCTATATGCCCAAAGTGTGGGGAGGGCGATGAAACGCCTTCCCACTTCTTGGTAGAGTGCACGGCTTTCGGTAGACTGAGACACGACGTCTGGGGGGCCGGGGAGTTGTAAGGGGAAGAGTAGTTCCCTTGAATGGACCGACATTCTGACCTACATTAGAAGGTCGGATAGGTTCGATGAGGGAAGAGGTGATGAAGCTAGTAGGGACGACAGGGGTAGGTAAAAAGGGCCCGCTTGCGGCCTACTTGCCAGGTCTTGGCCGCCCCACTGCTACTACTACTACTACTAGTGTCAGTCCACTTGATCCCATGGTTCGGTCTATAAAGTCTATTTGAGGAACCTCCACATTGAAAATTTATTTATTGAGTGTATGATTTATAGATGTGCCACTAATACTGTTAAAAGTTTAGGGATTTTTCTGAAACCCACTTCTAAAGGTCGAAGCACACTAAAATAAGCTGGTGTAAATGTCATCATGTTTCATTGTCTATAATAAATTTATAATAGGATTAAATTATTTTTAGGTAAGAAATTAACAAGTATAAATTTTACCTAAAAGAGCCAATTTCAATGAATGCTGCCGATGTATATGAATCTAGAAAATATGTTACGAACAATTCATACTATTGACATTTACTTGTTAAAATCCATATCAGATACTGTATGTTGAATAAAACATAAATGTTTTAATAAATTTTCACGAAAGCTTTAGACAATAAACATAACAATTGTTCAGATCATCACCATTTGAAAAACATTTTTTGTGTTCATCCAAGCGTTTTTTAAAATTTCGTCCAGTTTGACCAACATATACCTTATGACAAGTACTACAAGACAACTTATAAACACCAGAATTCTCATCTTTTTTATTTTTATCTGTTTTGTATTTTATAATTAAAAAAGATGAACATTCTGGTGTTGTCTCGTGATACTTGTCCCAAGGTATATGTTGGTAAATCTAGACGAAATTTGGATAAAAAAACGCTTGGATGAACACAAAAAACGTGTTCAGATGTGTTCATGTGTTTCAAATATGAAGACGCTCTACGTATGCTAATCATCTATGAGAAGAAAATGACACATTCAACAACAACTTTGCTGGGCTCCACACAGAGCTCAAAGGAAGAAAACTTACGTTATTAGAAAATTTGGAAATTAACAGATATAAAAAATCTAATAATTTACTAAATGATCAAACTGATATAAATAATTCTCCCTTACTAAACCTTTTTTTGCGCATTTAAATATATAATACAATTAAGCCGTAAACAGTTAGAGATTTCCCATTGTAAATAGGTTTATATTTCCTTAGAAGTCAATTACCTGTTCTTGATTTAATTATATTTAAGGATCACTCGTCTCTTATTGTAAGTAGTCTAGTATTTACACCTGATGACGCTAAAGTTTAGCGAAACAATTGTTATGTTTACTATATAAAGTTTTTGTGAAAAATTATTGAAACATTTATGTTTTATTCCTCTCACTATGTCAGTGATATCTTCACATCAAAGGTTCCCACCCCCTTCAAGAATATGTTTTATTCAACATGCATTATCGAATAGTTTTATTCGATAATGTATATTCGATAATGTATTCGTAATCGATATTACGAATAGTTTTAAGAATAATGTTTAATTTAAAAGAGTATTATCATGTTCCTTAGTTTAAAATTGTGAATTTCGTTAGTAATGCAAAATAGATGGCAACTGAATCTAGGTGTTTTGTACATAGATGAGTACAGAGTGGTTCAAATTGGTATGTTCTCGAGGGTTCTGATGGGCGAGCCCAGTGGTTGTTTTCGTAAAAATAACAATGGCACAAACCGTATCTCTTACCGTTTTCGAGCTACGGGGGTTTCTTGGTTTTATAGCAAAATCGAATGATACACTTTTTTCGTGCCCCTTTCAAGATATCTAAAAATAGTTTTTTACACATATTTTACAACATTTTGCAGACTTTTTAGACATACATTCATGGTATAAAAATAAATTTGATTACATTTTTTGTTTTCTTGTTTTGACAACAACTTGTGCTTTTTAATGTTAAAATGTAAATGTAATTGTAAATGTTAAAACTATTTTGAGGTATCTTGAAAGGGAAACGAGAAAAGGGTCGGTCGGTTTTGTCAAAAATCGAGAAACGTTTTCTAGCCTGAAAACGTTGAGAAATAGAGATATGCGGTTTGCGCCATTGTTATTTTTTCGAAATTGGAGCAAAGGAGCCTTGGATCAGATTTGCTCTATCTATTACAGATTGGTAACATTCGAAAACATGAATCTATTCTATTTGATCTGTACTATTTGAACACCCTACTTAAATTTCCAAAATTTTATTTTAATTGCTAGTCACGTCATGTCATGTCATAACGGCGACCCTTTTCATCGGAGCCAAACATAGAGAACTATATTTTCTATGTTACGTTAACTACCTACTATGCATATAAAATTTGGTCATGTATACTATCACATTTTTCTGTTCTATTTATAAATTAAATATTTACCATCATTTAGTAATAATAGGTGTATATTATAATGCTCTAATTTTAATTAACAATATAGCTTCACTGAAATTAGCAGAAACGTTACGTGACAGATTAATTGAAATTTTTTTGCTGTTTGTTATAAAATATAAGTAACCGTGACGAAGTTATGCAAGAATATTACAACAAAATGTGTCATCATATATACCTTCGGTTAATTGTATTGCAAATTGTGAAACTCAGAACATTTCATATATTTTTTTAATATCGATGTCAGACCTAAAGGAGGAAGGCATAATATAATATAGGTATTCTCAAACTTTATGTAATAACTATAAAAATGGATAGATTTATTTATACTGCAGTGCATAATATGCACTTAGGATAATATACTAGTATATACCTATATATCATTTTACGTTTTCTTAAAAGAATAAATATTTACCTTACATTTGCATAGAAATGGTATCTAAATTGAAAAATCGGTAATTATTAACAAAGTACGCAGAACTATGTACAACCATGTTCTTAAAACAAGTGAAAGGAGATTGAATTGAAATATTTCCCTTCTATATGATTCGTCTACATATCTACTCATGGTAACTCGATGAAGAAACAATGCTTGCGCGACATAAAGTTTATACGAATATCAAAATTATTCTATCGATTATTTAATTTACTGTATGTATTAAAATATTAATTTAGACATATATTTATAACTAGTAAATATTATATCGTATATTTTTTATTTTATCAGCTTATTTAACTGTTTATATCTTAGTTTAAAAAAAGTTAAGTAATCGATAAATTGTAATTAATCGATTAGTTAATAATAATTATATAATTATATATTATCTTTACTAATTTTTAAAGACAATAAGTTGAGGTTGTATGAAGATATTCCGTTGGAATTTAATGTTGGGCGGTGCATATGGCACGCAAAGTAGTTGTTTTAGACATATCTTAATAATAATAAGGGTATTCCTTTGCATATCTAGGATTAAAGGTAACGAGGAACGTTAAAAACTTTATTGAATCATAATATTTGATAATTTCATTAGAAACTAGAAATTCTTGTTTATTATTATTTATTGACCTAGGAATAGTTGTTTTTATATATACCCGTCAGTATCTTTTAAATTTATTTTATGAAGATAGTTAATTTGTGACCAAACAAAAAAGTAGTACGGAATATATATAGGTAGGTATAGTAGCTTTTTATGGAAAAAACCATACAATTTTGAATAACTCGCTATAGAGAATGTTGCAACAAAATTATATACCTATATTTTTTCGCTATATGGTTATTAGTACTGCCAAAATATATGTTAATAGAATTTCAAAATTTGCATTGAAAATTCCAGATATTCTGCGATATTATAATTTAAAAAAACTGCCAGTCTCTGAAACTTGTTACTATTGTAAATAAAATATTGTAAATAGGTATACTTAATGTAAATTTCATTATAAATTATCTATAATTTTTTATAAATGTACTTAAATGCAAAATCATTTGAAACTTCCATGCACAAAATATATCTTGTAATATCGTTTGTCAACAGTAATTGTAATAGTAACACTTGTGCAGAAAATTCCCATTGTGTTTAAGCATTTGTGCTGGGCATATACACGGTGCTTCAAAAGTATTTTAATTAAACTTTGATATTACTTTTAGCAGCATGCGTGACATTTAAAAAACATATTTTAGAGACTTCATGTAACATCGAAAGTGTGCATCAACTGTCTTATTTGAAATGGGACACCTCGTATAATATTTTTAAATTTTTATATTTCTTGTGTAATTTTAAACATATTTCATATAATCTTCCCTATGGTTTTCCATATATCTCTTATTATACTTCTTGTAATCCAAATTCAATAATGTTAATTTTTTAGACCATACTCGTTCAACTTGCAATTGATAAACTACTTTCAAGCCGTCCATTTGTTTTACCTGTCATCTTTATATCGAATTATAAATTAGGATGTTTTGATAAATAAATTAAATAGTTTTCAATTATTTTAAAATATTAATTATTAGTAAAAATATTTACAAAAACTTTATCTTGATCACGTGTTGTCAAATTTCCTAATGGATTTGTCAAAAGATAGTTTTTAGTTGGAGTATCTAAAACACTATCTTTTCGTAACTTGTTGCAAGAAAATTTTTCATGTCATGTCAACATTTCTTTAATCTTAATATCGAAGGTTTATTTAGACATAATATCACATATCTGTCCACCCAAAAATAATGACAGCTGCTAAGGTTCTGTAATAATTGACATCCATATTACGTTTTCAATGTACAGGGTGTCCAAAATAAGATCCTCAGTCCCCTTATCTCAGAAAGTATAAAAAATGTTAAATACGAAAGTTTTTTGTTTTTACCTGAATTTTTCATTTTTATAACTTTCTTGAATACAGGTTGTTCAGTTTCTCTGATCCAGGCATCAACTTTCTTTTTTTAAATGGGACACCCTATATTCAATTACGTTTTTGAACTCTCATTAAAATTCTAGGTCGACATTGTTAAGAGTACCCTATACCTATCATTTACCGTTAGGAAGATATTAGCATTTAAAGAAAAAAATCTGTAAAAAACACCTGCTTAAAAAATCTCGGCAAAACAAATAAGACATCCAAAAAAAGCTAAATAGGGTTTATTTCGTAGACAATTAGACTCAGAAATTACTTCTATGGATCGATATTACCTAATATACAGGGTGTTTTTGACAGATGGCTCAAACTCCAGAACTCCATATGTTAAAACTCCAGAAAATCGAAAATCTCTTATGGAACACCCTGTGTATTATTATATTTTTGGATTCTCTATTAAATTTTAACCTTACTCTATATAACGCTCCCTATTCTTATTTTGCTTAGTTTTCAAGATATTGACGAAAATGTTTGGTGCGCTATTTATAAGAGCCACATTTTAGTCCCTGTCTTTCTTGGCCAATATTTAAATTGTCCCAGGTACCTTAGGTAAAATATCAGGAAATGGCATTCATTACAAACTTGCATTTTACCTTTATTGGATGCCGAAGAAGATGCTAATCAGATCATCTAGCAGATGAATAGATTAGCATCTACAATAGAATGTAAAGAATTTTATTAAGAACTATTTTGTGGAATGGATAGGGCCAAACGGGAATATCCCATGGCCGCCGAGGATCCCAGATTTAACTCCACTTGATAACTTTTTATGGGGTACATTGAAAGCCTGAGTTTATCAAATTCAAAATAATAATGTTGATGATTTAAAGATTAAAATCAGGAAGGAAATTGAAGCGCTCAATCAAAGTGATTGCGCTGTAAGAAAACTAGCAGTTATATGTATACACAACATGCATGGCTGAAAATTGAGGACATATAGGACACTTGATTTAATTTATTATTTTTATTGTTATTTGTTGATTATTGTTAGTTTTAATGAGGTAATATCGATCCATAGAAGTAATTTCTGATTCTAATTGTCTACGAAATAAACCCTATTCAGCTTTTTTTTGGATGTCTTATTTGTTTTTCCGAGATTTTTTGAGCAGATGTTTTTTACAGTTTTTTTTCTTTAAATGCCAATATCTTCATAACGGTAAATGATAGGTATAGGGTACTCTTAACAATATCGACCTAGAATTTTAATGAGAGTTCAAAAACGTAATTAAATATAGGGTGTCCCATTTAAAAAAATAAAGTTGATGCCTGGATCAGAGAAACTGAACAACCTGTATTCAAGAAAGTTATAAAAATGAAAAATTCAGGTAAAAACAAAAAACTTTCGTATTTAACATTTTTCTCTACCTTTTATACTTTCTGAGATAAGGGGATAGAGGATCTTATTTTAGACACCCTGTACATGAATATCAGCAAGTAGATAATGAAAAACAAATATTACGTATACCTATAATTTTTCAATTTCGGGTGATAATACTTTCTTAAAATTATATATAACTGTTACTGAACAAAAAGGCTAAATTATCATAATATTTTGGTTCAGTTGGAATAAAAAATTCAAAAATTGCATCGTCAAATTGGTTATTTTGGAAATAGGGAAGGACAATTTCTAAAGATTTCGGGATGCTGTAAAAGGCAATCACTATATATTTTGTAAATGAGGAGTAACTAATTTCTACATGATATATATTATATAGGTAATAAGAGTTAGGCAAAGTTTCAATTTAGTGATCTGATAAATAATAGAACAAAGTAAGTTTGAGACTTAGCCACTGGAAGACTGGTTTTTATATTTATTATTGAAATTTAAACCTTCAAATAATTTGTTTTATAATTATGATGATGAAATGCAACTATCTAATTACTTATTTTTATGAAAAAGTTCAGTTAATAGTTGTAAAGTATATCTTAATGACATTGGGTGGATATTAAATTGGTAACAGATGCGGAATGAAAATCCAAAGCAACTGGTCTGCAGATTAAAGACAAGACAGTAGAAATAGAGGAGTCAAGTACACCATGGATATGATATACTGGGTGTCAACAACATTACTAGTCAGCCTGTCATTATATTATGAAGGAATATATCGGAAGTTGTATTGTTGATTTCGACAGTTTTTGAGTGGTTGACTATCGCTTCTGTTGTAACCGAAAACACTATCAACTTTGTTATTTTTAATGAAACACGCTATATATTTTCATTGATCAAACTGTCCATTTTTCTAGATAGGTACTGATTTATGGAAAGTTCTAAACATAAAAAATGTACCATATCCTCTACCTATCTGATTATTTTCGAGTAAATAGCGATAGAAAATGTCAAAATTATACCGTTTTGACATACAAAAATTAATGTAGGAAACATTTAATGTAGGTATTTAAGTTTATTTTTGAGGTGTTAAGAAGTTCATAAAAAAATGTCTAAATAATTCGACTGATCCAAGATTGCTACAAACACTGACTTTCAGGCACATATTTTTTCAATAAAATCAAAGGAGTGCCCTATACCTCTTAATTCAACCTTAATTCTTAATACTCTACCCATTTCTACACGCTCTTTGCTTTTACTACCTTGAAAAGTTGATAATTTTTGATATACCAGTCTTCGAATATTTATGGAAAGATGATAATTTCAACCGTCAATTTCCCGAAAACTGTCAGAGAATAAAATAGTGATGGCGAACCTTTTTTGAAATGTGGGTTCAATTTTGTTTATTATTTTTTTAATAGTAGCCCGTAGGTCACTAACATCACTGGCATCACTTGGCATCACGTCCAGTGGCATCACTTGGAAAGGGAGGCAGGGTGAACTAAAAAGGGTACCAATAATTCGAAAACACCGAAAATTTGTTAGCAGAAAAAGTTTACCCTTTTTTGGTTTTCATTTTAATATCCAAAGAGGTTTACCTTTTATTTTTGTGTTAAAAGTGAAGAGCGAAAAATAAGGGTCGACGTCAAAAAATTAATATCAATGGGGTGATACGACTAAGGATGAGAGTAAGATTTTCTTATGTTTCAGATTTCACCCGGAACAAGCGTAGAGGGCTGGCTACGAAGCGACTTACCTGGCATAAAGCTAAAGGGCAAGTTGGCTCCTTTAGAGGTGCACTCCGGACCTACCTCCAAACCACCACCCAGGACGGGAGCGGCACTTGCCGCCCCCACCCGAGACATACTACCTCCGGTGGGTTAGACATGCAGGAGAAGAAAGAGGAGAAGACAGCAGAGCACTAGAAGATCCTACCTAGCCTGCAGGTTAGGGACAGGAGATCCCACGACTCGCCCACATCTATCACTTTTTGTAATCGGGGTTGGTGAAGGATGGGGTACACCTCTACGAAGCAGTCCATGCCTTCAGCGATGGGGAGGGTAAAGTGCAATAATCCCGTTCGGCCCCAAACCATCCCAGGACATGACGCGACGGTCAATGTATATTGGCGGGGTGATTCGATAGAAAATCCTTTACCACGTCCACTTGAAAAATTTTTTTTTATAAATTAAACATTAGGCATTTATTCTTTCATTTTTTAATATTCTCGATTGTCTGTTCTCTCTTTTATGATATAAAAAATAAATTTATAAAAGTCAACGTGTGGGTCATTTAAAAAGCTAAAATCATTCTTCATAAGAAAATGACTTAAAATAAAACATGAAATCTAATCTAATTTCATCTAATCTAATGACTGAAGCTACTCTTGTTGACAGCCGGTATAGTATAACTTTAAATACAAATATAAAGGAAGTGAAAAAATAAAGAAGAACCCTAAAGATTAAAGAAGATAATGTAATATAAATATTACATTATTTCTGCTATAGTTTAAACACACCTTATTTAATTTGAACTGTAGTATAAATGAAATACAACCACATACAAGAGATATATGCAACAAAATTATGGAATGCGTTCGACATACATATTCACAAGAAACAGTATAAAATAATTACATACATTACAAATCATACGTATGATTTGTTAGAAAATAATTAAGTTAAAAGAAAACTATGTCGATGTCTGAATGTCTTTCCTAAGTAATAATAGGCTGGTAAAATATTAATTATTTTTTCATTAAAAGGTACAAACTGTGCGTTTTCTAAACATATGGCATGAAACAGAAATTAGCATGAGAAAGTTATTTAGATTATTCGAATAATGACTATAATCTAGTTTACTATAATAATTAATGTTCTTTTCACCAAAATGGAAATAAAAATGTTGAAATGTGTATAATAAATGTATGTCGGTTTTAAGTTCTTTCCATTTTCAAGTCATTAGTAGACAATCAATATTATTGTCACATAATTGCATAAGGAGGTACCGAAGTATTTCAAAATATGTAGAAATAATTACCATTAATTTATACTATTGAGCAAACTGGAACGGAGATAGATACATATTTATACCATGTTGGTAAAACATTGACTGGGCATAATATAACGATTGTTTAAAAAATGCACTAAATTTATAAATGAATTACTGTTATGTAATATAGATAAATATTCTGACTGTTGCATTTGAAGGCTTCATTACATTTTTAGTAGTTAAACTGGATGGGGTCTGAAGACAGGAACGTACCCAAAAGCGAAACGAAATTTTTCTCTGAGAGAAGAGAATCTTCTCTTTTCTCTCTTCTCTCTTTTCTCTTCTCTCTTTGTCTCCTGGCCGGCGCATTTGCTATTTCTGTACAGAACCCCAAATAAAAATTTGTTCACTTTGGAAACAAAGACAGAAGATATTAGTATATGATAGTTGAATAAGGAGAAATAACATAATACTCGAAAAATTGCTCCTAATTCGTTATTTACGGGGGAACGCAGCTCACGCAGTCATCGGAGAGTGGTGATGGTAACCATCGGAGTGGGCATATGCCAGATTATCAATCCAAGTAACCAATTTACTTACGGAGGCCGAACCAGTTAGGTTAGATCTTGCCACTACTGGAGGATTTGCCACTCAGCCCAGGTCAAGAGCGTTGCTTTGGCAGTACTCGAGGATATGCCAAGCACCGGTTCTGGTCCGACAAATTCAGAAGCTGCATCCTCCTTGGCTAGAGAGTCGGCTGCTTTATTCATTTTGACCAGAGTTACTATATTTTTCCCGCTCAAATGAGCGAGCGTCTGCTGACATCTCCATACCGGTTTGAGTAGCAACGGTAGGAACCAAGAGCTTTAAGAGCTGCTTGGCTGCCCAAGAATATTTTTATCGATTTCCGCGTAAGTTGCGTTTGTACCAGCCTCTATACACACAATTCGATGGCATAGATTTCTGCCTGAAATTTAATTGCATAACTGCCAAGGGATGAGGCCGAACCATTACTTAGACTATAATGTGCAGATTGAAAATAAATGAGGTTCATTGATAACCATTCTATAACAATAAGATCACTAGAAAAATAGTAAAATAAGATTGGAGTGTGGCTAGACTCAGTCAATAATTTATAGAAAAGAAACATAATTAAGATCATCCCAAGGGTGAAAGTACTAGGTTATGTAGGCATGATGGTTTCGTCATTTGTTAGGGTTTGTTATATATTCTCGGTGATGGGTTTGTTTCATAGTAGGAGAACATTTAGAATTCCGTGATGGCGTCAGCGAACAAATGATGGCAGTTTTCTTTGAGAACCAATCTCTAGGTGTTTTCAAGCTTTTTGCAAGTGTGCCCGGCATATAGAATTAGTTAAGTCATGGAAATGACCGACAAAGTAATCGTTAATATATTAGTTTTGATGGAGCAATTTAAATTTATTAAAATTAAAAACAATTAAAATAATTACAAAAGCTGCTTTTAATATATTCAAAATATGGTGCAAATATTTTTCATAAGTTTTGTAGGAACGTTATTTTCAAAACTTTTTGTACATTGAATTTAATTTTTTAGTTTATCAAAGCTTTTAATAATTTTAGGTATTTAATTTTCAACTAGGTGTTAGACGTTTTATAAACTTTACATTAAACAACAACATTAAGCTTATAAAACAATATTTGTTCCAAAACTCTTCGAGAATGTTCTTATAACAGTAATACATATATGCAAAATTGATAAAGTCTTTATAGAAATATCGAGTCCTACAAAACTTCACCCAACAAAGTAACTTAGAAACAAGGTTTTAGAAGATCTGCTAAATAGTACCTATTATAGTCTAGTTCTGTAAATATTCTCTGAGCCATTAAAGAGTAACAAAAATCTATATATCTACAGGTACGATATTTTTATAAGCGTTTTGGTAATTTTCACTTTTAGATATTTTTAGTTGGTCCTATTAAATACTGATTATATGATTTTTAAATTGTATTCCAAAAAGAAAATTAGTTACTTTTGATTATGGGAATATGCTAGAAAGAGAATGTCGAATATCGTCTTTTTCCAACACATCGGTCTTATGGCTCACATTTTTGGGCATATTGCGGTTATTATTAGAGATAGACCCATAAAACGCCATACCGTCTTATTCGTAAAAAAGTGTTATTACCAAATATGTAAAAATACAAGGTGTCAAATTTACAATTTAAAAATTATATCGATGTAAGGATTTCATTGAGTCATTTTGTAAAAAATTAAATATAGGTACTGTAATGAAGTACATTATATTTCCCCGTTATAATAATTATTTTACCTGTCTATAAGTCACCCACACAACGCCGTAAATAAAAGAACTACACCCGACATAAAGTGTATTATTTCGACGTCTGAAGTAGAAGCCAAAGGCGCGCGCATCTTTTGGTTCTCCACGCGGACATAGGAAATTTCACGCGCTAAGAGTTGAGTTGCTGAGCCGCCGTCCGAGAATCCAGCCGCACTAATACGTCACCACGAGTTCCTGTATATAGATTGGTACCATAAGTAAGTAAGAAATATTTTACAAGTATAAAAATCGGCATCGTGAAATTCTCCTAAGTATCAAAACAAATTGGGACTTGTGTATTTTTCGCCGTCTGTTTACCTGATCAAATATTTTCAGAGTCCGTAAATTGGAAATAGTGAAATTCTTCTAAGGTTAAAAATAAATTGTGACTTAGACGATTTGTCAATTAAACCGAATATTCTGCAGAGTCCACAAGAACGTGGGGACTTGTGATTATTTCCAATTTAGTAGTGTATAAGTATAAAATATACAAAGTCCGAGATTTCACTTCTGCGCATGTCCGAGGTTTTCATAGAACCATATCCAGCTAGCAGCGACTCCGTTATTCAGTCTACCACCGTCCAGCACACGAAGCAGTCCTGTGTACCACCGCTACCAGCACCAGCTAGAAGTAAGTACCGCGCAGGTCTGGACACTTGGTAAAAATTCATCACCTGCTGTCTAGATATACAAAATTATTCTAAGTCGATTAGAATAAGGTAGCTAAAGTTTTCTAAGTGGAATATATTGGTATATGTTCAAAGTCCACAATTTCACTTCTGCGCATGTCCGAGGGTTTCGTAGAGACATATCCAGCTAACAGCGATTCAGACATTCAGTCTGTGACCACGCTGCATCGAAGTAAGACCTGTCCGCCTGCACCGCTGCTACCAGAAAGTGAGTAAACAATTACAAGTCAGTAAATTCGACAAAGTGAAATTTTTCTAAGTATAAAAATCATTTTATACTTTAACAAATTGTGTCGCCAAACCCGAATATTCTTCAGAGTCCACAAGACCGTGGGGACTTGTGATTATTTCAGATTTAGTAGTGTACAGGCATAAAATATACAAAGTCCGAAATTTCACTTCTGCGCATGTCCAAGGTTTTCATAGAACCATATACAGTCACGAACGACTCAGACATTCAGTCTGTGCTCGCCTGACATCGAAGTAAGACCTGTCCGCCTACACCGCTGCCACCAGGACCTAGAGAATAGTAAGTTAGAATTTTGGCAAAGTTCACAAGCCCGTGTGGACTTGTAAATCTCGCCGATCATTGGGATACGAACCCAAAATATACCAAGTCAGGTATTTCACTTCTGCGCATGTCCGAGGTCTTGATAGAACCTCTTATACTACTGGCATCGACTCAGACAGTCAGTCTGGGACCGCACCGCATACGAGCAAGACCTGTACATCTGCACCGCTGCCTACCAGTATCCAGAGAAGTAAGTAGACTAGCACCAGTCCCCAAAAGAATTGAAACTTGGTATAATATCATCGACTTGTGTGAACGACGCCGAAAATATTACAAGTCAAAATAAGGAGCTATTGCGCAGGTACCAAAAGCTCTCCCACCAGCCGTTCCAGTACCAGCTACTAGCCGGGTCACTGATACTCAGTCTTCGCCGACCGCCCGACAGCAGCAGACGTGCCCAGGACGAACTAGTAAGGGAGTAAGCTAGACAACGAGTAGGGAATTGTCACTTGGCTATTGGACCGTATATGTTTGTGTACTAATTTTCTGTCTCTTGCAGCTCGAAGCCCGCTATAGAACAATCCGAACCACTTGACTTGTCATTCATGCAGGTGGGGACGTTGTTCAGATAGCCACTGTATTTACTAATTTTCTGTCTCTTGCAGCTCGAAGCCCGCTATAGAGCAATCCGAACCACTTGACTTGTCATTCATGCAGGTGGGGACGTTGTTCAGATAGCCACTGTATTTACTAATTTTCTGTCTCTTGCAGCTCGAAGCCCGCTATAGAGCAATCCGAACCACTTGACTTGTCATTCATGCAGGTGGGGACGTTGTTCAGATAGCCACTGTATTTACTAATTTTCTGTCTCTTGCAGCTCGAAGCCCGCTATAGAGCAATCCGAACCACTTGACTTGTCATTCATGCAGGTGGGGACGTTGTTCAGATAGCCACTGTATTTACTAATTTTCTGTCTCTTGCAGCTCGAAGCCCGCTATAGAGCAATCCGAACCACTTGACTTGTCATTCATGCAGGTGGGGACGTTGTTTAGATAGCCACTGTATTTACTAATTTTCTATCTCTCTTGCAGCTCGAAGCCGCTATAGAGCAATCCGAACCACTTGACTTGTCATTCATGCAGGTGGGGACGTTGTTCAGATAGCCACTGTATTTACTAATTTTCTGTCTCTTGCAGCTCGAAGCCCGCTATAGAACAATCCGAACCACTTGACTTGTCATTCATGCAGGTGGGGACGTTGTTCAGATAGCCCCTGTATTTAATAAGTTTCTATCTCTTTCAGCCTGAAGCCAGGTAGAAAACAATACGAACCACTTGACTTGTCATTTATGCAAGTGGGGACGTTGTTTAGTTAGCCACCGTAGTTACTAATCATACCTTTATTTCAGCACCGTGTATGTTGGAGCCCTAATCATAACTTTCATTACAGCTGATTACAACAGTTATAACGTAGACAATAGCCAAGTGTGTGAATCATCTCATAATAGTAACTTGCTTTTATTTGCTTATAACTTGCTTGCTTATAAATAACTGCTTCCTCACCTGGTATCCACGCACGACCACCGGCCGTAATTGACCTAGTAGCTTATTAACCGCTGTGTATAACTCCACGTAGCTTGTTGCCGCTCGCTTGCACTTTGTACCCCAGTGTGCTCACCTCCAGCTTGTTTACCCCGCACGTAGATATTGACTTAGTCAGAGACCACCCGTATTTTGAATAGATTTGTATAGAGTAGGTCTAGAGATAATATATGTATAAAAGGTTTATTGGTGTCTTATTATTATCTGTTGTGTGAAGTCTAATTTTCCCTATCGACCGACCTGGCGTACCGTATCTTCACTGTAGCTACCTGAGTAGTGGTGTTCCTACACTGTAACCAGGAACTGGCGCCCGAGGCAAAGTAAAAAGAGAAACCGAACCTCGGGCACTAACGTGACACTTCCTACCAGTGCAAATCGGGAAGTATCCGTCACAAATCTGGCGCCCGAGCAGGGACTTAAATAGGGAAAATTAGTGAAGATTTGCAGTTAGAGGAGCTTTCCGCAAAAGTCTGTAGGTCCCCGACTTTTGACCTAACTTGACCTAAGCTCTTCTGTCATCCACCCACCTTGTGGGGTGTCCTTTGGCACTAAACCGACTACGAGGAACCGATTCCGACCATCGCCGAACCGCTCCGATCTTTCCCGAAGGCGTTATTGGACTTTTAACGCCTGAGAAGAGTTAGAATAACGACCAGCGAGCTTTGGGGGTATTTTAAGACGACAAGGCTGGAGCTTTGCCGTCATTGACCGAACCCCCACCCGAACTTTTCCGAGTTTACCCGAACCAAACGAAGCCGTGTGGGGTATCGTTTTCAGGGTAATCGGACCCAAGGAATCGATTGCCGGTGTTGGCAGTTCGATCCGAGCAGCCGTTCTGTCTAGACGTGTCCCACAGCGAAGTACGAAGTCGAAGTCGAGAAATAAGGTGTTCAGGACGTTCTCCACAGTCGCCCGCACCTGCCAGTAAGACTTTTACCGCTTCACCGGATTTTGCCCGGAGTATTTCCTGACTCCGGTAACAAAATATACCTAGCTTGTGACCCCTCTTTTGGCACTAAACCAGATACGCAGAATCGAATACCGATAGTCTCGCAGCGATCTATTTAGCCGTTGCGAAGTGTCCTAGGAAAGCAGTTGCTACTAGGACCAGCAACTGAACACATCGTCGAAGATATCGCTGCCAAAGTAAGTACAAGTGTCTACAACCAGGAGTCAAGACTAGCCAGTGTTAGCAGCATCGGAGATACCGCTCTGATACCAGAAAATACTAGTGACCGCCTGACCGCCTGTACCTGAAGATGCCCAACGAAGAAGACCCACCGACTCTGACTATGGAGCTCAAAGACGAAGCCGCAGTTACCGACCAAGGTGATTTCCGCCTAAGCTGGATCTATAGGCTTAAGAAAGACCAGCTTGACAACGAGTTGGCAAAGTTCCGTCTAGACCTAAGTGGAACAGTAGAGGAGAAGAAACGACGCCTGGTGAAGTTTATCAAGGACGGGTGTACGTCACCACTGCCAGCCCGCCAAACAATCCCTCTATCTTTCCCCGTACCACCGCCACATGTAGACGTACCTGCCATAGCTGTACCAGTGCCCCCAGGAGCTATTACCACCTTCACCGTCAGCACAGTTTGCGAGAGGGTGCGAAAATGGAATCTGCACTTTAATGGCAAAACAGACGCTGTCGAGTTTCTAGAGAAACTCTGCGAATTCCAAGAGCACAGCGGCATTCCTACCTCCGCACTGTTGCCATCTCTATACGAGATATTCCAGGGGAATGCTTTGGCCTGGTACCGGAATAACCGAGGTTTATGGACCTGCTGGGAAGATTTCATCACCGACTTCAAACAGTTCTATCTTCCGGCTAACTACGATTCGTTCTTAGAGGAACAAATATACCACCGCCGCCAACAACTGGGAGAAGCCGGACGAGACTATGTAGTAGCTCTACAAACCCTGCTACGCCGACATGGAGGATTCTCAGATGAGAAAGCTTTGCACCGCCTCCATGGGAACCTGCGGCCAGAGTACAAGCAGTATATTCGCTTGAGCGATATACAAGGGCCCCGTGACTTAGTAAGCCGGATAGAGGAATATGAAGCTCTACAAATAGAGACTGTAGCACAGAGGAAAAGCCAACAGGCCGAGTATACACCGCCTCAGAGAGCCGCCGCTCCACCTCTACCTGAACGACCAGCCGTAGCTAGAAATCTACCGCCAATACCTCGATACACCAGGGCACCGAACACCTACAATCAGGGAAACACTGCTAGGGTAGAGACCACTCCTGCACCGCGCCCTCTACCTGTGAGAGCCCCTGAAGGCCGCCCTACAACCGCAAGCACCAGCTTTGACAGGAATGCCATCTGCTGGCGTTGTGGACAAGCTGGACACTTCCGCAGTCAATGTCGATCACCGCCTAGACTTTTCTGCTCAAGATGTGGAAAGACTGGAGTCATGACCAGAGACTGCCAGTGTCCGCGGTCGGAAAACTAGCCAGGAACTGTACCGTTACGAGGCCTGTACCGTTCCGTCCCATCAATGCCTCGGAAATCGTAACACCACCTGATCAAGACAACCGCCCGCACGTACCAGTTAGTATCCAGGACCAGACGTTCTTAGCCTTAATAGACACCGGAGCTGCGCGTTCGTACATAGGAGACCGTGTTAGCCAGTTCTGCAACGAACATGGTGTCCCAAATAATGTCACCGCTGCGCCCGCTGTCCAGTTAGCCAATGGTAACTTAGTTACTGTAGACAGGGCTTACTATGTGGATTTCCACATAGGAACAAAACGTTTTGAGGAGTGCTTAGAGCACCTACCCAACCTGGCCTCAGATTTAGTAGTGGGAATGGACATCCTGAGCAAATATGACTTTGTCATAAGTCCATCCACTGCGACGGTCCGTCTAGAAAACCAGATCGTGTCCCCAAGGCCACCGCCTGTTCAAAACCAGCTCGGAGCCATCTCTCTTTGTATCTCTGCCCAAGAAGAGAGACAGCTACAAAGTTTCCTAGATACGGAATTACCCGGCTTTGAGGATATACGAGGAACCACCGGACTTATACAGCACCACATTTACCTGACCACGCGACAGCCAATTAAGCAACGATACCGTCCTCAGAATCCCCGGATGCAAGAAGTCATCAACAAGGAAGTTGATGAGATGCTAGAGAACGGCATAATAGAACCATCCGGTAGTCCATGGAGCTCACCGGTTGTGATAGTCCGGAAAAAGGATGGAAAACCGAGGTTCTGTATTGACTTTAGGAAAGTCAATGAGGTCACCCAAAAGGACGCTTATCCGTTACCGTACATCAACGCCATACTGGACAAACTCCGCAAAGCCCGCTACATCTCAAGCCTGGACTTAAAGCAAGGATATTGGCAGATACCGCTGTCACCTGAAAGTAAGCCTGTCACCGCATTTACCGTACCAGGCCGAGGTTTGTTCCAGTTCCGAGTCATGCCGTTCGGACTTCACTCAGCACCGGCGACCTTTCAGCGACTGTTAGACCGGATTATAGGTCCCGAGTTAGAACCATATGCTTTCGCCTACCTAGACGATATCATCGTTTTAGGGGAAACTTTTGAACAACACTTGGCGAACCTACAGGAAGTATTCCGACGACTCCGCATTGCAAACCTACAACTGAACCCGGAGAAATGCAAATTCTGCCGGAAGTCATTAAAATACCTAGGCCATGTGGTTACATCCGAGGGAATCAATACAGATCCGGAAAAAGTGGAATCTATCTGTAAATTTCCTGCCCCTCGAAATGTTCGAGATGTCCGCCGCTTCCTTGGGATGTGTTCCTGGTACAGACGCTTCGTGCCCACATTCTCACAAGTAGTGGCACCACTAACTCGCCTACTACGCAAGAAACACCGTTTCCAGTGGACACAGGAACAAGAGGAAGCTTTCTCGAAATTAAAAGCCTGTCTAACTGAAGCTCCGATACTGACCTGTCCTGACTTTGAGAAACCGTTCACGCTTCAAACCGACGCGTCCGATCACGGGCTCGGTGCAGCCCTGACCCAGAACATCGAAGGATGCGATCGAGTAATTGCTTATGCAAGCCGTACACTGTCACCAGCGGAAAGGAACTATTCAGTGACGGAACGAGAATGCCTGGCTATAGTCTGGGGGATCGAGAAGATGCGCCCCTACTTGGAAGGTTACCACTTCACCGTCCTGACCGACCACCAGTCACTCAGATGGTTGCACTCGATTAAGAGTCCAACAGGCCGTCTAGCGAGGTGGAGCATATTCCTGCAGCAGTACGACTTCGAAATCAAGTACCGGAGAGGAGCTTTGAACAGAGTAGCTGATGCTCTTTCCAGACAACCGCTCGAAGGAACTACGTCCGCCACAGACACGGGAGAATTATGTATCATAACCGCTTCAGCAGACTGTTCCTGGTACACACGGAAAAAGCAAGAAGTTGAGCAAAATCCGGAAGCTTTCCCAGATTTCTGTATACGAAATAACCAGCTATTTCGTCATTTCTGGGACTCCAGTGACTTAACAGAACCAGACATGTCCGACCCATGGAAATTGTGTGTTCCAACCCCTCTTCGCCGCACCGTTCTGCAAGAAAACCATGATGTACCGGCCGCTGGACACATGGGAATTGCTAAGACGATAGCCCGCATTTCGCAACGATACTATTGGCCTGGTATGTTCCGTGATGTAGCTAAGTATGTAAGAGGGTGTCTGCAGTGCCAGCGATACAAACCATCACAGCAGCAGACTCCGGGGAAGATGCAACCGTCCAAAAATAACCAACCATGGGAAACCGTGAGCACAGATCTCGTAGGACCGCTACCCCGATCCAGTAAAGGAAATAACTACTTGGTAGTTTTTCAAGACCGCTTTACCAAGTGGATCCAGTGCCGTCCCCTACGGAGTGCTACCGCCCGCAATGTGAGCAAAGCTCTCTACGAGGAGATAATCACTCGTTTTGGGTGTCCCCGTACCGTCATCAGTGACAATGGTTCCCAATACGACAGTAAGATTTTCCGTTCTCTGCTAGCCGAATTTGGCATTCAACACCGGTTTACGCCTCCGTACACACCACAGGCTAATCCCGTTGAACGAGCCAACCGTACGATTAAAACAATGGTCGCTCAGTACTGCGAGCATGATCACCGAACCTGGGACCAATACTTGAATGACTTCCAGCTAGCCATGAATAGCTCGAAGCACGAGTCCACCGGATTTTCCCCGGCTTTCCTGAACTTTGGACGAGAGCTACAATTACCGAACACCCTCTATCGCTCCGCCCAAGAAGAACCAGGGGAACCGTCTGAAGAAAACGAGATACCACCTGCACATACCGATCGGTTAGAAAAGCTCAAGGAAGTGTATACACTAGTCCGCGTCAACTTGGCACAAGCTTTCACATCACAAAGTCGGTATTACAATCTCCGCCGCCGTGAGTGGCGTTGCCATACAGGCGACCGAGTAATGAAACGAGAAAATCCTTTGTCGTCCGCTGTCAAAGGATTTGCTGCTAAACTCGCTCCAAAATACTCGGGTCCGTACACTGTCACCGCCGTAGTATCACCAGTGGTCTACAACCTGAAATCTGATACCGGGAAGAAGCTTTCACATATCCATGTGAAAGATTTAAAACCGTATGCATCTTCGAGTGTCGAAACAATGCCTGCTGCCACCACTTAGGCACCGACCCGAAGAACCGTCTCGAAGAGTCCCGTATTACTTCGCCGATATTCTGCGAAAGTCAAGAACCCGTTCCAAAGGGACTCAGACCGAAGAAGTGCCGTAAGATCCGTTCACCCTGCTAACCCAGGAGTCATATGGAAGACTCCAGGAATCGTTATTCCGTTTATTTTTGTTACGATAGTGACACCCGTCACCATAGGATGTTTAATTTTTTTTTGGGGTTTTGAATATTAACTTGATGAGAAACATGTAAGTTAACCGTTAGGATAGTTAGTTTTCATTTTTTTGAAGGTGTACATATCCTCAGATAAAGTTCACGTAACCGCCGGAGGATATGCGCCTTGTAGAATAATTCTTTTCAGTTAGGGAAAAAGAAAAATGATTATTTCATGCTCATTTTTTTTACGAAGTAAGAGGGGGGTGTAATGAAGTACATTATATTTCCCCGTTATAATAATTATTTTACCTGTCTATAAGTCACCCACACAACGCCGTAAATAAAAGAACTACACCCGACATAAAGTGTATTATTTCGACGTCTGAAGTAGAAGCCAAAGGCGCGCGCATCTTTTGGTTCTCCACGCGGACATAGGAAATTTCACGCGCTAAGAGTTGAGTTGCTGAGCCGCCGTCCGAGAATCCAGCCGCACTAATACGTCACCACGAGTTCCTGTATATAGATTGGTACCATAAGTAAATAAGAAATATTTTACAAGTATAAAAATCGGCATCGTGAAATTCTCCTAAGTATCAAAACAAATTGGGACTTGTGTATTTTTCGCCGTCTGTTTACCTGATCAAATATTTTCAGAGTCCGTAAATTGGAAATAGTGAAATTCTTCTAAGGTTAAAAA
This sequence comes from Pogonocherus hispidulus, assembly GCA_963924545.1. NCBI lineage: Eukaryota > Metazoa > Arthropoda > Insecta > Coleoptera > Cerambycidae > Pogonocherus > Pogonocherus hispidulus. The sequence continues at coordinate 34,534,041 of OZ004697.1, read as the reverse complement.
TAAATTGTGACTTAGACGATTTGTCAATTAAACCGAATATTCTGCAGAGTCCACAAGAACGTGGGGACTTGTGATTATTTCCAATTTAGTAGTGTATAAGTATAAAATATACAAAGTCCGAGATTTCACTTCTGCGCATGTCCGAGGTTTTCATAGAACCATATCCAGCTAGCAGCGACTCCGTTATTCAGTCTACCACCGTCCAGCACACGAAGCAGTCCTGTGTACCACCGCTACCAGCACCAGCTAGAAGTAAGTACCGCGCAGGTCTGGACACTTGGTAAAAATTCATCACCTGCTGTCTAGATATACAAAATTATTCTAAGTCGATTAGAATAAGGTAGCTAAAGTTTTCTAAGTGGAATATATTGGTATATGTTCAAAGTCCACAATTTCACTTCTGCGCATGTCCGAGGGTTTCGTAGAGACATATCCAGCTAACAGCGATTCAGACATTCAGTCTGTGACCACGCTGCATCGAAGTAAGACCTGTCCGCCTGCACCGCTGCTACCAGAAAGTGAGTAAACAATTACAAGTCAGTAAATTCGACAAAGTGAAATTTTTCTAAGTATAAAAATCATTTTATACTTTAACAAATTTTGTCGCCAAACCCGAATATTCTTCAGAGTCCACAAGACCGTGGGGACTTGTGATTATTTCAGATTTAGTAGTGTACAGGCATAAAATATACAAAGTCCGAAATTTCACTTCTGCGCATGTCCAAGGTTTTCATAGAACCATATACAGTCACGAACGACTCAGACATTCAGTCTGTGCTCGCCTGACATCGAAGTAAGACCTGTCCGCCTACACCGCTGCCACCAGGACCTAGAGAATAGTAAGTTAGAATTTTGGCAAAGTTCACAAGCCCGTGTGGACTTGTAAATCTCGCCGATCATTGGGATACGAACCCAAAATATACCAAGTCAGGTATTTCACTTCTGCGCATGTCCGAGGTCTTGATAGAACCTCTTATACTACTGGCATCGACTCAGACAGTCAGTCTGGGACCGCACCGCATACGAGCAAGACCTGTACATCTGCACCGCTGCCTACCAGTATCCAGAGAAGTAAGTAGACTAGCACCAGTCCCCAAAAGAATTGAAACTTGGTATAATATCATCGACTTGTGTGAACGACGCCGAAAATATTACAAGTCAAAATAAGGAGCTATTGCGCAGGTACCAAAAGCTCTCCCACCAGCCGTTCCAGTACCAGCTACTAGCCGGGTCACTGATACTCAGTCTTCGCCGACCGCCCGACAGCAGCAGACGTGCCCAGGACGAACTAGTAAGGGAGTAAGCTAGACAACGAGTAGGGAATTGTCACTTGGCTATTGGACCGTATATGTTTGTGTACTAATTTTCTGTCTCTTGCAGCTCGAAGCCCGCTATAGAACAATCCGAACCACTTGACTTGTCATTCATGCAGGTGGGGACGTTGTTCAGATAGCCACTGTATTTACTAATTTTCTGTCTCTTGCAGCTCGAAGCCCGCTATAGAGCAATCCGAACCACTTGACTTGTCATTCATGCAGGTGGGGACGTTGTTCAGATAGCCACTGTATTTACTAATTTTCTGTCTCTTGCAGCTCGAAGCCCGCTATAGAGCAATCCGAACCACTTGACTTGTCATTCATGCAGGTGGGGACGTTGTTCAGATAGCCACTGTATTTACTAATTTTCTGTCTCTTGCAGCTCGAAGCCCGCTATAGAGCAATCCGAACCACTTGACTTGTCATTCATGCAGGTGGGGACGTTGTTCAGATAGCCACTGTATTTACTAATTTTCTGTCTCTTGCAGCTCGAAGCCCGCTATAGAGCAATCCGAACCACTTGACTTGTCATTCATGCAGGTGGGGACGTTGTTTAGATAGCCACTGTATTTACTAATTTTCTATCTCTCTTGCAGCTCGAAGCCGCTATAGAGCAATCCGAACCACTTGACTTGTCATTCATGCAGGTGGGGACGTTGTTCAGATAGCCACTGTATTTACTAATTTTCTGTCTCTTGCAGCTCGAAGCCCGCTATAGAACAATCCGAACCACTTGACTTGTCATTCATGCAGGTGGGGACGTTGTTCAGATAGCCCCTGTATTTAATAAGTTTCTATCTCTTTCAGCCTGAAGCCAGGTAGAAAACAATACGAACCACTTGACTTGTCATTTATGCAAGTGGGGACGTTGTTTAGTTAGCCACCGTAGTTACTAATCATACCTTTATTTCAGCACCGTGTATGTTGGAGCCCTAATCATAACTTTCATTACAGCTGATTACAACAGTTATAACGTAGACAATAGCCAAGTGTGTGAATCATCTCATAATAGTAACTTGCTTTTATTTGCTTATAACTTGCTTGCTTATAAATAACTGCTTCCTCACCTGGTATCCACGCACGACCACCGGCCGTAATTGACCTAGTAGCTTATTAACCGCTGTGTATAACTCCACGTAGCTTGTTGCCGCTCGCTTGCACTTTGTACCCCAGTGTGCTCACCTCCAGCTTGTTTACCCCGCACGTAGATATTGACTTAGTCAGAGACCACCCGTATTTTGAATAGATTTGTATAGAGTAGGTCTAGAGATAATATATGTATAAAAGGTTTATTGGTGTCTTATTATTATCTGTTGTGTGAAGTCTAATTTTCCCTATCGACCGACCTGGCGTACCGTATCTTCACTGTAGCTACCTGAGTAGTGGTGTTCCTACACTGTAACCAGGAACTGGCGCCCGAGGCAAAGTAAAAAGAGAAACCGAACCTCGGGCACTAACGTGACACTTCCTACCAGTGCAAATCGGGAAGTATCCGTCACAGTACGTTAAATAAGGGCAAAAATAAAACATAATCGACAGGTCCGAACGATTTTGAAAAAATGGGTATGTATAAAATAACTAATTTATCCACTACTTTAAGAAAGCACCGTATATGCATGCAGGTTTTATTAAATAACATACCACTTGGGAGGCAATAGTTTCTTATTAAAAAACATGAGTAATAATGCGTGAAATGGGCAATTTCAAGAACAAGGCGTATGAAATTAATCAAATATCACTATTTCGCAAACAATTATTAAAATTGTTTTATATGCAGACCATTAGCTGATATGAAAAGTGCAATGTGTGTAATTTCAATGTAAAAAATGACCTGGTAAATTAACAATGATAGGTGTTTCATCAGATATTAATATTTAAAATTGACAATAACTTATTGTTGCTATTTAATATTGTCTTGTGTAATATTTTACTAGGTATAGTTATTGTTCTTTGCTTTAGTTACTCTATATATCTCAATTTAAATGCCAGCCCCTTTATAAAAGTACACCCCCCCAGCAATTAATCTTGGGATACCCTATTCAACAACTCTTTCTTTTTGGTGATATTTATTACAAATCATTTCTTTTTAATACTATGAAATATGAAAATATTAGTTATATAAGTATCAATTAAAAATATTATTTAGAATTAATACATTTTTATACAAAAAAAATATGTATTAATATCTACACTAAAATAATTTTTTTAAAATGTCTAGTAATTATTTTTTTGTTATTTTGTACCAGTTATCCTTGATCTGCTTCCAGCGTCGTCAATCACTTGCATGGGAAGACGTTCCGTTATCCAAAAAGTGTTAAATTATAAGAAACATGTGATAAACTCGAAATAAGAATAACGTCATAAATAATCCACGTTATTTGCCAGAAATATAAAAAATATATACAATTTTGATGTACCTCAGTATAGCTTACACTAGTGTGATTTAGTGTGATTACATAATTACAAGGAAACAAATGTTTTTGACCCTTTAACGTCATATAACTAATTTTGAATCTGATAACGTGCAACGCTTGGATTCTTGTTTCGAGTATAATAAAAAATGTTAAAAATAAATTTAATGTCAATGTTGTCAGTTTGTAGATTACTTACAAGCTCAAAAATGTTAAATTCTGTAAGACTATTACCCAAAAACAGGAACCCGATTGAAATTGAATTAAAAATATACCAAGAGATTCTCCAAATCCAGTGGTACGCTGGTACAGGGTGATGTTTGATTTTTTAAATTTAATACCCTCTATCAGAATCGAAAATCGCATTCCTCACTTGCTTCTAATTTTAACGATATATAATTTCATATATCCGTCTCATTCAGACACAGAGTGTTCCATTTGAAAAATCACTCTTTATATAATTGAATTTGGAGATGACAGTTTTTTCAATGTGTCGTCTAAAATATTCCTGAAGAATGATTTAACAGAGTTTTTGAAATCTTCGATTCGATCCACAAATGGCCAAGTTATACAGCGGGTTAAATTTATGCTAAATCACTCTTATATACCTATACAGGGTGTTCCACGTAGACCTTCCATTAGACGTTTCTAGGATACTATACCTACTGGAATTCTGAAAATTTATATACGGGGGTTTCTCACAATTTTCTATCGATTAAAAATATTGCAGGTGACGTCATGCTTCCGGTTCTAACGGAAGTAAACATTAACTCGCTTATTTCAAATGAAATGTACTATTTTTTATTTCATTTTTGGATTCTATCTCAAATTTAAAGGTAAGGTTTATAAGAATAAATATTTAAATTTTTTTGTTTCACAGCCAACCTGCAGCTGACTGTAGAATCATTTTCGTTGCAGTAATAATGTCCAAATATCTTCAAATCAGTGGAATGAGGTATAGGGCATACCCATCGAAAGAGAATTAAAAGCTACATCCATTATCATTAACATAGGGTGTTGTATTTAAAATAAACGAGTTATTGAACTTTCAATTTGACATAATTGGTCGGTGTTTTTTCGACGCCCTGTGTACCTTGCATCAACTATCAAATACTACAAATGTTTAACCTTTTAGTATTTCTCGTCTAGAAACCCTCTAGATTAAAAACTAGAAGAGATAGAACCGATTAAGCGTCAGTATGTTTTTCCTAAAATTTTTGAAAAATTCGAAATATCTCAGAAACGAATAAGTTTAGGATAGGGTGTTCTTATGAAACTAAATTTGACGTAGAATCGAATAATGAAATAAAAAATAGTTCATTCTATTTGAAAGAAGCGAGTTGATGTCTACTTCCGTTAGAACCGGAAGTGTGACATCATCGGCAATATATTTAATCGATAGAAAATTGTGAGAAACCCCCGTATATAAATTTTCAGAATTCCACTACGCGTTGTATTCTAGAAACGTCTAATGGAAGGTTTATATGGTACACCCTGTATTCGTTACTATTACAGATGGGAATATCGACACCTATATCACTACATTCGTGATAAAACACTAACAAAATAATGTCAAAATGTACAGGCTCTTCTTTTAAAAAAAATAAACATCACCCTGTATATAATTAGATTTGGAGGTGACGATTTTTTCAATATGGCGTCTAAAATAATCGAGAAGGATGATTTGACGCGGTTATTAAAATTTTGAAATCCGTCCAGAAATAGTTACGTTACAAGGTGAATCATCTGTGCACCTTATATAACTGTTCAAAAATTGGATAATCTGCACGTGCTATATTTGCAGAAGTCAGGATTGATTAATATTCTGTGAGAAATTTTAGATGTCTGAATCAAAATACTGGTTTGAACATCTAAAGTATCTACAAATTATTATAATCTGATTATAGAACACCTTCTCCAACATATAAAATTTGTTATTCATTTCGCATCAAACAATTTACATTTTTAGATCATCCTACATGTTCTTATGTTATTTATACAAATTTATTGTGTTCGGAATATTCGTAGGCAGGTAAGTGTAACTAAGGTTTTGTAAGTAGCTGAATGTACAACAGAGCAGTCCATTCTTTATGGGAATTCAGGGTAACTCAAAAAGTGTAAAAACTTTTACACTTTTTACACGGGCAAATTAATTGGACAGTTTCGACCTACTTTTTCAAGGCCACGTTGATGGTCAAGATCAGATCAATTCTATTGTCACATGTTTGCGAATCAATGTGAAATCAATGTATCGAATTTCAAAATCATCCTGTAATTTTGGAATGTTGCCTATTTCAACAAGACCCTGTATGTTTCTTATTTTGAGAGATATAGAAAAAGTGTAAATAACAAATATTGAAAAGTACTTAATTGGAATGCAGTGTAGTAGTTAAATTTTTTCCATCTACTTTTATTTTTGAGCATCGGAATAAGCTTAAGTTTTTTTAAATGCGATACTCTGCATATTTTTCCTTATTAATGAGTAGCTTCATCATCTTAATTATAACAGTATATTAATAGTAAGGGTATATTTAAATAGTTACGTCTGTAGTCTAATATTTATTTCCACTTTTAATTGACAATATAAAAATTCTTGTTCATTTATTAATATTTTTTTAATTTTCATTTATATTTTTTTAATATTGACCATAATGCGAGTCAATTTCAATATTTATTGTAGTTTTGTAAATATTTTATATTATTATTATTTATTTTTTTGTTCATCTAATCTGGTTTTTCAGGAACTGTTGAAAATGTCATGTAGTAGTAAGGAGTAAACAATAATTTTACAATTAAATTTCGTTTTTATTAAGATGACATCTTAAAATATTAAGAAACGAACAAAAATTTTTATATTGTTGGGGATTGTACAATCACCTTAGAAAACTCATCTCATATCTCAAACACTCGCTTCCGCACCGTATCTATAACATAATCAGTCTCATACTGAAACAATAACTTGAAACGACTATACAGGGTGTCCACCTAGTGCGCGTAAGTCCAATATCTGGGTTAATAAAAGAGATAACTTAATTTTTTTTTCTACAGGGTTGTCTAATATCCCGAGCTGCACAAAATGAAAATATATTTACATATTCAGGGTGTTCAGTTTTTCCTGGACAGGTACCAACTTCGTTTTTCTAAATGGAAATATATATTTTTTATTGCTTTTTCGAAATAAACCCTTGATTTTAGTAGGACTTTCAGCAGCCTTCCCTATACCTAACTTAAACTGTTTTTGAAATATTGACCGGTGAATATTGACATTTTTGCAACTTTGACACCCTGTAAAATCTAAACGGTTTGAGATCAAGCAAAACGGTTTGCACATTCCTATCTTAACTTTTCATAAGCTATCGTTTGGTACTAATTTCAGAATTATCCAAAAATTTAAAATTTTCTGAAAATTTTGAAAATTTTTTATTCCTGTATAAATTTGAAATTAGTATCAAACGATAGCTTATGAAAAGTTAAGATAGGAATGTGCAAACCGTTTTGCTTGATCTCAAACCGTTTAGATTTTATAGGGTGTCAAAGTTGCAAAAATGTCAATATTCACCCGTCAATATTTCAAAAACAGTTTAAGTTAGGTATAGGGAAGGCTGATGAAAGTCCTACTAAAATCAAGGGTTTAGTTCGAAAAAGCAATAAAAAATATATATTTCCATTTAGAAAAACGAAGTTGGTACCTGTCCAGGAAAAACTGAACACCCTGAATATGTAAATATATTTTCATTTTGTGCAGCTCGGGATATTAGACAACCCTGTAGAAAAAAAAATTAAGTTATCTCTTTTATTAACCCAGATATTGGACTTACGCGCACTAGGTGGACACCCTGTATACATATAAGCACGGATGTAGTAGCTACCCAACATACATTTCTATGATCTGATCTTTACTGATAAGAGATATATTATCGAGCTTCCATGTTATCATTTTTTATCACAAAGCTACAAGTATTATTATTAAATTGTTTTCCTCCAAACTGTTTTCTAATTCATATATTATCTATTCTATACAGAATTATTAGACTGTTGTAGTTAAGAAATAAATTACCTTTCTTGATAACCTAATGAGGGGGAGGGGGAAATCATAATTAGACCCCTACGTATCAGACTTCAATAAATCGAAACGTTAACACTCTTCGTTGCTTAGAATAACTGACATAATGTCCTATAAAGTAAGGCAATTTTTAGAGGAGTTTTATTAATAAACTAATTTTTTTGCTCGTGATAGAACAAAAGCAAATTATGTTATATAAAAAATATATTAATATACAACCCTGACTTCGTTTTAGAGAATGTATTTTGACGGGCCCTGCACAAAGTGATTGTTACGCAGGACTAAATCCCATGTATGACAACTTTAATAAATAAAAGATTTTGTCTAGGAGTGTATACCTACTAGTGAAATTAAACAAACACCCAGTTTTATGTAGGTCGATATGTCTTGCAAACATTTGCTTTAAATGATGGCATCACCTTGTACTAAAAAAATACCCATCGATTGTGTCTTAGTTGGTATCGTATATGCTTAAAATCCGATTTGCCTTGGAAAGGATCTCGCTTTTTTATAACATGTCTTGTGGTCATTTTGGTCGAGCGATTCACCTTGAATTTATCACAGTTCTTTATTTATATGGTATTAATTGGATTCTTAATGGTTGAGCATCAGTAATAATTTATTTCGCCGAGATAAGTTTTGTGAAACAGCTTGATCGACAGTTTAAATTTGATTATTAGTACCTTACGTCGAGTAGCCACTCCCAGTTTTAATAGAAAACTATATAGAAAGTACGTTTTCTTGTCAAGAACGGATATCTGGAGGGCACATATTGCAATGATAATAAGAGGAAATACCTTCCGTTGATGATTGTTCTCTACCACGCAGAATAAAAAAACGACGAGGTTGTCTTGTTAACTTTTTCTTGAGTAATAACAAGTCCCCGTGCATTGAATAATAAATGTGTGGAATATAATACTGTATAGGTATTTAATAAAGAAAATGCATTTCTTTTCACATTATGAATTAAGTTTCATTTTCCCATAATTTTTTATATTGTGACAATAAAATTATTAGGCTGTTTTAGACTGATCAGTAGACTGCACTCAATGCGTGTTTCGCCAGTCAAGTTGGCATCATCTGGAGATGATTAAAACTTAACTTATGCTGACACTGTGTCCTATTTACACCTAAACTATTGCTACTTTGCAATTTCCAAAGATTCAAATGCATCCAGCTGTCTGGAATTTGTTACATTCCTGATTAGTCTTTTCCACTATCTATTTTATGGTTTTTCTCAAACGCATGTTGGGCGACACTAGACTTATCTGTTCTACCATATTTGAGATGAGTCATATGTTCCTTGAATCTAGTTCAAATTGACCTTCTAGTTTATCCAACATACTTTTGATGGCAGTCTCAGTATTTCCAAAGGATTTTGTTTAGATATGTGGATGATATCTTTGCAGTGTTTGATACAAAAGTCACTGATGTTGACAATTTTATTTCTAAATTGAACAGTCGTTTCGCGTCAGTTAAATTTACATATGAAATTGAAAACTCTGGATAATTACCATTCTTAGATGTATCAATAATTAGAAATAGTGAAAATAAGTTAGAATTTGACATATACAGAAAAGATACCAGTACTAGGGTACCAGATATCCCTAAGAACTCTCACAATTGTGCGCAACACAAAATGGTGTGTTTCAATTTTTTAATTCATCGCCTATTGAAGCATCCTCATAAATAAGGAGAGGTTTGAAACAGAAAAGGCATTGATTAGGGATATAACTGCGAGTAATGAATTTTTCATAAGTTTAATTGATAAAATAATTAGAAAACGTATATTTAAAGAAACACTTCGAAATTCCTCGACTTTTCAAAATGAATGAAAAAATTCAAATTTTATATCTATTCCATATGATTCTCGTTTCACCCGTGGTTTTGGTAAGGCTTTTAACGATATAGGTATGTCAGTGGTTTATTCATCTGGAAAGAAACTACTACTACTTCGAGGCAATCAAAAAGGCAAAACTAAAGAAACTAAGAAAAGTCAGAGATTGTGGGGAAGACTGTAATCAAAAGTATGTTGGACCAACTAGAAGGTCAATTCAAACTAGATTCAAAGAACATATTATGGGTCATCTCAAATATGGTAAAAGAGATAAGTATAGTCGCCCAACATGCGTTTGAGAACAACCATAAGATAGATAGTAGCAATTTAAGACTAATTAAGAATGTAACAAATTCCAGACAGCAGGATGTAAACGAGTGTCGAGTGCACTAAAGAATTTTGGTGTTATGCGGAAAACTAGGTCAGTGTAAACTTTATTAGTTGCTTTTGAGTTAAACAAAATGAAATATTTAAATTAGAATTAAAAATAATAATAGATTAACTAAACTTGACCCCTTGCTATTTCTTCAAATATTTTAAACCCATAGTAGGTTCACCTTATTATCAATTTTTGATTATTTCGGTATTTTGGAGCAAACTTCACAAGTTGGTCTTGATATTGCACCTGTGTTTTACAATGTCACCCGATTAAATATATTGTCCTTTACATTTTAATTCTGCGTGTCACCGGATTAACTTGTCTGTTAAAGTAAAGTTGATTTCATGTTATATCTACATATTCATGTGCTACTTGAAATTCTTTGTTTAAACCAAACGGGTTCGTATACATTTTTCTCAATAATGAAAACTACATTTTATGTATTACAGGGAAACTAGAAAATGTTATGCTAATTTGTTTGTTGTATTTATTTATTTTTATATGATTACATTTTATACTGTATACAGGCTGTTACAAATTCGCTTCTCACTACAGGGATCTCGGAAACGGTAAGAGATACGAATTAGCTTAAATTGGAGCAAAGGTGCGTAATCAGGGAATCCACATTATGCCTCTAAAAAATCAAGGCTAACATGATTAGTTTTCGAAATATTTGAAAAAACCAAAATTTGTTTTTTGACCTTGCCCTGTTTGAGGTGATATTGATAAAAGAAGAACACTTTCTCATGGCAACTTTTTGCCCTCTGTCGAATGGCACAATCAGTTTTTATATGTAACGTTTCGTCTTTCCAGGACCATCATCAACTTTATTTTTTTAGATACGGCCCTGGAAATTTTATTACATTTTTTGCAAGCCTTCATGACCCTCAATGATGTACTGCCTCAGCCCGAACCAGATTCAGACGTTTTGTCTCGAAAAATTCATCTTCAATGTATTCGTTAAAAATTTATCTAAATTTTTTATTTAGATTTCTATGTTTATTGAATTATCGTACATTGTAAGTGTCATTAGACTCTGTGAAATCCACCTGGGTATTTAAAATATTACCATTAGATCAAAAAAATTAGATCAGAATTTGTTTGAATTTTGAGCACTCGAGAAACTTAGAAATAAATATATTCACGAAATGAAAACTCTAATAATGTTTTATTATAACGCGTGATGGTTTAAAATATAATTTAAATAACCAGATGGATTTCACAGAATCTAACGACACTTAAAGTGTAGGATAATTCAATAAACATAGAAATCTAAAATAAAAAATTAACGAAAAATTTTTAACGAATAATAATTTGAAGATGAGCTTTTCGAGACAAAATGTCTGATCTGGTTCGGGCTGAGACAGTATAGCATTGGAGGTCTTGAAGGCTTGCAAAAAATGTAATAAAATTTCCAGGGTCGTATTTAAAAAAATAAAGTTGATCCTAGAAAGACTAAAAGATACATATAAAAATTGGTTGTGCCATTCGATAGAGGGCAAAAAGTTGCCATGAGAAAGTGTTCTTCTTTTATCAATATCACCTCAAACAAGGCTGAAATGGAAGAAAAACGGATATAAAAATTTCGGTTTTTTTTCTAATATTTCGAAAACTAATCATGTTAGCCTTGATTTTTTAGAGGCATAATGTTGGTCCCCTGATTACGCAACTTTGCCCCCATTTAAGCTAGTTCCTATCTCTTACCGTTTCCGAGATCCCTTTATTTCCCTTTATTTCTAAATATTCATTTTATTTATTTTAATTTGGTACCTGCTATATATTTTATATTATGAAGTCAGAGTTTTTGTATGTTATTTAGTAGCCTTATATAGTTCTTCCATTATTGTTTCGTTTTAGTATTGAAAAAAAAAAAAATTAAATTGAATAGGAACGTTGGTGCTAGTATAAAGCAATTATAAAAATTTTATATTTATGAATATTAATGAAACGTTGTTACATTTATATTATAAACGTAGAGTTCCTTCTACTAACTTTAAAGCGAAGAGATAGATATATGAATAGAACAACGTCAAGTTGCATCAAGATCGCTAGATATGTCTTGAGTGTGACCACAGTTTGAGTCTACAAAAAAAGGACTGGGGTGGCTATTAACTTTAAATACCAAGATGGTTGGATATGACAGGACTTAGTTGTTTACAATGTATATAATAAGAATCATACAGGAAGAATGTAAATAAAACCTAGATTTTTTCATGAAAACATTTCTAATCGTTAAGTTTCTAGTTCCAATATTCTCTGGCAAATTCTAGTATCTGGATTTTAAGGGGATCCTATTGCTGGTAATCTTGTGTAAATCCTATTCTATAAGACGTTTTTTTTACAATCTACGTTGAATTTGAAGGTTCCTTATTATAGTAAATTGTTCTCTTATAGCATATAATGTAATAAAATAATCCTGAATTGCCATTGTTTATGAAACTCTGCTTTCTACCTTAACTTGGTAGAAGAATATAATTGGTAGATCTCTACTGGTATATTTAAATAAATAAAAAAAGAATACCAAGAAAATACCAAGTATTGGATTGGTATTGGTAATCATATTACAAATGTGTTATGTGCATCAATTTTGTGTTGCAATTTGATGGTAGAAAGTCCAACATTACTTTTACATATTATGTATAATCAAAACTGAAGTCTGAAAAAAATCAAAAACAGAATAATATTTTTGAGAAGTCAAGCTCCCATACAATAATGTTGACTCAAATTGGTTTAATTTGGGTGAATATTAATACTAGATAATTACAAAAATTAACATAACAGAAATAGAAACAATTAACCTTTTGATACATTTTCGATGCGTAATTTGCGGATTAGTTTCTAATACTTGTATTAGATATAATATTGAAGTAATTAACTTACTATTAATGAAACATGGCGAGGATTTCCGTTTGTACTTTTCTGTAAATGAAATAAAGAAACGGATTTTCTACAAGTTATTTCAACCGAGTAAAACATAATTTGGTTTCTAATGAAGCAAAATTTAAAATCGTAGCTTGTCGCATATTACTGTGAAAGTTAAATTACTGTTTGCCTTGTATTCACCCGTATATAGTGATATACGAAAAGGGAAGCGATGCTTAAAACTGGCGGGCTAATGTAGTGAATCGGAATTACATAATAAAAAATTACTTATTTATTTTGTTTGTGTATATGAGTATGTTGTGTGCTTTGGGGCTGAATTGAACAGTTTGGCACAATTTATTTCTACGTTCCAATACAAAATTTTCTAGATGAAATTTTTAAATGAAAAATGAAGTTTCTAATAATCCACAAAACATAAGCTTAAAACAAATTATGTGTAAAGTGGTTGTACTTAATCTTTTAACAGAGTGCAGCATTTCGTTGGAATTACAAGGTATTTCTGTTGCTATTAATTTTAGGGGCGAAACTGTTAGCACGTTGTGATGTTCTAGGCAGTTTTTTGTAAAGGTACTTAAAAAGGCAATGGGTAGGAACCCTTTTTCAGTTTTGGAACGTTAAATTCAATAGTGATATGACTGCTTGTACTATTATTTCGATTTACTCACGGAGATATTAAACATACCAATATGCAGGGTGTTTCTTAATGTCAGGTCCTTGCTGTAGGAGCTAATTCCTTGTCCAATTTTATGACTAAGAGCCCAAATAAACGTGTGTTCTAAATGGCCTCGTTTTGGAGATACAGGGTGTAAAAGTTTTTATAGAAACTAGTTTTTATTATTAACATCTTAAACATTTTTTCGTCGATTTGGATGAAACTTGGTACGATGGTTTGAACTAGTAAGGGGCTTGTTTTAACGTGAAAATTTTAAAATAGTTGACTCCAGTGGCGTCCAGGAGTGTAACCTATTTAATATTCATGGGAAAAACATTTGACGTCACTGGTTTTTACCAGTTTTGGAAATTTTTAACTGAAATAATTTCAAATAGAATTTTAATTTATTTTTTACATTTTTTTTGTACCTTGCTTCGTTTTCGAGAAAAAATAAATAAAAACTATTACAGTGCATGTCTAAATGTTTATTATGTTAAAGTAAAAAATCCGGGATTTGATACAAAACCTGACACCCTGTATCTCTAAAACGAGGCAATATAGGACACTCATTTATTTGGATTCTTAGTTATAAAATTGGACAAGGAATTTATTTCCTACAGTATGGACATGACATTAAGAAATACCTTGTATATGATTTTTATATAACTAAATTAACTAACTTAACTAAGTTAACTAAATTTGTTTCATAGTATGGCTCGGCATACACAGTAAAAAAATCCGACTGATTTTAACACTGAATCCACACTCATCAGTGTGTATATAGTCCACACTTGGCAGTTTTAGACATATCAGTGTATTATTACATTACATAAAAGTAATTTAACACAGCAGATTTTACAAGGTAATGTGTAATAGTTAATTATTCACCGTGTAATTATTCCGTTTTTATGGCGGATTGATTCATTTTTAACACAGGGTTTTGTAAATTTTACTACAATTTATGAGTACTTCTACAAACTAGGCGGGTATATCGTTCGTGTAATATAAGTTCTAAAGGTTTAGTTATTATACTACCCAGTTCGTGTTAAAAATAACACAGCAGTAAATTACGATTACCATTTAGCAATTTTACCATTTGTCTTTTTTTACTGTGTAGACTGTAGTGACTGAAAACTTACTTATCGTCTTTTCTAAAAATGTGTAACACTGACGTAGTTTTCCACATAACATCAAAACACTATACTGCAATCCACCCGCGTTTCACCAACAAAGTTGGTATTATCTGGAGATTATTAAAACTGGGATGTCTGGGAGTTTTGTACATCTCCAGATGATGGCAACTTGGTTGGTGAAACGCGCGTAGAGTACAGTATAGTGTTTTGGTGTTATGTGGAAAACTACGTCAGTGTTATCTTCACATCAAAGGTTCTAACCTCTCTCAAGATAAAAATGTGTAATTTAATACAGTTATACTAGGACAGCCTATTTAGAGAATTATAGAGTGTTATAAAAATCTGTTAAGTATAACAAATAAAAATAAAATATATACGTAATAAAAATCTGAAAGCTATGTATTAGAAAAAATAGTAGTCATCATAATTTGATACCCGTTGAGTGATTCATGTATTTTTAGAAAGTAAAAAAAATATTTCTTTGAGTGGTCTGTGGTGCCAAAGTTTACTATAAATAAAGGGTGCCCAAAGTAGATTCTGTATCCAATAGGGACTTTTTTATAAGGTAATGTGTTTCGAAGTTACAGTCTGTTGAATATAATTTTACGGGTATGTTGCAATATATTGTTTTACCCTTGTATATTCAACTTAGGAAAACAACTAAAAGAGAATAACACTCAAACGTAAAGTAAAGGCTTTTTTAACGTCTTGAATATTAATGCCTCTCACTGTATGTTGAAACTTATACTACTAATTAACGACAGATGATTTTGAGAATGAGTAAAAGTAAAAGGATATACTAATTAGAAAATTTAAAACTATTCTAATTAATGAAATTTTAATTTAATATGTCTAAGCAACCACAGCATTGAAACATTCTCACATTTTATAAGAGATACTTTCCTTCCTTGTAAAAATCGTATCAAATTCTCTTCTTGATAATCATGTGTAAAGAAGTGGTTTATATACCTAGGTACCATTATTAAGAAATTCTTACGATAATTATGCATACTAAATCGAATGCTATTTAAGGTTAACGATTACATAGTTTATGCAAGATTTTAACAGATAAGGCAAAATTCAAATATACTAAAAAGTGTGTAGAAAATCGTGATTAGTAACATTAGCTATTTTTTAATTTTCATTTATTTTTACGTAATTTTCATTTCTTGTACAAGTAACATAATTTCAGTAAATCAGTGTGACATCTATTTACTCAGCGTAACATTGACTTTTTCATTGACACCATTGACACTCCTTTTTCGTTTAAGTAGGGGTCATCGCTTTCTGCAAGTTGACCTCATGTTACTTCCGATATATTATATATCCTATTTATATTTTTATACATCCTTGGAATATTGAAGAAGGATTTTTCACGTAAAAGTGTCACGATTGTCTCTGTTTATGGAATCTAATAATTATATACCTTCCTTATGATTTTTCCATGGAATTGTTGAATCATTCAACACGAACTACAGACTTGTTTGTTAAATATTAATTTGGGAGTGAGTATTGGCAATATACTTTGTAGAATCAAACGGACGGTATGGTATACAACTACTGTACGTGTTGGATTGCTCAGACACACAGCAGGTCTAAGAAGTTATGGTTAAATATTATACAGGGTGTTAAGTAATTATACCTCATGTCATATTCTTTCATTTAATGGATATTTTGCAACATGTTTGAATACACACAAAAATAACAGAACATAAACTTAACATAAGATAATCATCACCCAACGAAATTTTACTGAAACTTTCACATCTCCAGTTTTAAGACAATGAGGTGTGACAAATTTAAGCTGTTGCCATGCCAACGAAAAATTTTAGCCGATATTTTTTGATTCTAGGATACAAAAGCAAAATTATAGTGATTATATAAACTCATGTTAAAATAAGCCAATAAAATCCGTGAATTTGGCATAGTTACCGCGTATTGATATGTGAATATACCCTTGACGACGTTGTATAGCCGTTTTGGTGTTTCGCGTCCTGTCAAAATGCGAATATTTTCATAGAGACGACTTTTTGACGTTTGTCAAAAAAAATATAACAATCAAGTTTAGTGTTGCTTAATCATTCAATATGCAACCCTCCCTTTGGTTGTAGTTCTGGCGGTGAAATAGATTAAGAAATTGAAAATTTGACACCAGAAAATACCACAAAAACGCGTAAGTATGTTTGGAAACAGTTTATGGAGTTTTGTGAACACCGAAATTACAAACTTTATGTTGATATTTCAAATGAACAATTAGCAGATATCCTAAAAGATTGGGCGTTTAACATGAAACGTGCTGACGGCACAGAATATAAAGAAGGTACAGTGAAAGCATAATTGTACCCTTAATTTTAATAATTAATCAATAAAAAAATAATATTTGTTTATTTGTTATATAATCGTAACGAATACCAACTCGAGCAAACGTAAATAATCGTTATACTGACCTCTTCACTCGACGTATTTCCTTAAAACACCACTCGAGCTGCGCTCTCGCGATGTTTCGCAAAATACATCTCGTGACTCGGAGGTATAATCGATTATTTTCTATGCTCTTGTGATATTATAACTGAATATTTTTTGACGTTGAGTTTAAAAGTGACATTATAATATATAAAGTTACCACCACAATCATTTTAATTTTATCTCGAATTTCTGAAGGATTCTCTATTCCGTAACGAAACATTGTAAATTATAATCACAATTTAAACGTGAAAACAACACAAATTTTTTTGAAGGTTAGACCTGTATGCGTCAAACTCTCAAAATACGATAAAAAAATGATGTTAGCCTCATTCGTAGTGTTAGTTTCATATTTTCATAACAAAAAAAAAAAAAAATAATATGATATTGAAATTCTAAATTAATTTTTCCTCGATGTGAAATTTTCTCTCCGAATATCCCAATTGCCAGAAATTTTTCGAGGTGTCGAATATTTTTAGAAAATTTTTCCTCGTGTTTGACTCGGGATAATTTTTAAAATATTCACCCCGCTGGTGCTGGTGTGGTAATAAACCCAGAATGATCGCCTTCTGACTCTTCCGGCTAGAATATCTGCCGAATTTCGGCATACCGGTATCATCTTCAGTTCCGAAAGCAGTGTATCTCTTGGCGTATTAGCTCTAATCTGCTTGAGCGAGGAAAATGAGTAGTTCCAATAAATTCGGCACTTCTCATTCCCCACAACGTAGACAATATTTTTCGGAGCGTACGGTAGCATTGGTGTTTGGTCTATCTCGTACAAGTGCCATAGAAAGTAGTAATGCACTTCGTAAAGCCGCATTATGTCTATGGATATACGCCGAGACTGCATATGCCGGACAAACGGAGAGCAGATGTATAATTATCTCCGGCGCCCTAAGGCAGGCTCTGCAGTTGACATCATGGACCTCCATACCCATGACATGGCTTCGATAGACGAGGATATTAAATACACCATCCCGCCAAGCCTTTATGAATCTCTCGGTCTGCGACTTAAGCTCCGCTGTAAAAAATTTTTTTACAAATAGGGTCATATAAAGTTTTATAACTCTATTTTTAATAATAACGGAGATATGCCCAAAAAAGTGATATTTTGAGAAAGACTGTGCCTAGCAACGAATGGATATTCTCTTTCTAGCACATTATTCTTATGGTACACTTTTTTGGCGTATCTCCCTTATTACTGGAGATAGACCCATAAAACCTAAGTGACCTTATTCAAAAAAAAAAAATGTGCTTTCCAAATAATATATGTAAAAGAATGGAGTATCCCACTTAAAATAATAAAGTTTATATCGACGTAGCAATTTTCCAAGCAATTTTTAAAAAATTAGGTATTTATAAATAACGAATTTATTTACTATTTTACGAAAGGACTGCATATCTACGAAAGGCTGGTGAATTATCATTTTCAATCCTCAGTGTTGTGTTTTGCTAACTGAAATATATGTAGTTTCCAAAACGTTAGTGAAACAGTGATAAGATCAGTAAGATCTATATACTTTCATAAGTGTAAGAGAGTAATTTTTAGTTCTTTTAGCCCTGGGTTTATTTTTTAATATATTTGATATTTTCAGAAACATCAAAATACCACGTAAAGCAGATTTTACATAATGTCAAAATTATACCAGTTTTCAACCATTTTGAAAGAAGTGGAATTTACTCGATTACACGATTTATTTTGACTCAAGATTTTTTAAATTAAATCGAATACCTTTTATAGTGGATATTCGTGCTGCTATAAGTCCTGATAATGTTCATAGAGGATTTCTTGATTAAACATTATATTTTGTTAACAAATAAAATTCATCCATCTTACTTAATGTAAAATTATATCTGGCATGATTCAAACGAGTCTAAATGTTAAGTAAAAACGAAATATTCATGAGTCTAAACCACTATCTTGCATTGCGAACTTTTTTGAGGTGGTTTGTAAGTTTCTGTACAATTCAAGTTTTATACCAATTTTAGTACAATAAAACCTGCGATGTTAACTGAAATAATATAAAACTATCATGTTTTTTGATAGATCATGATGTTTTGTTTAATATTTACAAAATAGTAATTTATTCGTATTGCAAATTGAGAAATAACTTTATTTTGTATTGAATAAATTAATATTATTTTTCCATAGTAATTGCAAAACACAATCTAATTTAAAATATTTAAACAACATTGATGTAAATGATTTACCAGGATTTTTTTAACTATAAAATCCATCATATCATGATCTAGACCCAAACTGTTCCCGTACCAGCATGATTTCATGATGTCATACTAATTCCACGTCAGTTGTAATCTACAATTGCTTAAATAAATAATAGTTATTTATATAATAAGGATCATAAAGACCATCATTACGGTACTAGCTGTGAATATTATCTGACGAGGTGTTAGCCGAGTCTGATAACACGGCGTGTACCGTAATGAGTGTTTTATGATCCAAATTACACACTAAATTTTATCTGGCAGCATCAATATTATTATATTTTTCTTAAAATTTCAAATTTTATATTTTTGAAACGACAGGTGCATAGTAGATAGGTGCATAGGTACATAGGTCCATTTTATTTATTTAAAAAAATAGTAAGTGACCTGTTTGAATAAAATATCTATAGCAAATCTTTTTTCTAAATTTATTTTGTTGATGCTAATGATTTAGAATTTAAATATAAGTCAAATAAAATTATTGTAATAACGGAATGACTTTCTGGAATTTCATTAAGGTATTAGGATCATAGTGAAGTTACTTACGTCACTATAATCAAATGACCTAATCACGTCATTTAATGGCAACCAGATAAAATTATCTTATGTAATTCTGTAATACTCAGTTAACAATAATATGTTAATTTTGAGGTGAGGATTTGTTTCAAATGAAAATTAGTGTTAACAAGAATTATTACTAAAATATGTTTTTTTAAATTAATTAAAATTATAAAAATTGCACAGTTCTCCACTTGCTGCGAATAATTTTATTAGAACATCTGTAGAATATCAATGTTTACGATCATTCAAAACAAGAAATATTGTGGTCTATTAGTTCAATACAATAACAGTTTTCCTCACGCTTATTTACTTTGTCATCTTTTAAACTAGATTTTAGTTATTTATAGATCGATTTGGGTCACCACATTGCTCCGAATAGTTTATTGTAATAAATTTCTTGTTTTATTAAAATAATAATGACAGTTAATTGCATTGCAACATGATGTAGTAACGATGAAAAGGAAAAAATTATCAGATGTTAGATTAAATGAATGTAAATGTGTTAAAAAATTTAGTTGCGTTAGGTGTGGTTTATTATGTTATTTTTTATGCTGTGCATTGTTGGAAGAAGTTGAAGGACGAATAGGTAGAGAAACTGAAATACTGTCTAAAGTTATCTGCAACAATCTATTTATAATATGTAGTTAGGTATGTAAATGCCAGCAGATTTTGTATATCTTAATTTACGTTCTATATGGGTATAGTTAGAATATTAGCTTAATCAAACGTTAGAAGTCGTCTTTTTTAAAAACCATTTGTAACCTGATACCAATGTCTATACAGGGTGGGGCATGTAAATGTCTACCTCTTTTATCTATTTTAATCAGTTTTGACATTTTAAAAAGTTTCCCAGATGTTCTCTCACGCATTTTTCTCCGAAATTTTTACATTTTCGATATATTTTCTTACGAAATGTATATTTTGATTTATATATACAGTGTAGATCGCAAACAAGTGACATCTTTCTTTTATACAGGGTGTCCACCAAGTGCGCGTAAGTCCAATATCTGGGTTAATAAAAGAGATAACTTAATTTTTTTTTCTACGGGGTTGTCTAATATCCCGAGCTGCACAAAATGAAAATATATTTACATATTCAGGGTGTTCAGTTTTTCCTGGACAGGTACCAACTTCATTTTTTTAAATGGAAACCTATATTTTTTCTGGCATTATCGAATTCTACGTAAAAAATTAGTGGGACTTTGTGCATAACACTGCTATTGAAATATTGATAGTTTTCGAGATATTTGACTTTTAATTTTTTTTTCTTATGTTTCGTCACTTCTAATAGTTGACATAATTATGGTTGTATGACAGCTAGAAATTATTTTTTTTCAGAAACTGTAGAGTGAAGATGGCTCTTTCGAAAAACGTATCAAAAGTTGACCTGCGATATACAGGGGGCAACAGAAATCGTGCCAAACCTGATGGTTTAAAATTTAAAAAATCTCGACTTTTTCAAATGGAACACCCTGTGTTTTATGATTTCATTAGATGCCTTTCTGTAGACTCTACAATTTTATAATAGCTTTCCCTATACCTAAGTTGCGTAGTTTTTGCAAAAAACCCACTTTTATGAAAAATACCCGATTTGCGCACGTTCCTTTCTCGGGAAAAACGCAGTGAGCGTCTGTCACGCAATAAAATTTGTGACAATCAGTTTACATGTCATTTCTTCTTTTACTGAATATTCACGTACGAGTTTAGAGTAAGTACTAAGCGTGCATACAATGAACTATTCAAAAGAAGAATTAGTGAAAATGGTTTATGCCTTAGGAGAAGCTCATGGAAATTGTTTGCTAGCAGCACGTATTTACAAAGCAAATAATCCAGATTTACAGAGATTTCCACGTGCTGACTGTTTTGAAAATGTGAAAGAAAGATTTGAAAGAACAGCAAATGCGAATTATGAGAAAACTACCAGGAGACATGACGGTAACAATGACGATATTCAGTTTAATGTTGTGGCGTCTGCTGTTGAAAATCCAAATATTAGTGTCAGGAAAATCAGTAATAATCTTGGAGTTTCCAAAAGCTTGACAAACAAGATACTTAATAAGAATAATTTTCATCCGTATCATATTAAAAACCATCAAGCACTGTTACCTCAAGATCACCTAAACCGCCTGCAATTTTGCCACTGGGCATTGGATAAAATTCAGGAAAGTCCAAACTTTTTTATGAATGTCTTGTTTAGTGACGAATCAACATTTTCAAACACATGCTTACCCAATCGTCGCAACTTTCATCACTACGCTGACAATAATCCAAGATTATTGAGGGTACTAGATAATCAGCATCGTTTCAAAGTGAACGTGTGGGCTGGAATTTGTGGAGAACATATTGTTGGACCGTACTTTTTTTAAGGCAATTTAAATGCCAATGTGTATTTGCATTTTTTGCAAAACGAACTTCCCCTTCTACAGCTACAGAATATGCCCGCTGATTATTTGGTTCAACAATGGTTTCAGCATGATGGTGCCCCTCCACATTCCACTTTGGCGGTACTGTGATTATTTTATTGTTGTAGTACTTTTCCTATTATCTATTCATATTTCAGATTAGAGAACACCTAAACCACGTATATCCAAATAAGTGGTTAGGTCGTGGTGGTCCAGTTCCTTGGCTTGCACGTTCGCCTGATTTAAATATTCTGGACGTTTTCTTGTGGGGTTATATCAAGGAGCGAGTATACGAAGTACCACCAACGGATATGCAAGACTTGAAAGAAAAGATCCAAAATGAGTTTCTAACCATAACGCCCGAAATGTTAAGAAATGTTCACATTCATTTTCGTCGTAGATTAATGCTTTGTGTTGAAAACAACGGTGGAAATTTTGAGCATTTACTTTAGGTTAGCTTGCTTGTATGAGTATTGCGTATTCTTTTTTCAATACTCTATGTATATTCATCCATTTCACTAATAATTTTTCTAACTACGGTAACACCGTTTGGTTTTCAATATGATACGTATGAAACTTCTTCTTCAATATCTTATTTGTCGAGCTTTTGAAAACTCCAAGATTTCTACTGATTTTCTGATACTAATATTTTTGGATTTTCAACAGCAGAAACCACAACATTAAACTAAATATTATCGTTGTTACTCCCATGTCTCCTGGTAGTTTTCTCATAATTCCCATTTGCTGTTCTTTCAAATCTTTCTTTCACATTTTCAAAACAGTCAGCACGTGGGAATCTCTATAAATACGTGCTGCTAGCAAATAATTCCCATGAACTTCTTCTAAAGCATACGCCAGTTTTGCTAATTCTTAATTACATGTAGAGCTTTTATGATTTTTTACTTTTATTTACAAATAAATGGTAACTTTCCATAAAGACTTGTTTATTAAACTGAAATTATCTAAATTTTTCAGTTATTTTTATTTTAAGAAGTGTAAACTAATACATTTTATAAAAATAAATAGTCTTAGAATATTTTTTCCGTCAAAGGAGTGCGCAAATCGGGTATTTTTCATAAAAGTGGGTTTTTTGCAAAAACTACGCAACTTAGGTATAGGGAAAGCTATTATAAAATTGTAGAGTCTACAGAAAGGCATCTAATGAAATCATAAAACACAGGGTGTTCCATTTGAAAAAGTCGAGATTTTTTGAATTTTAAACCATCAGGTTTGGCACGATTTCTGTTGCCCCCTGTATATCGCAGGTCAACTTTTGATACGTTTTTCGAAAGAGCCATCTTCACTCTACAGTTTCTGAAAAAAAATAATTTCTAGCTGTCATACAACCATAATTATGTCAACTATTAGAAGTGACGAAACATAAGAAAAAAAATTAAAAGTCAAATATCTCGAAAACTATCAATATTTCAATAGCAGTGTTATGCACAAAGCCCCACTAATTTTTTACGTAGAATTCGATAATGCCATAAAAAATATAGGTTTCCATTTAAAAAAATGAAGTTGGTACCTGTCCAGGAAAAACTGAACACCCTGAATATGTAAATATATTTTCATTTTGTGCAGCTCGGGATATTAGACAACCCTGTAGAAAAAAAATTAAGTTATCTCTTTTATTAACCCAGATATTGGACTTACACGCACTAGGTGGACACCCTGTATTTTATCTTTTGTGCAAACACTCTCGCTTCTGATTTATCGATTGACGCATCGATTTATATATTACCTTAAAATTTCAGTCCTAGATATTACAAAATAATAATAGTTATTCACAATCAACCTGATTATTTAAAATAATATGTAGTAAACAACTGCAGTGCGAACTATTTGCATCCCCTTTTTAATTTTTCATGCTATTATGAATTTTTGAATAAAAAAACACTTTTTTCTGTAGTTTATTCCATATTTCTTCACTAACAAATTTGAAAGTCTGACAGACCTCCTTGTACGATAGGTGTTTCTACTTCAGGAGTCTTCACGCGCATGTTGCATATACTAAAAAAATAAACAAAAAGATATATTTTTATTGAAAATATCTAAATATTTATAATGCAAAGGAGTTTCTATATCCAGTTAGGTACTGTATTCTTTTTTTTCTTAACAGTCAACTGTATAATTCATCATTCATACCATCTGATATAGTAATATCATATTTCTATATTATCAGATTAGTGAACCTCTCCTTCACTGGTGTTACAAGTTTCCACCCTGACTCTCCGATGAAACATAAATTAAAACCACACATAAAAGATAATTCTGAATTTTTATCATATAAATTCATAAAATATGATGTATCAAACTGATTGTCAGAAGGATTCCTTTCTAATTACACCAAAATCTATATTTTTTGCACATTTGAATTAACCGGACTTGACAGAAGATTAATAGCCGGTTATTTTACCATAAATAATGATAATATTTGGATTCAAAATAAAAAAAAACTATTAAGAAACAATAACTTGAGATTATTTCAAGATATACTTTCCATATTCATCTTATTATAAATAACAAGATTAACAAGGAAAAAAATAATATAATTTGTTATAGTATAAAGATAGGTATAGTACAAAAATATGAGAAATAAAAACAAATATAATACTGGAAGATGCCGAAAACAACTACTCCACGGACAATGTGCCCCGTCTGGCTTTGCATTACTCCGGCATCTCTATGTCGCCACATCCTTCATCGAGTCCAACCACTAGACACTGAGCGGTTTCGCCCTTGTTATGCGCTCCTCAGAGTGATATAGGTAGTGGAATCGATGAATGATATTGGGACATGATTGCCTAATGGGCATCGTAAATCCTAAAAGTGGTGAGAAACACTACTAACATTGGTCAACCATTGGTCTAACATTGCGAAACCGGTCAGTGTTTGGTGGTTGGTTTCGATTAAGGATGTGTCGACTTCGATGGAAATGCCGGAGTAATACAACGTCAGTCGGGGCACATTGCCAGTGGAGTAGTTGTTTCGGCATCTCCTTCCAATAAATAAGTAGGATTGTCTTCCTCAAAGACAATAAAGGTCACTGCTGTAATGGCGTCTGCAGAAAAGGAGGTCCCTATCTGTCTGTCAATTAGACAATAATTGTGTAACAAAAGCACACAGGGTAAACGTCAAGTAAAGTAAATATCTTTAGAAAGTAACATCTGGCTCAAATAGATAGATTTTGAAGAACCATTTCTGGTTCTGTAGCAAATATGTCATTTTGGGTCATAAATAGTATTGAGAATTGTTCGGGCTTAACAGATTTAGTAAAACATTTTATGGGTGTCTAATTCCGTGCATCCCTGGACACGGAACAATGTTGAGGACACAAAGCGCCAATTGGGCGTAACTAATTAAAGCCAGTAAATTGTAATGAATTATGGTGGTATTTGGAAGTTCTTCGAAGTAAGATCTTTTGTATGTTCATATAGACAATAGTGCAAAGGCATAGGTCATCCTGGTTTTTCAGGGGGTTTTCCAGGAATAATAACAGTAGAGTAAGTCGTAACCCCCTCTCACTTTGAGAGTAGAGTAAGTCGTAACCCCCTCTCACTTTGAGACGAGGATAATATCTAAGGATTTTAGGTCACTAGCTAGTAAACAGTATTTTGATTGGCCACCGTGACAGAAACAGGTCATGGTTCGCGGTACTAGACAGAGAGAAGAAACGTACTTTAACAACCAATGGGATTAGTTTATTTAAATTTTATAGCAAAGAAACTTTACTTGGAAAGTTTCGACTGAAGAAAAGTTAGTCTCCCGCGGTACGACTTCACCACCAGTTTGTAATTATTTGGGGCTTCTCCCCATAGTATGAGGGCACACCACCCAGGCAGGGTAAAGTACGTTTCTCGGGCTCGAAGTAGACGCCGTTAGTTGTTTTATATAGAGTCATTCAGTTTAGAGTTCATTAGTATTGTATTCAGTCGTTTTCTTAGGTCAAATATTATTTCAGTATTTTGCATTTCTATTTTGTTTACGTTTCTAAAATCTATTTATTTGTTATTAAAAACCCTTGCTTAAAAGTGCTGTGTTTTCGTGCAAATCCGCCCAACTACCCTCTCAGTGTTAGCATATAAGAAGTGTCCCAGGAATACGTCCCTACATCGAGATTCAGGATAAGATAACCCACGGTAAGTCAATACTCTTTTTATACGTCAATCACAACATATCTCGAACCCCGCGACAGATAAATCGATTCAGTAGTAGAACTTTAGACTCCCTTTCGAGATAACTGAATAATTAAGTAAGTTCCGCGAAGTCTGTAGAGTACATCGACCAGCCTGTTACAATTGTCAGATGGATAGTAGCAAAGACCCAAAGAGGGCATTATGGTGTGTTTCTCACCACTACTAACAAATATAATACTATGTACTGAAATTGATGAGAGACCAAAAACAATGGGAAGGATACCTTTAAGCCAACTGTCGAGTAGATAAAGCCGATGACAATTAGCTCAGTATTGATCTCAAGATAATGAGACGTTGTGCGATATTATCATGGAGTAAGTTCATGAATATACGAAGAAACCGGGCCATTGACACAATTTTAGTTTTGCCTGATAGTAGTTTCAAGTTTCAACCGATCAGTCGGGCAGTTGCTGAAGTGAGATCCTTGTTCTTGTTGGGTAGAATGAAGTACGTCTGAGACACGAATCAAAATAGTTATTCATGTTATTTTGGTCTTTCAATATATCGACATATCCATATAAAGAGACACTTAATAAGAATTCCGATTTGCGGGGTAGGGGATACACAAAATCACTTCCATATTTATTATTTGTTAGGTAAAGATGTATCAAAAACTTTTGACGATATTGATTTCTTCTCTTACTTACACATTACGGGTGGCTTGCATGTCCAATTTTTTTCTGGGATTTTACCACTACTTTTACCACATATTTTGTTCAATCCGTAGATATTTTACAAACATAGTTTCAGCGTAATTTTTTTTTACATAACTGCAGAATAATGGTTGTCCAAAAATTATACATGACATATATTAAATAAATAATTTGAATATAATAAATTATAATAAACAGATGCTTTTCAATAACATGTTTTAAAATCTATGCGTATTACAGAAGAACATATTTTTCGTTTTATTTCTTGCGTATGCAGGCCGTGGTGGCGACTTGGTGTTCATATTATCGATATGAGCACCAAGCAACGTTCGCCGCGGTTAGTACTTAGATGGGCCACCATGCACGGAAGACCCGCGATGCCTGCTCACATCTTTTAGTGGGCCTGTACAGGGTATTCACGTGTATTTTAACCCCTACCTACAGGGGTTATTCAGAAAGTTAGAAAGAAAGTTTAAATATAAAAGTTGTTTGGTTTTTCAGTATCTTTTGGCTAGGTTCAAAAAAAAATTGCATGTCGTAAATTTGAGAAAACCAATTGAACATAATATTTTTAAATGGGACACCCTGTATAATTTTACACGCTTGGGGAAACATTTTTTTCCTGATTTCAAAAATATATGTTTTGTTGACATTTGCACTGACAGTTTTCGAAATATTCGACAGCGAGTACCATAAAAAAATACAAAAAATGCAAAAAACTGAAAATATTTAACACTAGAAACCAATAGTAATAAAAAAATATTTAACGCCTTTCGATGTAACCTCCTTAGTTATTTAAATATTTTCTAATATTTTTATTTTTTAATATTTTTTTATAATTTATTGTAAACATTAAATATTAAAAATTTCGAAAACTGTCAGCGCAAATGTCAACAAAATGTATATTTTTGAAATCAGAGAAAATTGTTTTCCCAAGCGTTTAAAATTATACAGGGTGTCCCATTTAAAAATATTATGTTCAATTGGTTTCCTAAAATTTACGACGTGTAATTGTTTTTTCGACCTAGCCAAAAGATAATAAGTGAAAACCAAACAACTTTTCTATTTAAACTTTTTTTCTAACTTTCTTAATAACCCCTGTAGATAGGGGTCAAAATATACGCGAATACCCTGTACGTCTGTTAATTCACAGAAGCTATGCAAATTTAGACGAGATTTGTGTAGAAAGACGTATCATCCCTTGAATAGGATGGAAAGCAGGAGATCTCTTGTCTATGAAATGATAGGCAAGTAAAAGGTCCCTACCCTGCTACATAAATGGGGATTCGGCAAATTTTCCAGGTTGGGGGTTGCTCGTCACCTGTCGTCGGTGATTGGCCTTAATTGCGGAAATAGACCGATATTAAATAACCGACGTAAAAAAATATCTTGCATAGGTACCTAGTTATAAAATCCAAGGCAATCCAGTATCATCTTGAAACGTTAAAAATAATGTATACTTTTTCTGTTAACAACCAGTGTAATAAAAAATAACAATAATTATTGCTTCACTTGATTACTCTTATGCAATAATTCCGCATTCTTTCGAATACGCATAAATATTATAATGATGCATAAAATTTTTTATACCTATAAATATATATGAAACGTGTTATTTCACTATTGTTATTATACTAGATATTTTGCTAGATACTGCCAAATTAAGGAAATGAGGGTAGGTATATGTTGCGATAACGAATTTATGTACGAGTATCTATCTGGATAATCTGCAAACCCTGTAAAGAGAACATTCTATATATTTTAAATAAAATCCTGCATTTTGAGATATACAATAGTGTATCCCAAATTGCTGGTGAATGTATTGAGATTGTAAAGAGATAGAAAATCGGTTAAATGAGAAGATTTTAGTTAGTAACTTAATGGTGCATACGGAGAGATTCTAACTGTTCAGGAGTTTGAAATATTTCGAGAAATTGATATGTTGCTATTTGGAGAACCTCTTTAATTATGAGATTTTAAGAATTCGTAAAAACATTTCAAAAGCAACTTTTTACGTTAAATACGCATGTATAGTCGGATTTCAGTTACAGTGTTTCGGTTTTCTGGAAAAATCATAAATTTAATTTTTCTTATGTGGGCCATAGATGATTTTACTCCCATTATAAAGAGTATTTTTTTACCTTTTCAATAATATATCATAAACATAGGAAAAATATTTTGGACAATCTAATGTAAAATAATAAATAAAAAATGTGCTTTTCTTGCTTAAAACTTATAGTAGGTAGGTATTAATAAAAACAAATTATTTTGCAAAAATGATTCATTTGTTAAATGAATAAAATAGTGTAATATTTTGTCGTGCGATGTTACCAACTGTATCAAAAAGTCATACTGGTTTTATGACTAAATAATTTTTTTTCTATGTGTGACACATGATTCAAAATGTAAAAAATACTCTGCTTAGGGCCGGTTCTACAAAGCAGGTATATACCACGGATAAAGTTATACTTAGAATATCGTTGAAAGGAGTGTTCTACAATCGCCGTATAACTTTACTCTGGGAATAAACTATGGAATAGCTTATACCTCCGAACTCGGCCAGATATACTCGGAATATAGTTATTCTTGCTTTCTATTGGTTATCTCGTAGCTCTGTCCCTTTCAGAAACATAACCTATATTTGTTCTTGGTATTGAAACAGGCGTAACTGAGGCAATAGCGGCATTACGTGAACTTATATAAAACTACCTGAAACAATTCGCATTCAGTCACCAGGTGGGAATCAACCAGTGATGTACCGAAAACGTAAAGATTATTTCTCCTGGAATGTTCAAAGTAAGTATTTGTTATGCACATCTTCGAGTAACATAGTTGCACGGTGGCCTGGATCAGCACATAGGTAACCAGACAATTTTACAAAGTAATGAATTTGACACTTGTAGTGTATTAGGAGATAGCGAGTATGGCAATACAAATATTTTAGTAACACCTTTAAATCATCCAAATACACCAGCAGAAGTTATTTTCAATGAACCACTTAATTCGTACAATTGTGTAGAAAGAACATATGGCGTGTGGAAACGTAAGTTTCCTATTCTCTCTTTGGGTATACATTCATCACCAGAACATTCATCTTTTTTCTCCTATTTTGAAACTAATTAAAGTAAAAATATAAAAAATGCTACTAGTATGTAAGTAAATTACAACTTGTGATAGGTTATATTATATGATCGAAGGTTAAAACAGACTGATTCCCGCCTTTTCATTCTCAGTTACTTTTGGACTAAATCTGTGCGTTGGGTCTACTACCTGCTTTTTCGGCGTTTATACTCCGTATAGTTATCCCGCCGTTGTACAAGTGATGTAGAACGGCCGCATTTTTATACTCAGAATAATTCGAGGGATAAGATATACCGAGAATCACTATTCCACACTTTATACCGGGATTGTAGAACCGGCCCTTAATGAGATAAAAATTTGATGATTTTTCTAGGAAACTTTATAACTGAAATTCGAATAGACAGGCGTACAATTATTCGCTATTCAGCGTAAAAAGTTGCTCTTGAAATGCTTTTGTGCTTGAAATGAAATGCTTGAAACATGTGAAACGGAATTTAAAAATTCTCATAAATAAACAAGTTACAAGAGGTTCTCCAAAATGTATCATTTCTATTTTTATTATTTTATTTAATAAACTTTTATTCGTAGATTTCCATGCATATATTGCCCGTTATCCTAGTATAGATATATAAATCCTTTAATTTTTGTGATACAATTATGAATTTATAAATAAAAAATGTTGAGTGCACGTGATTATCAATACGTCTAATAAATATTTGAAAGTATTGCAGTAAGGATAAATGATTATAATTTTTATTTTATTATCATCGTAATAATAATGTAGCATGTGAATATTGCCAACCTTATAAATTCTTATTAAAGTATTATCCTTCATATATTAAACTTCCTGATGAAAAAATGAAATTAATAAATGTCAAAAAGAGGTTCCTACTTATTAAATTTCAGCCATTTGCATTGCACTGTTGCATTAATATTTCCTTCTGGGTGACATTCCTTGGTTATCACAATTAGATATAGATAATAAATAAAGCCACCTTCCTTTTTCACCGAAATTTTGATTTACAGAGCGACACTTCAGTGTGAATTGATTCTACAAGCTAGTTATTATCTCAGCTATATGTCACGACATGCGCTGAATCTAAAATTTTCTGTATATTGTCTTATATAGTTAGCATCTAAATACAAATATTTATTATGTTTATTATATAGTTACGCATAATCGATGTCTAATATACCAGGACCCGCAAATGTTTCTTTTCCCTTATCGATATAGGTTTGATTATTTATACTGCATCAATGATAAAAAACAAAATGTAAACCGGTCTACAGTTGATAACATCCTAGGTTCAAAAGAAGTCCAAAGTTCAAAAAAGTCCATTTTCTCATAGTTTTCCTGCAACCTGAATCTTTTGTTGCAATACTCGTCAATCTCGTTATTTCATTTAATGTCATCCATGACGTATAAATGATCATAAAGATCGATTACAGAAAAGTAGTAAGTACATGTAAGTACCTACTTATCTCATTATATGTGTAACTACCTAATTTTCACTTGCGCGTACTTTCATGCAAATCTGAATCTTTGTAATTTGATACTAATCTTTTTAGAGAAAATATGTCTTAAGAAGACCATTCAGTTTCCTTACCATACTACCACAACTTTAACAAGGAAGAAGTAAGGAACTGTACGGAGCAAAATATTTATTTTTACTCCGCAGTCAGGCGGCCTTAAAGGCTTTAGGATCTCCAAGGACAAGATCCGCTCTTGCCCAAGAGTACGGAAATACCCTGGAGGAGCTGGCCAGAGGAAAAGATGTTAAATTGGTATGAGTACCAGGTTATAGTGGAATCCCAGGGAACAAAAGGGCCGATGAATTGGTTCGACTCGGATCTCAGGGACCCAGCCAGGGACCAGAACCGATTTTAGGCATTACACGAAGGCCGGTCAACATGGCTCTTAATGATTGGGCTCATGAAACACTAGTAAACACTGGAGAAGGAGTGGGAGCTGTAGACAAGCTCGCAACTTTGAGCAAGACCAAGACGGCCTTGGCTGTTAAGTCGTAGTCGGAAGGCTCTAAACCAGTTGGTGGGAGTTTTAACGGATTACTGCAGGCGTAGAAGACATCTATCATTGATAAGTGTTATGGGAGACACTATCTGCTCAAAGTGCGGGGAGAATGCCTGAGACACGACGTCTGGGGGGCCGGAGAGCTGCAAGGGGAAGAGGTCAGTTCCTTTGAATGGACCGATATTCTTACCTACATTAGAAGGTCGGGAAGGTTCGACGAGGGAAGACCAGAGAGTGATCTCTATTGCGACTGCGCATAAAATGTCTTTCATATGTTGGTCATGGATTATGGTCATGGTCATGTATAGTTATGGTTAGGGATAGTTATGGCTAGTTCGCCTTGCCATAAAGTAACGTGAAGCAATTCCAACTAAGTACCTACCTCCCAAACTAGTGCACACAATTACTACAAAAGTTTATTTAGGTACTTACGTTTAGGAAAATATATGTTAGGAGAAACAATTAGGACAATTTTGCTGTTCTCAGAGAACAGAAAAATGATTGTTTGAGGTAGTAAAACCATGTTAGCATAATGGTTTTCCGTATAATTAGTGGATAATAATGTATAGATAATAAGAAAAATTATTATCATAAAGTACACGATTATTTCTTAATTTGTATATTTTTAAGACATGTGTGGCAAAACATCCAAACATGAGTGAAATTATCATCATGCCACAAATAAAAACTTAACACAGTATCAGATAATATTACATCTGGAACTAGCCTCGAGGTGGAGCAGCTAATATCAATAAAAAGGTGATTACTATGTAAATTTTAAAACTGTTGGTATATGCTATTTCCAGTCGTAGACTGAATGTCAAGGACTGAATACTTATATTCGGTAGGAAGATGCCTAAACGGATATCGTGAAATGATTTCTGATTACCTACTTCTTATGTTATGTCCAAACTACATTCAATTTTTCAATGAAAAATAATATATTATAAAAAGGTATAGAAGAGACAAGGCGAATTTGACTATTCAAGAAAATAGAGTGATTGACCCTCATTTTTTTTTATTTCAGAGCATCAAGATGCTGTACAAAACATACCTGACCAATCTGTATATGGACGTATCTCTATACAGGGTTATTCAGAACTCATCTCTAAAACTTTGAGGATATGTGCAGCCTTAAATAAGAAATCGATATCACCAAAAAAATTTATAATAAAATGCTTAGGATTTCCCGTAAACAATGTTTAAAGTTATACCATTATAAAGGACTACGTAGCTGGGCAACTGTACTTCAACACATCTGATATATCACATTCCTTCAAAAAACAGTAAACAACAGTTTTTGTACCTGGCGAACGCCTGGCGAATACAGTTGGAGTGGGGATAATATCACTTATTGTCTATGCAGTCATCAGTCTTTCTGTGTCGCTGTCTCTGTGCGGGTGTTTTATTTATCGACATGATTCTTATTTATGGCGAAGTTGGACAAAATTCATTGGCAGCTTCGCGCTTGTATATGCGGAACGATTTCCCAATCGACACACTGACACATCGACAGTTAGGTTTTGTGAGTGGTTGTTGCAGCAAAATGCAATTTTGCGAAATTCCCCAATTTACTTAATAATTTGCGTTTACAAGATCAGCAACCAGGAGGAACATTCGGTTTAGTGCGGCAAAATTGGATAAGGCGTGCGCAAAATTGTGTACAAGTTCAGGAATATTATTTCGAACAGCTTTTGTAACAAGGTATGTGCAAATTTTTTATAAATTTCATGTTTCTAATACCTAGTAATCAAGTAGCATAATAAGCATATTTATGTATAAATATAAATTAACTATTGGCTACTAGCAGGGATTCTCTCAAACATTTTTTGATGTATCCCATAGTGCTAGTTGTTTTTCAAGTATCACTATAGACTATTGTCTGTACAATATTATAATATTATCTAGTATAAATTTTATTATTGCAATTTAAAAAACCTTCATTAATGATAAAGGGGTTATTTGCAAATTATAATAATGAAAATAACATAATATATTTATTGGTAGGAGATGCCGAAAACAAGTACTCCACGGAAAATATGCCCCGACTGGCGTTGCATTACATAAAAACATAATATATATTTAGTAGTGGTGAGAAACACACCGTAGTCCCTCATTGGGTCATTTTTGCTACAAACCTTGGATTGCTACTATCTATCTGACAATTATGGTCTAGGTAATTGTTTAATTGACAAGCAGATAGCGACCTGCTTTTCCGCAGGTGCCATTACAGCAATGACCTCTATTTTCTTTGAGGAAGACAATCCTGCTTAATTATTTGAAGGAGATGCCGAAAACAACTACTACACGGCCAATGTGCCCCGACTGGCATTGCGTATATGGCAATATGGCACCATGTCGACCGCATAATAAGTGTGGTATGGAGAGGGCTATTTTAAAAAGTAAAAATAACTATTTATTACTTACTACTATTTGAATCTATCACAGTTAAAAAAAATGTTAATCAAAAAATCTTCATTAATAAAAGGATAAAAATAAAAGAAATAAAACTCATATACTTGCAAACTAAATAAAAATCATAAAATTGAATCTAGAGTTAAAATAAACTCAGACTTCTGAGTTTATTTTAACTCTAGATTCAACAAAAAACAATCTTCTTTTTCCTATTTGCGACACGGTCAACGATAGCTTTACAGATTTCGAAAAGTGATCTCTAGGAATAAGAAGCGAGTTTAAAGGAATTTGTGATTTTTTTTTGAGCTGTGGATTAAACTCGGTTGTTTGGTGAGTTTTTAGGATGTCGCACAAAAAGTAATTTTTCATCCGAAAACCATATTTCTGAAATATCTTCTCTACATCTGAATCTGCTTAGAAGCTTTTCACACCTTTCTACATTTTTTATTTTATTAACTGCACTTAGTTTTTGGCAATAGATTTTTTTTACTATTCTTTCTTTATTATTCTTCTAACAGATGTTCATTTAATATTCGTAACTTTCATTATTTTTCTGCTACTAACTATTTCATTATCGTTGCCGTTTCAAAAATCTCTCTAACACGGGTCATATTTCGTCTGTTCTTGCGTTTTTCTTTCTTCCCCGTCCCCATTTATTTGATATTTAATGAACCACCCGTCTCTCGTAAATGCTTTAAAAAATAATTTATTGTTTGCAAATGCCAATTGCGAGCAGGAAACATTTTTATTATCTTATTCTATCTATTTTTATTATATCTATTTTTTATTTATACTGAATTAATGAAAACTCTGTAATCTGACAGCTTTTAACAACCCCATAATAACAAACACTCAATTATTTTATCATGGGTGATTTGAAAAATAACATGCTGGCTGTTCCATTTAGAGGTTTCTGATGAGAGCTATGGTTTTACAACTAAAAAATAAAATTATGGGAAGCTGGAAATCAAATTTCTATTGACAATGTCATTAAACAATGGCGAAGGATATTCAATATTAAAAGGAGGTAAGTAATACTGATTAAAAAGGCGCAAGTTAATTTGAAAATAATTACATGAGAATTTGTCAAATGTTGCAATAATTTGTTATTTTTTCTTATCTGTTACAACAGAAAATCTTTTATAGTGGTCTTATAATCTCGCTTATAGAGGATATTTTTGACACAATGTCTTTTTGATATTATACCGAGTGTTTGCAACGAGTTGAAAGTCCGCGCTTTACGTGAAATTTCATAAATACTTTCCTATTTTTTAAAGTTATTAATGCATGAGCCACTTTAAAATACAGCTCCTAAATATATCCAAAAATTATCAAAATCAATTCATACATAAAAAAGTTATGAACGATCAAAAAAGGGTGCAAGTTAAGTTGGCCCACAGTGTATACTATCATTATTTCTTACTAATAATAATATGCTGTAGTTTGTGATTGATGTCTCTTATCTTAGGTTGAAGTTGGTACGTTGTCAGTGTTATATAATTTGGTCGTCTTATTTTACTAAATATTAATGCGAATCTTACGTACTCACACTTTGCCATTTTATTTAATTTATTATCACATTTCCTGAGGATATTAAATACGTATGGACTACGTGCAGGTATAGTCGGAAGTACATGCAATATCATCACATAAATGTCATCATCTTTATTTCAAATGACAGATTGCTGATTCAACCTATTAAGGCTCCTCAGTAACCTAAGTATAAGTCTCATCTTAGCTACTAGCCTAGATAATTTGATGTAGAAGTATGCACATGCTTGGGTATAGATATACCCAAAAAGGGAGATCCCTTAGTATTATGACACATTGCTGTTTCAACCTATTAAGGCTCCTCAGTAACATAGGTATAAGTCTCATCTTAGCTACTAGCCTAGATAATTTGATGTAAAGGTATGCACATTTTTGAGTATATCTCCCTTATTATTATAGATACACCCATATGACCGTATTCGTAAAAACAGTTTTTTTTAAATATGAAAAAAAAATAGTGGATGTTCCATTTACATTCCAAAATACATTAATGTTTATCGATGTTACTTCATTGAGGCGTCTGTAAAAAGTTAAATATATGTAAAATAAGGTCAAAAACAAAAGAAAATCGATGAGCCAAGTAATTTTAAAAAAATTGGATATTTTCAAAATAACTAATTATACACTACTTAACGAAAGCACTGTATAAATAAATATACTGTGAAAGTCACATCTAATAAACAATTAATTTCCAGATAACAATTTTGATCTTTTTGCCGATAATTTTTGACTTATCACACCAACATTTAAACTACAGATGGTACATACGATTACAAATTTGGGACACTCTGTAACTGCCAGAACACATAATCGAGTGAGCCGTGATGATGCACTGTCTGCTTTCTAACCGATCGCCGGAAGAGCAGCGGCACTGCTCACAGGACTGAAAAGAAAGTCATCTGACATTCCAAATAATTTAAGTGCTTACGAAAAAACTTATCTAGACACAGCGTGGCCTACATCGGCTCCTCTCGCCATTATTGCATATTCGCGAACGTTTACCCAACGACCGAGTGCAGGAAATTGTATTGAAAATAAAACAAATAATACTAATTGACTGGAAATCTCGCGTAAATAATGTTGAGTTAACGATAATAATAATAATAATATTGGTTATAATAATGTAATGTCTATTTGCTAACCGTTATATTCATCTACAGGATGACCTCAATCGAGCTAGTTGATCTTTGAGAAATACTTTTTTTGAATAAGAATATTTAAATATTCTTAATATTTAACAATTGGAGATTTGTAACTTTCGCTACAAATCACAAATCTCCAAATAAAAAAATCAGATGAGTTCAAATCAGGCCTCTTCGCTTGCTTCCAGATAGTACCGAATTTTATTGCGAGCTGGCTCAGGGTTTATTTTCTCCATCGGTCAATTCACAGGTCGTGGGTTCGAATCCCCGTTGCGCCAGACAATGTTTAATTAAAGTGTCTACTCGTAGATTAAGGTCTGTTCGCAGAGATGGATTGGCGTTTTGACGTGCGTTGTCCAACCAAAGTCGTTGACAACGCAAATGCGGCTCACAAAATAATAATATGTTGCCCTTCTCCCACATAAGTTTTAGACTTTCGGGCTAATCCTTGTGACTAGAATGAGGGGTAGAGATATTATTATTATTATTGTTATATAATGATATAATTTTATAAACGTAAATCTAAAGTTAAAGAAATAGATGTACAATAAAAAAATCAAAAGTCGCGTTTAAATCCCATAAAGGGAATCATCCTCGAAAAATATTTTTGTGTTTCATAAGTCCGAATCAGAAAAAGTTTCCTCGAATATTAACATTTGCAAATAAAGGAATTCCTTTATTTGCAAAAATGTTAATATTCGAGCAAACTTTTTCTCGACTTGTGTTGTGTCTCTAAAAAAATTTAAAACATTTTTGAGTCATATATTTGTCTTTGGATAGAAAGAACTTCTTTGAAAACGAACCGTCAATATCCGTTCACCGTGGTCATGACCTGGGATGGTTTGGGGCCGAGCGGGATTATCGCTCTTTACCCTCCCCATTGCTGTAGGCCTGGACTGTCTCGTAGAGGTGGACCCCATCCTTCACCAACTCCAATCATAAAAAGTAAAGGACTTCAAGAAAAGAAACGTTATTTTATCTGAGAATTTCACGTAACTCGGGATATTTTTCAGATTTACAGGACGCTGAATGGGGGCCGGAGTTTGCTATGTCGTCAGATTTTCTGTAAAAAGATCACTAATATGATTTTTCGAAAAATCGCGTCGAAAAAAACCATAGTAGGCTGTGGAATGATAACCTCACCGTCGTCCTAGGTTGTAGAAGTAGGTACATATTAGGCATACGTCAACGCCAATATCTATTGATTGTGGTCATGACCTGATGACCTGGGATGGTTTGGGCCGAGCGGGATTATCGCTCTTTACTCTTCCCATCGCTGTAGGCCTGGACTGCCTCATAGAGGTGGACTCCATCCTTCACTTACATCGATCACAAAAAGTGATAAGTATGGGCGATTGGTGGGGTCTCCTCCTGACCTGGCTCTACTTTGCAGGTTGGGAATGATCTTCTGGGCACTCTTTTGTTTTGTCTTCTTTCTTCGTCTGCGTCTAACCCACCGGTGGTAGTCTGTCTCGGGCGGCGGCGGCAAGTGCCGCTCTCGTCCTGGGTGGTGGTTTGGGATAGGTCAGGAGTGGCTGTGTAGTCGGGAATGCACCTCTAAAATAACTTACTGGCCCTTTAGCTTTATGCAAGGGAAGGGTGAGACCGCGACCGCTGTCGGGGGTCGCGGCTTCAAGGGGAGGTCTGAGGGTCGATTTTTAATCGCTTCGTAGTCCTCTACACTTCTTCCGGGTGGAATCTGAAACATAAGAAGATCTTACTCTGATCCTAGGTCCAGCAGTTGGAGTCTTGGTCGCTTGTGTACAGCGACCGCATGGGGCTCATAGTCCTCGGCTTTTCGGATTAGCGGGTTGCTGTGCGTCTCGGCACGCGCAAAAAACTTGACCCTGCGCCTCCTGATGACTTCTATGAGTAGGATGTAGTCGAGGATTTGGTATATATCGGCTGTCCGCAGGTACCAGGGTGCACCTACCGCGGTCCTTAGCGCGATATTTTCGACGACCTGGATCTTCTTTATATACGTCTTTGCAGCAATTGCCCATGCTGCTGACGCATATATCAACTGGGGTTGGATGATATTTCTGATCAGGGTTCGCTTATTCCTCAGGCTGAGCTCGCTGGTGTGGCACAACATCGGGTATAGCTTGGCCCTGACCAGCTTCGCCTTCGCTACGACTTTCTTGATGTGGTGTTTCCTCCGCAGCCTCTTATCCAGATTTACCCCTAGATAAGTGACGGTGTCTCTACACTCAATGACGACCCCGTAAATGTTGACGTGTCCAGTTGGGGTCTGTCTGTATCTGCGAGAAATGAGAACAGCGTTAGACTTGTCAGGATTTATACTTAGCGTTCAATTATGGCACCAGTCCTCAAGAAGGAACACCGCCTGTTGGAGATACCTCATTACCATTCTGGCCTCGGGAGAGCGTACAATGAATGCCGTGTCGTCTGCGTACAGGGTGAGCGAGGTATTGTGTGTCCTAGGCAGGTCCGACGTAAAATTGGCAAACAAGTGGGGTGACAAGACGGAGCCTTGGGGGACTCAGGTCTCTAACGGACGATACGCCGATAGGGCACCTTCTACCTTTGTCCTAAGCTCTCTTCCTCGAAGGTACGACTTGATGAGCTTCACCGTCGTGCCATACCCTGTCGAACGCTTTGGCAACGTCCAAGAAAATAGCGCCTGTGATCTGTTTTCGGCTGGTTCTAAGTTTCTAAGATTCTACAGCGAGAGTTAACGACAACTTCCCCTATAACCGGAAGTGTCACGAGGGTCACGCCATTATTTCATTTGAGGAAAGCATAATCAAAAACCCAAGTGTCCAAATTTTCACTCTTTAAATCTAAGTAGTCTCTGACATATTCTAATGGATGGTCACCGTGAAACAGCCTGTATATTACATAAGGTAAACAGTTTGGCTTTAAAATCTCAACTAGGACACCCTTAATAATGGGGTATTGTAAGATGAATTTGGTACATATAGTATAATTAGACAAATGAAGTTTTGTGAAGAAGTATAGAAAAAAATAAGAAATAGTTTTCATTATTTCATTGTCGTCAGTTCGACAATAATTTCTTTTACTGCCTATGTGCCTTGACTATAAATACATTTTTTGTTTTTTATATAACTAGTTAAAATTGTCACTTGACTCTTACCCCTATATTTAAAATGTTTAAGAGGCGATTGCAGTTTAGAGGAATGACTAAGTAGTTACCTATTACGTAAGTAAACCTAGAAGTAGATAACAGTGACGTAGTTTTCCACATAACACCAAAACACTATACTACACTCGACGTGCGTTTCGCCAACCAAGTTGGTAACATCTGGGGATTATTAGAACTCAATTTAAATACATAAAAAGTTTTAATCCTCTCCAGACGATGCCAACTTGGTTGGTGAAACGCGCGTCGAGTGCAGTATAATGTTTTGGTGTTATGTGGAAAACTACGTTAGTGTTATCTTCACACTAAAGGTTCCAACCCCCTTCAAGACTGGAAGTAGATAAAAAATAAGAGTAAAATAGAAGTCCTAAATAGAACAAATAGAGTTCTTTTAAATTCGATAGGGCAAATAAATTTATTAGAAAATATTAAAATATACAAGTTGTGGTTGAGTTATTTTATGTTGAATTTTCTATAATGTCAAAACTGGCAATAAATACACTGTAGAAAACTGGATTGGCTTGAATTATGCTTATGAAAACCACATGAACATATAATTAATAATTCTTTTTAAGTGAAAAGCTAGGTGGTAAAGAACTCTGGTTACTTACGCTTATTTGAATAAATGCGTTCAGATTTCAGAATT
Source organism: Pogonocherus hispidulus (assembly GCA_963924545.1). Lineage (NCBI taxonomy): Eukaryota > Metazoa > Arthropoda > Insecta > Coleoptera > Cerambycidae > Pogonocherus > Pogonocherus hispidulus. Next base: position 34,492,872 of record OZ004697.1, on the reverse strand, counting down.
TTCCAATGGACGCAATGATATATCAAGAAACGCAATAGCAAAAGTTTTAAATTACAATAAATTCTGCACGCTAGAAGCGTCGAAGTAATACATCACATATTGGATAATATTGATCATGAACCTGTCTTAAGGAATACTTACATATTATTATTAATTTCAGAGTTCTTCGCAAGCATTTGATATTTTGATTCTTTTCAAATGCTTGTAATTTTAAAGCCATTTGAGACATAGTCCTGCAAATTGCACCGATCTTTTTAACTTATTTCAGTAAAAGTTGCTTTAGTGAATTTATTTAAAAAAAGGGCATTTCTGTACTCATCTATTATAAAAAATATATCTATAAATATGTAAGATTGAAGAAAATACCTTGCACGCAATGATATAGATAAAATAGATAATATAGATAATTCTATAATAAAATAGAATATATTTATAAAGTAAAAATCTGTCGCTTCTATAAAATAATTAATACACTTCCTTCTTTAATAAAATATACATAGATCACAAATTTAAAATTTCCGTTATCTATAGAAGTTAAAGAACATTTTTCAGTCAGGCTAAATTAATTAAAAAACGCAATAATATATTGGCCGTTCTTTTTAAATTAATCAATCAAATCAAACTATAATAGGAAGTGTTTTATAAAATTAAAACCGTTCTCACTGAATAGCTGAATCAGTGGACGATACAATAAAATTTGAGGAGCAAAGATGCTCGCTGAAGAGAAAAACACCGGTATGCACAATAAGCCTAGAGAACCTTAGGAAAATCGACCATCACGAAGAAGAAGAAGCATTTAGGGTGCAGGTAAGTTATAGGTTTTAATAATAGTTTTAAATTAGGTTTATAGGCATTAGACACTTTGATACTTACTGGGGTGAGGTTAGAGATATTTTTTATTTTTGAGTTGATAATTTACCTATATGTTCTCGTTTTCTTTATTTGGTATCTATTTTCCACATATTGCGAGAATATTGCCTATAATTTTTTCTGACACAGCTCTGTAATTCATTTCAGGATCTTTGCGTTAGACAAGAACAGTAGAGGAAAGTAGCCTAATTTCGGACAGGTTCCCATTTTCGAATACCCGCATAATTCTACAAATTATCGCTATGTTAAAGGCAATTTCATTACTGCTGTGCGTATTTGGTGGCATATTAATAATATGATATGATAAATAGTTGTGCTTACGTCCGATAGGTGAACTGTCAAATTCTTTTGCGCAGCGGAGTATCAGAGATTTTTGTGTGATATTTTGAGATTAGTGTTTTTGGTATTTATTCCCATTTTAAAATTTTGGATAGTAAGCATAGGATATAATAGTTGTATGTTTATAAAGAAAAGTTATTTTCACCCATAGTTTTGCTAAAAAAAGTAATTTAAGTTAAAACTATATACTAAAATGCATTCAATTTCAGATATCTGAAATTAGGAAATCTAAAACTTTTTTAATTATAAAATTTTATTACATAGAGAAAGATGCTCAAAGTGCATGGCAAAAGTAAACAGTGGGTTCCTGTCAACATGAAACGGGCCATACATGATAGAAAAAAATAAATAAGTTCAGATACCCTATCCGAAATTAGAATACCATTTTTTAACTGGCGAATTCGCCATTTTGTAGTTTTTATTTTTATTTTCATATCTACTTAAATTTTCTTACTAAATGCAAAAATTATGTGAAGATATATTATAATAAATAGAGGTCATACCAAAATTTTGTTAAATTATGTTTAATTACGTATTATATGGCTGATTTAGAAAACTCGGGCTACTTTCCTCTAACAATCATCATATGGTAGAAACAGCTAGAGGTACAGGTAGTATAAAAATGGTAAAGGACACAATGAGATTTTTACGGTTGCTTTTACTCTTATAAAAATAATCTGATAATTTTTTTTAAATTTTATTTCGAGACAATTAATCAGTAAAATATTATCTAAACTGTACCTACTTCTATTTTGAATACAGGGTGTACCACGGTGACGAGACATTAGACATATTCCAGAGACTACTTCGATTTTAATTTTGAAAATTTGGGCAACACTGTTTTCGCGCATGCCCTTTTCAACTAAAATAATGGCGTCCACCTAACGCTTCCGGTTATACCGGAAGTTGATGTTATCTTCGTTATTTTAAATGGAACACCCTGTATATTATTGAATACATTACATACAGTAATTTTCAATTCTACGTAAATTTTTAGGTGAACTTTCATAAAGGGTTCCTATTCTTAAAGTTAACCGTTTTTGATATATTTAATTTTTTTCAAATAAAATTTTAAAAGCACTGCCTAAATCAAAAAGATGTGTATTTTGCAATAATAAAGTTAGAACGATAAAATTTATAGGGGACATAACTAAAACTCTAAGCTTCCCTGCCACAATTTCAAAATGACTTAATTTCATACAGGGTGGCCGAATTTAGTCAACTTTATTAACTTATTTTTTGTTTAATGTAAAATTTTTGTATTTGTGCAACATTTTAGTGGGTAGTAAACTTAATAGAACAAAAGTAAATATCACCACTAAGTGAAATACTTATTTGTACTAGGCATTAATATTCAAATTTTTGTTCTAGATGTATGGAATTTAGTATTAGCAATAATAAACCATCATGCACAGTGAAAAAAGACCAATGGTAAAATTACTAAATGATAATCGTAATTTGCTGCAGTGTTATTTTTAACACGAACGGGGTGGTATAATCACTAAACCTTTAGAACTCATATTACACAAACGATATACCCGCCAAGTTTGTAGAAGTACTCACAAATTGTACTAAAATTTACAAAACCGTGTGTTAAAAATGAATCAATCCGCTATAAACACGGAATAATTATACGGTGAATAATTAACTATTACACATTACCTTGTAAAATCTACTGTGTTAAATTACTTTTATATAATGTAATAATACACTGATATGTCTAACACTGCCCAGTGTGGACTATATACACACTGATGAGTGTGGATTCGGTGTTAAAATTGCTCGACTTTTTTTACTGTGTGCGTGAGAAAAAACAACTTGATTGGAGAGGTGCATATTGAATTTTTTAAATAGATAAATTGCTTAATTAAGTAAATAAATAATATATATATACATTTATCATTTAGTAACGTCAACTACAAAAAATCGTAAAACACTAGGTACTTCCCAGCAAGAACACAAACGTTAAAATAACGTTGAAATTGACGGTAACCGACCGTTGAGTAACCTTTGTATTACGACGTTGAATCAACGGAAGAATGTCCCGCGGTTCAACGTATATTTCAACGCATGTTACAACATTTTAATAACGTTTATTATAACTTTATTTAAAACGTTATTTATAACTTAATATACTACGTCTCTATAACAAGTTTATTAAACGTTGAATTTGATCGCAAAACAACTAGTATTTAACCGCTACTAAACGTTAATACAACGTGTGTTAGAAACGTGTTTCAGACACATTCCAAATATCTGTCAACGTTGATAAAACGTTTGAGGTCAACGTTGATAGAACATTTGAGATCAACGTTATAGAACGTTGAGCTTAACGTTATTATAACGTTGAGCTTACCGTTATTATAACGTTGAGATCAACGTTACTATAACGTTGAGATTATAACGTTGAGATCAACGTGGTCATAATCGTATCCGCGAACATCGTATTCTAACTGTATCAATGTTCTATTAACGTTGATCTTAGCGTTCTGTAAAGAATACGATGTTCACGGATACGATGATGACGAATTTTCACATGCAACACTTTTGGAAATCACTTATACAAATTCCACCACTTGGCACTGCTTGAATATAACAATATATTATGTTTTAGGGCTTCTCCAGGAGATTAAAGTTATGAAATAGTAGTTTCTAAAAACATTTTTATTTTTGCTTTTAAGTTAGCTTCTAAATGCTAAATGAAAATTAATTATACCAATAATAATACCACTTCATCTGACTAAACATTTATTTAAAATACTTAATATATCTACAATATATCATATTTGCTCTTGTACGGAGAACCTGAAAAGTAAAAGTATTTTAGTTTAGATAATCATCATTTTCACTGCAAATCAGAATTTATCACTTTACAATTGAGAAGTTAATTTTCAATAGGGAACTTTTCTACTTACTAGGTGGTGGTTAGTCATTTCACCTAGTATTTCACTGTTACAATGGTTATCTGATTTGTAGGTATTAAATTAAAAAACACTGATAAACTTTAGTTAGTTATTTATTGAATTGAAATGAACCCATATATGAGACCCATGTATATTTTCTGAGCTACGTTGTAAATCTGTTTCATTTAAACAAGAAAATACGGTATTGCAAGTTATTTTTACCCTGCCGCTTACCAATTCTTTTTGTTCTTTCTGAAGTATTTCTGAGCATTACCTCGAGTTAAAAAAATTAAATTAGAAAACAAAATTATTTACTTTATATTCTTATTACCTAAAATATAAACCCAGTTATTTAATAGTAGATAATTATCTTGGGTTCCAGAAAGAATAAAATTTATATTTCACGATTGATTTTCAAATAACGTACAAGCAGTATGTAAAAAAATGTATGTTGAATTAAAAATGAAAATTCAGAAAACACATCCGTCAGAAAAAGTATATCATTTTGTACAATGAAGTAAATAAGTACCTATCATAAGTAGGTACTTATTTACGTACCTACTTATAGCTAGTTACTTAGTTAGGTACTTAGTTACGTAAATATAACGTAGTAAATTATGTTACCCAAGTAACATAATTTAATTATAAACATTTTTCTATCAATTAGGTAGGTACAGGAGGTAGGCACCTATATCGTTACGTATATCCGTAGTCATCGACGTTATGTCACCCGCCTATTATAGTTTTTATAGCATATTTTTTATTTTAATGCAATGTGTCGGTCCCTAAAAAAACAAATTAGATAAATAGATACCCTAAATAAGTCTGTAATTTCAACATCATTTAACATAAAATTTAGAATGACTAAAGTAAACTGATCTACGAAAAGCCTGTATCATTTTTTCAACCTGGTAACTCAAAAAATAAATATTTTACAGTAATTTCAAAGCAGGACAAAATTTAATTTACTTACCTCTTCGGAGACAAGCGTCAAAGCAAACCTAAATTTAGCAGAGGTTGAAGAGAAGTTAAAACAATAAAAAAAGCATGAGCTACAGCACCTGTGATGCCACGGCCATATTGAAATAAACGAGTATGGGTACCTAACCTACATACCTTTTCTGGACATGCAACGAAAACTATTAGTATGAAAACAAAACAGTAATGCATAAACTTGCAACTAAAGTACAACAATCCACTAAAAATGGTTTCATAAACTTACTTTTCACTAGTTATTGCCTGCCAATAGTGAGAATTTTTTAACTGCACCAGAACTCAGAACACCACATATCACTGGATACGAAGTACGAACGAACAAGTGGCGGTTGGCGTTGGCGGAACTAACGACTGACATCATGCTTGTTTACTTGGGTGTCAACGACCAATCACGATTATTACAATTGACATCAGCCATCAAATGTCCGCTTGCTGATTGGTTGTTGATGTTGACCCCGTAAAAATTTGAATTGAACTGAATTTGTATTTGGTTTTTCGTTCGTAGCCGGGGGACGAGGAATTGCCTTTATGGCAATTTTTATAAATACATTTTTCCACTTCAACTGCACAAAATATTCGGTACACTGAAAAATAATATTGATTTAATTTGTGCAGAAATGCCAAGTGTTTCTAAGATCGCCGTAAACATAAATTACCTATACCAATATTTAATAGCTATTATTGCCATAGATAATACGAAAAATTTGACATTTCATCTTGTGTATAAAATCATAGATATGTGTAAAATTGTCTTATGATCTTGAAATTAATGTCAATAATGATTCACCATTTTCATGTTGTTTTAATAAAATTATCTGTAGGTAAAAAATTAAAGATACTCGTAAAATTATTGTGTTCAAAAGAGTTGAAATATTGTTTCTCTTAACGTTTATATAACGTGCAGATTCTAGTTAAATATAACTTTATTAATTACGTTGAAATAATGTTCAAAACCACTCAAGCTATTACTTTTTATTATAAAGTTTACGTCCTTTTAACGTACAAATTACACCTAAAAATTATGTTCATATTTACGTTTAAATAATGTTAAAAGTCATAGCTCAAATTAACTTGATTAACCAACGTCAATTTCCCATGAAAATATTAGCAATACTAAACAAAGTGTTGAAATATTGTTCCTTTTAACGTTTATATGTAGTGCAGAAAATAGTTAAATATAACCTTATTATTTACGTTGAAATAACGTCCAAAATTACTTAAGCTGTTAATTTTTATTAGAAAGTTTACGTCCTTTTAACGTACAAATTGCACTTAAAAATTACGTGCCTATTTACGTTTAATTAACGTTAACAGTCATAGAGTAAATTAACTTTATTAATCAACGTCAATTTCCCATGAAAACATTGTATTAAACAAGGAGTTGAAACATTGTTTCTTTTAACGTTTATATAACGTGCAGGTTATAGTTAAATATAACCTAATTATTTACGTTGAAAAAACGTTACAAACCAATCAAGTTGTTACTTTTTATTATAAAATCTACGTTTCTCTAACGTTAACGTTACCCATTGAATTCTACTAATAAATTCACGTTTTTATAACGTCTAAGTTACACCTTACGTTGATAACAATTGTTGAATAGACGTGTTCTTAACGTTTGATTGAAAGTAGGTTCTTAAACAACGTTGGCTTTTTCAACGAGTAACGTTTATTCAACTACAGCAACGTTATATACACGTTAAAACAACCAACCTGTTCTCACTGGGTTCAGTGTCTATTACTAGTTACTTTGAAAATGATTTCGTTTTGCTTTACTGAGTTATTATTTTGTGATTACCGCCGTAGCACTTCTGGTGAATGATTTTGATGTCCTCTTTAAAGACTAGCTATAGTAGTTTTTTTTTAATAATGTAAATAATATAAAAAACATGTTCCCACAACTTTCTTAGAAGAATATTTAAAAACCTTCGTATCTATTAAGGGTGTTGATTTTAAAGTGATCAAGTTACGATCTTCGTACAAATTCCTCTTTACAAATAAATGCCCTGTCAGAAATACGGATTGACATCAAAGTAATTGGAAGATCTAAATAAGACTCTTGTGTGAATGAAATAATTGCTGCACCTACCTGGAGTATTTTTCGCGTTATAAAACAAAGGCAGCAATCATTATTTTCCGCCATCTGTTAATCCAGTTGTCTATTGTAATTTTTATCTTCGAGCAATTATTATTATAGTACCGCTCAATTTAAATTAGACAAACTAATGTTATTCTTACTGTTGTAATATTATTTCTTTCATTCATAATTATTTTATGGCAATATACCTACAGCGTGAGTCAATAGAGATCGTCCAAAATTTTGAAAAGGGAAGTTGCATCATCTCTTTTTTCCACAATCTAAAATTTTTAGATATACAGGGTGCACCGTTGAGCGGTTACAGCATGCAACATTTGTTTTTTATGTGGAATACCCTGTAATTTATACGAGATTTTATTAAGCTTAAAATTCCCCATACATTGGGGCCCCGCTTGTTGTTGGTCTTCTATGCGGGGTTGCCAAGTTATTTCGGTTTTTCTAAAAATTTGGGGAAACATAACCTTGTAAAACAAACATAGTAACCTTGTTTCTGATAATTGCAACAAAGTGTTTTTTTTAGCAACTGAAGTGGTCTGAATATATTGTGTAAAATATTCTGTTTTATGGAACTCCCTGTAGAGGCATTGGAAATTACGCGGTCTTCGGTATCAAGAATAATAAGAAAAAACAAGTTCCATCCATACCACATTCAGCTGGTACAAAAATTGAGTGTAGATGACTATTAGCATAGACTAAATTTCTGTAACTGTGCCTTAAATAATCGTGAAGAAGTAATGATTTTTTTAAGTATGGGTTTAAGTCATTCAAAATTTTGGACTATCTCCTTTATTCAAGGAGCTACTAAAGAATTCGTTCTTCTGGACTCACGCTGTAGATATAAGATAGGAAATTCAGAGGAAGACGTTGAAGCAAGTTCCTAATTTCTAATAACATATTTTGTTTCTCAATTTTTATATCCGAATAGGTTACTATAATAATCAAGGTTTATCAAGATATTATGTTTCCGAAGAAAAACATATAACACCATGGAACTAACTACTGCTACAAAGACTTCGAAGTTATACATGTCATTGTATATATTAGACCTATTGATTATAATATAAATTAATATTACTATTTTTGAAACTTATATACATACAGTGCTTTCGAAAAGTAACGAATAAATTCATTATTTTAGAAATTGAGAAGTTTTCGAAAAAATCCCCTGACACGTCGATTTTGTTTTTAAAAAATGCACTCTTTGGCATACGACCCATATTTGTGACGTCATCGTTGTTCGAGATATTACGTCATGGACAATTTTTTTAAATAGCAACCCCCAATTTTGACCACACCATTTGTAAGAGCGTATCATTCTACATACGCATCATGAAAAATTATGGTGTTACATAACAAAAATTTCAAGAAAATAATGTTTGAAGATCTTAAAATTTAATTTTCACAATACTGACAATGATAATGATTTTGTAAAAAATCGACTAAATTAAATGTTCAAATTGTGCACCGTTGGCTGCCTGCCAGTAGCCAAGACGATTAATAAATTCTTTTTGGACATTATCTATAACTTCAGAAGGTATACGATGTATCTCGTGACGAATTCTTGCTTTTAAATCTTCTAAATTAACCGGTCTAGTAACGTATACTTTGCTTTTTAAGTATCCCCACAGGAAATAATCTAGGTGTGTCAAATAAGGCGATCTGGCTGGCCACTCAATCGGCTCCTTTCTCCTTATCCAACGATTCGGGAACACCTCATCTAAATAAACACGGACAGGTGCTGCATAATGGGGAGGTGCACCATCTTGTTGAAAGAATATGTCATTTCTTGGAAGATCACGTCCCTCTATATCTGGATATAAAGTTATTAGTGCAGGAATGAGGTCGTCTCGAAGAAAATCCAAATATCTTGCACCAGTTAGGTTGACGTAAAAGAAATAGGGACCCAGAATTCTTCCGTCGACTATGCCGCACCACACATTTACTTTCTGGGGACTTTGAGTGTGATACTCCATCACCCATCGGGGATTTTCGGTAGCCCAATAACGGCAGTTTTGCCTATTGACATGGCCGTTCAAAACAAACGTAGCCTCGTCAGAAAAAATTACGTAGGCAATACCTTATAAGGATGATACTTTGCTTTTTTCATAATTTTGTGAACTGCGGACGCTGCCATATTGAAATCAGAAGCCATTGGGTTAGGTGTTGAGTGATGATTTTCTTGTATTGCCAAAAAAACATTAATCTCATCATCTATTGATTTTGACGGTCGACCAGATTTAGGAAGATCACGAACATGTCCAAAGTTACGGTACTTAGACTCAATATTGCTTACCATGCTTTGGCTAATGGGATGTCGATCAGGATGAGTTTCAATAAACAATTCAACTACTTCTCTTTGGGTGCGCATCCTGTCTCCAAATCCGATCATGCAAAGAATTTCAATTCGTTCTCGTTCAGTTAATTTAACCATTTTTTTTTATAAAATGACAAAGTTACTACTCAATAAACACCTGAAACGTAGTGCTTTTGTCAAACAAAAGATAAGAACTAAAGAAATAACTCTAAAACAAGAAAAAACTATTTAATAAAGTACGATTTCAAGTTTTTATCTAGAATGATAGAAGAAGTCTATATAGAATGATACGCTCTTTCAAATGGCGTGGTCAAAATTGGGGGTTGCTATTTAAAAAAATTGTCGATGACGTCATATTTTGAACAACGATGACGTCACAAATATGGGTCGTATGTCAAAAAATGCCTTTTTTAAAAACAAAATCGACGTGTCAGGGGATTTTTTCGAAAACTTCTCAATTTCTAAAATAATGAATTTATTCGTTACTTTTCGAAAGCACTGTATAAGTCGTAATTTCTTATACAATAAAAACAATGTATGCCATTAATGCCTTAACAAAAATGGAGTACAAAATACATATCTTTAAAGTCAAATTTGTGACATAGTACGAAAGAAAGTTACCAACTAAAATGACTTGTAGAATTAGTAGTAAACTTATCCACGTCGCTCGTATGCGGTGAAGGTAGCGCCGTCCTTTTTACTCTGTACTACCCCTTCCCTTTCTTCCCTCCAGCATCCACTCACTGAAGGCACTGTATATTTACATATTTGTTCTTATACAAATTATTTATAATATATACCTACGCCATATTTTATTAATTATAAAAATTATACCATGAAATTATCATCACGAGAAGTATATAACATTAAGTTTATAACTTTTCTGAGTAGAAAGTACAACTTTTCTTTATAGGTTTGTTTATTACAAGTTAAAACTTTCACTACACTATCCTAAGACAAAATGATATGATAAACTATTTTTAATCAATACGAGAACTCAATTTGACCTTAACACGGGGTCCTTAAATTTATATTGTATTTTAATTATTGAGCTAGTAGGTAATTTTAAATGAAATGACTGAATAATTATTGCAACACTAGGCACTCTTGGATAATTTGTACGTTAAATCGTTGAGTGATCTCAACGGTTAAATTTAATTTAATAAATAGTTAATTTCCTCTTAAAATTATACTTACTTGAGTTCGTGAAATTTCTTAATCCACAAAAACATGTTTTTAATCTACCCGTGACCCACCACATTATTTTTCTATTATTCTATTCTATAATTATATTCCCATAATGTTTTCTGTTAAAATATCTGACCCTCCATTAGTCAAAGTTGTGGTGGATGTTCTTCTATATTATAATGCCCAGTATATTGTTCGGGAGTTGATAAATGTAAATAAGAAGTGTTAGTTTGTTTGGCATCCTTTCGAATGGGTTTATTCCACGATGATGTTTGGTGCATCTTCCCATGTCTGAACCTAGAAATATCTACCAAGACCAACGTTCTAAAGTTGACGATACTTTATAGGATTATTTATTCACCATATTTATTCAAGTCTTTGAAGCCTTCAGCCATTACAAAAAAATAATCTTGAAAGGGATTGGAACCTTTGGTGTGAAGATAACACTGACGTAGTTTTCCACTTAACACCAATACGCTATACTGCATTCGACGCACGTTTGCTAAACCTATGCTAATACTGTGTCCTATTTACACCTAAACTATTGTTACGGTTGAACCCTTGCGATGGCTCAATGAACCATCGCGACTGATCAGTGAACCGTGATTTACAAACCAATAAAGCGGGCTGTATGGGATTGGCTCTCTGTCACTATTCATACTATTTTTACATTTTGCAATTTCCAAACTCCCAAATGCATCTACCTTATGGTTGTTCTCAAACGCATGTTGGGCGATACTAGACTTATTTGTTCTACCATATTTGAGATGAGCCATATATTCCTTGAATCTATTTTGAATTGACCTTCTAGTTTGTCCAACATACCTTTGATTGCAGTCTTTACAGTTAATTTCATAAATCCCCAACTTTTCCTTAGCTTCTATTTTGTCTTTCGGATTCCCTAAAAGTTGTAGTTGATTTCCCGATGAATAACTGATATACCTATATCTTTAAAAACCTTACCAAACCTTACTGTTTTGGTAAGGTTTTTAAAGTAATGTAAGTCAGTGGTTTATTCATCCGGAAATAAACTGTAACGACTATTAGGCAATCCAAAAGACAAAATAGAAACTAAGGAAACGTCGTGAATTTATGAAATTAGCTGTAGAGACTGCAATCAAAAGTATGTTGGACAAACCAGAATGTCAAACTAGATTCAAGGAACATATGGCTCATCTCAAATAAGTATGGCAGAACAGGTAAGTCTAGTATCGCCCAACATGTGGTTGAGAACCACAATAAGATAGATAGTAGCAATTTAAGACTAATTAGGAACGTAACAAATTCCAGACAGCTGGATGCATTTGAGAGTTTGGAAATTGCAATGTGTAAAGATAGTATGAACCGTAAAAGAGGGCCAATCCCATACAGCTCGATTTATTGGTTAGTAAATAACGGTTCACTGATCCGTCGTACGGTTCACTGAGCCGTTGCAGCGGTTCACTGAAACGTAACCATAATTTAGGTTGACATAGGACATAGTGCTAGCATAAGTTTAATTTTAATCATCTCCAGGTCATGCCAAACGCGCGTCGAGTGCAGCATAGTGTTTTGGTGTTATGCGGAAAACTATGTTAGTCTTATAAAAAAAAATAAAAAATTCTTAAAGCGTAATAACAATATTGGTTTTGAGAATCACCTTATTTTACCAATTTGGGGCATTTGGAAGAGTATAACCTGCTGAATAACTTATTTTTCTCTTAAGAAAAGCCACAAGGTTTTATTTACTTGTTAATACCACCCTTTTCTTTAGGTTGCCTTGTGTATAATTATAGTGATTGATCAATATAATTATATTGAATTTATCGGGGACAAGAGTAAAACATCTCTGAGATGTTGCTGCCTGCAGAATTATCTCACAATGAATTAAATATAAAATTGTTGAAAAAAATAACACACAAACATCATTAAGAATACCCAATAATATTATGAGTAGTTCATCGGCTTTATATTATTATTGAAAATCAAAATGTGAAAGTACTGCCAATTCGCAAAAAATGTTTTTAATTAAATATCTATATACTAATATTCCCGAGGGTAAGGGATATTAAGAAATTTCACATCACTTTCAGAACTGTAAAGAAATATAAGAGAACCAACCTTATATAACACTATTTTAGTACTTCCTAAGAATCTACGTTCTTTAGTAGTACCCATAAGAATAGATTTTTTATAACATTTTATTTTCATTGTGGCAATTAATTGACACCTAACCACAATCGGTTAAATCTATTTAATGGTGTATTTACTATTTAATAAACAATTATTATTCTCACATCAACCAGAATCGAAGGGAAAGGCTACTTGCAGACAAAAAATGTTCCTCCGTTTTGAAAATAAACTTAGAGGAATAGTTAAGCAAAAGCAATAGTAAAACAATATTAAATATGGTTAATTGTTTATACATTAAATTATATAATTGATGGAGCTATTTTTATAATTTCTGCACGTGGCACTCATAATATGCATGGGATATTATTTATAAAATAATTCAATTTGTTAATATTTTAAATTAAAAATTACTCATATTTCATGACTTTAAATGATTTCATGTTTTTATACAGTGTGGCTCATTAAGGACACCCTTCTAGACAATTTTTGGTAAGCGCGATTCCAATGAATTTTTTTGTATATATTAGATTCGTAGATGTACTTGCTGAACCTATTACGATGGTCCAGCTGCTAATCCTCAGCTTACTACGATTTTTTTTCAATCAATTCTTTTTAAAATTACCTTAGGGATTTAGGTATATAGAGGACTACTGTAAAGTATTGTTTTAATGTTATTATTAATTTGTGAAGTAAAGGAACAGTATTCTAGATTAACAACAATTATTAGTGAAACAGTGTGATGAAATCACATTTTATTAATGTTGAAATTTATAAACAAGCAAAAAATGAACACATCAGTTTAGTAAATAGACCAAAAAAAAAAGATTTTATCAAAACATAATAGAAAACTCTGACAATGTTTCGAAGGCTGTGTGGGGTGTAACAAGGTTGCTCTGTGGAAACAGTGGTGGTGGCAGAGATGTCAGTATATCACTTGAACATGAGGGAGCTATGGTGACAGATCCTTCTGATGTGGTTACACTTTTTTTGAGCTTTTTAGAAGAGGCTCCATTGAAGGTATTAAGTAAAATTTGGCCTTGTGATAGATATCATGCCATTTAGGCAACGTGAGAGTATGTTTCTTGCACCAGTTACTGAGGACGAGGTACGTAGTGCCATAAAGCATAATTTAAAAAACAAAAAGTGTTCAGGCCCGGATGCGATTTCTTTGAATTTCATTAACTGTGTGGCTGACCTGATACTAGAGCCTCTATGTTACCTTATAAATTTGTCATTTAGCACAGGCCAGTTTCCTAGAGCTCTTAAATTTAGCAATGTTGTACCAGTATACAGGGTTATTCGGAACTTATCTCTAAAACTTTGAGGATATGTGCATCCTTAAATAAGAAATCGATATCACCAAAAAAATTTATAAAAAAGTCTTTGGATTTCCAGTAAACAATGTTAAAAGTTATACCATTATAAAGGACTACGTAGATGGGCAACTGTACTTCAACGACATCTGATATACCACATTCCTACAAAAAAAGTAAACAAGTTTTTGTACCTGGAGCGTATCACAGCTGCCGCGAATAATTTGCGTTTACCAGATTAGCAACCAGGAGGAACATTCGCTTTAGTGCGGCAAAATTTGATAAGGCGTGCTCAAAAGTGTGTACAAGTCGAGGGACAAAATTTCGAACAGCTTTTGTAACAAGGTATGTGCAAATTTTTTATAAATTTCATGTTTCTAATACCTAGTAATCAAGTAGCGCAATTCTTCAAAATTAGTGTAAAAAATTTTTATTAATTTTAAAGACTCGTCACTTTGGTCACATCTATCTATCTTTCAGTTTATTTTAAAGTAAAAACGCTGCAAATCTTTTTTGCGCCGGGTGTCGGTATACTCTCAGAACGTCCCAAGTTTTTTCCGTGACATCGCCAGTTTGCATTGTCAGTCCCAAGGTCACTCTATTACAGTGGACCAGTATACAGCGGCGTGCAATAAAAAAATTTTAAATAGTTTTCAGAACCCGCCAAAAAATTTTTTTTTCATTACCACATTTGTACATGTATGTTGAACATCCCCAAATTTTATTATGGATAAGTTCTGAATAACCCTGTATAAAAAATCTGATAAACATAATGTTGAGAATTACAGGCCCATTACTTTATCGTCTGCTTTTAGTAAAATATTCGAGTACCTAGATTCGAGTTTTAGATCTCGTCTAGACAATTTTATAAAAAAAAATCAGTATTTTGAGCCGTGTCACAACACGGATTTCAGTCCAAAAAATCAACACATAGTGCGATAAGTTTTTTTTACACACAATTGATTAATCATGTCGACCGAGGTGAGTGCCCTGCTGGGATATTTTGCGATTGCAGCAAGGCATTCGATTATGTAAACATCGATAGACTATTGTATAAGTCCGAAAAATATGATATAAGAGGATCTACGTTGTCATGGATCTCTAGTTTTTTAAAAGATAGAAAGCAATCTGTGAGAATAACCTGTAATTATGGTCAAGAGGTTCGAAAGGTGTGTTGTTCTCGACATGTGACCGTTAAGGTTGGAGTACCTCAGGGTTCTGTTTTGGGCTCTGTGTTATTCCTTCTTTATATAAACGACCTGGAAGATTATTTACCTTAAGGTGTATCTGCGACTTTGTATGCCGATGACACTTCTTTAATTGTATCTCGTCCAAGTAATGAAATTTTAGAAAGTGCATGTAATAATGCTCTTCGCCACTTGGATGACTGGTTCAGCTGCAATTTTTTATACCTAAATAATGCCAAAAGTAGTTGGTTGAGGTTTCATACACCTCAGAATCATAGTAACAACGTTAAACTGAATATTAAGGTGGGCAGTGATGTTTTTGGGAAGGATAGGAACGTTAAATTTCTGGGTCTAATAATTGATGATACTCTGACTTGGAAGAATCACTGTTCCGCACTTACGTCAAAGCTTGCTTCTGTATGCTTCCTTATGCGCAATCTGAAACAGGTCCTTACACTGAACCAGTTAATGGGTATTTATTATGCACAGGTATTTGCTCGATTAAAGTACGGTATATGCTTTTGGGGACTGCAATGAAATGATTAAAACTGAACTGAATTTTTAGCATCTCCAGAAGATGCCAACTTGGCTAGCGAAACGCGCATCGAGTGTAGTATAGTGTTAGTATAGTATAGTGTAGTGTAGTGTTAGTATATAAATTAAAATTTGAGAAGATCATAAAACGGTTTAAGTTTTTTGTTCAGTGTTACAGATTTTAGTTATTAAGGCGGCCGTTCCCGGCGCCTAAAAGTTCGCAATTCAGATATTTTTTTAGAACAACTTTTGATTTCACATAAAAGAAATACTAAAAATTAAAAATCTAAAGTGAACTAGATGTTTTGAATATTTAAATTCCCGGTGAGATTTTGTGATATTTTCTACGATAAGGTATAAAGTTTATAAGATTAATTTTATTCGTTGCAAACAAATAGATTTTTCGAGTGTACAATTATAGAAAATTAGTTATGAAATATTATTTTATTTATATTTGTGTACCTAAAGGGTCAGTGGTTTTTTGAGAGAATCAGTAATTTTATCGGTTTTCTGCGACTGTACCAGTTTTTTTATTTCACACTGTCCAGTAAATCGATACTTACCCTACACAGATTAGCGGCCAGTAAATGGAACACTACAGTACTTGATACTGTAATGTTACCGGACTGTTATTAGGAGTTATGTTTTTGAGTGTAAATCAATTCTTGACATTTACCCGCTTTAATTTAGTAAAACTAAAAGTCAAGCAAATATAAATAATGCTTTTCTACCCATTTCAGTGAAGTTATGATGTTTGGGAATATATTTAAGATTTCCTCTGAGCACTGCATTATAATAAACCAAAGAAAATTATGATATTTCAAAATAAGATTAATGTATGTTAATGTCACATTGCATGCCAAGGCTGTTAAGATAGTGATGCAATTTGAATATTGTGAGATTTTGTTTTAATGATTGGCTTAAAATATACAACAATTCATATTTATTTTAAAAAGGACGACGATATGAAATAAATATGTATGTATGTACGATACATGTATGTAAATATGTAAATAGTATATATGTACGATACACGTCCATTACGTGTTTACAGTACTCGTTTACACTTTCCGTAAAAAAACTGATACTATAATACCTCACCTACCGAACTAGTAACGTAAAGTACTATGTAGAAAACATGTTTACCACTTGCGTTAACTCTTTATTAACACTAAAATCATTTATATTTCTATTACTTTTCATGAAGAATAAGCAATTTTGCGTTATTTTGGTATGGTACCCTTAAGCTGCCACTAATGGTATTTTGACAGAATTTATTCGGAATACCACTTCCGGTTCTGCGTTAATATTGAAAATTGTTGGTTAACCATTAATATGCATTTCACATAGTAGAAACATTTGCTAATTTTTCTTGTTCCCCACATTTGTTGCTGATAGTTTTTCTGTCATTTTTATGCGTATATGTAAGATTTATAGTAGTTTTGTATTCCGCTTCAGCTCCAGCAAAACTTTTTCATAACGTAACGCCTTTCTCACAACTTCTTTTAAAATTTTACACAACAAATTTTGACGGTTTAGCTTATAGATGATTTTTCTTTATTAATTTGATATTTAAAGTTCTAGATTTATCAACTGGCTTGGCACGATAAAGACTTGATGATCAATATCTGCTTCAGTTAATGGTTTCTTAATATGACGATTTTTGTGTAAATTATAAGATAGTCGAATTCATCATCATCGAAACCATCATTGTTTCTATGAACAATTTCCTCGAATATTTTTCATCACTCGAAAAACTGATAATAATGGCTTCTTAATTATGATCAGCTCCAAAGTTATTACTTCTGTATTACTTCTTTATCTATTATTTCAATGTTTGCTGTCTTCATGTTCATAAATTTTTACTTCCTTTACCCAATGCCTCATAAATTTGAATGAAATCAATAATAAACCAGTAATTAATTATTATACTTTTACGTATTAAATTAGGATTCTTGAAGATTAGCATTAGGATCCCGTTTAGCTTTTGTAAGTTTTTTGTAAGCCTCTTTTTAACAATTAAACCAATACATATTTCTTTGTATACGTTCATATATTATTAATTTTTATTTTTTCTCACATTTTTGTATTTGTTAAATCACAAAAGAATTACTAATTCTAAATAATATTGTTTTAATTTAAAATTTGTGCCACGGATTAAAATAAAATTATACATTTTATACATATATACGATGCGAAAACAGGTAGAAACCACAGAAAATAATTTATAGACAATAACTTTAATAAGAGAAATTTAATAGTTTAAAGCACAATCTATTTTCTTCTGCAAGTTATTTAAATGAATGTGATAATAAAATAAAAACTAAGTACATATACCTCTACCACTCACAGAGGAAGATATTATTCTTCTTTGTGCAGATTCTCATTTATTAAAGAGGATGTTGCCCGTGTCTAGTCTGTTATTCAATTTGTCTTCTATTTTTATTTTTCCAAAGCAAACGCACTCTTTGAGCAATATAGACTGGGGGCATATCTGCCGTATTTATTGAGAAAAAATATTTAACAGAAATATATATTTAAAGACATCGAACCGTATAGTTGTATTGTATTGTATTCAACATTGAAGAATTCATTGTAAAAATTACTGCTGATGACAGGAAACAATAATTTCAAAAAGTGAATTACATTGGCTATTTTAGTATTAGAGGCTACTTATTGTTATCGGGCCTATTACTATATTTTTGCATATAGCATATATAGCCGGCATTTTTTTCAACCCAACTTCGACGTTAGACCATGGCATATTTTTGATTGACAATATTTACAAACCGTGTATTTATTATTGCCTAAATCACGCTACGTATGAAATTGCAGGACCATCAAAAATACAACTGGGTCGACACTGCATTTTTGTTCCATGACTTGAAGTTTGGTTGTTCATCAATAGAATATATTATTGGGTACTACATCGAGTAACCTACGAGATACCATATGAAGTCTTAAGCCCCGCTTGATCCACTGTGATAAAGGGGATACACAGTGAATAGTAAAAATTGTATCTTCTGATGAGAAGATAATTGGTGTTCCTACACTTCAGTAGTTATAAAACTCTGTATGATACCCCAGATCCCAAGAAGATATCACAGATTTTAATATCACACAGGGTCACTCAATTTAGAAGAGGAAGGCATATAGGTACCTATATGATGTTCAAAACAATGACCTTGAGTTATAAGTCATACGTTAAGAATTGATTTGGAAAACTTTGGTAGAGAATAATATATTCAAGAAGGAGAGATACTTCAGTTGAAAAATCATTACGTTAGGAGAAAGAAGAAGATATCTATATGTGTCTGACGACGTCTACCAAGTAGTTCACACTAATAGGTCCCCTGCTATTCTTGAACTACACAAAGTTTCTTGTCGTACTATGAGTACTGTAATGTAACGAGATGAGTAAATCAAACGTCTATGACTTTCGTCATCTGTTTTATACGGTCATACATATACTGTTGGTAAGTCCATAATTATAGAAAAAATATCCGATCTCAATTTCTGATATCCACAATTATTACTTTCTACTTGTACTTGCTGAACGACCTGTTAATGTGCTTAAACATTCTATTCAACTGCAACCATGATGCAGTTGTTACCGTACCTTAAGTTTTTAGAAAAATGAAAATTCCTGAAAAAAGTGTTGGCCCAAATTTTTTAGTTATTTGTTTCTAGCGCGTAGGAGTATTTCAACTCTTCTGTTTTCGTTAATCTTCAACTCAAACTTTCGAACACTGTTTTACAGGTTTCGAAGTGTCTTCATTATTTTATGAAATTAGTTACATTAAACTGTTGACAAACATCAAAATAATTGTCTTGTCTCACGTTTTGCTAACTAAGTTATCATTATCTGGATATAAACCGAGAACTGCAAATCGTTCGGGAATTTTATGGAAAAACTCTTAATGTCATAAAATGCTCCTAGTCTATCATAATGGCAAAGTAGTTACAAAATAATTTTATAATATTCCCGGCTTCGAGTTATTTATTAATTAAATCAACAATATTAAACTGCCTGCGTTTACAGAAACATGTAGTTTACATTCTCTATGAAAATTGAATAAATCTAGCCGGCTATGAAGTAATAATTATGCAACTGCATTCCGTGCATTTTATTCACTCTTGCAAAGGGCAAAATCCGATCTCGAAGGTCACCAAAGTGTACGAGAATGAAATGGTAACTGTAATTATTTATTTATTGGAATAAGCGAATAGAACAATTATTATGAGATGTTTAGTCTAAAAGTGACACGGAAGTCGATTATTAACTAACAAAAAATAAAATATAGTACAGGATATTTCACGAAATTTGATATTTAGGCATATATAGAAAGGCAAAATATTAACTTTCATAATTTCTCATTTATAGAAATGTTCTATTCGATGAAAATATTGTCAACTTTTTGACACTTTCTTACGCTGATACCATAATACCACATACCTAAAGCTAGCAATTTAGCAGATACATAATATTTGAAAAAATTCTTAAAGTTATATATAGGGTGTCCCAGTGTGAGCGTACAAAAATTTGGTAGAGCAGACCAAAATAAGAATAAAACTCCTAAAAAAAATGTCTCTGATGCACGCCTAACGAGTCACAGGGTGTTATTTTAGAGAAAAAAAAACAATTTTCCGCAATAACTTAAAAACCGTTTCGTAGATTTAGGTAATTTTTGGGTGACGTGTACATCTATTATCATTAAAACTACATGATGTTTGTTTAACTCTGACACCTGTGGTGGCCTAAGCCTACTCTTCCTTATGATTTTGTCTTCATAACTCTTGCATATCCTACTTTTTCGTGGATTAACTAAGTTTTCCTTAATCGGCTACCAATTCTGAACAAAAAAGGTGCTCTTCTTACATAGCTCTAAAATCAACCATTTTCGAGTAAATTGAGTGTAAAGTACCGACTAAATTCTTTATAAGAGCATAAGATTTTTGGGTCTTTATTTGGATGAAAATTTAAGCTGGTCTGACCATTGTAAAAAAATAATTTCTAATCTAAATAGATTAAGATATATCTTCATAAGCTTGCGATCTGTACTTTATAAAGATCAATTATTGAATGTTTATTACGCCAAGGTAGAGTCTGTGCTTAGGTATGGTATATGTATTTGGGGTAACTCCATACATAGCTCGAAAGTTTTTATAGCTCAAAAACGTATCATTCGATGTATTGCCAATGTAAGTCAAACAGCCAAAATATAATAGTTTGAAAATGTTTAATAAGCTTCCTGAAAACATAAAATCATGTAAGAACATAAAAAAATTCAAACAGTCTTGAAGAAACTATTTAGTTGATAGGACCCTTTATATGCTGTCTGAATATTAACTCTTATTTACTAGCCTCTTGTGCTCTGTTTTTAACATGTCTGTGTATCAATCCATATTTTGTGTATTCCTGTCATTTTGTTGTCAGAGAAATTTGTTTGTTTCTGTTTAGAAAATATGACTATTCCCATACAATTCTATTATTGTATCAGTGGAAAATAAAGCCTATTCTATTCTATTCTATTATGCAGAAAAATACATGCAAAGGAAGTCATAAGGAAGAGTAGGCCTAGGCCACCACAGGTGTCAGACTTAAACAAACACCATGTAGATGTTTAGATGGACATGTCTCCCAAAAATTACCTAACGATTTTTAAGTTATTGTGGAATTTTTTTTCAAAATAACACCCTGTAACTCGTTAGGCGTGCATCAGAGAATTTTTTTTTATAAGAGTTTTATTCTTATTTTGGTCTGGTCCACCCCCTGGTAAACTTTTGTACGCTCACACTGGGACATCCTGTATAAGACAGGACCTAGGATTTTGCCACCTCAATATGAGGTGGCAAAAAGCCATGGAATAAGAGAAATGAGAGGACATAGAGTTTTGATAAACAAATTAAGAAAGTTAATAAAAGATTCATAAAAATTATGGTTAATCGTCAATACTCAACAAGTAAAATGTGTGATGATAATGTGATTAGGAGAAATTATATAAAAAAATTAAATAGTGTGCACTCTATTATCAAATAACACAAGTGAAGGTGAAATTTCTTTTATAACTGGTTACGCTAAATTAATTTCTATAAATGACATTCATTCAAGCAGAAAAAAATATGAAATTGACCTTGTTTCCAGGCATCCTAGATATATGTTCTTATTTGGCAATTAGCGTTTGAGAGTCATAGTAAAAGTAACTGATTTATTTAGTGATTTGTTTGATTTATTTGTTTCCTCTTGTTTAATGTATCACTTTCTATAATAAGAATAATGCTGTCTTAATCATTATCTTATATTACCACCTATAAACCTATAAAATATACCAGTTGATCCATAGCATATTTACACTTAGAAAAAAAAATTGTACACACATATACAAGAAAAAGCAAACACTTGCAAAGTAATTCGTATCACTCAGCGAAATTTGTGTCATGTTTATTAAGTGAAGCCGATCATTACTAAAAAATATGATTTATTGTGCATTTATTGATTTCTATATATTTTTTTTAAAGAAGTATTGTATAACATATACTCTTGCATTGAATTAACTTCTGCTTCATTATTGTCATTTATTATTAAATTATGTAGTGCAGAGTATTAGATTTGATAAACTTTCAGTGACCTATATTTTTATTATTAACCATATGATAAGATGCTGGCAGACGATGTTGAATGACCCCAAACTAATAGTGATATTGACTTTAATCGAATTTGGGAAATCTCCCCTTAACTAATGAGGTTTTCCAGGCATCCCTCATTCCAGCACTGAATGGTGGTTAGGGCTTACCAACACAAGTCATTCCTGAAGCGCAATTGTGGCTTACCGAATAACAATATTCTGCCGTCTTTCCCATACAAGTCTTTTGTGTTAATCCATGTGACTAGAATGAAGGGGTAGAGATATTATTATATTGTTAATATTATTTATATAATATATAAAAAATAATAAGGGTCCCAGAACAGAGCCCTGAGGAACACCATATTGTAATTTTAATGTGTTTAACTTATTCCGGTTTTGGCTACGAACTGCTGACTTTGTAGGAGATAAGATTTTAAAAGGGATATAGGTATGTAGAGATATTATTATATTGTTAATATTATTTATAGGTATCATTTATATAGGTATATAGGTATTATTTATAGGTATAGTATCATTTGTATCATTTGTACAGCTAAAAGAAAACAGTTTGTTGATGAGTATATCATGATGAGATTGTTATATAGAGATAGAGATATTATAAATATACTTCCTTTTGTAGAAGCTGGTATTTATTATGGACGTTAGTTTGTCTATTGCAAGAGTAGTTAATAGTTTGTTTCTAAGGCCATATTCGTTGCTATTAAAATGGTCGTTTCTTTCTATATGTACTGTTAATTGACATTTTATATGGTCACCGAATCACCGATATTGGTCTATAATTGGAGGGATCATTTATATATTTTTTTTATAAATCGGTAGGTACTATTTTCGCAATTTTTAGAAAATTAGGAAAACTGTTTTTGGATAAGTATATGTTTATAAGGTTCGTAAGGGGAAATACGATAGAATCCATAATGCCACTTATAATGGAACAGAAATTTTATAAGCGTCCTTACATTTTTTTAATTCAAATTTGTGATAATACCAGGTATTTCTTCAAATGTTACAAAGCTAAACGAACACCCATCTTTCTGGATGAAATATTGCAAACAATTTGTATAGTGGGCATTGGAACGAGGTAATTCATTTATAATCAAATCTGCGGCATTTGTAAAATAGTTATTAAACTCATCACAGCAAATCTTGTCAGATATATTATGAATGGAATTGCCTTTGCATTAATTTACCAAATTCCATATTGCTTACTGGGGATTATTATGGCTATTAATGAAACTATATTTGATGTTTTTTAACTTTCCCGGCGATATGTAGATCTATAATTATTTAGTATTTGTTCGTTATCATTAGTAGGTTTTCTTTTGCGATAATCATAAAGGAAATTTAGATGTTCAAGCATCTGGCGCAGGTTTTAATTAAACCATAATTAACTACAGTCTGTCCATAAAGTACCCCCCCCCTGCTAACTTTTGAACGAATCGAGTTAGAGAGTTTTAACAAAATACAGGGTGAATCACGTAAAATGAAGTTGATTTTGACGATAAATTCAATTCTTCAAATTCAAAAATGGCGCCATGGGCGCTGTCAACTCAATTTTTTTAAATGGCAAAGTGTGCCGTGTTACACCTCATTTAAAAGGTAATTCAATTCTCTACATTCTCGTTTTTGAAAAATGACAATCGAGTTATCCGTTCTCTAGTTACAAGAGTTTGTATTAACGATATTTAAAAATTTTGCTTTTATCAAGTCTCCTTGCCTTGCTTGCCACTATCACTGAAACGTCAATAAGGTTCGAGAAAGTAGTTTAGCGTTTAATTTAAGAGTGTTTGAAAGTGTCTACAGGTTTTTTTCTTAATTTTTTAAGTTATTCGATTTGATAGATTGGATAGATTTAAGAGAAAATTTAAGAGGAGAGGTACTTGAGAATCATGCGGGTGGAAATTTTTCCAAAGTTAGAAAGAATAGCAGACAATAACATTCAAAGTATTGTATTTCAACAAGATGGGGTGGGGGCACCTCATTTCTATGGACCTGTTACCGATTTTTTAAATAACCATTTCCCAGGCAGATGGATTAGCAGAAAGGGCCCGATAGAATGGTCGGCTCGTTCTCCGGACTTAACTCCTCTTGATTTTTTCTTATGGGGATATTTGAAGTCAAAAGTCTACAGAACTCCTCCAGTAAATATCGTCGAACTACAGCAACGTCTAACCCATATGTGTAGAAATATCCCTGCAGAAATTTTAGGAAATATCAGGCCAGAATTTCAAAGTAGACTTTTTATGTGCCAAGAAGTCATTGGACAACATTTTGAATAACTTATTTAATTCTTTTATTTTTTGTTCTAATAAATATTTGTTCAAAATTTGTTGTATTAAAATATTAATACAACATTTAATAAATATTTTATTCGTGGATCAGATTAGAAACATAAACGCTTGTAACTAGAGAACGGCT
Organism: Pogonocherus hispidulus; assembly: GCA_963924545.1. NCBI lineage: Eukaryota > Metazoa > Arthropoda > Insecta > Coleoptera > Cerambycidae > Pogonocherus > Pogonocherus hispidulus. Next base: position 34,467,956 of record OZ004697.1, on the reverse strand, counting down.
AACTCGATTGTCATTTTTCAAAAACGAGAATGTAGAGAATTAAATTACCTTTTAAATGAGGTGCAACACGGCACACTTTGCCATTTAAAAAATTTGAGGTGACAGCGCCCGTGGCGCCATCAGAATTTGAAGAATTGAATTTATCGTCAAAATTAACTTCATTTTACGTGATTCACCCTGTATTTTGTTAGAACTGTCTAACTCAATTGGTTCAAAAGTTAGCAGGGGGGGTTACTTTATGGACAGACTGTATAAACTATAAGTGAGTCTTACTTCAATCATTAGTCATTGAGCCGTAAGTTTTATTCGAGTCATTTAAAATACGATATTTAATTGGAAACGTTTCTTTTATTACCTCAGTAATGATACTAATGAAATTTGAAAATGATTTTTAACGTCTATGTTGAGGGCAAGTAAGAAAGCCCAGTTTATTTTGTTTCATTTAATTCAGTGAGACCATTGTCATGAATGGATCTGTACTTCATTTTCTTTGAATGTCATTTGGTTTACACATTCGTTTCTAAATGAATTCCCAAATGAACTGTTATCAAATTGCTCTATATGTAAAGTAAAAATGTTTTGAAGTGAGGAGAGTATTGTCATTAATTAGTAAGTTTCAGTAAGTAAGTATTATTTTCTAAAGGATTTAAATTTTCACGAAAACGATGGTACCCTAACCAATTCAGTAATCCATATACATTAAAACGCGTCGATTCTGTCTCGCTCTAAATTCTCGAGTTTCTAAGCTATCTAAGAATACATTTTGTATTCCTAGCTCCAAATTGAAATATTTTTGAGCATCTACTAAACATTTTTAATCATTTTCATTTGGAAAATCTTTTTGTAATAAAATTAACCCATTAATGTTTTATTTGGAAGAAATAGCTTTCATTCTGAATGCAGTTCAAAAATGTAAGGGCCTAATTGAATTTGGTAACATCCACTGACATTTATGTGTACGATAGTAAAGTGTACATATACGATACAAAAGTGAGTATGTTGTTAAAAAATTGTACAATTCGGAACAGAGAGATTGAAGATGCATTTTTTGTTCGAAACGATTTATTCTGGGATAGCATGTTGTTAGGGGTAAAGATTGTAAATTATGGTTTCAAAATATCAGGCCCGTGTTTAATGTAAAAAATTAGGTTGATGACGGTTTTGGAAAAACGAAACATCACATTGAAAATTTAAATATCCTGGCCAATAGAGGACAGAAAGTTGCTTTGAGGAAGTGCTCTTCATTTTTATATATTTGCTCAAATAAGGCTGCAAAAAAAAGGAATTTCCAATATGTCGGCTTTTGTCAAATATTTAAACAACTTAATGAAGTTAGCCTAGACTTTTTTGGGGCATTATGTTGGTCCCTTCATTATGCAACTTTGCCTCCATTTACGCTTCCTCGTATTTCTTACAGTCTCCTAGGCCACCTTGTATGTGGTTTACATGCGTTAAACAAATTATCGAAACAATAATGCTAATGATATTTATCTTAGTTTTTATTTCATTATCTTGATTGGTTGAAAAGCCAGCATATGAGGAAGTGTTTACGCCCGCATTGCACATTTTCTACAGTCGGCTCAGCATGAGGTATAGTATCTATTTGCTAATTATTAATTACAATTAACTAGCATCAGCGAAATATTTTCTACACACTCCGTTTTAACACAAAACGTTAAATAACTTAAGGAAAAACATTGCATTCATGAAAGTTGGTCTGAAAAAGAAATAAAACCCAACTCAATTGGTTAAATGTCCATTTATTACCTACATATAATTTTTTACGTACTATTTTTTATATACGCGTTGTTATGAAATTTGTAAGAAGAAAAATTATTTCGCATGTAATGTTATAAGATTTGTATAAGTTATTATGATTCATAGTTTCTTTTGGGATTAGTCCACCTGTAAAATAACAAAAAGTAGGAAACCAGAACCATACAAATTAAATAAATTTATTAATAAATACTAGAAATGGGGGAAAATCGGTGTCGCGAATATTCTTGCCCTACTGGGGGTCCGACTGCGGCCTGGGGTCACCTTTCGGGTGACAAAAGCATCTAGAATAATATTATTTTTAAGAAAATACATATTAAAGACATTTTGTATCTGGAATGATGATGTAGTTATACTAAACGATTTTTCTTAATATTTTGTTGAATTGTAAGGGTACTCTATTCTTGGTGGTAAAACAGTATCATTTTTTAAGTGCTGAAAGTAGAATTTATTTTTCAGTAAACATTTTTATCAATTTTATCAATGGAACCTTCTGTTACGGTTAAAAAATATATTGCTGTCATAATTGTTGCAGCAAATTAATAATGCAGATATTTACTTTTGTAAGCTAAAATGATGAATTTTACAGACGGCCAAAATGAACGATCTAATTCCAAATGTTACCTGCAGAAAGATTAAAAAATTGCCTCCAGCTTGATTCGAACTCGGGAAATCAGCATTACGATGTTTGAAATCTTACGACTATACCATTGCGCTACCACGTCACTCGTTATTATTTGACGCTGAGACAGTTAAGTATGTAAAACGTACGTGCTAACTTGAAAAATTAATTTTTACCCATATTCTAATTGGAAAAGCATTTCGCTTTAGTATTTTGGTAATCAGAAGTGTTTGGCAGTTACTGCTATTGATTCCGTTAGCAATATTTCTCATATTAAAATAACATATCTGAAGTTTAATTAATTTGACAGTTTTCGTAGCAGCTGCTTGTAGTTAGTTATACCTCATATCGGCAGATAAAATGAGAAAGGAGTTGAGACGGACGCGACTCGAGATTTTCGAAGACGAAATAGACGTAGAAGAATTCGACATACGGTCTCGAAAAAATCTCAAAGGATTCGAGAAAGGACGGAAATTTCGTGTGAAGTGGTTCTCGAAGCCGTAAAAATTAGAGAAGGGGTCGAAGGAATCCCGCGAAAAGTCGGGATTTCGACAGGTGTAACGCGGCCATTAGGCGCGAGGACAAACGCCGGTGCTAGGGGCATCTCTCTCGCCGAACGGCGATCGACGAAAATTTTGCAGAGGTTTCTTGGAAAATCGTTTAAATTGGGAAAAGGCGTGGGAAACGGGACGAAAATGAGGCTACACATACGAGAAAGGCTCGGAGAAACCTTTGGTTGCTCGCGGGGATCGCAAAGCGATCCCCGCCCGGAGGAAATAGCTTAGAAACTTTGTCGATTTGGCTACGGAATTTAGAGCAAGACAGAATCGACGCGTTTTAATATATATGGATAACATATAATTAATAATAATAACTTTGTGTTATTTTACAGGTGGTGTAATACCAAAAGAAACTATGAATCATGAAAATACACCACAAATAAGTTATATACATTATATGTATAAGTTGTTATTTTGTACACAGTGGCTAGAACAATATTATTTTTATAACAAACTCAATTGAAAAAAACACAATTTCAGTATCCATATTAACTTGTCAATTACAAATCAATACTGTTTTTTTATATTATGAAAACCTCTATCTCCCGTATCTGAAAATTTACAGGAAAAGTGTAAATAAAACTTTGGGGGTATAGTTTATATTCCAATTTCTTATTCACCTATCAATTATATAGTTATAAATATCAACTTATAATAATTTATTTAAAACATGACCAGATTTGCCAATACTTTAGATAAAACGTTTATTTTTGTTTATTCGGAAAATATGGAAGTACTTAAGTATGTGTACCTTTTTAAATAAGTGGTAAATAGAACCCTTTGAAATTGCCAGTAAGATCGTGATACTTTGTAATCTCAACGAAAATGCTTCACTCTGTAAACATTCTGGAGCAATAATATAGATAACTAGATTCGAATATTTATATATTTCTTACTCGTCAGTACAACTAGCTGATAATGCTGCTTGTCCAGCTAAGTATATAAAAGCGTTAACATTTGCCTGGAGCTAGAAATCAAAGTATGCCGTCTTTAGCAAACTTTTACAATTAACCATAAATAATAATAATAATAATAGCTTTATTGCCCAACAGTTACCCATTTACAGAGCAATTTACATGCAAATTCTTAAAATTAAAATTAAGTGGCAAACAAAAAGATAAAGATATAGTTTAACAAGAAAAACAAAAAGCGTACAAAATGCTTGGACTAACATCATAGTTCAGTCGCCAATTGTATCTCGTACTTTGCTTTTGATCTCATGTATATTACAAGAGAAAATATCACATACATTAGCAATTTTATTTATAAATGAACTTATCACCTTAGATTATTTCCTTAATGGAATGTCTCCCTGCGATACATATTCCACAATGCGTGATTGTAGTATTTTTAAACAAATACTTACTCTAATACTTACTAATCTGTATTTTGTCGAAATTAAATACGTATACTCAGTAAATTATTATAGGTGTTTCTTTATTGTATAAATTCAACTTCTTACATCTTAATCATATGCAGACGCAAATAATAGTTTGAGGAATTATGTGAAATAGCCTTTATCGTGTATTTTTATAACACTGGCTGAATTTTAAAAGTGACTGGGTAGGATGAAAGTGTTGGAATTTACTAAAATATAGTAGTCAGAGCGAGCCATAAGCTTTACAGTTGACACTGTTGTTCTCGATTTTCTTCTAGCAGAATTGAAAGAGAGATTCCTACCTAGAGAGTCAGCATCAAACTCCTTCTGACCTGAGATATACAAGGTCAGGTGAAAAGTATGGAAACGGTCGATTATTACCTAAAGTAAGAACCGAAAATGTTAAACACAAAAGTTTTAGGTTTTTTTAAATCTATCTATTATAATAAAGGAAAATTAAGTATACAGGATTAATCGGAAAGTCCTTGAAAAACTAATGCCAAGGTCATGCTCTTTTTTAATGGAACACTCTTGTAACAGGCTGCCCGATGTACTATAGAGGCTTCACGAAACTTACTTAATTATTCAGTGATCTCGAAATGGAGTCTAAAGTTTTAGTACTGAATCAATTTGTCTGTCGCTGGGTTCGAGATATGTAGTGATTGACGTATAAAAAGAGTATAGACTTACCGTGGGTTAGCTTATCCTGAACATCGAGGTAGGTACGTATTCCTGGGACACTTCTTATGTGCTAACACTGAGAGGGTAGTTGGGCGGATTTGCATGAAAACACAGCACTTTTAGGCAAGGGTTTTTAATAACAAATAAATAGAATTTAGAAACGTAAACAAAAAAGAAATGCAAAATACTGAAATACTATTTGACCTAAGAAAACGAATGAATACAATACTAATGAACTCTAAACTGAATGATTCTAGATAAAACAACTAATAGCGTCCATTAGTTGTTGTTTGTTTGTTTTTTAGAGCCCGAGAAACGTACTTTACCCAACCTTGGTGGTTTGCCTTCATCCTATGGGGAGAAGCCCCAAATAATTACAAACAACTTGTTGTGAAGTCGCACCGCGGGAGACTAACTTTTCTTTAGTCGAAACTTTCCACGTAAAGTTTCTTTGCTATAAAATTTAAATACACTAATCCCATTGGTTGTTAAAGTACGTTTCTCCTCTCTGTCTAGTACCGCGAACCAAGACCTGTTTCTGTCATGCTGTCCAATCAAAATACTGTTTACTAGCTAGTGACCTAAAACCCTTAGATATTATCCTCGTCTTAAAGTGAGGGGGAATTTGGGCTTACTCTACTGATATTCTTCCTGGAAAACTCCCCTAAAAAACCAGGTTGACCTTTGCCTTTGCAATATTGTATATGAACATTCAAAGAACTTATTTCGGAGAACTTCCAAGTAACACCATAATTCATTAGAATGTACTGGACTTATTTAGCTACGCACATTTGGCACATTGTCTACTAAACACTGTTTCGTCTCCAGGGGTGCAAGGATTTAGACATCCATAAAATGTTTTAATAAATATGTTAAGCCCGAACAATTCTAAATACTATTTATGACCCGAAATGACATATTTGCTACAGAACCAGAAATGGTTCTACGAACTCTATCTATTTGAGCCAGATGTTACTTTCAAAAGATATTTAATTTACTTGCCGTTTACAATGTGTGCTTTTGTTACATCCTGTATATTTTTTCATTTTTAATTAGGAGGTTCCTTTACGAATAAATCGATATAGAATTTGATGGGTACATTTAGAATAATAAGAAGGATATGTGTTGGACAAAGGCTCTGTAGCGCATGTAGTCTAGCAACTAATGTATGTTTCCTTTCCAGCACACTACACTTATGGCACAGTGCTTTGGTCATATCTTCCTTACTATTATAGATAGATCCAGCAACTGCTATATCAGTGTTTTTCTGAAGGAACGTCCTAATCAAAAATGAAAAAATATACAGGGTGCTAGACTAAAAAGAGCAACTTTGTTTTTTTATGACTTTCTCACTGATCCTGTATACTTTTTAATAGTAATGGACCGTTTCCATACATATCAGCGACCCTGTAGAGAGATCCATAGGTATTGGATCTTAAGAAACATTATGCCATGAAAATGAGAATACGAGATACTTTAGAAATCCAATTTGGGTTTAATATACAAGGTTATCATTAAGTAAGGGATGTATTTCAGCTTATTATGTATTTTTAACAAATTAAGTTAATAACAGGATATGAAAGAAATTCCATTGCTTAAACACTTGGATTTCTTATGTTCAACAGTGGTTAACGCAAATGTTTGATATGTCGCCCATTTTGCTGCTGTACAATCACCAACTGTTCCTCCAAATTGTACACACCATTATTCCGCATATCTGGTTGAATTGCAGTAATTCGCTCCTTAATAAAGTCTTTTAATTCAACTAGACTCCTACATATGAACATAACAGTATTATATACAATTCTTGTTTCCATTTTAAATCTTTTATAAATAATTATAGAATTGTGCCTTAATAACTATGCATCGCCACTATATCCATTGACCGTGGCCTTGACCTGGATAGTTTGGGGCCGAACGGGATTATCGCTCTTTACCCCTGACTTTACCCATCACTGTAGGCCTGGACTGCCTCGTAGAGGTGGATCCCATCCTTCACTAACCCCGATCACAAAAGTAATAGGTGTGGGTGATTCGACTGTCCTGAAATAGTTAATGTTGAAAAATGATGAATTTCTGGCGTGAAATTAAATTTGAAAGCTAATAATGTGACCTATTATTGCTCTTAGGGGTCATATTTTTAGAATGCAGGGTGTGAAAGTTATTAAAAATATACTTCATTGAAATACTTCAAAAATGGCAGGTGTTTCACGTCACAGGTTTCTGACTATACTTATTTCTAAACTCATTTTGAGGTGATTAGTCTCCCTTTTAAGGACAGAAAATCTAAAATTAAAATTTATACTCTCAAAAATGTCCAATAAACAATTCCTGCGTGTTTTATGCAAAGTTTGCATTAAAATATATATTCTTTTAAGGATACCTAGGTACAGTTCAGGCAATTTGCTAAATTATTGATTCCCATTTTTTTTTTGATGGTGGTTTAAGTAACCTTTTTTAAAATGTGGATTGAAGTACTTTTAAAATTAGATTTAATGAGAAAATCAGTGTTCCTATTATTTATGAAATTTTTATTATACTTTATTATTTTATTGGTGCCTGCAAAAAAGTATGCCACTGTCGTAGCAAAAATGTTTGCTTACATTGAGTTCTTTTCCAGATATACGCCATTCTATATCGTTTCCTGTCAGTTTATACTGATGAGGATCAAGAACCTGAAACATTGAAAGCTGCAGTATCATTGTTTCCTCTGGAGACTCGACAGAATTTAATTTGTCTATAAAAAATATAGACAAACGTGTAACCTTAATCTATACGTATAATTTCATTTACTATTACATTAACATTAAATTTGATTGATCTATCCATAATAGTTATCTAATAGAGCATGCAGTAACGAATTGCATTAGAAAGAGGTAACCACTTTTCATTTGAGCCATTATAAAGTGCATAGTTGTGGGCACATCTTTTACTAATAGAAATAAAAGCTCCAACTCTATATCACAACATTTTTCAGTGTAAAGGTAAATCGTTTCCCATTAAAATATGGATGTTTCTATTTGGACCTGTTTTATTTTCAGCACTATATATTTTTAGTGTTCTCATTAAAATATACGATTAAAGCTATTTAACATTGTTTCTAAATTTTTTATTTTCGTCCACGGTGGTAGAAGGGGAATTTAAGGCTGATCGCTATGATTTCACATTACAATTTATAGAGGAATAGTTACATAATTAATTGCTTAAATTTTAAAATACGACATTTTGCGATAGCTGCGGATTAAAAAATAAATTCAATTTTACTTTTTATTCTTCAATTACTTTTCATAGTAGGATAGTTAGTGCTTTCCATGAAATTTGCTTCTATATGCATTATTTTCCAAGTGTAGAACCATGTCAGTTTGTATAGTAATTGGTTAGATAATATTCTAATTTATCTGATATTAATTGTTATTGCTATGGCTAAATTCCTTCAGAGATTTTACAAAAGATGTACGTATAAACATGCATTTTATATTGTATATTTTTACATGTTCAGTTAAAACTTTCTCTCATAATTACAGTGATATAAGATTTAATGAATTTTTATTGCAATAAAGGAGGAATGTCCAAAGTATTTTCTGTTCTTGTTGGATATAATAATAGTATTTATTATGCTCATCAGACATTACAAAAGAATGTATAGCATTAGTCAAAACATGAAAATAACCTATACTAAACAAAATACTCAGACAATGAGTAGAGACACTTATCTAACAAATACAATTTTAAATTTCGCTTAATATTACTCAATTTATCACATTCTTTCAGCTCATTAGGCAAATGGTTAAATATCTTAGGTCCTAAATAGTTTGGACCTTTACTTACTACACTTAATCTTGTGAAGGCTGCCTTTATTTCAATTTGTACCTTGTATTAAGATCATGAACATCACTATTTAAAAGAAACTTATTCTTGTTTTTAAAAACATAAACACACAACTCAAAAACAAAAAGCGACGTCAATGTTAAAATTTTATAAACACTAAAAACAGATGTACATGACTGTAGCCTGGAAACACCTGGCATGCAACGTATTATATGTTTTTGTAATACGAAGACAGATTCGGAATAGGCAGAATAACCCCAAAAGCAAACCCCGTATCGCAATCGACTCTCTATATGAGCGTAATACAAATTAATCAGTTGATGTTCGGACAACACTTCCTTCATATTCCTAAATAAAAAATAATTTGCCGACATGATGGAAACAAGTTTATTACAATGGGCTTTCTAATTAAAACATTGATCAATATGAATACCCAGAAACTTGATACAACTGTCATTATCATCTACCCTTGTGCCATTTACAGAAATATTTAATTTATTACAACCCCTCTGTGCAGTATGAAATCTTATTGCGTTTTTCCAGCATTAAAATATAGATTATGTTCACTAAACCAGTCATGCAATAAGTGTAAAGTCTTGTTGCACTTCTCATTCAAATCATAGTCACATTCATCTGAAACAATCAAAGCCAAATCGTCACCATGCAATGTAAAAAATGTCTCATTTAAAACCGATTCAATTGAATTTATATACAATATAAAGAAAACAGGTCCCAAAACCGAACCCCGGGGAACACCCATGTCAAGCGACAAAATGTTTGAATATATTTTATCTAAAAAATTGTAATGGTCTAGATGTTTCACCAATTTTTATTGGTGAAACATCTAGACCATTACAAATAAGGATCCGCGAACATAAAAATTATGTTAGGGATTACCAAGTTGATAAGTCTACATTAGTAAAACATGTATGGGATAACGGTCACCGAGTTGATTGGACACAGGCTAAAGTTTTACAAAAGGAAGAAAAATCGGTTAAAAGAAAATTAAAAGAAAGTGCTTTCATTAAACTTAATGGTGATAATTGTATTTCGTCGGAAACAATATTTATAGATCAAACATGGCTTCCTCTACTCCAAAAAGATGTTACCAATGGAAAATTAATAATATCATAGTGATCAGTGCATGTGATGACAATTTAAATTAAAAATGTCAATCTGACAAGAACTACTTCTCGTTCATATAAAGAGTTCTCAACATAAAAATAGTCTACAGAAGAAGAGTTGAGGATCAACTCGAAACGTCTAGACGAAAGCTAGTTAAGTGTTTAATTTCTTTTAATTTTTTATTATAACTATTTTATTTGGACATATTTTAGAATATGACATGTAATATTATAAAATTTTGTATAAAACTGAAAAACCACTGATAAAATTTAGTCAATATATCAAATATTATTTTATCACACGTTAATAAAGTGGTTTTTTGGGGCAAACTTTAGAAGTTTGCCTTGTTACTACACTTTGAATAATTAATTTGTATACTTCTGGTTTTCTGCTTTTTGTTATTTTACAGGTGGTGTAATCCCAAAAGAAACCAACTATGAATCGTCAAAATACACCACAAATAAGTTACAGACATTATATACTAATTACATTTAAATACAATTACAACTACATTATTAAATACAAGTTGAGGCATACAAAAATTTTGGTTATATAGGTACCAGCATCGCACCTATGATTTTATCATTATAGAAATATAAATAACTAATAAATGTAGGTACTACCTTTCTAAGTAAAATAGAAAACACTGTAATTATAATTAACTTATATATTTTCTTATTATGTAGAGCTTGATAAATTTCAACATCATAAAACCTGCATATTTTATTGATTCTATATAATGGAACGTACACCTATCTATACAGTATGTTCCTTAAGTAATCAGAAATATTGAAGGACACCTCAAACGTTCCTCAACTGATTTCATTAAGAAACGGTCAAATAAAGTTATTTTGGTAGTAGGCATGTTTTGGCTATTACCAATTATATTTTACCCACCACAAAATCAGGGGCGTGTATACGTATTCTGTTGCTCTGGAATTTTATTATAATTTTTGGAATTTTTAGAATCGCACAAAAACGTTTCTTGACATTTTTTGATTTAGGATGTTGTTTAGATAGAAAACGTCATTTAAAGTTAATCGTATAAGGCACGAAAAAAGATCAAGTGGAGTTTCGTCAAAATTGTAGTAGATTATGAAATGAGTACCTATATTTTATAAAAATTACTTCTATTACGTTTTTCCACAAAAATAAGTTGCCAAATTGCAGAAAATTTTCAAGAAAATTAAACATTAATGTCTGATTACGCAACTTTGCCCACATTTAAGCTTCCTTGTATCTCTTACAGTTTCCGAGATCCCAATAGTGAGAAGCGAATTTGTAACAGCCTGTATGTATTTTCATCTTTTACGAGATATGTATTTTAAAAGAAATAACGGATACCTACAAATTATAAAATTAAAAAAAATGTTATCAACTTCTACGTTACATTTTTTTCATAGTTCAAAGAAGCCCTACTATTAGTATTAATTATAAGTTATCTCACTTTAATGTTAAATAGAATTATTTTTGTCTGCTTCTTTGTATTTGCAGATTTTATTTAGAATGGTTTCTATTCTGTACACCTACGAATTGAATTTCAGCTATTTCTAGCACCATCGTGATGCAGCGACGTGTTATTAATGTTCAAAGGAAGATCACATTCATTTTCGCGAATCCCTATGATACGAGGTTAAAAAATACCAAAGTTCATCGAATTCTCATGAACCCAAAGTTTAAACTTTCACACTAAAATATACGCCGAAGATCATCATCATTTAAACAAGAAGAAAGCTGCTGAGATCATGCATCTTCAGTTCTTCTTTATTGCTGCTTGTAAATATTAAAAGCGTGAGGAATGATTAATAACTTTTCCAATCGGTTGGTATTGTTACCGAGATTGTTTATTTCCAAATATTTATTGTCTCAACGAGAAGTTTAATTTAATTTTTAACTAATAAAGAAAATGAACTAATTATCGATAGTACTAGATGAATTTAATTATCTATTATGTACAGATTGATATATACATGTATAATAGAAGAGCTTTAATTAATATGATAGAGAATGTCCAGAAATTAATTATTAGCTGCAAAAATAATAAAATAGTAGACAAAGAAGAAATAAACCGAATACGAAGAAAATGTAATTCCCAAAAATAAGGATCTACAGGGTGGCCCATTAAGAACCAGGACACCCTTTTAAAAAATTTTTGGTAAGTGCGATTCCAATGAATTTTTTTATATATATATTAGCCTCCTAGATGTACTTGTTGAACCTATTACGATGGCCCAGCTGCTAATCCTCAGCCTACTATGATTTTTTTTTCAATCAATTTTTTCGAAAATTACTTTAGGGATTTTTTTTATTAAAAATTTTACACCGTGGCATTCTTCAGCATCACTTAAAACTCCTGTGGCCCAAATTTCATAAATTTGTATTGAAGAATGATTTTTTTATAGAGTCTTAAATGTTTCAAGTTTATTGAATTTGTGTTTCGCTTAAAAAATATAGCAGTCATTGCAAACTCTAATAATTATTGTTAATCTAGAATACTGTGCCTTTACTTACTTCACAAATTAATAATAATGTTAAAACAATACTTTACAGTAGCACCCTATATCCCTAAAGTAATTTTCGAAAAAATTGATTGAAAAAAAAATCGTAGTAGACTGAGGATTAGCAGCTGGACCATCATAATAGGTTCAACAAGTACATCTAGGAAGCTAATACATACAAAAAAAATCATTGGAATCGCGCTTACTAAACATTTTTAGAAGGGTGTCCTGCTTCTTAATGGGCCACACTGTATACAATTTTGAGAATCCTAACCGTTCCAATCAAAAACTAAAGGAAAATAAATAAAAACATAAAAGTTATGCAAGAAAGTGCGTGGAACAGGTAAGATGAATAATAAAACAAACTAGGATATAGATCCTACAAAGTAGGATGAAGTTTGTATGAAATAAGTAGAGAATAAAAACATATGAAACAAGTATTTAATAAATAAGAATGAAGGAAACTATAATTTATATAAGGGAAAGAAACTGGAAACTTGTTTAAAGATGAACCCAAAATGCTAAGGAGAAACAGTTAATAGATTTTGGGGAAGATATAGAAAAGATGAAGCTGGCAAGATTTGTGGCAACCAAAATTTATTCGACAAAGTTTTGAAATGATAAAATAATCATAACTTATCAAAATGGAAAAATATTATTAAAACAGCACCAGATTGTATCAAGAGAAAATATTCTGCGCAATATCTGTTCTAGAGAGAACGCAACGGATGTGGAAGAATAATAAAAGCACTACATATTTAAAAGAAACAAATTACCACTACCACTACTTCAAACTAAAAGATGCATTCGGATAAATAAAAATTGGATAGACTTTATCAAATTACAACCTATTGGCGTCGGTGACTCAGAGTTTAATTCGAATTCGAATTCCCATTCTGCTGGATAATTTTTAAATAAATTGTCAACTTGTATTAAGGGTAGGATGGGTTGGCAACCATTCTGGCGTGCTTTCCAAGAGTGGGAAGAATCTCAGCTTGGTGTTAATGTGAGTTGATGTTTGACTATCTCGTAGCTGCTTAATGAGTAGGAGGAAGAATAATAATAATTAAACATAAACATAAAAACCTAAAACACAACACAGAAATGGACAACCTCCCTTCTGAAAGCCTTAGGCTAGTGTAGAGGGAGGTATAATACATGAAACGAACGCAGACACACAACCATTCCCTGGGAGAAGGCCCTGTCGACATTCGAAATCGCGCCGCGATGTACCATTCTTTAGTCACAAGCTACCACCCAGCACCTAACAGACTGAGCTATCCCCGCGGCCGTAATTAAATAGATATTTCTTAAAAATAGATATTTCTGTAACTTATTATTTTTTATATTGTCTCGTAATTTATTTGCAACACAGCTGAATGATTCATCAAAACTTCATTTGGGAATTTGGTAAATAAAAGTATTTAAAAATCCGATACAATAAAGGGTTGTAGAAACTAGTTCTACTACTATCAGATGGCATGCATATAGCAAATAACTACGAATAGTAAGTGACATCACTAAGTATCCTCCATCTGTAAACGCCTTATTTAAATAAGGACTAAAACAAAACAGCTATTCTCCTGGCAATATGCCGCGCCGAGCGCTGAATTACAAAGCAAAATTTGCCGTATTTTGTCTAACACAGTTAGAATCAAAATACAAGGAATCGGATTGCAACGAAAACTACGAGGAAATACTAAGACCACACACCGTAGGATGCCACTAATTGCAGACCGGTTTCGACCTTTTTATGATCTCATCAGTGCAATATAAGTGAGCATACCGACGAATGCGAAGACCTGAGTATTTGGCACAATAGGTAAACCTTGCGTACGCAAGACCTACGCAAGGCCTATTGGCGCCACCTCTGTGTAGTTTTCGCAACACAATCCAAACAAATCGTAATGGGGTAAAAATCCAATACAATAAAGGGTTGTAGAAACTAGTTCTACTACTATCAGATGGCATGCATATAGCAAATAACTACGAATAATAAGGGACATAGGGACATTGAATAGCTGTTTTAGCTTGATTTGTTTTAGTCCTTATTTAAATAAGGCGTTTACAGATGGAGGATACGTAGTGATGTCCCTTACTAAGTGTAGTTTTTCTTTTTGGTCCCCAAAAAGAAAAACTACACATTGAAATGAATTGTAATTATTCATTAATTAAATCAAGTAAAGATTATTTTTACTCTACTCCTAAAAGGAGAAAACTGCGCAGATATCGATATTTTGTCTTGCTTTTTGCTAGTCGTGTAGGGTAGGATATATACGAATATAAAGTTTGGAACCAAATTGACTAAATTTGCTCAGTAACTGAGTATCACATTTTCCATATCAAGCATAATTAGCAACACGCATGATTCTTACAATGAATGAAAATTTGTAATTCACCTAGGTACTAAATTAAAATCACAATAACAAAAAATAGCAGAAATAGCAAATATGATTTCCAAAAAAATTATTAAAACCAAATTATTTTAAATTTCCATAAAAACGACATTAATGTCATGCAAATGGCTGTCGCGTCATTGTATTTTGGTTTTGCTATTGTACTGTGCAGCCCCATTTGCTACTAGCCTAGTTTTAAAACTGTGTAAAACGTGTTATATCATCAATTAAGCATTTAATAATGAATAGAGAAAATATATTTAGAGATTTATCAAGTCCAGTAGCTTGGATTTTACCTAGATTGACTTGACTTGATAATCATGAATTTTAAAAATTCAGTGAATATGTATCTTTAATTAGTTTTTTAATATTGAAAGATGAAAATAAGGTGTAAAAGGTATGATGGAAATTCAAGAATATTTATATCAATAGATTATTGTTCCAAATTATACCACGAATGTATGTTGTTACTTACAAATTACGAAACAACACATATTTTTTTCTAAAACTATAATTATTAATTGTTAACATGATATACGAGTATGGCTGTACGTAAACGAAGAGTAACTAAATATTTCTCTCACAGTTGAGTAACAAACATAATGATGATAATATAAAAGTGAATGTATGTAACACCATTAAGAACTAACTAGGAAGGTCTATATTATTGAGTTTGACAATAATGAAAGGCGTGGTGGATACATTGTGCAATTATGTTTAATCATCAAACATCACTATATACAGTCTCAATACAAAATAAATACATACCTAGATAGTTTCTCTTCTGTAGCAGTTAAAACTAAGTACAAATTACTGTTTTGTTACTAGAAAACACAAAAGAAACTACTTAACTGATTTAAAAGTTGCAGCAAGGTACTATATTAGAACATTAAGAGAATAGTCCCTAAAAAAATCATTAATATTGGGCCGCTCAATGACTAATGTATGGCGTTATCAACGACAAAGTACATGGTTAATTGTAAGTAACATCCACTGTTAGAAAAGAACAGATGATGGGGTTCATGAGTTATGCACTGACATTAGTGACATTAAGTTTTTAATATTGCTTTCTTAACAGTTTTGTTATATTGAACTGAATCCTGGAGATGATTTCAGATGTAATTCCTGCAACGACCAACCATGAACTGCCCTTTAACATTCTCTTCCCAGGAAGAGATGAATGGAATCGGAATAAAGCTGACCTATTGAGGGCGGATAATTGTTGATTTACAGATGGCTTCACAACACCCATGGGTATTGGAGCCGGAGTGTATAGTTGTAACCCAACGGTAAAAATATCCTCATCCCTTGGCAGTTATGCAACTGTATTTCAGGCAGAAATCTATGCGATCGAATTGTATGTACAGAGGCTGGAACAAACGCAACTTACGCGCAGATCGATAAAAATCTTCTCAGACAGCCAAGCAGCTCTTAAAGCTCTTGGTTCCTACGGTTGTAACTCAAAAACGGTATGGAGTCGTCAGCATGCACTCGCTCATTTGAGCAGAAAAAATAGAGTAACTCTGGTCTGGGAATGAAGCAGCCGACTCTTTAGCCAGGGAGGGTGCTGCTTCTGAATTTGTCAGACCAGAACCAGAACAGACCAGTCGTTCATAATAAACCCTTCAAAAACAAGAACTAAAATGCTTTTAGAGTTAAGCAGGTTGCACCCAAGGATTGTTAACTGTTTACAGGATTGCTCGATCGCTCAATTTTGTCATCCACCTTTGTGACGTCATCGAAGATATATGTAATCGAATTGTCAAAATATATCTGTTTTGTGTTTGTTATATTTCACATTTGCAAGAGAATTTTCGTATTTGAATGATTATTAATATTATTATTTATTAAAGTTTGTAATAACAGTATAAAGTGTACCTATTTCTACAAGTTCGAAATCTTTGGATCTTTGATGACGTCACAATTATGGATTACATTGTAGTATAGGGATCGAGCAGTCCTGTAAACAGTTAACAATCCTTGGGTTGCACCTACGAACTTTAATTGGCCTATATACTGGTCACTGCCGTTTAAAATATCTGCACAAATTCGGCCTAGCAGAAGATGCTGAGTGCCGTTTTTGCTTAGAAGATGATGATACGGCAGAACACATCTTATGCACCTGTCCCGCTGGGGAAAGGAGATATTCATTATTTGGCAAAGGACAACTTCTGCCAGAGGATCTGAATAAGTTCTCACCCAATAAGGTAATCAGCTTCATTAGGAGGCTGGACCTGTTGAGTGAAATATAAGTAGGTGTGAGCCACAATAGACCACATGGTGGAGTGTCTGGTTTTCGGCCCACTCACTTTTGAACCTAACTTAACCTAACCTATATTGAATTGTAAGCTAATGGAAGTGGATAATTAACATCGGCTTATCTTGGAGTTCATTGGTTAAAACAAAGTGTACAGAATATAATTATATCAGTTATTCCACTCTCCGTCGGAACTTTTATCTTTCGAAATCACAAACGTGCGGCCACTATTTACGTTCAATAGCAAAATCTGCTGTTACGAGAGATGTTACAAACGTAGTTTAATTTCACGCCAACAATTTTGATTACCTGAGGTTTTCCAAAAGTGCAGCATTATGTTACATAAATTAAAATTATTCAATGAGTAGATAGTTGATTATGTTCAAAAATACATCATGCTAATTATATTACTTATATTTAAATTGTGCCTAGGTAAAAGATGAAACGCTTTTATAAACTGGTATCTATAGGTTTACATATAAATCAAAAATAAAATTGGCAATAAAATGTTTATTTAAATATTTAAAAAAAACACAAAAAGACATATTATTTTAAATAAAATAACAAATAATATCATTCATAATCAATAGTATTATTTATAAAAATTACAAATGCTGTAATATTGAAAGTTTTGTATTAACTTTGCTGGATGCTGTCCCAGTTGTTTTATTTTGATTGGCAAATTTTAATATAAAATTAGAAGTGGGAGAAAATGGGTGTCGCGATTTTCGTTCCCATTTTTAGCCCTGCCGGGGATCCAAGCCTGGGGCCTGGGGTCACCCTTCGGGTGACAAAAGCATCTAGAATAATATTATTTTTAATAAAACACATATTAAAGAAATTTTGAGTCTGGAATGATGATGTAATTATACTAAACGATTTCTCTTAATATTTTGATGAATTGTAAGGGTACTCTATTCTTGATGGTAAAACATCATAATTTTTTAAGTACTGAAAGAAGAATTTATTTTTTAGTAAACATTTTTATCAATTTTATCAATGGGACCAAAAATATATTGCTGTATAATTGTTGCAGCAAATTAATATTGTAGATATTTACTTTTGTACGCTAAAATGATGAATTTTACAGACTGCCAAAATGAACGAATTGATTCGAAACTTTACCTGCAGAAAGAATAAAAACTACGGACAATGAAACAGAATAACAACTAAACACTAATACTAATAAATAATTGGAATAAAAAAATAAAAAAAAATTGCCTCCAGAGTGATTCGAACTCACGAAATCAGCATTACGATGTTTGGAATCCTACGACTATCCCATTACGTTACCGCGCCAATTCTTAGAAGATGACCCTGAGATGTTAAAGTTTGAAAACTTTACGTGTCAACCCAAAAAACTAATTTTATCGATTTTCTAATTGAAAAAGCATTTCGCTTCAATGTTGTGGTAATCAGAAGTGTTTGGCAGTCGATACTATTGATTCCGTTAGCAATATTTCTCATAGGAAAATCTATCTGAAGTTTAATTAATTTGATGTTCTCTTGGGAGGTGCTTGTCTCGTTAGTGCAATCTCACATCGACAGATAAAATAAGAAAGAAGTTAAGACTGATGCTTCGAGATTTTCGAAGACGAAATAGACGTAGACGAACTCGATGTACGGTCTCGAAAAAAAAAATCTCAAAGGGTTAGAGAAAGTACGGAAGCTTCACGTGAAGAGGTTCTCGAAGCCGTAAAAATTAGAAAAAGGGTCAGAGGGTCCTGCAAAAAGTCGGGATTTCGGCAGGCGTTTAAATTGGGAAAACGCGTAGGAAACGGGACGAAAATACGCCTACGCATAGGAGAAAGGTTGTGGCAATCGCTCCGCGATCCCCCCTCGAACGAGATAGCTTAAAAAGTTTCTCGATTCGGCGATGGAATTTAGATCCATACAGAATCGACGTGTTTTAATATATATTATAAAATAAATAGGGGTTCTGATATAAAAAATTAATAAAGCAGCCCAAAGGAAACTGACTAACAGTTATATTTACCAAATGAGTTTTCAGTGTTTTCCAATGTTTTCGTGGCAAACTATTTCCCCAAATTTACTAATAAAAATATCTTCTAATACTACGACAAATTCCAGGATATTTCTAAATAGATAAACTAATCCGCCCGACGTGCTACTACAAGATTTTAGATCACAGAACGTGGTTTGTCTATTTGTGAAAATTGCTACAAATTTCAGGAATACTGTAAAAGATATTTTCTTAAACAATATTCTGTTACATAATACTGGGAGGGACAACTACCCCAGCACAATATACCACAGGCATTTTTACAAAAAATGAAATAAAAATTAAACATTAATAAATAATGTCTGGGTACCGAACGGTACCTGAGGCGGGTAGGGAGCCCTGAATAGGTAGCGCGGTGATTATATCACCATTGAATCCGACGGACGCTCCAACACTGAAAAATATCGTACTCACCCTTTTTTCGGTATCTTTACAAACCGATCCTCTTCTGTAATGCACTAAACACAAAATATTCCTAAATAATTTAGTTACTTTTTGACAACAGTGTCATATATTGGTTACTGAAACTATATTGCTTACTAATTGCTACGCAATTATATCCAACACAAAAATAGTTATTTGTTTAACTAGTACAAAAAATACACGTTTTCGGGACGAGGGAAAGACCGGAGTCCGGCAATTTTACGAATCTCGAAAACGAATTTTTTGTACGAGTTTAACATAATATTTTTTTTCAACCGCTTCTAATTAGCACCTCCAGTTTACTGATTCATCGAAGTCACTATCTGTTTATATTTTTTTATTTAATTAAACTTCAATATATTATGTGACATGCAATGTCAATGTCACATTACTTTTCGGTACTGTACAACTGT
Source organism: Pogonocherus hispidulus (assembly GCA_963924545.1). Classification (NCBI taxonomy): domain Eukaryota; kingdom Metazoa; phylum Arthropoda; class Insecta; order Coleoptera; family Cerambycidae; genus Pogonocherus; species Pogonocherus hispidulus. The sequence continues at coordinate 34,447,976 of OZ004697.1, read as the reverse complement.
ACAATAATCTCTTTTTTGTACAGTTGCTATGGCGATCTCAAACAGTCCCGAAATGGCCTTCTTTTTGCAAAAAATAATTTTATGTTTCTGGGCCGGTTGTACAATCGTGAGCTTAAGCGTGATTCATGTGAGCCTGGGTTCAGCTTGAGGTAGGCTTACGACAGCTGCCAGTTGTACAATACGAGCTTAAATAAGGTTCAGTTAAACCCTAGTTCTTATCTACATATGTGCACGTTGGTAATACTGAAACTTTATAAGCATGCGCAAATGGTCGAATATTTGATTTTTGACAATTTGTGGTGATTTTGACGTTGACGTACGGATTTCTTAAAATTTTAAGAAATCCGTGCGTTGACGGCAATTTGCATTAAACCGCCGATACTGTCCATTGTGACTATTATTTGCTTGTAAGTAGGTCCTCCTTATATATTTTATCTAAGTATATAAGTAGGTGATAGGTACCAATAAAAAATAGAAGTACTGTTAGAAAGCGATAAAATGGAATATTGAATTTTTCAATTTGTTAGTATTTATTTGATTAAAATTTATTTGTAGTATGGTTGCCATGAATTCTGATAGAAAAAGATCGTTAAACTTCTCTCAAACAGAGGAAGCTCTGTTAATATCTTTAGTAAAAAAAGTATAAACACATTATAGAAAACAAAAAGTCAGATACAGATACCAATTTTAAAAAAATGGGAACGTGGAAACAGATTGAGGGTGAATTTAATAATTTAAGTGGTACATCATATCGTCATGCACAAATTTCCATAGAATGTTGACAACTCTTATTTTGTTAGGTTATATTTGCGCTAAGCTTGGTTTAAGCCCTTGATTTTGCTGGTTCAGATTTAAACTCAGCTCAACTGCTGAACTTCACTGGTACAACACAGTAAGCTGATACTTTTTAATGTAAAGGCGGTTCAGGCTTGAGCTTCTGTTAAGCTTGAACTGTACAACCGGCCCATAGTGTCTTATTCGTATGGTTGGAAAAAATATTCTTTGTTGTTAGTTGATATTTTTCGCATTGTTTCGGAAAAAATCACGTAAAACTCAATTCTTAGTTTATGTAATGTATTCAATTTGTTCTGAAGGGACATAGTTCTTATGTAAATTTTCATTGAATTTCCTAAAATAGTGCAAGATGTGGGGCGTGTTGAATGAACCGATCATAGCACCTCATTTTAGGAAACTACTGTTCGGATGTTCGACCATTTACGACAAAGAAAAATTATCGGTAAATTCAGGTATGTATTTCATTAAGAAAAGTAAGAAGAGAGAGAAGAAAAAAATAAGATTTCTTAAGTATCTCAGCTTTAAATCGGATGGAGTGTTTTCCCCTATTGGATTCTCACAGGAAAGTTTTGCAAGATAGACATTCAATGGCAAGTCTCGAAACTAGACGAAAATGCCATTCTGTAGCATTATTATTTAAAATTGTAAACAATAAAATCGATTGTACTGATCTGTTGCAGAAATTAAACTTTTGCGTGCCAAACTCTGCTCAGGGAAAATAACCCATTTTATTTAGTTACACCGCGTACTGATGTGCTAAGTGTGGTTTTAAGTTTAAGTGCAATTGTTATAATTTAATAGGCTCTCGATTAGATATATTTCATTCAAATATCGCTGATGTTAAGTCCGTATACTTAGATTGATGTGTTTAATGTTTTATAATTATACTATTTTATTTGAATTTTTTTGCTTTGTTGTTTATTCTATTTATACTTTCTTTGTTATAATATGTTTGTATTCTACTTAACTTTCCTGTTGTGTAATTGGGTTTATACCTATAGAACAGTGTATGTATAAATAAATAAATAAATAAATACATAAGAAAGATCGCCGAGACTAATAATAATTTCATCGTTTTGTTTCTAAGAATAATGCTTTCTTGTAGATGACAAAATGGAAAGCGGCATTGGTGGTAACAACGTGACCATATTGTAAAAACATATTATATTATCGTACAAATTAAACATGAATACCTGCTTTTTATTTGGATCGTATAATTGATTTAAAAGATTGACGAATGTACCAACAGTTTCCGCCTAAAGTTAATAGCAACAGAGATACTTTGGAATTCCAACGGAAACGCTGCACTCTAGATGATTAAAAATTAAATGCAATCAATTTGCGCATAAGAATTTTTGTGGATTTGACGCTTCATTTTTCAATTCAAAATTTTGTATTGGAACGTAGAAATAAATTGAGCCAAACTATTTCATTCATCCGTAAAGCACACAACGTACTCTTCAAACAAAATAGATAAGTAATTGTTTATGATGTAACTTCGATATAACTACATTAGCCTCGCAAGTTTTAAACATCTCTTCTCTTTCCTATTTTACTATATACGGGCGATTACAAGGAAAACAGTAATTTTACTTTCACATTTATATGCGACAAGCTACGATTTTGTATTTAACTTCATTAGAAAACAAATTATGTTTAACTCGGATGCAATTACTAGTAGAAAATCCGTTTCCTTATTTTATTTACACACAAGTACAAACGCAAATCTTCACCATGTTTTATTAATACTAAGTTAATTACTTCATTGTAATATTTAGCACAAGTTTCAGAAACTAATCCGCATCACGCATCGGGAATTTATGAAAAGGTGAATGTTAATTTTTTCTGAATAATGTTCACTTAAATTGAACCAATTTTACTGAATATTATTGCATAGGAGCTTGTGTTTTATCAATATACACGATGTAGAAGTAATGTTGGATTTTGTACTATAAATTTCCAATAAAAATTTGGCTCATACAACAAATATGTTTGTGATGTATTTCTTCAGCAACGACAGTAAGTGCCCATCCAAATCTTGATATTCTCTTGGTATTTTCTTAATATTCTTTTTCATTATTTAGTTAAATATGCCGGTAGAGATCTAGCAATTAGATTCTCATACCAATTTAAGGTAGAAAACAGAATCCGATGTACAATTGCAATTCACGAGCATTTCTTTAAATTGTATGCTAAAAGAGAACGATTTACTACGATAAGGAACCGTTAAATGCAGTACAGATTCTAAGAAAACATCTTATAAAATAGAAGTTACACATACATAAGATTTCCAGCAACCATGAAATCATCCCATGACTAAAACAACTCTTTTATTTGAAGGAGATGCCGAAAACACCTACTCCACGGCCAATGTATCCCGACTGGCATTGCATTACATCGGCATCTCCAAAGAGGGCACTACGGTGTGTTTCTCACCACTACTAATAATACAGCTCTTGCTTTTTCTTTTGCTCCTCCAGCCAAATTATTCCTTCTATACACATCCGTTTTACTTTTCGTTATCGCATGACAACGCCAGGCAAGGCCCCATTCACATAGTAAATAATTATTTGCAAAAAACGAATCTTGCGACTTTTATAATTGGCCGCCCCTTTGACCAACACTTAACCGTATTGAGTATCTATGGAATATTCTTGGCAGACGATTGAGAGAACATCAATCTTTGCTTAACACCTTTCATGATATTGTCAACGTTGCGGCACATATGGAATGGAACCATTTATTTTTAATTTTTTAATTTTTTATTTCTATTTTATTCTATGCTATTCAACAAATCTAGTGACCCAATAATAGAATAAGAACATTAAATGCGATATGTACTTAAAATATAAAACAAGTCAGGTTGCCTGAATACATGGAAACAAAAGCTTTACAAGAAATAACGGGAAATTTAGAAGGCAATTCGTTCTAAAGAGGATAAGTATGCAAGAAAAAATGTCAATAGACTGACAAAATATTATAAATATTGCACATGTTGTAAAGCGGGACCTACTTTTTATATTTATTCTTGGTGTTGGTAAGTAAAAAAGATCTGACTGGCGTGATGTAGAGATAAAGATTTTATTGATGTTAGTACACAAAAGTGTTTACACACGCCACAAAGAGCTGCTCCAGCCAACATATATTAAGTAATATAACACTATATAAAACAATATAACAATAAGTACTAGCATATCATAAAATTAATAAACAACAACTAAAAATGTAAATTTATGTTAGTACAAAACAGCATGTATGTACCTAAGAAAAGTAAAGGACCTAAATAAAATCTGTCTAAAATTTCAGATTGAGGATAACCTCTAGGGGGATATTCACCATCTACTTTATAAGAACCAAATTTCAAGAGACGACGCTGAACCCTTTCAAGACTATCAAGATTATTATAAAAAACTCTGAGAGCCATTTAATTTTTAAAATTTATCGTGTTTCTAATAACAAATCCCAATGCTTTAATGGCAACCAATTAATCAATAACACACTACATCTTCAGTAGGCAGCATCGCTGTGAAGCGATTTATCAGAATTAGGGATGGTAGGATTGAGTAATAATTAGAAACATGTCAATTATTCTTCTATGTGAATTTTAATAAGCTTATGTAATAGCTTAAGTAAAAAAATAATTCATTAAACCAAATAGTGTTTCCTTGTATGAACAGAATGAAAACGGAATAAGGGAATAAAAAAAAGGATCTTAAGAGATGATCAGACTAGAGTTTAATAAAGATTTTCTTTCATTGCTGGAGTATACCACAGGGGTGTTGCAAATTTATGGTACAATATCCATCATTTATGCCCTTTATATAAACCAAATTGAAAGTTTAAAAATAAACCAAGTTGAAAGCTGAAAAAAACATTAGTACAGTAATATTGTTGAGGAATCAACCTTCAATAGAAAAAATCATTTGATTCGGAATGTCATAAAGATCTGAACCCCCTAAGTTTTGTGGAAGTTATTGTTGGTGCCTGCTTTTTAGATGAATTTTGATTTGTATATCAATTTATCCAAACTTATTAGGTAATAATTTTGTGTACCATTAATGTACCACTTATAAAGAGAAATTTCTGGTTGAAGCAAATCAAGGAGATTGGCGTCAACTTCCATAAATTAGACTATAATAGGGTACGCCACTGTATAGTAACCCAGAATCTGCTTATATGTTATTTAAATACAACTGAACTACTTCCTCTAATTTTAGTTATTTTGTATTTTGAATAATACCACTTACTACTATGTAAATGTTGACAATTACAGTAACAGTATTGAAGTAATAACAAAAACAGTTTAGAAGTTTGCTAGGACCTCAATCGACATGAAATGCCATTAAGTTAACAAAAGTATAGTGAGTAGTAGTATAGAATGCGAGTATCTTATATTTTAACCACAATTTTCATATAAGGCAAGCCTCTCTCTATAAGGGAGGGCCTGGCTTCAAAAACAAGGAGAAAACATCAGGATCATGTTATTTTTAAAATGATATATAAATAATGTCTGTAACTGATTTGTGTAGCTGTATGAATCATTGTAGTTTCTTTTGGGATTACACCACCTGAAATATTAAAAAATATGAAACTAGAAGTGTTCAAAATAAAGATTAAAAGTGTAGTATCAAGGCAAACTTCTAAAGCTTGCCCTAAAGAACCCACTCTAATCTATGCAATAAAAATAAATATAGTGTGTTTTAAATTGGATGGAATAACATTGATAACAGTGACGCAGTTTTCCACGTAACACCAAAATACTATACTGCAGTCGAGGCGCGTTTCGCCAACCAAGTTGGCATCATCTGGAGGTTATTAAAACTCAGTTCAGTTCAGATCAGTTTTAATCATCTCCAGATGCGCGTCCAGTGCAGTATAGTGTTTTGGTGTTATGTGGAAAACTACTTAGTGTTATCTTCACACTAAAGGTTCCAACCCTTTTCAAGGCGATAATATTGGTAGTATCTTGGAAATTGTTAAAGATAGGGACTAGGTTAAAATGGGACAAAGTTGCGTAATTTGGTGACCAATAGCATGGTTCACAAAAATTAAGGGCTAACATGATTAGTTTTTGAGATACCTATTTGAAAAAAATCAGAATTTTGGAAATTCGAGCTTGTAAAATTTCATGCTTGTTTGAAAAATTGTTGAAAAACATAGGACACTTTCCCATAGCAACTTTGCGCTCTATCGAATGGCGTAAATAGTTTTTTAAGTAATGTTTCGTCTCTTCAGAACCATCATTAACTTTATTTTTTCGAATACGGCCTCATTAATATTTTTACGTCAAGCAAAAGCAGTCCAATGATGTATCATAATATGCTATAGTTTGATCACACGTTTTGAATATAAAAAACCATCATAAAACTCGTCTGCATGTGTCTGTATGTATTAACAAATGAATAATCAAAAAGTACCAAATGATCAACAATAAATAACAATGAATTAACAAAAATAAAGAACAATTAACGAAACAACAATAAATTAATAAATAATAGTAATAAACAGTTAATGGAACAATAATCAAACTGCAGCATATGATATATCATTGAACTCACAAGGAAAAATGCTATCGGGTGACATTATTAATTGGGCCGTATTAGAAAAAATGAAGTTGATGACGGTTCTAAAGAGACGAAAAGTTACTTAAAGATACTGTTTACGCCATTAGATAGAGTGTAAAAAGTTGATATGAGAAACTGTCTTTTGTTTTTTAATAACTGTACAAAAACGAATATTTAAAATTTCGATTTTTTCAGATATCTCAAGAGCTAATCATCTTAGCTTTAATTTTTTTGAGGCATATTATTGTTAAACAAATTGCGCAACTTTGCCCCAACTTGACCTAATCTCTATCTCTACCGGTTTCCAAGATACCAATGTTATTGCATCCAATATGAAACACACTGTATACGACATAACTAAATTTCATCAGTGGTTTTTTAGTTTTATATACAATTCTGTAATATTACAAATTATATTTTGAATTATATCTAAATAAAAAAATTATAAAAAATGTAAAAGAAATTAAACACTATCTTAAACTATATTATATTATATATATATTACTTAAACATTACATTTCAGAATTTTATATCCAACTAAAAGACCACCGATGAAATTTAGTGAATTTGTCATAAATTTATTTTTATTCTATATCACTAACAAACAGTGATATTTTTTGGGGCAAACTTTAGAAGTTTGCGTTGATACTACCTTTCAATCTTTATTTTGAACACTTCTGGTTTCCTGTTTCGATGGTGTAATTCAAAAAGAAACTACAATGTATGATATATACATCTTTGGATATGGTACTCCAAAAATATGATTTTGTGAAATTTTAGATCGTTTAAGGTAGCATGCTTCAGATGGATATCTACAAATAACACTGGTTATTTTTCTTCTATTTTACACCAGAAAATATTTTGTTATTCGCTTTTCATCTGGTAATCACATTTTTCACAATTTAGTAAATAAAATTCCAAGATGGTGATCTCCTGCTTATGCGCCATTTTCCAAATTGCTCTCACATTTATTAAAGGGAGCCTGGTAGTCACCAGTCCTATTTTCGTCTTCCTTATTATGAAAAGAGTTAAGATATATGAATGCTGGTACATGGTAAAGAATTATGCGAATAGTAACTTATTCGCATACTAGTAATAGTAATAGTATGTGAATAGTAATAGTAACTTTAATTTAGTGACTCTGAACCAGCGTGACTCTCCCCTGCAGTGACACATAGATACCAGTCTCTTATATTTTTTTTTGTTCCTTGTGTTAGATATGATATGAATAATAATTTCTGAATAATTTACTCTCTTGATGTTCCAACTCGCTCTTAAGTTTATACTAAATCATGAAAATGTGGAAGTATACACAAAAGTTAAGAGGTGGTATTTGCGTTATAGTTTTAGCCAGATTCACGTATAGGAAGAACCTTCTTTTAATCATGAGTTACATAAACAATGATTCTAATGTAATTTTTGAAGCAAGTTATTCAATGATACTTCTAAAACGTTCTCATATAAACTTATTTATGTGGCAGAGTGTAACTACCTCATTTCTTGTTTTAATCAACAATGACAGTGAGAAATCTTCATCTATTGTCTGGCTTAAAGAGAAAACCTTGAGAACTTTTCAAGTTCAAGTCATTCATTGCTTTATAAAGCATTTTAGATCTTTTATTTTTCATTCATTAAGACATCATTTAAAATAATTATTGTTTTGTAACAAAGAGTAAAGTGTTACTCACGGCGCTAGATAAAAATAAGTATGTGATAGCAGCCTGATATTTTCCGTGTGATATCAATATAAGAATCAATATAAATTACACCCTACATTATATGCAATATTTTATTCAAACATTTTTACCAAGTTGTACAATTTATAACTTAGATAGACAAAGATAGCACACTACAACTAAGTTACTAGAGAACTGTTTAAATTGGCTGACGCGTATGCTTTATTATTATTTTTAGTGCAATGTAAACTGCTACTTATTAAATGTCGGAGACATTTCACTATTAATGTTACCGAAAATCATAGAAACATTTATATCCCAAAATGTCGGTAGACGTTTTGGAAATAAAATCATGTCTCTATAAATTTTTTCTAATTTGGAAACAATGAGAAATACTGTTCTAGTACATATCCAAATTACCAAGGCATTAAAAAGAGCATTAGAAAGACGTCATAAAAAAGCAATATGAGGTAAGCCTCATATATTTGTAGTGATCTGGTACCATGTCGAAAATATAGAAGATCATTTAGAAATGATCTATATTTCTTCTTCCTCCTGGATCATTACAAATATTAACCTCTTTATTGAGCGTGTCTCATAGTGCTTTTTATGACGTCTTCCTAATGCTGTTTATATTATGACGTGAACTTAGCCTTCACAAATATTTTCGCCATGTGAGATTATTGGACCAGGAAGGAAATACCTTTTATTTGCCCGATTGTTATTTACAAACATTTGCCCACATTTTGTTAAAAACATTTTCCCTTAGTTAGTGTAATTTAGTGTATTTAAAAAGCACATTTATTATTTTTATATCTACCTATATACAGGGTGTAACTTTAAGTGGGGGCCATATTTGTAGTGGTGGTAGCTTTCGATTGTAGGAACACATATCTAAAGTTTTTTTTTCGAAATTCCGCCATGAAAAATAATTATTTATTAAAATGGTTTTCTATTAAATTGGGTACCCCGCCACTGGAAGGCGCTACTCCGTACCGCAAGGATCGCGCGCGCCACGGACGGTGAAATACATAGTTGCCAAATGTCGTAATTCAACTGAAACATGAGGAACTTTATTCAACAAAGCAAATTAGCGTGCTTTTCGGTGCAAAGCTTCTTTTGGTTTGTATTACCCCGCACATTGTAAGGCGTAAGGCGGCCTCCAGATCAAATGTTTTGCGGTAAAGCTACGTTATAGTATTCTATTAATTAACGGTCTAATGCAGAAAATAGTTATTTATGTATCTAGGGTCGTAAGTACAATTTTATGGTCGAAAATACAGTTTGCAAGCATTTGTGATCAGATATGTGCCACTTACATTTCAAAAAACCATGTTACAACGGTCTACTTGCAAGGAAGGTATGACGAAAAGATAATTTTGCGTAAAAAAGAGCAATAAAATACTAAAAATAATTTGAGAAAGTGGGCTGCTCTTTATTTATAACTAGGTGTACATTATAACATAACCTCATTACTTTTATACATTGCCAATTAATTATTAAAAATGGGTTTTTTATTTATTGTGATTATACAATTTATTGTACATTTAACCTCAGTGCTACCTCTCAATTAATAAATTAATTATTATCACGACTCCATTTTCTCAGTCGTTGTCGATGCGATAAAAGGCAACACTGCTCAGCGCATCGACACAACTAACCGACTCAAGGTTGAAGTCGAATGTTGGTTTCGGCCAGCGGCGCCGAAATAAGATTTTACCTGCAAAATTTTACAACATTTATAACTCGGCCATTTTCCGCAAAATCAAAAAAATAAATTCATATTAGCATTCTTGGCGACTAAGACTATTACCCCTGTAAATATGGCCTCCACTTAAAGTTACACCTTGTATATTAGAATAGGTATATATGAAAAAAATATAGTTGATTATGTCCGTGAACTGTATCGGCTTTAATCAGATGCAACCTGATCCGAATGGTATTCATTTTAAGGTGTATTTTAAGAAATAACGTGCAGTGTTGAGAGCTGGAGTATGTTTGATTTTATTAACTAGGTAATATCATTGTTGAATATATTGCCTTGAAAATAATAATAACTCAATTCTAATTCCTTCTACAGTGAAGCCAAAATTTTGTCCAAAAATCGTCCAAAAAATCGACCAAAAAAGGTCCTGCTAGGTAACATTGTTAAAATAAATTCGCAAATGAACATCATTTGCATCTTATGCATTTCAAAAACTACAAATTTGCCTAATAGACAACCTTATACAAAGTTATCCTTATTTTTAGTGCTAAATAAAATAAAATAATAAAAATAGAGGGTTTCCATTTGAAAAAATTGACTTTAGTCGTGAAGTAGTTGTTTTCGGCATCTCCTTCAAATGAATAAACAGTATTGTCTCTGTTTCTCACCTCTACTAAAATTCAGGATGCCCCTTAGGCAATCATATCGCAACATCGTTCATCGATTCCACTACCTACGGCACTCTGACGAGCGCATAATAAGCGCGAAATCGGTCAGTGTCCGATGGTTGGTCTCGATAATTAAGGATAATGCTGAAGTAATGTAACGCCAGTCGGGGCACATTGGCCGTGGAGTAGTTGTTTTTAGCATCTCCCTCAAATAACTTTGTAGTAGTTGGCTCGTGATTTTCTAAAACATTTCACTTATTACTACTCATACTCTAATGCTCTTGTTTTGATTACAAGGAAATTACTTAGAGGTTGATAATACTAACCCTAAATTCTAAAGATTTTTATAAATAAAAAAATATAAGAGTCTTATTACCATGTAGAAAAACATATTTCTTTTTAAGCCTCTTAAACAGCTAACTGCCAACCTTGTTATATAATACTTATATTATAAGAAAAGACTAGACGCTTGTTAAAAATGTATGTGGATACTTTCATTATTATTTTTGGTCATTCAGTAATTATCGTGATCTAGCAAATTGCCATTATCCAGAAACAATATGTGTGTGGATAGATTTAGCCTCTTTAGGAAATCACTTCTGCACACAAACCTTTTATAGTGGTTTTTAATAAGTCTAGATGTTATGCGAAATGAGATATTTAAGCAATTCATAAAAAATATTATATTGAAGCTATTACGTAATAATGCGACCAAATATTATATAGACAAAATGTAGGAATAAAATTCCTTTTCCGCACATGTTTAATGCAATGACCTTTTATTTACGCTGGTGCTCAAGCATTTCATCCAAACAGATAATGAAATATATATTCTCATTTAATCCTAAATTGTTTAGAATTCTGTCACCATCACCAGGTTTGCACAGGTTGAGTCGCCAAAGATAAATGTAGAATCGGGGTTTGTAAGAGAGATCAAATATTTGGATTTTTTAACAGTTTATTCTACAGTATATTGCTTAAAACTTTCTCTTTCACAGAAAGACAAATTAGGACTTTTAAATACCAAAACATCATTTAAATATTTAATACTTAATGAAATGAGTAGATATTGCTTAATCTTCAGACAGACCAGGTCTGACAGGCCAGGGCTCAAGGGCGGGACTCCGAGGCGTGTGCCCAAGGACGAGACTATCCTTCTCATTGGGAAAGTATGCCACGGTTTTTCAGGCGGAAGTCTTTGCTATCTCTGCATGTGTTCAGGAAAATCTCAAAAGTAGATGTTCTAATCAGCATATCCAGATATCCACCGACAGTGAGGCGGCTTTACATGCCTTCATCTCTTACAGAATCACCTCCAGGGCGGTCCTAGAGTGTATTAATGGTCTGGCCCAATTGGGACAGAACAACCAAGTAAAATTCACCTGGGTACAGGGTCATCACAATATAACAGGAAATGAGGAGGCCGATGCACTGGCTAAAAGAGACTCAAGGATACAGTTTACAGGGCCCGAACCAGTACTCGGGCTTCCGCCTAGTTATGTAACAAGGTCTATTGAAAACTGGATCAAGAAAAGATCAAAGGAAGAAGAATGATCGAACGGGACTGAGCTGCAACAAGCCAGGCTATTAATTGAAGGACCTTGGTCTAACACAACTCGATCAATATTTGCGTTAAGTCGTAACAGGATAAGGATTGTTACAGGACTATTGATAGGTCACGAACATCTTAACAAGCACCCTAATAGTATCGGCCATAGTGACACTAGAAGGTGCAGGTTTTGCGGAGACAATGACGAGGACTCCATTCACATCCTCTGTCGCTGTGCCTGCCTTATGACCAAGAGACACAAACATCTGGGTGCAGAATTTCTCCTCCCCTCAGGCCATTAGAGAGCTTCCACTAGAACGGTTATTGACCTATGCGGGTCTCTTCCAATAACTCTCGATTAGCGGCAGGCACAGCGGGTCGAAAGGCTTGAGCGCTGCGGGTAATCACGCCACCTTACAACAACATGTTTAAAATCATGTGTTATATTTTGTGTGATTATTTTCAGTTCATAAATGTATAACAAACATGGTTATTTTATGATGTGTTTATCACTTGGAATACAATAACAATATTTTAGTTAATACAAGTATCGATAGTATCTGTTGTCAAAGTCATTTTGTCACAAGGTTAAAGCTTTAAATTGGAATTTAAATTTTTGTGGCTTCCCAAAAATGAACTACATAATACTCTTATTTAAAAAAGTTAAAAAGTTTCTTATAAATATAGGTAAGCCAATAATGCTTCTCTTCCAACATTTATAAGCTGCTGAAGCTTTTTTCATTATTAACGAACTATTAAGTATGGCAAAATATACTTTGTGTTTTCTACAACAAAATATTCCGTGCATTATTAACACAGTATACCCGCCTATTATATAATTATGGGGAACATTTTATATGGAGACAAATAAGCTATTATTTATGACATATTATGCATATTTGCTCGGAGATCTAATAAGTTAATGTACTAATTTTATTTATAATTTTAAATTTAGGTATATAAAAAAGTACTTATAAATGGAGATGGCTGAACAATAAAAAGTGATTAGCATTGATATTCCATAAATTAATAAATTAAAAGGAATGTCATCACTTTGTGGGTTAGTGGGTGAACAATTAAAGAAATTGTTATAATGATATTGCACTTTGAATATTTAATTCGTATGGTTCTTGTTTCCTGTTTTTTGTTATTTTATAGGTGGTGTAATTCCAAAAGAGACTACAATGAATTTAATCGTGTAACTTAAACCCCACTAAAAATGAATTAAAACAATGTAGAAAAACTAATTGTTACTTTATAATACTCTATTTAATAATTAAACACTATCAAACTCAGAAAAAAAATAGTAATTAGCAGAACATGCAAGATATAGCGCTATTCTTAAAAGTATTGAGCTCAGAAATAGTTTTTACTAAAGAAACAACATAACCTGATAGTGACGTATTTAGGAATCTGATAGAAATAGAGTACAACCCTTAAAAATTCTAATTTCAACTCTTAAATCATCCTCCCTAAATAAAAAATGTCCGAAAAACCACCCTTAAATAAACATTTCTAATTTCAACCCCACGAACTTCCTACCTATAAACAACAAAAATCCAAAAAACCACCCGTAAAATCTACTGAATAGTACATTTTTCCTCCCCCAACATCCTTTACAATAAATAATAAAAAATCTAAAAATCCAACACCCCTAACCCATGATACAAATATCATGCCCCTAACCCACCCCATCCCGCACTGCTGTTAGATTTTGCGTTAGATGCCCGACATGGTTATTTTTATTTTATGTAAATCGAGGCAAGCACCTCTAGGTGGAGAGTCTAAGAGGGATGGTTTAGGAAGGAAACTCATCCTCATTGACTGAGAGACTGAATATCAATTGAATGCGTAATTGGATTTTAGCGTTTTGTCCAATTGTCTAGAGCTTTATAGTCCAAGAGAATCTTTAAGCGCATACTGCTTACATACATTTGGTGAATATTCACAAAGCTATGGGTTTTGTTAGAGTTTGTGTGTATGCCAAAGTCTATGCCAGAACAATCGAGGCTTCGATGTGCTACATACATAAAGTGACCCATATATCAAAGGGACGGTTGCGCTTCCCACATTTACTCCTCTGTTTCCTTAGAACCTGGAATTGACTCTCTATCTTTATAGAAAGTCCATTTTAGTTCCAGATTTAGTCAAAATATATCAAGATGGACCGTAGAGAAAAGATGGAATACACTGTCCTGCTTCTGTATTTCTAACTTTTGGTCACTTACGCATACTGTGACTCACTTCATGAATACCACCGTTCACTATTGCAGTGTGGCGTTACGATATTCTAAAATGAGAGACTGCACTTCATGAACCTGTTTTGCATGCACATTTATATCAAATGATGTTGTACATACATCCTTTATCTTTGCCGTCGTTCTTTAATGTTGTGTGGAACCAATTCAAGCTAGCTCGCGTGCTTTTTGAATTAACGAGTTGAAAATAGATACACACCGGCTGGATAAAAGACATATTTTATTAACACATAATATAATACATAACAAATTTATTCAGAATTAAGCATACCCTGGTACGAGGGGCATACCTATGCTTAACAACTGGTTTTCCATTTTCTTCAAAAGCAGATCGAAACTCCAAGTAATTCCATCTTACTGTTACTTCATAAATCTCCTCACCTACCTAGAAATAAAAAAATAAAAAAGTAATTAAAAGCAAAATTTATCTTAGAATATAACAGATGGGTCCCCCCCCATATAAACTTTCTCCCATCTTTGGTCAATGCGGTTGAGTACCAATATTTTATATTTTAGCTGCTGTGAAGCTTCCAATCTTTAGTTGCAACTGCCTCATTTCATTTATTTTGAGTGGTAGTAGCGAGTATCTAACTAACAATGCTGGAGATGGGCACTATAGCATCTTCGGCATTGAATCTCATTCAGAAACCTGAGAAGAAAATAATGAGGGGTGTGTGTTTAAGGAGAGGATATGTGTTAATGAGGGGTTGAGCTTCATTACCTATTACTTTATTTATGTTTCCTATGTGATTATTTTTTATAAAGCATAGTATTTACCTATACTCGTATGTAGGTAAATACTAGCAGTGAGTTAGTCACTGATACTAGATAATTTTATTCATATGTTGTTTTTTTAACTAGATCTTACTGATATTCGCGAATTTTGTTGAACTTACAGCGATTAGAAAGATGTCTGTACTTATCAAGGTGGGCGTTTCAAATTTTTCTAAGATAGATAGATGTCTGTTTAGACCTACCCGTTGAAATATTTGGGTACAATAAACCAATGTAATTTATTATAGGTCTTAAATCATGAATTTAACTTACTTCTTGAACAAACACATTATTTTACTGAGGATATTAACTTCTCTAAGCTTTTAGCTTTTAAATTTCGTTGTGATATTAAGCAAATAGGCAATGGGAAATATCAACATTTTAACTTAACTAAAGGAAATATGTTCTGTAATAATTTGATGTTTAGAATAAATTAATTTTCAAATATCTTATGAAATATTTAGTTATCTAAAATTTAAATTGGTTAACAATAATTGGGCAATATAAACATTTAACATGCAATATAACAACAGAAAAATGTCAAGGATATTTATATTTACATTGGTAGGTATATGATATATAACCTGGTTATTAGTAGGTACCTACTTTTAAAATCTACACTAAGGCATCTGTATGAAATGTAATAAATGAATGAATAAAGTTATCTTATATCTTGTTTTTATTTTACATGTGGCATATTCCTAAACGAAGATGTGAAAAATTATAGACTGCACTCCAAATAAAGGTTATAAACAATTTAACACAACACAACTAAGATATCTATAGGATGGCTATAATTTACCCTAAAGACTGTTTTCGAAGTTTCTGCATTGGATTATTTTTCTATTTATGTTAATATATTCACAAAACCCTAAACATCTTAATAACTTGATCGACATTGTATCCTACCTAATTTTGAACAGATTCCTGTTCAATTTGGACAGAATTGATAATTACAACTATAGGAAAATCCTATAGTTATAATTATAACTTCTCCGTAGCATTTCTCTAACTCTGTAGAAGTCAAGGTTTCCGAAACCCAGTTTCGTTTAAATTTCGACCTTGCATTCATATCTGTTTTATATCAAAATTTCTCTTTTCAAATTTGTTAGTTTAGTAAAATTGTTTTGTTGTCAGTGAGGTAGTAATAATTCACAGTAACAAAGAAATTCAACGCCTATATAAAATTCAGCTAATTTTTAATTTGTTTTGTTTACAATACCCACAGTCGGCCAAAATATTCCGTATTTTCCAGTGCCTAAAGCTCGACAATAATTTAAAAATAAATTGTGATTTAATATAATTGAATGTAATTATTAATAAATAAAATTTCTCAGGAAAATTGCTTCCATTAAAATGTTTTAACTAATATTACAAGGAAAGTGGAAAGTTAAATTGCTATTTTGGTAATTGAGAAAAAACTAAATCGTTCCAATAAAGGCGGTTTAAAAATTATTTTAAAAAAGTTTTACAATATTGCAACATTATTATAATATTTGTGGAACTCTAACAAGATTAAGATGTTTGATTATACTCAAATATGCTAAAAGTTAAACACAACAAAGCAAAGATATTACAAATTTTCGAAGTAAATATTTATGCGAAGCATGTATAATAGTTAAAGTATTTGTCACAAATATTATATATGTTTGTATTGTACAACATGATGCCAAATTGAATTAATAATAATTTATTGGAATTACATAATATTCTGAAGTTCCATCTGGATAATAATGAACAAAAGAAAGCATAAAACTTAATTTACAATAGAAATTAAGAAAGTGCTATGGAATCGAACAATATACATTATAGTCCATTTATAGGTATGGACTGTTAGGTGTGAGATGTGTAATATGTAATGTGAGGTGTGTGTAAAATATGTAATGTGTCTATGAACCAAGATGACTCTTAAATGAAATATACTTTCTTATTAATGATTACGTAAAGATAGAGTTATGTTTGTGGAGAAATTAAACTAAAAAAACTAAGAACTTTGTAGATATATATCCGACTTTTATTATATTAACTTTTGCCATGTGGACAGAGAAGCACACCAGAGTTGCTTGTAGTGACTGTTTAATAGAAATTTTATATGTAGTCCGATACAGCAAGAAAGTGCAAAATACAGTGTTATACTATTGTACTCTCCTCTCTTCGTTGAGTTCTGTTCCAGAGCTGTATAACAATAGCTCTTTATTTCCCTTAATTACCTGATGAGGAGTAGAAACCAGAAACAGTTATATTTGTAGTTGCGTCAGTGATTCTTTATATCCAGAGCTATTTAATATCTGAATCTAAGTGGTTCATTTGCGGTCCAAAGTATGCGGACAATTATATCTATATTTTGTTCTGTCAAATCTTGGGAACACCTGAAAATAAAAGTTAAAGAGAATATTAGTACAATTAAGAAATGGTTCGACCATAGGTTGCTGACAATTAATTTTAAAAAGACATTTTATATGAAGTAACTATCTGTAGAAAGCTGAAACATTATAGGAAAATACAGTGAAAATGGTATGTTGGTTTATTTCAAGTTAAATTCCAAAATACATTTTTTGGGTACATTTTTCAGAAGTAAAAGCTAAAAGCCTTGAATGTCTAGTGCAATCAGAACATAGTAAGTTTCACAAACTCATCGCATTTTTGAAGAAATACAAATACAAAAAAGAAATATATTGTTTCAAAACTGATACTGATCAGGTTACTACAAAGGCACCAGGTGACAAACCAGGATTTGAGGTTTAAAGTAACTGCATGTTATGGCTATACCCTGAGCGTGTCGTAACATGTAACTCTTTCAAATGGATTCAAACTTTAAATTCATATTTATATATAATAGGGAGATTTTGAACCCCTTAGTTTTTAGCTTATCGTTATCGTAATCGTTATACTGAGCAGGCGTAGTGCCAAACAGGACAGTATTTTTGGCTCTGCGCATGCTCAGTATAACGATTACGATAACTATAAGTTAAAAATTAAGGGGTTCACAATTTCCCTATTATTGTTTAATTTTTAAACAATGTTGATTATTGGAGAAATACACTAAACGTTCCAAATAGACCAGACTCTCAAAAATCTTTACTGTTGTTAAACGAATTCACTTTTAACTTTATTTCTTGTATGGATAAGTTATGTAAACTGTTCTAAATCATTTCTAAAAAGGAAAATGATTTAGGCGCTGGGTTGTTTATAGTTTAGTTCTCTGATAGCTCTCGAATAGTAAGCAATAAAGTCTTTCATATAATAAAAGTGCCTTATTAACTAAAACTTCGTAACACTGTTATTACTGAGATATTATAAGTACTTAACATTACGTCTAGCTCACTTATGTCAACCATCGACGTCTTTTTATTAAATGCTATAATAATAAATTTGTACGATTCAACGAGTTGTGCTAAATAATTTTTTAAAGATTTTTTACTTTGTTAAACCACTTAAGCCTTACACTCTGGTGACTGGTGCAAATTTATGTATGTACAATAAAAGGACACGGACGAGGGAAAGTTCGACTGTTGCAGAAAAACATTTAAAAAAAAATATATGTTTGCAAATAATTGCCCTTCTTCTAAAAAATAAAAATTAATTTACAATAGCTAATAGTCAAATATGAAATTAAAAGTACACCATTAAATTTAAATTAAACAAGATGGTGGCTAATATAATCGGTCAAATGTAGCTACTCGGGAATATTTTCTCTAAATAGAAAGAGGCTTACGATGAAAAATTCAGAAAAAAGTAATCAAAAGAACTCCTAAAATGAGTAACATACATTTTTGTGGAATCACCCGGTATAATATATACCTGCATGTGTAAAATGCTGTGCTCAAATACACTTCCTTGGACATAATTACATGCCTCTAACTCAAAATGGAGAGAGAAAATGTTAGTGAGCCTTGAATTTATACCACCCCGTACCATTTCTACAGGAACGCCCATGTGTTTTACATTTTACACTCGAATAACTCACGAATTGTTCTGTGTTGTTGGGATTGCCGGTGATAGTTATTAAATCGGTATAAAAAATTACAAGGTATGTAGAATGTAGAACATTCTCACAGAAATAACATAGATGAAAGTAAAATTGTTACTGTTTGAACTAATCTGCTCCTTACTTTTATAATAAATATTCCTGAGTAGACGCATCTTTTATTATTTATTTGGTAAACTCACTTAATTATGTATTATCTAACTGACACCAAATAGAAAATAAATGATTATTTTTATATATATAATATTAATATATTATTAAACAATATATATTATACTCTAAAAAATATATAAAAATTTCTCAAAACCGTTTCTAGGGTATGTGAGGGGAATCAGTATGACTACACAAAAATGACCTTCACTAAGCAACCCTTGGAGCTGTGGCCACCCTAACTCAATTTAATAATTTAGTTTAGTAATTTAACAGTACTAAACAAAATACTTCTTAATAGTTTAATTTGCAAGATGAATTTTTTAATTATTTATTTTAATTTCTCGTTTTAAATATCAAATTAAACAATTTTGATGCAAATAAAGTTGTAAAAACATTCACAGAAAAACTGGAGAACACAAAATAATTCTAACAAAAGTATAATAAACAAAAAAAAAGCATAATTAAATAAATTTCTGAACAATAATCAGAACACTTTAATTTATAACTCTTTAAAGTAAATGCTCAAAATGACTCCCATTATTACTTCCTAAAAATTAAAGTGATCTGATTACTGTTGAACAATTTGTTTATTTATGTTTTTTTGTTTATTATACTTTTGTTAGAATTATTTTGTGTTAGTTTTTTACGAATGTTTTTACAACCTTATTTGCACCAAAATGGTTTAATTTGATATTTAAGTATAACGAGAAATTGGAATAAATAATTATAAAATTTATTTAGCATATTTCTCAAAAATTAAACCATTAAAAAGTATTTTGTTTAGTGCTGTTAAATAGAAATTTCTAAGGGTTTTCCAATGAGGTATCACAAAGGGGGTGTTGAGTTGGGGTGGCTACAGCCCCAGAGGTTGCTTAGTGAAAGTCATTTTTGTGTTCATACTGGCCCCCCACTTACCCTAGAAACGGTTTTGAGAAATTTTTTATATCTATTTTAGGTCCATACATACAGAGCATTGCTCGTTTTTAAGTAGACACCCTGTATATTAAGTTCTACCCATTTACGAAATTTGAATAACATTGAATATTAAACAAAAATGCAGGATCTCAGAACTTGATCCAAAGTCTATTATAATCATTTATTAGCTGTGAAAAGGTGAACTTTATGACGCAATCAACTAAATGTTGTTAAATTTTATTATTTATATACAAAGAAAAACAATTTATTAATTAAATAGTCTATAATTTAGAATTTTTTAACGATGTTCTATTGTTTAATAAAATAGCCTGTTTCCATCAATTTTAGGTACCCTTGACATTTTATTAAAGCTGTCGCTTAATTTTTTCTTGTGATATAATTTTGAAACTTAAATATATCGTAAAACCATTCAAGTCTCAACATTTTCAAAAAAATTAATACCCCTAAAATTAGGTACAATAGAGGTATATCTAGATAAATGGGGTTTTATTTTTAAAATTTAGAAGTTAATAATGTCTGTAACTTATTTGTGGTGCGTTTTCATGATTCATTGTAATTTCTTTTGGGATCACACCACCTGTAGAATAACAAAGTATAAACTAGAAGCATACAAATTAAATACCTATTCAAAGTGCATTATCAAGGCAAACGTCTAAAGTTTGCCCTAAGTTTTAGGAAAAAGCTAGTCAAGTGTTTAATTTCTTTTAAATTTTATTATAATAATTATTTTACTTAGACATGATTCAAAATATGATTTTGTAATATTATAGAATTTTGTATAATATGTATTCAAAAACCACTGATGAGATTTAGTTAATTTATCAAATATTTATTTTATTGCATGTTATATAGTGGTTTTTTGGGGTAAGCTTTAGAAGTTTGCCTTGATGCTGCACTTTGAATAGGTATTGAATTTGTATGCTTCTGATTTCCTGTTTTTTGTTATTTTACAGGTGGTAATCCCAAAAGTGGTATTCTACTTCCGGTATAACAGGAAGTGGCAGGAAGTCAAACATATTTTTGAAATAATCGACCCCAATCAGCCACCCACACAAATTTTCAAAATTTTCTACTGTTTCTTCATATACAGATCGATTCAGTTCATCATGACATACAGTGTATATACGGGGTGAGTCATTAGTACGGACCATAATTCTACAAAATGATGTTACACACAAAAAATGTGTAGTTACTTATGACACAATTCAAAATAATTTCAATCATATGTATAGAGTGGCCTACATAAGAGCAGCATTACAAAGTTATGTTTTTAAACAGTACACTGGGTTTATTTTTGGATTTTTTATTTATTTTCGTTTCATTTCATTTACTTTCAACTTAAGCGATTTCCAATATATTCCAATGTATGTTCAAAACCGACAAAATTTGAGACTATAATAACGCCATGTAGCTCGTAATATCTTTAACCTTTTTTATTATTTGATTATAATTTTACATTTTTGGAGTACCAGTTGCGTTAATTTTTTCTTTCGAAGCTTTTGACGTTTTGCAGAGCGCTGACTTTAAGGGACTATAATTTATCTCAAAAATTTTAATTGGCACACCTTTAATGTTTTCATATTCCGATAGCGGATTAAAACATCTCTCCAGCGATGCCACATTTGCTTATATTATATTCTACAGTTTGTCAGAAGTAAGGGGTTAAAATGAAACAATTTGTTTTTTATAGCTTTGTGGTTGTATGGGTTAGATTTAGATTTATTTTTTCTGTTATTTAACGACGGTCTATTTGCATGACTATAACAATCACTGACTCTAGGAGGTGAGCAACCCCCAACCTGGAAATTTTACCAAGCCCCCACTTTTTGTAGTCGGGGGTATGGATCTTTAACTTTCCTGTCATCTAATAGGCAAAGGGATTTTCGGCTTTATATCCCATTCGAGAGATGGTACGTTCTCTATGCAAATCTCGCCTATGTTTGTATAGATTCTGTGAATTCACAGACGTAAAGACCACTAAATGGTGCTGGCAGGCATTTGAGACTTCCCTGCACCGCCTTCCATCCAAGTACCAACCGCGAGAACATTGCCTTAACGCTCATATCGAATTATATGATTGCTAAGTTGTTACCACGGCTTGCCTAGAAGAGTGGAACTGAGACCAATCTGAGACCAACTGGCTTTTAGCCAATAAAAATTACAAACCACGCTATCCAGAAAAACGGAGGAACTCCAGAGAGGAAATATATAAAAACATATTAGTTAAGTAAATACGAAACTGATATAAGCTAGACTTTTGGTCTATAGCGAGAATTATATATAAAAACAAATTTCACCTATATTGTAATATATAACTTACCAGCGTAACTGGCCTATTATTATATGGGCTAGCTCAGAAAGAATTCAATTTAGGAATAACATATTTTACATAAAATTCCATTATATTTTGAGAGGAATTGAATGGAAGGAAAAAACAGGTTGACAATTAAAAAAAGTTTTTGTGAAATTAGATGTCCACTTTCTTAAGTACCCTATATAAACATTATAAACCTGTTTTTATTTATTTAAAAAGGCAAAGTTAACTTGATTGGCTGTGAAAATATAAAAATGCAAAACTGTTCCAGATATTAACTTAAATAGGACTTAAAAATTATTAGAATTATGGTAATTAAAATCAACATATTCACATGTTATGATAGAACAATTAGAAGTATGTTGATGAGACATAAGATTCTTCATTTCCTTCAATTTTATTAACCACTGTTTCACTAAATCCTTATTCACACTGTGTATATAGAGTGTTATGGAATTTCTATAAAAAACAGTTGACTCTCACCTAGCTATAGTGGCTCTGTGTGAGCTCTGCTTTGCAAACTTGATTTTTTTATTACAGAGACCTACATTACTGCAGAAATTTTGATCTACCTGGAAATTTCGTTTTTCCCGACTGGTGTATATTTTTATACCAAAACCAGGCTTGAAAGAAATATTTCAAGTTAATATAGTTCCCCTTTCTAAAAGTAATTTTTTGATATAGCCTGAAAACAAAAATTATATTTATTTACTTGCAAATGTTCGGCAGAAATAAAATATAAAATAAAAAATTGAGGTACCTATTGTGTATTTCTCATTTATATTATAGCAATTATCTCTTGGCAAGTTTTTGTAAATAAAAAAAAAACATAAAACACATACAGAAATGGACAACCTCCCTTTTAAAAGCCTCAGGTATGTGTAGAGGAAGGGTACACATGAAAAAAACGCAGACACACAACCATTCCCTGGGAGGGGTGCCATACAACAGGGTGTCTACTTTTATTTATGTACAAATCCATAAAACCGTTATTTTTAAGATATGTAATCGCCTGAATTTTTGCCTGCAATTGAAAAACTGCTTTTTTGGCCCTGTTACCGCTTTGAAGACGGACATGCAGGGCCTGCTGCGATTTATTTTATACTACCGAAATTCAATATAACCATTTAAGATTTTTTTAATTTAAAATCTGACACGAATCAGGACCCCTAATACCCCTAGGACCCCCATATGCAAAATTTAAACAAAAAATATACAGGGCGTTTCTTTCTGCACGATATCAAATTTAAGAAAAATATCGAATTTGAAAGGCACTAGATGAGCCAAGTATGCCACGGAATTAAGTCAAAACAGTTGAATGTTATATGGAATCAATTAAATTTAATTTTCTGCCCAATATTTTTCTTATAATTTTTAGTCTTGTCTTGATAGCGCACATTAATACTTTTCTATCTATTAAATGTAGGGCAAAAAAAATGTAAGTGATTCCACATAACATTCAACTGTTTTGACATAATTCCCTGACACACTTGACTCGTCTAATGCCTTTCAAATTCGATATTTCGCTTAACTTTGATATCGTACAGAAAGAAACGCCCTATATTTTTTTGTTCAAATTTCGCAAATGGGGTTTTTTAGGGGTCCTGATTAACGCTACCGTGTTGGATTTTAAATAAAAAACCCCTAAATGGTTATTTTGAATTTCGGTGGTATAAAGAAAAATTACAGCAGGCCCTGCATGTTCGCCTTAAAAGAGGTAGTAGGGTCAAAGAAGCAGTTTTTGATGCTCTGTGAAACAAAAAAAGTTCAGTCGATTATCTTGAAAAATAAAGGTTTTATGGATTTGTGCATAAGTAAAAGTAGACACCCTGTATATGATCTCACTATTAGTTTTCTTTTTCTGGATCTACTTACATTCTCCGGTGCAACGCAACTGTACCGTCCTTTGCAGATTTAAATCTGGTATCGTTGAATACGTCCACAGCAATTACAAATTCATTGTTTTATTTTTCTTAAACTAATTTAGCTTTTAAGTTTCACAATACAGAGTTTTTGAACCCCTTAAATTTTAGCACGTCGTTATCGTTATCGTTATTATGCGCATGCGCACTGCCAAAAATGATACTCTTTTAGGCACTGCGCATGCGCAGAATAACGATAACGATAACGACGTGCTAAAATTTAAGGGGTTCAAAAACTCTATATTATTTTTATAACGCTTTTTTTTCTTCCACAACTTATTTTCCCAGTGTTTACCAGTCTAATAACTATAATATTTTTTCAATTTCTACTGAATTTCTCTATCTGAATTGTTAAATGTTTTATTTGAAGACATTTTCTTATAAAACATAACTTATGTATTAAAAATTGTCTATAATTTTCAATAAATCTTCACTCATATAAGTTTACATGGAAAAAAACATGCACTTGATGTTTTCAGCTGAGTTTGAAACATGGCAATTTATTATATTACTACTATGTACTTATAATAGATAATAATAATAAATCTACCCCTCATTCTAATCACTATTAGCCCGAAATTATGACACTTGTGCGGGAGAGGGGGCGGCATTTTATAAATATAGATAATATAATAGATAATACATTCTCTTAAAGCATTACAATTATTTTTATATTTATCATTCCATATTATTTCAACATTCATACCTGTGAAAAAAATTAATCATATTCTCCGACTGATTCATAAAACATCAATTACTTCCATATATGGAAAATAAATTACGCTTCCTTATATCGTACCGGTAATAATATTCCTACATAATTTATTTTTATTCGGTATTTATGTTGAGGCGATGGAACCTCTCTAAAATCCTTTTACTTCAACTAAAAACCTTAAAATGCTGAGTTGTAGAAAAGAAAGTGAATTTAACCTTCGTCTAAGACTCATCTACGATCTACGATATAGACATTAACCGAAATCGTTAAGGCTGACCAAACGTGTTGTAACGCACAGGTCAATGGATCGTTTAGATCCTGCTGCACTTGAAGAATTACAACATATTATATGGTACATTAATTAAAAACTTGGTAAATGAACGAACATTGTTTTTAGATATAATGATGTACCAGGTGACTAAGTTTGTTTATTATTATTATTTATGTTTTTCAGTTTGACATTTAAATTATCTGTGATTGGTAAAGATAAATCATTTAGTTTTCCTGGAAGTTCAATGAAATTAAAATATAATATCCGAAATATTGAAATTTTAATTGATTCCATATATAATATGTACCCTATAAGCTTGGGAAAGTGCCCATAGGGTACGATGGAAATGCAGTTAAAATTTTAGATAAAGAACAAAACAATATAAAAAGAAAACTTAAAAAATTGCCGACAATTTTATTAAATGGAGACAATGGAAATGTGTATCCAATATTTCTATAAATTTGATAACTGTTGGTTATCAATTTTAAAAGACGAGGTAAGTCAAAATATAATGAAAATCGACTATCTAATATGCCCATGGAAGTAGATAAACAAAATAAATTCATTACAAACTGTCAAACTATTCTGTGCGTCAGTCACACGTAAAGTTTTGATAACGAAAACGGAAAAGTTTTCAAAACGTAAACGTTTTGAAGTGATGGGTTTAATGTTATACAGGGTGTCTCACCTAAGACGTGGTGGACAATTACAGAGCCGCTATTAAATATCAGGTTTTGACGTTTTAGGGTATTATTGGGACCACCTAAGAGCATCTTTTAAAATTGTTTTCAAACGTACAGGGTGTTCTAGTGAAGAGGGACGAATCAAACATGTGTTTTTTTAAATGGAACACCCTATATATTTTGGCCGTGACAGATTTGTTCCTCTTTTAGCTACCAAACAATATTTTGTTTTTGAAATTTGGATGCGGCGTTGCTACGTTATCTCAGAAAAACGTGTTTTTTAAGGGTTAATTGAAAAAATTAATGCGGGGCCGTATTAAGAAATTAAGGGTAAATATTTTATAGGCTCGTAGAACATAAGCGGTCCTTAAGGACCACAGTATGAAAATTTATATTTTTTGCACAGGGTGTTTTCCACAGAGGTCACAAGTTAATCGACATTGAAACGTCCATATCTAAGTTTTTTTGAATGCAACACCCTGTATTTTTTTGTGGCATGTAATACATCACAAATAGATCTACAATATTCATTAATATTACCCTATACCTATATCTCATATTTTTGAAGATACAGCCGTTTTCCCAAAAAACTAACTTTACTTTTAAAATTTTCTTCAGAGTTGGCTGTGGAACTGAAACAACATAATAAATATTAATGACATTTGTAAGTAAATAACATTTCTAGATAAGTCAAGTTTAGTAATTATCTGGTAAAATGAATTACACGGGAGAAGAATTAGTAAATATGGTATATGCTATTAGTGAGAGTAATAAAAATAGTTTATTAGCATCAAGAATTTATGCTGCAAAATATCCAGCAGCGCGACATCCAGATGAACGCGTTTTTAAAAGATTTCGGGATAGATTTGAAGCAAATAATTCTACTTCATACAAAAAAAGACGAAGAACTGCAACTGTAACCCATGAAGAAAATGAATTTTTGGTACTTGGTAGCCTTATCGAAAATCCTCATGTAAGTGTTAGGCAACTCGCACATGAAATAGATTTAAATAAATCTTCAGTGTGCAGGATCATTCAACGACACAAGTTCCATCCGTATCATGTTCAACTTGTCCAGGAGCTTGACGAAACTGATTTTTTGAGAAGATTAAATTTCTGTCAATGGGCTAATAATAAAATAAAATCCATATTTCTTTAACAATGTTCTCTTCTCCGACGAAGCAACTTTCCACAGAAATGGGTATGTTAACAGACATAATTATCATTATTATGCGACTGAAAATCCAAATTGCATTCGACCTTCATACTACCAACACAGATGGTCTCTTAATGTGTGGGCAGGAATTTTAGGAAATCGTATCCTTGGTCCATACTTTTTTGAAAGAAATATCACCGCAGAAAGTTACTTGGAATTCCTTCGAACACATTTAGAAGAATATTTGGATAATTTTCCCTTGAATCTGTTAGAAATGATATGGTTTCAACAAGATGGGGCTTCACCTCACTATAGTATTGCTGTGCGAGCTTATTTAGATGACCGGTTTCCTGAAAAGTGGATTGGTAGGGGAGGACCTGGAGCTTGGCCGGTTTATAAAACTTCTCCAACGACCAAAGAGGACATGAAGGTTAGGATTAGAAATGCAATACAGAGCATTGATGAAAATATGCTTGGAAGAGTAAATTCATCCTGTACAAAAAGAATACACGCTTGTATACGCCAAAATGGCGCATATATTGAGAATGACTTATAACTTATTTACATTTCTTTGTTTAGTTTAATTTGTAATATTATTTTTCTTTTTGGTTTTATTTACTATTATTTTTAATGTTTACTGATTATTGATATCTGATGATAAA
Organism: Pogonocherus hispidulus; assembly: GCA_963924545.1. Taxonomy (NCBI): domain Eukaryota; kingdom Metazoa; phylum Arthropoda; class Insecta; order Coleoptera; family Cerambycidae; genus Pogonocherus; species Pogonocherus hispidulus. Next base: position 34,420,187 of record OZ004697.1, on the reverse strand, counting down.
TAGTTTACATAACTTTATTAGTTTTATTTTGTCAAGAATATCTATACAACTCTAAATTTTTTAAATCTGATAAGATTTATTATGTTGTTTCAGTTCCACAGCCAACTCTGAAGAAAATATAAAGTAAAGTTAGTTTTTTGGGAAAACGGCTGTATCTTCAAAAATATGAGAGATAGATATAGGGTAATATTAATGAATATTGTAGATCTATTTGTGATGTATTACATACCACAAAAAAATACAGGGTGTTGCATTTAAAAAACTTAGATATGGACGTTTCAATGTCGATTAACTTGTGACCTCTGTGGAAAACACCCTGTACAAAAAATAAAAAATTTTCATACTGTGGTCCTTAAGGATCGCTTATGTTCTACGAGCCTATAAAATATTTTCCCTTAATTTCTTAATACGGCTCCGCATTAATTTTTTCAAGTAACCCTTAAAAAACACGTTTTTCTGAAATAACGTGGCAACGGCGCATCCAAATTTTAAAAACGAAATATTGTTTGGTAGCTAAAAGAGGAACAAATCTGTCACTGCCAAAATATATAGGGTGTTCCATTTAAAAAAACACATGTTTGATTCGTCCCTCTTCACTAGAACACCCTGTACGTTTGAAAACAATTTTAAAAGATGCTCTTAGGTGGTCCCAATAATACCCTAAAACGTCAAAATCTGATATTTAATAGCGGCTCTGTAATTGTCCACCGCGTCTTAGGTGAGACACCCTGTATATTGTTAATATGCTTTTTAGTGTGAGATTTCTTATTAGGCACACATATTTTTCAAAAAACCAACCTTTGACTGATCCGTCGGTTCAGAGGTTGATTATTAATTTTTTATATTTTTCAGTGGTGGCATAATACCCAAATAAATAAGAATAATAAAAATAAAGGTTGAAAGTATAGTATCAAGGCAATCTTCTAAAGTTTGCCTCGAAAAACCACTATATAATATGCAATAAAAATAAATATATGACAAATTAACAAAATTTCATCGGCGATTTTTCAGTTTGATGTATAATTTTTAGTCCAAAAGTCATCTTCAATAGACTATTTAATTAAAAATTCTAATCTGACAATTTTTTATCATATAAACTTCTACTCAAAAAGAGTCGATGATCGACTGGAAACGTTTAGAACAAAGCTAGTTAAGTTATTTTAAATTTTATTATATAAAGTTTTTATTTAAACATAATTCCAAATATAATTTGTAAGACTACATAATTTTTTATGAAATTGAAAAACCAAGTTTTGTTAATTTGTTATGTATTTATTTTTATTGCTTACCTATTTGTGGTTTTTTGTCAATCTTTATTTTTAATGCTTCTGGTTTCTTATTTTTTTAGTATTTTATAGTTGGTCCTTAAGTGAAAAATATATTTTGTCACTGAACGAGATGGTGCAATCCCAAAAGAAATAACAATGAATCACCTCAAATAAGTTACAGATATAATGTATTTTCAGAGCAAAAAAATCTGTGGACCGTATGTGCAACGTCCTCGTAATAAAAGGAATGTAAAATCAGAAGTGTTTTAAACTGAACCTATAATCCCAAGAACAGCCAAGTAAATTATGTACAAAAAGTTCAAGAAAATTATACTAAAAACTATTCCTTACTTTCAAAACTATTCGTTTTCATGTTGTTTTATTTTATATTTTGTTGTTATTTTAAGAGATAGTTAAATGGCCAGTTATTAATATTCAATAGTTGGTATATTTTCCCTACATAGATCTAAAATAAATTGGCTACCATTGGCGGAATTAACTTTTTTTCACTTCTTCACTTTCGCATAATTCACTTTCACAATTCGTTTTTATGTTGTTTTATTTTATATTTTGTTGTTATTTTAAGAGATAGTTAAATGGTCAGTTATCAATATTCAATAGTCAGTATATATTTTCCCTATATAGATCTAAAATAAATTGGCAACCATTGGTGGAATTCACTTTTTTCTTTTAGCATCAAAATCTTTTTGTTTTTATTTTATGTTTATTGTTTTTTATTTTTTTCTAGTCTGTGGTAATTACTATTTAGGGAAATGGAAACTTTTCAGATTTTAGTTCTAATTGTCTGCACATATTGAAAATAAAATATTTGGGTTAATTTAAATTATTAATAATCCTTAAAGGAAATTTGAAACTAATAAAACTGGAAAGCTAGGATACCTGTTCTAATCCCTCATATAAATTTTATAATATTACTATTGTTAACTGAAACTATAATAAATTACTCCATTTAAGAATCTTATATTAATTTTAAATTTTAAGTGTAATGATGCTTATACTATTTAAATACCCTAGGTACATTGAATATATTGAATTTATTGAATATATTGTATGTATATAATTTAGTTGGGCTGTAATTCATTTGCATTATTAAAATATATTCTTTCTGCTCGTCGCTTGGAAATCGATTTTGGAAAATTTGTTGGGTTTTCGAATAATTAGATCTTATTTTTAAAGTAAGGTGGTAAAATTGTGTAAGATGGTTAAGTGTTGTTGATGTTATACCAACATCAGTGTTGGTGTTAAGGTTAAGTGTTCTTTACTATGCATAACTTTGATGGTACGATTTAGTGAAAAAATTACATATCTAACTATGCTGATTACCAATAATTGGCGTAAATTGTATTTTTAGGAAAAGAAAAAAGAAAGGAGTATAAACCCATATTGAATTATCTTTACATCGAAAAATAAAATTTTTAATACGCATACAATTTTAACAATTATGTAATAACTGCATTTTTCAGGACAGAATATGAATTTAAAATCTATTCATCTATTTGCTCTAAAGTAAATACCTACTCCCTACCTATACCTACTAGTGCAGCTGTAAATCGGGCAACGCTCTGTAATGAGGAATTAGAACTTAATACTCAGTGGTTACTGTATTTCCTATAACATAGTAACAAGATATAATCTTCCATTTTATTCTTCATAATTAACATGGCATGTGATATTTTTTATGCATAGTAGTATATTGAGACGTAATTAATATAATGTTTCATAAAATCAACCTAAATTAAACTTCAGACTGATATTAAACGCGGAAATTTCTCCAATGTTCTAGAGAATACCCTGCATTCAGAATACGCAGCCGGATATTCCATTCACCTGACTGGTTATGCAGCAGCAGCAGAGCTGACTTCATATTTTCCTCCGGTTAGTCTTAACAGGTGTTTAAACCGTTCAACATATCGATGGTTTGTTGTTGTCGCACCGAACCGGCACAAAATTTTGTTTCCCACAAGTGGTTTTGCGAAACACCACAAGTTCATTGAAGAACTGTTTATTATTTAGACAATTTAAGTGATATAATTTGAGGACATTTATTTCCCATTTGGAGGAACGACCAGTAGACTTTCAGACTTGTGTTTTGAACATTTTGTGGATATTAGTGATATGATTTTGTGTTGAAAGATTGTGATGCTCATCTTTAGGAGTTTTATGGATTATATTTCTTTTGGATAGGTGTATCAGGTAATAATTTTTTTTATAGTTTTATTTATCAAATTCGATTTAATAATGCATTAAGTCAATTTAACATTATTATAAATCAGAATCAGATAAAAATCCCATGAAATTTATGTGATGACTTTTAGCTTTGATCAAAGTATGATTTTATTAAATATTTATTTTGTTCTGAATGAATAATCTGAATATTAAATAAGAATGAATAATATAAAATAATAATAATCATATATTTACAACAATTATACAAGATTATAATGAGAACATGCAAATGAAGAACAGTAAGAAAGATGAAAAAAAAAATTGTCCAGCTTATAGCCAGAAATTAAATTCTGTTCCAAGCCCATTCGTTCTAGTTTTCTAAACATTTTCAAGGAAGTTCTATTGAAAATGTAAACAAGAATGTTATGAAGTATATATACATAAAAACACAAGTGTGATACATTATTATATTTTTAATTGACATGAATTTACAATGGAAGTCATATTTTGCACTAATAAAGAAAATTAGCTAATGATTGTTACAAGGAACTGAAAGATTTTACTACATATTTAATACGTGACTACTAGAAGATGAGGAATTAAAAATTGCACGGCTTTAGTTGTTTCCAATATATCCTTTCACTGTACTCAGATAAGTTTGCAAGACGAGAAGGTATTCCAAAAACTCAGATACTTAAAATATTTAAAAAAATATACCAAATATATTTATTTTACAATAAAATTGGAATGTTTTGGGTGACTGAACAGCTTTTTACGAAAGTTGGTAATTTTGATTTTCCCATATTCTTGTTTATTTTCATGTTATTATATCTAGTTGGTATATTATTCTTCTGAATAACCGAATGACATTTTTTCTCAAGAATCATCTTCCATTAAAACACAATTTTATGTGAGAAAAGTAAAATTTAGTTTACTTTTACTTAAATTTGGGTTAGTAGTGTTATCAAGCTTTACTCTGCAATTCGTATGTTTAATGTTAATAACAATTTTCGTCCTAGTTTGTTTTAATTAACTTAAATATTTACAGTCGAGTGCTCGTATTTAAAGGTACCTTAATTAGCCTAGCAATTAAGTCTATTAATTCAAATTTTGGAGCATATTGTAAAGTATGAAATTATATATTACATTACTTATCCGAAAACACTCGTTTTAAATAAATACCATATTTAAATAATGTTTAACAATAAATTTATTATATTCTCAAGAAATATTTACAATAGATTTTAATTAAAACAAGAATTATTTACATGTGCATATTATTTCTTAAATATATTCTTACGTATAATATAATAAAATATATAGAGAAAATCCAATAACATCCATTACGTTTTCTTATATTGCAGAGATATCTGAAAGACTTAAAAGGCTAATGATTTTAACATAATAACGACATTTAACGAAAAACACGTTAAGATCAATACTTAAAAAAACAAAACCAATTAATAATGATTAAAATTTTAAAAAACTGTATTTAACAGATTCCTTGTGAATGTGATAAATATTATATTGGTGAAATATCTAGTAATCCTTAACAATTATGTTAAGGATTACAAGTTGATAGGTCTACATTAGTAAAACATGTATGGGATAACGGCCACCGAGTTAATTGTACACAGGCTAAAGTTTTACAAAAAGAAGAAAAAACAATTAAAAGAAAATTAAAAGACAGTGCTTTTATTAAACTTAATGGTGATAATTGTATCTCGTTAGAAATAATATTCATGGATCAAATGTGGCTTCCTCTGCTCCAGAAGGATGTTACCAGTGGAAAATTAATAATATAGTGATCAGTGCATGTGACGACAATTTGAATTAAAAATGTTCGTCTGACAAAAATACTTCTTATCACACAAAGAGTTCTTATCGTACAAACATTCTACTGACGACGAGTTGAGGATCAACTCGAAACGTTTAGGAAAAGCTAGTTAAGTGTTTAATTTCTTTTAAATTTTATTATAATAATTATTTCATTTAGACATATTTTAAAATATGACATGCAATATTACAAAATTTTATATAAAACTGAAAAACCACTGATGAAATTTAGTTAATTTATCAAATATTAGTTTATTATAATATACTTAGTAGTTTTTTGGGGCAAACTTTAGAAGTTTGCCTTGATACTGCACTTTGAATATTTAATTTGTATGTTTCTGGTTTCCTGCTTTTTGTTATTTTACAGGTGGTGTATTCCTAAAAGTAACTATGAATCATGAAAACCGCACCACAAATAAGTTACAGACATTATATTCTTAAGTATTTATATTTTATTAATGGAACTTGAAATTATTTTGGATGTGCAATCATCTCAAATTTTAATTTTGAATTTAATTAGAATTGTGTCAAGAAATTGGAAACACTTCTTTATTATTATTTTGAATTAAAAACATTTCAAGGTTCCGGTTTTATAAAAATTTTCAACACATATCAGTAACAAACACAACATGTTTGTTTTAAAAAATAGTAAATAATGACGCCATCCGATCTAATTCGTTGTAATATGATATAATATAGTATGGTATAATTTTCATAACATTTTGACAGAAATATAATATAAATACTTCTCATAAAATAGTAAAATATTTGTCTACATATTAGTTATTGAGGAAAATATTGTTTTTTCTAATGTTGATATGTAATTAAAATTATTTGTAGCGTAGCGGGTAGATGTATGATTCATACTTAATTATTTTAGAATTACACCACCTGCAAAATAATAAAAACGGGGAAACGGAAGTATCTAGAATAAAGATTCTAAGCGTAGTGTCAAACTAAGTTTTTAAAGTTTGCCTCAAAAAACCAAATATCTTTAAGTAAATATTAATTGTAACAAAATAAAAATACAAAATGAACACTTAACTACACTGAAAGAAAAGACGCGGTTTATAGTTAACAATTGTTTATTTGGATGTCATTTATTTAAAATAAATAATACATATTTTAGGTTAAACAATATTTTTTACTATAAATATTCTTCTAAATATATTTTACTTATTAAAAACAAATACTTTGTTTGGTGTAAAAATGTTAATAGTTAATGAGAAATGTTTCATCTTAATAAATTCTTTATTTGGTGGTATTCCCAAAAAATATATTTACTATTAATTTGGATTTTATTAATATTGAATAATCCAGACTAAAAATTAATATATGTTTGTTTCTAATTTACTTTATTTATTATAAAGTAATCCATTTTTTTGTTAAAAATCCTGAAGTAGTTTTTTAATTAATAGATATTTTATTGTGGCATTATAAAATTGTGCAGTTGGCAGTGTAGGCTAGGTTGGCATTGTTGACAGTGAGTAGCAGACATGTTTTTCTATTTACCTTGGATTGGGTGACTTTATTTCATTTCATTATTTTCATTTCATTTACCTATTATTTGGGTGCGGCGCGAGTGCTTCGTTTTCGTTAATGTGAGTGTACGTTACTTTACTTAATACTTGAGATGAGACGATAGACGCTGCACTGTGCTGTACGATATACCTATAGGACCCATATGTGTATAGTGCACAAGGTAGGGACGTCAAAACTTATATACCTTTGAAAACGTAACTTTGGAAAACTGCCGATTGTGTGATTTATTAAAAATGTTTAGAATTATTACCTGTTCAGTGGTGATTGCTGTGACATAAAAAATAGATCTGGATTATAACTATACTAAATAAACGTAAAATAATTACTGGATGTGATAAATAAGACACTATTCATTATAAATAATCTTTATTTTTTAAAATTAAGACAAATATTTATTATAAACATTGTTCTTTATATTCTAATAAAGTCGAAATTTTAATTAGTAGATATGCTTTATTTATAATAAATAACTGAAATATTCATAATAAATAAGTAATGCTACATTTACTCATAATAATATTTATTAAAAACGATCGTTATTAATAGAAAATAAAAGATATATTGCTTATCAATAAACCCTTACTTGACGGTAATAAGGTATATTTGAAAATATTTAATATATTGTTTTTTTCTCATAAACAAAAATTTATTACGCCATTATCCAATAAAGCCTTTGTTAGGTGTCAATCAATATCATTAATTATTAATAAATTGTTCTTTCAGTGTAGCATTTTTATTTTCTGCAAGCGCTTCCAGTTGATACTCGGTTCTTCATCGGTGGAGAAAAGTGTCAAAATGAAAATTTTTGACAACAAATTGTAAGCGATTGTTAATGATAATTTTTATTTATAAATATTTTCAAACATTATTTATGATTTTAAAATAATTTATTTGTGTGAAACCAAAAACCAATCTATTAATTTATTGAATATTTACTTTTATCACATACCTATTTATACTCTGTCTTTTCGACCCCCGTTACGGCTGGGTTAGTTAATGAGATGATATGCATATGACTTTGCTATGGTTTAGTCACATTTATATCATCCAATAACAGAGCCGCAATAAGTGTTTCCGAAAGTACCAGCAATAGACTCAACTGTACCACCTCTCTTTAGCGTGATGAAGTATCCCTTAATTGAAGTGAAGTCATATTTTGATTTTCCGTATCAAATGAGACACCTTATAGTCCAAGTCTAATCTGTCATTTAAATTAAAGTACAAGTAGTGAACTTGTGAAACCGCGATTGAAAGTGATTGGAACTGATGAAATTTGGAAACTCATCAAATTTTTGACTTTTATTTAAGACAGGAACTTCTTGATGTATAGTAGTTACCCCTACTTTATTTTATAATTATTTCTTAGGTACGATTTTATGAATTTTGATTAAAAAGAAAGTTTATGCTAACTCCTACAATGATTGCCCACATGTTCTTCATGTGTTAACCTTAATGTACATAAAATTATGTAGGAATTACTAGTGGCCTATACTTTTTGGTGACTCAGTCTTGGCACCATTTATTTTTGCTACAGTTACAGCATACTATTGAGTTATTTATAGAAGCCATCATTTCACAAATTTGTATTTACTTCAGTTTTTATAGATTGCCTTACTAGATGTTCTCATTATAATATCGTTAGCATTCCATCTTTGATCGCTAGTATATTGGTCGACAGTTAGTTCATTTTTTGTGGAAATAAGTATTTCAACTGCTTGTATAAACTACTCAAGTCACGATATGCCATGTGCCTCCATCATGGCTTTGGAACAAATTGCAACAATAGTGGAAGATAGACAATGTACTCGCTACGATTAACATTGTGATGCAGTTTTTTATAATGAATAGAAAGACAATAATACCAATAATAAATAAAATGAAAATAGTAAATAATACCAAAAATTGATAAATACCCAAAGCTAAAAACCTTTAAATTTTATGGAAGACTTCTGTGGTGAAATTTTCTATTGTGGTCGCAATTTCAATGAACTGGGTTGACATATACCAAATAATATAACTCTATATAGTCTGTATCTGATATAGTCCATTTAAGATTTAAAATATTTTAAAAAACAAGTAGGTATTTTACCAGTTTCTTTTACCTTTTAAATATGGTGTATTACTTTCCTGTTTACAGAAATATACGCTTTGTGGACAAGTGGTTAAAAAGCAAGGTTTTTAATCATTTCCCAATTTAACGACGGTTCGGATTTGGCGTCGGCTAACTTTTTCTAATTAGGTATTCCTGTATTAAATTTGTGCGTAAATAGTACTGCAACTTCTACTGTTCACTTTAATTAATTAATAAGGTTTTCCAGGTTTACCTTATTCTCATACTCAATTTTAATTAAAGTTATAACATCGTAAGTCGTTTCTGAGTGCACTCGCAAAATAATAATATGCCGCCCCCTCTACCAGACAAGCCTCTTACTTCTATCACTACGATGACAATGAGAGAAATATATATTATACGAGGGGTGAATAAGAATAACACATTGATTTTTTCAAAGGAAATAGGTAGTTACTGGCTTATGTATAAGGATAATAATACCTTATGTTTGTAGTGGCGAGATACAGTGAAATACACTGTGCCCTCTATGGGTCTTTGCTACTACCTGTCTGACAATTATTGTCTAATTGACAGACAGATAACGATCTGCTTTTATGCAGATGCTATTACAGCGACCTCTATTGTCTTTGAGGAAGACAATCCTACTTAATTATTGGTAGGAGATGCCGAAAACAACTACTCCACGGGCAATATGCCCCGACTGGCGTTATTGTCTGGTATTTGGTCTTGATGAAGGATGTGGCGACACCCATGGAGATGTTGATGTAATACAACGCCAGTCGGGGCAAATTGCCCGTGGAGTAGTTGTTTTCGGCATCTCCTACCAATAATACCTTATGTGTTTTATACATTTGCATAAAACGTTCTTTTATCAAAGTAATAATATATTTGAAGAGTGTAAAAGTAATAATATGTTTTTGAAATACAGTTACTAGATTCTGTGTACGAAATATTTTTTTTTAAAGATCGCTCCCCCACCGATAAAAGCAGGCAGGAGAGAGAGAACGGAAGAGAATTCCGTTCCTTTCTTCTTTATAGAATGTAAAATTTTATCCTATCTCAATATGTAGGAAATCAACTACGTCTTTCGCATTATTTTACATTACAAAGGAATCAAAAAATTATTTTAATAGTTATTTGGATATCTAATTCTAGGATTTATTTTAAATCATTATCTTTTGACAAATCGTCACTATTCATTATGTTATAATTAATTTACACTCCGTTTTTCCTCACACAGTGGACTAGAGAGTTTTGTAGCAACTCCCTATTATGATCTGGTTTCGATCCCCATCTAGCACTGGCAGTCTCGGTGGATATGCAAGATTTATTTTTGGCTTAAGATTTTGGGGTTGTCAATTTTTTTCATTCTTTTGGCTTATATTAATTATGACTGTTACTTGACAATTCAACAGTACTCGTGATTCTATAAGGTTAAAGTAGGGTTATTAGATACCACAATGTTGATACAGAAACATACAGGGTGGTCTTTTTCAACGTCAAAGTCCAATATATCACGAGTGGTTTATTTCAGAAAAATGTGCTTTTACATGGCGTGTATACAGCTTGTAACACACATTTTAAAATTATTTTGAAATCCACAGGGTGTTCCAAATTTGGAAATATAAAAAAAATATTTTTTTTGTAATGGAACACCCTATATATTTTTATCTTTTTGAATTCTACGCATTTTCCTGATTCCGAATATGTGAGGTTATGTAGACCTAGGATAAACACGGTTCGAGTTATTCGTGTTTTTAATAAATTTTTGACAAATGTAAACTCTCATTAAACAATTGAAAACTGTCAAACTAAAAGGAATTAGATCGCCAAATTTGGTAAGGATTACCTTCACATATTCCTTTGTCTGATGGTGACTAAGTTCTCCTCGAATAATACACAGGGTGTTCACTGCAGGCCTCCACATATTTAAAATTTCAAACACAAAAAACTCAACTTTTTTAAATGCAACACCCTATATTTTTTAGGGTCATATAATAGCTAATTTAATTCTCTTTGAAATAAGTATTACATTCCCTATACCTAAAGTGCATACTTTTCAAGTTATTCGACATTTTTTAGAGCAAGATATCATTATTGCTCTGCAGCAGCTTATTTATTACTCCAAGAGTGCCCTGATTATTGTTTTCAGTTGACAGAACTGTCATAGTTACAAAATTAATTGTCTTGTGTGCTGTGTTTTCAAGTTGTTGCAATTCTGAGTCTGGACCAACATGAACTTTACAAATAATAATAACAATAATAATAATAATAATAATAATAATAATAATAATAATAATAATAATAATAATAATAATAATAATAATAATAATAATAAGCCTGATATAGTCCTCCTCGACCACCCGCTCAAGACAATGTTTGTCATCGAGTTCTTGGCTCCTGCCGAGACCAACATTGTCTTGAAAGAGGAGAAGAAACGGATGAAATATTGAGACCTTCTCTTCGAACTCCGCAGACTCCATGCAGAACATACTGTGAAGCTCGTGGTACTGATTATAGGAGCCCTCAGTAGTGCAAGAGATACACTGCTTTCGGATCTGAAGATCATACCGGCATGCCGAAATTCGGCAGATCTTCTAGCCGGAAGAATGCAGAAGGCGGTCATCCTGGGCTCGTTCCGTCTGCTCAGAGTACACGATTCCCGGACTCAGTAGTTATGTACCCCACGGACGTGGGGAATAGCTACTGTAGTAACCACCAGTACCCGACCCTGAGAATCAGAGCCAGTTTTTGTGTTTGAAATTTTAAATATGTGGAGGCCTGTAGTGAACACCCTGTGTATTATTCGAGGAGAACTTAGTCACCATCAGACAAAGGAATATGTGAAGGTAATCCTTACTAAATTTGGCGATCTAATTCCTTTTAGTTTGACAGTTTTCAATTGTTTAATGAGAGTTTACATTTGTCAAAAATTTATTAAAAACACGAATAACTCGAACCGTGTTTATCCTAGGTCTACATAACCTCATATATTCGGAATCAGGAAAATACGTAGAATTCAAAAAGATAAAAATATATAGGGTGTTCCATTACAAAAAAAAATATTTTTTTTATATTTCCAAATTTGGAACACCCTGTGGATTTCAAAATAATTTTAAAATGTGTGTTACAACCTGTATACACGCCATGTAAAAGCACATTTTTCTGAAACAAACCACTCGTGATATATTGGACTTTGACGTTGAAAAAGACCACCCTGTATAACTTTGGTGAGAAAGAAAGCTGTACATTATCCACTATTGGATGTTATTACCTGTGGATAATATCATCCATAGATAATATGGATTACAGTGGAGTAAGATCAACATTTGAAATGTTGATAATAAACTGATGGACATATGAAGCGGTTCACGGAGAATTTGTATTAAATTTGATGTCGCATATCCTTTGATATCGATAAGTCGCAGATACTTACATGATTCACCCTTTTTTATTTAGGTGCACCAAAATTCAGAGAAATGTCAAAATTCTTGTAGCTGGGTTATTTTTAGAGACACAAATTATAACACTTTGTTATGTTTTTTCAAAAACTTAAAGTCGGCCGTGGCCTATTCTGAGAGGTTTTTAAAAATGGTTATATTTTGTATAATTTCATATAAAAAAAAATGAACTGAAAAGACGATTTCATTGTTGTACTGCTAAAACTTTCACACTGTACTTTATAAATATTAAAAATATTAAAAATATTAATATATCAACATTTTGTTGAATCATAAGGCAGTAACTTAAAATACTAACTTCAAAACCAGTTGTGCTGGCGGAATGATTCAAGAGGGTTATTAAACGCAACAAATGCATCTACAGACAGACCCCATAGACAATAAGGGGTTCTTAACTATTGTTAAGAACCCCTGGCCATGGCTGCCATTAAGTTTTTGAAAAAAACCCATAACAATGTGTTTTAGTTGGTATCTCTAAAAATAACTGAGGTACAATAATCTTGATATAAATCTCGAATTGTTGAAGTCTGTAGCTAAATAACAAATGAAGACTCATGTATCTGCGATACAAATTTTCCGTGGACCACTTTATATGATGAACATATCCATCCATATGATGGGCATTCCACTGATGGACATATCCATCAGTTTAGATTGAATATGATTGTTAAATATTGTAAATGAGCTTATTACTTTATACTTATCAAACTGAATGATTTGGATTTTCTGATGCAATTCATAATTTATTTTTTTAAACTGCGTGATTCTGTCGCAGAGTTTCAGGTCTCGTAAGTAACAAAATTTAAAAGTAAATTTATTTCACAACTGGACCAGTACACATTTCAATTAAGACAATTTTTCTGATTGAATAAATATATTCACTTAAAAGTCTTGGACATAACATTTTGTAAAATACCAATACAATAAAGGGTTGTAGAAACTAGTTCTACCACTATCAGATGGCATGCATATAGCAAATAACTACGAATAGTAAGGGACATCACTAAGTATCCTCCATCTGTAAACGCCTTATTTAAATAAGGACTAAAACAAATCAAGCTAAAACATCTATTCTCCTGGCAATATGCCGCGCCGAGCGCTGAATTACAAAGTAAAATTTGCCGTATTTTGTCTAACACAGTTAGAATCAAAATACAAGGATTCGGATTGCAACGAAAACTACGAGGAAATACTAAGACCACACATCGTAGGATGCCACTAATTGCAGACCGGTTTCGACCTTTTTATGACACTTATATTGCACTGATGAGATCATAAAAAGGTCGAAACCGGTCTGCAATTAGTGGCATCCTACGATGTGTGGTCTTAGTATTTCCTCGTAGTTTTCGTTGCAATCCGAATCCTTGTATTTTGATTCTAACTGTGTTAGACAAAATACGGCAAATTTTGCTTTGTAATTCAGCGCTCGGCGCGGCATATTGCCAGAAGAATAGCTGTTTTAGCTTGATTTGTTTTAGTCCTTATTTAAATAAGGCGTTTACAGATGGAGGATACTTAGTGATGTCCCTTACTATTCGTAGTTATTTGCTTTTGTAAAATACTTTGGGAATATTAGTATTTTATCCATTACCCAAGTTTTCACTTCTGATAATATACTCATTGTTTGTTCGTGAGTAGGTGAGTATTTGTATATATTTGCGACACATTTTAAATTAAAATATGCGTTACTTAAACTGTTAGAATAAACTTGAAACAATTAACACCAAAAATGTGTGTCAGTATTTTGCATTTGCTTAAAGATCCTGATTCTAACGGGTACTAATAATGATTTATTATTCACAAGGAGGTATTTAAAGATTTCTTTGAATAATTTATTTAAATAAATAATTGTAACGGATATAGACGGATAATATATTAATAATAAATAGCTGCTTTATATTGTTGTAGCATTGAAGCTATAAAATTCAGCACAGTTATTCTATTAATCATAGAAAATTGCTGCAATAATTATACAAAGGAAGTCTAAGTTAAATCATTTTACCTTCTGCATAAAAAGGTCGATGTAAATTGCAAGGAGGTACATAAATTATTGCAAAACTGTTACATGATTTCTGTTATCTCCATTTTAAATAAATAACGCAACCTATAATAGATTACATCTGACAATCTTCATTATTAGGTAGTACTTCGTGATTCATGGTTAAAAATTTTGTTTATACATTTTTTCATATTTTAATATTACTCATATATTATATTTCAAATTACTACGTGTTGAAATGGGAACCTTCTGGGTGGAACACAACAGACACAACAGTTCCTTTAAATTGGGTGTTCACTAAAGTCTTCTGTGGTTTAGGTTTCATATAACATACCATAATGGGCCTTTTCCACATCTTTTTTTTATTCGCTTATTATAAAATATATACTAAGTTATGCCTAAAAAGTATTTTTTTAAATATTTTTCTTCGCCACATATATTTTGAAAAAATTGTTAAAATTACCATATATTTCAAATAACGCGCTATTGACGTCATACTCCAGTTCGTTGTTGTCTGTTGGCTGCCATGCATTTTGTGTTCTATCAAGTGAAGTGTGCTTAACCTAAGTTTCGCTTTGTGTTTTGATTAATTTGATTTAAAATTAATAAAATTGAAGAGGGAGATCTTAAGGCTGATTCAGACAACCTTCCAAGAGTTGACAGTAAAAAGGTTAACAATTTCTACGTCACAAATATGAACTTTCTATGTGCTGAAGTGCGCAATGTTAAAACAAGAAGGTTAGTTTTTATAACCTAAGTTATCAAATCATCCTTTAGTTGATTCTAGCATAGATTCTGCAGTGTTGTCACCTTTAGCAAAAAATACTTAAAAATGATTTTGCTCAATGGATAAATTGTAAAATAATCATGTTGATTTGCTTTAGTAATAATTTATGGAGAATATTTCACCTAAAAATACATATTTTCATTTCAAAAATTATCATTTCACCTAAAAATACATAATATTTTCATTTCAAAGTTACCAGAATGTAAATTTAATCGTTGCCAAGGAAAAAGTAAAATTATATGTGGCAACATGGAGCCGTTCTTTAACTTGTCTACATTTTATTGGCCACTGGAGTGTGATGTCAGCGAACCGCGCAGTTTGAAATGATTCATGAAGACCGGTCACTTTGTACTTGGATAACTTCGCTTAATTACAATTCTTTAATAAATTGGGTTGATTCTACCTTTACTTATGTACCAGTATAACGCTTAATATTAATAAAATAGTAAAATTCAATTTAGTGGAAAAGGCCTATTTATGCCTTTTAGGGATAATTTTCTTTATTTTAACAAGAGTATGTGAAACTTGAATGTATTAGAAATCATATAGTGATAATAATCGTAAGAATAATAATTTTAATCAAGGAAAAAATTATGCAAGTGCATTGCTAAAGGTATGTATGTACTGGGTGTTCAATTTGTTTCTTTTGAAGAATCTATTGGTTTTCCCGAATCGTTAGATTAAAAGCAACCACGCTGTCGAGAACTTGATTTTTGAAGACAATTGAATGTCGTAGATCGCGTTATCTCGATTAGCTTATGAGATACGCGGTATTTTTAGATTTTCTTAATTTTTTTATGATGCATTGTCCTTTATAACTCGTAAATAGACTTGTTTTTTAATTGAACTTTAGATATAGTTTTAAAACCGTTTGAAATTATCATAAATCTTGCAATTCACAGGTATATATCACTAAATATTATTTCAGTACTTCAGGTCAGCCATTTAGATTATCTGATCTGAGTCTTGATTTATTGATGTTTGTCAAAATCAAAATTACACTGGACCTCTTCAAAACGATTTGATATAGTTTTAAATACTATATTCTAGTGAAATCAAATTAGAAAAACTCACTGTACTCAGGCCAGGTTAGCCGGTTGGATATCCAGCTTTGTACACCTTTACCTTCATATGTTTGAATTATAACTTACTTTGGGTTAAATAATTAATAAATAATTTAACAATTAAAAACACTACAAAGGGTATATAGTATTAGAGGAGTGCTGGGGATACGGAACAAATCACCTTATATCAGTGAATATTAATTTAATTATATTCCAACTAAAAATAAACAATTATATATAATTAAGTGGTTCAAAATACTTAAGTGCTGCTAAGTAATAAAACATTTGATGAGGTACCAGGAAAAGAAGTTCTATAAGCTCTATACTCGTATATTGACCCAATTATAGCACTCACTACTACTGGATGAGCTTAAGTCATTGTCATAGATGACTGAATTTTAAGAGAGCTGGCAAAAATGGCATTTCTCTTACAATAGTGGTGTGTATCAAAAGAATCACCTCAAGATTTTTCCTCTGGCTCTATAACACTACAGAGCAGGAAATAAATGCAAGGCGCCTCTCCAAATATAGAAAAAAGTTAGTTTGAAATTTGAAGCTAGTCCAAGGTATTTTCTGTAGCTATTTGCATCAAATCTAAAACCACTGTTCGAGTCACATAAGAAAATGGGATAGAAATCAGTACATCAGAATAACCTAACAAAAAGTCTCGAAAGAAGTATAAATAGCTGTTCTCAATAAGTAGAAATAATATAAGAATTTAGGTCAGGAAAGTTGTGTATACCAGCTTTCTTTCAGGGCACCTAAATAATGACACCATATGACACCTAAATAATTGGAATAAAAATAACATGCGCAATACGACAAAGAGATCTAGTCTATAGGCAAAATTACTGCCTACTGAATAATAATATGTCGACCCCTCTTCTTCACAAGTCTAAGACTTCCGGGCTAATTCTTGTGATTAGAATGAGGGATGGAGATATTATTATTATATGCTGAACGGAGCTTAACCATACTGAACCAAAAGCTTAATAAGCTTTTGGTTGCATGAGACATGTTCTGTACGGAGCCTCAAAATTGCACAGGAAATAGTATAATACTTAACTCAACTAAGAATAATACTCAGTAGCTGTACTACTTATTGAAAGGAACACAATTTCTAATGTTATAAAGATAAATACATGAATAGTACTATAAGACCAAGGCTGTTGTGACTATTCAGTTGAATAAATAGAGTTGAATAAATGAAGTTCTTCGAAAAGAAATATATCGAACGAGATAAAAATAGTGAAAAAGAAGAAATATGATCCATAATATTTTGAATTCGAAGTGGTAGAAAAATCTTAGCCCTGAGATTCGTGCTTTCTGGTTTAGAACAAAACAGAAATATGCTAGACGAAGAATTTTTAAATTAACAATCTCTCCAAGATTCTTTTGGTAATTTTTCCCTTATTGTTATCAATACATATTAATTCGTATATCAGTATACTTCTGGCAAAACACTAAATCCAAATGCGTAAATATTGAGGGTAAACATCCTAAGTCGAAGTTACTTCCGGTCAAAATGGTGACTGAAAGTCTTTAAACACTAAGATCATGGGAAAATGATTAAATGCTTCTGGCAAATAAGTGTTTCTCCGTTACATGCTATTATTTATACAAATATCTAAAATAACTGCTCTACTTCATTGAATTTAAGGAACTGGTAGACCACGCATCATTTAGCACCCAATTATTCACTAACTAATTGGAATACAATGATATTTATTTGGTTAACTACAACAGTTACATATTAAGGACAATTCATTCATCTGGTTCTTCATTTGTGTTGAAAATCTAGTGGATAATTAATTTGTTTAAAATCTGCGAAACAGATCCTCATATTTTTTAGCTATAAGAATATGTAAATGGAATAACAGTGTTAAGCTACTTAATGGATTTACTAAACGGGGTATTTGTAAAAAACGTGTAGGACTATTTCTGAAGCACATAATGGTGTGGGTTTAAGGTTAAATACCGTTCAAGTTTACTGCTTGGTATAAATAAATATGTCACGTAAACTGATACCTTCAATGAGTGACACACTTTTACTCTTTCCTGTTTCCTGTTTTTTGCTAATAGAATTCTCAATGGCATTGCTCCATTTGTTCTGTAGATTATTTGAAAAAGTTGGTTCCAGATTAACAGTTTTATATTTATTTATTGGAAAAACTAATGATTTCTCATTTTAAAGAAAGATATTAAATTGATCTGTCTGTCAATTTGACAATAATTGTCAGACAGATAGTAGCGTAGACACAATAAAGAGGGCACTACGGTGTGTTTCTCACTATTACTAACTTTCTATAAACATGTTCAATTCGAATAAGTCATTTAATTTTCTGAAAATTGTGGACTAATATTAAATCTTTAGATTTCTACATTTTTTAGGAACGTAGTGGCATAAAAGCATTAAATTAATTCAATCTATATGGGTCCAGTAATTATTATAGGTAAAATATGAATAAAATGGTCTATAAAAAAATCGAATTTTATTATCGCTCTAGGCCGCCACGTTGGCCTAGAGCGTGTTGTAGCAGCATTTATCTGTCACACTGCCTATTATAGTTTGGGTTCGATCCCCAGCTCCGACATTGGCAATGTCGGTAGGTATGGAGTATTTGTCTGCGTTTTCAAATTGTAACCCCTATTCTGGGCAGTCTTTCGTTTTGATTTTGGGGATTGTCTAATGTGTAATTAATTATTTGATAATTTGTGTGGTGTTTTGATATAAATCAATGTTTTTTCAATCTAAAGATACTATGAAAAATTAAAATATTGGTTTAAAATAATGTTAGTACTGTTAAAACTTAAATATCTATATAAAATTAAAAAAGGGGACAGCTTCTTTGAAATATAGCTTTGGTTTTAGCTGCATTACCAAAATGTTTTGTTGCAATGGATGCAACGAATTGTAATCAACTTTTTTGTTATACTTTTAATTAGTGAGTTCATACTACAACTACATACTACGAATACCTAAATAAAAAAACTGAGGTGTCATTTTATAGTGTTTAAATTTTTAATAATTCATAACGAAGCAGCTGAAACTAGTAGCCAAACATTAATAATTTGTTTAGAAATTTCTGAGACAAATAATAATAAGAATAGTAATAATATCTCTACCCCTCATTCTAATCACAAGGATTAACCTGAAAGTCTGAGACTTGTGTGGGAGAGGGGGCGGTATATTATTATTTCGCGGCCCGCATTTGCGCCTCAGGAACGACTTAAGTTGGTAAGCCCTAACCACCATTCAATGCTGGAATGAGAGATACCTGGAAAACCTTATTAGCTAGGGGAATAGGTGGGGATAGGAAATAGAAGCATATTTGATGTAAGATTCTTACAAATTATATGTTTTGCTAATAAAAGACGAGTGATCCAATTATGTGACTCACTCTGTACATAAACTGAGAAAAACTAACAATTAAAATGATGATGCATGCAGAATAATGAGAATAACATTTAAAGAGAAGTGTATATTTCATCAACTTTATTATGATTAATCCTTTTATTTTTCTTGGAACGAGTGATACACTCTGTATTCTTCTAATAAACAACCAACCAGAACGTAAATATAAAACGTTATGGGGTGTTACACTCAAACGCGGAACTGCGGCCGCAGAGGTTACCTGTAACAAAATATTACCTAGGTATAATATTACTCGAAGTATCCCTTATACTTAATATATATTATACACCACACTTGGGTGAGTTCATTTCCTAGATTTTTTTACGGTAAAGGAGCGAGTTAATTTCAGTATTGTCTTTAAAAAGCGTTGCTGGGTTTAATACCATGGCAAATATAAATACGTACTACATTCCATTTGTACTAATAGAAGCAGTTTATTAAATATTTACTATAAAGCCATGAAAAAGATTAAGCGTTTTAAGTTATCTATAGTATGAAGCAATTGTTAATATATATTTAAATTTTTTTATTTTAAGCAAGATTTAATGAATTTATTATATTTTCTTTGCTACCAATACGCTATAAGGGACCGTAGATAATACTACGCATTGAACAGTATTGTCTGATTTATAATTCAATAATAGAAAATTTATTTTTATGTGAATGAATAGGTAAACAGTGTGTCTACTTTTAAGTGTATACAAATCGATAAGAAGTTTATTTTGTGAAATATTTTGATAAACCTTTTTTGTTTAAAAAGTTTTCAAAAAACGCTCCTTTTGGCGTTATTACTTTGGTCAAAATGCAACTCCAGGGACGGCTACGATTTTTTTACTCCTGATTTTCACAAAAACCATTTAGCAAATGTTTTATTTAAAATCTGATACAACGGCGCTAATTAGGGCCCGTAAAAATCCCCATTTACCCAATTTGAAGAAAAAATATAGAGGGTGTTCGGTTCTACACCGTGTTAAAGTTGAGAAAAATAAGGACTTCAAAGGCGCCTGTCGAGTCAAGCGTGCCTTGGAATTATTTCAAAACAGTTGAAGAATTAACAGGACCACCCGAAGTGTTGATGGACGAAATTGCAAGAAGAAATATACAGGGTGTTTTTCTCTACAGCGTTTGAAATTTTTTACTTTCTTCGATTCTTATGATGGTCAAGTTTGCCTTGGATTTTTGAAACAATGCTACTAAATGTAAAATAGTAAAATAAATTTATTTTACATTTTACTTATCCTTATCGAAAAAAGTAAAAAAACTTTAGACGCTGTAAAGAAAAACATCCTGTATATTTCTTCTTGCAATTTCGTCCATCAACACTTCGGGTGGTCCTGTTAATTCTTCAACTGTTTTGAAATAATTCCATAGCACGCTTGACTCGCCAGGAGCCCTTATTTTGATCAACTTTAACACGGTGTAGAACCGAACACCCTCTATATTTTTTGTTCAAATTTGGTAAATGGGGGTTTTTACGGGTCCTGATTAGCGCCGTTGTATTACATTTTAAATAAAAAAGTCGCTAATTGGTTGTTGTGAAAATCAGGGCTATAAAAAAGTTGTAGACGTCCCTGCATTTGCATTTTGACAAAAGTAATAACGTCAAAAGGAGCGTTTTTTGAAAACATTTCGAACAAATAAAGGTTTTTGAAAATATCTCACAATATAAACTTCTTATCGATTTGTATACACTTAAAAGTAGACACCCTGTATAATATTTAAAATAATTGAACACAATAAATACCTGTTATGTCGAAATAATATTTCCATCTTCACTGTATAACAACAGAATTTATTTCTTGTAGTAGTCTTACTTACATTGAAGGGTCTCGATATAACGTTTTTTCCACTTTATATTAATACCAGTAAAGTAAATCATAATTAATATGTGGGAATTGCATCAAGTGCCTCATAAATTATCCTTATAAAATATTATTAAATGTGGTTGTATACTAGCCAATGTTGTTTTATAGAAATTTGTTTTTATGAATTACTCATATAGTTGGTTCCCGTAGCAGTCATAGATTGTTTTTCAGACATTAAGAATATCTTACATGATGATAATTTAGTGAATGTTTCAAACGCTTTGAGATAAAGTTCCGTGATAGCTTTAGCAACAAAATATGAGTAACATATGGCGACTTAAAATTATTCAAATTTCTCATAATAAAAGTCAATAGAATTGATCTTTAAATACGTGTTATTTTTTAAACATTTCAGGTTTTTAATAATCTTGACATTATAAAAATTTGAATAAAATCATACGCTTAAATATATTTTTGCATTAACATACTTATTAAGAATCATTTTTTAAAACCTCCGTGAAACAACTAAATCTTATGTTTGTCTTTTATATTGAATGTTGTCATATAAATATTTCTATTATCCATTATCATGAAAATATGGATCATTATCGTCAACAACAATTACGTAAAAATATCGTTTTACAATAGCAGCAGCATGGTCACAACTATTAAAAATATTGCATTTGCTAGAATGCGTATGTATTATACTAGTATTTCAACATCTAACAACATGAAATACCTGCAATTACCCATGTAGCATGGAACATTTCCCTGCTAATTTCACAAAAATGATACGCAAACTTGAGTATCTTCCTGCATTTCGTCTTATCGCCTGCTCTAATCTATTTGAGTTTCCTATTCATAATGTTTTCAAATTTCTTCTGTTACTCCATCCAATTTAATCTTGGTTTACCTCTTTTTTTCTTCTAGAAGAGATTCTTCATTTGTTTACATTATCTATTGTTCCTTTGACTTTGTTTCCAGTATACATTTTTGACATAATCTTCTTCTTCCATATTGCAGAAACATAAATAATATTGTATCTTCCATATTGTATATAAATAATTACTGTTCAAATAGCTGTTTGATTAATTTTTAAATTCATATTTAATGGGAAATCTTATTTTAGCATAAATACATTTTCTAAAGCTCCGTTAATTTGGTACTTTTGTCTATTACTTTAGATATTATCTCAATATATCTCAAGTTTCTACCTTCTAACAATTGGATTTTATATTTCTACATTATTCTACACGAGCGAGCCGGTGGGCCGGGGTTTAGTGTCTCGATCTCTCAACCCAGAGGTCGTGGGTTCGAATGCCCATTCCACTAGACAATCTTTAATTAAATCGTCTACTCGTAGATTAATGCTTCTTTTGTAGGAATGGGTTGGCAACCATCCTGGCGATGGCCTAGGATGGGAAAAATGTCAGTTTAGTGAGAGAGCTGTGAGAATGTTTGCCAGAATGTGAGAGATTAAAATCAGTTGATGTTTGACCACCTAACCACTTAACCAGTATTCAATGATCGCATGAGGAGAACATGGGGACATGTTCTCCTCATGCGATCATTGAATAGTGGTTAAGACCTAAGTCGTTCCTGAAAAGCAAATGCGGTCCAATTCTAATTTGGTTTCCTGTATTATGCCTTCTATCAACACCATCATATATTTTGTATTCTTCTCATTTATCTTATAATCATTTACTTTTATTTTTATCTTCTAAGTTCTTAAACGCTACTCCAGCTAAGTTCTTTTATTAGTAAAATTCTATTTTATCTACACTAGTAAAACATGAAAATCAGTTAAAAGAAAATTAACAAAAATACTTTTATTAAACTTAATGGTGATAACTGCTGGGTCTCATTGGAAACAATATTATTGGATCCAACATGGCCTCCTCTTCTCCAGAAGGATGTTACCAGTGGAAAATTAATAACATAGTGATCAATGCATGTGATGGCCTTTGAATTAGAAATGTCAATCTGACAATTTTTTACCATATAATCTTCTACTGACTTGGGGAAAACTTTAGTTTTCCTCAAGTTTTTCCCCCAGGGGAAGTTTCCCTTGATTCTACATTCAATCTTGTTTAACATATCAATCTTTATTTTGAATACTTCTATTCTGGTCTCCTGTTTTTTATTATTTTACAGGTGGTAGAATCCCAAAAAAAAAAACTACATCCAGCTGCACCATACACGACATTTTTCTTTTATTATTGCAAAAATTACATCGAAGATGCCATCCTAAATATCATATCGTATATAGCTTTTAGTGTAAATATGCCGAGATTTGTTTATCATAGTAAGTACTACAAGGCTCCCGCCAATGTCAGAGCATTCTTCCGTATAGTTGTGTATTTTGCATACTCTTTCAGTAAATAATGAAGCAAAGCTGTTGCTGAGTCCATTGCCAAACTTTTCTGATACTTGTTCATTCATCTAAAGATAATTGTTTTAGTTATATTATCTTTTTAGTATCACTTTTTTGAACCATTTTATATATAATTTTACTTGGGTATTCTAGGGATTATAGGTTGTGTTCAAAACTGCTGATTTTCAATGAAATGTAAAATTAGCATAAACATCCAAGTAAAACTATCTTTCTTATTAAATTTAACCTTGTATGTGTATGTTCGTTCTATTGCTTCAAATGGTTTTTCCTTTTTCTCAGCATTTATGCATCAAATATATAAATTTGGTCCTGGAAAATGTGTATTTACAAGTACATCTAAATAACTGCAATATATTGACAAAGATGATATTTATTTCTTCTTATTTTATCTTTATGAATGTATGACGAAACATTCATGAAGGATAATTATTGTTAACTCCAAGCGAAAATTTCTTGAAGGATAATTATTGTTGACCAACTTGTAAGCTATTAATAAAACGTTATCAGCTAATATCCACCTAAGAACTATTAATTAAAATGTTATTTTTCCTGCGCCTATCATGATTTGCATACGATGCACTGGCATATGCTGTTTAATGTCTACTTACGAAACGCTAATAGGAAATAACAATACCCTGCTGATCAAATAATTTTACGTAGTTTCTATGCTATTCACAAACATATACCAGCTAATTGACATTTTTTATTGTGCAACATCAGGTAAGTAGACAGATAATATGGATATTTATTGAATTCCTCATTGCCCATTTGATTGCCGCGTGTTGTAAAAAGGTTTAACAGTGCGTACTATAACTTACGTAACGTCAACCAGCGGTTTCAGTGGTGTTATGGGCGCTGTTTGCGTAGCTATCAATAAAAACATTTCGCAAGGAATTTATATTAATACTAGTAATTAGTCAAGGGTATGCATAAATAATTTATCGATTATATTAAAAATTAGAGAGAAACAGGTAATAAAAATTTACATGAAGGTTTGAAACATATACACCCTGTACACTGTAAAGAAAAGTGAGTGAAATTTCTCTCAAATTACACTCAATAGTGTCTCAATTTCTGTCTTGACCTAATTGAGGGAAATTTTCACTCTATAAATATGAATAAATCTACGATTTATGAGTTGAAATATTGCACCAGAATTGAGGCATTTATTGTTTCATATTGAGTACTCTTGCTCTGATTTAGTTGCACTTGATGTTTATGCACTAAATAGTGTGGGTGTATTCCCTTCTAAAAGTGATTTATTACTTTATTTACTTTATATTACTCTAAATACGAAAATTGTTCAATTGTCATTAATGGTTACTAATCGGAAACTAAGATTATATTTATAGCACTAAATTCTAATGTTTGTTTTGTTATTACCAGCGTTTTGTGATAAGAGTATCATGTAATAAGTGATGAAAATAGATATGTATGTTGAATATATAAGGTTTCAATTTGGTTCTCAATTTGTTCCAAAATTCGGAGAACTGTCATCCTCGTATTATTCAAAAGGAATCTTTCTTTCCCTAATATGTAGGGCCTTCTTTCACAATTTAAGAACTTCACCACAAATTCATCCTCATTTCCCAAAAGATTAAAACTTCCATGAAGTTAGTATACAAACAGGCATATTGAGGTATTCGCTAAATTGACCGGCATTTTGACTGGTAGTTATCAGTTCACAGTAGTTTGAAAAACGTTTTAGTTCAGCTAGTGTCAGCTAGTTCTAAACTGATAGTAGTTATCCTGTGCATTGAAAAATCGGCTCTTCTATATGGTCACAAAATTGCTTCTTTATTATCTATCTCTGTTACAACATGTTCTTCTAAGTCTGCACTAGCTGGATAAGCTAGTACTCCCACCTTTAATAGTTTAAAGTCCCTCGACTGTTGTTCTGCATCCAAGCGTTCCTAGCTTTGTCATGCTGATTTAGGATGACGTGAGCCTGTCTACAACTCCAATTCCTCTTTTTCCGTGATCCCTTAACGTCTTGTAATATCATTTATTTTGTGCCTTGGAACCTGCCTTCTAGTAATTCGTATAAATTGTTTCACTAGCAAAGTCCTGATGTCGGTATTTTCGATATATTTCACAAATAAGTAACATAATTTTAACTTAAAAATGTTACCCTAGATGTAACAAGTAATATTTTGTGATATATTTATGTTTTTACGTAAAACCTTACTGTAGTTTCAAAATTCTTAAGTAAATGTAAATACAAGTATAAAAAAATGAAGTAATAATTGCAATACAAATTGTATCTGATTTTATGCAAATAGATACCTATGTACTCACTTCTTTTACTATTTTCGTATTTGTTAAGTAGGTATTTCCTTGATTTTACCTACATGTTTTTACTGTTTATTTAGGTTAGGTAAACATGTATATGTCCTTCCTCTTTTTTGTCCACCTTACGTTTGTCACAAATATAAATGTTTAATAGACTAACCCACCAATAAGGTACCCTTCTGGAGGCACTTCAATGTTTAATATGCATATAATGTTTCTCATTTTGTGCATTGTATTTTTTATATTTAATTTTAAAATATATATTACTGTTATTTTTAACAATTATATTCATTTTAGGTTACTACATTAATATAGTATATTTAAAACCAGTATATTTTTTATTACTGATACTTATTTACATTTACTGAAAAGGAGTGGTACGCGATGAATGTTTGGTAAAAATCTTATGAATTACTTTTAACGGTTAACTATCTAAGGAATTTTGTTTACGAAATATTGTTTACAGGTGAAGTTATACATAAATCTTGATTTGGATATACCGAAAGACACACGTCAAGATATAATGAATAATGGCGCCTTGGAATGAAAGGGTGCTTTATACAAGCTCTGCTTTTATTTACAGGGAGAATCAATAAATAATAAGATTTCCGCTCAAAAGTGTTTTGAAAACTAAAGTCAACTGATTATAGCAATTTATAACTAAAGAAAATAACTGTAAAGTCTGATAATTATTAATTACGTTATCTTATTGTAAAAAACATACCACGTTGGAAAAATTAATTATTGTAAATAATTGTTACGTAAAGTTGTCAATTATTTTCAGTCAGTTAGTAAATGATGCTAACTTCTACCCAACTAAGTAATAATTTTACATAGATATAATAGATATGGACTACTGACGAAATATATAATACGGCATTATGCACCTTTATTTATATTACTTATACAGGGTGTTACTAAATAATCTGAAATACTGAAAGAAACTTCGTAGTAAAGTTTTTTTTTCGTAAAATGTGGTGACTATAGGGTTACAATTTTGCTCTTAAAATGCAGTTATTTACCCCCTTATTTGTCATCCTTCGGGTGACAAATGGGCTCCAAGTATTAACGGGACTAATCAATTTCCAAATCCTCCAATTATAATAGGTATAACAATTCAACCTTTCAACCCCATCGAAATCCCTCTATTAAATACGTTAATTCTATTGACTTCAGGATTAACCGTAACATGAGCCCAAAAAATCAGGTCGATATTTTCTCGTGCAGCATTAGTGACCTTAAGTCTGTTTATTTAAAATAATTGTTTGTGTATTGGCTGCTTTTCATTTTTTGTTCATATTTGTTTTCTTTGTGTATTGTGTTGCTTATATTGTATATATATTTTTTTCTTTTTTTTTTTCTTACCCTCCTGTTCTGTAGTTGGGCTTTGCCTGTAGAACAGTGTACTTTCAAATAAATAAATAAATAAATAAATAACTAGGTACAGAAGTGCTAACTATGGGGGTAGCTGCAGAAGTGCTAACTATGGGGGTAGCTGGAACTAACTGCAGAAGTGTTGACCATGGGGGAAATTGCAATTATGTTTGTATATAAATAGATTGGCGAAAGTTTGATTTTTGTTTAAAAAAAATTAAGTTAAATTTATTTACTTATATGTAAATTTTTGTGCGATGATTAGGATTTTTAATAGATCAGTAAAAATTCGCAGTAGGTTTTATTAAAGGGTTAGCACCCTTCGGGTGACAAATGCATCTAAAATAATATTATTTTTAAGAAAATACATATTAAAGAAATTTTGTATCTGGAATGATGATTTAATTATACTAAACAATTTTTCTTAATATTTTGATGAATTGTAAGGGTACTCTATTCTAAATGGTAAAACATCATAATTTTTTAAGTACTGAAAGTAGAATTTATTTTTAAGTAAACATTATTATCAATTTTATCAATGCGACCATAAATATTGTAGATATTTACTTTTGTAAGGTAAAATGATGAATTTAACAGACTGCCTTAATGAACGAATTAATTCCAAACTTTACGTGCAGAAAGAATAAAAGCTACGGATAATGAAACAGAGTAACTAAATACTAATACTAATTGCGCTACCACGCCTGTTGACAAAAGTTTACCTTGAGACATTTAAGTATGTACACTGTACGTGTCAACCTGAAAAAATAATTTTTACCGATTTTCTAATTGGAAAAACATTTCGCTTCAGAATTTTGGTAATCAGAAGTGTTTGGAGTCGGTACTATCGATTCCGTTAGCAATATTTCTTGTAGGAAAATCTGAAGTTTAATTAATTTGACAGTTTTCGTGGGGTGCTTGTCGCGTTAGTGCAATCTCACATCGGCAGATAAAATGAGAAAGAAGTTGAGATGGACGCGACTCGAGATTTTCTAAAACGAAATAGACGTAGAATGACTCGACGTACGGTCTCGAAAAAAATCTCGAAGGATTAGAGAAAGGACGGAACTTTCGCGTGAAGCGGTTCTCGAAGCCGTAAAATTAGAAAAAGGGTCTAGGGAGTCTCGCGAAAAGTCGGGATTTCGGCGGGCGTGACGGGACCATTAGGCGCGAGGATAAACGCCGGTGCCTAGCCTCATCACTCTCGTCGAACGGTGATCGACGAAAATTTTGCAGAGGTTTTTTGAAAACGCGTTTCAATTGGGAAAACGCGTAGGAAACGGGACGAAAAGACTCCTACGCATTGGAGAAAGGCCTGGGGCGAACTCCGGTCGCACTCGGGGATCGCCCCGCGATCCCCCTCTGAGGAGATAGCTTTGAAACTTTGTGGATTCGGCGACGGAATTTAGAGCGAGACAGAATCGGCACGTTTTAATATATATGGATTTCAGATTCCTTTCTAGCAAGTTCATCTACCTTCAATGCTTTTATGACCTAGCATCCAACAGATTAAAAGTATCGGTGTTCCACAGTTCATTATCTCAAAAAAACAATAAATACATAAATAAATATATACGTCACTGATGCTCTGGATTTTTAATATAATACGAAATCACTTGAGGAAGCATATCGTTTAATATTTCAGATTTCTTAGCCCATACATTTACTCTTGAAAGGAGTTGGAACCTTTGGTGTGAAGATAACGCTGACGCAGTTTTTCACATAACACTAAAACATAACAACCAAGTTGGCATCATCTAGACATGATTAATTAAAACTGATGTTGTTCCCATACATTTACACACTACTTACTACATTGCGATTACTATACAAACTGTATATTTATCAAAATCTTTATGCACAACATAAAGACTATAATTGTATTATTTTTTTTTGTAATCATGACACATGAATTCTATTAGCAGAGGACCAAGCACCAGCGAGATTATAAGAAGCTGCATATTATGGGTGCATAATTGCAAATTTTGACTGAGATGTCGCATTATCGTTAAAATGTTCTTTTTGTTATTTTTTCTGAATACACACTTTTTAGTAGGTAGAGAGAAATGAAATTATTTCACCATAGAAAACCTTAGAATATAAATGGAAAATCCATCGAAACCTTAGAAGTAGCTTTACCTATAACAATCCAAAATTTCTTGTCAGTTGTCTTGAAAAATAAGGGGGAAAATCTGGTAATTATGTATCCCACCCCTTAGTATTTTTCTTACGAAACAAATTCAGTGGGGTTTACAAAAATTTAAGTACGTAAATGTCAGCTAACTTAATTTTTAAAGTATTTATATTTTGTTTTACTTTATTTTATCTTATTTTACTCCTTTTATATTATTATATTTTATTTATTTTACACCTATAATTTAGACCACCTCAACCTTTACTTCAGTATAACAGATAATCGGATAAAAATAGTAAAAGTTGTCC
This sequence comes from Pogonocherus hispidulus, assembly GCA_963924545.1. Lineage (NCBI taxonomy): Eukaryota > Metazoa > Arthropoda > Insecta > Coleoptera > Cerambycidae > Pogonocherus > Pogonocherus hispidulus. The sequence continues at coordinate 34,390,249 of OZ004697.1, read as the reverse complement.
CCATCCTGTAGCTTCCTGTGCAAATAAAATAGCTGTTTTATAACAGTATTTTTAGATAATTACGCATATTTCTTGACCCTTTTTATGCATATTGATGAGTTAATTATTCGTTTACATTGACTTTCCTCTATAAACTTATGAGGGCAAGAAATAACTGCTATGTGCAGATATATGTAGGTACTGTTAGAAAGTATAAAAAATACAATAAATTCTTTTTTTTGTATAAAATATACACAAAGAATGTTAAAATATTCTAACTAACAATATTTTATAGACATGTTATATTATCTTCAAGTACAAGGTAGCTAATTGATTTTTTTATGCTCAGTAAGTACTTACCAGAAGAAATTCTTTAATGCATAAATTTAATGCTAGACATATTTATTACTGTCTCTATGTATGCATTTGTTTAAAAAGTTTAATTTAATTGAATGAGTTCTGTTACTAAGTATATGATAACCGGAAGTTTGCAGAAGTTCGAAGAAGATTTTGTAAAAGAAACTTATTTTATTGTGAATACAAAAGTTCGCTGGATTAAATCATCTTAGATGTTATAGAATATTAATGATCGTTTCGAAATTTTGTTTGCGTCTTTGCAGCCTTGGCTTTTAGAGTGGTCACTGACATACGGAATTCTCGAATGAATGATCGTTATGTATTCAGTGATAAAAATATGGGAGATTTTTTCCTGTTTTGTTTTAACTGCATTGTAACATGTTCTATACAGGGTGTCCCAAAAACATACCGACATATTTTAGAGGATGGTAGGAGACATGAAAACAAACCTTTTTTGTTTATTTTATTTATTTTATTTTATTTTATTTTACAGCTACCCAGACAGATAACAATCCAATAATAGGGTAGGGAACATTACAATAATTATTAACATATAACATAATAAGATACATAATATATAAAATGTAAGATTAAGCATCTAATCACTAACTAGTTACAAGTAATATGCAAATAAATAATACACAACAATTGACAATTCAATAAATCAATAATATGTACTGATAACAATTAATTATCATTTAGTAAAACGTGTTTCATTTTACTAATATTGCAGCAGAAGATATCAAATTTGTCATTTACAGATTCATACTTTGAACACATTGAATGTAGGGGGGACGAAGCATATAAATTAGTATGTGGAGTATGTAAGTAAAATGTGCTATTAGAACGGGAAAGGAAGGATGGCGCGTGCAGATTTATGTAACTGAGCAAAAAAGGACAATCAATTTGGTTGTTCAATAATTTGTACAAGAAAACAACTGATAAATAATTGCGTCGGGATTCTAGGTCAGAAATATTGAACCTCTTCAGTAAGTCAACTTGAGGAGTGCCTATAGTTGGATAAAAGCCATCATTTTTGTGCCAAAGATATTTCCAAAAACGTCTTTGTATTCCCTCTAATTTATATTTATGTAGCTGATAACCTGGACTCCAAATAATAGATGCATATTCTAATTTTGCTCTAACAAAACTATTAAAAAGCAATTTCAAGGTGGCAGTATCTGCAAATTCTCTGGAATTCCTAATTATAAAACCTAAGTTCCTGTAAGCACTGGCCACTACTTCGTTGATGTGTGGTACAAAGGTTAACTTGCTGTCAAATATAACCCCTAGATCTTTAAATTGATTGAGTTTTTTCAGATCAACACCATTTAACCTGTATTTGAAGTGAATAGGATTAATTTTCCTGGTAAAAGATACATAATTGCATTTGTCCACATTAAGAAACAAATGATTAGCAGCACACCAACTATTTAATCTCTCAATATCTATTTGTAGATTTAGGCAGTCCTCTAGGCTATTGATGACTGCAAATAACTTACAGTCATCTGCATATAGTAGGGAAGATCAATGCAGATTACAGCTTATGTCATTTATAAACATTACAAACAATAAAGGCCCAAGCACAGATCCTTGGGGCACGCCGGAAGTTGCTGTTATTTCGACAGACTTGAAACCACGATACTGTACGTAAAGCTTTCTATTGGAGAGGTAGGATGAAAAGAAATTAAGGAAAGAATCGGTGAGTCCAAAACTGCACAACTTATTAAGCAAGATACTGTGGTCAAGACTGTCGAATGCTTTGGAAAAATCCGTTTATTAAACATATTGTCCCCAAGTGAGCCGTTTTGGCAGTAAGTTTTGTCTATTTCTGTGATAAATAATTAATGTTCATTTACAAAAATTTTCAGGAGGACATGAATTTATCACTTTTTGTTCGTGTTGTACTTTGTTTCATTGAAGATAAATGATGGTTTAAAATAAGTGTTCAAAATGTTGACCATTTGCTTCAATAGAAAGGTTGCACCCTCCGTTCATTGACTCGCGGACCCTATGGACTATTCCGGGAATAGCTTCTACATGTGTACAACTGGCCATTGTTCTTGCTAAGAGATTTTTCTCATTACGAATAGGCGTTTTGTAGAATAAAGATTTGAGATGACATCAAAAGAAAAAATCCAGGAGGTTACGATCGGAAGAACGCGTGAGCGAGACCACGGGACCTTCTCTTCCAATAAATCGGTAGAGAAATTGCTGGCCCAGAAACCGGCGTACGTTCAAATCAAAATGTGCAGGTGCCCCGTGATGTTGAAACCACATGTTATTTCTAATGTCTAAAGGGACATTTTCTAATAATAAAGGCAAAACAGTTTGCAGAAAATTTAGATAAACATCTGGGTTCACGAGTAGGCAACACGTGAACTATTAGATTATCTCCAATAATACCAGCTTACATATTTACAGAAAATTGTTACTGGTGTCTTCTAGGACCACAGAGTGAGGATTTTCATCATGTCAAATATGGATGTTTCTACCATTAAAATAACCATCGCATGCGTGAAACATGCCTCATCAGAAAACAGTACTATTCTCCCGAGGTGACGTTCTCTACACAAAAGCCATTGGCAAAAAGCTAATCGATGTGGATAATCTTCAGCATTTAAAGCTTGTACGCGTTATAAATGGTAGGGGTAGAGGAGTTGTTCATAAATGACACGGTGTGCCGTCGATCTGGAGAAGCCCATTTCGTGTGCAATTGCGTGAACACTTGTGGATTGATTTTCCTCCACACCTTGTATAACTCCTTCAAATTCTACCGAACAAGCTGTTCTTGGACGACCACCACCACCAGGACGCTTTAGGTTCCCAGTTTCTCTAAGGCGACGATGGATGGAAGCAAAGGTTGCCGGCGTTCCGGATATCTCTGTCGATACAAGCATGCAGCTTTTCTTCCATTACAATTGGCTGCACCATAAGCAAGGTGCATATCGGTATGTTCTTGAAATGAGAAATTATCATCCATTTTTAATATAAATTTTGAATTAAAAATCAATAAAGTTAATGTTCTGATGCCAACTAAATAACTCACCAATAATACTACGGTCAGAGAACACCCCACAACAGCGTTCTCTGCTACGGTCTTAAAATTGGCATCTTTGGAATGTTTACTGTGATAAAGAAATTTTTTTCTCCCAACAAGAAGCGTGCTTTTGTAATAAAAAATGTTAACGAAATACAGTGGTGTTCAACTAAATGAAGAGTAAATTTAGTTCTTTGGGTATGATTTAAAAACTTTTATTGTTCTACAGCCGAAACAGCTCATTTGCGGACATATGTTTATTAAACAAAAAAAGGTTTGTTTTCATGTCCCCTACCACCCCTTAAAGTTTGTCGGTATGTTTTTGGGACAGCCTGTATTGATATATTTGCTCTGATAAATAAGAACTAGTATAAAATTAATTACAAACAAATAAAATTATAATTAAAATTTTTAGGGCAGTTATAGAGTAAATATATTAGAGCAGTTTGCTCATTTTTACTGAAGAAAAAAGATTTTACTTTAGAACCACATTTAAATTTGATGGTTTGTCATTCTTATTGTTGTAGGGGTTGATTTTCTTATTCTATAGCTGTAATTTTTGCATAACCTAAAATGTAATTCAATTAATCATTTGGAATTCATTAACCGTCAATAATTTTGGTTTATCCGCTTCTATAAATATATAGGTAAGGAGTTACTATTTATTATATAGTAACTTACATCCTCTTTAAGCTAAAGCAACAAACATTATCCGAAATTTAGTTGAGATTGGTGAAATATAAGTGTGTTCTCATTTAACCAAATTATTATGGTCGCGTTTGCATGTTCGCAAAATTTAGATTTACAAATTATAGTTAATAAATTATTATAGTTACATTAGATATATACAAATGTACAAATAACTTAATTTTTATATATTTTTCACGCTCGTTTAACAGTAAAGAGTCTTGAGTTTTCACCACATGATTCCACATGGTATCAAATTTACAAGACATTTTTCAAATACAAAATTTCTAGGGTCGGGTTTTTGTTAAAATGCTATGTTTCTATGAATGTTTCATCACTCCTTTCGTCTACTATATTTTGAGACACCATCTGTAATTCATTCATTATTATAACCTCTTCAACATTAAAACGGACGACAAACTATTAACACATGCCAGAATCTGAATAGAAATCGTGAAATATTGTAAATACGGATTAATAATTTCAGTCTTGTCCCAATATTACATGCAAACGGTGTATTTGCCATTCGTACATTGCTTTTATTGCATAATATCTCGTATACTGCACTTTTCATTTCGCAACTGTTAGACCTAATTTGCAACATCTTTCACCTCTAGCGAGACCTCAGGTATGTTTCTCAATATTGCGGTTCAGTAACGGCACACCAAATGGCCATTCTTCTTTTCTCTTCCTGAAAATTTGCATGGGAATATCAGTTAAGGAAATTGTTACTATAAAATTGTGTTTCCAAATAGATCAGGTTATTTTATTTCTTATAATAAATACAGATGACTCTTATCGTATTTATAGTTCGTCATTAACAAGTATTTTATTATATATAATTACAGATTTTTACAAGATATTAAGTCGAAACCAACTAACATTAAGGTTTTTCATTTTATTTTAATTTTAATTATATTTTGTGTCTAAAATCACAGTCACAGTCAGTATATTTCGGCTTATGTATTTTTAACAAATTAAGTTAATAACAAAATGTGAAAGAAATTCGATTGCCTAAATAATTGGATTTCTTATGTTCAAAAATGGTAACGCACATGTTCAATATGTCCTCCATTTTGCTGCTGTATAATTACCAACATTACAGCATTTCTGGTTAAATTGCAGCAATTTGCTTCCTAACAGAGCCGTTCAATTCCTCTAGCGTTGTTGGTCCACACCAAATTTTTTAAATAGGCCCATAGCCGGTAATCCCCTGGGTTAACATCAGGCGATCTTGGAGGCCAAGAATTTACAAATGTCTGCTTATAACAAGATTTTGAAAAACATCAGTTAAAATTTCTTTAACTGGTCGGTAAAAATGCTCCATCCTGCATAAAAATCATGTTTTCAATTACTTCGTGCTCGTTTTGTATCCGTGGAATGGCATAATCTCGTAACATAATAATATGCAGATACCATTCACCAGTAACAGTTACAGACGCGGTCTCTCCATTCTGTATCTCCTCAAAAAAGTATGGTCCAATGATAAAATTACATGTGAAACCGCACCAAATGGTGACATTCTTATCATGAAGACCTTTCTGTGGTCGATTTCATATGGATTATATGTTGACCATATTCGACAGTTTTGAATACTGACACCACCATTTAGAGAAAAATGGGCCTCTTTTGTCCATAAAATATGGGATAACCATTCGGGTTCAATTTCCATCTGATCCAATATTTGTAAAGAAAACTTATACCTGATGGGAAAATCTGCATCATTTAATTCAAACAGCAGTTTAAGTGTATAGGAATACATTTTTAGGATTTGGAGTAAAATTTTCCAAACCGTGGTGTATGGCATTTGCAATCGTTTTGATATCGAATTCACAATACTGATTGCTAAAGAATAAGTGTTGGCTATATTTCGATTTTCCCGAAGAACTTCTGCAACTTGGACGTCACTAATTCTTGGTCTTCCTGATCTCGGTAGGTCAGGACCCTGATTTTTCAAATTTGCTAATCAAATTACGGTACGCTTTCATTTGAAAGAGCCCTGCTCACAAAGCCATTTTCGTACGAAATCTTCGTAATCCAGCAGTGTAATTTCTGCCGCATTCGTAATAACACTGTACTAAACCAATTCTTATTTGTAGATCCATGTTATTAAAGTTTAAATCGTTTCAATTTACGTTTATGTGTGTTTTATTTTGAGAACAATTCTCTAAATCGCAATGATTATGTTTGACACTAATAAGACTAGATAAGACTTTAAAGTATATCCCTTACTTTATGATGACCCTATATTTGTATTAAATAGTTTCTCCACCACTAACAATGTTTTCAGATGGTCGGTTTGCCCTTACATCGTCCTTAGTATTGTGTTTAAAATTATTGACACTTATTAGAAGATTTTTTCTATAAAGTCAGCTAAAGAAACTTGCAGTTTTAAGCAGATGTAAGAAAAATAAAGCAAAACTGGATTTTTATACAAATAGATATATTTAATATAAGCGCTTGTGATATTTTATGAAAGACATGTAGTATTGTAGTATTTCCTTCTTTCTCAGCTCATTTCAAAAGGAATATCAATATCAAGTCAATATCAAGTATCAAGAAGTAGGTAAATATCAATTTTCCTAATAACACAATATATAATTAATGGCCAAAATTCATAGCCAGCATATGGAACCGTTCACAGACCAAAGAGCCGTTCGATGGGTAAAGTGACAAGAGATCGCATATACCGGGTTTCCCATTTCATTTGACTAATGGCAATTAACATGGGCTATTGATATTTTAATTAAAAAAGCTTTTCGCTTTAGTATTTTGGTAATCAGAAGTGTTTGACAGTCAGTACTATCGATTAAGTTAGCAATATTTCTCATAGTGCGCCTTGGGAATATAAAATTCAATGAAATGTAATAGCTCATGTTAATTGCCATTGGTCAAATGAAATGGGAAACCCGGTATAATTGGCAGTAACATAATGTGTCTATTTTTTCATGGACAACTGAAATATTTGTAGATAACGCGTTTCTACACGAGATAAATTTAAAAAGTCAAATTTATGTAAACCAATAGGTATTTAATTTACTTTTCTAGAGGTAACAGCCTGCCGTCGTGACACGTCTTCTATATATTTTATGTGTCAACTGGCGACATTAAAATTCGCAGCGTTCTACCTAAAAACGAGGTCTACAGTGCTTAAAGCCTACATACACACCTTAAATTTTCAGTTTATTTCCAGTTTAGCATGTATCAAAGACACGGTGGATGCCCCAAATCTTCACACGGAATTCATGTAATGCAAGTATTTGAAACTGTTTCACGTACAATTTGTAACAATTGTTATAACCGGGTATTAAATAATGGTCGACACTTACGTACCTAATTAATAAAACATCATGTTTTAAAATTCCGTGGTCATCTCATCGCTACCAGCGGAATGTTAAGTTAAGTAGACTTGCTTGGTCATTGTTTTAAACTAGTTTTTAAGTTTAGGTGCCCACCTACTTCTTCTATGTAGTACTCATTATTTTGTAAGAAGTGTTAAGTTAGAAATATAAATTTTTTTACTACTCGAAATTTCTTCATTACATTAGGTATTGGAGCGCTGGGTACATTAGGTATATTAGGTAGGCCGCTTAAATTGTCATTAAATGTGATTGAAAGTACAAAATACTTAAAGAGGATATTTTCGCATGAAATGGGAGAAAATTGAATTATGTAGTAGTCATCTAAATAGTAATTTAGCCAGAAAGTTAACTTAGAGATAAATTATTAATGAAATTATCAAATATTATGGTTCAATAAAGTTTTTAATTTTCCTCGTTACCTATAACCTAGATACGCAAAGGACCCAAAGGACCAAAGTACTTTATTATTTTTGATAAAAATAATGATAAAGTTACTCTTTTGTGTACCTAGATTATAAGTAACGAGGAAAATTGAAAACTTTATTCAACTATAATATTTGTAATTTCATTAATAATTCATCTCCTAGTTAACTTTTTGGCTTAATTCCTATATAAAGAAAGATGTAAACAGTTAAATAAGTCAATAAATTATATTAAAAATATTCTACAAAATATCTAAATAGTAAGTAGGTATTTAAATTATTATATGTAGAGTTTTCGAGAAAAATTCAGAATTAAATCAATTAATGATTACCTTTTGAAAGTACGCCAGAAAGACTGTTTCAATCATCTACAGATAATGCCAACTGGGCTGGCGGAACGTACGTCGAATGCAGTATAGTGCATTGGAATTAAGTGGAAAATTACGTCACTGTTAAAGACAACGTCAATGATTAACTGAATGATTTAAATGTAATGCATTTGCATACAAAAATTTTGATCATGGTCGCCGCTCGTTCATCAGATCTTAAAACCAGTTTGGTTATACGGTATTCAACTTTGGGGTTGTGCCAGAAATATTAATATTAAAACCATTCAGACTTTCCAGAACAAAGTGCTGCGTAACATAGTAGACGCTCCATGGTACATACGCAACTCCGACTTGCATCGATACCTTAACATCCCAATGGTTAAAGATGAGATCAAAAGGTTTGCTTGCAGATATGAGGCCAGACTTCACCTCCACATCACTGCAGAAGCTCTTCAGCTCCTGGACAACCAACATCTTGTTCGAGGATTGAAGAGACCCAAACCATTTGAGCTGGTGTAGTGTGCTGTGTAAAAGCAGGACATACTGCGTCAGTGAATTTGTTAAAAGAAAACAACCTAAAGGACGTCGTTGGATGAATTTTAGTTAATAAATGTTTAGTTTGTAAGATTATTAGAAGAAAATTAATGGTTGGTCATCAGACCAGTTTTAATAGAAATAAGATTCTCCAACAAAGAATCATATATAGAATCAAAAAAATGTTCGCCGCAATTTTTTCATTAACGCGTTCAATAGCGTGAAATGTTTAGATACATAAAAATAGTAACTATCTAATTTAATAAAATTATTATATGATGATGTTAATGCTTCGTGGGTGCCTTCGCTGGGGATATTTTGATCGAAAATTTTAACCTTTTTGTAGGTATGTGGCGAGCGTTTAGCCTAAATCTTTGTAAATATATAGGACATTCTAATTAGAACCAATTGATGTTACTTCTGGCTAAATATGAACGGATGCATAGTGACTATTAAAGAAAGTATTACAAGAAGAAAACGATAAAAATAATAATTATTAATAATTGATATATAGGTATAAAGTAATTACGGGAGAAATCACTGTAAATCTCTTATATAAAACAACAAATTTAAGGAGAATTTAAGTTATTTATTTACTCTTTAAACAAACTTGAAGCACATGAAATTTTAACGTCTAAAACGATTCAAAATTTTCTTAAAATGGTACCATTTTCAGTTTTTAATACAAAAATTCTATACAACGCTCACTAAGTTTAGTGAGACGATTTGAGGATACACCATTTAAATGCAGATTCTTAGTAATTAAATAATGTTATTTATTTTTTTCAAAAATGGCTTAATTATAAATTATTTAATTTCAAGATTTTCTTAAATTAGTAAAGATTAAGAACTAAGCAGGTTATATTTACTCACTATACTAGTATATTTACACCATGCTGTTTTGTAAAAAATCTATAAATAGAAAAAAACATTCAGTGAGTGCTCAGACTTTCTGTATACCTATAGTTGTTTTCGCACATATTAAGAAATTTACATAAACGCGTCCACTAATTTAGTTAATTAAAGTTGAATGGAACAGACTTTCTACAAACACTTTCAGCTAATTCATAATTACAGCAAGGCAAACCAACGATCTAAAGATGATTTTAGCAGAGTTTCACTTTTGCCAGACACCGAATAATATATTGAATTAGCATAATAATGTCCAAGAGATTTATTTTATTACATGTGTTTGAACAAGGTCTTCTCAAACGCAAATGTGTCATATTGTTGACTGAAAGATATAATTAGACGCGCATCTGAGTGGAATAAATACTTTAAGCCATCTGAATTTATTCAGTTGTGAACCATATTTTGGTATTACGTGATCGTTTGACGGTCTCTTTCATATGGGACAAAAATGACCAAGAATAGTTTTCTTCAAAAATACGGTTTATCAAAAAATCTCGATTCAACTCAGTTGCGCGTCTGATTATATCTCTCAGTCAACGATTATAGAACCAATTTTGATTATAGAACAGTTTGATTTTGAACAATGACTAATGTCTGATCCATTGTAGATCCTTTTGGGATTACACCACCTGAAAAATAATAAAAGATAGGAAACCAGAAGTGTTCAATATAAAGATTAAGAGTGTAGTATCAAAGCAAAGTTCCAAAGTTTGCCCCAAAAAAACCGTATGTTATGCAATAAAAATAAATAATATTTTTATAGAACATTAACTAAACATCATCAGTGTCTGTTTCTAGTATTTAGTAACAATCTATTGTATTTGTCCTATTTGTCATTTAAACATTAAATAAATTAAGGTAAAGTTTTAGACAATTTAAGAAATCTTTACTGATGACTGATGTCAGATTTTGTTCAATTAAAACATAAGGATATACGACTTAAAATTTTCTAAAAGTACGAACATACAAAAAATTACTAAGGGTAACTTCCAAGTTAAAATGTTGGTAGGTATTTGATTTCCTGCAAATAGGGGAAGTCTATTCCTGAGAAAGTTTATTTTTTGAGGTAATTTCACTGCTCTATACACTTTACTCCTTTATACTATACCTTATATATTTTTTAATTTAGTAATTTTATTTAAGCCAAGTGTAACCAATGTACGAAGGTTTATGAAGAACATAATTTTCTATTCTTCATAAACTTCTTCTACTTCCTCTAAGTACTAAAGGAGAGAACGAAAGTAAATTTATTGATGGTCATAACCAAAGGTTTTACATAAGTCAAAGATACAGCAAATTATTTTAAATTATAAATATTACATGATAAAAACAAAGTACAGTACAATATTAATAAAAACAAACGTAATCAAATATTACAGTTATTACATTATTGTCATTAAAAACTTATCAAATAAGTAATACGCTCTATTCAACAGAATTTTCTGTCTAGTATTATGGTTACGAATTTCATTGTGTAAAACTATCTATCAATATTTTATTTTATATAAATAAGTCATGTAAAAGTATAGTAACTAGGGACTGTCAATATATTCCATGGAATAAACTTCTCTTTTACGTCCTCTCGGAAACCTAGTCCTGTCATTACCCTCTGAAATCTAAAAGTTGTACTCAAGTGGCTAGAATGTTATTCCCATGGTAATAAGAAAGTGTTTAAGGGTCCATTCTCTGTAGATTTGACAGGCATGAATGTTGGGTCGGATTGAGAGGATGGGTGGCCGATGGGTGGAGACTTATATATTCCAACTATCGAATTATTAAGATTTCGGAGGTGCACGTAAAGCCGAAGTAAAAAGGCACATGGAAACAAAGTTAGCCCTCATTGCAAGGGTACCGGATTTGTCTTATAATTGCAACAAAATTTCGTTTCAATGTTATAAATGATATATCACCGGAAAGATCAAAAGATAAACTAGATCCCTATAGTAGCAAATTTTTGTTTAATACATGTATTTTAGAGAAAATAATTTTTGAAAATACGCTATTTTAGTACAAGATTGTTTGCCTGGAATTTTAAAAATAAAAAGAAATACCAAAAATTACTACTATAGGGACTTAAATTAAAGTCTTATCTTTCAATACTTTTTTACTAAAAGTCGCTATCTTTTATAGTTTTTTTATAATTAGACACGAGACGAACGCCGATTTAGGGCTTATTTCGACCTAGTGAATTGACTCTTAAGAAGGTTAATAGACAGTGTGTTTTCATAAAAAAACACTGAAAAAAGCGCAAAATAAAAACAGTTTTAACTATTTAAATGATTTTCATATATCAATCTTCCAATTAAGAAAATACAATGACAAAAACAAATAGTCAAAATGTTAACCCCAATATAAAGTGGAGTCTATATAAACACCTAGAAATGTTACATTTTTCGGATTATGGAAATCATCAATACCTACACCTATGTAGTTAGAAAAAACAATATTTTGTGTCTTCAAGTGATTTGCATAGATTTAATTTACCACCTGCAAACCAATCGGAAGCCTTCAATTCTGTGCACTTCATACCTTCTTTCAAATTATTGACATTGCTATTTAAATGTTTCATCGTAGTGTCGACTACAAACAATCTAAACAAGACATTATTTACGTAGTTGAGAAGATCATAAATATATATTAAAAACCGTAATGGCCTGAGAACGAAGCCTTGCGGAATTCCGAAAATGATTTTAACCGATGTCGATGCTGTGCCTTCATATAGTTATTTGTAAACATTTTTTAACATCCAAAGAGTCGATAAAGGAACATATTCTTGGATCATACTGATAAAACTTCTGAATAAGAATATTGTGATGGTAATAATGGCGGTCGGTATAATTTTATTTAAACAGTTAGTGAGAATATATGCAACTATATTTTTGAAGAAGTAATATATTACTATTGTTGTTTTATTATGATATTTAAAAAATTAATGACTTATTTCAATTAAAAATATGTAATTGCTATTGAATAATCTTTCGATACAATTACAGTGTTAAAATAAACAGACAGTGACATTTCATATTTATATTTACTACTTCACAAAATTTATATTTATGAATAAAGGTTATATACAGAATATTAAACTAAATGAAACAATTTCACGACCAATTAAATTTTAGAATCTTATTAAATTATAATGCTAATACAGCGGGCTTATTTTGAGTAATTTCATTCGATTTCTAAGTTATCCTAATGATTTTAACATTTAATCGAAAGTATGGGTGAAGTTCAAGGTGAAGGGAATTACAACTACTTATTCGGATAAACCTTAAAACTTTCTAGTCTCTTAGAAGCATTTATAAAAAATGATACGGATGACAAGTTTCCAAACTACAACTAAATTAGGCTCTCATATTCCACGCTAGACTGCACATTGTATTGATCATAATATGGCTTTCTTTTCCTCTTGTTATTGAGATGTGGCTATTGTCCAGATACTTTTTTGTAACTGGCAGTATCAAAAGTAAAAGTAGGTACATTTATATTGCTCAATAAACATTTACATGCTGGTAAATCAGTGAGGTGAAGAGCCGCATGTTCTGTATACATATACAGGGTGATCTAAATTTGAATCTGCAAATTTCCGAAACAAATAAGAACACATTTTTTGGCTGTTTATCACGCAACCCAAAAAGTAAAATAATTATGATAATGTATGTAATGTAAAGATTTCTATTATTCTATACAGGGTGTTAGAACATCATATATCACAGTCCACGAACAAAAACAAGGAAAAAGTTCTTTACACTTTTCCTATCTTTACACTTACGTCCTAGCTTGATTCGTTTTCAAGTTATGGGGGTTTAAAATTTTTCGAGAAAGACTGATTTTATTTTGTATCTTTTTAATTAATGTATGTATGTACTAACTGTATGAACTAACGATTCGACGTTTATTACCGAAATATGGAATTTCAACTATAACCAGTGGCGTAGATATCAGGGTACATCTGCGATCTTAGGCAAAAAAATATGTGACACCACTGATTATAGTTTAAAAGACACTATTTTTAAATTTTACACATCATTCTTAACAAATAAGGTTTTTATCTTTTTCATATCTCTAATATTTTAGGCACAAATCAAATGCGTTCAAACAAGTTCAAGGCAAATGTTCCTAGAAGTAATCAAGTTCAAGGACATCACTTTGAACAGTGGGCCTTTTCCACATCTTTTTTTATTCGCTTATTATAAAATATATACTTAGTTATGCCTAAAAAGAATTTTTTTAAATTTTTTTCTTCGCCAGATATATTTTAAAAAAATTGTTAAAATTACCATATATTTCAAATAACGCGCCATTGACGTCATACTCCTGTTCGTTGTTGTCTGTTGGCTGCCCTGCATTTTGTGTTCTGTCAAGTGAAGTGTACTTAACCTAACCTTCGTTTTGTGTTTTGATTAATTTGATTTAAAATGAATAAAATTACAGAGGGATATCTTAAAACTGATTCAGACAACCTTCCAAGAGTTGACAGTGAAATGGTTAACGATTCTACGTCACAAATATGAACTTTCCAAGTGCTGAAGTGTGCAATGTTAGGACAAGAAGGTTAGGTTTTATAACCTAAGTTATCAAATCATCATTTAGTTGATTCTAACATAGATTGTGCAGTGTTATCACCTTTAGCGAAAAATACCTAAAAATTATTTTGCTCAAGAGATAAACTGTAAAATAATCATATTGATTTGCTTTAGTAATAATTTATGGATAATATTTCACCTAAAAATACATATTTTCATTTAAAAATTACCATTTCACCTAAAATTGCATAATATTTTCATTTCAAAATTACCAGAATGTAAATTTAATCGTTGGCAGGAAAAAAGTAAAATTATATGTGACAACGTGGAGCCGTTCTTTAACTTGTCTACATTTTATTGGCTACTGGAGTGTGATGTCAGCGAACCGCGCAGTTTGAAATGATTCGTAAAGACCGGTCACTTTGTACTTGGATAACTTCGCTTAATTACAATTCTTTAATAAATTGGGTTGATGCTACCTTTACTTATGTACCAGTATAACGTTTTATATTAATAAAATAGTAAAGTTCAATTTAGTGGAAAAGGCCCATTATTGTGAATTTTAGATGACAAGATAACCTAAGTAATATTTAATAGTGGTTATAGTTAAATGGCACAATTTCTGTTGGTATCAACATTTCAATTTGTGCCTATTGTGCTATTTGTGCTCGAAAAATGTTAAACCCCTATAACTTGAAAACGAATCAAGTTAGGACAAAAGTGTAAGGAATTTTTTTTCTTGTTTTTGTTAGTAGAACACACCCATGTATTTGTGACAGGCGATGTTGTAACACCCTGTAGATAAATAAGTAAGGATTGTCTTCCTCAAAGACAATAAAGGTCACTGGTGTAATGGCGCCTGCGGAAGAGCAGGTTTATATCTGTCTGTCAATTTGACAATTACTGTCAGACGTATAGTAGCAAATACCCAAAGAGGGCACTACGGTGTGTTTCTCACCACTACTAATACCCTGTATATTTTGAGATCAATATGAAACTCTAGTAAAATATTGTGAATAAATATTCAAAAAAATAAGTATTGAAAATATTCTGAATGAATATTGTGAATAAATTCACATTTTAAAAAATAATACTTTCTTTACATTAAATGTAAAGAAAATACATTTTTTAAAAATAAATTTTATGTACTCATATACCACTAAGATGTCTTCTGTCTTGGATGTAACTATGCAAGTGATATATTTCAGTTTTCAAAAAAATATGAAATAAGTGGCCATTAGATCATCTGCAACAAATTGAGTCAAGGCCTTTCAATATATTGTTCTCCTTACGATTTCTTGAAAAACTATTTTTTTTAACAGTGCGATACGGATGAGAAAAAGATATAGTAATTTTCCTCGTAATTTTCAGGTCTAAAATTTATGAAAAAATCTTAAGTACACTTCTTGTAGTAAATTATTATTTTTAGATTTAGCATGCAACAGCGAGGTTATAATTTATATCGAAAAATTTCCGGAGGGATTTCGGACCACCCTGAATACGGATATGCATGTTACGACGTGTAACTGAAATTGTGCATCTACCGGCTACATTCAAATCTTCTGCTGTGGGAACTTTTTAACCTTTTTGTACATAATTATTCTATTTAATCTGAACTCACTTCCTAATTCATAATTAAAATAATAATGAAGTACCTAGTCTTACGTGTTCAAATTAAAATACTTGATGTTATCTAAAGCAGAAGAAATTAGCATGAAGAATTGCATGACTAGTTATACGTATACATATTTTATGGCATCCTTAGCAGCAGGTGCATTTGCACGATTGAAAATTATGTTTTCAATGTACACAAATTTTAGGAAAATTTGTGTTGAAAAATGTATACAATTGTCACAAGAACAGAAACAGCAACGGTAAAAAATATTTTCTTATAATATCCCAAGTGCAAAATTTCCGGAAATTAATTTGTGCGCTTGACATATAGGTAAGAAAATTTCACACAGAGGAAAAATGATTCAGAATTTCAGGGTCATTATTTTTTATGTAAATTACTACGGAGGAGGTAATATCTATAACTTATTTGTGGTGCGTTTTCATGGTTCATAGTTTCTTTTGGGATTACACCACCTGTAAAATAACAAATAACAGGAAACCAGAAACATACAAATTAAATATTCAAAGTGCAGTATCAAGGCAAACTTCTAAAGTTTGCCCCAAAATGCCACTCTATAATAAGCATTAAAATAAATATTAGATAAGTTAACTAAATTTCATTAGTTGTTTTTTAGTTTTATACAGAATTCTGTAATATTACAAATCACATTTTGAATTATGTCTAAATAAAATAATAATTATAACAAAATTTAAAAGAAATTAAACACTTAACTAGCTTTGTTCTAAACGTTTCCAGTCTATCCTCGATTCCTCGTCAGTGGAGGTTTATATTATATAGAAAATTGTCATATTGATATTTTTAATTCAAAAGTCATCACATGTACTTACTGATCACTATGTTATTAATAATTTTCCACTGGTAACATCTTCTGGAGAAGAGGAAGAAACGTTTTACCATTAGTTTAATAAATACATTTTCTTTTAAATTTCTTTTAACTGATTTTACTTCGGTTTGTATACCATGTGTCCAGTCAACTTGGTGGTCGTCATCCCATCCATGCTTTACTAATGCAGACTTATCAATTTGCTAATTTCTAACATAATTTTTGTGTTCACGACCCTTATTGTATTTTACTACATTCATAAGAAATTTGATAAATACAATTTTTTGAATTTTGATCATTATTATTGGTTTTACTTGTGTAAGTTTCCATCTTAAAGTGTTTTCATGTAAAATATAATTCTTATCGTAATAATTTTCACATAAAATTGACGTTTAAAACGAAAAACAAATTGAAACTACAATGAAAGAGTATATTAACATTATATTACTTATAAAAAAATACCTATAACCACCCCGCCCCACCCTGACTGTATTTAACTCTTAAATACGAACCTACATTTTCTATTGCAGATTCGGATTCTACTGCTAATCCTACATATTTTTAACCGTAGGGCCCAAAACTCCAATAAAAAATATAGGTTACTATTTAAGATTTCAAAGTTAGCCCCCGTCCGATCTACAAGGAGCGGGAGGTGGACTAATTTTAGTACTATTGCATTTCCCCCACTAAATAATTAAATGTTGGTTATAGGTATTTTTTCGTAGAGTGCTTATTTCTCGAAATATTTGGAAGTTTTAGGTTAAAAAACTCACCCAGTATATCTAACTATAGAGCAGCATAACTAATCGTACCTGCTCATGAACTGCTGGTCAGTCTTTTTAGGTTGAAATGCAGAGAGTAACTATTCTACTGACGAATACGATAGTAATACCTCCAAAGTTCCATCTTGGTGTGCTAAATTCTTCTTATGGCCACAAGGTATTAAAATATTTCTAAACAAAGAATTTATTAATTTCTATATTACTTGATAAACAGTAACTAAATATAGCTTCAAATCTGAACATTTTATATCCGTATACTATAAAATACTCCTTAACTTCTATGATCATCGTCATCATCAACTGAAGATTTTGATGAAAATTTAGTTTGTTTACATACGAGTAGTATGGTTGGTGAAAGTTTAGCTTATATTCTTTTAAAGGAATAATTCATAGTACACATTTCTTTAAAATATGTAAAACATTAGATAGATTAAGAAAAATACTTTTGAGTTATGAACTTGCGTCATAATAGAGTTGAACTTCAAAATTTAATATTAACTTCTTATCAAATTTATAAGCATGCATCGTAATTAAATGGGTATTATATATTTATTTACGCTTATTAATTATGCTCAGAAAACGTTCAAGTTATTTCTTTCAATTTTGGTTTAGTGCTCTTCTTTAGAAAGTACCTGTATGAGTATTTAAAACCATTTACTTTGACCTAAGGATCTTTGAATAGGATCCTGTTACTACCTAATAAAAGTTGACATATATTACCCTCATAAAATACACTTCTGCTTGTTAATTCTTATACCCGCCTGAGCAAAAGTACTTTATGTATAGTATATACTTAGCGAATATATTGACATAT
Source organism: Pogonocherus hispidulus (assembly GCA_963924545.1). Lineage (NCBI taxonomy): Eukaryota > Metazoa > Arthropoda > Insecta > Coleoptera > Cerambycidae > Pogonocherus > Pogonocherus hispidulus. The sequence continues at coordinate 34,372,046 of OZ004697.1, read as the reverse complement.
TCTAGTTAATTAAATAATTTTAAGAGGTTTTTAGTAAGAGCCTCGTCAGTAAATGTAATGTTAAGCACCACATGTGAGGGATAATTTCATAACTTGCCCTGAACAACATATATTTTATAGGTAACGGGATAACTAATATATTTTTAAACCATTAGAAATTTATATTACCTCTTATATTGTCAGTTATACAGAGTGTCGTCTCGGTGCGATCCAATACAACTACTATATATTTGTATAACTATATTTCTATATATTTCTATATATATACATATTTCCTTACTTTACTTAAGAAATATGTTTTTATATTTCTTTGGATATTTTAAGAAATAGTTTTGATCTAATGATCGCATTATTTCTCTTACTTTAAAATGTAAGCACGTATAAGCACGGAATGTTAAGTATAGAGTACACGTTTGGAAATATGAAACTTCAGTACCCAGGCCAGTGTGTGAGACTGAATTAAGAAATAAATACGAATAGAAATTTCTCAATAGACATTTACTCTATTGACAGCCTATTGAGGCCTAACAAGTTGAAATACTAGTACATAGAGTGTTTTGTATCTAAAATCAAATCACATCTAAATGAAAACTGTATTTTTTCAAAACCATTATTTTCACGATGTTTCATAAAGAACCATCCGCTTCCAGTACTTTATAATCATAATTATTTATTACCATTAGATAGTTTACAACCACCATCTAGTAGTCCTGTCAAATTATAGGTACGTCGACATTTTTTGAACCTGCATGGCAACCTGACGATTTAATTCTAAAATCACCTTCAAACAAGCCTAGCTCAGTCAGGATTTTTTTCATCCTTTAAGAAAATCAATAGAGCGGAAGTATTTATTTGCTTAGGGAATGAAGAAAAACCACAGTCCGTTCTTGGAATACGTAGTTCTTTCCTAAAACATGCCGTTCCAAATTTTCCTATGTCTCCTATGTCTCCAAATTTTCCTATATCAAGTGGTTGATCCAAATCATCTGACTGAAGAGAAAATCATTCATTATCACAACCTTCTTGTCGTTCTCGTAAACAAGCATAGCAGTAGCAATGTTTGGATTCCTAAATAAAAATTGTTTGTATCAAAAAGTGAACATAATTCATCATATTCTACAAAATTTCATTTAGAACTAAACCACTGCGGATGTCAGATAATGAAAACACGTTCAATTTAAGCTATTTTTAAGACGTGTCGAGTTTTAGTTAAGTTTATATTGCAGGACATATAGGAATGCGATATATATCGGTTTATAGAATTTTATTCTTAAATTGGTCTAAAAAATCACGACTCGAATAACTGGCAGTTATAGTTAAAATGACATCCTGTATTTTTATATTTAGCGTACATATTTCTATTTCAACGAAATATACCTGTTGTTATATAACCAATATAAATATATCAACAGTGTCTAGTGCACTATGGCTAGGAAACTACGGAAAATCCGTTTTGCCCGGAATTCTGCCATTTCATTTCTTTTAATCCCCGCGTGTGGTTTGACTAATAGTCTTGTTAGATTCTGTCGAATCCGCTAAAAGTGTTAATAACAGTTGTTTTATAGCTCCACATCAGTTTTGAATTAATACGATAGGAAGTGTTATAATTGCTGCCTGGCCATTGGAAAATATTTTAATTGCTTATAGGTATGACCATTTCCGATTAATCAGTTAGCAATTCCACAATTCAACGGAATCGCATACTTCAGTATAATAAAATGAAAGGAGCTTTATCAATGGTTTTAAATATTTTAACCTTTGGTTTGCTCTTTTATACGTTAATTCCGATTCCACTTTAAGCGCTATTTCGCAAGTATACAGATCTATGCATAGATCGGTTTTACAAGTCTCCCACTTCTTCTGGAAACAGAGTTTGAAACAATTTTGGTACTGCATTTCGTAGGCATTATACCCCATATTTTTATAACCTCAAAGTTTATACCTGATTGATATAATTGGTGTTATTATTTTATCCATCCTTTCCAAGTAAAGGAGTGTGATTCAGCAGGATGTCTTCATTTATAAACGAGTCAAGGAGTCTGTGAAGTGCCTTAATGAGTTTCATAAGCATGTTACAAATATAGACACCATATTATATCTGAAAATATAAATCCTGATCCTCCAGCTTGGATGCAGACAGTGTACCGCAGAAAGGACAACATTACATAAGTGATAACCACCACCGTTTAGTTAAAAGTATCCATCCATGGTGGTAACTATACCTTTTTTCTAGTAAACATGCCACCGACTTTTAAATATATACTTATAATTAATTATTAACGAATGTGGAACATCATATACTTTGCAAATTTCGCGAATAAAAATTCCTACCAGATGCAGTGTTTTCAGTATTTGTGATATCAGCTGATCATAAATACCAAAGTATTAGAAAAACTCCAGATTCTTAAAGAATATTTGGGGGATATAAATGATTTAATGTTTAAATTAATAAATTGTTTCAAAAAATATAAGTACCCTTTTAATTATTTTTAAAAATATGGGTTTAGTCCAGTACAACATTAAATAATTTATTCTAGTTCCTTTTATTATATTATATCTTATATTCATCAATATAGCTTTTGTTGTAGTACCTAGATATATCTAGAAGTTTTCTAGAACAAATAGAACGCATATCTATATCTTTGTAATAAATTATTTACGAACTCGTAAGACATACCTACCAGTTATTTAGAGATATTATTGAATACATAGGAAATCCAAGATTATATACAGATATTTTTCTTTAAACTATTTCTAGTTTATATAACTGGGATACTGTCCGGGATAAATCGAATACTGGATATTGACTATTACTAATTTGAATAACTAGTACCTAGTTTTTTATTTGTTAATAAAACACAACATTTTCAGAAAACAACTGATGTTCATCCTCTACCACTCCTTAATGCAAATTTCTTACATCATTTCAAATAAACGATATTAAAATTTCTAGCTATGTAATTATTATTTTTAAGAAAAAATGTGTAAATATTGCGTCTTTGAAATAAAAAATTGTGATGTAACATGGCCTTCCTATAATACCTAATGATAATTTCAATATTTACTTGCACATTAATAGTCCGATGTTAACTTGTATGTCAAATACCGAGAGTAGGTTTAATTTTTAGTGCACAAGTAGGTTTCTATTTGCACTGAATCACCAGAATTCAGTATAGCAAATAAAAAGTAATGTTCGGTACCAATGTACGTGGATGCAGAGAAATTTGTCACGTGAGTAGGTAGTTCTAAAGCGTATATAAATGTAATTTACAGAAAAACTAAAACGTAGATAAAAGTTTATATTACAGTAAAAAAAACAGAGAATTAACTTAAAAAAACTATTTAATATGACATGAAAACAATTTCAAATACTTCTGTGACGTAGCCATTGTATTTTCAATAAAATTTTAATTCAATAGGTCATAGATAGTACCTATAGACTGTCATCCAGTTTAAGATTAACTTACCCAAGACCTTAAGTAGTTTCACATCGTGAAAACAGAAAATTTGCATTTGCAGGGACACGTCCACTCCTTTATTATAAAAGATACATTCATCAAATTTTCAGGACAGGGATTAGCAGTCTGCAAGAACTTCAAAATTAGTCTCTAAAAATTTAGATCTAGGTACTAGATTTTGCGCTAACATATTCAACTTTTGTTTTTATTATGAGCGCCATATTGAATTTTCGCATTTTTGAAAACTCCGAAAAAGTCTACCATATACCACTACCATTTCTACCATATATAATATATATTTTCACATCTGAATTTCAGGTTTCTCTTCTGTACTATCATTGAAGTCTTTTCCTAACATGCTCAGAATTAGCGATTTAAATGACTGACGAGAACGCTGATGAGTAACGCATGGAACAAATCGTGTAACACTTTAATAAAATAATGTAACACTTTAATAATTCTTAGGATCGTAGTGGAAATGAAATAGATCTGGCTGAAGTTTGGTCTTGGTGGTGAAAGGCACCGTAACGTCGTCTACTGGCCGTTATACTATTTTCCGTCATAGGTATCATTCCTCGGTTTATCTACTGATGAGAGTTATTAAGTTCGAAGCCACTTCATATCTGGTGGTTGCGCTGAAAAATTATGTAGCTACCTTCTAAGATATGACGGTGTATACTTAATTCTCTATAATAGTAACAATAATAACAAAAACATGTCTTTATTTCCAATAATATAGCAAAAATATGCAACATTATATATTGTAGAGTTTTGGTATATAATACGAAAACTACTGCAGAACAAAGCAGTGACGTGACGACGAATTTTCAGCAAGGGCGAGTCCACACTCAATAGTTGTAGACATATGTATCCTTCTCAGCTTATTACATAAATATGAAGAAGCTTGAGTCTTGAATATCTTATGGATAATACATAATTGTAAGTAAGTGGTGTAATTTTTATATCAAGTTTTAGATTGTGAGCATTGAAAATATTTTTGTTTCCCACTAGTAGGTAGTTAGTTTCCCTCTTTCGAACTTTCTTATACCATACGCATATCTAAAGCAAGAGTTTTGAATCCTGTATAAGCGATCTCAATCTCAATTTCGGCTATTTTGGCAATAGCTGGTCCATAGACGCTGCCTCCGTATGAAATTTTAGATCTTTGATTAATCAGTCATTAAAAATATTATCGAACAAAAGTCAATATATTTTATGTATCATTACTATAACAGGTGTGAAATGATTTCAAACAGTAGGTACTCTTACAACAAAGGAGCACAGTACCTATTTATTATAAATATAAATATAAATTTTTGTGCCCTAAACTCACATAATAGTAGTGGTGAGAAACACATCGTAGTTCCCTCTTTGGGTAATAATAATTATTATATCAATAATTCCATAAAAGTTCCTATTATTTATAAAAGGAAATGATTGCCATGCCATTTAATTCGATATATCTGTGCATTTTATCTCCCCAAAATTATTAAAATAATAGTAATAATATAGAAAAGGTCGTTTCTGTTAAATGTTACAGTTTTATTATGTTACAATTTTTGAAATTATAAAATTCTTGTATTTCAAGGTGGAACAGTCAACTTAAAACCTTGAATATATTCCTATTTATTGTGATACAAAACAGCTTATTGTTTTAATATAGGTACCTACGAACTGAGACAAATTTAATTTCAGACAACAATTTTGATAAGCGAACAAGGCCGATGGCAGTTGTTTTAATTAATAGCAATTAACAAATGGCATATGGCTGTCCAATTAGCATACATATATTTTATAGTTTCCAAACATATTTCGTATCAGGTTTCATTAATAATAATAATAATAAAATAATAATAATAATAATAATAATAATAATAATAATAATAATAATAATAATAATAATAATAAAGTTTATTTACGGGAAAAAAAGTATAAAACATATACAATAAATATTAGCAAATAAACTTTATACATCATATAAGTGCGCAAGCACTGCCCATGATGAAAAAAATTATATTACATTAGAACATGTGTTTTATATACCAGCAAACCTCTTATACCTCTTATAGCTATGCATACATTTATTTACTACAGCGATTTAAAATAAAACAAAATAAAAGTGCCATTCATGCAAAATATGTAGAGAGTCAAGTGCTATAAGTGAGCATGTATACTATTAAATAGATTTAGAAACCGAAATAAGTTTTGACTTATTTATATTGTTTAAAACAATGCATTATAGAACGGTTTAGGGTTAATGACAATATTAATGTCTTTTCGTGGTATGTTTAGAATGTATTATTTAGCTTTATTTTTAAGTTTACTAAATGTAGTAATTTGTTTAATGGTAGGAGGTAGCGCGTTATAGGCTTTTATACTGAGGTCGTTTAAAAGATCTTTGTCCACAAGTGGTTTCAATTTAGGAACTCTTAAACTATTTATGTTTTCTCTAGTCTTAATTACTGGAATTGATGGTACCCCTAACTTCCATTGATATAATACACATTGATAATAAAATAATGTCCTAATATCCATGACATTAGCTTCCCTAAACAGAGCATCAGGGGGTAAGTGAGTTCTTTATCAAAGACAATCTTTAATAACCTTTTTTGAACTATCTCCAGCTGCTTCAAGTGACAGTCCAAAACACCCCCCCCCCCCCCAACCCAATATTCCATAGGTTAAATGGGATAAATTTTCAATTGCTTAAAATTTAAGAAATCACGCAGACATTTAAATCTATATATTAGCTTCCTTAATTTTTTAGATACACAACCAACATGTATATCCCATTTAAGCCTAGTATCAATCATTATTCCTAAATATTTTATTTCTGATACCGGTGCTATATAGAATGAGTTATCTACAGTGAGTTATCATTGATGTTAGTAGTATGTTAAATGTGGTGAGTGGTGGAAAAGAAATACGCCGTAGTGCCTTCTTTGGGTAATCGAGTCTAATATGTAATATATTTATATATTATATATTATAAATTATATATTATATATTATATATAATATGCTTGAAGTGATGCAACGCCAGTCGGGGCATATTGCCTCTGGGGTAGTTGTTTTCGTCATCTCCTTCAAATAATATGTTAACATATTAAGAAAATCTAAACTGATTTAATTATTAAACTAAATATTAATATTATATCTTTCTTTATACAGGGATTATCTCAAAAAGTTAACTAAGAGATAAATTATTAATGAAATTATCAAATTTTATGGTTCAACAAAGTTTTTAATTTTCCCCGTTACCTATAACCTCTTCATATAACCTCAACTTATTGTCTTTAATAAATTTTTCTTTTAAATAGTGTTATAAAAATAACAATTATGCTCACATTTCTTTTGTATTCAATTTTAATGAATAATAGTACTTTGTGTACCTAGGCGGGAAAGTGAATGTTTTCCGGGCTGACAGAAGAAATGGGCAGGTGAGGCGAAGCCGAGCCTGGCCACTTCTGGAAGACCGGAAAACCACTTTCCCGCCGTGGTGCACACAACATTTTTTATCCTACACAAGAAAAAAATCATAAACTTCAAAAGTTTTTTATAACAATAAATAATTTACAAAAAAATTAGTTCTTTGAAATATTGATATTAAATACAGGATTATGAATAGTGCAATCAGCAAAGGCAATACCTTATTCACATAAACTCAATAACCGGGCTTGTTCTAAAACTGTTGTTGAAATTAAATCAAGATGTTCTTGATGATATGTCACTTCTGGAGGTTCTCTGGCAAGTGAAGTTTCCATACAGTTTCTTCCATGGTTTCATCACTTTCAAAAACTTGAAATGTCTCCGGGATACTTGTCTCATCCATTGTTTAATAATTAATGGTAACAATAATGATGTGTTCACTTAAAATTACATTATAATGCGAAATTAAATGACGCTACCATGACAGATAAAGGAGGCGCCACCTATTGACAGAAAAGTTAAAAAAATTTCGCGCCTAGCCGTGAAAATGCCTACTTTCGCGCCGCTAAAGGCTCACCAAAATATGATTTTCTGACAGTGTAGGATAAAAAAATTTTTACTAACAAAACTGAAAGTGTAGTAGTTGCTTTCGACATATTTTATAAATAATACAGTTATTATAAAATACACAAATAAATATTAATAGGTGTCTCTAAATTTTCAATATAAAATATTTTCCTTAGGTTTACTTGTTTAAATATTTTATAGTATCTTTCTCCTTCTACTGTTTTCTTTTTCACTACTCGTAGGTCGCTTCTTTTCAAATTTAGAAAATTTTCAAAATGCGAAAATCCAATAATGGTGCTCATAAGAAGAAGAAAAGGTGCGTATGGTAGCGCAAAATATGGTAGACCTAAATTTTAAAGAAAGTCCTTGGTGACTGTTATCCCTAAATAAAAATTTAATGAACGTATCTGTTTCAATAAGTGAGCTATGGATATATCCAGCAATTGCACATTCCACATTTGATTTTCACCCTGTATGTACTTACTTAAGGGAAGGAATTCTTGGAAACATAACCTTGGACTCTTCGTGATCCTAAAATTGCCCAAGTTTGTCCAAATTTAACGAACTCTGTATCTCTAATGGTTTCTGAGATTCCCATACAGTTAATATTAAATTGGACACACTGTACAAAAGGAATGGGTGCACTAAATTCACCCTCAAGGGGATGAAAACTTTTAGTTAATATGTATTTTGATGTACCATTCTACATGCCCTTATGGAAAAAATGCTGTCCATTTAAGAATATACATATTAGACACATATACTTTTACTATTTAATATCGCTATTATTATTATTTAATGTGTATTTAGTATCATAAATTTCAGTCAGAAATAATCTTGTAATTAACGAAAAAGCTATCTCATGTAGCAGATGTTGATATACAAAAACCTGTTTGTAAAGATTTCTCTAATAGCCAGGAAGCCATTCTTCTATCTATGGAATGTACTTTTATTGACAGGACCTGTTACCGTATCACCTCTTTACTCAATCTGCAATAGAAAGTAATTTTAGAATACTCAACTGACGGCCGTCAGAAAAACTACAGTAGTATCTTCAGTTCATGGGCAGCTAATCATATCTGGAATACTTAAGAATACATTTTTTTAAGTAATTTTGTCTGGTTGTTGCATAGCTACGCTGTGAAGTGAACAAGAAATAGGTAGACATGTTCAATCTACTGCGTTGTAATATCAGCTTTTACTTAAGAATGCGGTTTTGCTGTAAGCATTCGTTCGTATGCGCTACTTTGGAAGGTAAAAATTACATGAACAATTATTGTTCCCTGAACTGAAAAAAGCAACTACAAAGGTAGTTATACTGTTTGCATGATATGCTAAATTTCATTCGAAAATGTTTTTAGGATTAGTGTCTGCCTCGGATCTGATAAATAAAAATATGGTAGAATTTAAAAAGCTCATTCTGAAAATACATAGACAGACCAAAGTCTATAGAAGAAAGTAATAAATTTATACATAGGGTTTTTCCATTTATTCCTCATCTGAAAATTTTAGAATTACTTATACAACATATGTTACATATATTATACCTTGTTTACACCGATAAATCGGGGTCATATCAAACTAATGTTTTCTTTTAAATGGAATTATATATTTTTTATTTCATATTTGAACTCGGACCATATTTCCGAATTTGCCAATATAGGGTTTACTAGTATTATACAGAGTGGTTCAGAAGATATGAGAATTTTTGTATCTTCATCTCAATAAATTGAGTATCCTGTATCTCTTTTAGGAAAATAAATAGTAGATAATTTTTAGCTCTATTAATTCTGCTATTAGATCTAGCTTTACTTTCTATAGAATTTCCTTCAAACTAGCTTTACTTGTATACAGGGCGAAATGAAACTCGCAACCGCAGTTTTCACAATTTTTCTAAAGGAAACACCTTATATATTTTATACCATTATCATTAAGGTCGCTCACGACTCTTTCTATTCTTTGAAGCATTCCCTATACCTAATTGCAACGGTTTTTGAGATATCTGATGTAATAATTAGTTGATTAATTTGGTATTGTATTCTTCTGCGCCAAGGTGCAGAAGAATACAATACAAAATTACAATACAAATACAAGGTATTTGGTGCACCTTGGTGCAAGGTGCACCAAGTGGTGTGGTAATAATGGGTCAGTATTGTTTGTTTAATATTAATATTAATGACAAGGGTTCCAATTTAATTTCAACTGAACAAAAGTACGAGCCAACAATATGTTTTAAAATTGTTCAGAATTGACTTCAATGAAACAAACTCATGTTGAATGAAATTAAAACAAAATATATACTATTATATATACAATATACAGGTTCTACCTCTAGCAGAGGTGTACTATTTATTATAAATATATCAAATAATAGAGGTTCAACCTTATATACGAATGAAACTATCTCTGATTCCCGCCACAAAATTTTTGGGAATTTTTATGGAATCAACACTGAATTAGGTAGATGAAATAGACGATTTAACAAAAAACTCAACAGCCGCTGTTAAAATATTATATGAGTAACAAAGCCATATGTGTCACAATCAATTTTGAAAATAATTGTTATGCAACTTTCTTGAAAAGGATGAGATTTGGATTTATTTTGGGAAAGCTAAACAAACCGACTGCTTGTTATTCAAAAACAAATTATACGTTTGATTATTATAGAGGATTTGGAAGTTTGACAACTATGTAGGCTTATATATGATTAAAAAAAGAAGTATTACATAAAAACAGTTTTTTGACAGACTTTATTGAGCAGTTCAGTATTTAATTACTAATTACTGTTTTATGTAAAAAATCATTTATAAGATAATCAGATAATCAACTTATAAGTTTATTAAAACTTGTAAAGCTTATAAAATACATGTAGACTTTAATATTGATGAAAGGAAAATTATAACAACCATATGGTTTATAAATAATTGATCATCATTAAAATGCATACAAACTAACAGTCCATTTAGAAAAAGTAACTGGTTTATCTTATGTCACAGCAATATGTCGATAATAAGTGCATACCACACCTGACGTTATGTAAGCAAATATATAGGTATGGGTATGGGTATGTTAGATTAATACGTAAATAATTATTATCTAAAAGAATGTCATTGCCACTCCAAATAATGGTAGTGCGGAGATGATTTGTATGTTTTGATAAAAAATATTTTTTTTTAAAAAAAAATAACAAGAAATTATGTCTTGAAAGGGGTGAACTTTGGTGTGAAGATAGAGACGTAATTTATAGTCACTTCGAAATTCCTCGACTTTTCAAAATGAAAGAGAAAATCTAAAATTCATATCTATTCCATACGATCGTTTCACCCGTGGTTTTGGTAAGATTTTTAAAGATATAGGGATGTCAGTTTTTTATTCATCGGGAAATAATTTTCAAAAACTTTTAGCAATCCAAAAGACAAAATAGAAACTAATGAAAACTCGGGGATTTACTAAATTAGCTGTAAAGACTGCAGTCAAAAGTATGTTGGACAAACTAGAAGGTCAATTCAAACTAGATTCAAGGAACATTTTGCTCATCTCAAATATGGTAGAACAGATAAGTCTAGTGTCGCTCAACATGCGTTTGAGGACAACCATAAAATAGGTGGTAGCAATTTAAGACTAATTATGAATATAACAGATTCCAGACAGCTGGATGCTTTTGAGAGTTTGGAACTAATGCTAAATATAAAAATGGTGTGAATGGTGACAAAGGGCCAATCCCATACAGCTCGCTTTATTGGTTAGTAAATCACGGATCACTGATCCGTCGCGGCGGTTCACTGATCAGTTGCAACGGTTCACTGAACCGTAGAAATAGTTTAAGTATAAATAGGTCACAATGTTAGTATAGGTTTAGATGTAATTATCACCAGATGATGCCCACTTGATTGGCGAAACGCGCGTCGAGTACAGTATAATGTTTTTGGTGTCATGTGGAAAATAAATTCTGTAAATATCAATATTGTATTACTAAAAAAGAAGTAAATGTTGCAAACTGTTTCTGCGGTAACGTACAATAGATATGAAAATGAAATTTGCCTCAGTACAAATTATTTTAGATGTTATGCAGTAAACTTATATATTTTTTAATGAAATATACCAATTTTTTACTATAGACTGAAACTCCAGGACCTCCACTGACCTTCAGGACTATTTTTATCAATATATTTTTTTCTCTTTCTCACTTTCGTTTTAGCTGTTTCTGTATACCTCATACATATGTCTGAGGTATTCAATCCTTCCTCCCGTAACAACCAACCACAGAGTAGATACTTAAAGTTGCGAGACAAGGGCCGTATGTCTAGTTTTAAGTGCATTTACGATATTAGATTAAATTTTTATAGAAACTATGCATTCTTGTACACACATATTCTTCAAAATCTTACAGGTAATAGATAAATACGTACATTCTGTGGTGTCAAAACGCACTTCCATCATAAAACCAACACAGGTTGACAGATTTAGCTACTTTTTTCACCACGTAGTGAAATCAGTAGGTGAAACGTCTAGGTCTTGTTTGGTGGTCGGGATATGAAACTGTATCTGTAACTTTAGCATTAATTCTGCCCTGTCTCCTCTATAGAATCAACTGATCACTACCGGGAAGTAATAAACTACACATGATTATTTTATTATAACTTATCGATTTCTCAAATAATAGAAAATGTAGTTTTCCGGTTTTATACTATTTCCTTAATTAGCGATTGCTAGAATAAATAGTAAATAAAATACGTCGAGATTCCTACAAATGCATTATGTCTATCCATATAGGTATAAATATATAAAAGACTGTATACGACTCTGATTAATTCGACAATCTCTGATTTAATTTGTTTCACCGATGTATTTTCCTCCAGCGACATGTACCTAACATAATTAGTTTGTAATTGTTTTTTTTTATATTAGTCTTCTGACGTTACTGTCATATATTTATACATGGTTACGTGATTCTTTTTTTATTCCTTTGATGAGTTTTGTAAATTGTTTATTTTTCCATCCTGTAATTGGCTTCTGCTGTTGGATGGAGTATCTAAATAAATAAATAAATAAATAAATAATATAGTAGTTATTTATATCTAACATGATATACTGGTAACTACCAATATATCAAATATAATACAGAGTGAGTCAGCTAACTCGTTCATTAAAAGTTTAAGGATTTCTCATTGGAATATATTTTTTGAATATTTGGATACGGGGGTTTTCGAGAAAGTTCTAGTTATCTGAAGTATTTTCGCTTTTGTGGCACTTCCGGTAATACCGGAAATTGCTATCAATTTTCTTATTTTCGTGGAATACCCTATATTTTATTATATATTTGATTTCTACGCTAAGATCTACGTTGCTTAATGTGGGATAGCCCATATGAGAAATTAATACCTTTTTAGATATTTGAATTTTTTGAAAAAATTTGATTTTGTACTACCTTATTGAAATGCTTGTCATCGACTGACAAGGAAAGTTACGGTAACAAGTTTTGGGCTATGGTTAGGCGGACCATCAGGCTTTCAGATTATGTGTAATTCCATATTTTATTACTTACAGGGTGTTCAAAAAAATAATTTGTTTCTGACTAATTTCAGCTACCCAAAAGCAATATTTTTTAAATGGAACACCCTGTGTTTTACTTCTATATGTGATGAAGAATAAGGTGATCTTCAATATGTATTAGGATTCCCTATACTCTTACCATTTCCTTGCTAATCGTTTCCTAAAACTAAGAATTTAATTCAGCAAAATAAATATTTTTCCCCTTGGCTATTACATTAATTTGCTAACATTAGATATTTAATATTATCATTGAAATAAATGCTATATTAGCATCTATTAAATCTTTGACCCCTCAAATACATATAAAGAATTATAAACGATAAGACATTTTATTTGTCTCAATTAAATCCTTTTCTCAGTGTGCCATTAGACTGCGCACTAGAACGCACTCTAGTGCGATAGACAGTGTACCTATTTAATAGTAAATGTACAGCATATGTTATTTATATACATAGGTGATGACATGTAATTTAGGACACCATTATGAATCTTTGAAGGTCTAACATAGATATTCCTTTGATAAGTTTGATGATCTTCCCAGCACTATTTCACATAACCAACTCTTTGCTACCTAGTGTATTTAGAGATAACAGTTTTTGTTATCTTAATCCAATGTTTACTTTCGGTAAACGTGAATTTATTTGTAGGTACAATTTTTTTTTTAAATAAAAACGTATGCAATAAAAGACTATGGTGTATTACTCGTAAAAGCTATGGCAAAGCTATCTCAATACATAAATTATATGACTTTCGTTTTGTTTCGCGTTCGTAAAAAGAACTATTATATAAGTCAATGATTTCTAAGATTCTTTTCATTTACTAACTGGACACAAAGTGGCTGATTAACTTTGGTAACTATATTTAATGATAATGTATAAAAATGTTTAATTATCAATACATACTGTGTACCTTATACATTGCCAAGCAAACGGAAATCAAATTAAATAATCCACATAAATGCCACAGAACAGCTCCATAGACAAATATTACTTTACATATTTATTTTTAAAAAATGTTTCAATTAGAAAAAATACTTTTGGTGTTAAGTTTTAGAGAGCAAGTCTATATGAATATTGATTTTTTGCAATAAATTGTTCTTGATTTATAATTTTAATTAAGGAAATTTTAATTGAGAGGAACAATTTAACTGGCACATCGATCATATCTGTTTATGATTAATAAATAATGTATACCCATGATGGAAATTTAACTTGTAAATAAATCTATATACCATTTTAGGAAACTTATATCGGTGAGTAAATAGTGCAGCTCGTAAAGTGTCACATGAAATAATAGAATTTTTTCTGGATAAAGAGCCAGTATCGTATATTTGTCGTTTCCTGGTCTTCCCTTCAAATATTATCTATTATGATTCAATGTTAATCTTAACAACATGCTAACACTTAACTTTAATATTAACAAAATAATCTTTATTTTGTAAATATATTGTGTAAATTCTATGTGTATGTATGCACACTAACAAATAAATAAATGGAAATGAGAAATTCTCTTTACTAATCCAGTTAAAATTTATATTTATATTTTATATTTATTACTGTAAATACAAAATATTTTCTAAGAATACAATTTTCAGTTATAATTACGTTTTAAAATAGTTAAAAAAATATTAAAAGGCACTCCTTCAATTACTTCGGTATTTAAATAGAACGCCATTAAAAGAAATATCCTTCACGTTCAGTTTTATCTAATTATATTCTGAGCATACGATAATAAGGAAAAGTAATAATTTTCCCATGTCGAATGAATGATGTAATTGCCCGTAAAGAAGAAAAATGCCATATACCTTCACGTTTCTGCATTTGTGGTATCCAAGACCTGTTGCAATTTTACAGAGTAATTAAGCTAGCCTTAACCCTTTTAAAACTAGAACTCACTACATAACTACACACTACTGCATATAGAACTCACTAACTACCAGACGAGCCGGTTGACCAGGGTTTAATTTTCGATCAGTTAACCCGAAGGTTGTGGGGTCAAATCCCCATTTCACCAGACAATTTTTAATTAAATTGTTTCTCCGTAAATTAAGGTTGGTTTGCAGGGTTCGGTTGGCAACCATGCCGACGATGGCCTAGGATCAGAAGAATATCAGCTTGGTGTTAACGTGAAAGGTTAAAATCAGTTGATGATCCCCCTAGCTAATGAAGCTCATTCTAGCACTGAATGGTGGCTAGTGCTTACCAACCTGAGTCAATCATGAGGAGCAAATCCGGGACGCAAAATAATAATACGTTGCCCCCTCTCCCACACAAGTCTTAGACTTTCAGGATAATTCTTGTGATTGGAATGAGGGGTAGATATATTATATTGTTATTAAATTATATAATTAAAAAATACACTATATTATGCACAACAGAATGCACAAGGTGGCCCGTTTAATATGGGCCTATACCTTGTCTCAGAAGCTATATACAAGTCCCATGGAAAAAAATTATATGAAATTGTTTTTTCCAAAGTTATCTTCAATTTTTTAATATATTCAAATTATAACCTGTTTATATACAGGGCGATGAACTAAAGTTCCTTTTTTTAAATAGCACACCCATAGCATATTATTATTACATTTTCAGAAAGCTCTTAAGAGCTTTCTATTCTAAAGACAAGCTCAATCATATATGACATGATGGGTCTGACGCCCACCGTTTCGGAGTTATTGAGAATTATCTTCAGGAAATAGCCAATATTAAAATCGTGCTAGAAAAATTAATAATTAAGTTTTTGAGCATCAACTTGCGCCAAGAGAATTCTAATTTTAATCAGTTCGAATATTTAGTAAATTATTAGATATTTTATATCTGTTAATTTCCAAACTTTCTAACGTAAGTTTTCTTCCTTTGGATGCTGTGTGGAGCACATCACAGAATTCAGTTACCTGTTCTTAATTTGCATCTTGACACCTTGAGCACTCTTCTCTTATTGTAAGTAGTCTAGTATCTGATGAAGCTAAAGTTTAGCGAAACAATTGTTATGTTTATTATTTAAAGTTTTTGTGAAAATTTAGACATTTATGTTTTATTGAACATACAGTATCTTAATTGGTTTTAACATTCACTAATGCCTTATATTTAGAGAACTAGATTCGCTTTCGTTTTTTTTTTTGCCTTATTAATTGACATCTCCTTTTACTTTTTACGTATCTTGTCATCATATTGATTTGTATGGGTGTAAATGTAGTAATATTTTTGATACATTTCTCTTTAGCCGGTAACTATATTAAATCCATTTCGTATCAATAACCATCAGGTGAAAGTTTTAAATCTAGAGACTGATCGTAGGTTTTTTGTGGCCAAAGGAAGCGATCTATTATAGTGAGATCGAAGGTCGGAATTTTAATAACTAGTGCTGCTAGATGGAGGAATATCTGATCATAATTTGTTGCTGTTCTTTAAGAACTACTGACGACTTTAGATAGTAGAAAACATGTGATGTATAGAAAAAAAGATTAATGGATTATTTTAAATACTTAAATAATAATTTTAAATATTTAATATCAATTTTTAGATTACTTCTAACTGACCACGAATTAACAATAAACGAATATGTTGTATATTCCCTTGGTTTTTGTTGTTTTTGTTTTTGGCCACACTTTATATAAAAAAGATTATGAATTAAGCCTCTGTGATAAAAAAGAGTTTGGGGTGGATTTTCTGAAACCTTGGTTTGCAGAATCAAAAATCTGTGTAAGCAATTTATTTTTCATTAACAAAACTAGATTTCTAATACACGGGTTATTTTCTAAATCCTTTATATTCTCAGAAGTGTGGAAAAATAATAAAATGAAGGATTATCTACATACTCTGTGTGTTTTGCCTGACTTAACAGAAAATGCAAAATTCAAAATACCTATTAGAATATAAACCACTACGCCAAAGGGAAAAGTTAAAAGTTTTTTTTTTTATCTAACATTGTCTGACCAAAAAAGAATTAAAAATATGTTTAAACAACAAATAAACAACTCAAACTATTATTTTTGGAGCAGTGGTATCTTCTAATAATATTTATATTTTTAAAAGTGTGGAAAAATACTCAATTTGAAGAATATTTATGCAATATCACGAATAAATAGTTAGGGATGTAGGTATTTCTATCTGAACATATTTTACATCGGAAATATCTCACTATGTTTTGTATTTAAGATTTCTAAAAGATTCACTAGCACCGTTGAGTGACCAAGTTTTTGGTTACTCAAGTATATCTAAGTTATTAAGTTTCACAGTATTTTGGTTACTCCAGTCAAGCTACGCAAGTATATGAGCATTTAGCAGTAACCATATCTGAAAATAAAACGAGAACTTAATACATTTGAGACATAACTAGTTTCAGTTTATATGTTTCTCCTTTTTTGTAAGTACTTTCAGTGAGAGCCTATTGTATCAATACGTTTCCCGCTCTTCTCTGTTTTCATTACATCTTAAACTTTCTAAAAAGTTCTAATATTACGTCTTTAGTTATTTTCTAATGTTCCTTTCCTTTACTTCACTTTATGTGAGTGTCAGAGCATGAAAAGATGCCCAATTAATATTCATTGTATCAAGATCTTTCTCGTTTCAGAAATATTACTAGTAGAGGTTTAATTCAGAATAAAGACTAGCGAATAAATACTGACTATTTGTATTAAAGACCCAAAAAAACTATTCAAACTTAGAAAACTGGAAGTGAAGGTGACACTAACCTTTTCATGAAACATAACCCACTGGAATATCATCTCAAACCAATGCTGAGAACGAAATTTAGGCTCTGAGAATAGAATATGTAGAATACATTAATATTCTGTACTTCTTTGTTCTGTATTTATTCTCTTCAGGTCAGTATATTCTTAAATATGTCCATGTTTTTTTACCAGAGTAATATATTGTTGTTTAAAATCAATCTTCGTGTCTTTGATAAATTCATTTATTCTCCATATTTCAGTGGATTCAATTAATGCTGTGCCTTGTTTACTCTGGGCAAATACCCCAACAGCCTATTAACGTATGATACAAACGTATGATACAACCTTAGTGAAAAGCTATGTTAAAACATTAAAACAGCATAACAAAAATGCCATTTTCTGTATGTGACCATCATGATTGTGTCCGTAAGGTTTGTATCTCCAAAAACATAATTCTTTGACGGTATATGCAATTTATTTGAAAAAGTGATATAATTATTCACACGTCTGTCAGTCCCTGAAATCCTCTATACCCAAAAATTAGAAACCCGGTAATTATTTACTGCATTTTAAACTTAAGAAATGGTCAAACCTGTCAAACTGCTCAATGTAACAAAGATAATAGAAACAAAAATAAAGAATTAATCAAGCTACAAAACAAAATCTCTAATGTTCTAAATATGGCGCATGCTTTGGTTGCATAATATATTTGATTGAAATTTAATAGCTAAATTCTTCGTTTTATACCGGTTATACATATCTCTTTAAACACATAAATAGTAAATATGCTGGATGTAAATTTACTTTCTGGAGATATAGGTTCCTCTAAACAGAACAATATAATTATCTCGCGTGTTTAAAAAATGATATGGATTAAAATTTTAACATATCACAGGAATGGTGTATATAACAAAAAAAACGAAAATATATAATTATGGGTAAAACATCTGGCATCTTAAAGGTTGACGTTGCCTTAAGTAAATAGTCAAAATAAGCCACAGGTGTTAAATGTTCAACTTTATTTTAGTGGTCGTTGCATTCACTCTGCATCTGTCGCTGTTTTATATTTTGTGTCAGTTTATTTCATGAAAGAATAATATTATAAGCATCTTTTTCTATTCCCTCGACTATGTGCATTTTATTTGTAACCTAAATTCAAGTTTTATAATTAACCGGCACATTTTCAGCACAAATGTCGTACTGTGGATTTAATTGAAAATAGTTATTAATATGCATCTGTAACACATTTGGTATTTACAATCTGCAGTAAGCAAGCAAATGGTTCGCTTACTACAAAGTCTTCATATTATAGAAAACCGTACTCATTCCAGTATTCCTGGCGTGTTTCTAATACTTTGAAATATCCGTTCCATACTCGTCTCGTCAATTCTTCTATTGTTTCAATTGCACTTTCAATTTGACTTTCAACTAGTCTTAAGGTGAGGTCAAATTTGACATTCACTTGACAAGTAAGGCACTTTCATTCAAAATAGTCAATTCTTTTGTAGTAAGTAATCCTAGCTTCAGGTTTACATCGTGTTTTTTAGAAATACATTCAAGGCCATCTTTCGTATTTACCTACAACATATGCTTACGTAAAAACTGCTTCAATATTCTTGTTGTTGTTGTATCTGTTACACCCTGTATAAATATTGAAACCAAATACTTGAGCAATCAAAAAATAATTCCGATAGTAATGTAATAATAAAGTAGGAATTTTTAGTCCTTTTATTTGTAGTTACCAAGCAAGCAGTACGCTTCTATCAGAACAAACATTCTAAGAATTTTTGCTTATCTTTCTTGCAAAGTAAAGCCATCTCTTATCCCGATTTATAGTAGAATACTACTATCTCTTAGAATTTCAAGCCGTTAGTTAGTTGGCGTTTCTCTTCGAATGCCCGGGGGCTTTTTCTCATTCTGACTCAGGCTAGAAATCCGTGAACGGAATCTTATAGAGAGTGAATGTAGTAGGTACGTAGGTGTTGAACTCCAGCAGATATTTTATTTTTGTATTTTTTTACAAAAGCGCAGTGCTCGCTTCGTGCTTCCCATGTTTCTTAGCCTTTCTATGCGCAAGGATATAGCACTCGTTATTACTTGTAATAAATATCTATATGCTATATAGTGTGATGATAATTATTTAATCTTACGCAGATATTAAGTATCTTCATATTATACAAGGTCTGTGCATGAGATATGGCCAAACTGAAAGTTTTTAAAAAGAAAATAAGGAAATTGTGTCTTTGGAGGAATGTCCGGAAATGCTTCCTAAAAGAGCTACGAGTCTTCAAAGATGATGGCTTAAATACTTGGGCTGATTAGCTGATAAGTAAATTTTACTACTATAACAAAACAAAAAAATGCTCATGTAACCATACTCATTCCACTATTCCTGACATGTTTCGAATAGTTTCAAAACTCTGTTCAATACTTCTGCTGACTCAATTGGTCTTTAAGATAAACCACTTAGGAAATATATGAAGGAACGAAGGTGAATAGGTGAATAACAATAAAGCAGATTGCAGATAGGGCTTCTAGCCATGATACTGGTCCTTCTCTTCTAATCAATCGTCCATGGTAATTTTTGTTAAGGTATTCCTTGCTATTAAGCTGAAATGAGCCGGAGCTCTACCATGATTGTTACCTAATCGCTAATGTGACATCAAAAAGCTGCTGTTAATTTTGTTTTCAGAAATGTCGATATGTTAGTCAATTAAGAATTAGTGGTAGAAAAAAGGACCTATTAAATTTTCACCAATAATACCAGATTAAAAACTACAAGAAAATGTATGTTCTTGCCGAGCTTGTGTAATTACATGTGGGTTTTTGTCTGCCCAATGATGATTATTGTACAAGTTCTTTAATGCATTTTTTGTATATAATGCTTCATCGGCAAAGATCGCCTTTAATTGAAGTTGGGAAAATACTGCATTGTTCAAGAAACCATTGACAAAACCATCGCCGTGTGATTGGATATGATATGGGTATATTACATTGTCCCCAAATACTCTTCAAACCTACAGTTTTATTAGAAACATGAAAATGTTTCCATGAAGCAATTAGTTGTATACTAGTTGCAGCATCGTTTCCAATTATTTCTATAATTTTTTCTTCTAACCAAAGAGTTTTAACTGTTCCTACAGCCTTCAGTCTGCTAGAGAAAATAAACTACACTATTCATTGTACTTGGTTTAATCAGCAAAGATAGTAATTTTTGTCAATAATTGTAACAATGTCAGTAATTTTAGCAAATACTATTTATAATTAACAACACAAATTAACAATTTGCAGTGAAAGAATAATCACTTTTTTCACAATTCACAATCACAATTTTTACGTTTTATGAAATAATGCAGATTCTGCACTAACCGTGCGGATCATCATGGTAATACATTTGACCGTTTTGCTGAACACTGTTGGTTTTATGAAAAAAATTGCAAAGATAAAAAGATTATAATTTAAACAGGTTATGAAAGGAATATTTTGAAATAATAGATTGCTCAACTGTTAAAAACTTATTGAAAAACAAAAGGAAATAGTAGTTGTTGATTTTACAGCCCCCGCTGATTAGAGATAATCGAGAAATATTCATTACAATTCTACACATTGCTAGTGAAAGTTTTCTAAAATTTATTTTCTTACCTCCCGTCAAATTTAAGAGAACGGCCCCTTAAGTCAACATTTTTTGGAGGCCGGTAGCTCTTTGACGAAGCATTTCCGGACATTCCCCCTGTTTACGGCACTGAGGACGAAGTAATTTTATAGTCAGATTAACCCCACTTATTATGGAAGATTTAGAAGAAGAAGCTTCTTTACACAGTTCCTTAGCAGGGTGGTTAATGTTTTTGTTTTTCTTATATAACTCTAACTTATTAACATGAATACAAAAAGTTGCCTCAACTGGTTTCGGAGTTATATAGAAAAACAAAAACAGTAGGTAGCAGCACCCTTTTTCTTTTTTTTTTTTGACTAGCTAAGGAGTTGTAGCCTCTTGGCCTAAGGAAGCTTTTATCGGATCATGTGAATAAGAAAAATAAAATCATATAACACACTGGTAAAATTTCCCTATATTTGGGACACAGGGACACCTTGCGTCTTCCTTATTTTTCTTCCTTTATATAGGAATATCCCTTGTAATCTTTAAAAATTATTAACAAAATATCTCCAATGCGCAAAAAGTCTGGAATCTATTATAAAAAAATACCTAAATTGAATCATGATGGCACAAACATGAAACGTTGGGATATAAAATAGATACAAACACGATGAACCTCATCAAAAGCTGCAATAAAAAATCCTGGTTTAATTTTTCTTGATATCTCTCACATTCATACGAAAATATTTACGAAAAAACTTTATGCAATTCATAGTTGGTTTCTTTTGGGATTACACCACCTGTAAAATAACAAAAAGCAGAAAACCAGAAGTATACAAATTAATTATTCAAAGTGTAGTAACAAGGCAAACTTCTAAAGTTTGCCCCAAAAAACCACTGTATTAACGTGTGATAAAATAATATTTGATATATTGACTAAATTTTATCAGTGGTTTTTCAGTTTTATACAAAATTTTATAATATTACATGTCATATTCTAAAATATGTCCAAATAAAATAGTTATAATAAAAAATTAAAAGAAATTAAACACTTAACTAGCTTTCGTCTAGACGTTTCGAGTTGATCCTCAACTCTTCTTCTGTAGACTATTTTTATGTTGAGAACTCTTTATATGAACGAGAAGTAGTTCTTGTCAGATTGACATTTTTAATTTAAATTAAAATTTAGTCCATAGTTGGTTTCCCAAAAGAAACCAACTATGAATCGTCAAAATACAACACAAATAAGTTACAGACATTAAACTTTATGCAATGCGCAATTTTTTATAATTTGAGCCACCCTGTATATATTACCAATTGCTGGTACCCCATTTCTTCTAAATTTAAAGACAGTGCATACAATGGTCTAACTTTTAGTCTAAGGATGCTTTTTTCGGTCCATATGTGATTGAAAAAGAAAATTATCTTAGCCATTATCTTTACCAGTTTGGCAAGTATGCCATACTGGTAAAATTCCTTCATATTTCCGGAAAAACCTCCGGGAAATTTGGAGAATGCCATGTCACTGATTTTCCAATAATTAGACTGTATACTTTAATTATTATAGTGGATTGTATGTCCACATTTCCTCTTCCTGTGCATGTGCGCGCGCGCTATTTTTTTACACTAAAAATTCCCATTAACTTCAAGGTACAATAATTTTATAATAAGAACCAGAAAAACTCAGACACCTATTTTAAAACATATCTATCTATATGTATGTATGTATATAATTATACATAAATTACAATTTAACGAATAAATTATTGCTGGTAATTAGTTACTTAATTATATAAAGATTGCAATGCTGACCTACGTATGGAAGTTTATATACAGGAAGTAGATATCAAGTAGGCCATGTTAATCTTAATATGCCAAAGGACTTATTTAAGGTCATGCAATTTGCAAGTGCAGTGCTAAAATAATTGCAGAACCACGGAGTCTTATTTTTCAGTTATAAATTAATTCACTGTTACAATTGGGTGTTAGTTAATCACAATCACAAATACTCTTATTGGACTTTCTTGTACATATGCCATTGTATTACGAGTACATATATCAAAATCTTGGAGTTTAAACATAACGGTCATTCGATTTCCTGTAAAACTAGCTATATATATAATTTAATAGCTTTTTTGTACTTTCTTTATATTCAATATACAGAGTGTTGGAAAATGCAATAATTGCACAATCTTAATTAGTTGTATATTGCTAAAAGCGATAAGGTATTTTTATATCTACTTAAAGGGACTGATCAATCCTGGAAGTATTTCAAGGATTGAATATTATATAGATTTAATTGACAACATAAAAAATTCTTGTCGCGTGCTTCTTTCCAATAAAATTTGTACAGATCAGTAATCATCCTACCTTACAACAATAAAGTGTGTTGACCAAAAATACGTTTTGTATTTGCTATAGAAATATATAATTGTATAGCAGATTTTTGTAATCATCTGATGATGAATCCCACCAATCTTAATTTCGTTGATAAAACATTTCAACATGGAGATCTTCTATATCATCAGTAGTATCTTCACACGTCGACACAATACTACATACTGCCAAAATTAATTCTTTCGAACTTACAGCAGCCATAATAAACGCGTTGCATAAAAACACCGATTTAAACCAATATGTACTTTTAAAACGCCTGTCGACACGTTCTGTAATTCTAGGCGGCAGAATTTCAGAACGTCGCGACACAGGCGATGCACCCAAGCGATATCGATGCATAAAACGGTACATTAGAACAAATGTGTTTAGAAAACGCCGCGATTTTTACCGCGGCGTTTTCTAAACACATTTGTACTAAATAACATGAAAAAAAGAAACAAAACTAAACTTGAAAAATGGTCTTTTCTTCCATATAAATCGTCGAGTTTCTATAATTTGAATCACTAATCAGTCTATTATACCATCACTGACGTAGTTTTCTACATAACACCAACACACTATAATGTACTCCGCGCGTGTTTCGCCAACCAAGTTGGCAGCATCTGGGGATGATTAAAACTGTTTTAACCATCTCCAGATGGTGCGAACTTGGTTGGCGAAACGCGTGTCGAGTACATTATAGTGTTTTGGTGTTATGTGGAAAACTACGTCAGCGATATCTTCACACCAAAGGTTCCAACCCCCTTCAAGATATATTATACCAATTTCGAGATCTTCATATCTTCTCTTTATCTTGGACAAAATGTATACAATCGTCTAACCTTTCACAGCGATAACGATTTGATAAATTCCATAATAATTTCAAATCGACTCGACGCAGAAATTATCTTTCTCATTAGAGCCGCTTAAGATATTAATACAATTTATAATACAAGACACTATACAGGTACTTTATGGTTTAGCAATACAATAATGAGTATTTTCATGCTAAGTGCACACGATAATAACGCATTCACCTCTCATTATGAAATTAAGGAAATAAACGTATGATTCATTATATGAAAAGATGAACATCTCTAACGAAATGGTCAAGGATTTTTACTAATCGCACTTTATCATTAAGGAAACATACATCCTGCAAAGGAAATTATTATTATTCGCTCTACGTAATTTCATTGTTAACAAAACTATCGGCTGCTTCACGTACGTCTGACTTTTAATTATAGGTACGTTCGATGTGGGCAGAACCCCTCGTTCTCGGAAAATAAGGGTGTACAGGTGCACGAGATGTAAAACGTAAAACACCTAGAAAAATATACGAGTATTTCCCAATCGGTTTGCTTTTATAACAGTATGTAATACTTTTGTTTTAAAGATATATCAGGCTGTCTATTTTCGTTTAAATAAATACCACAAAGTTTCTAATTAGCCTATTGGACGGTACGGGTGATCTTTGTTACTGAAAACTTTAAATATGTATAAATTATATATAAATATATAAAATGGGAAATATATAAAATTAATCGAAATTTGAAAGCAATGCAGACTTATATATAGGGAGTTATTCCCTTGTAAACTTGCTTAAATTTTACTAACTAGTGTTTTAGTTAATTGGTTTCTAAAAACGTACATACATTTAGAACACTGAAAAGTTATTGTATCCGCTATATACCGTTTACATACTTCTATCAATATGATCAAATTATGATTGAGAAATATTTATATTTTTAAAAATATAGAAATTGTTTTCACATTCTTAAAATGGAAATTGTTAGTTAATATTCGTTTTTTATTATGAGATTTCCATGTATTTTTATATAATATATTTTTAATATTACTTATTTGCTTATTTAACTATTTATATCTTTCTTTAAATAGGAATTAAGCCAAAAAGTTAACTAAGACAAATTATAATATAAAGAAAGATATACATTTCAAGTTTTGTTATTTATTTTTGAGAAAAGACAAAAAGTTATTTTTTTTTCTTTTCATAATACAATTAACGACTTATTTTTTTAATATGCATGGTATGCCCTGGGCAAAAGAATAAATGTTTTTTATTTATTTTGTGCCCTGGTATTCTGTTGACTTTTCTCTATATTTAATATAATTTTTTCTATAATACATGTATAATATAAGTGTAACCATAACAACGGATTAAAAAAGATAGTCATCTAGCCATGATTTCTCAGAACCGTAAGTTTAAAATTTGACGTTGCGCCAGATCGCTTTTTATACAAGCATATATGCCTAAAAAAATACAGTTTTAATGTTGACTCTTGAAGAAAAAATACTATATGTAACTCGGACTGACTATAAAGCTCTTTATGTGTTTCGTCCAGTTTACACAGCCTTGGGTAATGCCTGGGCTGTGTAAGCTTCTGGGCTCAACAAATAATCTTTACCTTCTACTCCTATTGTCATAATATACTATTTTTCAGGCGTTGTCTTGGATTTTCCTGAATAGAGATCATTTCATTTCAGTTTTAGTGATTTATCCTAAAAGTGATTTAGTAAAATGTTCTAGGTAATTAGGTAAATTTGCATAAACATGGTACACCAATAACGATAAATATGGTATGCTAAGACGATATGGTACGACAACAATTTTTAATTCGTTATTAAAAATAACGAATTATTAAAAATGGTGGTGTCCTGCTGGCCATAAATAAAAATCTTGAGTCTAGTTATTTCGATATCAATACCATATGTGACACTTTCTTGGACATAGATTATATAGATGTTGTTGCTGTTAAATTGAAAGTAAATGCAAATAGTTTATTTTTTAATTTTGTTGTTTATATTCCTCCAGGTATAGGGTCTGCTGAATATAATAGCTTATTTGATGCTTTTGAGTCCCTATATCCGATTTACGGCTCCAATGTACTTATAATGGGTGATTTCAATATTCCAGAATATTCTTCTAGCTCTCTACATCCCGATGTCACCTCGTTAAATAATTTCATGAGCTACCTTAATCTACAGCAGTTTAATTATATTCACAATGAAAATAACAGGATTCTTGACTTAGTATTGTGTAATGAAACTTGTACTGTCGTTTCTCCTCCTGAGATACTATTACCTGAAGATAGGCATCATCCTGCTTTCGTTGTGGAAGTCTATTGCAGTTGCGTAGACGTTAGTGCACCCTTTCCATTGAATGATTTTGCTGATGAGGAACCACTCTTAAATTTCAAAGAAGCCAATTTTAATTGCTTATATTTAGAATTGGCTTCGACTGACTGGTCGTGCTTGTCCACAACTTCGGAGATAAATAATTCTGTTGCGCTATTCTATAATATGCTAAACGATATTCTAAAAAAACATGTCCCTGTAAAAAAATCTGTAAAAATTAGCAGACAGTTCCCCAGATGGTTTTCCAAAGAGATTATTCAACTATGGAAGTTGAAAAATAAAGCATATAAGAAATTTAAATCATCAAAGTCTCCTCAGGACTATGATGCGTTCAGAGTTCTAAGATCAACACTTAAAATAAAAGTCAAGGATGGTTACGCTAACTTTGTGTCTGTAGCCGAAAACTCCGTAAAAACAAATCCAAATCATTTTTGGACATTTATAAATTCTAAAAAAAGCTCTACGGCCATTCCATCTGCTATGGTAAAAGATGATCAAGAGATAGTTGACCCACAGGAAATAGTTAATAATTTTGCAAATATTTTCTCTCACGCATTTGTACCCTCTGGCCATGGCGATAACAACTCTTACTACTTCCCAAATGTAAATGTGTTGCACTTAATGACTATTTCAGAGTCAGACGTTTTAATAGCAATTAAAAAATTGAAGAAGAACATGTGCATGGGTCCAGATTTAATACCGTCTTTCCTAGTCAGGGACTGTGCGATCATTTTTTGTAAACCTTTGGTCATTCTGTTTAATCTAATAATCACCTCGGGGACATTTCCTGACATTTGGAAATTATCTAGAATTACACCGGTTCACAAAAAAGATGCGCGAAATGATTTTGCTAATTACCGACCCATTGCTATTTTAAATAATTTTTGTAAAGTCTTTGAACGTGTTATGCATAGCTTTATTTCACATCACGTCTCTAATATAGTAATACCTGAACAACATGGTTTTATACAAGGTCGGTCCACAATTTCTAACCTTACTTCTAAAACCCAATTTATCTCTGAAGTTTTGGATGGGGGAGGTCAGGTGGATGTTATCTACACAGACTTCTCTAAAGCATTCGACAGGCTAGATCATGCTATTATTTTAAAAAAACTTAATGAGTTTGGATTATGTCCTATTTTACTTAAATTATGTGAATCTTACCTTACGGGTCGAACTCAATTTGTGCAATATCGCGGCTTCAAATCCAACATGTTCGTTCAAACATCTGGGGTACCTCTAGGTTCAGTTCTGGGTCCTCTCTTTTTTATAATATTTATTAACGACATTGCTAATGCTATGAACGTCTATTATCTGTTATACGCAGATGACCTCAAATTATTTTCCAAAATTACTTCTCTCTCTGACTGCCAGAATATCCAGAATAACCTTCTCGCACTTGATAGTTGGTGTAATGATAATGGACTTCCACTAAATGCAAGCAAATGTAATGTCATGTCGTTTCACAGGAAAAAGAATGCAGTTTTATTTGATTATACACTTAGTAATGACATTCTCAAGAGGCCAGCTCTGGTTAAAGATTTAGGTGTATACTTTGATCCGGAACTTAGTTTTTGTCGTCACATTGAATCCTGTGTAGCTGGGGCGTATAAGAGTCTTGGTTTTATAACGCGGAATTCTAAGGATTTTACTAATTTATCGACATTACAACTGTTGTTTAATACGTTTGTGAGATCAAGACTTGAATACGGGTCAGTTATATGGAGTCCTATTTATGCAATTCATGTTACTTTATTAGAACGCGTTCAGCGCAGATTTTTTAAAACTGCAGTATTTATGCTTGATGGGATTTATCCTACAAGGGGTACCCCGCAATGTTTATTTTATGATCGCTTCAATATGCAAAGTCTATTAGTGAGACGAAAAATTCATTCTGTGATTTTTATCTTTAAAGCTATTCACTATGTAATAAAATGTGAGTCAATTGTGTCACGTATTAAGTATAGAGTACCTAGACTAAACACCCGATATAGTAGTTTATTTGTATTACCACAGGCTCACACTAACATTTTGATTAAATCACCTATATATCAAATGATAAGTAATTATCATGATGTTGAGTTAACCGTGGACATTTTATCATGCTCTCTTAGGGACATTAAGAACTTGTTTATATGATCGGATATATACTTCTTCTACCTTTTACCTTTTACCTATTTGTTTTGTTTTGAATTTTTTGTAATTGTGTAACTTATCCTGTAAGTGGGTTTTTGACCCGTTGGATATTTTATTGAAATAAATAAATAAAATAAATAAATAAAATAAAAAATTAAATATTCCGTAAATACTATAGAAACCATCCTATGTTATAAAATAATACAAGAGAAAATACTGCTAACTCTTTAATCTCTTTATAATTGATCAAAAATAAATAGATAACAAAAGTTTATAGAAATCGAAAAGTCGTGGTTGAGTAGTCTAATGTGGATTTTCTTTAATTTCGAATTAAACGTATAAATCGTACTTTCTCTTAGGGCACTTTCCATATGATTATTAATATTCATTGTTAATTAACATGTGTTTATATCTGTAACGTTTGTTTATTTGTATCATTCTACATTTTTACATATTGCATGCATTTCTTATTTCGTTTCACTGGTTTTCACACATGTTCAAAAATTGGATCAATTTCGCTGTTTTCTCGGTAATGAGTTGTTTGAGTAGTGTTTTTCTTCATGCACGATTTGTGAATAAATATCTGCACGCAAATAGCACGTTCATTATATGCTTTGTTCATGCATATTGAAAACTACTCAAAATAACAGATTCTGGAAAAGATATTCAGTAAATTTTGTGATCAGCATAATCAAAACATCGTATTTATAATACGGTCAAACACTGGGTCAGTTATTTTAAATTACCCTTTTAAATGTCATTTTAGATATTAAAAATATGTACTTTTACTGAGCAGTTTGTATGTTTAGTATACAGGGTGGTTCAACTAGCCCATTCAGTAAAAGTTTAAGGACTTCCCGTTGGAATATTTTTTTGAAAATTTGGATACAGGAGTTTTCGAGAAATTGTTATTCATCTGAATCGTTTCCATTTTTCCGGCACTTCCGGTTATACAGGAATTGGCTATCAACTTTTTTTCTGAACAAATGTTTTCAAAATTTCTAAAAAACTATTAATTTCTCGAATAGGTTTTGGGACATTAAAAAACGTAGATTTTAGCGTAGAAATAAAAAATATAAAAAAATATAGGGTACTTACCTATTGCATTTAAAATAAGAAAGTTGGTAGCCATTTCTGGTATAACCGGATATGCCAGAAAAACGGAAATACTTCAGATGAATACAACTATCTCGAGGACCCATGAATCCAAATTTTCAAAAAAATATTCCAATGGGAAGTGCTTAAACTTTTAACGAACAAGTTAACTGAATCACCCTGTATAATATTAAATAAATTGTGTGTGTCTGTGTTTAATAATATTTATTGGTATTCTAAAATATTAAAGTAAATCATACAATACCAAAATATTGTTCACTTGTCAATCAAGGGTTTTGCAAAAAAATGGTATAACAACAATAGAAACGAAATATGTCATAGAAAAAAGGAAAGATAATAGGGCAAAAATGGGACCAAGAAAGAGGTGCAGGAAGAATAGCAAACAAAATCAGGAAAAACATTGAGTTCAACATATAATTTGCTCATAGAAAGAGGAATTGGAAATCATAATATAGAGTTACAGGGGGTTTAATATTGAAATTGATTATAGAAAGAACAAGATGAATGCCAAGGAAAAGTTGAGAAGGAAGAATAGAATAACTAAAATAGATAATACTAATAACAACAACCATATTACAACTCTGTATATTTTACTTTCCACCTTTTTTATGTAAAATATGTCTTATAATAATAATAATAATACTAAAAATTAGGTATGTAGACTGCAAATTCCTGATGTCAACTGCAGATCCTGCCATATGGCGCCGGAGGAAATTTGCTCTCCACTGGTCCTGCAAATGCAGTTTCAGCCTATATTCATAGACACAATTCAGGTGCACGAGTGCTTTACTACTTTTTATGGCACTTTTACGAGATAAACGAAACATCAGTGCAGCCATACTCCTCGGGGTATATCGACCCCGTTGTGTGGAAAAGTGCCGAATCTATTGAAACTACTCATTTCCCACCATCAGATCAATTCCAGCCAATAAATTTGATATTATAATCTTCCTCAACCACCAACACAAGGCAATGTTGACCAACATTATTACTCTCCCTGTGGTTGAGGGCGAACTCCAAATTTAATCCATCCGCGATAAAGGTTACCATGGAAGTGAGACTATGATGCTATTCCTCCATTCGGAAATGTTTTCTTTGACCATTTGAGGGCAGCGGGCTCTACGTATAGATTATCCACTGGAATGTCAAAAAACCCTTGAATTTGGGAGGCGTGGAAATCCATCGTTATAACGTGAAATATTGAGACCTTTTCATTGAACTCCGCAGAATTCATTCAGAACCTTATATTGAAGCTTGTGGTACTCATTCTTGGACCTCTGGATGGAATACTTGACACAGCAAAAAAGATTGCAGATAAATGCGGAAAAAGAAAATTTGATGAACTGGTCGAAGTCAATAGAATGAAAAAGTAGAAAGCCATCCCATAAATCACTATAGAAATCAACACAATTCCTCAATAAAATATGGTCAGCTTCTTTTTGTCATAATTCCCCCTCAATAACGGAAATTCTATCCAGAATTCCATCATGGATATTTATCAATAAACAATTTATTTGTAAAAACTCTACAAGGTATTCATTCAAATGATTTTCCTATTACGGAAACTCACATATATTGTGGATATCTTAAGTACTTGCATTCAGTACTTGAGAAACTGCATTGTGTCAGAAATTTCGAATAAATATTGTAACTCCCCCAAAAAATATATAGCTACCTTCATATTAGGTGGGAGAGCAACTATGTTGAATCCTCCCCACTTCTGTTTAATTATTTCTTTTTAATATTTTCTTTTTAATATTTTCTTGTAAGTTAAATAAAGACACTTTAGTATTATTATTATTATTATTATATTGACACTTCTTGGCCTAGGTAGAATATCCGGAAAGAAACCTAAAACTATGTTTAAATAAAATTTTAAATATGTTCAAATTCTTTAAATCGATTTATATCTAACATTAATTTAAGCTTCCTCGCAGCAGTAAGTCAAGTTCTTTAAACCGGAAGTGCATTAAAAATATTTGTCAAATTTTTATGCCCTTTTTAAATTAAAAACTATTCAGAATATGCTCGGTCTCACCCTACTTCCTCTATGAAGCCATCGAAGCGAGTCGAATGCAGTGTAGAAGAACAATTTCTGACCTAACATATCATATCCCAAGTTAATATCAGATGACAAGATATCAGAATAACACATATCAAAAGACGTGATTCACATACACCGTTATTGTTCTTCAGTATCTTATTATAATTTATATGTTGTGACACATATACAGGGGTGTTACGCAAGAAATCCATTATATCATGTAGATTATTTCATTGAATTGATTAAGTCAAGAGCAAAACAGATATTTAATATATATTGTATAAGAAAATTTAAATTTGCATGTAAATGTATAACATATAACCGCTGTCGGTCTGCATTCTTTATCTGTCAAGGACATTATAGGTGGTAATCAATGTAAGCTGCTTATATACATACTTTTATATGTGTTTATCATAAGCAAATGCTTTTACTTGACCTTCGGTTAGAAAATTGATGCTTGTAGAACAGATAGTTCAAAATACATTATAAATGATTTTCTATGCACAGTTACTGCGTGTCCCGTTTTTCCATATTATAATTCCTGAAGACGTAATCAACATTTTTTCAACATTCGGAATCCTACAGAGAAAAAATGACAATCTCTTCATATATCGATATTCTGTTTAATCTTACCTTATCATGTTTCTGTTCGTTTTATTGAATTAATTAGATTTTTTCAAGACACACTATGACTAATCTAATTGTCTTGAAAAAGTCGAAATACATCGATGAAACGTCGACCATTTGAAATAGTTTTTACTAATTTTTGTTTTATATCTCTGAATCCTATCAATAGATATTAAAGAACATAATCACAGTATTCCTAAAAATGTATTGTTCATTATGGACTAATTGACAAAATATAACAAGAAATTTAATCGTTAATATTGTTATTACTTCTAAACTAATTAGAATTTCTTTTGTTCTAGATGATGCCATCTAAAAATGCCACTCCTACTTCTAAGAGAGTCCTCCTCGACATCATTGTCCACACTGGTGGAAAAAGCCCAGAAGAAGTCTCCACCACTACCAGAATACGACCTACAGTTAAACAATGGTCATCTTGATCTAATCCTACTCACGAAGCCTGATAGGAAAATTACTTCGACCTCCACTGACGAAGGTTTTGAGTCGGATATAGACAGTTTATCGATAGTTTCTAGTGATAACGACAGTTTTACCATAGAAAAACATTCAGAGAATAGCTCAAAAACGACTGAAACTGATTCTGCAAACGGTTCCTCCAGTTCAGATTCTGATACTGAGGTGGCAGATTCGAAAAGCTCAGAAACGACTTCTGTTACTCGCTCAAGTTTGGAGAAATCTAAACAAGATTTGCAACCAGACGCGCTATTGAAGAAAGCTAATGAAAACTATACAAGTCTGTCATTGGAAAAAACAATAGAACGTTTCAATCTAGTCGACTGCATTTGCTACACGGATGTCAAATGTACTGATATTCTTATTTTCGTAATAAAGAGGGAGGCATTTGTGTACAAATTCGATAATATATCCAAGTTACAGACTTTTTATACAAACTTTACTACTCTGAAAGCCGTAGCTAATCAGAAAGCATATAATAAGAATTTCAGTTCCAAGTTCAATCTCCTACAAAGAACTGATCAGAATGGCGTAACACATATTGAAATAACCAGAGAAGCTGAACCCAGATTATCAAAAGACGAGGGTCCTAGTAGCATAATAAGTATTAACACACCTGAAGACATTTTTCAAAAGTTTACAAAAAATTTCGATAAAATCAAAGACGTAAACTCGAGGCAAAGAGCAGAAAGTAAATTTATCAATGACATTAAATATAATACAATAAATTCAAAATTAGGACTAAAAGCTAAAATCATCACTAAATCTAACTCAATTGAAAACATCTTGGATTTAGATCAGTATAAATCAAATCTAGTCAATTCAGGCAAAGGTACGAATTTGAAGAAAGTCTGGAATAGTGCTGAAGATCTTTTGGAACCACCTAAGAGACCAGAAAGAAGGAAAAAACTAAAAGGAAAAGCACCGCAGCCTCCCAAAATGGTTACAGAGAAACAGGATGTGCTTAGCGGTCAATATGTAAGGGTTAATGTTAATTTTGACCAATCTAAGGATCCTGACAAAGGCAGACTGATAATCAAGAGTTCATTAAACGAACCTCAACCGAAAAAATTGCAAAATTTTAATATTTTAAATACAAAGCCGAGTTTAGTCTCCTTCTTAAAACCAAAAGAAAAACAGGTCTTGAAATACGAACCGAAAAATATTGATTCTGGAACCCTGATAAGGAACAGATTTCCTGAGAATAACTGGACCAACTCAGTTCCTAGACTGTTAAAGAAACCTAGAAGCAAATCAGAAACCAGAAACTTTGTTCCGATGGCTTACAGATACATAGACACGACACAGGACTATCCTGTTACTTATAATGTCAACTCACAACGCAATTATGATAAACTTAATTATCCAACAAATAATCATTTTCCTCAAAATGTGCATACCAATTACGGTCAAAACTTGGCTATGTCCAATTACCTTAGAGGAGAGAACCATTCGCAAAACATAAACAACAGACTGTTCGGATTGAGCCCAAAACTGAGGGAGTTTACAAATTCAGAAGAACACAAGATTGATAACAGATGGGGAAGTGCAAACGAAATCAATGTATCTATGAATAAGGACACTAATCTAAAAAGCGTTATAAAAAACAATAGGGACGAAAGTAAGAAGAAGAACGAGAAAAAAGTAACATTCAGTGCGTATACTACAGTACAGGTTGTTTAAGTGCATTTATGTTTGCATCGTGCTCAAAATTTTTGATTGACAGTATGAAAATTTAGGTAATACTTTTTCATTAAGTAGAATCAAAAATTTGATGAGCAATACCTTTTCTTCAATTAACATGTAGGAAAACTATCTTTACCATCAGTGTCTATTTAATTTCATATTTTCTTGACAAAATATGAATTTTATTCTAAGTTAAATATACAGGGGTTATATAAGAAAATCAAACGTATTTTCTGATAAATTATATTTAAAGGAGACCAAAGAATTGCACATATTTGAAACAATTAGACTATTGCAATATATCAATGTAAGATTAGGTAATTAATATTGCGTACTGTATTTTGTTCATCCTGTATATTTACTGCGTTATTTCGTCTAACCTGTACTTTCTACGCTAAATTTTCGTTAACAGTTCTGCACAATATTTGATATACGTAAATTGTATCATAATATGTATGTATTCCTACCATTTTCTCTATGTAAAAATAAATCTGTATATTACGTATTATCTGTATATAATTGTATAAACTTTTTTAAATAAACTGCATATACATATATCAGAATTTTATTTTGTTTTATAACTATGCATATACTTACAACTTGTTTATAGTGGAAAGGGTATCTTCCTGAGCATTTTCAAAAAATTTGCACATACAGTGAGTTTCACCTCTGCGCTACACACCCTCGTACTTCCTCATTTATTTTTGAATTATGTTCAAACTTTTGTCCGGCAATAAACAAAGACAAAATATTATTTTGGATATTATTAATTATTACCAGTAATATGGGGCGTGTTTGTAAAAATGAATAATTGATTAGTTGAGCACTCAACAAAGACGAATGCTATTTTGAGTAATATTATTTATTCTAGTAATATAGGCAGCATATCTGTACAAATGAATAATGGCCTAACTTCTTGAAATGAACTACGGCTAGGTTTGTAATTCTGAAACTTTTTTCATAACATTTTTCGTACACTATATATTTTTTTCTAATTTTCACTTGTTCTACCCGTCCTCAGTGAATTGTGATAGTTAATCTTTAGCTGAATTTTTTTTTGCAAATAAAATATAAAATTTTATTGAGTAAGGCAAACATGATTATTTTGGTGAAACCAGTTCACGCTGTAGTAAAAAATTATAAAATTGAATAATAACCCGTTTAAAGCAGTATGACTCCAGTTATTGTAAATGTTTTATTTATATATGTATGCTATTAAAAACTGGATGACAAATCTGAGTCAAAAGAAATACGCAATTAAATTAAAAAGGTAAGTACTAAAATTAAATAATACGTGGGTAATCTAAACTATTAGCATAATTCCTCAGATACCCCAAGAATAATTCGTATAAAAGCTATTTTTATGATTTTAGTGTTTAAATACTTAAATTGGGTACCTGTAGAAACATAATAATGTGGTCATACCCAGCATTGTGCAGTAGGCATAAAAAATTAAGGGTACTTATGTGAAGATTAATTTTTAAGAGAAAAAAGTTGAAATCACTTCTGATTAGATAGGTGGAATTTTATAAAATAAAAAATATAGCCGGTGTGTTAATAGATTTGAGGTAATATCTATGTCTAGTTCTAGGCTACCAGAAATACAGCATCAGCATCAGTACGAACGTATAACTGATTGCATAAACCAAATATATAGTGAGATTTCAAAATAGAATATCACTCGTTATAGGATATAATTAGGACAGGAGGAGACTCCAGGAATCGGCCACACCTATCACTTTTGTGATCGTTACGCTCTTCATTTTTTACACTCTCCAGTTTTCATTATATCTTTTGACGAATCAAAAATTTTGTCAGTATATTACCACCATGAATATATCAACTTTCATCCCTAGTAAATGGTAAATTTTGTAATTTTTTTACATAATTTGGAATACTATTGGCATCAAGTCAGACATAATATGTAGATATTCCTTTATTAAGCTCATTTTATTCTTGTCTTTCAGAATTTTCATCGTTTCTTTTTAAACACGATATTTTTGGATTTTATAGTAATTTTCTTCAAGTCCACAGACTTCCCAGTAGCCTGTGTGTCTCTAAATGCATTTTTTTCAAGCACTCCAATCAAGTAGGTAGTTGTCACATCAAATTGTGTGATTTGCAGCCGCAATCTGCAAACTGGTAACTGCTAATATGTGACCACGGGATATTAATAAAATAATATCCCACAATTCTCGTTTGTCTTTTCCTTGAGATGGAGACGGCTGTTATATTAACCCAGTACCGGGCCGATTCGTAGTCTGATTTCGTGGCCCATCAACAAATATCTATGTATTCGTTTTTATCATTTCATGGCTAATTTCATGGAATTCCAATGGCTAATTGAACCGTCAAATACCAACACAGTAAGACTGTGGTGGGTGCCAAGGTATAAAGGCATTGAATGAACTTGCAGATGAACTTACTATAAAGTGATCTGAAATGGTTTTGGTGACAAATCACATCTCAGGCAATGAAATGACAAAGGCACTGGTAGTTTTTTCCGCAGGAAGAAACTATAGAGATTTTAGGCATGAGTAAACCTCAGCTCAGGAGTGTGACGTTCATCTAAAGAGACATCTATATAATTTAAGATTCGCAGAAAACCTGGTATGCCGGGTCTGTGATGACGCGGATGAGACTGAGCCGCGCATTCTGGGTGAATGTGAGAGCTACGCTCGTATGAAGTTAATGTTACTGGGTAAATCATGCTTAGAACCTTGTGAGTTAAGGGAAATTTCAGCGAGTAGACTTTTGGACTTATCCAAAGAACAAAGATGTTCGGTAAATGGAAAATCAGTGGGATGCACTGCAGTGCTTTGGGACTCGCCTTAGTGAAACCAACCCCGGATGAAGAAGAAGAAGAAGGTCCATTTACAGCATAATAAGTAAACGTTTCAATAATCTTTCGAATATTCCTCTTTGTCTTCTTAACTAGTCCGGATTTTGATAACCAACAAAGGAAGGCTTAATAAATTGAAGTAATCGGGAATATACCAAATTATCTGCGTGGATTCTAATGTGGGTCAAACCGGTAGAAGTATTGAAACTAGAGTAAAAGAACATAAGAAATCCATACTAAATAACGTAAAAAATTCAGGATTATCCACGCATTGTATAGAAAACAATCATTCTATAGATCTGAAAAATGTAAAGGTAGGTATTGTATCGGAAAAGAAAGGAAAGCGCTTAGATTTGTTAGAGCAATTAGAAAGAAAAAAATCTTTAATTATAAATCCTTGTACTAGGCATGATCAGATAGATTTTACTACACTTTCGCCTTTCTGAGAAAAGGTACTAAAAGCTCGGGCTTTACCGAATTGGAAGGATCAATCGGGGTAATAAATAATGGGAAGGATAAATAACTAAAATGTCCTTGGAAATATTTAGTAATAGACATTTACTCTATTAAGAAAGGCCTAACAAGCCGAAATACTAGTATACAGCGTGTTTTATATATATTTCTTGAAACATCTAAATGAGAGCTGTGTATTTTTCAAAACAATTATTTTCATTATGTTTCATAAAGAAGTATCCACTTTATTAAAAAAGCAAGTAGTGTTTTTTGAACTCCATTTATTTTATATACAAAAATACATGTTAAAAGGATAATAATAATAATGTACCACTAAGTAACTGTGACTTCTATATTACATTATATAAAAAAAATAGTTTACTTGGTGTTTACAATGCCGCTCTTCAACTTTTGTTCGTAATATGTAGTTTTGAAACTGTTTAACAATGGCACTTTATATAATTCAAAATTCATTAAAACGTACTTTAATTAAATATGTATTAGTTAAAATTAATTATAACTAAATAACTGCATAATAACGTATTATGATGAAAACAGAAACAAAAGATTATTTACAAGTACATAAAATAAATTGTTACATCTAAATCTTTAATAATATTTGGTAAATATAACATAAAGGCCTCTACCAGTAAAATTAACCAAAGTATAACACAAGTGTTTGAGCAAATTTCGAAGAGAACAAATATTTTTTGCCATTATACGACTATATACAAAAAATATAGTTTTTAGGAAATATCATAATTTTCACATTCAACTTATACAGAGTGAGTTTTATGTATGGAACGCCTCAATTATCTCGGAAACGGCTTGCCCGATTTTTATGAATTTTGGTTTATAAGGGTTTTGTAATATGGCCGATATTATTGTGGTATTTACATTGTTGTCAGATCTTTCGTTTTTCCGGAAATATACTGAAATTTGTTATTTCAAATGGATCACCCTATATATTTTTTTGTTTTTGAAATCTCTAAGAAATTTAGAATATTTTTCATGTAATGTTCCCTATACCTAATTGCCATAATTTCGGAGTTACAGCTACATTTGCAATATCTCCGCCGAAGTTAAAATATTACATCAGGGCGGCTATGTCTGCGACAAAAACAATTTTGACGTTTTAATAAACTATTATTGTTGGTGTTTATTGAAAGTTACAATGGACCGTTTATCTGAGAAAGAACGAATTGAGATTTTAATGATATTAGGACATGGTGATGTGCGTAGAAGTCAACAGGAAACGTGTAATATCTTTAATAATTTATATCCTAATAGAAATCCCATAACAAGATCTACTGTGAGTAAGTTGTTAAAAAAGTTTAACCAAACTGGAGCCATAAAAGATTTACCGAAATCAGGGCGTATAAAAACTGCAACAACTGAAGACAAATCTTTAGATGTTTGTGTTATGTTAGAAGAAGATCCACACTTGAGTACTAGACAAATATCCAGGGAAGTTGATATTTCTCAAACATCCATAATGAAAATTTTACATGCCAATAAATTCCATCCTTACAAAGTAAGATTGGTTCAAGAGTTGTCAGATGATGATTTCGATAGACGTGAAGAGTTTGCCGACACAATGATGGAAAAATGTTACGATCAAAATAATCCAAATTTTTTAAATAATGTTATGTTTTCCGATGAGGCCACTTTTTGTATTGATGGAAACGTAAATCGGCATAATTGCAGATACTGGTCACGTAACAATCCCTGTTGGATGAGAGAATCCCACACCCAATTTCCACAAAAGATTAATGTATGGGCTGGAATAATAGGCGACAAAATAATTGGTCCTTTTTTCATTGAAGGAAACTTAAATGGTCCGGCGTATTTAAATTTATTACAGAATAATATTATACCTGAGTTGGCTCGGTTATTTCCAAATCTAAGTAAGTATTCTCAATTGCCTGTTAATTTAGAAATTTTATTATTTGAAACTTTCAGACAATAACAATGTCCCAAATAACAATATTTGGGTGCAACAAGATGGAGCTCCACCTCACTATGCGCGTGACGTGAGGCAATACCTAAACGATGTGTTTCCCAGAAGATGGATTGAAAGGCGTGGTTTTATCGAATGGCCCCCACGATCACCAGACATGAATCCTTTAGACTATTTCCTGTGGGGTCACTTAAAAAATATTGTTTATAAAACCAAACCTGCCAATATTCAGGAATTAAAAGATAGGATTACCACAGAGATAAGAAGAATTGAGCAGTCAGGAATGTTACAAAATGTACTGCAAAGTTTTAAACATCGCATGGCTTCTTGTATGGAAGTAAACGGACAACATTTTGAGCATCAGCTGTAACCGCCTTTACTTTATGTTTTCAAAAGATCCTATGGGATTTCTATTAGGATATAAATTATTAAAGATATTACACGTTTCCTGTTGACTTCTACGCACATCACCATATCCTAATATCATTAAAATCTCAATTCGTTCTTTCTCAGATAAACGGTCCATTGTAACTTTCAATAAACACCAACAATAATAGTTTATTAAAACGTCAAAATTGTTTTTGTCGCAGACATAGCCGCCCTGATGTAATATTTTAACTTCGGCGGAGATATTGCAAATGTAGCTGTAACTCCGAAATTATGGCAATTAGGTATAGGGAACATTACATGAAAAATATTCTAAATTTCTTAGAGATTTCAAAAACAAAAAAATAGATAGGGTGATCCATTTGAAATAACAAATTTCAGTATATTTCCGGAAAAACGAAAGATCTGACAACAATGTAAATGCCACAATAATATCGGCCATATTACAAAACCCTTATAAACCAAAATTCATAAAAATCGGGCAAGCCGTTTCCGAGATAATTGAGGCGTTCCATACATAAAACTCACTCTGTATAGTAAAATTACTATGTACTAACTATATAAATGTATACATAAATAAAAAGTCTTCTTTATATAGTATTATTTAAATAATATTTCTAAAATAAACATGATGTTAAAAGATTTTTAATAAATAATATTCATATGTGTAAAACGATTGTACAAGTATCGTTGATCTTACACAGTAACTATGAATAACAAATTTATTATCTTCGTAATGAGAGAATCAAACTATGTGTTTAAAATAAGGCTACTAGAATTTTTCAGTATATAACTTAAAGATTAGACGATAAGGTGCTTGCTTGCTACTCCAAATCACTTCCCTTGTATACGGGAAGCTGGTGTGCACGGACTCTTAGACATCCAGATAACTTTATGGCTTGGAAGAAGACACTCTTCAACTACGTTGATGCTAGAAATAATATATCCCTGTTAAAAGTACATATTAAAACCGTGTAGTTTCTTTTGGGATTACACCAACAGAAAAATAATAAAAAAACAGGAAACCAGAAGTATTGAAAATCAAGAAAGAGTGGTATCAAGACAAACTTCTCTCAAAGTTTATCTCAAACAACAACTGTATAATATGTAATAACTGTCCAACGAGATCATCAGGCCTAAATGGACGAATATTTTTTCTACGTTCATGTAAAAACCAAAAAATATGTAGTCCCAAGAAGGCATTGTTTGTTTAACTCTAGCTGCTGAAAGTAATACAAACATATTTTTTGTAATTCAAAGAAAACTAATTTTATTTTTAATAAATTGCATTTTCTAGTACCTAATTTCGTAATCCAGTATGTAATAAATATGATTGACAATTTAATTTATATATAAAAAATCGCATATGCCACAGTGAAATTGTCACTTTGACAGCGACAAAAGTTACCTGCAACTTTTACAGTGACAAATGCACTAGTGTTTTTTTTTACTTACTCATTTTTTAATATATTATCGCAGTGTCCGTTGCCAAAATAAATAGTTTGACATTTCTGTCAACAAGTTATTGAATTATTAAACACTAACAATGAATCGATTCGGTGATCGTCAAATAAAAATGTGTTTATTTTTAGTGTTGCATAAATAAAATCTGCCGAATTACACTCGATGTTTGTATTGATACCGGATAAATTTGTATTGTTTAAATTCTAAACTGTTGCCTTTTGCAATTTGACTCGAAAAACTGTCAACATAAAATATCAATTCAATAGTTGTCAGTTTTTCTCGTCTAATTGCTTGGCAATAGTTTCTCATTAAATAATCCAAATTTATCCGGTAAAATACAAACCTCTTGTGCAATATAAGTGACAATAATATAAAATATGCAATTGTTTAAAACGTAACACAATCTCACAGAAAATGGACTAAATATGGCGTCGATTTCAATGCTTATGTTTGTTATGATCACAAAAAAAAGGCTGTAGTAGAATCACAGATGAGTGCAATATAGTATATACAACAAGTGTCGAAAAATACATTTTTTGCATGCAGTGAGACGGTTTGTGCACGAGCCAAAAAGTCTCACGAGTGTGAAAAATGCTTTTCCCACGTGTTTTACACTATACTTTTCCTACTGTTGCACTTAAATCACATTAGAGGGATGTGTATCTTTTTCTTGTTTAAGTTTTGCTTCTAGACACATTTGGAAAAAGATTCTGTGTCACTTCAGCGGCTTTTTCCGTGATTTCAGGTGGCGCGCATTCGAAGGATTCATCATACATTTTCATATTCAATTTGTTTAAACCAAAACTCACTAATAATAATTAAAGGAAAATAAGGAATTTGTTGCATTTGTTTATTATGGTAACGCGCCGCATATCTCGATCAAAGTCATAGCCCTGTTACATCGAGTATCGAACTTGGGTTGCCTTGATGCAAGAAAAAACGCAATCACTTACTACTCCACGGTGTTTTGCGCACAGCGTGCGTAAAATGCCGTTTTACAGTTGTGTTTTTAGTGTGCTTTTGCTTATTTTCTAAGCAACCGTAGGAATTTTTTTTTATTGTACTAGTGCAATAAAGACCAGTTTTTTCACTAAATATAGTTCAATAAAGTTTTGCTTTTTGTATGAACGTAGAAAAATAAATTAAATGACTTTTGAATAAAAAATGTCAATCTGACAATAATTATTTTGTTGATCATATAAACTTCTACTGACGACTAGTCGAGGATGGATTGGGAACGTTTATAATAAAGCTAGTTAAGGGTGTTTAATTTTTACAGTTTATTATATTTTTTTGTGTAGACATATTTCGAAATATTATTTGTAATATTATGGAATTTTATATCAAACTGAGAAACCTCTGATGAAATTCAGTTAATTTGTCATATATATTTATTTTTATTGCATATTATACAGTGCACATTATACACTTTCAATCTTTATTTTGAATACTTCTAGCTTCCTGTTTTTTATTATTCTACAGGTGGTGTAATCCCAAAAGAAACTACAATGAATCATACAACTGCACCATAAATAAGTTACAGGCATCACCATTAAATTGCTAACTAAAATGAAATAGACATTTTTATGTTTAATGTATGGCTTCTGTTTTGAATATACCATTCATTCATTGTTAAAACTATGTTAATGTGATGAGCTGTATCTGCTACTACACTTAATATAATCGAAGATATTATCTTTGCGATGTGGTGCGTAAATCCGTAAGAATTTCCTGCTATTAACTTTGAACACTTCAATTGAGACTAAGCTGTAATTAACTTTTTCTTACTTTTACTCAATAAAATAATTTCACAAAATCTATGTATCTTTAATACAATTCTAAATAAATGAATAGTCAGAATAGAAGGTTTAACAAAAGCATAAAATCAAGTCTCAAACTTTTCAATACTTCAATATTAAATTATTTTAATGTTCTCTTATACTGGGGAAAAATTGTATAGTTTACATTTTATTATACTTTAATAGCTATGGAATTGTAATAAAATTGTCGACAAATTTTACACAATTGTTACACAAATAATGATAATTCTATTGATGCTATAATTGTATATTTATCAATAATAATTACAACTTTTAATAGACGAATAATATTAGATATCCCAATCGTAGAAGTAATTTGTTACCATTCATATTTGAGCTTTTATTATGATACAAATTTTCAGAAAATTTGATTTTGTGAACCGGTGTTTTGAACTTTTAGCTTTATCTGTAGCATGCATATACAGGGTGTGTTCAAGGTTGAGCATTTATGTTAACAGGAAGTAGAAGTCGTAAATATTAATCAGTTTGCAAAAAATACCTTATATAACAGTTATAAAATAATAAAGATACTAATAAAGTAAATGTTAAGTGCGATTCTGGCTTTTGTTTTGAGTAATAGCTACTAGTTGCTCACTACGGTGAATAATGGTGAGTATTGCCTTGTGAGTCTAATATCACCTAGTATCGGTCGATCAGTTTACTTTTAAAATAAACAGAGCATAGGGAAAATTGCTAGTGTGTTATTTAAGGCAACTTTCGACTATATACAAATCGACTTTCGTCATAATCAAATTTAGAGAAACTTTAGTTAAAGTAACTTTTTAATACCTTGGATACAATTGTCTCAATAGTAAGTATCTAAGGTACTTAAAGCTAAAGTTTCTTTAAATTTGATTAAGAAACTAGCCATTAATTTAAATAATTCTGCTGAACACGAATTATATTTAATACAGTTGGCAACGCGCGTTGAGTGCAGTACCTATAGTGTTTTGGTAGTATGTGGAAAACTACGTCAGTGATATCTTCACACCACAGGTTCCAACCCCCTTCAAGGCCAGTTTATTTATCAATGCTCGGCCTGTTGCTTTTGTTCTGTTGTCTACAATATCTTTTTCAATTACTATACACACTTAAAACCAAGCGAATACTGAACAGTAATGGTTCGGAGTTTAGACCTAATTGTGCATTTGGAAACTTT
This sequence comes from Pogonocherus hispidulus, assembly GCA_963924545.1. Lineage (NCBI taxonomy): Eukaryota > Metazoa > Arthropoda > Insecta > Coleoptera > Cerambycidae > Pogonocherus > Pogonocherus hispidulus. Next base: position 34,327,073 of record OZ004697.1, on the reverse strand, counting down.
ATTTCCTCGCTTCAGTTTGTGATGAATGCCTGATTGCTTAACGAAACGAACGAGAGGAATCCCAGAAAGTACAAAACAACTTAATAAAAATTAAATTGCTGATATAGAGAACAACATTGTGTGAGGCATCTGATTACTTCTTAATCGGTGGTACTGCAGGATTAATGTCTGCTGGAATAATGTCATCTTGCAACTGTATGTCATCTTACGTTGTTTTGTTGAAATCGTTATTTATCCCTTGGGATATAAAATTTATTGGGATTAGCCATTTGGTTGAAAAAACAAATGTATCAAAATTTTCAAAAAATACAATCTTTCTAGCAGGGACAATAATAAATATACTAATTGTAGGTGTTCTAAGTGTTTCGAATGTAAAATAAAGACAGTGAATCGATTGGGCTTATTTTTTATTTCTGTTAGTATATCAATATAATTGCGCCAACGAAAACTAGTAGAAGCTGTTAGTTGATAGCTGTTTTTATACGTATTTTAACTGCAGCAATTATCTCTATAAAATTTTCCATTTCAGAATACCTACCTTATCGTCGCAAACCTCTTCCATTAATTTGGGGTGCAGTTACTATAACGGGACCTGGCGGTATACCTCGTGCTTCATACATGCCTCTAGGTACTTCCGAACGTTCAAGTTCATCCCCTGAGAGATCGAGGTCCTGAACCATTTGCATTATTTCCCGTTCCTTCTTTATGTCCTCCCTGTCCTCGACCTAAAATTGGATTTATGCCGATTGAAGTACAGCGTGTTTATACTAAAAGCACAATCTATGTGTATAGATTTCATGGATCTACATAAATTTTACCACATTGGGTATCTCTTAGTTAGTTTATAAGCATATGACAGGTAATGGAGCCCGATAACCAGTGCCTTAAACCGTTGAGTGACGAATTTTTAACTTTGTCACTCAACGCTTAAACTTAACCTCAAACTAAGTCATAGAAATTCTAAAATAGAGCAGAGCATTTACTTTAAAGCGAAGTGACATCTAGAAATTTACAAAGTTTAATGATTTCATGACTGGTTTTTGCTAATGCATATTGGGGAGCTAATATGTGATATAGTTCTTTTAAATCAAATTGTGCTGTTAGCTAGGCATCCTACCAAAAAAATTGCACTCCTGAATTTGTATGTCGAAGCAAAAGAGACATAAAAGGAGGTAGTATATTTTAGAACATTTTGATAGTATCATTTATAGTGACAATCAAGGTGCCGTGGCGGTCAAGTGTAAAAGAAAACTATAGGACTTTATACAGGAAGCAAAAACAAATCTTAAATCAAGAGTGGAAAAATTATCAATTGTCCTTTGTTTTCGAGTTATTCATGAAACTTTTATTCTTTAATCTTTATTATTGGAAAGATATTAATAAGAATACAAGGCGAATGTATGATCTGTTGTCACAAAAGGTATTCAAATAAATTGCCTCCTGTCTCAAGGCAAGAAATCGCACGATTTGTCATGGAAGTACGGATCCTTTGTAGCATGTTTTCATCTATGAATATTATTGAAGCGTGAATACGAGCTACATCTCCAGAATTTACAACACCTTTCTGGTGAACGTTTTCTTTTAAAAATCGCTAGTTTTAGAAATCCAATGGACCTAGGAGACTATACTATCGGCCCACCTCTTCCTCTTCCTCTTCCGATCAGGAAATTTCTCACTGCAATTCCATAATGAGCTGGCGCACCATCATTTTGGACCAGTAATTGAATTTAATCTAGCTATTAAAGCAACTTTACCGAGCAATGGCATCGGTAAATTGAGATGGTCCGTGCGCCCATGATAAATTGTGCCATTGTTTGCTATGAGGCAGGAGGCGATTTAATGAAGCACCTTTTGTGACACCAAATTATACTTGTACTCTTATTAATTTTTTTTTTTTAAATAAAGATTAAAGAATATACGTTAAAATGCGGTACATCTTTCATGAATACCTCTAAAACAAAGGAAATGCAGCAGTTTTTCCCCTCTTGATTTTCGATTTGTTGTGACTTCCTGTATAAGGTCCTACAGGCAGGGGAGTGAATTTAATCACTTGAGGATTGCCCTTTGAGAAGTATAAAAATTATTGTTCAAATCTCGGTTTGAAGTTAATGTTGAATGTGGAAACTTATTTACTGTAGTAAATAAATATGGAAGATACATATTGAAGTTGCAGTAAAATTGACCTGAATATGTTTACTGCTGTACTGTGGCAGTATCAGATAAATATTAAATATTGACTCTCTCCTGTTTTAATGGATTCAACATTAATTTAAAGCATAGGAGTGAGATTTAAAGATAACAGTTAATTGAGTACACGTTAAATGTTTAAGAAGCTATTATTTGAATGTAGTAATTTTTAAAATAAAACTCACATAGCACATCTTAAGGCACATCTGTTTTTGGAACAGGTTGTTGAAGAAATAAAAATTGTTTTCAAAATATTTCAAAAAATGTCTTCAATAAAACATTTATTTCGTGGATGAGTAATAATTGCAAAGTGTTTCAGTTATCAGACTTTTCACATTATATTCTCACCAACAGCTTAATCTTGACGTTTTATGCCAAAATACCATATACCAATCTATTCTACTTACATTACATAATAATACTATATAAAGATCTATCCCTATAAAAAAATACAGTGATTGTTTAACAGAGCTGATTAGCTGTAGGTTTTATCTAAAGTTCATTACCGTTGAAGAATGGTTAGCAAAATTTAGAAAAGTAATTTGGGAGACTGTTGAGGTCAAACCAGTTTACCCAATATGTAGTAACGTATTCTGAAATCCACGGTTTATTATATACAGGTTGACGATTTATTAGTTCATAGTTCCGGTGAAGATATCACCGGAACTATGAAGGTTAAGAATATTGCACTTTAAAATACAACATTATACCTATATAAAAATATAAATTTATTGATTTAAGTTGATATTAATAACCTGCTGTCTATTTCTAGATGAAGACATAACATTAGGAGCGGTACTTCTTCAAATCTATAAGTTTTAGTGGTGGGAAACACACCGTAGTGCCCTTTTTGTGTCTTCTAGTAGCGAAGTCTCTCTGACAATTATCTCAAATTGGCAGACAGATAGCGACCTAATTTTCCGCAGGTGCCATTACGACAGTGACCTCTATTGTCTTTAAGTTAGACAATCCTACTTTTTCATTTGAAGGAGATACCGAAAACAACTACTCCACGGTAAATGTGCCCTGATTACTCCATGGAGATCCCGGAGTAATGCAAAGCCAATCGGGGCACGTTGCCCGTGTAGTGGTTATTTTCGGCATCTCCTTCCAATAAGTATTACTCATGTTCTGATATTAAACATATTTCCTATTCTTCGTAATCTAAAACCACGGGCAATGTGCCCCGACTGGCGTTGAATTACTCCGGCATCTGGACGGAAATTGCCACATCCTTCATCGAGATTAACCACCAGACACTGAAAGGTTTCGCGCTTATTATGCGCTCGTCAGAGTGCCATAGGTAGTGGAATTGATGAAAGGTTATATTCAATTTATACAAAGAGGGCACTACAGGTACCCTCGCCCTCTTTGTGTGGTAGTAGTGGTGGTTTCTCACCACTACTAACATTCACGATGTCCCTTAGGCAATCAATTGTCGCAACACCATTCATCGATTCCACTACCTATGACAGTCTGATAAGCCCTTATTAAGTGCGAAACCGGTCAGTGTCTGGTGGTTGATATCGATGAAGAATGTAGCGATTTCCGTGGAGATGTCGGAGTAATGCAAAGCCAGTCGGGGCACATTGCCTGTGGAGTTGTTATTTTCGGCATCTTCAAATGAAAAATATGTAAGTTTTATTCTCGAATAAAAAATTACGTGCTTTTATGAAAATAACTCGTGCATGACAACTTGTTAGAAGTAAAACCATTATATTTCTCGATTTTGTATTAATAAGGAGGACTATAATTTTTTAAAGAAATAAATTACCATTTAAGCCAGTTATTGCTAAGAGTAGATATAAAATTAGAAATGAAGTAGAGGCACTGGTTTGGGGGGCATATGCTTACTTTGTTTTCACGTATAGTCAAGAAATTATTCTCTGAAATGTGCGTGTGTACCTTCAGCCGATCTAAAAAGTTTTGATAGTGTATTAAATCAGCAAACATCAACAAACCACGCGCTACATTGTTGTCATAGATACTTAATTTTCAAATTTCTCCATCTAATTCGGCAATAGAGTATAAACGTTATTTATATTTACGATTATCATTGAACATTATAATTTCATTATATGACTGTTAAAAGGGCGCACAGAAAGCTTTTATAACACACTACTCACATCCAAAACTAATGTTGTAAGTATGTACTATTAGTATTAGTATAGTTGTACTATAAATATGATATAATGTTGCGCATACAAGTCGTGTAGGCCAAGTTGTTTCTCGTTTTTCTATTAAATGTGAAAACGTTTTCTTTACTGACTAAATTTTATATTTCCTCATTTCTCGATCTGAATGACTGTTCTTAAAAAAGCGGGAATGTCCCAACATGCCGGAAGTTGAACATGCTCTGTTCAACTCATTGGAAATACTCTCTGTCTTTTACTGGTTTCATACACTACCTGAGTAGAGTTCAGATGCGTAGCACGATTTGGGGACTTCGTGCGCTTTTTTATTCTTGTTTTGTGCTTTCTACTGTTTACTTATAGTTTAAAATACATTTTTATGTGATTGTAATATTAAAACAATATTCTAATATTGATATCAGCGGCTTTGATGCAGTTTCCGGTCATTTCATTATCAAAACATTTTAGATCGACTGTAATTAATAGTTGATATAAGAAAGACAGTATAGATTGTTTGTTACTCACGTCGTGACCATTGGGTATAGGGGTAGCAAACTTCAAATTTGCAAGACTTCCGTAACTCCTACTTCTATGTTCCTGCCTTATCGAATAAGAAAAGGCTCTTTCGTTTAAGTGCCCTTTTTTTCTATAAATTCCTGTATTGAAAGGTGACTCGTCTGACACCAAATTAGGATCATCCAGGCCATTCATACTTTGCGCCAGCTTTTTGTTCAATTTTGCCTTTTCCACAGATTTTTCCCTGCTTTTCCTCTGTTTTCCTTGCGATTCCATTGTGGCGTAATGCTGCATCAAGTAGGCTTCATGAGGAAAGTTGACTGGTTGATAACTGGCTACTGGACTTAAAGCTCTGTTGCTGGGCATATAAATTGGTTCCTCAACGTGTTTCTGTTTCTTTTTATGTTTCTGCATTGTTGCTGTGGGGATGATGACTGGGCCTACTGGTACCATGGGAGGTGGAATTGGACGTGCGGGAATCAGAACTTTTCCTCGAGGTCTGTGCGAAAATGTATTTCCTAATAACAAAAGAATACAATTACTACTAAATATTTAATTTCTAAAATTGCAGTTTCATATAAAGGTATTGGCAAGTATAGGTAAAATATAAAAATTTAACAAAAGAATGATTTGTACTAATTTAACATGCGCTAGTTCAAAGTTCTAAATAATTTCCTATAATTTGAGACATCAAGTTTTTGAATCTATTTACCTAGAGAAATTGTAATAAATAGAAGCGCTACTGCGGATTTAAGAATTGCTCTAAATTATTTTAGATAACGTTCTCTAGTAGCAGATAATATACTTATTAAATGATTTTGTTAATATTGCAAATGATAATAATAATAGTAATATGGCTACCCCTCATTCTAGTCACAAGGATTAGTCAGAAAGATACTTTTGTGGAACGACTTAATAGAGCCTATGGTTGGCAAACTTTAACCACCACATTTGGTGCAGGAATGAGGGAAATCTTGAAAACCTCAGGAAGTAGTTGTACATACATGTACACAATGTACAGGGTATTCGCGTATATTTTGACCCCTACCTACAGGGGTTATTAAGAAAGTTAGAAAAAAAGTTTAAATACAAAATTTGTCTGGTTTTTCACGTATTATCTTTTGGCTAGGTCGAAAAACTTGCATGTCGTAAATTTGAGGAAACCAATTGGACATAATATTTTTAAATGGGACACCCTGTATAATTTTATACGCCTGGGTAAAAATTTTTTTCCTGATTTCAAAAATATATATTTTGTTTGACATTTGCGCTGACAGTTTTCGAAATATTCCACAGCGAGTACCATAAAAAAATACAGAGAATACAAAGAAATAAAAATATTTAACACCAGAAACCAACAGTAATAAAAAATATTTACCGGTTTTCGATGTAACCTCCTTAGTTATTTAAATATTTTCTAATATTTTCTTTTTTAATATTTTTTTTATAATTTATTGTACACATTAAATATTAAATATTTCGAAAACTGTCAGTGAAAATGATAACAAAATATATATTTTTGTAATCAGAAAAATTTTTTTTTCCCAAGCGTCTACAATTATACAGGGTGTCCCATTTAAAAATATTATGTTCAATTCGAGGTTCAATTGGTTTCCTCAAATTTACGACATGCAATTTATTTTTCGACCTAGCCAAAAGATAATACGTGAAAAACCAAACAACTTTTGTATTTAAACTTTTTTTCTAAATTCTTAATAACCCCTGTAGGTAGGGGTCAAAATATACGCGAATACCCTGTACCTATGTATATATAATGTGAAATTTTCATATTAACATATTACGACCATATTTCATATACGAGAAACATGTCTCAGAAGTAAATGAAAGATGACATAAATGCTACGCCATATTTATTATATCTACATAATTTTTCTATTCATTTTTGAAAAAATTCCATATTTGATTTTAAAATATCGCTTTATCAGAATTAACTTTTTATTTTCTGTTAAAAAAAATATTTTTTATCATAAACTCCATAAATATTTGATACCGTTAGAAATTATTAATCGATTATATTTATTAATATTATTTACTCGAACAAAGCTTGAAACAAAAATGTTGTTCTTATTCAAAAACAAGCAAAAAATAAAAATTGGGAAGTACAAACCATGATGTTTAAAAAATTTTGGGTTCGGCAAAGTACCAGGATGTGGCGCCATTATATAGATGGGTTGAGGTCCTGGACTCATTTGATGCATCGAATGTTTGGGCTTAACCATGGTACCGGAGACACTGCTAGCTTTCCCATTCATAATCGGATGGTACAGATCTTCTCTCGAACCGCATAATGACTTGCCCTTATTTTTCTTCTTCTTTTCTTTAACGGGCGGCGGGGGAACAGCCACAGGTTGAGCTATTTGCCGAGGTCTAGACGGCCTTGAAATCGTACTGGTAGAATAGACGTCGTAAATGCCATCTAAATTGTCTTGGGAACCAGCCCAGACTTTGTGGTTCTCATCTCCGTTGTAGATACTGATGTCATCCTTAGCGTTTGCTATCGTGTTAAGTGTCATAGTTGAGCCGGAGTGCGATCTGCTCATCTTCCATTCTTCGATCTGGTGAAGAAAATGAAAATATCATGTTAATTCTTCCTAAATTTGTTATAAAAAATAAAGCTATCTGCAGAAATTTTGCTGCAAAAACTAGTAGCATAAGTTAAACGCTTCTTAGAAAAGTATGTTGGGCAAACTAGAAGGTCAATTCAAATTAGATTCAAGGAACATATGGCTCATCTCAATGCAAATTTGGTTGGCGAAACGCGTGCGAGTGCAGTTTGGTGTTATGTGGAAAACTACGTTTAGTGATACGTCAGTGATATGTCACTGATATGTTCTGAGGATGTTTTAAAAAATAAAATTGAAAATATTGCTTTCTGTTTGACTTTCTAGTTGATTTTATGATATAGGTATCACTGGTAAAGCGATGAAATCTTAGAAATAAATTCCCCAAAAAAGCAATTACAATACTTTACCTTGTCTTTACTAGTCAGCCTTTCAGAGGCAAGCGTCCCGTAAATGCTCCCTGCGGTATCCACTTGCTTTGCGTAAGACGAATCAGCGTAGGCGTGAAAACAGCATCTTACCAGGGCGTTCGCAGCGACTTCCCTTTTACAGATGAAAGCGTGACATTCTAATACTTTAATTCCTGTGGTCCTCCTTAAAATGGCAGCGAAAAGTGGCGGGTGAGTGGGGTTCGGCGCTCGAGCGAATGGAGAGTCCAGCGGGAGGAATCGCGGGCTTGGGCTGTGAAGGGTGTTTTTTTCTGGGACTAGAACATACCTGAAAATATAAAAATAAGGTTAATATACAAATGAGAATTATTTTTATACTACGGAGGAAAGTATATTGCTTACACTGGCGTGTGAAATGACTGCCCGAGGAGCATTCAAGGAAAACAAGTAAGAAAAAGACACTGTTCTATGATGTGTACTGGGTGTACGACATTTTTTATAACTTGTCTATTTTACTACTTCTAATAGTGTATATAGTATGTCCCAAAATGCTGGAACAGAATTCATATTTTTTCATGTCAAGATTAAAAAAAACCGCTGAAACAGGTGAGTTAGTATATAGAAACTGACACTTTTCTGCAATATTTCCTATTTTTTTAGTCATGTTTGACGAAGCTATAATATTACCGACAAAATAGGACGCTCTATATTAGTGTAAACAGATAACTCTTCTAAAGACGAAATCAACGATAGTAGGGTAAACCTACTTTTTTTGTCGCAACAATTAAAAAATAAATGTATAACATTGGGTAAGAAGGAATTAAATGAAAAAATAGTTTTTTTTTAATTTTAATACAGAAAATGTTCAAAGTTGTCCCCATTAACTATTGACAATGTCCAATTTGATGTTCAAATTCATCAATTACATTTTGAATATCTGATGGTGTCGGGTCTGTTTATATACACTTTGGTTTTTAGAAAACCTCAAAAAAATCCAGTCAAGTTAAGTCAGGGGTGAGTGGTGTCCACTCAAGCGGCCCTCTTCTGCCTATTCACTAATTTGGGAAATCTTCATTAAGATAATTTTTTACATCGAGGCGAAAATGTGGAGGGGCTCCATCCTTTTGAAACTAAACATCAGCAGGCATACCGTGCTCATTAGGGTTAGGAAAAATTTATTTCAGGGCTAGAGTCTCGAGCTCAAAACATAAGAATCCAAATAAATGTCGCCTGTCAAATTTCCCCTAAAAAATTATGTTTCAGTATACGATTTCTTACTATTCCAGCTAACACTTTTTGCGGATGTTGTGAATGTTTCTCTTGCATCCAGTGAGGATTTTCTGGGCTTCAAAACTTAGTGTTTTGCCTGTTCACAGTTCCGTTTAAGCTCAATGAAAATTGTGAGATTTTATTTTTTAATTTGAGTTGTATTTAAAATAAATTTCTAATTTTCAAGCAAAACGATAATCTTCTGTCTGTGTCGTCTATGTACAACTCTTGTAAAACGTTAACTTTGTAAGGATGCTACTTTTGATACTTCAGAGTTGTGTGAACTAAGGACTTCGACAAGTTGAAGTTGGCCTTGGTTGGAATCTAATAGATGAGTGAGGATTTTCGGTAATGGTCACATATTGACGGTCATTTTCATTTACCGTTCTTCGCCTTTTTGATCCAGGTAAATCTTTTGTACCCTATCTTTTGTAATAAGGAACGATTTTCAGAAGACTATGGTGGATCAGAGCAAGAGTTTTCAGAAAATGAAGTAGATGTCGTATCCAATAATTCTTTATTATCTTTTATTGGTAAATATTACTTGTATAGTGAATGAATTTGTACATACTCATTTTCATTTTTTCTAGGTAAAGATGGAAATTTATTGGAGGAAACATCCACCACAACCAAAAACCATTTGAACAAGAGGGAATAATCCAAATAGGCAGGAAATAGGCAGGCAATAGAACAAAATAAATAAAATAAGTAAAATCGTATTCATGTAATAATGTAAAATTGTTATACTAATCCCGGTCATAAACCATTTTTACCAATAAAATTTATCTTTATAAATCTTTTTTATACGAGGAACCCGGTCTCTGACACCAGGGCGACCGAGTATGTTCTGAAATATCGCGCGATCACTGGAAAGTTAAATCTTCATCTACAAAAGTTTATTCATTTTAATAAACTAATTTACATATCTGAAAATAAAACGGTAATTTCTCTCCCAAGGGGGTAAAGTAATTATTTTCAATCATGGAATAGGGATCAGTAAAGTTTACTTTCTGGTAAATTGTTAGTAAAATCAAATTTACATAACTAGATCTGATATAATATTAGAAAATGAAAAAACAAATAATCAATTATAGTCTTCAAACAGACCAAAAGAGAAAAATATAACCAGAACGCCATTAAGATAGGTTAGACTATAAATGAGTTTTTTAAAAATGTCTATTTCAATACCCATTATAACTCTAACATGTACTGTATTTCACACCCAAGGGATATTCATGCAACTGAAATTTGATCCGTCTTGATCCATTGATTCCATCTTTAAATTTGATAACGGTCAATGATCATATTGAAATTTACAACACTTCTTTTATCCTGAGTTGACCACACCCAATGTGAACTCTGGTCTATTTAAAAGGTAAATGCCAGCTCTATGTTCGATTAATTAACAAGAATTTTGTAGAATTTTGTAAAAAGAAGAAAATAGTGTTATAGATATATTTCTAATACAGTATGCTATATCAAAAGCTAGCAGATGTTTTGTCTAGAATGCAATAATGTCCAGTATAGCATGTGTCAGACTGAAATATGAAACACAACCTGAAATATAATAGTTTATGAAAGTTTACTAGGAATATTGTAAAAAATGTAGTACTGAATTATGTAAGGCTTGAACATTGTGTAGGGCAATATGGTACAATCAAAGTCTACATATAACTTTGGTATAATGTTTGTCACTACATCGCAACGATAAATCGAGGACATTTCCCACCTTGATATAAATACGTCCTCTGTTCTGGGCGTAACTTGTCACACCAAGTTTTTGCAACTGCTTGTAATATCTACCATAGCCCACCATAATGTTTATTAAAATAATGCATAGGTTAACTGAATACACCTGTAAGTTTAGAAAAGTGACCAACCCTACCCTTCCATCATTATAAAGTATAATCGCTTGTAACTGATTGATTTTGGGTTAATTTAAATGTCCTAGTTGTTGTGTGGAACTTACAAGAACAGTATTAATTAATCAACGTGAGTCATATACCTAATTATGATAATTTCTTTTCATTGAAGGTCTCATGTTCTCTAAATAACAAAATAATTTTCTTTTTATGCATATATACATATTTTTACAATGTGAACTACATACATATTTAGCATTTAACATACATAATTTAATTTATAATGAAACTACATAATTAGTTAGACCATATTATATTTTTAGACCAAAGTTGTATATTGACTTGATATCTACAGATTCGTATTATTAAATCAACGATTTGAATTAGCGACTCCAAACTTAAAAAATAAGCAGAAAATATACAATTTAAAGAACAACGGTTACCTATCAACAGTGTTTAGTAATAAAGGATAAAGTTATAATTAAAACAACAGTAATAAGTACCTAATAAGCTTCCAATGAAGCTATTTTATGTAATATATAAAGTCAAAATTGCAATTTAAAGTAGTGCATAAATTTAAAATAGCTATTCTAAAGGTAACGTAAATAAAGTACATCAACCTACTGCTCGTAGATAATTATATGCTCGTAGGTAATATGATTATGATTACCTTCCTTTGCAATTATTGAACCCAAGGCAATGATGGAATTGGCCAAACCATTTCTAATTTGTTTATTTGCTTTGCAGTAAACAAAAGAAAAACTTATAGACAAATATTATAATCTTCTGATAAAATTTACTAACTAGTTTAGAAAAGTCAAATAAATTGCGAATGATTAGTTATATTGGCAGTTCCATTCCAGCGATTTGATAATAGTATATTATGTTACTAGGAGTAGAAGACGAATATTATTTATCGAGCTCAGAAGCTTACACAGCCGAGGCTGTGTAAACTGGGCGAAACACATAAAGAGCTTTGCACTCCGAGTGAGATATGTATAATATTTTTTCTTCAAATGTCAAAATTAAAACTGTATTTCTTCAGACATTTATGCTTGTATAAAAAGCTATCTGACGTGAGTTTAATTTCAAACTGAGAGTTCTGAGAAATCATGGCTACATGACTTTTTTTAACCCGTTGTTATGGATACACTATTACTTTTTTGTACTATTAAAAAAATGAGAAATTCTTTACTAGTAAAACAATAGGCTTTTTAGAAATCGGCACTAAAGAACGTCGGAATCGGCAGTAAAGAACGAGAAATAACCAGTAAAGTAATCCATCGGTTTTACAATTTTTTCAAGTAGGCGGAGTGACAGACAAACATCAAATGAACACACACCAAACGCTGTGCAGTATTTGTGACATAATTTTGTATCTTTAAAACGTAAGTAAGTAAATGCTGTTTTCTCGATTTCGAAAAAAACGCAATGTGTACCTAGACACTAAAGTTTATAAACATAAACTCAACTTTAGACACTAAAGTTCAACTTTAGTGCCTTGGTCTTGGTTTAGTGCCAAAGAAATTATAAAAAATATAGAATGCCAAAATCCATTATATGACACATCCAAAAATAGCCACTCTATGCAGAACACGAGAAAACGTAACTTTAGTAAATTTTCATACGTCACCATAGGTTTAACATAACCCAAAAAGTATTGGTAGAGCTGAGTCAATGCGGCCGTCAAATTGACGCCGACTGCGGATTTAATTTAAAACTAAAAATGGGAGAAAATCCCTGTCGGTATTTTCGTTCCCATTTCTAGCCCTACCGGGGATCCAAGCCTGCGGCCTGTAGTCACCCTTCGGGTGACAAAAGCGTCTAGAATATTATTTTAAAGAAAATACATTATTAAAGAAATTTTGTATCTGGAATGATGAAACGATTTTTCTTAATATTTTGATGAATTGTAAGGGTACTCTATTCTTGATGGTAAAACATCATAACTTTTTAAGTGCTGAAAGTAAGTAGAATTTATTTTTCAGTAAACATTATTATCAATTTTATCAATGGGACCAAAAATATTGTAGATATTTACTTTTGCAAGCTAAAATGATGAATTTAACAGACTGCTAAAATGAACGTTTAATTCCAAACTTTACGTGCAAAAAGAATAAAAGCTACTGATAATGAAACAGAATAACTAAACACTAACACTAATAAATAAAAATAATTGGAATTAAAATGTAAAAAAAACATTTGCCTCTAGCATGACTCGAACTCGCAAATTAGCATTATCACGTTTTGAATCCTACGACCCCCTAACCTAATCTATACCTACGACTTTCTCATTGCGTTACCACGCCTGTTGTCAAAAGTTTACCCTGACAAGTTTAAGTATGTAAACTGTACAGGGTGGGCAAATAAGAGAGAACGCCGGCTGTATCTCGGAAACCGCTTATCGGAGAATTTCCGGGAAAAAATTTTAATAGTAAATATGGCCGTTTAATGTCGCTGGAAATTATTTTCAAGTTCAGAAAATGACCGCTAGGGGGCATAACATCCATGGTCAACCAGAAAAATGAACTTTTCTCGAAAATTTGCCTAATAACGTAGTACCGGAAATAAGTAAATATTAATCTAGAGGAAATTTAAAACTTTTTCGTGCAACTCATTTTTTTCTACCTTTTAGAATAAAGTGGTGGGGGGGTGTCAAACTTTCTTTCCTTTAAACGTTAATAACTCGGCTCAGGATAAACTGAATTTAACAAACTCAATCTCATTAGAAAGGGCTTTTTTTAATGCATATTTAGAGTCATGAAAGCTGGTTTTGTTACTTTTATTATAGCCGCTAGAGGGCGCTGTCTGCCAACATAATAAATATATCGGATTTTCTAGAAAATTTCAAATGGCACCATATATTTATTGTCACATATTTAAATAAAGGACAACAATCCCTAAAATTCAGTGAAAACCGCAGCTTTCTATCTCATTTCTAACGGAAGATATTACCAAAAGAATTGCAACTGGAGATTTGTGATGTAGCCTTTCACCTTAGCATTTAAAATTGACTCGTGATAATCTTTTATTAATAAAATATAAGAAAAAAAAACTGTTGCGGAACTGAAAAATCGTTAGTGCTTGTAATTTTTTCAAAAAATATAAGAGATAAAAGTAAAAATTATAAAAATTTGAGACAAATTTAAACTGATGCGGCAAAAGCTGACTTTGTAAATGAATTCTTTATGAAATAATGCGATGGTCCTGAAAACGATTGATTTATTTGGGGACGTGATGCTCAATGGCCTCTCAAATATTCAATATGTCGCCCATCGTTTTGAATACACAGTTACAACTGTTCTTGGGTAGTGGAAACCCGGCTAGGTATTATATTAAACAAGTTGAAAATGGAAATTGATTACATCTATCTATTCTATATATCCCCGATTTGACCTGTATGGACTTTTATTTAGGCGTGTGGGGGCGTTTTATTTAGGCGTTTTATTTTTTTATTTTTTGGGGGTTTTATTATGGGGGGATTTATTTTTTATTTTATGGGGGCGTTTTATTTAGGCGTTTGGGGGCGTGTGTATTCCCGTGCCAGACGTGGAAACTGCAGTTTCATCTACACAAGAACGGTTGGAACTGTGTATTGAAAACGATGGGCGACATTTTGAACATTCTGAACATTTAAGAGGCCCTTGAACATCACGTCTTCAAATAAATCAGTCGTTTTCAGGATCACCACATTATTTCATAAAGAATACATTTACAAAGTCAGCATTTGCCGCATCAGTTTAAATTTGTTTAATTTTTTTATACTTTTAAACTTTTACTTTTATCTCATATCACATTCTTTTTAAAAATTACAAGCATTAACGACTTTTTAGTTCCGCAACAGTTTTTTTTCTTATATTTTAGTAATAATAGGCTACCACGAGTCGATTTTGAATGCTAAGGTGCATCACAAAGGCTACAGGGCTACATCACAAATCTCCAGTGGCAATTCTTTGGTAATATCTTCCGCTATGAATGAGATAGAAAGCTGCGGTTTTCACTGAATTTTAGGGATTATTGTCCTTTATTTAAATATGTGACAATAAATATACCTTGCCATTTGAAATTTTCTAGAAAATCCGCCATATTTGTTATGTTGGCAGACAGCGCCCTCTAGCGGCTATAATAAAAGTAACAAAACCAGCTTTCATGAGTCTAAATATGCGTAAAAATAGCTCTTTCTAATGAGACCAAGTTTGTTAGATTCGGTTTATCCTGAGCAGAGTTATTAACGTTTAAAGGAAAGAAAGTTTGACGCCCCCCCCACCACTTTATTCTAAAAGATAGAAAAAAATTAGTTGCACGAAAAAGTTTCAAATTTCCTCTAGATTAATATTTACTTACTTCCGGTACTACTTTATTAGGCAAATTTTCGAGAAAAGTTCATTTTTCTATTTGGCCATGGATGTTATGCCCCCTAGCGGTCATTTCAGGAACTTGAAAATAATTTCCAGCGACATCTCTTGGCTATATTTACTATTAAAATTTTTTTCCGGAAATTCTCCGATAAGCGGTTTCCGAGATACAGCCGGCGTTCTCTCTTATTTGCCCACCCTGTACAGGGTGGGCAAATAAGAGGTTTTGTTACTTGTATTATAGCCGCTAGAGGGCGCTGTCTGCCAACATAACAAATATGGCGGATTTTCTAGAAAATTTCAAATGGCAAGGTATATTTATTGTCACATATTTAAATAAAGGACAACAATCCCTAAAATTCAGTGAAAACCGCAGCTTTCTATCTCATTCCTAACGGAAGATATTATCAAAAGAATTGCAACTGGAGATTTGTGATGTAACCTTTCACCTTAGCATTTAAAATCGACTCGTGATAGCCTATTATTAATGCCCACTATAAATATCGCCCACGATGGGCGATATTTTGAACTTTTGAGAACATTTCAATGCACAGTTTCAATCATTCTTGGGTAGATGAAACTGCAGTTTTCACTTCTGGCACGGGAATACACCTTAATACGTTCGATCATCCCTTCCCTTGTGGCGACAAGCCTCATTGCGTAAATTAGTTTTTTTAATTGCCCCCATAAATAAAAGTCCATACAGGTCAAATCGGGGATCTATAGAATAGATAGATATAATCAATTTAATTTTCAACTTGTTTTATATAATACCTAGCCGGGTTTCGTCTACCCAAGAACAGTTGTAATTGTGTATTCAAAACGATGGGCGATATTTTGAACATTTGAGAGGCCATTGAGTATCACGTCCTCAAACAAATCAGTCGTTTTCAGAACCACGACATTATTTCATAAAGAATTTATTTATAAAGTCAGCTTTTGCCGCATCAGTTTAAATTTGTCTCAAATTTTTATAATTTTTACTTTTATCTCTTATTATATTTTTTGAAAAAATGACAGTTACCAACTTTTTAGTTCCGCAAGAGTTTTTTCATTCTTATATTTTATTAATAATAGGCTATCACGAGTCGATTTTAAATGTTAAGGTGAAAGGCTACATCACAAATCTCCAGTTGCAATTCTTTTGGTAATATCTTCCGTTAGGAATGAGATAGAAAGCTGCGGTTTTCACTGAATTTTAGGAATTGGTGTCCTTTATTTAAATATGTAACAATAAATATACCTTGCCATTTGAAATTTTCTAGAAAATCCGCCATATTTGTTATGTTGGCAGACAGCGCCCTCTAGCGGCTATAATACAAGTAACAAAGCCAGCTTTCATGAGTCTAAATATGCATAAAAAAAGCTCTTTTTAATGAGACTAAGTTTGTTAGATTCGGTTTATCCTGTGCCGAGTTATTAACGTTTAAAGGAAAGAAAGTTTGGCGCCCCCCCACCACTTTATTTTAAAAGATAGAAAAAAATTTGTTGCACAGAAATGTTTCAAATTTGTTCTAGATTAATATTTACTTATTTTCGGTACTACTTTATTAAGCAAATTTTCGAGAAAAGTTCATTTTTCTAGTTGGCCATGGGCGTTATGCCCCCTAGCGGTCATTTCAGGAACTTGAAAACAATTTCCAGCGACTTCTCTTGGCCATATTTACTATTAAAATTTTTTTCCGGAAATTCTCCGATAAGCGGTTTCCGAGATACAGCCGGCGTTCTCTCTTATTTGCCAACCCTGGTGTCAACCTGAAAAATAAATTTTTCCCGATTTTCTAATTGGAAAAGCATTTCGCTTCAGTATTTTGATAATCAGAAGTGTTTGGTAGTTGGTACTATCGATTCCGTTAGCAATATTTCTCGTGGGAGAATAACTTATCTGAAGTTTAATTAATTTGACAGTTTTCGTGGGAGGTGCTTGTCTCGTTAGTGCAATCTCACATCGGCAGATAAAATGAAAAAGACGTTGAGACGGGCGCGACTCGAGATTTTCGAAGACGAAATAGACGTAGAACGACTCAACGTACGGTCTCGAAAAAAAAAATCTCAAAGGATTAGAGAAAGCCGGAGCTTTCGCGTAAAGCGGTTCTCGAAGCCGTAAAATTAGAAAAAGGGTCTAGGGAGTCCCGCGAAAAGTCGGGATTTCGGCAGGCGTGACGGGGCCATTAGGCGCGAGGACAAACGCCGCCGGTGCTAGCCGCATCTCTCTCGCCGAACGGCGATCGACGAAAATTTTGCAGAGGTTTTTTGAAAAGGCGTTTAAATTGGGAAAACGCGTAGGAAACGGGACGAAAATACCCCTACGCATAGAAGAAAGGTTGGTCGAGACGGAATCGACGCGTTTTAATATATATGGATTAAGTGTTAGGTTAGCATCCTGTGACGTTTGTCAGTTGCCAGTCTGTGTTGTTTGTGTATTTGTTGTTCTTACCGTTTTATGTCTTGATAAATATTACCTTAATTTATGTTTTATTGTGTTCCACGAACAACTGTATTGTTTTAGTTAACATTGAGATAAATATGGCCTTTGGCAAATAAAACGATTTTGTGCAAATTTCGTGCAAAAGTTCAATTTGTCCAAAATTTCGGTGAGGATCATTCTATTATTAATATAATATATAATAATGACCTATCATTCAGTATTTATTAAGCATGTCACTAGCTAAAAATATTAATGAATATTATGATAAAAATTCAAAGTGGTTGAAAATAATACAGGTCACATGTAAAATGAGTTGATTTTCGAATTTCCCGCCCGGGGGCAAATGCGAAGCCCGCTGCTAGTGCGACTATAGCTACCAATACAGACAACCAAAATTACTAGAGTTACGTATTCTCCATAGGATGCCAAATTTCAATGTCCATAAAAACATTCTATATTTTTTATAATTTCTATGCTTGGTACACAAATAACTATTACCATAAAACGTCCTACATAGTATAATGCAAGTATAAGCTTGAAGAGAAAATATATTACTTATTTAGGAAGATACAAACATTTTCAAGCAAAATTGAAAAATTACATCTAATTGTCAATGTTGCAATTTCACTTTCAACTATTATTATGATTTAGAAACTTTGATACAAGCTAATCGTATATTATATGTTTAGCATGCAAGTTATATACAAAATTAGAGTAAAATAAATTTGAGTACAGTCCCTGGCCAAATTATTAGACTCACCCTTCAATTTTTAAATTATATCAAATAATTAAAATTTTAAGATCTTTATGTACCTTGTAGTTGTGCAACCCGTTACATTGATGTCTTTGACGTGTTATAAACGTCAAATATTTATGTTTAGTGGTATTTTGAATCACAAAAATTGCAATTTTCGACTAGCTGTCAAATCTATGGTATATGTTTATAAGTTTCTATCGAGGTTTCTATTGAGTTTCGAAGCCAATTATTAACTGAATTGAATATTTTTCAACATTATTTTTATACAGTAAGTAATTATAAACATGATTACTTAATAAATAGAGTAAATATTTCACAATTTCACTGTGTTTGTTATGGTAAGCTGTGGTGATAGTGTCGTACAAGATTTGTCCGTCTTGTTGCAGATGGGTAAAGTTAAGGATCTGTCCCCTGCTCAAATTGAGCAGATAACTGCTCTTTTAAGACATTCAGAGCATAGCCAAAGAGCAATTGCAGTGAAGTTTCATAAGCTTCTGTGCGAAGAATTAATCAAAAACTGATGACTTCACAACCTACGGAGCCACAGCGGAATGGAACATGTGGCAGAAAAACACTTATCACTCCCAGAGGACAGAGATTTCTTAGGAATGTGGTCCTGGATAATAGAAAGATGTCCTATAGAGACTTAAAAAATAAGGTTGAAGAGTCAGGATCCAATGCGTCGGAAAGGACTATCCGCCAAAGTCTGTATGATATGGGTTTTAGAAGCCGAAGACCTGTCCAGAAACCAAAGCTCACTGAAAAAATGGTAAAATCCAGATATCAGTGGGCCAGTTCTTACAGGAACTTTACTGTGGATGATTGGAAAATGGTATGTCACTTATGGAGGGAAAATATCCTGTTATTGTCAATTATCTTTCCTTGTTAACGCCATAATGGTTTTTGTGCAGGTTTGTTCCAGTACTGAATCAACATTCCAAATTCTCACTGATATAGCACAATATATGAAACGTAGGCCTGATGAAAAATACCACCCTGATTGTGTAATTAAAACTGTAAAACACCCCACATCGGTAATGGTATGGCCTGTTATAAGTGGGAAAGGTATGGGACGCCTTAATGTTGTTGAAGGCACCATGCGTTAGGACCAATATCAGAAGGTTTTACAGGACAGTCTTATTCCTCAACTCCAGGAGTGGTTCTAAGATGGATCCAAAATATTCATGCAAGATGGTGCATCACGTCACACTGCAAAATCAATAAAAAAATTTCTGGATGATAGCAGAATTCCGGTTTTGCGATGGCCTGGAAATTCCCCGGATATGAACCCCATTGAAAATGTCTGGGAGTGTCTTAAGAGAGAGCTGACAAAGGAAAACATAACAACCAAGACTAGTCTGATCCAGAGAATAGTTTATCATTGAAACCACAATGAAAAATTTAAAAAAACTGCCTTTCGATGTATTGAGAGTATGCCTCGAAAAATCAAAGCCTTATTAAAAACCAAAGGTGGCCTGACAAAATATTAATTTTTTTATGTTCTAGTATTTAAACTGTATATATTCAATAAACAAAGTAATTTATAGGTATATAAATTAAAATGGCTCACTTATTTAGAGAGAAACTTCAATTATAATGAAAATGCAAGGTGAGTCTAATAATCTGGCCAGGGACTGTATATGCGAAAAATAAGTGAATCTAACAAGTCATACGTAAGTAATAATAAAGTATAAAGTATAGGTATATCTAATTACAGCGCTATTAAATATTTAACTTGTAGTATGTGGCAACCTTAGAACTTAGATCGACTCAGCGCGTTAAGAATGTTGACTTTTCACCTTGAAAATACCGCTAATAATTACAATATCGACCTTATTAAAAGTCTACGGGAGGTATTCGGTACACAAATAATACATTTTAATGAAATGTTTAAGAGAAGTACTTGGTGTGTTTTCTAGTATAATTTTATCTGCCTGCGCTATTCAGTGTGTTCTGATATATACACTTGAATGTTTATTTTAGTTATACAAAACACAAAAAAATAATGCGAATTTTTCCAAGTACTTTTTTCCAGTTTAAAAACCTATATTGTAACAGACGGGAACTAACAAACTTTAGATATTAAGTAATTTTACATTAAAGAAATAAGCTAAGTTCAATCAGTCACGTTGGTTCAAATTATAATCTTTATAGTCTTTATAGGGTGGCTCGTCATACAACAATATGTCTACAATATTTTCTAATATGTACCTATATGGTAGACACTAACAATATTTTAATTCAAACTTGTAAATATCAGATTTAAATTTTTTATAAACTAACTATAAGTAGTATCTACTAAGTAGTATATCTTTAACTTACAGTCCGTCCCTAAAGCAACCCTCCCACTTTAAAACGTTTGAACGCGTTCAGATGTCGACCTCAAAGAAAATATAGGATGAGTGATATCAAAAAACTACTTTCCACCCGCAAACGGAATTTTTACAACTGATAAAAGGCACGAGAGTTGCTGTCGGCACATTTTTTTAAATAGCACAATAGGCCATAGTAGGCACATCGTTTGAAAGGTATTTCAATTCTCTTCACACCAGTTGTCCAAAAATTAAAATCGAGTTATTCGTTTTCGAGTTACAAGCGTTTCTGTGTCTCATTCGGCGAGTGAAAAGACCATCGTTCACTCCAAATACTTAAATGTTTCAACCGAAGAATGTTAATGTAATGTAATCTTAATCTGTAAGAGATTTGCATTTTGAAAAAATGTATCTATAGGTGGTAAATCGGAGAATTGGTTGGCTTTCAATTAATTTTTAATAGTAAAAACATGTTCTTGTATAAATAGTACGCATTTTAAATCGAAAACCATGAAAAATAATACTTTTTGTACATTTTGTTTGAGGTCGATATCTCAACTCGTTCAAATGTTAAGGTGGGAGGGGGGAACTACTTTATGGATGGACTGTATAATATTACTAGGCTTAGAAATTTAATTAGCACTTTTAATATATGAAGAGAACAGTGGTATTTTAAAAAAGTAAAAATAGGAATAATAGCAATAGGTAGAAGCTGGAAGAAAAACATCTCATATTTTGGAGGTTTTCTCTTCAGGTTGACATAGTTCAAGGATCTAGAAGAGTATAGACTTAGAACAGAACATAACTCAATGAATATATAGTAGGTATTCCTTATTGTAGATCGGGTTTTCTATTATATGCCACATATATTTGTTTTTTATTTGTATCTGTATTTCATTGCACTCTGTTATAATTTTCCAGCACCTTATATAAATTTCTTTCCCCTATGTTAACTACCCAACTTATTTTTTCTGTTTTACAGGCTAGTTACTGCTGCCTGAATGTTCTTCACACGAAAGTTCCTTGCTTCTGCTGTTCGTTTCAGTAATACATTAGGGTGTTTTTTCATAGAACTTTATTGCAAATACTTAATTGCATTTATAGTGTGCATTTTTGTCCGTTTCGTCTTATTCACATTTTAACTCCTGTCAAAATTCTACCACTGCTTCAATTTTCTTCCGTATATATTTATTTTATTATTGTTTTACAATTTTTTTGTTAGAAGTTTCACCTGATTATTTATTTGGAGTTTAATCCGGTGACTGATATGTCATATCAGCCACCGTAGTCTATTAGTTTGTCTTGTATAAAAAAATTTCTTGATGGTAATCAGATATAATACGTTAAAATAAGAAGGTCTTGGAATTTCGAAAAATAATCCAGTCTGAGTATTTTACAAAGTCAATTTATACGATATATTACCAGGTATATAACTACAGAAATTAATTTTGACGATAAAGCACACTCTTGGCTAGAGTATCAAGTAATTTTTTCTTTTTGGCAAAAGTAATTGAATTGACATATTGGCATTTTTTTTCTAACAGTGCCATAAAAATAGTTCTATTAGCAACAGCAGTTCAATAAAATCAGTATTTTTTATACTTCTTATTAATTTTATTTATGCCAGTGAATTTTCCTTAAAGATGCATTTTCTGTATCGGATATACCTATGCATAATTACTGTAATTAATCTCCACGTTGTTTGTAACGTGCATGTTGGTCTTAAAGTGCAGTCAGATGGAATAATATGTTATGGTGAATGATGTAGAAACATACAGTAAAAGTACAATAATGAAATCGCTGGGGTATTCTCACTCCAAAATTTATTTATGTTGTTCTACTTTTTAGCTTACACCTACTTAACTTAAACTTAATTTTACTTTTACTCAAATATATTTACAATAGAGTAAATGAATGGTAATAATAATATACAAGGTGTCCTTAAATTAGTGTTCAATATTTTACTATTGTGTTTTATGGTTGAAAAGGGGACTTTTTCTTGATATAAACATGGATCGAAAAATCCTTCCGTACGGGGGCATCCTAGAGTCGATTTTTTCTAAATAATTTATCAAATTTGGTATCCTGCCTAAGTCTTATATGTATAATCCGCTGCTGTAAATAAAATTTCAAAATTTGTATCATACAAGGTGACCCATTAAGAATGGAAACGCACTCGCGTACAAAATTTGTTTATGGACCGATTTGAACCGGATTTTTTTTCCAAAAGATAGATCTCCAAAAGGTCTATGTTGATGCAAAATTTGAAGACGAAATTTTGATTTTCAGGCCTACTACGAATTTTTTTTATGTGAAAAATAGCAAAATTTTGTTAGCGATTTTTTTATAAAAAATCTCACTACAGCACTGGATTTAGGAGCCACTCGAATGCATTTGTACCAATTTTTGCGAAAGAAAGTTTGTTCCTAAAAAAGTTATGACAGTATCGGCATCACCAGTGTTTGCCTTTGTCGGTGAACCTATTCCTTCGAATCTATTCGAATCGAATAGAATCCAAAGAGAAACAAAATTAAACAACTTAAACACTGGTGGTTAAGTTATTTAATTACCTCTAATATAAACAATAATTGATAAAAAAAGTAATGATTAGAAAATTAAATTTTTCAAAATGAAAAAGGAGTCTGTCAAATTGATTCATACATTTTGAATAAAAAATTATAATGTAGTTATTTTTTATCTAAGAAGGTAATATTATAAGTTTTGGCATAATCACCACGAAATAATAATAATTTGACGAACTCACCTATCAATTGTTGTTTATATTAGAGTAATTGTTGGTTATTTTGTGTATACTGGTTTTTATAGTTCTTATTAAAAATTACACCAGTGTTTAAGTTATTTAATTTTGTTTCTCTTTGGGTTCTATTCGATTTTTATAAAGGAATAGGTTCACCGACAAAGGCAAACACTGGTGATCCCGATACTGTCATAACTTTTTTAGGAACAAACTTTTTTTCGCAAAAATTGGTACAAATGCATTCGAGTGGCTCCTAAATCCAGTAGTGTAATTAAATTTTTATAAAAAAATCGCTAACAAAATTTTGCTATTTTTCACATAAAAAAAATTCGTAGTAGGCCTTGAAAATCAAAATTTCATCTTCAAATTTTGCATCAACATAGAGCTTTTGGAGATCTATGTTTTGAAAAAAATCCGGTTCAAATCGGTCCATTAACAAATTTTGTACGCGAGTGTTTCCATTCTTAATGGGACACCCTGTATATTATGTTCCAAATGGGGGGGGGGGGGATAAATATTACCCCAACTTTTTTGTGCTTCTGTTTTTGAACTATTGATGGGTAAATATAAAATTTCAATATTTTTTACCGAAAAAAAATACACTTTGTTCGTATCGATATGACGCATCGTTTTCGAGCAAAATTGATTTAATTATGTGATAACACGAGATGTATGTAACTTCTTTTGTATGTAATTTTTCCCTGGTCTCCTCATTAAAATATAAAATTTTAGAGTTTTCTACTTAAAAAGGGTACCTACTTTGGTTGAAAATCGAGAACTTATAAATTAATATTAGGAATGTCATAGAAAGATTTATTATTAACATACTCGTAAGTGATGAAAGTAAAAGTGGAACTGAATTCAACGAATAGACATTAAGATACATCTAATATAAGTATAATTGCTTTTAGTATCATTTCCTGTCACAACATCCTCTCAGTAGTGAAATAAATTCTTCAAATACACTTCAATGCGGATCTGTCTAGACTCCATATCATACTAGGGAAACACCTTGTAAAATACCAACAAAATTTTGAACGAGTTCATGTATTTCATACATCATTAGCTTGGAGTCAAATTAGCGGATATTCATTGTTTGCTATTGTTAAAAATTACACAAATGGTTTATTTATTATTCAATTAACAAAAGATTTCTGCTGTGTAAAAAGTTGATTGTCCTCCATTTAAGGACGGTGGTTTTAAATTCAAAAGCCCCTCATATAATTGGAATTTAATGTTAATTGATCTTTAAGCTGGTTCAGTTATTTATGTTGCTGAATAGCGTATTCTTATATTTATATAAAACGATATTTAAAAATGCTATTATTGAATAAAAATACATTATAGAATTGAAAAATCTTTCTAATAACATAAACATACTTGTAACATAACAAGATTAATATCCCAGAAAATTAGAATAAGAGACGTTCCATAAGATCTTTTTTAATGTTCTTTTTAAAGACGATTTACTTATCCGAAACTTTTAACTACCTGTATAGTTGGAACAGAATGGATGACCATATTTAAATATTCAGTATTAACGACAAATCATTGCTCAATATAATTATTTTTTTCAATGTCCTGTCACTACAAAGAAACACATCGTTTCGTTAGCATTGTTTATTATTGTAGCTATATTTCCCTAATCAAGGAGTTTTTCACTTAATAATGTAACAAGAATGGAATTCACAAAGACTTTGTTAAAAAAAAGACAATAAATATGGATTAAAATAAGCAAAATACTGTTGCAGATCTAGGCCAAAAAGTGTAAAGTGTTCCGTTCCCCAAACAGACAACTTCTTGTGAAGTTGAACCTAAAATGAACTTTCTGATGTCTTATGTATAACTTACTTGTGGCATAGCTTTATGATCCAGCAATTTACTTTAATTTACATACTTCTATACTGTACTATATACTATAGAATCTATTAACATACAATATGCATTGACTTGAGTTTAATTATTGTTTAAATATTTCTTATGTAAGAAAAATTTGGGGAATTAGTAAGATTGATTTTAAAATAGTATATTATATTACTAGGAGTAGAAGGCGAACATTATTTGTGGAGCCCAGAAGCTTACACAGCCTAGGTGTTAACCAAAGCTGTGTAAACTAGGCGAAACACATAAATAACTTTGTAGTCCGAGTGACATTTTATATTTTTTCTTTAAACGTCAAAATTAAAACTGTATTTTGTATACACTTAAAATTGTATACAGTTTTACAGGTGGCGTATACCTAAAATATTTATAATTAAACAATCTGATCTAGCTTCCGACTCTGTGAGGCATATTTATTATGATCCATTATATTGTCTAGACACAAAATTTTAGATTTTTGTCTGAATTTTATTGCATACTTCTACTTTTTTTTATTACGTTTAAATTCCCAATTATTAGTGTGTAGTAACGAGCGATTTGTAATATTTATCTGTCTTATTCATAATTGATATAATATAAACAAATGTTGGCTAAAATATAGTGAAGTTTACCACAAAAAAAAATGTATGTAAAGAAGACAATAGTCAGGCGCATTATTTATTTCAATTATAAACTTTCTCATAAAAAATATTTTAGGATTTTATATCAAAGATTTTAGATTAGTTAAAATGACGAATAATTTTACGTCTTTTAGTTAATTAAACAAATGCGATTACCTATGTCAAACACGTTAGGAATATAAATGAATAATTTTAGGGATAGAGTATTATACAGGGTGATTCTTAACCTATACGCATAAACTTGGGAAATTGTAGCTGAGGATAAATTTTAATAATGACTAATAATTGAAATATCTTGAAAACTAAGCAAAATAAGAATAGGGAACGTTATATAGAGTAAGGTTAAAATTTAATAGAGAATCCAAAAATATAATAATACACAGGGTGTTCCGTAAGAGATTTTCGATTTTCTGGAGTTTTAACATATACATGTTTGAGGCATCTGTCAAAAACACCCTGTATATTAATCAGGTAATATTGATCCATAGAAGTAATTTCTGAGTATAATTGTCTACGAAATAAACCCTATTTACCTTTTTTTTGGATGTCTTATTTGTTTTGCCGAGATTTTTTGAACAGGTGTTTTTTAAAGATTTTTTTCTTTAAATGCTAATATCTTCGTAACGGTAAATGATAGGTATAGGGTTCTCTTAACAATGTCGACCTAGAATTTTTAGGAGAGTTCAAAAACGTAATTGAATATAGGGTGTCCCATTTAAAAAAAGAAAGTTGTTGCCTGGATCAGAAAAACTGAACAACCTGTATTCAAGAAAGTTATAAAAATGAAAAATTCAGGTAAAAACAAAAAGCTTTCGTATTTAACTTTTTTCTCTACCTTTTATAATTTCTGAGATAACGGGATAGAGGATCTTATTTTGGACACCCTGTACAGGTTAATCCATTTACAGAAAATAACCTTAATGTCCTGTTGAATTGAATCACGTGCGCCGCTGAAATAAATTTGTATGTTTCAAAATGCTTTTAAAAATTAGATCGTGCCTGATCGATTCCACACCAAAATCTTATGTGAATTTCTTGGAGTAAAGTTGGTATCACTGGACTTTAACGCACTATTGCGACATCCTGTATATAAGTAAATCTTAACAAGTATTACTAAAGCCTTAAGACTATCATTATCGTATACATGATCATAATAACCGATGCTTAACAACCAACTTCTACAAATTATACCCTCCCCGTAAATGTGTGACAAAGTACAAGGTTATTTAATGAAGCAAAGATGTAATTGAATTGTTATACATGAAAAAAATTAAAGAAACTGAAAGGGGGTATCGCAGACGTTAATAACGAGGTAGGCTAATGATATAGAATTTACGAAACAGTCGATATGATTCCGTGAATAATGTGGATGTTGTACAAAGAACACAGCTGGACGGTTGCAATTTTTCAATTAGAACATCCGCTGCTTAACAACTGCTTTACTGTACAATGGAGATAACAATAATAAAAAATATAATAATCTGGGAAGAAAATTATATCCTTAGAAGAATAAGTCATGCGGTTGTTCGCATGAAGTGAATTAATAAATTCCATTTGTTAAAACAATATTTTTTATATGTGGATCTTTGTGTTGAATTAGGGGCAGAATTCACATATAAAATTTGAAATTGAAATTAATAATTAGAATTAAGGTAGTTGTTTAGATAAATGTGTCCTCGTAGCTTTTCCGGTTATAAGTATCGGAAGTTGGCGTCAACTTTATTATTTTAAATGAAATAAATACATTGTATATTAATTGAAGGAGATGCCGACAATAACTACTCCATGGACAATATGCTCCGACTGGCATTGCATTACTTCGGCATCTCCATAGGAGTCGCCACATCATTCGTCGAGACCAACTAATCAGACACTGACCGGTTTCGCGCTCATCAGAGTGCCATAGGTAGTGGACACGATGAATGATGCTGCGACGTGATTGCCTAATGGGCATCGTGAAAGTGGTGAGAAACACACCGTAGTGCCCTCTTTGGCTCCTTGCTACTATCTGTCTGACAATTATTGTCAAATTGACAGACAGATAACGACCTGCTTTTCCGCAGGTGCCGTTACAGTTATTTGAAGGAGATGCCGAAAACAAATAAACAAGTAGGATTGTCTTCCTTTAAGACAATAGAGGTCACTACTGTAATAGCGTCTGCGGAAAAGCAGGTCGTTATCTGTCTGCCAATTTGACAGACAGATAGTAGCAAAGACACAAAGAGGGCACTACGGTGTGTTTCTCACCACTACTAACCTTGTATATTATTGCATGTTTGTATTATGCATTAAATTTTATGGTCACTATCATCAAGTTTCTCTATTCTTATTAATTAATTTATGTTACGAGTTAATTTTCTTAAAAAAAAACAAATCTATAGTTAGCTTAATTCCCTGTGTTTTTATGGTAAGAAATATTAGAGACAATATTCACAGACGACAAAATTAAATCCATAAGCCTTCTAACCTTCAACTTTCAACATTACTGAGTCTCGTAAAAGGTAGTGAAAAGTTAATATTAAGCCCCGGCTTTTCAATTGGAAGTTAAACTACGAGTTAAGTAACTCATACCTATGAGTTAACTCTGAGTTAACTCGAAGGTAGTGTTTTGCAATAACAGTATCTGCTTGAGTTAATAAACTTCAAGTTTGCGAAAAAAATTATTAAGTTGGCATGAGTTTTACTGGATTGTGTAGTATTTTCTGGATTCTTTTGTGATTTTTCAGTTTGCCATCTGTTATTTGCAGAATAATGTTA
Source organism: Pogonocherus hispidulus (assembly GCA_963924545.1). Lineage (NCBI taxonomy): Eukaryota > Metazoa > Arthropoda > Insecta > Coleoptera > Cerambycidae > Pogonocherus > Pogonocherus hispidulus. The sequence continues at coordinate 34,298,268 of OZ004697.1, read as the reverse complement.
AATTAAAAGCACTCTGGCATGACTTTCTATTTGAATAAGGTTCCATATAGTCTTTGTGTAAGTATTTAGATACATTTTCATATTTAATGATTTGTTACTAAAAATGAATAAGATGGGTAGATAAAAAAACTTTAAAAAACTTTGTTTCAAAATAATCAAATAATAGACTATACACGATGTCCCACCGGGAACCGCCTCGATCTATAGGTATATGGCAAACTATAATTAGGAAAAAATTGAAAATTAGGCAGTGTACCAAAGTCATTGGCCCTTGAGGTGGGGCAAGCGATCTAAAATATTTTGAAGATGCCCGCACTTCTGGTTATACCGGAAGTAGGTGTCAACTTGCTTATTTCAAATGGAACACCCTATATATTATATTATTTCTGGATTCTACGTAAAATTCTAAACACATTTCATGTAGGATGTCCTATACCTATCTTCAACTGTTTTTGAAATATTGACAGGTGAATATTGACATTTTGCAACTTTGACACCCTGTACAATCTAAACGGTTTGAGATCAAGCAAAACGGTTTGCACATTCCTATCTTAACTTTTCATAAGCTTAACTTTTCATAAGCTATCGTTTGACACTAATTTCAGATTTAGCGAGAAATTAAAAATTTCCCGAAAATATTTAAAATTTTTATTTTCTGGTAATGTAAACTGAGGGGTAACTGTATACGTAAAAGAAATAAGTATGGGGAACCATACTATCTATCGAAATAAAACAAAATTCTGCATCAAAATCTGAAAAAATGCCTGGTGTCCCATCTAAAAAAATCAAGTTTTCATGGCTTGCGGCCGAAATAACTTGTTAGTAGATTTTCACATCCCTGTGCGATACTCTGTACCCTTTAAGGTATGGTTACAAAGCTTATGGATTAAACTCTCTCCACTATAAATATTGTTGTTCTATTTCTGTTACTATAAAAAAAACAGGATTTTAGGCTAGATACTGATTATTGATTTTTTTTTTTTAAGAAAATTAAATATCTCGAAAACGATTAACTTTAGAGATAGAGAAATTTGATGAAACTGACAATAATATTCAGGGTATTCCATTTAAAATAAGAAAGTTGAGCCAACATACGGTATAACCAGACGAGATACAGAGATTCCATTATTTTATTTCCAAAAATCCCAGAGTGCCCAATTCCAAAATTTAAATCGATGTGGTCTTTGAAATAATGTAATATGCCATCTAATTTTAGCCACCGTGTATTATAATACACATTGACTGCATTTTGAATGAATTAATTAATAAAAACCTTTAATCTTCTTCATAAAACGCTTTATATATGTATGTATAATGGAAAAAAAGTAGTACCTATGCTGATAATTTGAAACTATCTGTCAAAGCATTGGGTATATGTACTGTAAATTGTGTAAACATTACCTATAGAAAGCAAATAGTAGTATTTACAAAAACAAAAAGAAATTTACAGAAGAGTGTTTTAAATGTATTTGAATTTCATGACTGATATCACTAAAAATATAAACTTTATTTCATTTTATTTTACTGGGTTAGGAAATGAAAACAATATAAAAAGTTAGCCAATAAGTACACCACGCGTCGGTTTATAAGAAAATAAGCCAGCACTTTAAAACTTTTAAAATGTATCCAACTCCTTTGGCACATGTCAGATTCAATTTGTCATATTAGATAATTGACATATTATATTTATTTTTAAGTTTGCCTTGATACTAAATTTTCAATCTTTACTTTGAATACTTCTAGTTTCCTGTTTTATATTATTTTTGCAGGTGGTGCGTAATCCCAATAGAAACTACAATGAACCATCAACTGCATCACAATGATTCAAGGGAGAAGGTGAAGGTAACAGTGACCACGTGACAGAGTCAAAACGTTAGGAGATTGTACGTGGAGAGAGAACGTAGATACCTAATAAAAAGTAAAATGTGGTGTGTTAAAATAATTGTATATTGTATGTATAAATACATATTTTAATTACCTCCACCGTGTGTTTCATTATTATTATCACTATTATTTTGTGGAGTAGCACACTTGGCCTCAAATCCAAAGTGAAATATTGTAGTTGCAGTCATTCATTCAGATTGTAAAGAAAGTTAATGTTAAATCGTTACTGTAATCAAAATTAATGACTTGTTTTAAAATATATACCAAAGGCAGCTATGAAAATTTAAATATACGAATGCCAACTAGTTGAATAGGTTAATTATTTAAAACATTGCCCACTTTACATTCGACTGTTTTTAGGTAATTGGGCTGTAGTTAGTAAATACAATTTCAGCATTAATTACAACTCAAAATAAAACAAGTTATTGACAAAATTTCAAGGGTTATAATAATTAATTGTATATGAGGAATTTCGCAAATGCAATACAACTGTCTTAAAATTATACGCAGTTTATTTAATAGGCAAATCAGTATTCACGGAATTTCAATAAATAATTTTAAATATTAAAGTCAAGGTTAACATTTCAATGCAAAAGATGTAACGTAAAACCGTCTTCAGTAGGATAATGTTAATTAAAATTTTTCGCAGAATAAAGTTAAAAGTTTATATTTGAGTTCAGGAATCTGAATTGTCAATTATATTAAAATTGTAATTCACATTCTGTTGGTTTATACAAGTATACAAATTTGTAGAATTAAAAGTACGACTATTTTTCAATGAAATTAACTTCCCCAACTATAAAAAGACATTAAATATAAACAAATTGAAGAATACAATTTGGTCACAAATATATATAATTTCATTCTATCTAATAATAATTATTGATTTTTTCTAGGGCATTAATAATAAAAATGACCTCGAAATATAGTCATTGTCCATAAATAACGGTGAAAGGTCTTTTGTTTCAGTAATATTTCAAGATATTCAGATTATATCAAACCTCGCAAAGGTATGCTAGTTATTATGTAGCAATAACATTTAAGCTATTAATTTTGACATGAATCCATTGAACATTTTCACATTTTTTAAATCTATGACGTTATATTTTGATATTACAAAAACTCTAGAACGATTCATATCATCTACATGGAGTTGGTTGAAGTTCTACTCATCTTCAGATAATGCATACATTTCAGGCATTATGAACCTTGAATTACGACGAATTCACATACAAACCAGGAAAACAATTTTTTAACTTTTTTTAAATTTTATTTGAATATCTCTGTTTCAATTTTATATCTTTTCTGCTTGAAATCATTCATAAGTATTTTGAAGAGTTACATGATATCAGACATCATCGTGAGACTCAAAAAGGCAGTCATGAAATTTCTAAATATTTCTAAATACGATGAATGAATGCGTTCTGAATGTTTTCAAGTAGAAATAATATAAAATAGAAATAGAGACCTTTTTCAAAAATGGTTGAGAATTCGCATAGGGAAGTTTTTATTTTATTTGAGGAGAGCATACTTAAAATCCCCAGTATCTCAATTTTCACTCTTCAACTCTAAGTACTCACTGACATATTCTAATGGGTGGTCACCGCGTAACACTTTATATATAGTTTTTCAATTTTCATGTACCTCAGCATAGCTTACACTAATGTGATTTACTGATGTCACTGATGTGAGTTCATTTAGTGATTGAATTCTCAAGAATAAACTAAGGTAAATATTAACTAAGTAAATAAATAGCTTTTTGTGCCATTAGAGGTCAAATAATAATGGTGGGTTCAACCCCTGAGCAGCCGCCAGGTTTTCCTTTAAACCTTTAAACCTAACCTAAGTCATATTTCTAGCATTGAACTAGCTACCTCTATATTCGTAGACAAATGCTTCTGTATTCGGCTATCGTGCTTTCCAATTGTTCCGGAAGAGATTAAATAATAAACATCATAGATACAGCGGTTATACTGAAGGATTGGTGGCCTAGACCGTATTTCTCCTTTACTAGTTTGATATAGATATACAGCAGTAGATTTTGTTGTTTTCTGTTGATCCATTTGCTCCAGTATCTTGTTAGTGGTATCATTCGATTGGTTAAACAAGTGATTTTTCCATCCCGAGTGATCCATTTTCTGTATCTAAATGGAACAGCTTGTTATTTAGAAAATACAATGGTTTGGAAACATTGTATTTTCCTGTAAAACAGTTTTGTACAAGAAAAAGTATCATTAGAGTTCACTAACTATGAAAATAAAATAAATACAGAGAGAGAGAGAGAGAGAGAGAGAGGGGAGCATGCCAATTTCCCGCTCAAGGCGTGTTAAATATATTGTAATGGTTTTAAAGGTAGTAATTATGAATAAAAAGAGAAGAGGAAGATTTCAAATTTGTATTTTTTGTCTAATAATTGACTATTATATAACGGGGAATACTAAGTCAAAATATATATTTTTTGGTTTGCCATTCAAGAAGAAATAATTTTGCGCAGTTATTTGGCACCGGTTTTCCGATCTATCTACTGCGGGTGCCCGCAGCAACCTTAGGGGAATAATTTTTAAACTAATTCTGCACTGATTTGCTTCAGTGTAACTATGCAATTTAATAATAGCGGATTTAGACATGTGTAGCAACTTGTACAGCCTCAATCCGTAATCCGTGTTCATTTGAATGTAATTCAAGAAATTGAATGATTTGTAGGAATAGACTTTTCCTTACAATTACCATTAAATTAAGCCATGGATGGAAGCAAACGTCTAAAAAATAAGATTAGTCACTGTTGACAGTTTTATACAGATCCCCAAATAAAAATATGTTCAATTTATGAACAAAGACACAAGATATTAATACATGATAGTTAAATAAAGACAGATCTCTGGATTAGCCAAATCCGATGAGTTTTTACAAGTTCCAAGTACATTAATTATTGACGAATGGATGAATGTGAGGAAGTTCTATTCTGAACATAATACTGGAAAAACTCCTAATTCATTATGTACGGGGGAACGCAGCAGAGAGCTACACCTCTATCAGCTCTGTGAAGTATCAGGTGTGACGTCTCCCACCTATGCGCGATAATTTTTAAAATTCCATCGCCTCAAGTGGTTGAAAATGGAAACATGGAAAAAGGTAATGGTTGCTGCTAAACCCCAAACCAAGCAAATAAATTACCTTGTTTCGGTGGTACCATTTATAAACTACAGAGGGGGAATGCTTAGCTGCATTTGCGAATAGATACTGATATCTCGGCCCACCTCATGCACCGTTCTTTTTCTTACACACTTTACTTACTATGATGATAACATAACTGGTGGTCATATTTTTATAGCTACCAAGGCAATTTATGATTAATTATTATACTGATTGTTAGTTCGTGACAAATTAATCATTACACTGTCAAAATTGACAATTTCTAATTTGATAATATCAAACAAAATGTTTCGAAGTTTGAAGGGCTTTTCTTTCATGGGTCGCAGAAAAATATACTGTGGTTTGCCCATTTCCACATTTGTTGCACACAAACTATTGTTGATCCAGTTAGAGAACTGGATTGGATAGCTAATTTTTTTTATTTACACCTCCTAATTTTAAAAGAGGATATCTATAATAGGATTAAACAGAATACCAATGAAGGAAAATTTATTAGGAGCCATTATCATTACTAATGTAAGTAAAGTTAATAGAATTTCTAAACTTCTATAAAGTAATTCGGTTTTTAATTGAACATAAGTAACATAAAAATCTTTAAAAATCGGTGATTATGATTTTATTATATTATATAGAGGGTTATTATACAGGGGGTTATTATATTGCGTATATTCTCGTGACGAAAATGAATGAATTAAAGAGTTATCCTGGGTGCTTCATATAGGAAAGTGAGTTTGCATTTGTGCGTAAGCCCTTGGGCATACGCAAACGGTATGTCATCTTGTTTTTCAGCAGTTTAATAACAAAAAGTTGTATACTTATCATTGGCAGCCTGTTCGGAAAAGCGGAAACATTCTTTATTCAAATACAAGTTCACGTGACCATAACAGCCCTTTAGACCACTTTGGACCCACGCTAACGTTGTGTAGGTGGTTTTCCGAGGATTTTTTTCTGTTGAACTTCATTTTAAAATACATGACAGCCTGACTAAAATTGTACTAAAATTCCTAATTTGCAAACAAAAATGAAAACTCACTTTTCCATATGAAGAACTCAGGATAATAATAATAATAATAATAATAATAATAATAATAATAATAATAATAATAATAATAATAATAATAATCAACTTTATTGCTTCAAATTTCACAAGTATCGTACCATTAGTAATAATAAATAAACAAAAAGTATAAAGCAAAATGCGAAGTTCAATTTATTTAAATAAATTGTTCTTCCACGTTCTTCCATGGATGACTCTGATTTATTTCTTTTCATCATGAGCCGCGGCGATAGATCAATCTGTTAGGTGGTGGATGGTAGCTTGTGACTAACAGAATGTTATATCGCGGCGCGAGTTCGAATCTCGCCAGGGGAGAAATGGCACTGTTCCAGGGAATTGTTGTGGGTCTGCGTTTTTTTCATGTGTTCCCTCCCTCTACACAAGCCTGAGGCCTGTAGAAGGGAGGTTGTCCATTTCTATAGCGTGTTTTATGTTTTATGAGAATATACTAACACTGACGTAGTTGTCCACATAACACCAAAACACGGTACTGTACAGGGTGATTCACTTTCGAGTGTGTAACATGGGTATCTCGCTTATTATAAAAGATAGACTGTAGGTTTAAATTCGGCAAAGTTGGGGAATTTTGTGTTCAATAAGTTGGCGCAAACAAAACCCCCATATCTGCTTTTGTTTTTGAGTAAGAGGCAAAAAATAATTTTTTCCGGTTTTCGTTTTCTGGCCGTAACTTCTATATTTTCGAAAATATTGGCTTATCGTTTTCACATTATTAGGACACTTTCTTGAGACAAATACGATACCGTTAACCGTTTTTTAAAAAAATGTCACTTCTATTGTAAATCATTGTCAACTTTATTTTTTCTTATGGGCACCATATTAATTTTTCTCAAATTTGAATAAACCGATTTTTTCTGAATACAACAATATAATATATGTTAATATTTGCCTAAAAAATAAGGGCATTATGAAGTAAAATAGGTATTTTTTTGAAAATGTCTAGTTAGCCATGGCCATGACAGTCAGTTCTTGACAAACCGCAAATGTCACTTATAATTTTTGTAAACTGCATCTGTGGAGTACATTTTACATTGACTAACGATGTATTCAACCGATCAGAAACAAGATATTATAGATGTTTATTACAGATGTAACAAAAATTTAAACAGAACAATTGAAGAATATTTAAACACTTATCCTGAAAGACGACAACCATGCAAGACATATATTACTAAACTGCACTGTAATTTAAGAAATTATGGCAGATCCATACCTATTTCTTGGTTTAGAAAAACTGCCATAATTTCTTAAATTACAGTGCAGTTTAGTAATATATGTCTTGCATGGTTGTCGTCTTTCAGGATAAGTGTTTAAATATTCTTCAATTGTTCTGTTTAAATTTTTGTTACATCTGTAATAAACATCTATAATATCTTGTTTCTGATCGGTTGAATACATCGTTAGTCAATGTAAAATGTATTCCACAGATGCAGTTTACAAAAATTATAAGTGACATTTGCGGTTTGTCAAGAACTGACTGTCATGGCCATGGCTAACTAGACATTTTCAAAGAAATACCTATTTTACTTCATAATGCCCTTATTTTTTAGGCAAATATTAACATATATTATATTGTTGTATTCAGAAAAAATCGGTTTATTCAAATTGGAGAAAAATTAATATGGCGCCCATAAGAAAAAATAAAGTTGAAGATGATTTACAATAGAAGTGACATTTAAAAAAAAAAACGGTTTACGGCATCGTATTTGTCTCATGAAAGTGTCCTAATAATGTGAAAACGGTAAGCCAATATTTTCAAAAATATAGAAGTTATGGCCAGAAAACGGAAACCGGAAAAAAATTTTTTTTGCCTCTTTCTCAAAAACAAAAGCAGATATGGGGGTTTTGTTTGCGCCAACTTATTGAGCACAAAATTCCGCAACTTTGCCGAATTTAAACCCACAGTCTGTCTTTTATAATAAGCGAGATACCCATGTTACACACTCGAAAGTGAATCACACTGTACTCGACGCGCGTTTCGCCAACCAAATCAGCACCATCTAGAGATGATTATCGCGCGTCGAGTGCAGCATAGTGTTTTGGTGTTATGTGGAAAACTACGTCAGTATTATTTTCACACTAAAGGTTCCAACCCCTTTCAAGATGAGAATATACTCATTATAATAACCTCTGAAAGGCATACTGACTAAAATCACAACCAAAAACATGTTACTAACTGCCTGTCTACAATAATTTATGCGTACCTAGGTACACATTGAAAAATTAGAAATCTGAATATTAGTGGGTCATGCAATATTGTGTTTTTAAGTGTATAGGGGTATTATATTTTAACACAATATTTTGTGTTTACCTTAGTATAAGTAGATTAATTCACACATGCTCCGATGGACAGATAAAATGTGAAAGTATTTGAATGTCTAGATTTCCTATATATTCATCAGTAGTAATGTTATTATCATTAGATAAGAATTACGGATGTAATGTTGATATATACAAGTTATTATTAGCATATTCCAAGTGAACTAGTTCTGAATCGAAAAAACAGTGGTACAATTATTAATATTTATAAGTCATGCCATATTACAAATATACAATTTTTGTAAATAAAAATAGGGTAAATGAGCCAGTAGTTGGCCAGGTATCAGTAATTGGCCGCCTTATTTTGAATTTAGATTATTAAGGATTCTCTTTGTCTTTTTCTGATTTTATATGGCTTAGCACATTCTGGCAACTATGCTTAACAACTTCTCCCAAGGCCATAGTTATAGTTGCCGCCAAAAGTAAGTTAGCATCCTTCGTTGATTGGCGCTGTTCAGTTTTGTTTGGTTTCGCTAAAACACTAAGGAATCATTAAGAATATTGACATATTTGGTGAGTTACAAAGAAATAGCCTTTCAGATTACTGTGATTTTTTTTTGCAATATCATTTGTAATAAGTTCAATAATAAATATTCTGTAGTGATAATATTTTGAGGTTAGAATCATAAAGCAAATTTTAGGGTGGCTAACAACTGAATTCAAATTTACTGTAGTTACTAATTATTGGCCAGGTGGCCAATGACTGGCATTTTGACCTGATATTTATTTTTACAAAAAAATTACCAAATCCGAATTTGTTTTAAATACATTTAGTGTCTTGAACATGATGGCGCCATTTTTACAAGTTGTATTAGTTACTGGCCGGCGGCCAATAACTGATTTTTAAAGTGGCCAATAATTAGTTCTCGTTGTCCTGCTATCAAGTAGAAATTAAAAACGTTTATCAGCTTAGGTGTAATTAGTAAAATTGTATAGGACAGGATTGTAAAGTGGGTAGGTAGGACTTAGGATCTTTTTCCTTTGTTTTAGAAACAAAATGCCAAAGAAGTGTAAAGATAAACCTTATAGTAAAAAATACCAGGAACAGGATATTACTAATGCTTTCAAAGCAATGGAAAATGGAATGAGCCAAAGAAAAGCGGCTGAAAAGTTTAATGTGCCTAGGGCCACTCTTCAATTTCGGAAGAGTGATAATTTTCATGATAAGACTACCCACGGCCCTTGTCCCATCCTTTCTAGGGATGAGGAAAGGCGTCTCGAAGAATGGATAATTTCTTGTCAAAAGAAAGGCTTCCCTCTAAGAATTGATGGTATTCAAGCATCAGTAAAGGGTTTCCTAGATTCCAACCCACGTGAAAACCCCTTCCCTGAAAACCGACCTGGAAAGTCTTGGTATAAAGCCTTTTTAAAAAGGCATCCAAATATAACTCTTAGAACTCCTGAAGCAATTACTGCCGCAAGTTCAAATGTAACCGAAAATGACATTCGTAAATGGTTTGAAGGAGTACAAAATTATTTGGAAAAAAAGGCTACAGTGACATTCTCAAAGATCCATCGCGAATATATAATGGTGATGAAACATGTTTCCTTCTCTGCCCTAAAAATAAGAAAGTTTTAGCCGTTAAGGGTAATAAAAACGTCTATGAAATTGAACATAATCCGAAAGTTAACTTAACAGTAATGTTTACGTTTTCGGCAGCAGGAGATATAACCGCACCCATGATTATTTACCCCTACAAGAGATTACCGTTAGAAGTTTTAAGGTCTGTGCCTGATGGTTGGGGAGTGAGAATCAGCGATTCAGGTTGGATGAAGAACGAAAACTTTTTTGAATAAATAGGAAATGTCTTTTATAAAAATTTAGTTTCCAAAAATATTACTTTTCCCATTATCTTGTTTGTTGATGGGCACGTAACACATTTAACCCTACAAACTTCTCAATTATGTTCAGAATTAGGGATAATATTAGTATCGTTATACCCAAATACTACAAGAATAATGCAACCCGCGGACGTTGCTGCATTCAAACCACTGAAGAATAATTGGAACAAGGCTGTCCTAAAATTTCGAAGGGAGCATCCAAATAGTGTAATAACAAAAGAAAATTTTGCATTGGTTCTGAAAGCTGCCGTTAGTGATTTAAAATCATAATCAATAAAAAATGGATTTAAAAAATCTGGCCTGTTTCCATGGGATCCCTCAAGTATAGATTACTCAAAATGTTTGGGGAAAACTAATAACAGTGACGAAGTAAGACATAAGGATATACCTAATGGAAGTAGTATAACATTCAGTGATTTTGTAAAAATAGTCGGCCAGCAAAGAATCTCGGAGTTCCAGAAACTACAAACTGGCGAAGAACTTAATTGGGACTTGCAAATAGTATATAATATATATGAAGCTTTTCAGAGTAAATCCTTGCAACTCGATTTTGAAGAAAATGAAGATAATAATCAACCTCGTCACCCTACCAATGAACTTATTGAGATTCCCATAAGTGAAATTCAGACTTTTAATTTAGAAGACATTCCAATTATAACAGCGGATAATCTTCTGTCTAATACTATTGTTGAAGAAGTATGCAGTGACGAGATCACTGGATTGGTAACAACTGAGCAGCCCTCCACAAACTCTCCACAACCGGAATTAAATAAATCTATTGAGGAGTTTTTCTTCTGGCCTAAGACCCCAGAAAGAAAAGGTAAAAAGCAATGCGAAAAATTACCATTTGTGCTGACTTCTTCTACACGAAAAAATATTGCGAATCAAAAAATAGAAGAGAAATTACGACGAGAAAAACTAAAAGAAGAGAGGAAGCGAAAAAGGGAACAAAATCAACATTTACAAACTATTAAAAAACGAAGTACCAAAAAAATAGTAAAAAATAAAAATTCGGTAACTTCCGACGATCACAACTTAGCCAATAAGTCACAAATAGTCACTACTGTCAGCGACGAAATCAATTGTACCGTTTTAAAGAGAGGGGTGAAGGTACACTTGCCTAAAACCAATTTGGAGGACAAAATGCAGCCTAAAAATACTGAAATAGAACGACATAACGTTAAAGAAAACTTCAGACCATTGGGCACTATCCTCTTGGAAAATTTAGATGAGCCACTAGTTAGTTATGAGGAAGATAGGTGTACTTATCTCAGAGAAATTGATAACTTTAACCATGTTAATGAAACCAAAAACACATTTGCTAGTATTGCTGATGCACAAACTCTCAACTTTAACGCTTTTGAAGCTATGCAAAATTCACCACTAAAGAACGTACAAAGCATTCCAGCGACAATTAAAAGACAATTGTTCTCTAATGAAGAAAAGCCGACAATCAGTAAAATGTCGTTAGGTCAGATATTGTGGTGAAACCAAGCAATAATAATGGTAACTATTTCCCAGGCAATAGAATTGATAAGGGTCTATGCTATGTATGCGTTGCAAACATAACAAACAGGACAAGTGGGGTTAAATGTCAATTTTGTACAAGAAGCTATCATTCTTCCTGTGATAGAAAAATTATCGACAATGCAAATGATTCTGTATTTTTATGCAATCCCTGTAAAAAAAAAACAAATAAATTTTATTAAACCGTGTGTTATAGTGTTTATTTTAATATTTTTCATACCTAAGGCACTATAGGTATACAACACTTGTTTAGTGGTTGGTGGTTGTCCCTGCTTGAGCTCTACTTTTGTAGTGGCCAATAACTACTTTACTATGTGGTCAATAACTGCAACGATATGGCCAATAACTAATGTTTTTGCTTATCTATTAAAGTTTAATATTTAAACGTATTTTTACAAAATTTAAACGTAACTTAATAAAATGTAGAAATAATATGAGCATTTTTTTGCAAAAGACTCAAATTCTGCACCGATAAATTTAAAGGAAAAAGTTTTACAGCAAAACTAAAGTAATGATATCCTTAAGTGGCTAATAACTGATGCTTATAATTTATTTGAACATAAATGATACTGTTCAAACCTCTTTAACTCGTTTTAACAAGTTAGCCTTTATTTCTTTTCACCATTATGTTGCCTTCCTAAATACGCAACATTGCCTCCATTTAACCGACTTCGCATCTCTTGCCGTTTCCGAGATCCCCATGTATTGCATCGAATTTGGAGCACCCTGTATAAATACAGTACAAAATATGTCACTGCCTTAATACAGAGAAAAAAAAAAAACGAAAATAGAACTAGCTATTAATTCTATGCGTTTATTTCATTAAGGATACATGACCAAACATCTATATGTTCCATAAAATAGTGCAATTACCTTAGCATTTGTTGCAGGGAAAACATTATCAAGAGATTAGTTCGAGTAATAGGTAACATAAATATAAGGTACGTGTCTGCTGTTAATTCTGGGTACCTTATATACAACGTTACCTATACCTAAGCGATTTACATCTAACATTGTAATGAATTAACTTATTTAAGAATATCACAAATGCACATTGCGTCTAGTAATTAGAGTTTTTAAATCAAAACGAGCACAGAGTTGGCTTTGTTGAATGCCTCATTTAGGATAATACCTTATAATAAATATATATAAATAAAGATTTAAAAGGTGTATATTGAATTCTTTCAATCATTCAGGAATACTTAACATATAGGGCTTCATGTGATGGAGTCATATCCTATTTTGTACCTAACAAATGTATTAAATAACAAATGAAGAATGGATTTATTCTTTGTGATAGCGGGAGTGGAAGTCACCAAAGTCTTGTAAAACAAAACCGAGAATTTTATAAGCATCAGCTACGTACGTACGACTGAATATGCTGTGAAAAACATAATTCTGGATCAAAGAGAATACCTATATCTTTAACATAATTAGTTCTATTGACACTGCTACTATTCAACTTACAATCAAAAGGTATTACTGCTTCTTTACGATGGAAATACATTACATTGCATTTGCTAATATTAAGAGGATGCTCCAATTGAAATTGGAATTCAACCTAAGATTGAAATAAATTATAAGTAACCTGTCCAGAGTACAGTAATAAATAAACCTGTATACAGTATAGTAATAAGTAAACCTATACAGATTACAGTATTAAGTAAACCTGTACAGAGTACAGTAATAAGTAAATATGTACAGAGTACAGTAATAACTAAACCTCTGCAGAGTCGCATATCATTTAGCTTTTTTATAGGTACATCGTAGATCGATCTTGCATAAAATCGTTCTGCTATAATACCGAAGACGTAGAAAGAAACGAAGCAGTCCAAGAAAATCTCAAAAACTTTAATCTCGATAATTTGAGATATGCCTATGGCATACACAAAATCACTTTTAGCTCCTTTTTTGTTGACAGAAGCTATCCTACAAAATTTCCATGTATCACGGAATAAGGTAGGCAAATAAAATTAGCAATGGTTTGCATAAAACTATGGCTCTGTGTAGAAATGGTGGAATTGAGTGCGGATTTACACACATATTATTTTTGAGTTTTTTTATTGCTTTTAATATATTAGACCTGGAAATTTTCAGTAAGAGCAGGAAATGACTATTATTAGTTTTATAAGTACTATTAAAAGTGTTGGAAGTAACAATTGCGATAGAAAAAAGTGTCGGGAAGGTGTTAATGATTGACTTGCATGGAAGCGTATAATAGCTTTTGTATATAAACGGATAACGTAAAGCGCTGATGCTACATTACCTACATTATACATTTTGGACATGAAGAGGAATAACGTCCGTTATATACAATCTTATCATAAAAATGTGCATACGATTTTGTAAGGAAAAAATTAAATCAATAAATGAAATAACTGCAATTCATTTAGGTCTTGATATTCAAAACTTAAAAAAATATCTAAGGTAAATAGGGACATAAAGTTAGTATGATAAATAAGAAAAGAAATAATTAAATAATTACTATAATTACCGGTTTTTAAGTGTAAATATTTATTTATTCCATGTCTTGGTGCTAATGTTATTAACTTGTTTTCGACATTTTTGACAGGTTTATATATTCGTTTAAAATATTTCACATAGGTAATGTATTTTACATAATTCTGCAATCTACGTGATAAATAATTTAAGTTTTTCAAGTTTTTCATGTTTATTATCTTCTTTTTTTTTTTTTTTGATGAACGTCAGCCGAAGCTATTAATATGGTAATTCTATAATTTATAGTTAAAGACGAACATTGTTTTTTCTGCCAAAAAAGAAAGGACAATTAAAAAATTAATAAAACACATTTGATGCACTAGCAAAACTTTTGACCAAGTAAATTAGGAACTGAAATAATTATTTTAGGAAATACATTTCAAGCATTACATAGAAAGAAATAATAATAATAATAATAATATATGTGTTATAAATACATCTCTATATAATTTTTTGTTCGTTTCTAATTTTCACTTGTCCTATTACCTAACAAAAAATAGTTAACTAACTAGTTTTCAAGAAAAATAGTTAGCCATCCTTATTATAAAATCGCAAAAATTTCATATTTTCATCTTCTTATCGTTTTTCTGTAAAAATAATAACGTCTATATTGACAAAGTATAACTTATATCCATATTTGCCTGTAGAGGATGTGGCTTGATTTTCTTTTATGGTATGTCCAGGAGGCCTAACCCATATTAAGTAGTGCATGTGCAGGAATTTAGTACATTCTGCTCCGCTTCGATGTCCCTAACGGACAAGTTGGATATGGCATTCAGCAGACACAAGTAATTCTAAAAAGTTTTAGAAGACTTAACCGATTCGCTGATGTTCTTCCTGGTACATTTAAACATACAAGGATAAAACCTTACATCCACCTGACAGTGCTATCAGTAGAATAATTATGATTTAATTCAGAATTAATAAAGTTACTTTATAAAATTTGGATTATTGTGTCGGGTCTCCATATCACTAAGTGTCTGAATTTTGAAAAATACACATGCATTCTAGATGCTGGAAACAACTACTTCACGGGAAAAGTGCCCCGACTGGCGTTGCCTAACTCCGGAATCTGCATGGAGTAATCGGGGCATACTGACCGTGGAGTAGTTATTTTCGGCATCTCTTTCAAAAAAATAAATAAGATTGTCTTCCTCAAAGACAATAGAGGTTACTGCTCTAATGGCACTTGCGGAAAAGTAGGTCGCTATCTGTCTGTCAATTAGACCATAATTGTCAGACGGATAGTAGCAAAGACTCAAAGAGGGTACTACGGTGTTTCTCACCACTACTAACATGCATTCTTTGTGACATCGATATTATTATCTTCGAATACCCTTCCCTTACCTTGCAAAAAGCTTTAGAGGTGTATTCCCGGCTACACAACCACTCTTGACCTATCCCAAACCACCACCCAGGGTGGGAGCGGCACTTGCCGCCCCCGCCCGAGACAGACTACTACCCCCGGTGGGTTACACATACAGGCGAAGACAGGAGAACGGCAGAAGATCCTACTCAGTCTGCACGGTAGAGTGAGGACAGGAGGAGACCTCACGAATCACCCATACCTATCACTTTTGCGATCGGGGTTGGTGAAGGATGAGATCCACCTCTACGGGGCACTCCAGGTCTATAGCGATGGGGAGGGTAAAGACCGATAATTTCGCTCGGCCCCAAACCATTCCAGGCCATGACCACGGTCAATGGATATTGGCATATTATTATCATAGCACTATGGCGTATCAAATGGAATCCATCGCATTTTCCCATTATGGATGATTGTAGGAGATATGTGTGATTGTCGTCTTTAATTTGGAGGACAGTATACGTAAATAGAAACAGCAAATCTCATGGCAGCCGCACGAATAATATATTCAGAGCTGCATCGGCCGTTTCCTGACAACGTGAATTAAAAGAAATATCTTGGAGGTAAACAAAAATATGGTCGAAACATAGCAATGATAACTTTTCTAAATACGATATAAATGTCGCTAAAAAATGTTTCGAAATATAGGATGTAAATTCGGACAGTTCGAATAGTAATAAGATAATCAGTTGATAAATTATTGAAATACTTTAAAACTTGCTGATATCATCTTTTCTTTGGAATTTCATCACCTGTAAAATCACAAAGACAGCAAACCAGAAGTATACAAATAAATATTCAGAGTGTAATATCAAGAAAAACTCTATGTTTACCCAGAAAAAAAACCACTGTATAATATGTAACAAAAATAAATATAGAATAAATTAATTAAATTTCATCAGTGGTTTTTCAGTACTTAATTTGTAATATTATGCCCGCGGCGATAGCTCAGTCTGTTAGGTACTGGGTGGTAGCTTGTGGCTAATAGAGTGGTATATAAAGGCGCGAATACTTGCTTCTGCCACCCTAACCACGACTACTATTACTACTACTACTACTACTACAATTTTTATAATATTATATTTATGCCATGTGATTCTATACTTATTGTTTGATCTCTATATTAACACGGAAGAATTGGTTTAGTTTATGATAATAAATCTCTAGTTAACTATACACTTAACTATTTCACCGATTTAGCTATGCAAATGAAAAGTAGATAAGGAGTAAGAAGCGGTAACTGATTAAGTAACCTAACTTGTATTTTTTATTGTAGCACACAAAGCAGTGTTATATTAATGTTACAGTTATTAAGATATTGCAAACATATTTATTTTGTGCAAAAAAAAGGTTAGGAAATATCACAGTATTAGTAATCAACGTGGTAGGTTTCCACATTATAACGATTAGAATTATTTATTTACTTCGAAATGTGAAATAATCGTGTTAGTTAAGAATTAACTAAAATAATAAAAAAATCTGATTATTGCTTTCATTTTCTGAATACCACTAGTTTTAAAAACTAAAAAAAAAATAAACTATATTTCTCTTAACGATTAAGCCGTTATACTTTGTAGACATTTCAGTTTTTGAATTTGTCTCGGTGCTTCTCTATTTTGATAATGGAAACTAACAAATGGCAGAAAGTAAATCAAAATACACCAATCACTTTATATATTATTTCACATTAGTGATTACTGAACATAATAATAATTGTATATCAACGTATTTATATTTTAACAGAATAATTGAGTCATATATTCACTTTTATTTAATGTATCAGAAATTGATATTAACTTGCAACATTCGACAAATACCTGCCAGATGGCGGAAATGTAGTTTTCATGTATACATTTTCATATATGTACTTTTTATTAATTATTAATAAGGAATTAATTAATAAGGAAGTGCTGATATCTCTCTCACTGTTAGAGATAGACCCTTATGATTGGCCAGATCACCTTACGGGAATTACATCTGAAGAAAATTATTTACAAAGCAAGGATATCCGTTTTTACCTGTCAACGATTGTGACAAATTTTTAGTGGAAAAACGTTATCTTAGGTGTTTTTGACTTATTACAATGTATGACCATAAGAGACAGTTCTTTATGTTATCTTATGGTTACCCAGATCACCTTACGGGAATTACATCTTGAGAAATTTATTTACAAAGTAAGGCTATCTGTTTTTACCTATCAACGATTGTGGTAAATCCTGTGGAAAACGTTATCTTAGGTGTTTATTTACTTATAACAATGTATGGCTCTATAATGTTTATCTCGTTTGATTGTCGAACGGACTGTAACAAACACCAATTCAAATTCACTGGTTATGAGAGAAGAATACGTAATGAGAAGAATTATGTGGAATAGCTGCACATAATCAGTTGCTCTGGAAGTCCTACAGGAGCTTCTCTTCATATAATATTCTTGAAGATGTTATGACTGCAAGGAGTGGCTAGTACTTTGCTGCACGTTTTACAGGAAACATAACAGGTCGCTAAATAACATGAGCAAGAAATTAATATTTAAGGGATGATTTCAGATGTTATGCCTTCAGTGATTAATCACATACAGCTCTGCAACATTCTCTTCCCGAAAAGGGAGGAAAAATATCGAAATAAACCCGATCCATTAGTACATATTAGTGATTGGATTATAAATAGCTTTTGGGATCGAATTGTATACCTAATTGAAATTTAACGACGAAACTGACATCCATGGTAGTTATGTAACTGGGCAGGCAGAAATTTAAACAATCGAAGTATGTTAAGAGAGGCTGGAATAAATACAACATAGAGTTAGAATCATAATTTCTATTCTTATAGTTAGGTAACTTTGAAAGCTCTTGGCTCTGGCCGTTGAAATTTAAAAACACTACGAAACAGTCAGAAGACCTCAGTCTTATCCAGCTGGGCAATAAAAACGAAGTGACTATTATTATAAAGGCCAAAGTTATTCTGACCTTGAGAAGAATAGTCATAGAATTTCCAGCTAAAAGGCGGGGCTACTTGGGCTCTGTAACTGGCTGGAACTGCTGAACTGCAAGACCTAAAACTTTTAGGACTTTAATTCTTTAGAGTTAAATAGGATACACCTGTGAACTCTATATCTTTATTAAGCATTGTCGTTTATAATATTACCTGCATAAACTCAGCCTTATGGAAGACACTAAGTGCAGCTTATACTGAAGATGATAAAAGGGTATATCTTATGGACTTGTCTCGCTAGGGAAGGTATCAGATACTCAGTATTTAACAAAGGACTGCTTATTCCAGAAAGTTTGGGTAAATTCTCGCTCGGTAAGGTAATTAGCTTCATTAAGAGAACCTATTGGATATAAACCACAATAAATCACAGGGGCACAGTGATTGGTCTAATTTTTAGCTCACTTACTTTCGAACTTAACCTAGCATAATGTTATACACGTTACGTCACATATTTGTAATAGAATGGTCCATAGAACTTTTTAGACATAAACCAGAATGTGCCATTAAAAAAGTAGTAGCAGTGTTAACATATGGTGGTATCAAAAGAAATAAGAAATACCAAAAAGTGAGCATCTAGAAAACGAAAATAGGGAATGTAGTCCACATTTTTTCATCACTACGTATGACATACTGAGACAACAAAAGGAATTTGAGGAATTCGAAAATGTAACTTTTTTGTTTACCTATATACCAACTTATTTATATCCCACGATCTACTAAACAGGTAGTTCAAGCCAATTCTGATCAAACAGAACAGAAACGAATACTTGACCAATTTCTAGGTAGCAATATGGTTAGTAAGATTCATTTATTTCATTCATTTACACTTGAAGTATTTACCATCTGTTTTTTTTTGTTTAAGTTTAACCTAAAATTCCCTCACAGATGTTTTAAACAATTTAAAAGAAAGTTAATTCAGTACTAGCTACCTACTTTATATTAATTGTTTATGTTGTGACTGAGACGACAAAATTGGCGTTGGAAAAAAATTGCTATGTTCAAATACAGGTTTGTCAAGTTCATTATCAAAATTAATTGAGAGTGTATTGTCATAAAAACTGCAAATAAATGTATTTTATCTAATATGAGACAATGCAAATTGTTTCAACAATAAATTATGTATCATAAAAATTCCTCACTGCGAATAAAGGTCTCTAAACAAGTTTTCTATTAAATACACATGGTTTTCACCATTTTATATTACTGCCCAGTACAAGAAGACATTACGAAGATGTCTCTATGTAATTTATAACTTATCTAATTTCTCGACAATATTTTAAGTTATGTATAAACTATTAAAACCAGTAATGGCATTTTAGCATTTTTGTCATGTGTGCAATGGCAACTTAGGTTTTTAGATCGAACTGCGTGCATTTTCAAGTTGTATAATCAATAAGAACAGGTTTTCTCAGAGTTCTTAGGTATTTAATACCTATATTAGAAATTCTTGTATAAAATTATTCGTTGCCAATGTTTTATCTAAGATACCTACTTCTGTAAAACCACCTGCTTAGATTTGTGGTTAGATCTGCGGACAAAACACAGAAACTTTTATATTTCCACATCAAAATATTTTAATGGTAATTTTTGCATACAAACGGTTAATAATCATAATACATAATGGGTTTTTTGGAATAGTATTCAAGTTTATAATATACAATTAAATGAGAGATATGCTTTTAGTTTTATTTTATTAAAAATAATCTCAATGAAATAGTTTCTAAAATATCTATTATTTCACAGTAAGAACTTCTGTAAAATATTTTTGTAGCAAAAATTGAAATTGGAACTTGTGGCTCTTAATTTAATAAATTTCGGTTTTCAAACCATTCTTAATTGTGTAAAATACTGAGTAATAGCGCATTGCTATTTTCATTTGTCGCCAATATTAACGGGCTACAGTGTTGGCTGCAAGTTTAAATATAATTAGGGATAATAAATACTTTATTTGACTTGTTTAGTTATAATAATAATAATAATAATAATCAAATATCAATAATTCATCTAAGCATTACAATATTAAAGATACGTGCCAATATTCTTCTACGCTATATATTTTAAGGGAATTAGAAACTACACGTATGTATTCATTAATATTTTATCTATATATATGCACATTGTTATAAAAGGTAACACTTTCAATCATGTGATGTATGTGGTACCTGATTTCATTATAGAAATTGCTACCAAATTGGAAATGTAGAAAGTATTTGTGAAAACTGATGTGGGTAGGATATACAGTGTGCCCACAATTGGTGATGCATGTATTGGGATCTCGGAAACTATAAGAGATAGAAAAACGGTCAAAGGGGGAAAGTTTTAGACAATTTTGTTTGTAATCGAATGCCGGTTTTTTGCGATTTTATCTCTTTTGGTTTTTGAGATATTTTGAATAAACTAAAATGATGCATTTTCGAAAATACCCTGTAATTTCTTTATTTAAAACAATTTTTAGATTCTGTAAAAACTTTCTTAGGGCAACTTTTTACGTAGAAAACGCCTGTGTAGTACGATTTTATTTGCAACGTTTCGGTTTTTTGGAACCATCAACAACTTTGTTTTTTCATATGGGCGCCATATTGGATTTTTACGGTTTTGGAAAGCCTCATTTCTTAGCTTTCTAATGATGTATCACAATTAGTAAAAAAAAGTTAGGTGATGGTTAAAAAATCAAAAATTAATATTTTGTTATAAATTTGGCAACGTCGCACAGTAAAACACTGAAATTCTAGGTCATATTAAATTTAATCTCTATCACAATAAAACATTAAAATATTTGTTGAAAGTTTTTACCATGTAACAAAAAATAAATTTACAATAGCCGTAAGTTTGGATCAATACATCAACTAATAGTTTTCAGAACACTTGTCACCTAAAAATCATTTAATTATTATGTATAAACAGAAATTCAGTACATAATTTAGGGCATTAAATTTTTTGCTAATACATCAGTTCCCTAGTAGCTCATTTTCGGTTTAAATCTAAGCTACAAATAATAACAAAATATCAACACAAATTAAAACATAATAATTAAACTATAAAGACTAATAACCGAAATAAAATATCTAAAGTTCAAAGTGTCGCCCATTTGCTTCCATACATTTTTGACATTTTTTTATTATGGATCTGAATTTCTGTTTATACATAATAATTAAATGATTTTTAGGTAACAGGTGTTCTGAAAACTATTAGTTGATGTATTTATCCAAACTTACGGCTTTTGTAAATTTATTTTTTGTTACATGGTAAAAACTTTCAACAAATATTTTAATGTTTTATTGTGATAAAGATTAAATTTAATATGACCTAGAATTTCAGTGTTTTACTGTGCGACGTTGCCAAATTTACAACAAAATATTAATTTTTGTTTTTTAACCATAACTTAACTTTTTTTTACTAATTGTGATACATCATTAGAAAGCTAAGAAAAGAGGCTTTCCAAAACCGTAAAAATCCAATATGGCGCCCATATGAGAAAACAAAGTTGATGATGGTTCCAAAAAACCGAAACGTTGCAAATAAAATCGGACTACACAGGCTTTTTCTACGTAAAAAGTTGCCCTAAGAAAGTTTTTACAGAATTTAAAAATTGTTTTAAATAAAGAACTTACAGGGTATTTTCGAAAATGCATCATTTTAGTTTTTTCAAAATATCTCAAAAACCAAAAGAGATATAATCGCAAAAAAACAGCATTCGATTACAAACAAAATTGTCTAACACTTTCCCCCTTTGACCGTTTTTCTATCTCTTACAGTTTCCGAGATCCCAATACATGCATCACCAATTGTGGGCACACTGTATTATATTATGGAAAAGGATGAAGGCATTGAAGTTTATTTATTCGGTTACTTCTATTAAATATTATCTAATAAAATAATATTATGAATTTATGTTACTATTTGTTTCCAAGTTATTAAGTGAATACCTACTTGAGATTTTCTTTAAAAATATTTATAATTTAATGTGGCTTTTCAGTTTTTATAGTTTTTGGCATCATTTAATATCTAACTTTAACTAATCCATTATTGAATAAAACACTTTAAATCAGATTTGGGTTTAAACGCAGTATTTTGAAATGGGTTGCAACGATAGAAAATTAAATATGTTTCTTCCCAACTTCAGTCTTCTGGAATTGTTGTACCTAATTTATTAACGACTGTGACTATGACATTTTGTAAAAATAATTTTGGGAAATACTAGACAAATCTTCTAATAATAAAAATGAACAGTTTTTTGTAGTGTAGCGTTTCTATCAAGTTTTTTTTTTATCTTTTTGAGATCGAGATCCAAAGATCCGAGACGGTATCAGTGGACCAATTATGAAAGACTGGAAATTTAAACTGTTTCAGATTAAAAAAAAGATTCAGAGTAAAAAATGTGAAAAAAAATTTTTCTAGCTGAATAAAAATGTCCATTTTAACAGATACTACGTTGTGGTACATATGATATGGTTAATTATAACCCAAAGAATTTAAAAATAATTTTTTTTATAGTTATTAATTTAGTTATTTTAGTTAGTTAGTTAGTCAATAGTTATTTTTGGGTGCGGAATAAGCCAAAACAATTACGGTATACTGTAATACATAAAAAAAATTACAGTATGTACAAAAAATTTAGTTTTTTTATTGCAATCAGACAGTTTACATCTGACAGATTTTTTAAGTCATCAGCTATCTCAGGGAAATGTATGTTAAGCCTTCGTCTAGTAGTTGTAGACGATGCATTATGGGATGAACTATAACTCTCTGAAGTGTTTGTTTTTATCATCAATTGCATAGTGGCATTTTCCTTATTGCAATCCCTTTGAAGTAGAAAGTAGTTAGAAGTCTTAATTTTAAAATCCAGAAACTACAAAATGTCTTTGGAGTTATCCCTTAATTTTCTGCGGTCTTGGAGGTTAGGAGGCTTGGAGTCCAAGCATTTCTTGTAGAAATTCGATAGTAGCTTATCATGTGATCTATGTCGTCTATCCCACTCGTATATTCATTGTAACACTTAATTATATTTGGTCTGAAAATTTATAAATATTTTGAATTCTTTTTTGACGACCTCTTACATTGATCTTGTGGTTCAACCTCCAACTGTGGAGAACCAATCAAGATACTTTTTATGTCCAACCACTGAAAAATATTTATTTGATTATCACCCAGAACAGTTTGTTCTGAAGAAAAAGAAATAATATCTTACTAATGCTTTCGGTGTCCACGTTTTTTAGATAATTAATGCAAATTAATAACCAGATTTAAGATGTAAACAAAGTAAAAGTACATAATTTTAAACAATAAGGAAGATTTCTTTATACATATTTCATTACCGTAGATGTAATATGATCTCATCATTGTACAATTCCCGCCCACATTCATAAGATTTTTAAAATTAGTATGGTTGTGTTATTGTGATGCCATGTTTATCTATTAAAAATGTTGTGTCCTCGGTAAGTATTTTCTATTAATTCATCTGTATTCCATGTTGCATGAGGTATGAAAACTGTAAATCAATCATTTCTGGGAAATTGTTTTCCATTTACACTTCGTTACTTCGCGTTCAAGGAACAATAAAATGCGAGCGTATTTCAACCAATACCAATTTATTTCAATACCTTTCACTTTATATTTCAAACATACAAGCAAATGGGTTCATTCTTCTAAAATATTATCTTTATTATACGATTAGCACATGCGCATGCAGACTTTAAATGTAAAATTTTTTGTTGTTCACAGATGCAGCTTGATGTAGGTTGTTTATTTATCGATGTCTTTCTTCAACACGCTTAGAAAAGTATTTGGTAAATATCTGTAAATATATGTAAGCCAGTTTAATCTAAGGCTTCTCACGAAGCCTAGAACATTCCTGGAGGCTAAATTATTCACTTCAGTAGAGGTAAGTAATAAATATCCAAGTGTTTACGTTATTGGCACAATAATTCTTTACAAAAACAAAATAGATATTATATTCTTCTGATTTTGTTATTGCCTTACAAATGCAACATATTATTTCGTTCTCAACTTATACATTTTATTAGAGATGATACGTCAGTGGGTAGTGGTCTATCGAAAAGCCTCATAGTAGCCTTGTTTCAGGTATGCGAAAATATTTTCGCTTATGTTTCACTGGGGGTTTTCCTGTCTCCTCCCATTTTCTCTCTTTCATGTGAAGTTTCAATATTTTGGGCATAGGTTTGATGCAATATATAATGTTTTCTATTATTATTTTCATCATTATATTGTTTTTTGGTTATGCTCCAGCACTCAATAGGGCAACTCAATTGTTTCTCTGTCAATATTCCCTACTGCCTTCAGACATTCCCACCAAAAAATCTGATCTGAAGGCGAATTACCTCTACACCGCCTAGTTTCCGATGAGAATATACAGAGACTTCAAGAATGATTGTCTGTGCCGCTTCATAATGATTTTTTATGTGCCGCCTTTCTATTTTTAGTATCTGCACTAGAATCATGAGCGCAGGCAAGGGAATTTACTGGTTTTATTTGATTTGTTAATAAGAAGGAATAATAGGAATAATAGGAACAATAAGAGAAAATTCTGAAAATTACCAACCTGATTTAGGCCTCTCTGAATAGTATTGAAAAATACTCTTTTAAACGCAAATGATACTTTCATTAAAACAATTTAAACACGAAAAATTTCAAACGCCACTCGCCACTGAGTAAAATTGACAGTTAAAAAGAAAGTAATTTTAGCAAATAGAAATAAATTTTGATTATATTCAGGATAGGCTGCGTTCCCGTACCGGGCAATCATTCTTGAAGTCTCTGTAGATACTTGCGCTTCGTTTATTTTAATGGACTACACTACATTACATTATTATTATTATTACAAATTCAGTAACGGCAGAGGACAATAAATGTCCTATAGTGCCCCAAATAAAATACAATTTGATAACAAGAACATATTATAGTAAATAAAGACATAGTCTATAGAAAAACGGTAACAGCCAATTTTATTTTTAAACGAGTTCACCGATTGCGCATTAATCACACCATGTGGTAGGTTGTTCCAAACTTCAAAGTTTCGATTACTCAGGACACTACATGGACATTACATGCACTATATATCTTGGAATATCTTAGGGATAGTTTTCTACTTGAAAGATGGTGGATGTATGACATAAAATTTTTGATACCCTACAGTTTCAGCCATAACTTTTCACATCTATCCTTTCGTCTAACTTCGATCTACCTGTATCTGAAACGGGTGATTTGCCTTTCCGTATTTATTTTATTATTAGGTAGGTACTTAATTTGTTTTCTTGACTTAATAGTTAAGAGTGATTATAAAGTATGTATGATGTGATTATAAAACCATGACCATTTATTCCGTAGTTCTTATTTATTTTAGATTTTACTACAAAATAATTTATTTAGAAAGGATCTATCAAGCCTAACATCACGGAGGAGAAGAAATTGTTAACAATATCTTGCAGTGTACTGTGCTAGCTACTTTCTATGATTACAGGCAGTAGATATGTCAAACGAAGAAATCCTTCAATTAATTAAATAAACACAACTGATAGGTAATCATACTTCAACTGTCTTAGATATTTTATTATTTTAGTAGTTCACTCATTTTAATTTACATTAAAATAGGTAGCAAATGAAAAAGAATATTAATTCATTATGTTACCTGATCACTGCCACTTGTAGCATTTGAGATAATTCCTTCATTTATATGTAAATTTTCCAAGAATTTCTTGTGGAAAGTCGATAAGTAACTACTATTGGAATTTAGTTTTTATGGATACATAAAACTTTCTCTGAGAAAAGTATACGCTGCTTAACTGCTGCATTTAAAATAGTGATATGAAGATGTGTTTGTTTATTCCACACGCTATTAGTCAATTTAATTTACATATAATTACATTTTATTAAATTCGATTTAATTATTTTGGTGATTAAAATTAGATTGCGTCAAAAATAAATGTTTCTTGATCTATACAACCATCTTTATTAACAAAAAAATTACAATAATGTAGGAATTGACCATTTTCATAAAAACTAATTGTACGGAATGTATATTTTTACTACGTATATTTTTAGTTATTTATTTTGAATCATAATTGCATTAGTATAATTAAATTTTAAACATTTTGGAATTGAGAATTATATTTTTTAGGCAAAACATTACTTTATTGTTAACTAAATATTCAATAGTAATTAAAATCGCAAGAAATATACTATCAGATGTTCTGAACAAGAGATGCTCGTAATAAAAAATTGGACAACCAATGACTACCATAAAATGCTTTAATAGTTTAACACAACTTAACTTCAAAATAATTAGATTTTGGAGGAAAAAATCCATTTTTAATTCTTGTTAATTTATTATTCATAATATTAAAATATAGGATATAGATGGAAATGTAATCGAGCAGCCTATGTTATGTTAAATATGTAGACATCACTATTTTGTATGCGATATTTCAAATACAACTAATATTAAACAGATTACGAAGGCAAACCGAGTACCTAAAGTCTGAAAAAATAATATCTAATACCTAGTTGTTATTTATAAAGCTTCTAATATTTTAGTTTTTTACATATATTATTTGTATTCTGTTATTATTGTTTTTAATATAGTAATACTAAATAATGTTTAAAATAATACCTTTGCGACCACGTAAAGCTTTTGATTTACAATATACCTACTTATACTCCGCCAAATTGTAGAGTGGTTCATAAATAATATCAATGCGCTTTTACTATTCAATGCATAAAAGAATCCTTGATAGATTCAATCATCACGTATAGAAAATTTAATGTGCCCTCGCTACGTATAATGATCTAGATTATAAATCATCGAAATGTAGCCATCGCACAAATACTTTTTGTTAAATATAATTTCATCGAATGTTATTGTTGATGTCCATGTATACCATGGGACGTTCATAGAGACATACTTAACCTCTCAATATTACATAATAGGAAGTAATTGGAGTATGCGCATTTACACGTCGACAATATTGAATTGGAGTAGAACGCGTGTTTTTGTAAGCAACTTCTGTTTTACGAAGTTAGTTGTTACATTTGTGAAAGTTATGTTTACAATTGGTTTTTCAAGTGCAGAAACTACTGGGATTTTTAGTAAGTATTCGTAAAAAACCTAACTTACTTCTTATCTTTTAGTTATTTTTTATTATTATTTAAAATTCGACCTCCTCTTAATCACTTACAATAACTCCTAGGCTATAGGCATTTATTGCAGCATAGGAATGTATCATTTTAAGATTCTTAGCACTTCTGCAAACAACTCAATTTTCAAAAGTTATTATTAATTTTCCATGGTTTTTACAGATCAATGTATGACATATATTATAATAGGTTTACGTCTTCTTGTCGTTCACTCTATAATTGATCTATAGAGCACAACAATCAAAGCATTGTTCTAGAATTGCATATATTTCGATATTAGCTATCTCACAGCATGCTAGAGTAAGTATTCTGGAGTATCTACAAGACCTTCCAATTTAATGACATAATTTTATAACACTGTTCTGAACTTTAATTTTAGGAGGATCGTGTTCCCAGAAACTTGTACTTCTGCCTACATAAGTTGAATTGGATCCATACCCTTAGTCGAAGATTTGTTAGGGATTATCAAGGCTCTATAGTGTTTTAGTTAGTTAGTCTTTTAAATTTATACTTTATGAGCACCAAGTTTGATACCTACTCACCATTATCGTTTAATATTGAATGTTTTTCTTCTGAAGTTAAGTTTTCATCACTTTCTACTTTTTCGAACCATGCAAGGCTAATTCAGGCAATTCCTGACACTTTAGATAAACTAATCTTCTTTTGGTTGGTCTTGTTCAATCTTTATAAATAACAGATCGCTAAAAAAACTTCTATACGCATTTGATGTAACAAAAAAATGAGATTATGTCATTGTTTGTAAATAAGTTGAGGTAAAATGAAACTTTATCAATCAATAGTATCAAAATGTCACTGGAATTAGAGAACTTATTGTTCCTTGTACTTAAGGGAATTAAATGAATAAAAGAAATTACTGAAATATCCCATATATTGTATTTTTGGGTACAAATGTACCTACTTCGTTTAGAACCGCAATAGGTTTAATACTAATTAAATATATTAATTCGTACCAATTTTCCAGTTCCTTAAAATATTTAAAATATTTTACTTATATCAAACTGTTTCAAACTTGAAGGGTATGAAGACCCTTCATACACCTCTAGCTTTGAAATATTTTAAACCAGTTAAGTGAACCGTAATCAAAAGATACGGTGAACGTACTAATGTTCCGCAGCTTCCACAACCTACCTCAATGATATAAATTCTTTAAGCGCAAATTGTGAACTGCACTTCGTGTTGAGAAATGGAAATATGCGGAAAGACGCTGAAATGAACTCGTAAAATCATCGTAAACTCATGCATAATAGTAGGTACATGATTTTACTACTAAAACAGAGACAAGGTCAGATAACACACGGACGCAAATACGATGGAGACTCTGAAATGAAAGTACATGAATAAAATAACTGATTTCGTGGAATGTATTAATACAGCGCGCTTTGAAAAAATGTTTTAAGTCATAAATTCTAGAGGTAAAATATTGACAAACGGAAATGGAGAGGTTGATACATAAGAAGTTTCAAATTTCAGTGACAATTTAATTTATATATAAAAAATCGCATATGCCACAGTGCAATTGTCACTTTAACAGCGACAAAAGTTACCTGCAACCTATACAGTGAAAACTTTTTGACGCAAAAACAATCCAATTAGATTTCTCTATTTGTAATCACGCGTGCAAAACCAACCAATAATAGTCACATTAGACTGATAACAGCCCATGGGTAGTTATCACTTATGTCATCGTACGTTGACAGCGAACAAAATTTTTTTGACACTTCTATAATCATAGTAACAATTTAAAATGTCTTTCATTTTCGTCACGATTTGGTGAACAGTGCTTCAATCGACAAAATTATAGAAGTAAATACACCAAAAAATACCGTTAGCAGTAAAAAGTAGGTATACTTGGAAAATATTTATGAACTTTTGCAGCACGCGGAAATATACATTAGATGGAAATCGTACAGTTGAAGGACTGGCGTTGATAGTCAAGGATTGGGCGGCTAATATGAGAAAAAGGGATGGTACGGAGTTTAAGGAGGCTACAGTTAAAACTATGTGGAATATAACAAGTAAATTATTACGAGAGTAAGTGTATTTTTAATAAATAATTTTGAATGACATTTTCATAAGAATTGCAAAAAATTTTCTCACCGAATACCCCTCGAGTATTAATAAATAACTCAAAATTTTCTCACAACTTTCTCAAGCACGTTACTTTTTGATAACAACTGTCGTCAAGTAACGTGCTTTCGAAATCTGTGATAAAATTATCTCGTAGTTATCAATGCTCTTGGGCCATTATAGGTGATAAATTAACTCCTATATAAAATAGTCTATTTGGCAGTGACATTTTTGTCACTTTGACAGCGATAAAAAAGGTGCATCGTTTTTTATCACCGATAAAAATGCCTGTTCCTCAAAAGCAGAGTACATCTAGTAGTCGCACGTCACTTTAAAACTGTATTTTTAATAACTGTTGCTTCAAATAATTGTACAAATGAAGATAAATATTATTGTTGTTCTTTGTTTACATATTTTGTCGTTAATTTATCTTGCCAAAAAACACTCGAGCTTTATTTTTATGGATAAATTTCTTTTTAACTCAAAATTTTTCCATTCAGTAATTTTGCTCGAAAAACTGACATTTGACAAAATCGCTCGACCTCCGGTCTCGCGATTTTTTCATGTCAGTTTTTCTCATAAAATAACTGATTGGCAAAATTATTTCGTTACAAAGAGAAATTTATCCGATAAAAAAAAAGCTCTTGTGGTTTTACTGTTGATAAATGCACTAGTGGTTTTTTCATTTATTCATTTTTTAATCAATTATCGCGGTGTCCGTTGCCAAAATCAATAGTTTGACATTTTTGTCAACAACTTACTAAATTATTAAACACTAACAATGAGTCGATTCGGTGAGTCTACATACAACAAAATTAGTCAAATTGTTAATACCTGTATGCCTCTAATACAGTTGTGACTCAATCATCAATCTGGCGATAATTTTGCGATGCAAAAGAATATAAAGTTGAGCCAGACACTTCCATCGAGAAATTGAATATAATTATTGCAAGATTGGGCTTTTAATATGCGAAAATGTGACGGAAAAGCAGTAGGTACAGACGGTACAAAGAAGTACTAGTTAAAACAACTTCAACAACAACTGAATACCACCGCTAAAATGCGACAAAGTAAATATTACAAAGAATTCAATATTGTATTACTTTTAGTGTTTCATAAAGAAAGTTTGCATTCATATGTTTCTAAATTTCTTATTCATTAAATTGTCCTGTCGAATTACACTCGATGTTTGTATTGATACCGGGTAAATTTATGTTATTTAAATTCTAAACTGGTTCCTTTAGAAATTTGACTCAAAAAACTGTCAACCTAAAAATGCCCCACCTTCGGTGTCGCGTTTTTAATAGTAGACAGTTTTTCTCGTCTAATTGCTAGGCAACACTTTCTCATTAAACAATCCAAATTTATCCGGTAAAATACAAACCTCTTATGCAATTATAAGTGATTAACTACCTATGTTGGAATCCCTAACAAATAATTTGTTATTTGGCGTAAGATGAAGTATCCTACAATTCAGTTTGATTGTCTAAGTACCTAATGAACGTATTTCATGCACTATTGAAACATCTTCAAATAACTAAAATGAGACAAATTTTTTTGTTAAGTCTAAGTTTTTGTTAAATCTAGTCTCTGATAATTTTTCGCATTTTATTGGGCTCTTTCATTTTGCGCTTTATACATATATGTAACCCACATTGGTAACGTAGCAGTACACGAAAAGTAGCATATAAAAGTAGCATAGTTTAAATCTGAATTACTAACGTAATTCAGATTTAAATTTCGTATTTAAGTACCCAAATCGGTTATTCGTATCGATTATCTTAACGTAACCCATATAAAATACAAGTGGGTTATATTTTTTATATATTCTCATTAGAAACTATTAGTTGACTAATAATGGTGGGCTTTGCAATATTGTGGTTCTAATAAATCACTGAATCCAGATCCCAGTTCAAGGACAATTTGTAATAATTTAAGCCAATCGGTAATTTCTGTACTACATTAAAATCTGCATTGTTTTATTAACCGTTGATATAACTTTCTAATCTGCCATGCTATACAGGGTGTATGTATAAAATACAGACATAATAAAAGAAACACCTACCTTACTGCTGCACAGTAATGCAAACTTTCTATGGGGAAAAACCGTGTGATTTTCTTGTGATTCTCGTCTACATTCTCAAGAAGAATTCCATTAGACCAAACGCTCAACCAAGAATCGATTCCTCTAGCTCCAGTGGCTCCTTGGTCAGGATACAGTTCCTGTAATGGTTCCTGGATACCCTGAAGGCCATCCTTGGTTTGTTGTGGCACACTTGATCCTAAATAAAGGACGCGACACCGACAAATTGGTGTAGATTCAGACATGGCAAATTAGTCTCGTAGAATTTGAACTCGAGAAATCGTCCTTTAACTGTTATAACTTTTTTTCGACTGTTTTGATGATGACTAGCATGTTTGGTTGAGCTGGCCTGAAAAAAAATACGATTAAGTAATAAGTAAAGTGTTGTACTTAAATACTAAGTGTCGAATAATAGTAGTACCGTAATACTAAATAATAAGACGAAACTATTGTGGAAATAAAATTGCTTATGTCGTGAATTCAAATTTAATGCTCTTCACTATTCAGAATTCTTCTAATTCTCTTCACATTAGTTGAGGAAAGATCATCCTTCACTGTAAATATACATCTGAAAGCGCTAAATATCTAAAGAGCATTCTAAAAAAAAATTATCTGGTGTGAAATCAGGGAAATGTGTTGGCTTTCAATTAATTTCTAATAGCAAAACACGTTATTCGACAGTACTCATTTTAATCAAAAACTATGAAAAATAAATATAATCATAAATAAATGGTAACAAATAAACGATAAAAAAACTCAAAATTTGTAGGACGCAAAATAACTTAGCAATAACAATAAATGTTAAACTAGCGATTTCTAGATGAGAGTTTGTAAATAGAATAATCAATTGTACTTTATGTTTAGAATAGGAACAACTTGATTTTTAATCAGTACGACTACATAGAGAATTGATACACCTATTTTTCAAATATTAAAATGGTTGGAAGCCAACATATTCCCCCGATTTAACACCTATAGATAATTTTTTTTTTTTGAGAATACCTCTTAGCATTACATTAACATTCTTCGGTTAAAACATTTAAATATTTAGAAGGAACGATGGTCTTTTACTCGACGAATGAGACACGGAAACGCTTGTAATTCGAAAACGAATTACCTGATTTTTCAACAACTGATGTGAAGAGAAATTAAGTACCTTTCAAACGATGTGCGACACGGCCTACCATGTTATTAAGAAAAACATTTCTGACAACGAATCTGACGCCATCTATCTGTTGTCGAAATTCCATTTGTGGTAGAAATTAGTATTTTTTATACTACAATTATTATTTTAACTTTTCTTTTCTTGACCGTTAGAGATTTAACACAGATTGTTTTTCTTATATCGGTCACTTAATTACATATAAAAAAGGTTACATTTTTTATACATGTATATATTTCTGACGTTTCGGCTTTATTAGGCCATCTTCAGAGATTATTTATAGGATGTTTCATGTATTGTAACTAACTAAATTATAATAATTTTAAATTGTTTGAAACGATTATTGCGTTATTTTGCTGCATACATGTTGTTTGAGGGCTTTGACGCGACTGTCAAATCTCTGAAGATGGCCTAATAAAGCCGAAACGTCAGAAATATATACATGTACAAAAAAATTTAACCTTTTTTATATGTAATTAAGTGACCGATATACCCAAGAAAAATAATCTACAATTATTATTCATATATTACATCCTACAATTTGTTTGAGGTCGATATCTCAACTCGTTCGAAAGTTAACCCCACTTTAACTATTAAACGAGTTGAGATATTGTACTTTAGGGACGGACTGTATTAATACCTCTACCCTCCATTTCAAAGCTTGAGACTGAGAATTTACTAAATCATTTTAGTAATACACTATGTGAAACTTATAATTTCTGATGTATCAAGTATGTTGTATGTTCAATGTAGTCTTTGACTCTGAAAATCTGCCTCTAAAATTGAACTATAATATGATCTGGTTCTCACAACACTCTATTGTCTGCATACGTTATTTCCCACGATATCTAGATTATATCAGCATTATCACAGCAATGAGTCATTTAAAATGGTCTGGCCATCTGATAAAAAATACAGGTAGTGCTACTGTGTGCAGGTAATAACGTACTTTTCAGTCATTAAAGTAACGAGTTTCATAATCCTAACAAATCAATAACACTATTGGCTGCACCTCCACTTTTAAGCAAATAAATATTGTCTATCGAGGCTATTAGGTAGCAAAATCTAGAATAGTCATTTATATTAATGTAGGTAAATAAGTAATCTTGAACAAAGAGTGAGATTTAGGTTAACCAAGTGCATGAGATCATTTCTTCTTCATCACTCCAATTAAAATGAAAATAATACCTACATAAAATTAATTATACTGCATTTAATTATTTAAATTAATATAATACACATGTGAATGAACTTTAGTAAAAGTAAATAATAAGGATTCATTGTATCGCTTCAAACACTGTTAGAATGTTAATCGAATCGTTAAGGTGGAGGAATTGTATTGTATATTATGATAGTTCACAATTCTACAATGAGTAGGAACGGAAACATAAACCATTCAGTTGATATTTCAAGATAAAAATATATAATTTTAAAATCAGTTTAGATTAGTTTTACAGTAATGAAAACTAATGAGAAACTAGGACACTTAAAATTTTAAGTATAATAATAATAATACAATAATAATAAATGTCTTTATTTAGGCGGGGCTCAGCCTATGGCTGCTTTGGCCCAACCTGAAACATTACAGCTCAGAAAATACAAGATTATATAAATAATAACATAATACAGTAAATAATAGTAATATAATAATTTTGATAACTTCAAGTTAATAATAGTAATTTTCATTAAACTAAATTAAATTTCCAAATTACATTTTATTAATGCCGACATGCGAGAAAAGTGGTTATTTTTTTATCACAAGATTATGATAATATATTTTAACTTTAGTTTTGAAAGTGTTAACATTGCTTAAAATCTTTAGGTAATTTGGTAATGAATTAAACACTGATGAGGCATAATACGAAAACGACTTTTTAAACGCGGAGGTGACGTGTCTTGGTATACATAACTGAAACGGATTTCTTCTAGATCTATTATGGATATCATCTGCAATAATAACTTTCTTTTTTAAATATGAAGGCATACTTGTAGTAATTATTTTTTGGACAAAGACAGCGAAATGAATTTGTCTTCTGGTATTCATTTTTAACCATCCATGTTGAATATAGCTAGGTGTGACGTGATCTCTTTTTTTGAGATTAGCAGAAAATGTCATACAAGCATTTTGCACTACTTGAATGCGATGTGAATCACGAACTGATAAACATGGACCATAGACTATATCACAATAATCAAATAGAGATAAAATTAAAGACTCTGTAATTTTTAATTTCACAGGGGTATTAAAGTGTAAAGTATTAGTCTGCTTATTCCCTATGAACTCCCAACTGGGTGTGTTAAAGAACATGCGTTTTGAGTATGCTGTAGCGTACCAAAGCATCCTAGTGTCAAATACACCTTTTATTTTTAGGAAACTCAATACTTACTGAGATTATTCTCAATATATTGACCTTATTCTCAATATATTGAGTTTTTCATTTCAGAAAGAAGAAATGCCAACCATACTTAAGTAACAAAACACAGAGAAGTTATAAGTTATATAAAGAACAAAGGATGAAGGTTAAAAATTTAGTAATAGTTTCGAAACACTCAAAGTGGAGAGACTTTGGGGAAAAGCTAGAAAGAGACAGCAAAAGTAACCAAACACTTAGGTTTTTTAGATTGCTGAAAAATCTCAGAGGCAACAATAAGAGAGATAGTATAATAATTAGAAATGAAAGGGGAGAAATAATAACTGAAGATACAAAAGTGGTGGAACGTTAGAAAGAATATTTTCAAAAACTACTAAAGGCGGCAAAGTACAAGAGCAAGAAATACAAGTAAATGAAGAAGGACTTAAGCAAAGAAGAGCTAATAAAAGTTAAAGGAATTTAAAGATCGGTTAAGAGCCAGGAAGAGATAAAATTACAGAAAAAATGGTTAAAGCTATGGGAGAGAGGAACTCAAATGCTGTTAGAACTTTACAATAAGGTTTGGGAAGAGGAAAGAACACCAAATGAATGGAAATAGACTTATAAATATACAATATTGGTATATTGTATAAATAACACAATATGCCAATGTACAAAAAAGGAGATATCAAGGATTATAACGATAAAAGGATACAAGGATACAATAAAGAAACTGTAAGAAAAACTAATTGAAAAAAGACTTAGAAGCATCCCCATCCGAAGAATAAAGTGGATTCGAAAAAAAAAGAAGTACTTACTCAAGATTTTGATTTCTTAATAAAGAAGTTATAATATAATAATCAAGATTAACAAGATTATCAAGATCGGAAGCAGTAAACCATATAAAACCCATGAAATATAAAAATGAAAAAAAAATTCTTTTTTAGTGAATAAATATAGTGAGAAAATCCATCTTTAATTGCTACTCCATATGGTTTTAATTTATCATATGAAGTAATATGCTAACAATTTTTTATTGCTTTTTTACAGTACTTTCTTCCCTGTAACTCTTGATTGTAGCTCAACACATCTAGGGGTTCTACAAACTCGAGAACAACTAATAAAATTATTTGTGTCATGTCTAAATGCTTAAATACTTCATTATAACTCATATCCATTAAAAAGTAGTAAGCAATATGATTAATCATCTAGTTTTCGTAAAATTGAAATATCAACAAGTTATACAAATCCGTTATTATACATTTTTAACTACCTATTATATCTATAGCTTGTCAAAAATGAGAATAGGCACTAGAATTTCTGTTTGTTTTTTTCCTTTTTGGGTTTCCTAATTGGCTTGCAGTTTTCACTACGAATGTAAAAATATTTAGATTTTTCTAATTATATTGAGATATATGTCAAAAGGTATTGAGAAGAATTTCAATATATTGAGTTTCCTAAAAATAAAAGTACGTTTGACATCAGGGTGCTTTCTTAGTAGCGTTATAGAATCATAAAGGCGTTCCTACATAAGAAATCACCTTCTATTTCATCCGCAATGCAACCGTTTATAGCGTCAAAAATTATCAAAACCAGTTATGGCAAACAAATTAAAACAGTGAAAAATTAGACGGTTGCACAACCTCTCTCACACTCTCGACATAAAACTGCATTGTTTTACAAGAGGCTGATAACATTACCGACGAAGTAATTTTTACAAATGATGTGTGAGAAACGTATATTACGCTAGCACATCGACTATAGCACCCGCCAAAAAACTATACCACAAATTGTTGCTAATTTTATTTTAATCGTTCGTGTACCGGGTGGCCAAATTTGCTTGCTATTATAGGACAACTCGAGAACTAAGAGAGATAAAAAAAATTAACCCCCCTTTCTCGAGCTCTTTTTCTAAGACAAACTGAATGCCGAAATCTAAAATGGCCCATCTTCTTTTGTTTTTGAGATATTAGCGAATATTCGATTTTTCAAATTTTCGATGCCTACGTATATCTCGGTTATTTTAGATATTAGAAAAAAACAACTTATATGTTCCTCAGACACTTTTTTAAAAGGAATGCAGTGGCGTAGGCAATATTTCAATAAGTTGATAAAATTTCGAGTTATGACATAAACTTGTATTTTTTTAAATGAAAATCGTAGTTTAGTTAGAAAGATAATTTTTTTCTCTTTTCAGCGATATATAATATGTGTGGTTAATTTATTCGACTTAACTATTTTTTATAGAATCTTTGACTTTTTAAGGTTATTAATGACTCCCATTTCGTTTTCGCGTAGTAGACGTATTATATCTTTTGTTTGAAATTTAAGTATTGACAGTCCTAACTGCATTTATCACTTTGTGTCTGTAATTTATGCCGCTTATAATAATTGATCTGCGAATAGTTGTTTGCTAGAAATTTTAGAATACTTTTAAATTTCAAGAATGGCATTTCAAAATTATGAAAAATTCGACATGCTGGAATATTATATAAGAAACAATTATTACTGTGAAGTTACGCCCACCATGCCAAAACAAAATGGCAGCTATTAATAACCTTAAAACTTCTAAGATTCTTTAAAAAATAGTCAAGCCGAATAAATTAACCACACATATTATATATAGCTGAAAAGAGAAAAAAATTATCTTTCTAACTAACTCATAGTTGACTACGATTTGCATTTAAAAAAATACAAATTTATGTCATAACTCGAAATTGTATCAAGTTATTAAAATATTGTCTACGCCACTGCATTCCTTTTAAAAAAGTGCCTGAAGAACATATAAGTTGTTTTTTTCTAATATCTAAAATAACCGAGATATGCGCAGGCATCGAAAATTTGAAAAATCGAATATTCGCTAATATCTCAAAAACAAAAGAAGATGGGCCATTTTAGATTTCGGCATTAAGTTTATCTCAGAAAAAGAGCTCGAGAAAGGGGGGGGGGTTAATTTTTTTGTATCTCTCTTAGTTCTCGAGTTGTTCTATAATAGCAAGCAAATTTGGCCACCCTATACTATAAATAAATAAGTCTGCCAATTATCATTGTAGCCTAGTCCTAAACACTCTGTATTTAGAGCTAGTAGACGTTCTCTCTACATTCTATCACATTTGGATTGCCATGTAGTGCACTTCCAAATTAAAAACACGTTTTCCAACTGACTTGCACCTTCACAGACTAAAATGGAGGGCGAATGGTTTTCGTGACTTGATCAGTAATTAGTTACTGCCAACAGACATTGCTAAATTCGTGCCTGTTGCATTCATCGTTTAAGTAGGAACCTAAATGCAGTTCGGAATGTGTGTACCTACAATGACTAAAATGGATGTTTCTCTTTTGCTGCATTATTGATATCAAGGCCAATTGCCTGTCCAAGAATGTGTGTGAGAATGGTTGTGCTTGTACAAAAAATAATCAGAGCAAATTAAGAAATGCAAGTGAATTACAAATTTGTTCTGCTATAGTGCAATCACGCACTTTTTTCATTAACAGAAAATTGTTAATTTCATTTTACGCATTAACCATTAAATATAATTTTTATAAAATGACTGGAAAATAACAGATTCTTGTACATTTTGGCTAGATTGATAAATGCTTTGTTTACAAACTTTGAATAGGTTATAATTATGTTAAATTACCGAGAGATTAACTAATAGAACAATTTTCTATAATAGTAATATAAGATTCTAATTGTTTGGTGACATTAACCATAATTATAACCGTAATTACAATTTGTCAAGATATATAAAGAACAGTAGTTGTAAGAACATAACAGGTGTCCTCTAATTGCCTAATAATCTAGTGCCTGCGCCTGATAATGTTGCTAATGATCTTGCTAGAATTTGATGGAGTAATTCAAATTTAGTTAAGGTGTTTGGCAGCAGAGTAGTTTTTCAATAGGTATTTTTTCTTAAGTTGTATAAAAATATTTTGAAAATTACTATAGGCGAGGAATATAAGAATAAGAATTTTCACATTCATTCATGCCGCCAACCAAATTTCTATCTTTGTCATCTATCTTATGCACCAGATGCATTAAATTTGAGTGAAAAATAACGCACTCGGTGCAGGTTATAGTAAATTATAGTAAATTTATGAACTGGTATAATAATCATCATATCGCGCATATAGTTATCTTTGTCAGTGACACACAAACAAGTGAAATAGAAAATGAGAGAACATCTACAGTTGTTGCACGTGTGCCTGCCAGGTCAGGGTTTCGTCTTTCGTGACTTTCGTGATATTTCGTTACTTCTATTTCATTTTTGTTGTTTTATCTGTTTGACTGAATCATTTGGAAGCTTCGAGTGCCTAGGTGTTTTAGTGCTTGTGTTAATTACGGACCGGTTTTTCAATGGTCGGTTAATGTAATTTAACCTAGAGTTAACTAACTACAAGTTTAGAATGTGAATAGTTCTTCATAAAATGGTCGATGTAAATCACATTCTAAACTTATAGCTAGCTTAACTACTGGTTAAACCGTGTTAACGAAGGATTGAAAAACCGACCCTTAATGAATGAATGGTATAGATCTACGCATGCCCCTGGCGCATCAGAAATCACCGAAATTTGGAAGATAGGATACTAAGTGAAGAGTTTTATTAGTTTATTGTCTTTGCTACAGGCTAATAATACGTTAAATATATGTTTTATTAAAGACCCAACAAGTCAAGTAGCCTTGATTTGTTTATAAATTATTTGAAAATTGTTTAATAAAATTGTATGAAGTTTCGCTGTTGTAGGTACTTGTCCTGTTTTTTTTCTATCCTTGCCATTTCAAATTATACTTTCCATTATTTGGTGACGAACAGTGTATGTATAAAAATACTCGAATCATCATCACGCTCCCGTGATGAGTATAATTAAGTACAAAATTCAGATTTCTTGGACTTATTTGAACGAATACGTAGGCGCAGGAGTACTAGCTTGTAATCACTAGAAAAGAAGAAGCAATGAGTGGAATATGATCCTTGAACAGTATTAATTATTTTTAAATTTGATGAAAAAGGTATGTGTTATGCATGAAAAGCAAACAACGACGCACGTATAGACATACATGTTTCTGAATGTTTATTTTCTTTTCAGTTTACTGCAGTTATAGAAACGGAGTAGTACATGAGAGCTCCTTATACTGATTGTCCAATTGTGACCCCCAGAATATAGAGAAAACAGCTCCTAGCTCAAAAAAAAACTCAATGGGGTCATCATATAAAAATGGGATCAAATATATTCCTGTACCGTTTGGAATAAATGAGATAAGAGCCTAAACAATGAGCCTAATGAATAAAAATCAAGCAATTACTTGAAGCAATTGCTTTTTAGCAAAAGTAATTGCTAGATCTTGATATGAATAAAATTTTGAAGCGAATGCTGCTTTTCTTGATTCTCTGTAGCAATTGCTTAGTTAACACAAATCCAAACGTGTCTTATCCCCATTTTATAAATATATTAGATTTTATTTTTGTGCCGGGTAGACGTTGATCCAACAACGTGGGTATTTATTTAGTACAAAATTTGTTACGTTTTTGTGAAATGGTACCTATGGCATTTGGAAAACGGTATCTCTCTGACCACAACTATTTAGCTTCCACAACAGCTTCAGCATTTCTAGGAAATTTAATAAAAATGTTGGCCTTCTCGAAAACTGCATTCATTACGGAAGTAAATGTCTTACAGATAGTAGTCTGGTGAACACCGAGTTCTTCAGCTACAGAATTTTGATAGCCCGGATCAGACAATTGTCGCAGAAAGACTTTCATCTTAGTTATAGGTTATAGTGCAGCCCCTCGCCTTTCACCAGTATCAGTCAAAAAATAATTTGCTAACCAGTCAACATTTTCGCGGTCAAATCGATACAACTTTTAGAAATCATCATCTCTGAAATTTTTACATGCACTGTATATTTTTCTTTTACGCACATTCGTATATTCAACCATAATTAACTGACACAAAAAAAGAGCAACTCACGTATGTACGCCGCAGATAACCAAGCTTGACTGTTATCAAGCAAATGATGCAGGGGTCGACCTACTTTAAAAATTTTAAAGCAATTGCTATACTAGAAAAAGCAATTCCTTAATTTATTCATCACATTTTCAGCAAATGATAGCAATTGCTTCTATTATTTAAGAAAAAGCTTTGTCTAGAAGTAATTCCTGCAATTTTAAGCAATTGCTGGAAGCAAAAACAATTACTTAAGTTTTTATTCATTTGCTTTCAAGCAATTACTTATATTTTATAAGAAAAAGCAATTGCTACATTTTTATTCATTAGGCCGCTTGGCATATATTTTCAAACTAATTTAAGATGATTTAGGTATTTATATAGCCATAGGGACACTTTTTGTTATCAAATTTACCAGGTATACCTAAAAAGTTTGCCAGGAATCACAATTTCATGGTGCTTCCGACATGATGGGTAGAGTATTTCTGGCATTGAACACAATTTTTCCAAACAAAGTATGGTAACTGCTGCTTACATCTTTTTGTTCAATTAAAATTTATTTTGTGTTAGACTCATTCATATATAACTTTATTTGGATTGTCATATCTGTTTCAGAAAGGGTATTCAGTCAACATAAATGGGCACATCTCGAAACCATTTTTGCTGGAGAAATTTTTGAATTATCTGTTATACAATGTCTGTTAGCGCCTATGAAGATCGACGATATATCATATTACATATACTTACTTGCTATATAATTTTGCTAGTGTACACATATAAAAAAGAATTGCATTCAACAGTTTTTATAACTTGACATGTAATTCTGTGTTTATTGATGCAACTGTTATTAATCTAGCTGACACTGCATTTACAATGTTTGTTATTTTAATTAGAAACCATTTAGGTAACCTTGAAATTAAAACAACAATTTCAAAGTCAGCTAACTTTTATTTATAATTAACCTCTAGCAGTTCTACCTTCGGTTTTTAATTTCACGTTATTTTGCACTATAAAAATGTAAAACGGAGAAATATAACTTATTAATTAGTCTGTGCCTATTACGCAATTAGCATTGTTTTGTTTTTAGTTGTCTAAGAAATATTGCATTAATTTGTTGGTTACGACATAGATTCTAAAGAATTTTTTCTAGATTTATGGAGTAGAAATCTTGACAGCAAGGAAGCATTTTGCTTACCTATCTGGTTTGTTATATTAAATAGTTCAAGTTTACTTTCCAACTTAGACATTTTGATGAGACTGAAGAGAATATACAATTTTGTGAAAAAGAGGCTAGCCGAATAATTTCAAAATTCAAAATGTAATATATTATGTAACACTGAGGATTTTGGGTTAATGGGAAAAATTGTAAAAATAAAACACATTACCTACACAAGGAAACAGAGGTTTATGACTTTACGTCTAAAACTTTTAGGGAAATTTATCCAAATAGTCTCAGTGTCCTTTAAATCTCTTAAAATCGATCTAGAGAACCTTGCCTAGCAATTGATAAAAGTATGCTTCCAATATACAATTACTCTTAAATTGTGGGATTTTATTTACAAAAATTAAGTTAATGGAAAAGCAAATAGCAATTAAGAGAAATAACTGTTTGAAAAAATTAACAAAATTAAACAGAGTTTGTGGGAAAATATTTTCTTTAAACAATGAAATTCAGTAAAAATTATTCTTGACGAAAAAAGGGTAGGTATTACTTAAAAGGATAAATAGTAAAAATAATAGCGCTTTCAGTTTACAAGTTTTGACCTGTTCCTTTTAAATATTATTAACATTGTAGAGTTGCCTATATATTTTTTTAATAAATGTGATATTGTGACTAATTTTTCTTAAAATGTAAGTCAGTAACTTAGCCTTTAGACTTACATAGTAAAAGAGCAGACAAATTTGTTTAAAAATTATCTTTTATAGCAAAAATGTATTTGGTAATACCAGTTAAAGATATTATACTTATTATTATTATTATTTATTCTTTTAATAAAATAAATCAAAGCATAACCATAAATATGTTAAAGTATTTTGTCAAGATTCTTGAAAGTCTTGCAGAGATTAAAAAATAGTGACTTAAGAACTAAATCATTTAAAAGTCATTTAAGTTTAAAATTAAGCCACTTATATTTTTTAACATACTAGAAATATGGTAAAAGTTCTTAAGTTATAGTAATAGGTATATAAGATGTTTGTAATAGAGTTGGCAAATATACGATACATATCACAATAATAGGCAAGATGGTTAAAAACTAATGAGTCACGTTAATATCAGTTTGTACGTTCACATTGATATCAGTAGGTACCAAGACCATCTTCGATTGTATATAATACTGCTAATTTGTTGTACGATTTTTTAACCAAGTGTGTAACATGTTTTGAAATCTAAAGTTTCCATTAAGAATGAGGCAAAAACGTTAACCCCTGTAGTGTCCATCGGGTTTATCTATTTTCATTTTAATTTTCTTTAGGACTACCTATAGCGAATACTTAAAACACATAAGAATAGTCTCTGTATTGTATTTCTATTTTATTATGTAAATAGGTTTGTTTGAAAGGTATTAGAAATTATAAATAGGTATTTTTTTAAAACACGCAATATAATTCTGAAAAAGTTTTCAGTCCTGTCCAAGTTAATTTCTTTAATTTTCACGTATATACAACCCGT
This sequence comes from Pogonocherus hispidulus, assembly GCA_963924545.1. Lineage (NCBI taxonomy): Eukaryota > Metazoa > Arthropoda > Insecta > Coleoptera > Cerambycidae > Pogonocherus > Pogonocherus hispidulus. The sequence continues at coordinate 34,254,161 of OZ004697.1, read as the reverse complement.
TGGTATGGTATATAATATTTACTATATTATTAAATATTCTCAGCCATGGATTATGCAATAGAGCTACCTGTTTCTTGAAAATATTTATAATCGTTAAATACATACGCAATTGATAGATTTATTACTGGGTTTCTTATTAGATGGCAACATAGAATAAAAAGTGCAAATAAGGCAAGTGTGATTAATTTTTTTTTTTAATTTAATTAGCTATTTGTCAATATTATTTAACCATCCGTTTGTGATTCAAAGATAAACGACATAAAATGAAAACTAAAGTCAGTGACCGATAACGAGAGCAAGAGTATGGGTGCCGTTACATATATTCAAGGTCAAGTGATACCTGATACCAACTGCAACGAAGATTACATGCATGTTATAAACACTTGGAGATTATTCTTGCGTTCGTAGCTTAATCTAGCATTAAAGTCTATGATCATTCTCAATTTAAAAAATCTATCCACAGAAAAATTATAAGTGCTTTTATTAAAATCTATCTCTAAAATTTAATTGTACTCTTCTTCCAATAAATATAGATAAATTTGCAAAACAATATTATCTATCCACTTTCTATTTGAAAAGCTGTGAGAAATTACGCGAAAACCACAAATTTTATGTAAATCTTATATATACCTATATATAAGTATAAGATACTTGCAAGTAGGTAAATTAAAAAAAAGAAAGCAGTTATATAGGTTTCCTGAAAAGACGCAGCTGACCTTTGCTTTGCTTTTTTTGAGAAGACTAGAAAGAGAAAAAAATACATAGATTGGACTGAAATAGTAGGTATGTAAGTAGTGATGAGAAACACACCGTAATTCCCTGTTTAGGCAATCACGGCGCAACGTCGTTCATCGATTCCACTACCTATGGCACTCAGATGGGTGCAAAATAAGCGCGAAACCGGTCAGTGTCTGGTAGTTGGTCTCAATGAACGATGTGGCGACTCCTATGGAGATGCCGATGTAATACAATGCCAGTCGGGGCACAATGCCCGAGTACTAGTTGTTTTCGGCATCTCCTTGAAATAAGTAGGTATGTACATGATGATCATTCGATTCATATCGATTCTGATTATTATACATTTTTAATATCTAAATTTTATGAACATGGTATACGGGGACATGGACTGAATTAGATTGTTACTTTTCTTGAGTACAGGAAGCAGTTCGTCAGCATTAATTATACAAATTAAAATGGATTTGACAGATATATTTCAGATTGCTTTTCTATGCTTCTGTGTGATTTTGAGCCCTGTGTTATTTTTATTGTACAAAAATGATCTATACACTGCCTCATGCAATAATCATTTTACAATTCGAGTATACGCTGCGTTCGATATACTACGATACGTCCCTGCATGGTAACGTCTCATAAGTCTGACAAAATCTTTAGTGTGATGTTTTATTAAATTATGTAACTGCAGCTTTACGCCATTCATCATATTTTATTATCGAAAAAAACTCAGGTACTTAGGTTTCATGTTAATTAGAAAGAAGATTGTAATTTATCAAAATCACACATTAATGGTATTCCTTTACCTACAATGTAGATGTATTAATATTGGTTTTAACCGTTGGTTCTCCTTATTATGCAGGACCTAAAATGTTTAATAGCGTTCCATACGGAATAAAATGTATAAAAAAGAGGATGTTTATTTAAAGCTAAACAGTAATTGAAACAGTATATTCAACAATGTATAGATGACAACCATAAACCAAAGTTAAGGTTAAATTAATGAACGGAAAGCGTAGAAAAACACAAACAGAGAGAAAACTTGAACTCCAAGATTAAAGTGTTTCTAATCACGTGACACGGGCTTTAAATGGAGATTTCGTAACTTAAGGAAAGTTTATAAACCTTTTATTTCCCAAGTGCAACCATTTTCTTATTATTTTATATGTCACATGTTAGAATTTACAATTCTTGATACTTGATTCTCTATACTTGATTGTTGTAATAGAAAAATTACTATCTCTAAAGGTAAATTATTGATATTACAACAAAACGAAAGCGACAATAATTCAAAGAGAAGGTGATTTATATTTTACAATAAGATAGAGTTAAATCATTGAATCTGATGATTATCTGAACTTTGGAAAACTTACAGAAGAAAGAGGTAATGGAATATACAACAATTTAAATCCGGGTTATCACTATTTAAATAGATATTTACGTATAATTCTTATTATGTATCTTAAATATTCTGGGCCGCTTAACAGTTCAATTTGTAAAGCTGACCTTGGAAATACGTTGAATAATCTAACATTGAGACCGTTTAACATAGAAACCGTTTTTGACGTCGAATCTAAAGATACTATTGCTTATCTGAGGAAATATAATTAAAATTACAGAAATGCCGCATTTTTATAATAATGAAAGCAAATGGTTGGTTATTAGATTGTACAATATTGCCTGAGCGGTTATAAAGACCCGTTTTCGCCTTTAGTTTAATTATTACGATTATTACTAAAAAAATTTAAATCATATTAAGCTATTTCTCGGATTATTGGGATTCTGTCTTTATCTGCAGTTCTTAATGTGTACTATAGTATCCTAGTGTATCTAACACCGGAGTTATAGATAAGCTTGCGTTTTTTCGTGATTTCATAGAGCCACAGAATTTTGATTGGGGGTTCGAGGTTGGTGGGAACGAGATTGGGATTCATCAGAGAGTCATGCAGGTACACTTTTTGCAAAATCCTAATAAAAACAATTTTCATGGAGGTCATCAAACTAGGCACTGGGAAATATATTATGCAATCCAAAACACAGTACTCAAAAATGATTTTGGGATTACACCACCTGTAAAATAACAAAAAGCAGGAAAGCAGAAGGATACAAATTAAATATTCAAAGTGCAGTATTAAGGTAAACATCTAAAGTTTGCCCCAAAAAACCACTGTATAATATGAAGTAAAATAATATTTGATAAATTAACTAAATTTCATGAGTGGTTTTCCAGTTTTATATAAAATTCTGTAATATTACATACAAATAAAATAATTATTATAATAAAATTTAAAAGAAATTAAACACTTAACAATGTGACGTCAATGGAAGCAGGTACTCGCAGGGTCTCGAACTCGTTTTTTCCTAAACAAGTTGCTCCTCAACTCTTCATCAGTTGAACATTGATTTTTTGGGATAAACTTTAGAAGTTTGATACTGCACTCAATATTTAATCTGTATGTTTATGGTTTCCTGCTTTTTGTTATTTTACAGCTGGTGTAATCCCAAAAGAAACTATGAATCATGAACATGCACCACAGACATTACAGTATTAAAAAAATTGAGACATCCCTGGTATATATATATATATAGGCATAAAGCTCTACAACCACTTACCGCTTCAATTTAAAACTTTCAATAAAACTATACTTTTAATAATACAGTAAAAAAGTTACTCCTATAAAAGGCTCATTATAGCGTAGAAAAATTTTGTAATGAACAATTTTTAATAATTTTTAAAAACAATTAAAGGATTATTTTGTCTAAAATGTGTTTTACACTCTAGAAGAATTTAATGATTGTAGACTAAAGTAGTTTTAATAAATTCTGACTATTCCGACTCTGGGCTACTACCACACATAAACATGAGTAGTCTGCGCTGGGTAGTTGTGGCAATATAGAGAAATATACGGACACACACGTCTATTTTTATATGTAGTGGGTTTTTCAATAAAAATGATATGATTTGGAAACGATATGGTAACCATGGTAATCAAGTTATACATGTTACTAGTGGTCATTTATGTTCAGTATACTCTAACAATTTATTATAGCTAAATACGCGCTTCAAGAACGTTTGGTTATTATCCAAATATTTTATGAAAATAGACGTTCTTTTGTGAACACTTATCGCGCACTTCGCGAAAACTTTGGTCCAAATAATTTGGTACAACGATGCCATTCGTCGCATCGTTGAGAAATTTGAAAATAATTTTACTCTTCACGATGTAAAAATGCCAGCAAGACGTCCAAATGCAAGAACTGTTGAGAATATTGCTGCTGTAAGAGATAGTGTTGCCGAGGAACGAAATTTATCAATTCCTCGTCGTGTTCAAGAATTAGGGCTAAAAAACACGACAACTTGGCGGATTTGGCAAAAACACTTACGCCCATATAAGATTGTTTTGACCCAAGAACTTAAACCACTGGACCATCGTCTGCGTCAAGAATTTGTTGTTTGGAGTTTAGAACAACTTGAAAGAGATCATAATTTTGAGAAAAAATATCTTTTCAGATGAAGCTCATTTTTGGTTAAGTGGAAATGTTAACAAGCAAAATTTCGATTTTTGGTGTGAAAACAATCCAGAACAGACTCACGAGAAGCCTTTGTATCCCCTAAAGGTAACTGTATGGTGTGGTTTATGGCACGGTGGCATTATCGGATCATTTTTTTCCAAAATGAGGTAGGAGATGCAGTTACTGTGGGTAATGAACGATACCGACACATGTTAAGAATTTTTTTGTGGATAAATTTATATGCACTTGATTTGGAGGATATGTAGTTCCGGCAGGACGATGCCACATGTCACACTGCTCATGAAACTATCGACGTATTGCAAGAAAAGTTTGACGAAAGGATAATTTTAAGGAATGCAACTGTTCAATAGCCTTGCTAATTCAATCTTATCTTTTGGCGACAAAACTAAATATGAACCATTTTCTATAACTACACTGGAGGAGCAAAACTGCCGCTATTTATAGTAAAAGCTATAATAATGGCTGTAATAAAGAATAATTACTATTATATCACTGGCTACATAAAATTCTGGTGATTGTATTTTTTTAATTTATGGATGTTTCAGTAGCTGTTTTAAAATATTTGGTTATATTATCTCTAGGTTATTATTCCAATATATTATACTTATTCTAAAAATAGTTATGGCTATGGCTTTCTGTAGTTATAGCTATGTATGCGCGATATTGTCGTATTATATTTACAACTTTGAATAAATAATCGAACATGCCTCCAAAGAATTTGGTTTCTTCTTTCATATTTTATATCTACTGCATATTTACATATGAATATTAAGTATATATAATGAGAGACCCGTGCCGATAAATTACGGCCAAATTGGAAAAACCCTCCTCATAAAGTAGAAAAGCCCACATTTATAGAGCAATATTTTCTCACAACAATGATAATAAATTGTTCAATATTTGAGTATGACCAAAAATTTTTAAATTTTAAACAGAGTTCGCTTATTACTTATTTTATTTCTTCATTAACAGATGAATGCTAATTAGTTTTATAACTCTTTACAGTCATAAATTGTTATATCGGTATTTAGAAATGTCTGCAGCACAAACAAATGAAAATGATTGAATGATGGGATACTCTTAGTGGCAGATTATCAAATTAATACAATTAAAACCACCTGCTACATTTTTCAATTTTACTTTGAACTTTGAATTGAACGGAGAAACTATTTCCTCCGATCGGGGATTGCGAAGCCATTGCTATAATTTTCGTCCCGTTTCCTATGCGTTTTCCCAATTTAAACACCTTTTCAAAAAACCTCTGCAAAATTTTCGTCGATCGCCGTTCGCCGAGAAAGATGCGGCTAGCACCGGCGTTTATTCTAGCGCCTAATGGCCCCATCACGCCTGCCGAAATACCGACTTTTCGGGACCCCCTTGACCCCTTTTCTAATTTTCACGGCTTCGAGAACCGCTTCACACGAAACTTTCGTCCTCGTCCTTTCTCTAATCGTTTGAGATTTTTTTTCGAGACCGTACGACCACTCCTTCTACGTCTATTTCCTCTTCGAAAATCTCGAGTTGCGTCCGTCTCAACTTCTTTCTCATTTTATCTGCCCATGTGGGATTGAACTAACAATAAGCACCTCCTACGTAAACTGTCAAATTAATTAAACTTCAGATAGGTTATTTTCCTATGAGAAATATTGCTAACGGTATCGATAGTACCGACTGCCAAACACTTCTGATTAGCAAAATACTGAAGCGAAATGTTTTTCCAATTATTAGAATATCGGTAAAAATTAATTTTTCAGGTTAACACGTACAGTTTACATACTTAACTGTCTCAGCGTCAAACAATAATGATACAATTATGCGGTGGCGTAATGGTATAAATCGCAGGATTTCAAACATCATAATGCTGAATTTCCCAAATTCGAATTTCGCAAGTTCGAATCACGCTGGAGGCAATTTTAATTTTACATTTTAATTCCAATTATTTATTAGTATTATTAGTGTTTAGTTATCTTCTTTCACTGTCCGTAGTTTTTTTTTCTTTCTGCAGGTAAAGTTTGGAATTAATTCGTTCATTTTGGCAGTCTGCAAAATTCATCATATTAGCTTACAAAAGTAGATAGCTACAATATTAGTTTTCTGCAACAATTATTATGACAGCAATATATTTTTTTGGGCCGCCGTTACACCTTTTCGAAGGGTGGGAGGGGCTCCGAACCGTGGCGGAGGGCCCCATTGACAAAACTGATAAGTGTTTACTAAAAAATCAATTCTACTTTCAGCACTTAAAAAATGATGATGTTTTACCATCCAAAATAGAGTACTTTTACAATTCATCAAAATATTATTAAGAAAAATCGTTTAGTATAATTACATCATCATTCCAGATACAACATTTCAGCTTTCTGTCTCTAACTTTATTATTTCATATACAAGAAATTATCTCAAATTTTTTTAATATGTACTTATTTTCTTCTCAAAATAATATCTCTTGTCACCCGAAGAGTGACCCCAGGCCGCAGGCCTGTACGCCCTGTAGGGGTAAAAATGGGAACGAAAATTGCGATAGCGATTTTTTCCCATTTCTAATATTATTATTAATTCAAGTATATATCTCTATTTTTATAATAGTTTTAAGGCATCTTTTATTCCTTTCAAAGATAAATTAGGATTTTGTAGATGCAGATTTTTGTCGAGATTGTCAAACCAGCAATTGCAAGTCCATAATTTTTGGTCGTACGACCATATAAATTTTTGGTATAAATTATAAATGTTTCATAAATCTTAACTGAGATTATAAATATCCATTAGGTATATTTATTTACTATCGTTGTTAAAAATCAATTGATCATGAATGAAGGGGCGATAACTATAGCAGCATGGGATTATTTGACAATTAGGAGTCCCTGTATTTTCAGTCACAGTCTGAATCCCCGATGGAGCATAAAACGCCGAGAGCAAGATTTGAGCTTCACTAGTTATTTGGGAGTGATTCAGATTAAGTGGAAAATAGCGATTTTACGCAAATTAAAGTCTACATCCGTGGTCGTTCATCTTACTCACCTGTGTCTGAGAACAATTTAATTCAGCAGTTTTTACGAAATTTTGTAATTTGATTAAAATTATTATATTTTCTAGTGGAGAATGTAACTGCACGCAAATTTAATAAAACAGGTTTTTTTTTAAATAAATAATATTTTAATTCATAATTGTTCTTTATTAGGAGAATGATAAAATATGTTTTGTTTTATTTAAACTCATTCCCACCGTTCCTGAACTACGTATGAAATATTAAATGTAGGATATTAATTAATATTAATATTAATTAATAATAATTAACATTAAACAATTAAACGTAATGTATAAAAGTATTTACTTGTGGCATGGTTTAATTATTCTTATTTATTAATTTAAAATTAATGATCAACCTCTGCGCCGAAGGATCGGTCAAAGGTTAGTTTTTTTGGAAAATATTTTTGCCGAATCAAGAAATCTCACACTAAAAGGCACATTAACAATATAAAGTATTAAACACATCACTTAAAAAGTTTACGTTTCGAAAACTTTTCGTTTCCGTTATCAAAATTTTAAGTATGACTGACGTACAGAATAGTATGACAGTTTGTAATTTATTTTGTATATCTATTTCCACGGGCATATTAGATATTAGTCGATCTTCATTATATTTTGACGTACCTCGTCTTTTAGGAATGATAAACAACAGCTATCAAAATTTACAGATACACAGTTTTACAGTTTTGTTCTTTATCGAAAATTTTAACTAATTACGCCTGTACCCTATGGCCATTTTCCCAAGCGTGTTTTGATTTTTTCAACTGTTAAAAACTGTTTGACTGTTTCCACAAATTTTTAACTTTTCAAATTTTCTTCTTTTAACATAATCTTTGAGTTGTCCGATCCGAACATTTAGAGGTCTTGAAGGAGAATTAGAGAATCCGCGACAATTTTATTAAATGGAGACAAATGTGTATCCAATATTTCTATAAATTTTTCAGTGATGGCATGATACACAAATAAACAAGATGAATTAAAACCTGTCTTTATTTGATTTCAGATTTAAACATTACAAAACTTACTATGTATTGAGTTATAATTCTGGTATATGGTTATAGTTCTGGGTTATATCTTCAATGGTCACACAGTTCATTCCGCCTAGAGGAGCGGACCCAGAAATTCAATCTAAAAAGATAATTGCACCTATATAACAATTTCGCCTTTCTGCAAATATTAATGCATTCTAGACATTCATTTCACACATTTTTAGAGCTTACTTTAGTTATTAGGTACACGTTGTTAAGAGCTTCTGCAATAAATCTTTCTAATTCTTCCTTGAATAACACTTTAAATTCCTTCATTTCTTGTGGTGCTTAACAAAAAACGGCAGCTTTTTGGTATTTTGAAATATCTACTTATTATTTTACATTTAAGGTAGAGACTTGAGTATCGACTAATTTGCCTAAATTGCGAATGCCTTCATTTTACCGTTTAACTCCGCAAAATACGCAATTATACTTAAACCTTTCTCTCGATTTTGATTTTAATAAATCCAATATAAACCCTATTCACTGTTTCCTTAATGTCTGGTGGTGTACCCGAAATTGGGGTATCTACGAATTTTTAACAGTTTTTCTCAAAATGTGACGCTTTTGAGTGACGCAAAACATATACATAGTAGAGCAGATGAAACCTCACCATCTTGAGATCATGTTTTGGGACACATCTGGTGTGATCTATGATACAATAAAGGAAGGTATGATATTGCGCATATCCCTCCCACATCCGTGTCGTCACCGAGAGCGCAAATTTGACATTTTACAGTGTTTACATATGTAAAGGTGTGAAAGTTTCGTGGTTTTTACTACATTTTGTCCTCTAAATTAATTTTTTTTGGCAGAGTATTTGTATAATTCTAGTGTATAGTAATTATAATCATATGTGAGTATAGTTAAAGTTAATTTTATATTAACACGTACCTTAACTAAAAGTGCAATAAAAATGCGTTGTGCTGTGTGCTTGTATAATAGTGATAATCGCAACCAAGAGCCCAATAATTTAAATAATATTAGGTAATTATATTGCTATGATATTTAGACAATGTAAACATTGCACTATCTATTATGTTACAAGGTTTTTCACGTTTCCACGGGATGAAGTAATAAAGAAACTGTGGGTGGTAGCTTGCTGTCGAGCAGAAAAGTTTAATGTACATACTGCCAGAATATGTTCCAAACACTTCACCGATGATGATTATGAGATAAATTTAAAGCCTGTAATAAATTATATAACCTGTAATAGATATGGTTCTGTAATGTGGTCATTAAATAAAAAAAAATGAGAAACATTTAAAATTTTCGAATAATTAAAAAAAATGAATACATTTTTCACTTTTAGTCGTAGGTGTAAGGCGAACGGCGAAATATATGTATTAAAGTTAACTTGTTGCCCACATCCTATGTTTATGAAGCGTTTATCCTATATTTAAGTACTAATCATTTTACACACGAATCAGAATAACTAATTACTTATAATAAAAATTGCAATAATCACCGATAACAGTTATTATTATTGAAGTAGGTAAGAAATTAAAAGAGCCAATTTGAAACCACCAGGGATTACCAGGGCATTTTGTATATGATAGGTACCTACCATATGGAGTATATCTAATCTGTGCTTATGATTATTAAAGAACACATTTAAGGACACTGGTTAAATTTCCCAATATTTTCCTATTCGGGACACTGTTTTGTGCCAATTATATGAATGTTTTGATAATGTTTCCATTGAAATCGTATATAACATTTGTATTTAGCGATCATTCTGCGCTCTCGGTGACGTAATGCGCACAGCGGACGCATTTTCGTACTCACGAATGTCATACCTTGTACTTGTTATATCATTATATCATGGGTGTGATCTACAACTTTTTTAAGTAGGGATATTTTTTTAAATAGCTTTAGAGTGCGTTATATGCACAATTCGAAAACATGTGTTTCTGAGTACATACGTCATCATTAAAAAAAAAACGATCAGACTTACCGCCCTGAAATTCTAACCACCTATGCACAAAACCTAAGCGCTTCGAATGGTATAACCTTTTTTGATAGTACAGATACTATATTACCAAAAAAAAAAAAAATACGTAATGTTAAAACTTCTAAAATTATGCATAACAAATTTCGATATACAGTTAGCTATGTGATATGTGAAAAACTTTGGGTTGATATCTGTAACCGTTTTCGAATCATCGAATTTTTAAAAAGTGCTCGCGTTTATTAGAGTGAAGTATTACGGCGCGCTCAGGCTTATAGCGTGAATACTGCTGCCTTTATAGATATCTACTCCTAGAAAGAAGCGAGTTAGACGATTTTACTCCACTTTATAGATAGCGGAGCGCTTGACCGACGCGGCGAGCGGCATGAAGAGTAGTGGGAGTGCTCAGTTATAATACCATACTCGCTTAATGGAGTAGTGTCTCATTTAATAGGAGGAACGACGCGCTTATAATTATGTTTCATATATGGTGTTATAATTTCCAATGTCTTCGATGGTTACAAGGATTCCGAAACCTGTGAATTTTTATAGGTATAAAATACCTAATGATTGCTTGTACTTTTTCATGGATATCGATCGCAGAAAAAGTAGTATGTGCATTTGGGAGAAAAAGCACATTCTCGAACTCTGTGTCACTGCTATCAATTTTCACAGCAATCCAAAGATGTTTAGCTAAATACACCAAATATGCTGTCGACCTGGTTCCATTATCCGTCACTAAAATTGCTCGAGAAATCTTATAGATTACTGGAAAATTTTCAATAATATGCAATGTTATGTATAGCTCCGCATCAAATTAAAATACCAAGTAAACAGGAAAATAAAGGAGCTAATAAAAGGATAGCATTACAATACAATTTATAGGATAGATATTATATTTGTTGGTATACATAATATAGTTTAATTGATTAACACAAGATTACCTTCTTCGTAGTGTACTTCTTTTGTTCATGTTTCATTTTTAAATATATAATTTGCACCCTTACAATGAATTCAAGAGTGCCTTGACTTAACGCATTAACTTAAATTGAGTGATAAGTAAAATCTACTATTTAGTGATAACTAAATAAAGTAAAATTAGTGAACACATTTTTAAATGTATTTATTCCGTCAATGGTGAAAGTTAATACTTTGATTTATTCCAAACGATAACTAAATTATCGTTCATTTCGACATACTTAGCTACTAACTGCTTGTAAATGTTTACATCCTTTTATCTGTGAATATACACCTTGTCTTTGTATTAATTTTTCTAATGTTTAATTAATAATCAGCTTGAGGACAAAGATGTTGACTTAACTATACAAATTGTCCAAACTACAACAACTCTCCTTTCACAGATTAAACAGGTATATCTTTAACACTGATGTAGTTTTCCACAAACCAAAACACTATACAGCCTTATTCAGAACTTATCTCTAAAACTTTGAGGATATGTGCATCCTTAAATAAGAAATCGATATCACCAAAAAAATTTATAATAAAAAGCTTAGGATTTCCCGTAATCAATGTTTAAAGTTATACCATTATAAAGGACTACGTAGCTGGGCAACTGTACTTCAACACATCTGATACTTTTCTACCACATTCCTAAGAATGTGATAAAAAAAGTAAACACGTTTTTGTCTCGAACGCCTGATTAAAACCCACCGAATAAAGTTGGAGTGGAGATAATATCTCTATTGTCTATGAGTCGTCAGTCTATGTATGTCGCTCTCGCGGGTGTTTTATTTATCTTAGGAGTGTTAAACTGTAAAATTTTCAAAATGGCTCATGTGTACAGTAATGCTCAGTTAATGGACTGTTACCAGTGGATTATTAATTACGAGTTAGATTTTGTGAGTGGTTGTTGCAGCAAAATGCTGAAAATCCCCAATTTACTGCTGATGTACTAGTTACAGATAAAGCTTTGTTTACTCGAAATGGAATACACAACATTCACAATACACAGGTTTGGGCACTCGAAAATCTGCACGCAATTCAACGAAATCACTTCCAACACCGTTTTTCGAACACCTTTTGTAACAAGCTATGTGCATATTTTTTATAAATTTCATGTTTCTAATACCTAGTAATCAAGTAGCGCAATTCTTCAAAACTAGTGTAACAAAATTTTATTCATTTTAAAAACACGTCACTTTGGTCACATCTATCTATCTTTCAGTTTATTTTAAAGTAAAAATGCTGCAAATCTTTTTTGCGCCGGGTGTCGGTATACTCTCAGAACTTCCGAAGTTTTTTTCGTGCTAGCCAATTTGCATTGTCAGTTCCAAGGTCACTCCATTACAGTGGACCAGTATTCAGCGGCGTGCAATGAAAAATTTTTAAATAGTTTTAAGACCCCGCCAAAAAAATTTTTTTTGCACTACCACATTTGTACATGTATGTTGAATATCCCCAAATTTTATTATGGATAAGTTCTGAATAACCTTGTATTGCACTAAACTGGAAAACTACCTCAGTGTTATCTGCACAACAAAGGTTCCAACCTCTTTCAAGAAATCTTTCCAGGTATAGATATTAGATACAAGGAGCACATTCATTCATGGAAAATAGAAATGAAAGATTCATAAAAAAAAACAAATAATAAAACATGGTTTCCTATTTTGCAATTAAATAGGAGAGATGTATTATAGGTACTATAGTAGCCGACCGGTCTATCGCAATATATGTATTATTACTTTCACACAAGACATGTTGCAATAGACATAATTGCTTCTTCTTAGAGGAAGCGGTATTACGACATTAACTATCATGCATGCACTAAAAACGATTAAAAAACACATTCCGACATAAATTTCATTTCAATTACTTACTGAGCTACTATAATAATATATTAATGTTCAGGATTAAAATCGTAACTCAATTTCAATGTCTTCAATGTAAGCTTATGATGGTATGTAAGTACCAGATAACATTACTATTGCAATGAGTATACTCACTAGCCTAAGGCCAGCTAACGGTTTTCACGTATAGGGTATTATAATAATTGTATGTCTAATATTACAATTACAGGAGGAGTTCTGATTTACGCTCACACTCTTTTTCTGATAGTGACTGACAGAAGTTTATATAATTAAAAATAGGAGCATTAATAACAGTTAAAACTGTTACATCTGGATATCATTAATACTGACAGTAATTTCAAATAGTCATAACCAGTAACCTAAAAGAACTAGTTGTTCCTAAAGAAGAGAAAATTCAAAGATAAGACATACGTTGATGTCTGAGGCTACTGTAGACGTATAGTGATTGGAAAGTGTAAGTTCCCCATACACACCATTAGAGATTCAAATACATAAACTCACTGACTTAGAGTCGGAGGTTAATTCTCTGGAGGCTTGGAGCCTCATATGGTTCACAGATTGCTCAAAAACAGACAGAGGAGTTAAAGCTGGCTAAGATCTATTGATCTATAAATCCAGGACTTGTCCCATGATATACTAAGCATAAATTCTTGTAATAATGGCGTGTTCGCCTCACCCAATCATTGCTAATGGAACTGACATGTACCAGTACGGTAAGATTGGGTTGGGTTCCAGATCATAAAAGCATTGAAGAAAATGAACGTGCTAGAAATCGATCAGAAGTGGCTTTCATAGGATCAGATCCCTCCCAGAACGGTTTTGGAAACATGAGAACTAGGAACATAGGAACATAGAATATAGGAATTTCTGGGTGTTAAGAGGACAGAGTCATGAGAAGGCACCGAAGGTGTTTCGTAGAAAAAAACTGTAGAGATGCTAAGCATGAGGAAACTTCGGCCCAGGGTTATGGCACTGCTCATAAGAAAGTACCGCTATATCTGATTAAAAATTATAACTACTGATATTTTTATAAACTTCCAAAAACTCATAGTAAATAAAAATGTTGGATGGGGTATTATACCTAATCTAATAAATAATGATTGACAATGGCCAATTATGTCAGCACCAGTGATTATGCGAACAGATTTCTTTTGCAGAAATACTTTCTGGGCGTTAGAAGAATTACCCCATAAATCTATAGCGTGTGAAATATGCCAATGAAACGTAAATTGTAGAAAATTTGTTGAAAAATTTCAAAGTATCCTTACTTAAGATAAGGAATATATATTTTCTTTATATTTGTCATTAGTCATTGAACTAATAAACCAACTCTAAACTCACAAATCTTATATGAAAAATTTAAAATCTCCTTGTCTCACACAATCAAAACTTATAAGAGTTTGCGAGGAGCGCGGGGCTTGCTAGGTCTGTTCGCCTGTGTCATTTTCAATTATCGTTGCAATGTATGCTGGTGCTGATACCATCAGGACAAGTATAACAAGTTTTTCTGGTCGAAGGAGAAGGAAGAAAAAGATATGGTTCATAGTAAAAATTGTCGGCTTATTAACAGCAGATGTGGGTCTCAAAAATCCATTGACAATAATTCCAGTATTATTTTTTCACACCCAAAGAGTATTTTAGGAAAGCATATGAAATATAACTCAAACTTTAAAGGAACTTTTAAATGACAAAAATAGCATATGCACATACTGGATAACTGCAATCTCATGCTTTTCTTTTTCACAATTTTAATAAAAAATAAACTCCAATTTTGTGATTTATTAAAGCTTGTTATATGTTCAAGATTGAGTGGAAGTTCATTCCATTTCGACTACAGTCGTTATTTGTAGTTTTGCAATAAATTGTTTGCTGCTTTTGTAAATAAATGTTTTTTTTATATAATCTATAGTTTTGAAAATCTTTATATTTATGATTTATATTATATTTATGTATTAGTACTTGTAGGAGATTTAAATTTTTTCGGAATTATCTTAGTTCTACTTGATTTCCATGTTTACGTGTGTAACATGTAAAAATGTTAGACATGGCGTGTAATTTTTTCATAAACCACCACTAACTAAAGGTCATAACTAATATATAAAAATCGCAACTGAATAGAATCGAGATTTTTGGCATACGAATTTCTTCGATAATATTCTAGATTTCGGAACAAAATTTAATATTAATAATATGTCTAACCCTCACTCCAATCACAAGGATAAAGGAACCTGAAGTCTCGTATGGGAGAGGATGTGACATATTATTATTTAGTAGGCTGCAATTGTGCCTCATGAACGACTTACGTTGGTATTTAATATTATAATATGTAGTAATACTAACTATATATGTAATAAACTATATATGTAGGGAGTAGTTCCAAATGTGATATTCATATTTTGTACTAGAATAAAATATGTGAGGCTTACGATGGGTGTGTGCTTTAGTTAATTTTCAGACTTTAATTAGCTTGTCGAATAGCACTGTATACCGTATTTTTATAGTATCTACTTGTATCAAAAAATTAGTAGTTTTTTTGGAACACTGCATTATTTCCGGATTTAGATAAGCCGTTTCATTAGAACTAAGTTGATTTCAAATTTGATGGGTCTATATATGTAGCAAACTAAACTCAATCATTCCCTCTTTCAGGTACACCTGAAACAGGTCATCCATCATAAGATATCTAAAAAATTCACAGATTTAGCAATTATTGCAACCATCGAAGTCCATTGAAAATGAATTAACGAAATTTGGAACTATAGAAAGCTTACAAAAGTTATCTTCGAATTTGAGAACTTACCATTTGCGACTTACAGACTTTGCCACTTGTATATTGTATATTGTATATCATACATCTACATTTATATAACTAACTACCAAACAGACGAGAAATAACGGCACAGTTACAGAAAATCAATAGATTTACGACCAACCAATCTAATTTAAACAGGACAAAATGATAAATCCAAAATCACTACTAACCCTTTTTTGCATTTACTTCTTTTATAAAAATATCTGAAGCTCTGCTTTTATAAATATATCTGCAGAACCGGCACAAATAATGTAACAGACCTGAACTGTGGCATATGTTTCTGTTTTCAGTATTACCAGGTGTGTATGTGTGTGGTTACTTCTAATTTATAGTCATTTGGACAAACAAAAATACGACAGATAATGGAGGATTCTCTTCCAAATATTATTACTATATAAGAACTAAACGCAAATGTATTTGACGAAGACCAAATTTGGTTTGGGTGTTTGACTTCAATAAGCAAATGTGATATTAGTAATGAATTAATAATTTTTTTCGACTGAATATCTATAAATACATATATGAAAATGTTAGTTAGAGAATAATGAGGAGAGGGGTAGGGGTAAGAAAGAGATATTAAAGTTATCTATATTTATTTTGAGAGTATACCACTTGTAAAACAATAAGGAAACAAAAGGTATTCAAAAGCCAAAAAAGCTAAGCTAAAAAAGTTATTTTTTTTATTTTATATAGAATATATTCCAAAAAGAATTATAAATGAATCACAGGCAAATTACAGGCAATAATGATATTAATTCTGGTTTAATAAGCTTGTGATTAATGTTACACTAATACCTATTTATATAAAAGATCATGCACTAAGTTTAATTCATAATAAGAAGTTTTGTATAATCTCAATTTATACGTATATTTAAGCAGCAGTTATTATCAAGTACTTATAATGTATACTAGAATTTTTTGCCGTAGTATACCATTCCGACAGAACCCTATTATGACATTGAGGGACAAAAAATGTAAGTTATTAGTTATTATTACTCAAATATTGCTTGCGTGTTCCGCCCAAATGGCTAGAAGAAATAAAAAATCAGTTTATATTGTGTAATCGAAATCATTTTACAAGAAACAACTCATTATTACTTATACACTTAAATATATTGCAATTTTTTGTAAAATATGAATCAAACAGGTTTTAAAATAATGTAATATTATTCCAAGCCAAAGTGGGATCCTGCTGTATAAATAAGAAATACATTCAACGTGGATGTAATGCAATGCTTGCTTGATAAACAAGTGGATAAATTATTCATTATAAACGAGGAGTAAAATGCAAGCGGTACTCAGATGCATATGCATTAATCAGTAATTTATATTTAAAAAATCCCGTACACATACTTAGAATAACTTAGGTGTGACATTACTGAATACTTTGTATGTACAGGGTCGAGCAAAATTGATAGCCTGGCAGGGTATCCTAAGAACTAATTACCATAGACAGAAATTAATACCATGTTGCAAAGTACGATTTTCCCTAACCATCGAATCAATTAATTTGTTACCGAGTTCGTAACAATAAAAAACAGAGTACAATAAACAATAATATTTATGTTTGTCACAGACGTTTGTATTAAACATATATTTGCTATGTGCATAGTGTTTGATCAAAATTGTAGAAAGTGACTCAGTCACACAGTCACATCATATAGAACTGTTCGACGGGTGAGGTGACAATGGATTGCAATTGTAAGATAGAGTCCAATTTTAAAAATATAGAAAAATAACTAAAATATTTCTTTAAATAGGTTAAATTAGGTCATTTAAGATTACTAGAAAATCCAATAGTTCCTTCACTTGCAAAAATAACCGTAAAAACAATGACCTGGCAATTTAATAGTCAAACATAAGTTGTTTCCAAAAAACACGCTTTCTGCGCTACTTCCACGAAAAATGGGATGTTGTCGACATGTAAGTGCGCATGGTCTAGTTTTCGACCTTGAAGTATCCATATTAGCAAATCACGCTTATTTTTTAAAGTACATCGATCACATTGCACGTCGTGTCCATAAAATTATAGTCAAGATCACTGTCTATACAAAACAACACATTCAATTTCTATACACAATCATTTTATGGGGTATAGATTATTTTATTCGGTGAATAGTAATAGCGCTCTGATACTACTTATGAGTCACTCTCTATAATTTTGGTGTAAACACTATAAGTTATAACAGTACGGAATATTTATTTGAAGGAGATGCCGAAAACATCTACTCCACGACCCGACTGGCATGTTCCCCGACTGGCATTGCATTACTTCGGCATCTCCATAGGAGCCGCCACATCATTCATCGAGACCAAAGACCCAAAGAGGGCACTACGGTGTGTTTCTCACCACTACTAAGTATGGAATATATTTTAAATAATACCTATAATAATTGTGTTCAGTTTTTAGTGCATCGCTTATTTTTGCTCATTTTTATTATTAAACATTAAAATTATTTAACATTTTGTGTTTTATATTTTTTATTTACAAGCTGTATTATCTATAATAATCTTTAAACATTTTTTTTTAAATTTAATGTTCTTTGAAATGGCTTTGGACGCCTAACAATTCTTCAAAGTATAAAAATATACTAGATTGAAAATACGTAAATATATCTGGGAGTAGCTTATAAACCAAAGATACATAAGTGACGATGTGACGAATAATACCAAAAATGTATCTAATACCGCCCTGTAAATCACAGAGGAATTTGATTTTATAATAGAGAATTATTTGGAAATCCTTTGAATACTGTCGCACAGCACTAACAACGACTTTATTTGAATATTGTTTGACCTTCACTTATTTACAAAATTATAGTTATTGGAATGGACTAAACAGCGTGTCTTGTTTGACGTTACACTTTACACTTTTCTTCTAACCTAAAATTTGTGTGCTATTGTGGTATTAGAATGTAGTAAAGAGGAAACGAAGTAAGTTCCGAATATTTGTCTTTAAGTACCGGCACTTTCGCACCGGATTAACATACTAAAGGGTCCCCCAAACCAACGCGGATAATCGCAGCACCTGCGGAAGTTCGCACCGCTTGCGATTCGCATCATATTGTTTCCATTGCGTTAAATATGTAAGTTCAGACCAACACGACTTTTTTCGTTTAGACTACGAATTGTCTGCGTTTATTTCGTACGGAGTTTTTGTTCGCAATTGGCTGCGTTTTTTCTCGGATCCGTAGTAGGTAGTTTCGCAGTGCCTAACTAAGAAAGTAATTAGTTAAATGGAAAAAATCATTGAATTAGTGCGAAAGTATCCTATTGGTATTACACGACCTTTCTCATGACGATTACAAAAATATTCGAAAAAAGTAACAAAAATATAACATAGATTCTCGTCTTTTCGTAATTGCGGCATAAATGTATGAAATTCCCTATATTGTCGTCTTTTTTTATTAATATCCTGAACCCATTTTCTTTTCTTCCTAAGGTTATATACATAATATGATCAACAGATTTATTTTTAAATAATAATAATAATTTTACCTTAAATTGTCTTCTTCCAATGCAAGCAACGCAAATGGTTCTTCTTCATCCGATGATGTAAACATATTTTTGTATGATAGGTAAGTATATAAGTACAAGTACAAATTGTTTGTTTTTTGTTTTCAGCAATAGCAATCAACCTTTTCGATATTGAAAATATGACGCATATGATGCGATTACATTCGCTTTGGTATGAGGTTCTCTACGGATTTCGCCACGAATTTCGCTACGAACTTTCCGTCACGAATCCGTTGCGAATAATTCGCGACGGATTAGTGACGGAAAGTTCGCAGCGAAATTCGTGGCAAAATCCGCAAAGAACCCCACACCAAAGGGAGTATAATCGCATCATATGCGCCATATTTTCAGTATCGAAAAGGTTGATTGCTATTGCTGAAAACGAAAAATAAACAATTGGTACTTGTACTTACATACTTACCTATCATATAAAAATATGTATACATCATCGGATGAAGAAGAACCATTTGTGTTGCTTGCATTGGAAGAAGACAATTTAAGGTAAAATTATTATTATTCTTTAAAAATAAATGTGTTGATCATATTATGTATCTAATCTTAAGAAGAAAAGAAAATAGGTTCACGATATTAATTAAAAAAGACGACAATATACGGAATTTCATACATTAATGCCGCAATTACGAAAAGACGAGAATCTGTGTTATATTTTTCTTACTTTTTTCGAATATTTTTGTAATCGTCATGAAAAAGGTCGTCTAATATAGGATACTTTCGCACTAATTCAATGATTTTTTCCATTTTATTAATTACTTTCTTAGTTAAGAGACTGGGAAACTACTACGGATCCGAGAAAAAACGCAGCCGATTGCGAACAAAAACTCCGTACGAAATAAACGCAGACAATTCGCAGTCTAAACGAAAAAAATCGTGTTGGTGTGAACGTACATATTTAACGCAATGGAAACAATATGATGCGAATCGCAAGCGGTGCGAACTTCCGCAGGTGCTGCGATTATCCGGTTGGTTTGGGGGACCTTTTAATCAGGGTTAAAGTTAACCGGCGTTGAGAAGGTGAGTTAATTTATTTACGTAGGACTAAAATGCTCACAGTACTTTGATTACTTGCAATCACATTGAAATTGCCTCTTCTTGTACACCTGCAGTATTAAAAATCTTAGATGTATGCAAAAACAAGTGGGTACACCAAAGAAGTTAATTAGTTTTATAATATTATACTGCAGTTAAGACGTTCCTTAAATTTAATAACATTACACATCTCAATGTAAAAGAAGCATCGCCATTTTGATTAAATATTTTATACACTGTTTTTATATTACCTACTTTTAAGGCCAGGTAATAAATAATATTGTTTCATGTATTATATAATTAGTTTTTGTTTTCTTAGTTTTATTAACTATTAACAATCCAATTCGTTTGCGCTATAATATATTTTTTGTATCAATTTGTGTTCTTAATGAATTAATAACTTGCAAACTATGTAGCTAGAGACTCCTATGTAGAAAAAATAACCTGTAAGCTGTAACCTGTCGAAACATTTATATATTATGAATATGAAGAAGAATATACCTACAGAGTGGCCCAATAGTGTGGCAAAGTTCCACAGAGTTTAGTAATAACTCCTATGCCGTAATAAACAGAAAAATATTTTAGGATCACATAGAGCCTCAGACGACGCATGTTCTAAAAATGTGTATAGTCATATAGGGTACTCTATAAACTCTATAAATGTTTTTTTTAAAAGAATGACGTGTTTTTTATAATTTTATATTTGAATTTGGATCAGTTTTTCGAATTCGCCAATATAGGGTTTACTAGTAATATATAGAGTAGTCCAGAAGATAGATATTATTATGAGCATTTTTGTATCTTAATTCCAATGAATTGAACACCCTGTATCTTTTTTAAGAAAATAAATTCTGGATAATTTTTGGCTTCATTGATGCCATATGGTCTAGTCTTACTTTCTATAGAATTTCCTTCAA
Source organism: Pogonocherus hispidulus (assembly GCA_963924545.1). NCBI lineage: Eukaryota > Metazoa > Arthropoda > Insecta > Coleoptera > Cerambycidae > Pogonocherus > Pogonocherus hispidulus. The sequence goes on along the minus strand of OZ004697.1, from coordinate 34,232,769 downwards.
AATAGCGTTACTGGTAGACAAGGTGAATCAAAACTCGCAACCACTGTTATTTTCTCAATTTTTATATAAATGAATCACCCAATCATTTAAAAAACATACGTTTGATATGTCCCCAGTTTATAGACCACCCTATATGACTATATATATTTTTAATTCCTATACATATTTTGTGTGTGCTCTTAAGCTTTATGAGCTCCTAATAGTATATATTTTTTGTTTATTATGCCATAGGAGTGAGTTATGGAACCTTGCCCACTATCGATCCAGCTTGTATGTTATGAATAAGTGGCTACAATTAAATATAATATCTATAAAAAGAATTGCATGGCATCTGTTTAAAAAAAATCCTGATGGTTTTGATTACATAAAGTAAGTACCTCCACATTGTAGAGTTGGGTTCGAAACATGAAGGTGATAAATTATTAATATATGATGAAAGTGAAATCAGTAAAATACTTAGTTAAAAAAAATATAATACGGTAACGTTCGATAACGAACAGATAAAGCAAAATAAAATATCCTGCCAAAGATATCTGAAAACACGATTTACTCATTTTTCCTGTAATTTGTTTTTTTTTTGTGTCATAAAATTCTAAATAACTTAAGTTATGGGTGTTAAAGGGACATTAAATCCACTAACCCCAGCAAATGAGGAATTGTCCGAAGCTAATGAACTATTTTACACATTATTTGTAATTTCCATTTTATGAAGCATGAAGTGGTACAAAGAATGTTTTGCTTTTACTTCCCAAAGGATACGGAGATGTCTACAAAATATAATAGATTTCAGAAAAACTATCTATGGATAACCGAAACCATCAGAAAGTGTGATGCTTTTATGACATCTAAATGTCTGCGAGATTTACGTCTAATTGATTATTCATTCATTGATCAATTGTTTTTTTTTATATATATAGAAAATACCCCTTGAAGGGTATTTTGCTATTATTGCAATCTGATCAAAGGGTGATCAATGAGAAATATGGTTCTATCCTAATTTAACTAAAGCTGAAAATCTTAGAGGTAAGTCTTACTCACTAGTGTACCTTAGGGTCTGGTAACTTAATTACACTAAAACTAACGTGTAGCACTAATCGGACAATACTCTGCTTTTATACTGATATAATAAATTCACTAATTCAAAGGGCTTAACCCTCTTGAGCTTTCTTACTATGTTAGTGTTATGGAGGAGCTGGATGGCCTCGATGTTCATATGTTGATGGAGTTGTTGTACTGAGTCCTTGCAAATTTGGTAATTGTCTGCTCTACAGTGTCCATCTGAAGATCTCGATGAAGGTAGCTGTCTCTGATGTAGCAAGGCGCTTTGACGATGTTCCGCAGTACTTTGTTCTGAAATCGTTGAATGATTAATATATTACTCTTACTGGCACAGCCCCAGAGCTGTATTCCATAGGTCCAGACTGGCTTGAGAATGTGTTTATACAGCAGTATTTTGTTGTAAGTTGATAAGCAGGAGTGTCTACCAAGTAGCCAGTACATTTTCTTATATCTGATGTCGTGATGTCTAGCTTTTCTCTTTTCATTTTAACATGGACTTTCCAGCAAAGTCTTGTGTCTAATGTGATGCCTAGATATTTTACTGAGTTTGCATATGAATGTTAATAGGTATTTGTTGTTCTCTTTCATTCAGTTTGATACGCCATCTTCTGGACCAGTTATTGATTTGGTTAACTGATCTATGAAGTTTATTTGCAGCATCGTCATACACAGTAAAAAAATCCGACTGATTTTAACACTGAATCCACACTCATCAGTGTGTATATAGTCCACACTTGGCAGTGTTAAACATATCGGTGTATTATTACATTATATTAAAAGTAATTTAACACAGTAAATTTTACAAGGTAATGTGTAATAGTTAGTTATTCACTGTGTAATTATTCCGTATTTATGGCGGATTGATTCATTTTTAACACAGGGTTTTGTAAATTTTACTACAATTTATGAGTACTTCTACAATCTTGGCGGGTATATCGTTCGAGTAATATGACTTTTAACGGTTTAGTTATTATACTACCCAGTTCGTGTTAAAAATAACACTGCAGCAAATTACGATTACCATTTAGTAATTTTACCATTTGTCTTTTTTTACTGTGTAGCCCCTTGCCTGTCGCAAGAATGGCAGTATCATTTACAAACGTGGCTATTGTGTTTTGCTCTAACTGGGATTTCTACACTGGTGTAGATCAGGTAGAAGCTAGGGCCTAGGACGCTTCCTTGTGGTACTCCTGTTCTGATTTCTTTAATTCAGTGTATGCTTCATCTTGTTTGACTCTGAAGACTCTGAGATATATGATTCCAATAATTCTGAGTATTAATATGGAAGTATATGATAAAACTTCATGGAGGGTTTTTTTCCCTGGTTTGGGTCTCATAATGACTTTCGCCACTTTCCACATTTTAGGAACATACCTTAATCTGAATGAAGCATTAATGCGATGCGTTAGTTTGATTATAGCTTTCGTTGGAAGTTGTTTTAATACCTCTCCAGTGATTAGATCAAAGCCTGGTGCTTTCTCGGGATCGATGTATTTTTTATCTCTTTTGATACTTATTTAGGGGAAGTTGGTCTGATGTTTATTTCATGCTGAGCAGGTATTTCCAACTCTGATAGTTCCTCTCCTGGGTTTGGCTTAAATGTATTTTCAAAATGTTCTGCAAACCTATTATTCCTAGCCCAGTTACCATTTGTATTTCTGACTGGAGCATTCTGCATTATTGGTCTTTTTAACCTTTCAGTGGTCGCGTCAAATTTTATTACATCAGTGGTCGCACACGGTCTTAGAGACCAGTTCAAAAAAATATATTAAAAACAAAAAAACTGGGATAATTCTGAAGGGAACTGAAAACTGTATTATAGAATTAATAGATTTGAGGTTTTTTCAAAATATTTATTCAATAAAACCATTAAATTTCAACATGGACAAAAAAATAAACACAATAATGACTCACCCTATACATATATGCATAACAAAAAAAGAAATGCTGATAAAACCTTAACCAAAGGAGATTTGTCTTCTCTAAACATAAGGTAAACTATTTTTGCACAGAAAAGTATTTGGTTTCATTCTCAAAAATAACATGCAGGTCATAAAATAAAATGAAAATATCAGTGAGCATTTCCATAACACTCAGAGCATATACTGATTATATGCTTATTACATTTGTCCTATTATCTCTTCCCATAAAATATGGTCCCCTTACATTCATTTCCTCATCTCCATTTTCATCAAATTCTTGTTCTGTATCGCTATCTTCAGATCTTTCTCCAACATTATCCTCTTCCCCTGATTCATCCTCGTCATCATATTCTTAGATACTTCTTCTAATAGTCTCAGCAACCTTTTTTGTTCTTTTTCATAGTCCATGTCTAAATATTAATTAATAATTATATAAAGCCGGAATAATAATAGATAAATACTTACCAAAAAAATATTTTTCAGTCGTCAATACAAATCACGTACCATAAAAATTGTATTGCACTAGTAGTCGCACTTGGTCTAAGAGACCGTGTTTACTTATCTAGCACCCGCAACTACCCTCAGGCTAATATCAACTGAGGCTATGTGTAGACAAGAACCTCCGTGAAAGGTATATAGATGGAAACTCACAAGTTTATCCGATCGTTTAAAATATCACTGATTAACCGATGCACCGGTCTCCCACACCGTGCGCGACCACTGAAAGGTTAATCCCTTTGTAGCTTTCCAAAGAGAGTAGTCAGTCCTTTTATTATTTGTCAACTCACTGAAGTACTCACGATTGGACTCATTTTTAATCGTTTCCGGATCAATTGAATTAATTTGATACATTTTCCTAAATTTTTAAAACTATAGACTTTATAAATCTAAGACTAATGTCCTAGCTTACATTTATATTGATAGCTAGATATCTGTTTATTATTATTTTTATATAGCTTAATAATGTCATTTCTTAATTATTTTCAAGACGTATAAAAAGTTATTTTTTTAAATCTTCAAAAAAGATTTCTTTTATACATCTATATTTAGTTTAGAAAATAAACATGAACTCTTTGTATTTTATTTTGTTCTGGTGCAATTCATAAGAAACAGAAAACCAAACTTTCTCTATACAACTTTTATTGGCTTATATGACCGTGTTTTCTTTTTATAATCCATGTTTCATCAATAAATTATCATCATAAATATCCAAAATAAAACGATATAACAGATATTTAAATGTTTTTGACCTTTGCAATAATCAAAATGCTCATAAAAAATTCTTTAGCATTTCAAATTTTTTTTTTATAAAGAGGCATTTAAACAAATATTCGAAAAGCATGATATAATGCATATACAGCTTTATATTTAAAATTTCCATTGTTCAAGAAATAATTTAAAAATCAGGTATAAAATCTATTAGAAAATAAAAAAATTCTTTTGGCCAATAAAAGGTGAGTAATGAGAATATACTTTTTTACATAAGTATCTAAAAAAAATATTAAATCAATTTTTTGAAATTTCAGTTCTTTATATATTGCTAATGAGAGGAGAACATAAACAAAGATGCGTTTAAGTCGCATCTAATATCAAAATTAATTAAAATAACTGATTATATTGATAGAAAGGTATATTATATCCATAACTTATTTATCTCAGTTTCCATATTCATTACAACACAGAAGAAGTTGTGTTTTATATTAGTTTTTAAAATCTTATTTGTCATGAATTATTTTCATACTTCATAACTTTTATAGCTCCATAATTTTCGACCTGCATACCATTTTAATACATTGTAAAGAAAGTTAGCTACATAAGGGACAAATACGGTTTGTACGACAAATGGCCCTAAATAGTTTTATTGGTATACAGTTTTCGAAAATTCAGTACCTATTTAAATTAGTTTAAAGATAAAGTGGATACTGGAAGCGGATGGTTCTTTATGAAACTTCGTGAAAATAATTGTTTTGAAAAAATATACAATTATTTGTTTTCTATATATTTCTTGAAACATCTAAATGAGAACTGCGTTTGTTTCAAAACAATTAGTTTAAAAATTACCTATATGCTGAATATTAAGTCAGAAAACAGTATTGGAATACTAATCTACTAGTTATCACTACATGAACAATCCGATACGTATACATATATTGTAGGATGTCCTGAAATCAGATTATAAAAAAAGATTAAATTACTAAACAAACGAGAAAATGATTAAATAACCTGGTAAATCCAGAAAACTATTGTACAGGGTGAGTCAACCATAGAGTAAAGTTCATTATCTCATTTGTTTAGAGAATTACGAAAAAACGTTAAATACAAAAGTTTTATAGAATATTAAGGTGCACAGTTTAAAATTATTTTTGAGTATACAGGGTGGTTCAAAAAAGCGTGGCGAATATAACATAAGTTTTTTTAAATGGAACACCCTATTTTTTAATTTATTTTTAGATTTTACTTGAAATTCTATAACTTTTTTGTTAATAATGTCATATACCTAAACCCAATAGTTTTTCTAATATTTTAATTTTTTTAGAAAAATGTTAGTTTTTACTCTTATAAGAAACTGACAGTACTGCCATTGTTTCTGAAGGTGGAATACTCAAATTTGGTACAAACGTTCTATAAGGATGACAAAAAAGGTATATGTAAATAAATTTGAGTTAAATGCTACAGGGCCTTCAAAATAAATTTATACATTTCGACTATTTTAACTTAAAAAAATTCAATTTTTTTAAATGGCACACCCTGTATATTATTATTTTTTCTGATAGATTTTACAAAACCCGTCAACTTTTATTGAGTATGTCATATACCTAGTTTTCATAATTTGGGAGTTATTTTGATTTTATTCATTTTTACACTTGTTTTTATTACACTAACGGATTCATTGGGTGGCCCCCTCGATCATGTGACTTAACACCTTTAGATTTCTTTTTGTTAGACTACTTTGAAGATCGTGTTTATGTGAATTCCTCTACAACACCAGAAGATATCGAAAATAGGATACGAGATACCTGGAGGACAATAAACATCCTTTATGCTATGGAACATGCAAGAAAATATAATAACAAGACTAAACATGTGTATCTAAGTAGACGGGCATATTTTTGATCATTGATTACTCCATAATAATTAAAAATAAGGTAGTTAGTAGGGAAATTATTATTATTTATATTAGTTTATGTTTCCACAATAGCGTAGGTAAGTGTAAAAAAGAATAAAATCAAAATAACTCGCAAATTATGAAAACTAGGTATATGACATAGTCAATAAAAGTTGAAGGCTTTTGTAAAATCTATCAGAAAAAATAATAATATACAGGGTGTGCCATTTAAAAAAATTGAAATTTTTGAAGTTAAAATAGTCGAAATGTGTAAATTTATTTTGAAGGCCCTGTAGCATTTAACTAAAATTTATTTACATATACCTTTTTTGTCATCCTTATAGAACGTTTGTACCAAATTTGAGTATTCCACCTTTAGAAACAATGGCGGTACTGTCAGTTTCTTATAAGAGTAAAAACTAATATTTTTCTAAAAAAATTAAAATATTAGAAAAACTACTGGGTTTAGGTATATGACATTATTAACAAAAAAGTTATAGAATTTCATGTAAAATTTAAAAATAAATTAAAAAATGGGGTGTTCCATTTAAAAAAACTAATGTTATATTCGCCACGCTTTTTTGAATCACCCTGTATACTCAAAAATAATTTTAAACTGTGCACCTTAATATTCTATAAAACTTTTGTATTTAACGTTTTTTCGTAATTCTCTAAACAAATGAGATATTGAACTTTACTCTATGGTTGACTCACCCTGTACTGTTAGTGACAACAAATTTAATTAAACGGATTACAATTCAAATTAAAAACGAAGGAACCGTGCAATTATACAGGGTTGGTCGATTATACAATTATACAGGGTACTGGAAAAACTTTCATATTAGTGTCATAGGAATTCATAACTATTCCATGCGATCCTCGTTTCACCCGTGGTTTTGGTAAAGTTTTTAAAAATATAGGTATGTCAGTGGTTTATTCATTGGGAAATAAACTACAACAACTTTTAGGCAATCCAAATTTTAAAATGGAAACTAAGGAAAAGTCGGGGATTTACCAAATTAGCTGTAAAAACTGTAATCAAAAGTATGTTGGACAAGCTAGAAGGACGATTTAAACTAGATTCAATGAACATATGGTTCGTCTCAAATGTGGTAGGACAGATGAGTCTAGTTCTCTCAACATGCGTTTGAGAACAACCATAAAATAAATAGTAGCAATTTGTGGAGGGGAGATCAACGGAGGATGCCTATAATTGAAGTAACATCATTTATATATGAAGCCCTAGATAAGGCAATACCTTCGTTAGGAGTCTTCGTTGACCTCTCCAAAGCATTTGATACCGTATGCCACAGTAAATTGATTTCGAAGCTCGAATTGTGTGGGTTTAGGGGTGTCGTTAGCAGGCTGATACAGAGTTATTTGTCTGAAAGAGAACAGATAGTGTGTGTGGATGGAATTAAGAGTGAGGCTAGGTGTGTTACTTATGGTGTTCCACAGGGGACTGTCCTGGGGCCACTTCTTTTCACAATATACATAAATGACCTGTTAAAGTTAAACACAAAAGGAAAAATTGTCAGTTTTGCTGACGATACCGTAATCCTTTATACCTCAAATATGTGGCAATCTTTAAAAAGTAAAGCTGAAGATGGTTTCCAGCAGATTAGTAAATGGTTCCAGTATAACAAACTTACGTTAAATTATGACAAAACGCGATACCTTACATTTACTTCATATGCTGCTAATCTACCTCAAATGGGATCATTAAATATAAATCAGGATATGGAAATTCCTGAAACCGAATCTGTCAAATACCTCGGTATTATGATCGACAGGCACCTCAAATGGGACCAGCAAATAAAATACCTAGTTCAAAAAATTAGAGGCTTTATTTCTAGATTTAAATTTTTAAGAGAATTTCTAAATACAAAACAACTGAAAACACTTTACGATGCTCTGGTAAAACCACATTTAGCATACGGAATTGCCGCTTGGGGAGGAGTGCGAAACACATATTTGCAGAATTTAAATATAATACAAAAATGGATAATAAAAATAATCTTCGAAAAAAATATACAATACCCAACAGACCTACTCTATAAAGAATCAGATATATATGATATTCGGCAAATATTTTGTTTTACCACCCTAATGAACATTCATAAAAAGAAAATTAAACTAGAAAAGTTACTCATGAGTATCCAACTCGATTTAGAGACGCCTGTGTGAGTGTTCCTCGTACCCAAAAATCTGTAGGACAAAAGCAAATACAGTACCTCGCAGCTAAATTTTTTAACATTTTACCTGAAGAAATTAAAAATACTGTAAATATAAAGAACTTTAAATATAAGATTAGAATATGGATAGATGAGACAGATAGAAAAACGATACACAATATAATTAACAATTATTATTGATAAAAAAAAATCTAAGATTACCTGAAACTGACATTTACAACAAAATTAGAAACAACCTGAACTTGACAGAGCCCCTAAGTATGCGTATACGGCGAGGTATGCGGCTTTTTTTGCGATTGTCTCGGTTTCGTTTCGGTAGATTTATAGGATTATACTGAATATAAGATAATTACTTCCTTACTTACTTACTTCATTTTTATTAGTTTTTTTTTAGTTTTTAGGTAAACCCACGTACAAGCGGTACTTTGTAACTGCTTCTGTGGTTTTCGCCTTTTTTTCTAGTTTTGTAATTATTATTATGGAAATAAAGCATTATTATTATTATTATTATTATTATTATTATTATTATTATTATTATTATTATTATTATTATTATTATTATTTAATACTTATTAGAAATGTGACAAATTCCCGACAGCTGGATGCTTTTGAGAGTTTGGAAATTGATAAATGTAAAAATAGTATGAATGGTGACAAAGGGCCAATCCCTTATAGCCCGCTTTATGGGTTAGTCACGGTTCACTGATTCATCGCGATGGTTCACTGAGCAGTCGTGATGGTTCACTGAACCCTAGAAATAGTTTAGATATAAATAGGACAGAATGTTAGTATAGGTTTAGTTGTAATCATCTCCAGATGCTGTCAACTTGGTTGGCGAAACGCACGTCGAGTGCAGTATAGTGTTTTGTGGAAAACTATGTCAGTGGTAGCTTCACACCAAGGATTCCAACCCTGTACAAGATTTCATAGGAGTAAGATATGGTGTCAACGCAGATTTTAAATATATTTTGAAATATAGAGAGTGGAGCATATATGGAGAGTGGAGAGTGCAATATAATCAGTATTCGGTGGTTGCAACATTTAAATAGGTCTCTTGGCTACGTAATTACAAAATATTTATTCTTATTGACCGTAATTTTTACACAGCGGCTTTATTTGTTAAACCTTGTCCCGACCAAAATTTTCACATTTTTTTAATAACTCGCAACGCCGCTTCATAAATCGAAAATGGATACATCGTTGAAAAGATAATTTTCCTGTAATTTCAAAAGCATTAAAATATTTATAGTCATTCATTTAAAAAAATTATCTTGAAGGTGCTCCTGCGTAGTGATTCACCCTATATATTTCAAAATATTATTAAAATGTGTTTTTTTTGACACTTTATCTCAGTCCTGTGAAAGTTTATTCCAGTACCCTTAATAGAACCGATATTGAACTGTATCGCACTAATGAGCAACCCTGTACAAACAAAAATTTTAGGAATTAGCTACAATTAATATTAACGTTTATGAATAAATCTATTGTAAACGTGGAATTCTAATGTGCATAATCTCAATTGTAAGTAAAAAAGTGACTAGAGTATTGGTAATTCTCAGGCAAAATGTAACAGTTTGGCCTTGTAAAAACTTTCTTCATGGTGTTGGAATAAGAGGTAGTTATAATTTATAACACAAATATGAACGGATACTTAAATATTTATAAATCATGGCTTGTCTGATTTAGTTATTATTACTGTAACAATAACAGCTTTTATCTACACAATAATCTTTACGTACAGTTATTTTACATACATTAAACTCTTTTACACGTGTACTCAATATAAAATCAGAGGTCCCAGTTGTTAGTAGTGTTATTGAAATATTCTTTATTTTTTGAGTATTTTAGAACAAACATAATAAGAAAACAAAACAACTGAATAAAAAAATCAGACGGCATTTGGCAATAGTATACGGTGTACATATTTCTTTACATAGGAATTAAAGAGTCCATTCACTAGTCCGAAATAAGCCCAAAATCGGCGCCCGTCTCATATCTAATTATAAAAAACCTATAAAAGATAGCGACTTTTAGTAAAGAAGTATTGAAAGATAAGACTTTAATCTAAATCCCTATAGTAATAGTTTTTCGTAATTCTTTTTATTTTTAAAATTCCAGACAAAAAATCTTGTACTAAAATAGTGTATTTTCAAAAATTATTTTCTCTAAAATACATGTATTAAACAAAAATTTGCTACTATAGGGATCTAGTTTATCTTTTGATCCTTTCGGTGATATATAATTTATAACATTAAAAAGAAATTTTGTTGCAATTATAAGACAAATCCAGTACCGTTGCAATAAGGGCTAACTTTATTTCCATGTGTCTTTTTACTTCGGCTTTACGTGCACCTCCGAAATCTAAATAATTCGGTAGTGGGAATATGTAAGTTTCTGCCCATCGGCTACCTAACCTCTCAACCCGACCCCGCATTCATGCCTGTCAAGTCTACAGTGAATGGACCCTTAAGGCAAAAACTTAACTAAGAGATAAATTATTAATGAAATTATCAAATATTATGGTCCAATAGAGTTTTAGTTTTCCTTGTTACCTATATATAATCTAGGTATGCAAAAGAAGAACCTTATTATTTTTAAGATTATGTCGAAAACAACTACTTTGCGTGCAGTATGCATCGCCCAACATTGAATTACAGCAGCATATCTACAACGAGGAAAACTAAAACTTTATTGAACCATAATATTTGATAATTTCATTAATAAATTTATCCTTTGGTTAACTTTTTGACTTAATTCCTATATAAAGAAAGATGTAAACAGTTAAATAAGAAAATAATAATATTAAAAATATACTATCAAAAAAACTACCAGAGTTATAGGACTCAAACATTATTTGGATAGATTATAGGTTAGATAAATATATAAGAGGTTAGAAAAATTTTATTAAAAAAAGTTAAGTTTTCTACAAACTGACAATTTTGACATTGCAATTATTTTTGTTTAATAAGTTCAATTGTCATATTATACTTCTTGTACTTTTTACAATTCTTAGATGTTAAACCTCCTTCCAGGCATGTGCTTGAAGACGCCGAAAGCAGAATTACGTATCGTACATTATGCTAAGGAGGATTGCTACAATTTCAATTTTGTCAGTAAAAATAAAAATGTTTTCATTAAAATGCAATACGAAAGGTAGGTACGTAACCAAAAATAATTATTTTTAATGTAATTTAGATGCTTGTTTAATATTTAACTATCTAAAAAATGTAGATAACACTGTTAAAAAGAAAAATGTATTAAAGACAATAAGTTGAGGTTATGTCAAGATATGTCGCTGTAATTCAATGTTGGGTGGTGCATACTGCCCTCAAATTTGTGGTTTTCGACATATTTTGAAAATAATAAGGTTTTTCCTTTGCATACCCAGGATTATAGGTAACGAGGAAATATCAAACTTTATTGAACCATAATATTTGATAATTTCATTAATAAAATTTATCTCTTAGGTAACTTTTTGGCTTAATTCCTATGTGAAGAAAGATTTAAATAATTATAATGATTAGTAACTTTTATTAGATAATAATATGGTTTTATAACATAAATTAAAGAAATTGTTCATTTCTATTTTTACTACTAAACTACTGAATTGGTAATGAATTTACCTTAACGTATTTATTTGACGTTTCAAAAATGTACCGGGTGGCCAAATAAGAATGGACGCCGGCTGTATCTCAGAAACTACTTATCGTATAACTTTGGGAAAAAAATTGTAAGAAGTAAATCGGACAAGAGAAATCGCTGGAAATTATTTTTAAGTTCGTAGGATGACCGCTAGGGGTCGCAATTGCTATGACCAATCAGAAAATGGGATTTTTCTCAAAAATATGCCAAGTTCAGAGGTATTTTAAATAGTGGCATTGTAATATTTGTAAAATTTGCAATCTTTTTCCTGTAATGCACATTGCTCTATCTTTATAAATAAAGTGGTGGGGGAAGGTTAAACTTTATTTTATTCAAATAAGGATAACTTCGGTTTGGGTTAACAGACTTAAACGAACTAGGGCTCGTTTAAAAGAGCTTTTCTTACTGAGTAATCTGCAGTATATACCGTTCGTGAACTTATTTTACTGTGGTGGTTAGAGGGCGTTGTTTGACATCGTAACAGTTATTGCGCGTTTTCATAAAAATTTTAAATGGCAGGCTATGTCTCTTTTTACATAGTTAAATAGAGCATAAAATTTCTAAAAAGTCAGCTCAAACCGCAACTTTCTATCTTCTCTCTAACGGAAGATATTAAGAGAACAAGTAAAATTAGGCTGCCGCCTATATAGGCCTATAGTCTAATTAAAAATTATACTAGTAGGCTATTATGAAACAAAAACTATGTTCCTTGAGTATGTTTTAAACCGTAGTTTGAGTTATTCCAAGGTCTTTCGCAATAGTTCTAGTACTTAGTTGAGGATTAAGCTCTATATAAGCTAACACATTAATAATGTTCCCTTTGGTGCGACCTCTGCGTTGTCTAAGGTATACAATTAGATGAACATTTCCAGTTGTTCGCAGAAGATGAATTACTCGTAGAAAAACTTTTTTATTGGGGTACCGTCTATCAGGATATTGTTGCGCATATACTCTCGCAGCAACTGTAGCATTTCTCATTGATTCAAAATAAACTCTTAACATGTCAAATAACTCTTCGTTTGTATAAATCATTTTGTAAGAAAAAACGAACAATAAACTACAATTCAGAATAAACAAGAAAACAACACGAACAACAACAAGAAAAACCCGGATAATACAAACTTAATAAGACATGAAACGACATTAACTAAATGACATTAACATGTAATTAAAACGTTTTAATATTTTGACCTACCTATTTACCTCTTTTTGTTTCATAGCCTACCAAGTATAATTTTTTATTAGACTATTATAGGTCTAGGCGGCAGCCTAACTTTATTTGTTCTCTTAATATCTTCCGTTAGAGCGAAGATAGAAAGTTGCGGTTTGAGCCGATTTTTTGGAAATTTTGTGCTCTATTTAAATATGTAAAAAGAGACATAGCCTGCCATTTAAAATTTTTATGAAAACGCGCAATAACTGTTACGATGTCAAACAGCGCCCTCTAGCTACCACGGTAAAATAAGTTCAGGAACAGTATATACTGCAGACTATTCAGTAAGAAAAGCTCTTTTAAACGAGCCCTAGTTCGTTTAATTCTGTTAACCCAAACCGGAGTTATCCTTATCTGAATAAAATAAAGTTTAACCTTCCCCCACCACTTTAGTTTTAAAGATAGAGCAAAGTACATTACAAGAAAAAGATTGCAAATTTTACAAAGATTACAATGCCACAATTTAAAATACCTCTTAACTTGGCATATTTTTGAGAAAAATCCCATTTTCTGATTGATCATGGCAATTGCGACCCCTAGCGGTCATCCTACGAACTTGAAAATAATTTCCAGCGATTTCTCTTGTCTGATTTACTTATTGGAATTTTTTTCCCAAAGTTATACGACAAGTAGTTTCTGAGATACAGCCGGCGTCCATTCTTATTTGGCCACCCGGTACGTACTGCATATTGTTCAGTTAAAGTTAAATAAAACTTGTTTATTTATTTTCAATACGATGGAATTTTTACTAGAGGATACGATAATAAGTATTCGACCCTGAAGTTCCAAGCTCATTTGTAATTGCTACAGTCCTTAGAATTAAATATATTTTCATTTTTAATGGTCAACACTTACGTTTCTTATAGAAATAAGCAGGTAGGTATATCAGTTATTTGTAAACAGATATATAGGGTAAAGGTCTGCAAGAGTGTGCATATCCTGCAATACTATTGACAGGAATGTCATTAACGAATGCAAAAACTTAAACATTTTATGAGTTGAGAATTCGTACACACGAAAAATTTTCAAAAAAAAAATTTAATAAAAAGTGTTTTAATTTTATTTATATTATTGCGAGTTTAAATCAATTCCCTTGAGGGCACTGAAGGGAGGTTCTTATTTATACGATTTTATATATAATTAGTTGAACAAAATTTGAACCAATCCAAAAATTATTTCAATAGAGCATAACGAAAATAGTTTTCTGATTTTATTGATTAGTTCCATATGCAATAAAATAAAAATTATTCAAATAACTACGAATAGTAAGGGACATCACTAAGTATCCTCCACCTGCAAACGCCTTATTTAAATAAGGACTAAAACAAATCATTTTCGTTGCAAATTTTCGTTGCAATCCGAATCCTTGTATTTTGTTTCTAACTGTGTTAGACAAAATACGGCAAATTTTGCTTTGTAATTCAGCGCTCGGCGCGGCATATTGCCAGGAGAATAGCTGTTTTAGCTTGATTTGTTTTAGTCCTTATTTAAATAAGGCGTTTACAGATGGAGGATACTTAGTGATGTCCCTTACTATTCGTAGTTATTTGCTATATGCATGCCATCTGATAGTAGTAGAACTAGTTTTTACAACCCTTTATTGTATTGGATTTTTACCCCATTACGATTTGTTTGGATTGTGTTGCGAAAACTACACAGAGGTGGCGCCAATAGGCCTTGCGTAGGTCTTGCGTACGCAAGGTTTACCTATTGTGCCAAATATTCAGGTCTTCGCATTCGTCGGTATGCTCACTTATATTGCACTGATGAGATCATAAAAAGGTCGAAACCGATCTGCAATTAGTGGCATCCTACGATGTGTGGTCTTAGTATTTCCTCGTAGTTTTCGTTGCAATCCGAATCCTTGTATTTTGATTCTAACTGTGTTAGACAAAATACGGCAAATTTTGCTTTGTAATTCAGCGCTCGGCGCGGCATATTGCCAGGAGAATAGCTGTTTTAGCTTGATTTGTTTTAGTCCTTATTTAAATAAGGCGTTTACAGATGGAGGATACTTAGTGATGTCCCTTACTATTCGTAGTTATTTGCTATATGCATGCCATCTGATAGTAGTAGAACTAGTTTCTACAACCCTTTATTGTATTGGATTTTTACCCCATTACGATTTGTTTGGATTGTGTTGCGAAAACTACACAGAAGTGGCGCCAATAGGCCTTGCGTAGGTCTTGTGTACGCAAGGTTTACCTATTGTGCCAAATACTCAGGTCTTCGCATTCGTCGGTATGCTCACTTATATTGCACTGATGAGATCATAAAAAGGTCGAAACCGGTCTGCAATTAGTGGCATCCTACGATGTGTGGTCTTAGTATTTCCTCGTAGTTTTCGTTGCAATCCGAATCTTTGTATTTTGATTCTAACTGTGTTAGACAAAATACGGCAAATTTCGCTTTGTAATTCAGCGCTCGGCGCGGCATATTGCCAGGAGAATAGCTGTTTTAGCTTGATTTGTTTTAGTCCTTATTTAAATAAGGCGTTTACAGATGGAGGATACTTAGTGATGTCCCTTACTATTCGTAGTTATTTGCTATATGCATGCCATCTGATAGTAGTAGAACTAGTTTCTACAACCCTTTATTGTATTAAAAATTATTCACTTGTGCTTATGTATCAACGTACATATAAAGTGAAATTAAATGAGTAGTGCAAAATTTTACATTAATAATATGTTATGGTTCACTAGAAGGATATGCAGACAATGATAAGTTTTTTTTTGTAAATTTGGTTAACTAGGTAACTAACCCTGATCTTATCAATGAAAATAGTTTCAATTGTTGCATTTCCGGCTATACTGGATGTAACCACCAACTTTATTGTTTGAAATGGAGCACCCTGTATATTATCTTATTTTTTGTTACGGTAAATTTTAGTGCCACTTTATATAACCTCTGGCATATTTAAAGTACCTAAACCGTTTTCGAGATAATACAATCTTTAAAAACAATTGCATGTTGTACTGTTGGTTTAAAAAATATATACTTCAGGATCAGTTACACAGGAAAGCTCCATTTTTGGGTCAGTGAGGGTGGAAGTCGTAAAGTTTCTTACGGTGGTTTCAAAATTAGTTTGTTGTATACGGGGTCCTTCAAATTAATTGACAAATTTTCGGGAAATTCATATGTGTAACTATTTTTATAAATGCAACACCCTGTAATTTATTTTATTTTTTAATTCTCCTGAAAAATCTACGTCAGTACTTGTCATATTCTTAATGGTTTTTGAGTTATTAATACTTTCCTGCTTAAAATGCTAAAAACATGTTTCGTTTAAGAAAGTCTTAGTTGTGAGTGCCACCAGGTAGCTCCTATGTAATGGTACAGGTAGCATCAAAGTATTAAAAAAAATTGACTGACGATTTTTATTTTCATAAAAAATCGTTTTAAATCATAAAAATTTATCATTGCTGGAAGATGCTGATACCTTTTATTAGCATGTCCTGTGTAGAATATTAGGATAAAAATACTGTGTAGAATAATAAAGGATAAATTTAAAATAGCACTACAGATTATAGCCTTTTTGTTTCCACAGGTAACTGGTGACAATCCTTATATACAGCGTGCTTCAAATTCGATGCAATACATAGAGATCTCGGAAACGGTAAGAGATGCGAAGTCGGTTAAATGGAGGCAAAGTTGCGTATTCAGAGGGGCAACATAATGGTGAAAATAAATCAAGGCTAACTTGATTAGTTTTCGAAATGTTTTGAAAAAACCGAAAATTTCAATTTTTGTTTTTATTTTTTTGCGGGCCTATTTGATGAGGTATTCAAAAATAAAGAGCACTTTTCTATAGCAACTTTTTGCCCTTTATCGAATGGTGTTAGCCAATTTTTCGCAAAACGTTTTGTTTCCCGGAAACCAACATCAACTTAATTTTTTTAAATACGGACCTGGATTTTTTTTTCAATTTTTTGGAAGCATTTTTGTAATTTGATAGAATGCCACCATAAAAGGAACCAGATTTAAACGTTGTGATTTAGATTTTTCTAATATCTAGAATTAACAAAAGTCGAATTAAAAATACTAATGATGGATTTTTCTTAGATAAAACGTTTAAATCTGGCTCCTTTTATGGTGGCATTCTGTCAAGTTACAAAAATGCTTCCAAAAAATTGAAAAAAACTTCCATGTCCGTATTTAAAAAAATTAAGTTGTTGTTGGTTTCCGGGAAACGAAACGTTTTGCGGAAAATTCGCTAACATCAATCGATAAAGGGCAAAAAGTTGCTATAGAAAAGTGCTCTTTATTTTTTAATACCTCATCAAATAGGTTCGCAAAAAATAAAAACGAAAATCGAAATTTTTCGGTTTTTTTCAAAATATTTCGAGAACTAATCAAGTTACCCTTGATTTCTTTTCAGCATTATGTTGCACCCCTGAATATGCAACTTTGCCTCCATTTAACCGACTTCGTATCTCTTACCGTTTCCGAGATCCCCATGTATTGCATCGAATTTGAAGCACCCTGTATAGACTGACGTAGATTTTTCAGGAGAATTCAACAATACAAAAACGTACAGGGTATTCAATATAAAAAAAATAATACAAGTCTGAATTTCCTCAAGTTTGTCAATTAGCTTTGAGGACCTCGTATACAACTAGCTAATTTTGAAAACACACCTTAAAAAACTTTACGACTTCCACTGTCACTGACTGTCATTGACAAACAATGAAGGTTTCTGCTTTAACTGTTTCTGAAGTAAGTACCTATATATTTTTAGACCAACAGTGCACCAAGCACACAGTAAAAAAATCCGACTGATTTTAACACTGAATCCACACTCATCAGTGTGTATATAGTCCACACTTGGCAGTGTTAGACATATCGGTGTATTATTACATTACATAAAAGTAATTTAACACAGTAGATTTTACAAAGTAATGTGTAATAGTTAATTATTCACCGTGTAATTATTCCGTATTTATGGCGGATTGATTCATTTTTAACACAGGGTTTTGTAAATTTTACTACAATTTATGAGTACTTCTACAAACTTGGTGGGTATATCGTTCGTGTAATATGAGTTTTAAAGGTTTAGTTATTATACCACCCAGTTCGTGTTAAAAATAACACTGCAGCAAATTACGATTGCCATTTAGTAACTTTACCATTTGTCTTTTTTTACTGTGCAATCGTTTTTTAAAAATCGCATTGTATCGAAAACGTTTTACTTTAATTATGGCAAAGGGTATATAAAGTGACACTAGAATTCAACATAGAATCAGAAAAATGCCATAATATACAGGATATTCCATCAAAAATAACAAAGTTGGTTGGTTACTTCCGGTGTTACCGGAACTGAACTGTATTGAAAAGATCAGCGGCAGTTTTCTATAGACAACCAAAGTTTCTTAAAATCTTATCACCACCACTTGCCACTAAACCACTTACGTGAACAACCCTGTACGTTATTAAACTATAAGTATGTGATTAACATGAAAGTAATGGTAAACCCATAACTTGAAGAAACATGATTTTTAATATTGTTTTCAAAGAGTTTCAGGCTACATCTTACTTGGCTGTTCCTAAAATATCACTTATTTCAATACTCCAAAGATGTGTGCCCATCAGCTTGTCTGTAAGAAAGTTCTCGGACGTTTTCTCGTGACTCTCATTTATTAAATGAAACGCTAAACTTGCCTCTGATGAGAACCGTCGAAGTTTTTTATAAAAGCTTACGTAAATCGTAGGTCTGCGTCATCTTAACTTATTTGTCAATATACTAAATATAGATGTTTGTTTGCAACATTAAATGTGCATCATTAAATTAACTATGTGATATTAATTTTTATAAATACTTATAGTCTTCATTTATACAAAACTAAACAGGATATTGCTGTACCGTACATGTATCTGAAATATTTAAAATCCATAGGCTTTGCATGGTAATACCTACATTTTTTATTTAAATTGCAATTTATGAATCACCTAAATTAATTCAGTGCAATTAGAATATTAATTATTAAACTGGGTCATATGGTAAACTTAAATTAACTTAATATTTAATAAGCAAATCGATGCAGTACCTAAATACTTGTATCCTAGGTCATAAACATTATGAAAATATACAGAATTGTTACACACATACTGAACAACTAGAACACCTGCAAAATATCTTTCAATGTCAACATTCTTTATTCTTTAAATAAAAAAAACCATTTTTTAAAAACTAAAAACAAAGCAAGAGTTTTGAATTTTACAAGAAATGATAGAACTCTACTTATATGACGTTGTTCATCATCATACTATGCCTATTATGGAGATTACTTAAAGATTTCAATGCTAGCACAGACAAGAAATACAACAGCGTTTTGGGAATACCAGTTTAAAGTTAGCAGTTAGTTAGCTTAATGTAATGCTTTTAGAAACGGATTATATAGGCAAACTTCAACATAGACCAATGTATGTCAGAGTGGTGTATGGGGAATAGCGGTGGTACCTATGGTACGGTGGGCCGCTTCGTGTAAATCATATTATTGCACAGGGTGATTCACTTTCGAGTGTGTAACATGGGTATCTCGCTTATTATAAAAGATAGACTGTAGGTTTAAATTCGGCAAAGTTGCGGAATTTTGTGGTCAATAAGTTGGCGTAAACAAAACCCCCATATCTGCTTTTGTTTTTGAGTAAGAGGCAAAAAAAGATTTTTTCCGGTTTTCGTCTTCTGGCCATAACTTCTATATTTTTGAAAATATTGCCTTATCGTTTTCACATTATTAGAACACTTTCTTGAGACAAATACGATGCCGTAAACCGTTTTTTAAAAAAATGTTACTTCTATTGTAAATCATCGTCAACTTTATTTTTTCTTATGGGCACCATATTAGTTTTTCTCATATTTGAATAAACCGATTTTTTCTGAATACAACAATATAATATATGTTAATATTTGCCTAAAAAATAAGGGCATTATGAAGGAAAATAGGTATTTTTTTGAAAATGTATAGTTAGCCATGGCCATGACAGTCAGTTCTTGACAAACCACAAATATCACTTATAATTTTTATAAACTGCATCTGTGGAGTATTTTTTAAATTTACTAACGATGTATTCAACCGAAGAGAAACAAGATATTATAGATATTTATTACAGATGTAACAAAAAATAAAACAGAACAATTGAAGAATATTTAAACACATATCCTGAAAGACGACAACCATGCAAGACATATATTACTAAACTGCAGTGTAATTTAAGATATTATGGCAGATCCATACCTATTTCTTGGTTTAGAAAGACTGCCATAATTTCTTAAATTACAGTGCAGTTTAGTAATATATGTCTTGCATGGTTGTCGTCTTTCAGGATATGTGTTTAAATATTCTTCAATTGTTCTGTTTTATTTTTTGTTACATCTGTAATAAATATCTATAATATCTTGTTTCTCTTCGGTTGAATACATCGTTAGTCAATGTAAAAAATACTCCACAGATGCAGTTTATAAAAATTATAAGTGATATTTGTGGTTTCTCAAGAACTGACTGTCATGGCCATGGCTAACTAGACATTTTCAAAAAAATACCTATTTTCCTTCATAATGCCCTTATTTTTTAGACAATTATTAACATATATTATATTGTTGTTTTCAGAAAAAATCGGTTTATTCAAATATGAGAAAAATTAATATGGCGCCCATAAGAAAAAATAAAGTTGACGATGATTTACAATAGAAGTGACATTTTTTTAAAAAACGGTTTACGGTATCGTATTTGTCTCAAGAAAGTGTCCTAATAATGTGAAAACGATAAGCCAATATTTTCAAAAATATAGAAGTTATGGCCAGAAAACGAAAACCGGAAAAAAATTTGTTTTGCCTCTTACTCAAAAACAAAAGCAGATATGGGGGTTTTGTTTGCGCCAACTTATTGAGCAAAATTCCGCAACTTTGCCGAATTTAAACCTACAGTCTATCTTTTATAATAAGCGAGATACCCATGTTACACACTCGAAAGTGAATCACACTGTACAGATCAGGTATTGTGTACAGTGGAATATCAATGACGGCGTGATATAAGCTATATCTCTCACTGTAACTAGAATTATCGTGTTTTCATGCTATGAAGTCTACACAGTTCTTTGATTTTAAAACAAACCACCTTATCTAAAATACCTATCTTTTGAATTTGAGGAAGCTTAAAAAAGACCCGTAAAATGAAGATCATTACAATTAGTTCTGCCAGAGATTGTAATTATAATCTCTGGTTCTGCTAAAATATTGCTCATTATAAATAAGGTTTTTAAATGTCAAGTTGACTTAAAATGTTATACTTATTAACATAAATCGCGAAAGTAATACGATAAAAATGAGAATCGAGTGACATTAAATAATGACTAATAAAAAATCGGTTAAAACAGGACTTTTTAATATGAATTAATATTAAAGGATACTGAATCTTTTAACATTGGAAATATTCAGGTTTACGTTCGGATTGTATAAACCTGTTTTCGGTAGTACACCAAAAAACCATATTACCAGAAAAATGACGTAAAGTTAAAACTTCTAATGCGATTAGCTATGTGAAATATTCAAAATTTTTATACATACGTAGGGAATGAAATGTAGCCTAGATATTGAAGAAGTTAAAAAAGAAGTTTGGGTTGATACCTGTAGGTAACCATTTTCAAATTATCGAATCCTATTTAAAAACCGCTAGCGTTTATCAGAGTGAAGTATTACAACACGCTCAGGCTTATAGTGCGAATACTTGTGCTTCTATGGATGTCTACCCCTAGAAGATGCGCAGTCGTCTAAAATCGTTCCATGTAGGTACCTACCTAATATAAATTCCTTGCGTACTCGCCGTCTCATTAAGTATATGATGTTATAATTTACAATGTTTCCGATGGTTGCAAGGATTGCGTAATCTGTGAAATTTTTTTATTAATGAATAAATTAATTATTGACTAAGTTATTCTATTGAAATGTAGACAATTTCGATAAATTTATTTAAATTGATTGAAACATTTTTTTCTTGTAACTCGTGAATGAATCAACCAATTTAACGTTTTTGGTTTGTTAAAGTATGGTTGGATAGGGAATTATATGCCTTTACGAAGAGACATATCACTCGATGGGCTTGTCATTTCAAATTTCAAAGTGAAGGTGACTATGGAGGAGGGAGTGACAGCTAAAATTTCCCCCACGGTATTTCAATTTACGTGTTTTTTTATATTTTCTAAATTTCCTAAAATTCAAAAGATATTTAGGGTGGTTCATTTAGAAATGAAAGCACTAGACACCGACCTAAGAACTTAAAATATTTTATCCTTCTAAATTATATACGAATGTAGTTTTTTCTGATAAACTAATAATAACGAATTTCATACTAAAACACTTATTAACACTTGGTAACTTATTTGTGGCGCAGTTGTAAGTATCATTGTAGTTTCTTTTGGGATTCCACTACCAGTAAAATAACAAAAAAAAAATATAAAATCAGATGTTTCTTAAAATCCTTAAACTGTCAATCTTTATTTCGATTAAAGATAATAATATTAATAATAATAATAATAATAATATTGAGTCTTTATTGAGTAACTAATAATACAGAACAGTTATATAATACAGCACTATTAATAGCAAGTTGCTCAAAAGGGGAAGTACAGTTTATTGAGTACTTATATATACCTACATATACCTACTGAAAACCCTCTTCTTCCACTTAACCTTTCCCCAAGATGAACTAAAAGGTACCTAATACATATAATAAAATTTGAAATGATAACAATGAAAAATGTTATGTACTTTCTATCAAACTTTCTCTCAATTAAAGGTAAACTAATCTCATCCATTGTATATATGAATAATTATAAGTATAATAACAACAATAACAAGAATAAAAACAAAAAGTAACAATATAATGCTGTGCATATATACAAATACATACATATTTATAAATATATTTTTCTCCAACCGTCTCAAAACTATGACATTTTTTGACTATCTGGAGTCTGTAAGGTTGACATTTTCCTTACTGAAAAAAAATTATATCTTAGTAACAAAAGTAGTTACTTTTAATCCTTAGAGTAAAAGAAATTGGACCCCCAAACAATCACAAATGAACTCGAATAGCAATATAGTGACTAAAGTTTGACAAACGATGATACATGGCTACATCGATATATATCTTACTTACCTACTTTGCTTTATTATCCCAATGTGGTGTGAATAATTTCAAGGCACAAATTAATAATTAAATGGCGGATTTCGGTTGGAGAAAAATAACAAGTTATATTCGGATTGAAAGTGTCTTTTTTGTCTGAAAATTTTTCATCCGCGACGCTTCGCCTCGCACATACAAAATTTGCTCGCCAGAAAAATGATACTTTTAATCCTAATATAACAATTAACTACTTTATATAAAAAATGTATTAGTCAGTATTACTTTGATACTGGAAAAAATAAATCCACAAATATTTCTCGTGTAGCTCAAAACATCAAATAAAAGGTTAAAATGTTAATATTTTATATTCCTCACATTATGGACGATTTTGCCAATATTAACATAAAAACTACCTATTACAATATTATAATTGGATAATAACATGATGGTTTGTTGAAATAAAAGAAAATAATAATAGATGTTTTCTGATTAAAAATTCTGATCTTTTAGTTTCCTGTTTTTTTTTTATTATTCTACAGGTGGAGTAATCTCAAAAGAAAGTAAAATGCAAAATTGAGCTGTTCCGTAAATTTGATATTTTTTTGTTATGTTAGGAATAGGTATGTTATGAGTATTATTTTAATTGATCACCCTGTATCGTGATACGGTTTAGTGTATTACAAACAATTGCTATAGACAAGGCTTCAACTGCCATAAATGACCAAAAATTAAAAGCACTGTTCTCAATGTAGCTGGATGAAAGGGATTCATCCATGCGATAAACCCGTACCTATTGTTAGTTGCTTCATTTGATTTTTATCAATTCATGCAGCGTGGGCTGCAAAATTACCTCTAGATGTTCGTTCATGGCGTTCTTTTATTCATTATTCGATTTCCATGTTATCGACTAAAGTGAAAGCATATACCTAATACTTTATTATTTATTATAGTCGATACATAAAAAAACTGCGAAAAACAGAAAGAAGCTGAGGTTTTTAAGTATGTCCTTTCAAACTTTTAAAATATAGGTCTATTTCATGATTTAATGAATTTAATTTAAGGGTCCATTCTCTGTAGATTTGACAGGCATGAATGTTGGGTCGAATTGAGAGGATGGGTGGAGACTTATATATTCCAACTATCGAATTATTAAGATTTCGGAGGTGCACATAAAGCCGAAGTAAAAAGGCACATGGAAATAAAGTTAGCCCTCATTGTAAGGGTACCGGATTTGTCTTATAATTGCAACAAAATTTCTTTTTAATGTTATAAATTATACATCACCGGAAAGATCAAAAGATAAACTAGATCCCTATAGTGGCAAATTTTTGTCTAAGACATGTATTTTAGAGAAAATAATTTTTTAAAATTTTAGTACAAGATTGTTTGCCTGGAATTTTAAAAATAAAAAGAAATACCAAAAATTACTACTATAGGGGCTTAGATTAAAGTCTTATCTTTCAATACTTTTTTACTAAAAGTCGCTATCTTTTATAGTTTTTTTATAATTAGACACGGGACGAACGCCGATTTAGGGCTTATTTCGACCTAGTGAATGGATTCTTAAGACCTGAGGTTATGAAAGGTTATCGGCACAATTTTTGTGAAGAATTATCTGAATAAGGATGGGAATTTTTCATAATGGTATATGTATCAGAATAACATTTTTTATTTTATTAGGTTTTTTGTATATCGGAAGCATGGCAGTAATTAATAAATTATCTATAACTACACACTTAGTTATGACATTATCAACGTATTCTCTCTTATATTGGGTATTTTTTACAATTTTGAAAATTTCCTCGTAAATCCTAAGAAGTACGGCAAAATATCCAACAATTGAAAAAGATCCTTAAATAAGCTTTATTTGTAATGGTATAATGACACATACATACTAACTGTTAAATCATTGCCAAATCTATCTTCCTAAAGGAAATATTATAAAACTTTTACAGCACTATTTATTATGATTTAAAGAATTAAAAATAAAATAACAAATAGGTAATTATCTATTTTAACTCGGTTTACAGTTGAGTTCTACTGAATATTACTATATTTACTACAACAATACCGATTATGCTTTTAGAAGCAAAAATCAAGATTTATGTGCTTAGGAAGAACTCAAGTAAAGCACATAATGTCATTTGTGTATATCATAATACGATATTTGTTTCCAACGAATACCTGAATTGCTTAAAAAGTAATAAAATCAGAAAATAAAGATTAATTAGAAATGCCTGACATTTCCATTCCTAATCTGTGACATGTCAAGCACTGTATAATTTACAAATGGAACGTTTAATTTTTTTATTTGGTATAATTAGTAAGTATATCCCTATATCATAATATAAATCGGCAATTTTATATATCAACCTAATCAGATAAAGTAGTATTTTTTCTTGTCTATAGTCTATATTTGATTTTTTTATTTATTTATTTTATTATATTTGTATTCACAATAATTTCTAGGTGTATTAATGGATAGCTTTAAGGATGTCTATAGTCTCATGCTCAGTCACTACTGTTGCTTGGAAAACATCTTTCGGGAATTTTTTTAAAGGTTTGCAGGAAGCATTTATTTAATCATATAAAAAATGAGCAGAGACTAAGCATATGAGCAACGTTAACCGCTTGATCGGCGGCGAATTATAGGTACATAATCTAAGCGAGATTACAAGAAATTGGTAACGCCATTGTTTTCTTATATTTTTTGAGAATACATACATAAGGTCAGTCAAGGAATGGTGGTTTTCATGGAAAATGCTCGGCCAGGTCAATTTTTATTTGAATGGGGATATATTTTTATATTATTGACATTTAAATATGGTTTATTTGGAGATGCCGAAAACAACTACTCCACGAGAAATATGCCCCGACTGGCGTTGCATTACATCAACATCTCCATATCTCCAGAAAAGACCGAAAGAGGGCACTGCGGTGTATTTCACTGTATCTCGCAACTACAAACATTTATATATGGTGTCCCAAAAAGGGATAAGTTTAACACAACTTGTATTTTTTAAATGGAACACCTTGGGTATTTTTAGAGATTTGGATAGACAGTCCTCTCACCTTTCAGCAATACATTGATATAGTGTTTGAGTACATGTACGACATAAAAGGGTGTCCCATAAGCATAATGAATTAGAAAGAGAATATCAATTCATCGCTTGGCTACAAACGCTACAAAGTCTTTCTCCAACACATTGGTTTTATGGTAACCATTTATGGTCATATCTCCCTCACTATTAGAGCTAAATTCGTCAGACCCTATATCAATGTACCTATGCGTGAGAGGGCGTTTTAGCCTAATCTGTAAAAATATATAGGGTGTTCTATTTATGTATTATTCAATAATACAATAAATTGTCCCCCTTCAAAGAAAAATCGACTTATACGATTTCAATCTTTGACATATAATCGAGCATGAAACTTTTCGTTGACTCACCCTGTATAACAAAGAAAAATTATATTTAAGAAAATTATATGCGAAAACATGTAGGTGTAATTTTTTACCACCCTGTACAATTGACCTAAAAAGTAATTCCCTCTAGAATGTCTCGTGGTATTTGACCCGAAAATGAATAAATAATTAAAAATGTATTTTGGTAACGGTATATTTTTGGATGCGAATAAATATACATCTTTAATGATACCTGTGCGTAGTGTAAGACACCTGTTCAAATGATTTCTCAATAATAAACCTATGACACAGATTCCTTTAAAAACTTGTCGGTTATTAACCATATTTTCGTCGGTGAAATTTTTAAACGAACCACCGGCGTATGAACCAACCTTACTTGCACAATTATATATCACGAAAGATTTCAGTCGTAACTGGCAAGCATTATTATTCTTTACCAGTTGAGCAATAAGTTTATTTATAAATTATTCTGATATACAGATTGTCCAAGACATAATTTAATTTATGAATACAATATATTTACATTTTGCTTATACGAGCTTATCAGGAAAAATTTGTATCTATATTTTAATATTGTATATACTATTATACGTGTAAATCACAGTTTAACTTTACCGGTGTCTTTGTTAAACGATGCAAATTCGTACATTTCAGTATTTAGACTAGAAGTTAAGGAGACATGCATTCAAACTTGAACATATTGAATAAATTATATCATATATGCGACTTTGTAATCTCAATAATATAAAATTACCGTCAAATTAACTACACAAAATTCAAAGCCAAATAATTTACAAAGGGAAACATGTACAACGACCTTGGATTCTTTGATTTAAAGGAATTTAACATTACTAAACTAAAAGCCTTATTTTTTTTAACCTAGACTTATAAACAAATATGTATTTTTCATATGAACACACAATGTATCTTTCAATGAGCAACATACTGAAGAAGTCGGGTACATAATCTATTCAAATGTAAATGTTAATAACACGTCGACCTTACTGAGGTAGTATATGGGAAATCCAGATACCGTTAGCACTTACCTACGTATACCGGGTGGCTAAAAGTAAATGGCCTATTAGATTATTTCAGAGACCACTTGGATTTAAATTTCGAAATTAGGGGTTTTTGGGTATGCTCTCTGCAAATAAAATAATGGCGTCCTTGTTGTTCTTCCGGTTACACCGGAAGTTGACGACAACTTTTTTATTTTAAATGGAATGTCCTGTATATTATCGCATTTTTGGATTATACATTTAAATTTAGGTAGTGTCACCTTCATCAAATTTCCCTGTTCCTAAAATTAACCGTTTCCGATATATTTAATATTCTTAAAAATAAATCAGTAACTTAAAACTCTGTATTTTTTATAGTAATAAAGATAGACTGACAATATACATAGAAAAGAGAATTAGTCATAGGCCTTCTATAACCATACTTCAAGAATGCTGAATCTCGTACAGGGCGTGAAAATTTAATACTAAGTTAGGTTTAGAGAACTTGATTTTTTTTAAATCGGACACCCCGTAAATTATCCAAATTTAGATGGGGAATTTTGTTTTATTTCGTTAGATACTATGATTTCTTATACCCCGTTCAAGGTATAAGGTACCCTTAGTTCTCACTACAGTCAACTAAAATCACTTAATTTTTGAAACAGTTAGGTATTTATTTGAAGGAGATGCCGAAAACAATTACTCCACGTGAAATGTGCCCCGATGGTATTGTATTACTTCGGAATCTCTATAGGAGTCGCCACATCTTTCATCGAGACCAATCACCAGGCACTGATCGGTTTCGTGCTTATTATGCGCTCATCAGAGTGCCATAGGTAGGGACTCGATGATATAGGTACTTATCTGACTGAAAATTTGACAATAATTGTCAGACAGATAGTAGCAAAGACCCAAAGAGGGCATAGCGGCCCATTTCTACGATTAAAAAGTCCATCCATAGTAAATTTTTATTTACGACATTTGGTCTTCTTGAAATGTATTTAAAAATTTTTCGCAAAAAATGTATTCTTTCAGAAAATATTCGGGATTTAGAGCTTGAATTTTTACAAATTTATAATCGTGCATTTACGTGTAACGCCCCCCCCCCCTACGGACACTTTTTAGCTTTAAGTTGGGGTATTGTCCAATTATATGGAGTTGTAATAATAATTTTATGCTTCTTTAAAATATATTGATTTGATTCACTTGAATCACCTAATTGCTGTTCAGCACAATGAGAGGACTCGGGATTATCTTCAAAATAAGCTGAAACTTTGATATTATATATTTATTGGTAAGCGGTAATGGTCAAATTCTGGTTGCATGCCTAGGTTGCAAAATAAATAAATACTGTTTATTGTAAAAACTTAAGTGATTTTAGTTGATTGTTATGGGAACTAAGGGTATAACTGTGAAAGTACAAGAGATAGGTATTTTGAACCTACTATCTATTAAAAAGGAACAAAATTCAGTGTCTAAATTTGAAAAAATATAGGGTGTGGATAATTTTAAAAATCAAGTTCCGGCTTGCAGTCGACTTAACTTGGAATTAAATTTTCACCACCACCTTACGAGGTTCAGCAACCTTGAAGGTATGGTTAGAAAGGTTTCTAGATTTAGTTCTCTTCCCTGTAAATATTGTCAATCTATTTTTTTTATTATAAGAACACAGGGTTTTAAGCTGGGCGCAGATTTTTATTTTGAGAAAATGAAATATCATGAAACGGTTAACTTTACTAATAGGGAAATTTTATGAAAGTGACCCTAAAATTTAATGGACAATCGAAAAACGTAATACTGTTTGTTCTATTAAAAATAACAAAGTTGACGTCAACTTCAGGAATAACCGGGAAAGCTATAGAGACGCCATTATTTTATTTTAAAATATTTAAATGTTAAAATATTTGAATTAAAATTAAAATCGAAGTGTCCTCTGAAATAATAATTTAATATGACACATAGGTACTTATAGTAAACACATATGACACATAGTAAACTTATTAAAATTGGAAGAGAAAAATTGAGGAAAATGAATATCAGTTCTTTATGATTAATATTTTTTTCTTATAAATATGTCACCTGCCCCGAACAGGTAAAAGGGTATATATGAGGTGGAAGTTTCATTTACGTTATCAAGTCTTATTCGAGTTAGTTATATCTCATTTGTCGAAGGCTCAAGTGATAAATTGAATGGAAATATTAACTCACAGTGATAGACTAGCCAAATACCTTGCTAATTTTTGTCAAGACACTCAGGAGGCCTAATAAATCGAAAGAGCTTTTGCTTGGCGTTAGTGGTTATCGACACTTATGCGGTGACGTACAGTCATAGATTGTAACAAATATGTTATAAATATTTTATATGTTTCTTTCACTTGCATAACTCTTTAGAACTGTTCTGAAATGTTCTGAACTATTCCGAAACAGTTCTGAACGTCTCTCGCGCCTCTGATAGGAAATCAAAATTTGTTTTATAAAATAGCTCAGAAATTTTGAAAACTAAATTAACTCTGCTGTGAGTTGCCAAAAAGTTTCTTAAGGGAACTGGTCAAGTTTCAAGTCTATCTTATCTATTTTATATTTTCTGCATACTGAACAAAACTGGACATTGAAAATTTAATAAAGAGTATAGCTGTAAATGATAAAAAGTTCCATTCAATACATATATGTAAATTGTGTTCAATTTATTTTATTTGTACATACCATTGGTTTGGTTTTGTGACAAAAAAATTATTTTCAACGTATATTTTGAATATAAATAATAGATAAATAATATAAGAATATAAAAGTATTTAAAATAATTATAGGTAAATGCTCACGAAGTAAATATTAAGACCAAGGTAAAGCACAAAATAAAGGCACTTATTTAAGTTTTCACAAATTATCACGAAGGAGTGCAGTTTCGACTACATGATGATCACAGTAATTTTCAGGCCATGGTGAAATCGATTGCCACAAAATAAAGTTTTGCATTTTATGCAATTTCATCCGTGTTGGTGTCTCATTGCTTCGTAAACATATTTTTGTTAATTTACCAGACTTTGAGTATGAATAATCATATCTATATAAAACAATGATGAAATAATTACATACTCTAAACTGATGTGGTCAGTTAACTATTGATTATATTACATAATTAAACATTAAAAAACGTGGTCTAAGGTTCTGACTGACACTGGTAACATAATTACCTTGCGAAAATAAATAGTTGCTAGGAGGGATTGTATCAAATGGACTACTGTCATAGCACACTGACTATGTTGTATGCATATATTAACAAATGAATTTTTAACTAATCACTGAATCTTCTGTTTCTGAAATATAATAATAACTTTCACAATGCCTAAATTATTAAATAATTTTATATAAATAGATACGTCAGCAGTATATATTTATGTACAATTAGAAAATGAACGATGCTCTAGAAAAATCAAAATACCATGTATACCAAATAACTAGTGTTTTTTTTAAGATTTTTAGGCCATTGACATAATATAAGAAGCCGCAGTACCATGAAGTCCTTTTAAATGACAAAAATAACAAGACTACTAACTACAGTGTTGCTAAGACTGTAATTTTTTTTAAAGCTAAATTTACGAAAATATACTAAATTAAAATAAACTAAAATATACACTATCAAATATTTCTAAAAGTTTACAGTCTAGATTAATATATTGAGTATAAAACTTAAGAGGTACTTAATTAATAAACTTCAATATTTTCTATATTCTCATTCTCAGACATTGCAATGTTTTGTTTTTGTTTCTCTTCGAAATACTAAATTTTTGTTACAGGTACCATTGTACCAAATTTTGAATATAACAGTTTAATTTGCATTTAGATATAATTATTTTTTTATAAAGTTATATTTATATAGGAAACCTAAACTCGATTTTCATATATTTTGATATATGTATATAACATATTATGCAATAATAAAAAACATGTTTTAATTAATTGGTTTTATGTGTTCAATATTTTAAGAATTATAAACACACTTTTTATGTTTATAATATATTCTATAATATATATTTTATGTAGGTATATATAAATTTTATGTTTCAATATTTTAATTATTTATATACACATTTTAGCTGTTTTAATGTTTCTTCTGATACATCAGAAAATAAAAATATTTGGACAACACAGTAAAATATCTTGATTAAGCATCAAAATATAAACTTTTGCTATGCGCCTTTTCGTAAATTTAGCTCAGTTTTGTGATGGATGACGTAACTGATGGATGTGATGAATTAATGCTGGACATGGATTCCATCAGAACAATTGACAGTTGGGATTCATTTATAAACAGAAGTTAGGTTTAATAATAGATGGAGATATGCGCATAAACGTCCATTTAATGAATCTCTTGTTGAGTAAGAACTACTGTATATTGTGTCTTCTCAACCAATATATCCACTGGAAATTGTTCACCCTTCATTGCGACTAACAAATCTACTAGGTACTTCGTGCTTACTTTTATGCTTTTATCAAAATTGCATCCCTTGAACCAAACAAAAAACAACATACTAACCTCAAAATTAATGACATGACAATTCCCCCTCTTTTTTCCATCACAAAATTTGAAATCCATCACAACTATACGCAGTTTCGTAAATCCATCATTTCTAAAAAAGATAGAATCATTTCTATCACAAAACAGTAAAAGCCGTTCGTAAATTCAGCGATTGCTTTGTGATGGGCTATCAATCTTGTTCGTAAATTTAGCACAAAATTGTATGATGTCCAGTCAGAAAACCATCACTTCCATCATTAAATGGTTATGATGGATTTCAAATTTTGCGATGGAAAAAGAGGGGGAATTGTAATGTCACTAATTTTGAGGTTAATATGTTGTTTTTTGTTTGGTTCAAGGGATGCAATTTTGATAAAACCATAAAAGTAAGCACAAAGTACCTAGTAGATTTGTTAGTCACAATGGAGGGTGAACAATTTCCAGTGGATATTTTGGTTGGGAAGACAAAATATACAGTAGTTCGTACTCAACAAGAGATTCTGAAATAGACGTTTATGCGCATGTCTCCATCTATCATTAAACCTAACTTCTATTCGTGATTTAATCTTAACTGTCAATGGTTCTGATAGAATCCATGTCCAGCATTAGTCCATCGCATCCATCAGTTACGTCATCCATCACAAAACTGGGCTGAATTTACGAAAAGGCGCAATTATTTAACGATGGAAGTGATGGTTTTCTGATGGGACATCATACAATTTTGTGCTAAATTTACGAACAAGATAGCCCATCACAAAGCAATCGCTGAATTTTCGAACGGCTTTTACTGTTTTGTGATAGAAATTATTCCATCTTTTTGAGAAATGATGGATTTACGAAAGTGTTCACGAAAGTGTTTACGAAATAATTTACAATAATTATTGCTCATATCTTTTACACCATTTATGATATACTCATTGTGCTGCAAGATGAAAACATCCTGTATATATGTAACTAATTCTCATGTTTACATTATTGTACACCCCAAAAATTGTGTATCAATAGGGGAGGAAGGAACCTTATATTCATCTATTTGATATTCAAAAGTAAAGGTGTTTAATATAGAAAATTAAACATATTTAAGTATTCACATTAAGTTTCTGGGCAACAATAATATTCATATGAATTTGACAGAGATTAAATATAAATATTTCATTTCATATCAATCATTATTCTTATTGTATTTAATGTTTTTTCTATAAATATCTTCAAGTGCTGACCCTGAGGCACTCTATTGTATAAATTATTTTCGATTTAATATTATACATTATACTTTTACGAAATAACCGTTTCAGCGATTAGATATCTTGTAAAAACTTACCTATATCAAAGTAACTGAAGTGCCATAAAAAAATAAGAAATCCACGGCACAGTTATTCGCACGACGTTCTTATTCACACAGCTGAAACACCGTATACCATACACACCTAAAATTCCACCGTGAACAATTCAAACCGAACTTTTGTCACTTTGGCCACTTTTCTCACTAACTTTCAAAGGATCCAGTTGAAACACGAAAAGGGTCTTCCACAGGGTTGCGATCTCAGTCGTAATAAAGCAGAAGTTTAGAAAACTCAGTGGAACGAACGACTATTGGAATTCTAAACAGAGTTCAAACGTGACGTAGGCACTTAGTTGGCTATACCGCGACGTTCTCAGGTAACTATACTTCTTTCTTTTACAGGTAAGTGACGAGAGCGGTGGTGGAAGGGGAAACGCAAGAAGTCAGGTAGGTGAGGTGGGATTATGGCGAACGTAACAGGTGGTTTTAAGGCTGAAGGGACGGTTCTGGGAATTATCAGATTATAAATAATTTTGAGTCCTAAGTAAAATTTTTATGGCTACCAAATAAATAATAGAGTTCAACAGTATAAAATATGTTATAAATAACTGTATATACAACTAAGTTAAGTTTGAAGGTGATTAACTGTAATAAAAAGCGTTTTATACAGATTATAAGATAAATCATCCCTTATTATTACTCTATTAATTTACTTTTTGTGTATGGGTTTGCTTACAAAAGTATGAAGATATCGATATAGGTATTTACCAAAGTAGGATTGCTGTGGGGTGAGATAAATTAATTTCTTTTGTTCGAATAATTAGGGTAACGTTCAATCTATTGGTTCTAACAATTTGTTTTACAAAATTGTGTTTCACATGCCCTCATTCAGATTTTAAATTACACGTTTCATTGTTTTTGGACATTCTCATTTTTTTTAATGTAGATTTGTACATCTTTTGCTTCCCTTCGTATCTTTTTGACAAGTTTAGGTTTAATTAGTAATCACGTTCAGTAAATTTTGATTGTTTATATTAAATATATATATTTCATATTTTAAAATAAAATTGATAACCAAAAACAAGATTACTTTTGTTCATTCTGAGATTTGTAAATATGGGGTCATCATAAAGTAAGAGGTATACTTTAAAGTCTTATATAATATTAAGAATTCAAGCTAGTAGCAAAAAGTAAATGGAATCTAGTTGCTTCAATAATTGGACTTTATTGTATCTATGGAAAACAAAAGAGTTGTCGTGTCAACTGCTGACGCAAGTGTCAAACGTTGTCATTGCGATTTAGAGAATTGTTCTCAAAATAAAACTCACCTAAACGTAAATTGAAACGATTTAAACTTTAATAATATATATATATATATCTACAAACAAGAATTGGTTTAGTACTCGGTTTAGTACAATGTTATTACGAATGCTGCAGAAATGTCACTCCTGGATTACGAAAATGAGTTTCAGAGCAGGGTCCTGTCAAATGAAAGCTTACTTTAATTTGATTAGTAAATTTGAAAGATCAGGGTCTGTAACTGACCTACTGAGAACAGGAAGACCAAGGATTAGTGATGTCCATGTTACAGAAGTTCTTCGGGAAAATCAAAACACAGCCAACACGAATCCGTTAGCAATCAATAGTGTGAATTCGATATCAAAACAATTGCAAATGCCATACACAACGGTTTGGCTAGTTAAAGCTATAGTAAATACCTAAATAATTATGAATTATTATACAAAATGAATTCGGTATTTGAAAAACTCTTGCCATATTTTACAGAAATACATATTATTTCACTATTCCTTAAAAAGAGCTATTAAATTGACTTGGATAATTATCGTTTCATTGTATAAGATAATAATTTGAAACTCGAAAACACCCTTGAGTTTGGGCCTCACCAAATGAAGAGTCCGATATCTCTGAAACTATTAAGTTTTTGAAAAATAGTCATTTGACAAAAATTGTTTAGAATTGAACAAAGTATCGGATAAACCTTGTTACAAAGTTCCTGCCAATGAAAAATTTCTTTCGACTTCAGCGCCATCTCTAATTTGCTCTGAAAGAAATCTAGTTGAACTCCGTGACGAAGCCATAGATGAGCTGTATCATATGTTTTTTTCAAACTCAAAAAATTTTTCTTTTGCGTTGCCGAGATACGAGGCTGAGGACTTTTATGTGGAACACCCGGTATATCTATAAATATATCCATTACTTCAATTTTGTTGACGAAATAAATGTTATCTAAAACAATATTTTAGTGTTTAAAGTTAAATTGCCAAGCTTCTAATACAAATGAATATGCCTTTACTACAATGGCTTATTTGTTTCCGTTCATTATTTTATTTCACATTTTTATTATCTAACTATACGTGTTTTGAATTTTGTTAAATCTACTCCTAGATCCCCCTGCATTCAATATACCGCTAAGGAGTTACATAGACCTCTTTTAGATAATAATTTATATTACAGGAAATACCTCCTAACTGAAGAAATACCCTTACGGTTATTTGTTGTCTACTTAGTTAGAATGTAGTGTTTCTATTCAGGACATGACTGAAGCAAATACTATATATATGGCTAACAATATATTTTTTTTTATTTATTTTTATTTTCTTATTTTATATATGAACTGAGTTATAGTTTGTTTCTTTTGGAATTACACCACCTGTAAAATTACAAGAAGCAAAAAACCAGAAGCATACAAATTAAATATTCAAAGTGTAGTAACAAGGCAAACTTCTAAAGTTTGCCCCAAAAAACACTGTATAATGTGTGATAAAATAATATTTGATATACTTGTTAACTAAATTTCATCAATGGTTTTTCAGTTTTATA
This sequence comes from Pogonocherus hispidulus, assembly GCA_963924545.1. NCBI lineage: Eukaryota > Metazoa > Arthropoda > Insecta > Coleoptera > Cerambycidae > Pogonocherus > Pogonocherus hispidulus. The sequence goes on along the minus strand of OZ004697.1, from coordinate 34,196,450 downwards.
CAAACTTCTATAATATTATATGTCATATTTTAAAAATATGTCTAAATAAAATAGTTATTATAATAAAATTTAAGAGAAATTAAACACTTAACTAGCTTTCTTCTATACGTTTCGAATTAATCCTTAACTCTTCGTCGGTAGAATGTTTGTACGAACATTCTAGCGACGAAGAGTTGGAGGTGGTATAATCCCAAAAGAAACAAACATGAAAATGCACCACAAATAAGTTACAGACATTAATATTTGAATTGATAGGATTTCTTTCTCGATTTTTAGGTGTAGCATGTTCTGTTCACTTAACCTTTATTTTTAGAGAGGAATCAGATGAAATTTGATTAAAATTTGTCTAAAAATCTATCTAAAAATTTTTCATTCCAAAATTAGTTGATTCCTAGGTATTTAGATTTGTGATTTGCCATAAATTATAGAGGCATATAGGCGTGGGTGTATTTTTTGAATTACATATACAGTGTGGGTGAGTGTGCATTACACACTCAGTAACTTCGTAAATGTCAAGATATTAAAATTTTTCAAAAAGTACTTCAAAGTGATTTTTTGTGCTCTTTTCAACCCTCTGATTAAAAACGCTCTCAGTAAAAAACAAGAGAGCTGCGACATGTACAGTGATTTTTTTAAATGGAACACCCTGTATTTTATTTTATAATTTGAAATCCTACCAAATTCTTAATATGACACCGTTTTTATTTTTTCTTAAAAGTGATAATATGTAAGTTAGGAACAATACAAGAAATTATCGGTACTAGGCCAAAGATTGCACAATTATTGAAAACAAAGCTTGATTGTGAAGACAAAAGTTGTGCAAATAACTCATAACTTTGTTAATGATAATATTTTCATTTATTTCAATAAATATTTTATTTCAATTGTACAATCCATGCCCTAGTACCAAAGTTTACAGAATAAATATTCTGTAAACTTTGCTGGTACCGATAATTTCTTGTATTGTTCCTAACTTACAAATTATCATTTTCAAGAAAAAATCAAAATGGTATGATATTCAGAATTTGATAGGATTTCCAACTATGAAATAATATACAGGGTGTTTCCTTTAAAAAAATTACTGTACATGTCGCTGCTCTTTTGTTTTTTTTAATGAGAGCGTTTTTAATCAGGTTCAAAAGAGCACAAAAAATCATTTAGCAGTACATTTTGAAAAATTTTAAAATCTTGACATTTACGAAGTTACTGAGTGTGTAATGCAAACTCACCCTCACTGTATATTTGAATTATTTAGATATTTATTGCTGTATTTCGCAAAAAAATAAACTGAGTAATCTACTAACACAATTATTTAATTAGTATGATTAGTTATTAGATTTAAATCTCAAGAAGAGTAACAACAATATCTAACAATTTATATAAGCTGGCAAAGTTCACGTGTAACGTGCTCTAACCATCATTATGCTATAATGAAAATTAAACAATGATAATATTTCTACTACAAGATTACAAAATGTATTCCTACTGGTCTCGTAAATATTTTTTAAACTTATATTTAAACCTAGAAAAAGCATTTGATCCTCTGGGGAACATAAATTGTTATAAATATTCACTACCAAATAGGAAAATCACTGTTGAAACTGGGTAGTAGAATGCTTAGGAATGATATAATGTGAGGAATGTCTGGTGGCTCGAGTGTGGACATCATGCATCTCAATTAGCTTTTCATATAGGTAAGAAAGTGCCTCTGATTTGTCAACATCAAATACCAAGGAAGCCATACGTAATCGAAATCTTTCATCCAATCTTAACCAATTACAAATACACTGTATTTATGAGAAATGTGATCAAACTTACGCAGGTTGAAACAGTATCTAAAGTGGGATTTACACTGTATCACTTTTGATGTACATCCAAAGTGAATCATCCAGAGTGAAATCATCCCGAGTGATCATCCTTGTTTACATATTTTCATCCAGTTTTGTGGTTTGACCTCTGTCAATATTCACTGTTCGTAAGAATTTCGTCATTTCGTGTTTGGTGCAACAACTTGTGGTACCAGGCGGCAGGATGTCTCGTTCCAGAAAAAATAAAAGTCATACGCGATGGCATTGACTTAATTTCAAGTGGACTGATAAATGAATTGAACTCAATTACATCAACAACTGGCCGTGCTAAAAGACGTTGGAAATGCCATTGTATAACACGTTTATAATATCATATAATTGATTTAAATATTTATTTATAATAGCCACAAACAATCGCACTGGGGCTGTACTAAAACTAAAAAGTGAAGTAGCGGCGAAAATGAACTCATCGTATTTATATTTTTCACTGAGCCTTCACTTTGGATGAATTATCGGTTCTTTCATCAAAAATAGGTAGAGGGTCGATTTTTTTCATCGTTCATTTTTAATGTACAAGGTGTCCAAAATAAGATCCTCTATCCCCTTATCTCAGAAAGTATAAAAGGTAGAGAAAAAAGTTAAATACGAAAGTTTTTTGTTTTTACCTGAATTTTTCATTTTTATAACTTTCTTGAATACAGGTTGTTCAGTTTCTCTGATCCAGGCATCAACTTTCTTTTTTTAAATAGGACACCCTATATTCAATTACGTTTTTGAACTCTCCTTAAAATTGTAGGTCGACATTGTTAAGAGTACCCTATACCTATCATTTACCGTTACGAAGATATTAGCATTTAAAGAAAAAAATCTGTAAAAAACACCTGCTCAAAAAATCTCGGTCAATATCTTGAAAACTAAGCAAAAGAAGAATAGGGAACGTTATATAGAGTAAGGTTAAAATTTAATAGAGAATCCAAAAATATAATAATACACAGGGTGTTCCATAAGAAATTTTCGATTTTCTGGAGTTTTAACATATACATGTTTGAGCCATCTGTCAAAAACACCCTGTATATTAATCAGGTAATATCGATCTATAGAAGTAATTTATGAGTCTAATTGTCTACGAAATAAACCCTATTTAGCTTTTTTTTGGATGTCTTATTTGTTTTGCCGAGATTTTTTGAGCAGGTGTTTTTACAGATTTTTTTCTTTAAATGCTAATATCTTCGTAACGGTAAATGATAGGTATAGGGTACTCTTAACAATGTCGACCTAGAATTTTAAGAAGAGTTCAAAAACGTAATTGAATATAGGGTGTCCCATCTATAAAAAGAAAATTGATGCCTGGATCAGAGAAACTGAACAACCTGTATTCAAGAAAGTTATAAAAATGAAAAATTCAGGTAAAAACAAAAAACTTTCATATTGAACTTTTTTCTCTACCTTTTATACTTTCTGAGATAAGGGGATAGAGGATCTTATTTTGGACACCCTGTACACTTTGGATGCAACACAAATGAAAGGCAATCTACACTTATCACTTTGGATGATTCCTAAAAGTTGAACATCCAAAGTGATAAATGTAAGTAAGCCTTTAGGCACAAGTTCTAATTTTTTTGCAAAGAAAGCTTATTATTTTGTGTTAAGGCAAGCCAGTATACAATATTGCAATATGAGTTAATTGACGTTTGACAAAGTCGAGTTTTAATGTAAGTGTTTAATCTCTATCTAAATATAATTGTTTCAATTTAGTATATGAGCGTTTATCTAAATGACTAACATGATTAGCAAAGCTTAGATCGTCGTCTAAGTACAACCCCAAATGTTTACATGAGTTTGTAAGCCCGAGGGCTTTGTCATTAATGCGCGAATCAAAACAATCATGAGTAGCAGCATCTTTCCGGCAACTACCAAATAACATAATTTGGGTTTTCTGCTCATTAAGAAACAGGGAGTGAACACGGGATACTTTGTAAATGATCCAAATCCTCATTTATTTGAGAAACTGCTGTCTGAATATTAAATTTATCAAAAGAATAGTAAAGTTGAGAATCGTCTGCGTAGAGATGCATATTACATGATTTTAACCTAGTACGGAAGTCTGACGTATACAATATATGTAAAATAAGGGTTCTAAAATACTGCCCTGAGGTACACCGCGAGATTTCAGTCTAAACTGCCAGAAGTCTGTGTTACTTAAAACAACCCGTTGGTAGCCGCTGATGAAGATAATTACGGAGAAAGTTTGTGACTGTTTCGGAAAATCCAGAATATAATAATTTTTGACATAGCTGTGATTATCTGAATAATGAGGTTTCTGTTTTTTATATCTATAACCTATATTACTTGTGTTAACATAACATCATTTTAAAGATACTTATGTTGGTAATCTGCAGAATCTTACAATTTAATAATTGATTGTATCTCTAATATTATCAGAGTGAATGTCATAAATTGTTGTTGGATAATTTGTTGGTGTGGAAAACAAAAAGTTATGAAAATATGCGGATTGAGGGACAGGTTGCAAGTGCACTTTGAATGGAATAAATAATCTAGAATATTTACATCTTTATAATAAAATATTCCAATAATTTCATTATGTATTATCTACCTCTAACTAATAGGGTTTCCCGCATTTCCCTAATTCCTATACTAAATAGTTGTTAGGGTTTGCCAAAGTAAGACGGTCCAGGGAGCTAGTGTGGACTACAACATAATAATATGCAGCATACAAGTCTCTCAATGTCTAGCTATTATTTGCGATTACAGTGAGGGGATATATAACCATAAAGTAGTAAAAATCAGATATATTCAAAGACATTTATTAATTTTTTATTTATTAGTTGATTTCATTATAACACCGAGACCAATTTTTATAGGTAACAAATATTATACAAATATAACCTTACATTTGAAAATATTAACTATATGACTTGATGTCATTACTGATTTTGCAATAAAATCATAATTATAGTAACAATTTATTGAATTTTAAAACCATTTTTTCAAAAATAAGGAAATAAACTATTTAGGGAGGAAGTTTTCCTGATTTTGAATTCGTCTGCTTTTTTTTTTCGGGTATGAAATCTGTTGATGAAGCAAAAGTATTATATAGGGAACACACCGATGTGTATTTACTATTCTTTAGATTTCTTACACTAAATATGAATGCTTGTAAGGGCCCCTGTTGTAATACTTTCAGATATTAACGGCTTTCAACAATTCCACAATTTCGAGATTTTCGATATACACGAAATTTTCGAACTAAAGAAGTCTTTCCTACTGAAAGTAGAAATTTCCAAGGTTATTAAGAGGTAACTTCTAGTTTACAGAAAGGGGAGAGAAACCGGGGATGGTTATAGCCATTACATGGCTTGTTACCAACCTCATAGATACGCCTTACCGTGTCGTATTTGAACGTATATGATGGTGTAAATAGGAGTCATCTTTCCAAGCATGTCGTGCTCCATTTTTATATAAGATGACAATTCTCACAAATCTGAGGATGCTGTATGTCCCGTTCTTGTGTAAACCAACGCTATATTAGATATTCTAGAATAACAATTAACAATAGTTTAAAATGCTTTAAAAATATAACGTTATTAAAATTTCCTTATAAAACCCTTATAATCATAAAGGTTTAGTGATTTTGCCTCTAATAGCAAAGCGAGATATGTCTAAAAGGGTATACCATAAGTGCCAATAGCATAACTAACCCTAAAACTAAACTGTTAGAAAAAGAACCATTACTATGTCAGCATATTTGCAAATATATGTGTAATTAAATCCACATTATGTGTAATTAAATCAATATTAACCATTTTAGATGAAGCTGGCGATCCTGGCACTCTAGAAGTAACAGACTGGGATAAGGATCATGTAGACTTAAGATGGACTCCACCAGCTAATGATGGTGAATCTCCAAATCACTGGATATACTATCGAAAAAAAAAGATGTGGCATTTATGTATAAGATTCGTTCCAAATCTGAAAAAAATATATTAATAATCTTTTTAAGTAAAATCCCAAACAACAATGACTTTATAAAGGAGATATTGTATATGACATACATTTTTCCAGAAATATCTAATATTTTTCAAACTGCTGGTATACCTACTCAATTTTTATCACCTGGAACGGACTTGCAGTCTTAAGTTGCTTATTCATGCCTTTGTTCTCATTGTCATTGTGTAGTTTTCTTCAACCCTTTAGTTTTTTAACCATGTGAACTTTTATTCTGCAGAGTTCAAGGTTGAGTTATTTCACTATGCTGGTCTTAATTCTTCTAGGTCAATGATTTGTTCTTTCCATTGTTTTTGGAGCTCGAATTTTAAAGTGTCGCTCTAGGTTCCTATTTTCGTTTTATGAAATAATTAATTTCTTGCATACCAGAAAAACAACACTATTTTTATTTATTATGCGCTCAAGTATGAATGTTTTCGCCATTTAGATTTTCTTTAGTAATTAATGAATATATATTTAATGTCATAAAATAAGACATAATAGGCAAGGTTGTACTAGTGATATAATTATTTTTTGCGGGCAAAGGTAAAATGTATTTCTAAAAAGCAACTATTTTGATTATAAATATATATTATAAATTATTGTTTCATGTTATTAAAATATACAGTTCACTTTCAGTTCAATAAACCAAGAAATTATCAGGTGGATTTAAACCACCTGATGAAAACAATTATTTACTATAAAATTTGGTGCAATTTGTTCGCAAAGCTTTTGCTTCACTTTGTCTATTTAAATAACTATCTATTCAAATCGGATTTATTTATGGTTGTAGTAGTACTACTAATACCACACTCGGTGAGGATTTTCATTTATTAGACCATTTAAAATAAAGGTAGGTACATTCATCAGAATAATAATAGCTATACCTATTAAACATAAAATTTGAATCTTCATCAACTTCCTTCAACATTCTTTCACAATCACACATTTTTCATCTAATTTTTTCACCAAGTGTAATGTCTATAACTGATTGCAGACATACATACAATTAAAGACATCTTATTCTTCTATACATCCACAAAATTATATTGCCTCAATATCACCGTTCACTGCAGTTTTTGAATGACCGAGTCCAAGTATTTGTATCTTCTAGCTTCCCTACATTGTAATTTCTCGCGATCAATTCTTAGATGATTGAACTACTAGTGATCGGTGAATTCGCAGAAGTAAATTTAAGCAAGTTTGTGTAGAAAATATTAATTTCCCATATAGGATGTAAAACCGGAGGTTCGTTATTTATTCGATGATAGACAAGCAAAAGATCCCTACTAATGTCTACTTTCTCGGTTTTGGTTTACTGATCTTCTGATTGTCACACCTCAACTTTAGTCATGGAAGCAGGTGTTAAATGAAACCAACAAAAAACAACAAACTAATTTGTATATCCCTATTATTTAAGTAATTTGAAATTTTAAATAACGCAAAAATATTTAAATAAGTAATAAAATGAAAATTATGGTTTATTATACCAACCATTATAATAGTTAATGTACCATGTTAATTTAAATTCAATTAAATTTCTTTTTCAGGTTTTGTTTCAGATATTCCATGAATCGCTGTAATTCATTCATTTTTTTTAAATTAACGTATTTACAAACAGAATTGATTTACTTTTTAAATTTGATATCACAAGCCATGTGATATCAAAGTGTAATGTGTACTCATTAGAGTGTACTAACTCCAATGGGTTAACGAAAAACATTTTCAAATTTTTCAACTTTTAATACAAGCAAATGATCTATTTCTGTAATAAATCTTAGAACAATGTTTATGTCATATTCATTTGAAGGAGATGCCGAAAACAACTACTCCATGGGCAATATGACCCGACTGGCGTTGCATTATATCGGCATCTCCATAGGAGTTGCCCCAACGTTCATCGGGACCAAATACCAGACACTGACCGGTTTCGCGCTTATTTTGCGCCCATCAGAGTGCCATAGGTAGAGGACTCGATGAACGATGTTGCGACGTGATTGCCTAATGGGCATCGTGAATGTTAGCAGAGTGAAAAAGTTGATTTTTAAGTATAGAGGTACTTATTAGAATTATTATCTACTGGCTTTTTTATACATATAGAACAAGAATTTAATATGACACATTTTACCTATCTATGTAAGTATAACTAAATAATAATATTACTCGTCTTCTCGTCTATAATAATTACACAGCAATATTTACATCATCTTGAACATACAAGTTCTAATAAGGCGTGTAAACCTTGAACAGTTAAACGGTCTTACCTATGCATTTCTCACCTTGATATTATGTGTGTAGCATACTTATCTAACATATTCCTATGTGGTAATAGGTGTACGTACTGGCATTAGTATATACTGGCATAAACAATTATTTTCATTTGATAAAGGGTAATGTTTGTGGTTGCCTAGTTTACGCAGATAAAACTTATTACCTACACATAGAAAATAATGTTTATTTTCCTTAAATTACCTATCGAACAATACATACAATTAAATTTAGTATTTAATCAGTATTGAATCAGTGTCTAATCTATAGACAGTATAGTCTATTACCAATTTATGTTATAGTCTAATCTAACTAATTAACAGTACGTAAATAAAAAATAGTCTATACGAAAAATATCTTGAAGTCAGAATTTAGTAATATAGTTAAATAAAATCTGAAAGATCAGTTTACAAAAAAGTAATTGAAAATTAACAAGTACCTACCACCTATCATTTAAGAAAATAGAAAAAGGAATAATAATTTATTGAACTACTGCAAATATTATAATATTCAAGGTGTAAGATATACTTAGTTAATAAGATCCGAAACAGATGGAGCCATAGACTTATAAAAAAATCTAGTTTACAGTATTTTATTGCCTATAAGGATTTATTTCGTGTAGTTCCGATAGCAGTTACAAGATGGAGATACATACATGTTAACTTGTTTTAAAAGTAAGTTTACATTTGGTTGCCTATATTACAGGAGGCAGATTAAATTAATGGCAGATTAAACGGCAGATATAGAGATTAAGATTACTGTGCTCTGTGCTATTTGTTCATATATACAGGGTGATTCAGCTAAGCCGTTCATTAAAAGTTTAAAGACTTCCTATTGGAACATTTTTTTGAAATTTTTTTTTACCGGGGTTTCCGAAAAAGTTCTAATCATCTGAAGTATATCCATTTTTCTGACACTTCCGGTATCGGAGATCGCTATCAACTTCCTTATATTAAATGGAACACCCTGTCTTTTTAACATTTTCTACGCTACGCTAAAATTGACGTTTTTTAATGTAGCACAACCCATATGAAAAATTATGATTTTTTAGATATAAATTTTTTTTTTTTTTTTTAATATACAAAGGCTCTAACAACTTTGCTGCTCTTGGTACCGATGAGATCAACAACTTTTGGTGGAAAAAACTACCAAGTACCCACCAAAATTTGGGCAGAATATTCACATCCTGACTTAATGGATGGCTGCAAGTTTTGGCATGGTTTGTCGAGGGGAGGGCAGTGCTAATCCCTAAGAACTGAGATTTGTCTAGCTGGAAAAACTACCGACCAATCACCTGCCCGAACGCATGTTACAAGTTGTTTACACGCATCTTGTAGATGCGAGTGCTCCACGCAGTTGACCCGCTTTATGAAAGGATATATTATGAGCAGCGTGGGTTCAAGAGAGGTGTAGCTGGCTGCAAGGAGAATCTGCTGAGTGACAGATGTGTCGCGCAGGACTCCGTGTAGTATAAGCGGAGCCTCTCTATGGTCTGTATCGACTACCGCAAGGCGTTTAATATGACGTCTCATGAGCTTATTGTCTACTTGCTCCAACACCTTGCCGTGTCAGATCCTATAGTGAGATGCATCGAAGAACAGATGCAGCTCTGGAAAACCCGGTTTACCATAACATCTGGTAATGTCAGGGTCCAGACAGAGCTGGTATCGTTCAGAAGAGGAGTTTTCCAGGGAGATACCCTCAGCACTCTCCTGTTCTGCATCTCGCTACTGCCATTGTCTATTGAACTCCGCAAAACTCGTGGATACAACTGCGATACCCCCGGCAACAGGATGGATAAGGTCACCCATTTATTTTATATACATGACCTTAAACTTTATGCATCTGGAGAGAGAGATTTACATCAATCTCTCAGGGTGGTACAGGAGTACACGCAGGCGGTCGGGATGGAATTTGTGTTGGACAAATGTGGACCGGTCCATCTCAAGAGAGGATGAAACAGTGACTATGGCGAAGATGCGCAGCTCATGGATCGAAGCATCCTACATCATCTGGATGTCGGAGAGATGTATGCCTACTTGGGTGTCGAGCAACGCTCAACCCAAGAGGCTGCTGCCCTAAAAACCGCTCTCCGCGGCAAGTATAGACACCGTCTGCGGCAGATATGGTCTTCCGAATTGTCGGGTAAGAATAAGGTGAGTGTTTCTAATATGCTTACCGTTCCGATCCTCCTCTACTCTTTCGGAGTAGTGAAATGAACACAAGAAGAGCTGCAACAGCTCAACATAGGAACACGCTAAATAATGCATCTCAATAGGAGTTTACATTCTAGGTCGTCCGTTCCACGTTTGTACTTCCCAAGACATTTGGGGAGCCGTGGATTCTTGAGTTTGGAGTGTCTGCACAGCAGAATGGTATTGGATGGAGCCTGCAAGGTAATCAGGAGGTCGGATCCCCTCCTCTGCATGGTTCAAGACCATGAAACAGCAGAAACCCAGACTCTGTCACCAAGTTGGAACCCGTTCAGTTGAAATCCCAAGTTAAAGCTGCAGAATGCCGTAATCTTCTGCACCTGTATAAGGATAAGCTATTATAAGCATCTATATAACATAATATACACATATGTATATACATAGATAGTTGTATATACTATATTGGAATAACAAATAGTTTATATGTTATATATTAACTCTAACTGAGATTGCTCACACAAACAGTTCACCTTACAACATCAGCTTTTTAATCTTTCTCTTAAATGGGCTATAGTAGGTAAGGTCTTAATGTACATCGCAATACAATTATAGATTTTGCCAATGTTTGAAATGTATATTAAATACATTATCGCGTTATCACAAAAACGGAAAGTGAGCGGAGTCTGATAAGGATATAAATACAGATAAGAGTATTCAATGGTGGACGAACCAAACTACATTATTGGAGAATAGTACCGATCACATATTCTTACCAAGAACACCAAATTTTATGTTTAGGTATAGGTATCTAGTTTAGTTCAAACGTTATAAAGAAAATATGGAAACCAACCAAACCAGAACCGTTTGCAACAAAAAATAACTACTAGTTTCAGAATACTTATTAACTCGGTCATAGGTACAGAACCAGACAATACATATAGACAATAATTCACTTAGTTTATTAGTTATGTTGCGAATATAGGGCCAATATTTTAAAAAATAATTTTAATTGACTATTTTATGACTACTACTGTGACTATGACACTAGGACATAGTTTTGAGGAATAACTATAGGCAACCAACATTTTACTAAGGTAAAGATTAAAATTACCTTTTTGAAGGTATGTATTTATATTGTATCCTGTGACGTGTATTGCATAACGTTGTGACTCCATTCTGAACCTACAAAAAAAAAGAAGAAAACTATCTCAGATTCTATCTCTAACTGATTATCAGGTATATGTCACACATCACAATAGTGATTTATGAAAACATTGTCGTTGTATTTCTGATTCTTTATAGTGTTCAATATTAAAGTATGCTTATAACAAAAATTTCAAAATTTTTCATCATTTTTCATAATACATCTTGCTAAATCAAATATATCCATATAAATATTCAATCTAACAAAAAGAAAACAACTCTTTAAAGACGTCAACGGCGGATGGACGGCACTAGGTGCCGATTCCATAAGGCTCTCCACTTTAGTAGTGTTTGCCTCGGGGTGCGGTGGTTGTAAATATTAGGGCATCTATCGCTGTTGTAGAGTAGTGCTGGCACAGCCTACCAAAAAATAAGCTGTGGTGCTGGAATTAGGTGGGTTTTGGGGTAGTGGACTGCGGAATTTTTATTGTTTATGGTAAGAAATGGGGCGGGAATTTAGATTTTTTATTAATTAAGGGTCGTTTGGGTTAGGGGTAGGTTTTGTGGATTTTTTATTGTTGAGGATCTTAGGATTGATTTTGGAGGTTTTACAATTTAGGGGTGGTTTTTGGATTTTTTTATTGTTTAGTGATAGGATGATATTTGGGTGAATTTAGGTAGAATATTTTAGGGGATGTTTTATTTATTATGAGGGGATGGGGTAAATGTTTTGAAGATTTTTTATTGTTTCGCGTTAGGGTTTTAGGGTTCAGGGGTTGTATATGTAATTAAGGGATGGGTATTTGGGGGGTTGGCAAATTTGGCGGTTAGGGGGTCAATTAGTGAACGATTTATATGGTGTGTTATTGTATGTCTGAATTTGGAAATTAGTCTGATTTACGTATTCGTCAATTGTCGGGGTACCTGATAAATTGTAGAGGGTAGGACTGGGTGTGGCTAGTGGAAGGTTATTCGCAAGTCGGAGGGATTTATTTTGGATTACCTGAAGGATGTTCTAGTTTGTTTTATTTACTAAGGGATAAACTGGAGGGGCGTAGGTAAGTATGGGTCTTATATAGGATTTGTAAAGGAGTGTGGAAATGGCAGGAGGTCCGTGTTTAATAAAACTGGCTATTTGGCCGAATTTCCGGTATGCTTTTTTCTTAGTCGTGGAGACCTGTTTCGAGAATGTGAGACCTTTATCCAGTACAAGGCCTAGTACTGTAAAGTGGTGGTGACGTACACCGGCATATTACTGACTCTCAGTGTTTTCTCAAGAGAGGGTTGTTTCTTCGTAAAATAGTACCGCTATTTATATTGGGTTTTTTGAGAGTTGGCTAGGAGTCCCCAATCTCTGTAATAGTCGATTAGATCGTCCGTCCGGTCCTTCAGGATCAGGGATATCAGCGATATACAGGGTAAATAATATGGGACCTAGGGATGATCCCTGCGGGACTCCGGATAGGATAGGGGTTGTAGGAGAGCTTTCCCCTTCGACTACTACTCGAAACGAGCGGTTTGACAATTATGCTTGTATTAATTTAATAATACGCGCAGAATATCCCGCAAAATGGAGTTTGTACAGTAGTCCGGGGTGCCAGACTTTGTTGAAAGCTTTTTCGAGGTCTAGAGAAACAACCCCTGTGAATAGACCTCGATTGTAATTAGTCGTGATGATTTCACAGACTCTGAGGGGTTGTTGGGAAGTGGAATGATTTTTTCTAAACACATACTGGAAGTCACTAATGACATCATCGTCCTCCAGGACCTCCAGCATTACCTCCAGGATCATGGAATCAAATACCTTGGAAAAGGAGGGTAGAAAGCTTATTGGCCTATAGCTGACCGGCTGATTCCCGGGCTTGGGGATGAAGATAAGTTTGGCGGTTTATAGAACGTTATCCGTCTTTGTATGAATTAGATTATACTACCTTTAATAGTGAAAATAATGTAATCAAAAAAGAAAAATATATGTATGTTAAAAATACTAGTAGGATACTAGTTTGTTGTCAGGTCTGAAGCAATATCTTTACTATTAATTTGAATTTCAATTATGTAAACTGATTTTGTATTTTTATATAAACTCTAATATTCTTAATAATAATAATATCCCTATTTCTCATTCTTATCACAAGGATTAGCCCGAAAGTCTGAGACTTTTGTGCTAATCTGAATCTGGAGAGGGGGTGGCATATTATTATTTCTCGGGCTGCATTTGCGCCTCCGGAACGACTTAAGTTAGTAAGCCCTAGCTACCATTCAGTGCTGTAATGAGAGAAACCTGGAGAACCTCATTAGTTAGGGGGAAGTCAAACATCAAGCGATTTTAATCTCTCACATTAACACCAAGCTGACATTCTTCCCATCGTCAGGATGGTTCCCAACCCATCCCTGCGAACAAGCCTCAAACTACGAGTAGACAGTTTAATTAAAAATATCTCATGGAATGAGGTTTCGAATCCACCACCGAGTTAAATGATCGAAACACTAAACCCTGGGTCACCGGCTGAGCTCAGCTCAGCTAATAAAACTTTAGCTAATTTTCTGGCTAATCGTAATGAGACGGTACATCTACTTTTCACTTTAATTTTTTGTGTATCTTAAACTTAAACAATAAAAGCTCCATAAATATGAGTAATTATCTTGATGATAATTAAAGATAGTCAATAATAAAGAAACCAAACATTTTCAAGCAATTAAAACCCAGAAAAATGTCAATATTCAAAATTATTTATTGCATTTTGGAAAATTGGCTGTAAATATAATAATAATTAACCCAAGTAATTTTATATCTTTAATCATCTTCAAAATTGAAATCGAAAAATACAAAATAGCCTCTAATAAATACTTTATATTTATGTTTGTATTTTGTTATCATTTCTTTTATCTCATATATTATTGTTAAAATTGTCTAAATTAGAACTAATACATGCTTGCTACTCCGTACTATACTAATACGAGTAGTATAGTATGTAGTTGCTTGTATAGTTATACTCGTATACAGGGTTATTCAGAACTTATCCATAATAAAATTTGGGAATGTTTAACATACATGTAGAAATGTAATAGTGCAAAAAAAAGTTTTTCTGGCGGGGTCTGAAAACTATTTAAAAATTTTTCATTGCACGCCGCTGGATACTGGTCCACTGTAATGGAGTGACACTGGGACTGACAATGCAAACTGTCTAGCACAAAAAAAAATATTTGCAGCGTTTTTACTTTAAAATAAACTTAAAGATATATAGATGTGACCAAAGTGACGTGTCTTTAAAATGAATAAAATTTTGTTACACTTATTTTGAAGAATTGCGCTACTTGATTACTAGGTATTAAAAACATGAAATTTATAAAAAATTTGCACATACCTTGTTACAAAAGCTGTTCGAAATAATATTCCTGGACTTGTACACAATTTTGAGCACGCCTTATCCAATTTTGCCCCACTAAACCGAATGTTCCTCCTGGTTGCTGATCTTGTAAACGTAAATTATTAAGTAAATTGGGGATTTTCAGCATTTTTCTGCAACAACCACTCACAAAACCTAACTGTCGATGTGTCGGTGTGTCGATTGGGAAATCGTTCCGCATACAAGCGCGAAGCTGCCAATGAATTTTGTACAACTTCGCCATAAATAAGAATCATGTCCATTAACTCAGCATTACTGTACACATGAGCCATTTTGAAAATTTTACAGTTTAACACTCCTAAGATAAATAAAACACCAGCGAGAGCGACACACATAGACTGACGAGTCATAGACAATAGAGATATCGGGATATCAAAAATTTTCTTGGTCAAAGGTGGTTGTGGAATGTAAAACGTGTGTCTTACTTTAAATTTTTGAATATGTTTTGTTGTGTCAGAATCTGTCAAGTCATTGTGCTGAAATTTTCTAATCCAGGTTTTGAATCATGCCTCTTACCACACAGCACAAAATTTTCATGATTGAAGCCTATTTTCGAACGGGTGCGCTAGTTAATGGAAATTGGCAATACAGTCAACTTTTGTGTTTGGACAATTTTCGAGAGCACTTCACAAACGTGGCAATATTAGCGGACAATTTTTATGCGTGCCTTACAAATTGTGTTGAAGTGTTTCGCGAAACTGGTTGTGTGACTCATAAAAAAGGTGCTGGTAGACCAAGAGTTCGTATAGAAGAAGTTGTCAATAATTTAATGAATGACGATCTTCTGGACTTAACTTTTTTTTCTGACGAAGCGTGGTTCCACCTTTCGGGATACATCAATTCTCAAAATATGCGAATGTGGAGCAATGATAACCCTCATGTTTTTACTGAATCGCTACTACATGCTCAAAAAATTGGTGTTTGGATGGCAGTTTCTCGCAGAAGAATAATTGGGCCAATTTTTTTCGATTTCACCGTCAACGCAGAAAGGTACAGACACAACTTTTTGGCTGAATTTGTGCAACAGTTAAACGATGATGAACTTCGGTACGGTTATTTCCAGCATGACGGTGCAACACCACATACTACACGAGAAAATATTGCTTTCCTCCGCGAGTTTTTTGATGACCGGCTGATAAGGTTGCATACAGAAGTTGAGTTTCCTCCGAGATCACCTTGTTTGACAATTATGGACTATTTTATATTTCCTTACTTAAAAAACAAGATTTTCGCAACTCCGGTAAATAATTTGCAAGAACTGCAACAAAGAATTTTTCAGCTGAAGTGCAACTTTCGCTTTTACAACTGAAATAAATGGGTATGAAATTTGTAGGTTATTGATGATGTCAGTGTGACAGTGACATAATTATTTCAAATTTAAAGTAAGACACACATTTTACATTCCACAACCACCCTTGACTAAGATAATTTTTGATATCCCGGTATTATCCCCACTCCAACTTTATTCGGTCGGTTTTAACCAGGCGTTCCAGACAAAAATGTGTTTACTTTTTTATCACATTCTTAGGAATGTGGCAGAAAAGTATCAGATGTGTTGAAGTACAGTTGCCCAGCTACGTAGCCCTTTATAATGGTATAACTTTAAACATTGTTTACGGGAAATCCTAAGCCTTTTATTATACATTTTCTTGGTGATATCGATTTCTTATTTAAGGATGCACATATCCTCAAAGTTTAAAATTACTCCGATAGTGCGAAGAATCACCAATAGTAAGTATAGTTTATAAGCAAAAACTAAAAACGCATTTGGAGTTACACACTGAGTGCTATTTGTACTTATAAATTTATCCGACTAGATCCTACACATATAAAAACATTCTATATAAGTATCTATCTCGCCTAAGCAAGGATCAGGCACTCACTATTTAGCAAAAGACAACTTTTGCCAGAGGATTTGGAATAAGTTCTCATCCAATTTGATAATCAGCTAAAAGAAGCTGAACCAGTTGGGTCAAATGTGGTTAATTGCGAGCCCCAACAGATCATATGGCGATAGTAGAAGATCTTGTTTTAAGTCCACATACTTTTTAACTGAATCTAACCTAATCGACATTAGGGTTAGTTGACATTTGCAGTTTAATGGAAATATTGACATCGATGTATTACTTCCGGTTATACCGGAAGTAGAAATCAACTTCTTTATTTCAAATAGAATCCTATATTTTTTATTTCATTTTCAAATTCTACGTTAAATATTAGGTTAACTTGCATAAGCAATGCCTATACCTAAACCGCAACATTTTCGAGTTATTTCGAATTTTTCGAAAATGTTTGTAAAATCATAGGTACACATAACTCACACTACCTCTATCAGTTTTTTAGCTGCAATATTCAAATTTACAAAAAACCGTAGTCGTTGTGTCAGTGACGATGACATTTAATAAATAACTTGTGACATTATTGTTTTTCACAGGCTACGTCTGGCTAACATATTGGTTATTGTCATCTTTATAATAAAACATGAAATATCTTGTAAACGGTGATATTTAGGTATAGGGAATGCTAACACAGATCGAAAGAGAATTAAAAGGTCCGTTGAACGGCAATATAAAACACAGGATGTTCCATTTAAAATAAGCGAGTTATTCCGATTTGTATTTTTCATAATTGGTCGCTTAATATTAAACACCCTGTACAATTTACAGTAATTATTTCCAATGGCGGGTATTCTGGCTTATTTAGAGAGCACACATACAACATTTGAATATTCCAGCTAAAAAACTGTCAGAGGTAGCGTGAGTTATTTATACCTGACTTATTATGACTTTCCAAACATTTTCGAAAAATTCGAAATAACTCGAAAATGTTAGAGATTCGGTATAGGTATTGCTTATGAAAGTTAACCTAAAATTTAATGTGGAATTTGAAAATGAAATAAAAAATATAACATTCCATTTGAAATAAAGAAGTTGATGTCTACTTTCGGTATAACCGCAAATCCTACATCGATGTCAATATTTTGATTAAACTGCAAATGTCGACTAACCCCCGTATATGAATTTATAGAGTTTACATATATTTACTTTCCCAGATATGTCTAACGAAAGATCTTCGCGGTGCCATACCTTGTATAGAAGTTACCTTTAAATTATTTTAAAGATATTCCAAAACACTAGAAATACGATTATATTACCATGGTACTGTTTGTTTGATATGAAGAAAATATAGTAATTAATTAATAATTACCCAACATTTGCTACCTTTGCAAAAATCAAATGATAAGAAGTAGAAGTGTGGCAAGCTCTATGCTGCTTAGGTTGTTTATTTCGGTAGAGTTTTTATGTTTAAAGTAAAAAATAAATAAACCTCGTTGGACATGAAAATATTTTGGAACTGTCTATAAAAAAGGATATGTGGGTATACCAGCTAGCAATACAATAGATTGCTATTGCGTAATTGACCCAAATTGATGAATACAGCTTTATTAATTTATAATACTTTGGCTTTATGCTTTACTACAAAGCTGTACATGGCACATAGATCACATGAAACAGTCTATAGTTTAATTTTCATTAGCCAAGTTTGTGAAAACGTTTTTATTTTAGAAAACTACATCTCTTGTTCAGTTACGTGATAATACCTACTCAGAACATTCTCTCATTATTTTATGATTGCATTTATAAGTTTCAGTTAAATTATTTCCTTAGTTTTATTTCGATAAGTAATAGTAATACTTTTTTCATAAAGATCACAGTGTTCCACTTATTAAAATAAGTATTAAATTTGTTTAATGTAGGTGTCGAAAGAGCACTTCTATTTCTTCTAGTTGCTAATCAATATCTACTGAATATGTGAAAATATGTTTAGTATTTTATTAAAAATATATCTAAAAATATTGTATTGATTGGGCCATTAGGTAATATAATAATAATAATAATAATAATAATAATAATAATGTTTATTTATACATAAGCAACGATAACAAAGACAAAAATAACAATATATGCATATGCATATACACATATAAATAAACAATTATTCACTGAAGCTCTAGCATAAAGCTATTGCTTGTATGTGAATGAAGAAAACTTAATCTAATTTAACAATAATTATTTTCTAAAACTAAATAATAATTTACAAGCGACTGAGTTGAGTGTTCCATATATAAGGATAAATAGAGACAGAAAGAAAATATATAAATTAGTAAGTACAAGAAAATATATGTGAATTGAGTATTTTATATACTTTATTCTAGTCACTTCGATCAATAAATTTATGAAAAATATCTCTTCCACAATTCATAATCCAATTTTTTATATGTTTTTTATAACTTTCTATGTTTCTTATATTTTTCAGATTTTCAGGTATTTTTTCAAAAAGTCTTGGGCCTAAATAATCAGAGCTACGCTGCCCGATAGTTTTGTGACATCTTGGTCTGAAGACACGACTTTCCTTGTCCCTAGTATGGTAAGTATGAGACACGTATTCGAATGATATTACATTTTTCTTTATATTATTTAATAAACTAAAACAGAAGAGTTGCCTTGTATCAAATACTTTTGCTTCTGCAAATAATGCATCGCTCGAATAATTGATTGGTCTACCTAAAATGATTTTTAATATCCATTTTTGAACTACATCCAATTTATGAAGGTGCAAGTCATTTACACCTCCCCATCCAATAATCCCATACATTATTTGTGATTGTACAAATGCAAAATAAAGTGTTTTTAAGTGTTTGACATCGAGAAAATCTTTTAAGAATTTAAATAAAGAAAGTGTACCTCTAAGCTTTTTAACAACGTTATTGATTTGTAGGTCCCATTTCAGATGCCTGTCTATGATTATTCCCAAATATTTAACTGATTTCGCTTCAGGAATACATAACTTTTGACCAATCTTGAGAGGCCCCATGTCTGGCAAGTTATTGGCATAGGAAGTGAAAGGCATATACTGCGTTTTATCTATATTAAGGGTAAGAGTATTATATCGGAACCATTCCTCTATAATTTGAAAATCCTTTTCAGCCTTCATTTTCAGATTATCCCATGATTTGCTTTGATACAAAATTACCGTATCATCAGCAAAGCTTAGAATTTTACCATCGATATTAAGGTATAGTAGACTATTCATGTATAATGTAAACAAAAGTGGTCCAAGGACTGTCCCCTGCGGGACACCATAAGTAACATTCCCTGGATCACTACGAATACCCTCAATTTCAACACTCTGCTGACGCTGCGATAAATAGCTTTTTATGATATCCTTCATTTTCCCCCTTAAACCATAATTTTCTATTTTTTTAAGCATCTTTTCATGGCACACAGTATCAAACGCTTTAGAAAGATCAACGAAGATGCACAAAGCAGGTATTTTTCTATCTATTTTTTCATAAATAAATGATGTTAACTTGTAAATAGCATCTTCCGTTGATCTTCCCTCTCGAAATCCATATTGGTGATCCGATATAACAGAGTGTTTATTTAAGAAACTAACGATACGTGACTTCAATATTTTTTCCATTATTTTCGCGATATTGGTACTTGATGAAAATTCATTATCACATTAAAACGGTAATTGTTTTTATAAAATTTTCACTTTAATTTGTTAACATAACAATTGTTTCGCCACACAGTGGCTTCTTCAGATGTGAGTATTACAACTGAAACAATTGTTATGTTAACGAATTATAGTGAAAATGTTATAAAAACAACATCTAAAAACATAAGTATCTGAATACAATTGTATATATAATGTACAAGTAATATAATGTCTGTAACTTATTTGTGGTTCAGCTGTATGATTTATTGTAATTTCTTTTAAGATTAGGGTACGTCAACTGTAAAATAATAGAAACAGGATACCAGAAGTATTCAAAATAATATTTTGAATAAACAAATATTTTTTTTATTTTGAATACTACAGGTTTCCTGTTTTTTTTTTCAATTATTTTATAGGTGGTGTAATCACAAGATAAACTACAATCAACCAACTATAAGTAATGTACCAACTTAGCGTAATATACAAATGATACAAATAGTTAAGATTAGATTCTTTTTCAACCTGATTTCAAGATTTAATTAATACAATTGGATAACCATATATCGCATTAATTTTTATGAGGTATCTGACCAAATTATCTGTGCTATAACGAAAGTCAACTGCATTAAAATAATAATACCTATTATATAATGTGCCATTCATATTTGCATCACCAACAAAAAATTATTAGGTTATGAATAATTTAAGTCACGAAAATATGCACTGTTGGCCAATAAAATTAATTTTATTACCTCATTAACCTTTAAATTTTCTTAGAAGGTATAGTAATAACATGTCTGAATAAATTTGAAATGGCATTTATAAAAACTATTGCATTTTAAAAAGATAATGTTCAGCTTCCTTAAAGAAAAGTTGTACGCATGTTTTCATAGAAACAACAACAGTAAAAACCAACAAAACATATATTATGTGATGTGAATAAGATTGGACAAAACTAAGTTTATACTTTTAGTTTGGAAATACTGTTCCTTTTTGCAATTTGAGTAAATTATATTACAATTGTTTTGTTACAGAAATTGTGCTTTTCAATATGTATATTACAAAATAGCTTTCACAGCATGTGTCGCCTAATACATGACTGAACATAATCGGCATTTTTTTCTGATAATTCATAGTATGTAATGTATATATGGATTGATGGGCTTAACTACCTACACCTACCTTTACGGCTACCAGTAGGCAGTAAAACATCGCCTTGATAGCGCAATAAATTTTTTTTGTTTTGTTTTCATTTTTCATTAATGTATATCCTGTTACCGGTGTGAAAACAGCAGCCAAAGATAGCAGCCTAAAATTACGGAAACACCCGAACGCTCATAGGCGTCGTTTCAAAAGGGGCTATATACCAAATCCGTAAATTTAGCTTTGATAACGTAGTTTTGAATTAAAACAATGCTTATTATGTTATAACAAGGTCATCAAACATTTATCCTTTTCGAAAAGGCTTAGGTTCAGCACAAAAATAAAAAGTCACACCACAGGAACTACACAATGAGAAATAATTGCATATTTAGGGAATACTGGAAACATTGAAGAATTATAAATAATTTCGACCCTTCATCGTTAACTCCGCAATAAGGAGGTTTCTTCTGTCGTATAATCACGGGGTTGAAAACAAAAAATTAAAGAAATTCCTCAATTAGTAATTCTGGATCTGCCAGGATCAAAATCGCACAGCATAAAAAGTAATCTGTTAAGAGAATAGCCATGTAGGTGGCTATCACTTGCAGGCCGTCAGGGGGTTGAAATAGGCATCTTTATTTAATTCGGCTATTTGCAACTCGGAAACTACACATACTGCCAGAATAAAAATCGCACAGCATAAAAAACAATCTGTTAGGAGAATAGCCATGTAGGTGGCTATCACTTGCAGGCCGTCAGGAGGTTGAAATTGACATATTTATATAATTCGGCTATTTGCAACTCGGCAACTACACATACTGCCAGGATGAAAATCGCACAGCATAAAAATCAATCTGTTAGGAGAACAGCCATGTAGGTGGCTATCACTTGCAGGCCGTCAGGGGGTTGAAATTGGCATCTTCATTTAATTCGGCTATTTGCCACTCGGAAACTACACATACTGCCAGGATAAAAATCGCACAGCATAAAAAGCAATCTGTTAGGAGAATAGCCACGTAGTTGGCTATCACTTGCAGGCCGTCAGGGGGTTGAAATTGGCATATTTATATAATTCGGCTATTTGCAACTCGGAAACTACACATACTGCCAGGATGAAAATCGCACAGCATAAAAAGCAATCTGTTAGGAGAACAGCCATGTAGGTGGCTATCACTTGCAGGCCGTCAAAGGGTTGAAATTGGCATATTTATATAATTCGGCTATTTGCAACTTGGAAACTACACATACTGCCAGGATGAAAATCGCACAGCATAAGAAGCAATCTGTTAGGAGAACAGCCATGTAGGTGGCTATCACTTGCAGGCCGTCAGGGGGTTGAAATTGGCATCTTCATTTAATTCGGCTATTTGCAACTCGGAAACTACACATACTGCCAGGATGAAAATCGCACAGCATAAAAAGCAATCTGTTAGGAGAACAGCCATGTAGGTGGCTGTCACTTGCAGGCCGTCAGGGGGTTGAAATTGGCATATTTATATAATTCGGCTATTTGCAACTCGGAAACTACACATACTGCCAGGATGAAAATCGCACAGCATAAAAAGCAATCTGTTAGGAGAACAGCCATGTAGGTGACTATCACTTGCAGGCCGTCAGGGGGTTGAAATTGGCATATTTATATAATTCGGCTATTTGTAACTCGGAAACTACACATACCGCCAGGATAAAAATCGCACAGCATAAAACGAAATATGTTAGGAGAATAGCCACGTAGTTGGCTATCACTTGCAGGCCGTCAGGGGGTTGAAATTGGCATATTTATATAATTCGGCTATTTGCAACTCGGAAACTACACATACTGCCAGGATGAAAATCACACAACATAAAAAGCAATATGTTAGGAGAATAGCCATGTAGGTGGCTGTCACTTGCAGGCCGTCAGGGGGTTGAAATTGGCATATTTATATAATTTGGCAATTTGCAACTCGGAAACTACACATACTGCCAGGATAAACATCGCACAGCATAAAAAGCAATCTGTTAGGAGAGTAGCCATGTAGGTGGCTATCACTTGCAGGCCGTTAGGGGGTTGAAATTGGCATATTTATATAATTCGGCTATTTGTAACTCGGAAACTACACATACTGCCAGGATAAAAATCGCACAGCATAAAACGCAATATGTTAGGAGAATAGTTATGTAGGTCGCTGTCACTTGCAGGCCGTCAGGGGGTTGAAATTGGCATATTCATATAATTCGGCTATTTGCAACTCGGAAACTACACATACTGCCAGGATAAAAATCGCACAGCATAGAAAGCAATCTGTTAGGAGAACAGCCATGTAGGTGGCTATCACTTGCAGGCCGTCAGAGGGTTGAAATTGGCATCTTCATTTAATTCGGCTATTTGCAACTGGGAAACCACACATACTGTCAGGATGAAAATCGCACAGCATAAAAAGCGATCTGTTAGGAGAACAGCCATGTAGGTGGCTATCACTTGCAGGCCGTCAGGGGGTTGAAATTGGCATATTTATATAATTCGGCTATTTGCAAATCGGAAACTACACATACTGCCAGGATAAAAATCGCACAGTAAAAAATTCATAGTAGCCTGATAGTAGCCTGTTAGGAGAACAGCCTACATGGCTGTTCTCCTAACAGATTGCTTTTTATGCTGTGCGATTTTTATCCTGGCAGTATGTGTAGTTTCCGAGTTGCAAATAGCCGAATTATATGAATATGCCAATTTCAACCCCCTGACGGCCTGCAAGTGACAGCCACCTACATGGCTATTCTCCTAACATATTGCGTTTTATACTGTGCGATTTTTATCCTGGCAGTATGTGTAGTTTCCGAGTTGCAAATAGCCGAATTAGAATTAAATGAAGATGCCAATTTCAACCCCCTGACGGCCTGCAAGTGATAGCCACCTACAAGACTGTTCTCCTAACAGATTGCTTTTTATGCTGTGCGATTTTTATCCTGGCAGTATGTGTAGTTTCCGAGTTACAAATAGCCGAATTAAATGAAGATGCCAATTTCAACCCCCTGACGGCCTGCAAGTGATAGCCACCTACATGGCTATTCTCCTAACATATTGCGTTTTATGCTGTGCGATTTTTATCCTGGCAGTATGTGTAGTTTCCGTGTTACAAATAGCCGAATTATATAAATATGCCAATTTCAACCCCCTGACGGCCTGCAAGTGATAGCCACCTACATGGCTGTTCTCCTAACAGATTGCTTTTTATGCTGTGCGATTTTCATCCTGGCAGTATGTGTAGTTTCCGAGTTCCAAATAGCCGAATTAAATGAAGATGCCAATTTCAACCCCCTGACGGCCTGCAAGTGATAGCCACCTACATGGCTGTTCTCCTAACAGATTGCTTTTTATGCTGTGCGATTTTTATCCTGGCAGTATGTGTAGTTTCCGAGTTGCAAATAGCCGAATTATATGAATATGCCAATTTCAACCCCCTGACGGCCTGCAAGTGACAGCCACATACATGGCTATTCTCCTAACATATTGCGTTTTATGCTGTGCGATTTTTATCCTGGCAGTATGTGTAGTTTCCGAGTTGCAAACAGCCGAATTATATAAATATGCCAATTTCAACCCTCTGACGGCCTGCAAGTGATAGCCACCTACATGGCTACTCTCCTAACAGATTGCTTTTTATGCTGTGCGATTTTTATCCTGGCAGTACGTGTAGTTTCCGAGTTGCAAATAGCCGAATTAAATGAAGATGCCAATTTCAACCCCCTGACGGCCTGCAAGTGATAGCCACCTACATGACTGTTCTCCTAACAGATTGATTTTTATGCTGTGCGATTTTCATCCTGGCAGTATGTGTAGTTTCCGAGTTGCAAATAGCCGAATTATATAAATATGCCAATTTCAACCCCCTGACGGCCTTCAAGTGATAGCCACCTACATGGCTATTCTCCTAACAGATTGTTTTTTATGCTGTGCGATTTTTATTCTGGCAGTATGTGTAGTTTCCGAGTTGCAAATAGCCGAATTAAATAAAGATGCCAATTTCAACCCCCTGACGGCCTGCAAGTGATAGCCACCTACATGGCTATTCTCCTAACAGATTACTTTTTATGCTGTGCGATTTTGATCCTGGCAGATCCAGAATTACTAATTGAGGAATTTCTTTAATTTTTTGTTTTTAACCCCGTGATTATACGACAGAAGAAACCTCCTTATTGCGGAGCTAACGATGAAGGGTCGAAATTATTTATAATTCTTCAATGTTTCCAGTATTCCCTAAATATGCAATTATTTCCCATTGTGTAGTTCCTGTGGTGTGACTTTTTATTTTTGTGCTGAACCTAAGCCTTTTCGAAAAGGATAAATGTTTGATGACCTTGTTATAACATAATAAGCATTTTTTTAATTCAAAACTACGTTATCAAAGCTAAATTTACGGATTTGGTATATAGCCCCTTTTGAAACGACGCCTATGAGCGTTCGGGTGTTTCCGTAATTTTAGCTGCTATCTTTGGCTGCTGTTTTCACACCGGTTATCCTGTTTACCGTTAATAAAATATTAAATTATTGTAATGTTTATTATTGGACCGTTTTACCCTGTTTTTATTGGGGTATTGAGGTATTGTCAATACCCCAATACCCCAATGACTTGTTAGTAAGCAAGTTTCCCTGTTAATAAACATCGAGAGATAAAGATACTTAGATAAAAGATACTTAGTAAAAATATATATTGAGTAATAGTCACCAAATGCAATGGAAAATTTAATCAGGAAACGTATATTTAAGAGAACTGTTCAAAAATCAAGAATCTTCAATATTTTAAGTTAAAAAATCTTCAGCCGAAAATTCCCAAAAATTGGGAACTCAACTTCCTATACCATCTCTACCAGTGGTGTAAGAAAATATTATTTTCTGTATAATATTAGTTATATATTATATTAGTATAATATTATTAGTTTATAATATTATTTTATAAAAAAAAAATCAATATCAGTTTGTATGTCACAATATACATTTTTCAATTGTTCGTAAAGTGCAAGAAAAAATTGTAGTAGATGAAAGGTGGAGTTTACAAGATTAACTGTAAAGGTAATTAGTACCTAGTATACGGGGCAGACATGGATATTAACATTAACAATACTTAAGAGCCTTAACATCTCCTGGCTACTGAACTACAATCGAATAGTTCTAAACCAACTGGTGGGAATCTTATCTGGGCACTGTATCTTCGGCAATGGGTCCTGAATGTGTGGGGGAGTGTGGAGGAGTTGGAGTCCCTCACATGGACCCAAATCCTCACATTCATCAGAAGAAAAGCAGCTGGTTTGGGGAGGGTCAAAGAATACACAATAGGTGACGGGAAGGTAGAGGTAGGGAATAAGGGCCGCTAGTGGCCTAGTTGGCCAGGTTTCAGCCCCTTTCATTACTGCCATCAACAAACTTAACATAGATCTGAATACTCTTGAGCTTAATATGTGTTATGAGAGTAGGTAATCATAAAATAGATATTAGCTTATATTCTTTAATTCAAGATTAATAACAGGTAATAATAGACATTTAATAAGAAGTAAAATAATTCTAGACGGTATTCTCTACTGATTGGTTATGTAAGTCTTTAACTTTTACCTACTAGTTATTTGTAATATCTCGGTAGGAAGTCTTCAGTCAACTTCAAAATTGTAAAAATACAAAGATGTTAGGTTAGGTTAAAACTTCAAAATTGCATTAGAATTGATCATCTCCAGGTAATTAATTCTATACCTCTATTATTGCTTAATGAAACAACAGACAGAAAGAAGTACATTGTTTGGTGAAAAACATTTTTAAAAAATCAGTTTTTAATTTTTAATTCCTAAGACGTTTGAGACAATTTAAACAAATTCTATGTACAGGGTGATTCCCTTTCGAGTGTGTAACATGGATATCTCGCTTATTATAAAAGATAGACTGTATAGTTTTAAATTCGGCAAAGTTGCGGAATTTTGTGCTCAATAAGTTGGCGTAAAGAAAACCCCCATATCTGCTTTTGTTTTTGAGTTAGAGGTAAAGAAAAAAAATTTCCGGCTTTCGTTAAGGGCATTAATGCCCTTATTTTTTAGGCAAATATTAACATATAATATTATATTGTTGTATTCAGAAAAAATCAGTTTATTCAAATATGATAAAAATTAAAGTTGACGATGATTTACAATAGAAGTGACCTTTTTTTAAAAAACTGTTTACGGCATCGTATTTGTCTCAAAAAAGTGTCCTCATAATGTGACAACGATAAGCCAATATTTTTAAAAATATAGAAGTGTTTTGCCTAAAACTCAAAAACAATAGCAGATATGGGGGTTTTGTTTGCGCCAACTTATTGAGCACAAAATTCCGCAACTTTGCCGAATTTAAACCTACAGTCTATCTTTTATAATAAGCGAGATACCCATGTTACACACTCGAAAGTGAATCACCCTGTACATATTTAATATTCCAGTGGGTATGAAACAAAAAATTACCAGGTTTAGAAACTTACCGGTGGCGGAGGTGTGGGTATCAAATATCATTATTTATTAAAAAAGAATGTATCACAATTATCACATATTATAAATAAAATAGGTAGTCATATGCACTATTGTATTATCTTCATTTTTTGTCTCTTTACAGTTTTTTATATTCCAAACGGATTAACGACAAGTTTGGTGTATTTGGGCTGGTGCATTTTTACGATATCTACTTAAAAATACATTACGGAGGCTACGCAAAACAGAAGTAATAAGTAGCCATCATGTTAATAATAATAATACCTAATAATAATAATAGTAATAATAATAATAATAGAATAGAGTTTATCGATATTCTCATATACATTCAAGTACATTTATTGTCACAACTTATAAAATATAAAAGAATCAGAAGTATGTAAAGGCAATGCCCAAACTAGAGTGCAAAGGTAGATGATGGATGGTAGAGTACAACAACTCGACAGAAGAAAAAACAGATGTTAAGTTAAAGAAGTAACAAATTCATCGATAGAATGGAAACACTAATCCAGTAAACATATTTTTAGAAACTTATGGAACATAGTATAAGACATAGATTTTACATTTTTTCTTTAAAGTAATTAATAACTAGATTATACAAGTTAAACGGCAACTTATTGTGCTTTGTTAAGTATGAATATCAGAGTTAGTTGTAAAATTCTTACTGGCTAAACCCTGAGCCACCGGCTGTTATTTAATTAGTTATGTTATTTTTATTACCTCAAACAGTTTGGAAATTAAAAACTAAAAATAGATTTTTTTGACACCCCGTAGCTCATAAACGGCCGTCATAACACCCCAGTTGTGTTTACATAAGAAAAAATATTTTTATTTTTTTTGCCTTATTTTTGCCATATAATACGCCTTTGGATTTTTGACCTCTATTGAAGACACCCTGTATATATATTTAAAGCTTGAAATTTATGTTAGCCCTCAGTGTAGTAATAAATTAAATATCAAGTCGTACACATTAGAGAGGCGAACACTTTCTGGAAACTGATAAGTTATGCAACAAATTAAATGGAATTGCATTAACTAATTGTAATCGGTATTAACTAGGTATAAATCTAATGGAATACATTTCTTACTTTGAAAATAAAATACCTACATTTGCATTTAAATGAACTTACACATAAGTAATACTTAATCGCTGTCAATAAATGAAGTTGTAAATATACATCTATGAATGTTGTGAAAAATGATAACATTTACGTGGCATCTTAAAAATGTGTTAAAATCTTTCTTGTCGTAAAATGTAGGCATTCTTAAATAAATTTAAATATAAATGGAACAGAACACGGGTAATACAAATTTACAGCATGGCATCAATGCATTTTGAGTGTAATTTATAAAATAAATTACCTACTAACTGTGACAAATTGTCAAAAACTGCAATAATAATTTATTGGGAAATTTTATACCTATGTTTTGTAAAACTTTTGTTTTACCGAACAAGTTTTTTAGATTTAGAGAGAAACTTTTTGATGGCATGTTATGTTAAAATCTTTTACCTATGTCAATTATTTAAAACTAAAAATTAATAAGCACTTAATATAACTGATATAAATTTGGTTCAGGCAAAGTTAAAGATACATTTTATTTTTTTTTCTAATCGAATCTAAAGAGAAAAAAGGAAAATCTAAATGAGGTGAGAAAAATATAAAAATATAATTTCTTTTGAAAAGCTGTATAGCGACACGGGATAGTAAAAGATGTAGGTATACCAATAGAAAGAAAGAAGGCATACCGGGTGTCCCACGGTGACGGTCCATTAGAAGTATCTGGAAAACCAATTAAGATATTAATTTGAAATTTGAGGTGAAATCAAAGTGGGCCATGATCTACTTGAGGAAAATATTTTGCTGTTTCTACCACTTTCGGTTATACCGGAAATCGATATTAACTTCGTTATTTTAAATGGGACAGCCTATATATTAGTGCATTTTTGGATTCTATGTGAAATTCTAAACACATATCATGTAGAATGTCCTACAAAATACATATCTCTAACTGTTTTTGAAATATTTACATGAGAATATTGACACTTTTCAACTTTGACACCCTGTAAAATCTAAACGGTTTGAGATCAAGCAAAATGGTTTGCACATTCCTATCTTAACTTTTCATAAGCTATTGTTTAACATTAATTTCAGATTTCACCAAGGGATTAAATTTAATCGAAAATTTTTAATTTCTAGAAAATCTGAAATTAGTGTCAATCGATAGTTTATGAAAAGTTAAGTTGGGAATGTGCAAACCATTTTGCTTGATCTCAAACCGTTTAGATTTTACAGGATGTCAAAGTTGAAAAATGTCAATATTTACCAGTCAATATTTCAAAAACAGTTAAAGATAAGTGGTATAGGATATCCTACATGAAATGCGTTTAGAATTTCACGTAGAGTTCAGAAATAAAATAATATATAGGGTGTCCCATTTAAAATAACGAAGTTAATGTCGATTTCCGGTATAACCGAAAGTGGTAAAAATAGCAAAGCAGCAAAATATTTGCCTCAAGTAGGTCATGGCCCACTTTGATTTCACCTCAAATTTCAAATTAATAGCTTAATTGGTTCTCCAGATACTTCTAATGAACCGTCACCGTGGGATACATTGTATAACTAAACATAAAGATAAAAGATAAATGTATTCAATACTCAAATGCTCTAAATTCTAAATCATGGGTCGGAAACTTTTTCTTGTAAGACGGCCAAATATTTTACGTGGGGATTAGCGCGGGCCACACTTGGAACATATGTCATTACAGTGTACCTACAATATGTCTTTACAAATGTTTTGATTTTAAAAATACAAGACTAATTATATATTTTTACGACATTTGTTGTAGTTAATAAAATTAATGAGATTTTTGTGCCTGCATTTGACTTACAAGTTTTTCTATATTAACTTGCATTTTTTAAATAGAAACGTGTAGTATCGCATCTAAACGTGAACCTGATAACCGAGAACAGCGTTTGTTTTTTCCTTAATTCAGAATTGAAAAAGTTTACTCACAAATTAATTATTGGCCGAGCAAACTTTCTTAACTACTTGTAGTTTTCAGAAGGCAAAATCCAATAGAAATCCACCAAGTTAGTTTTTCCTTAATAGTTATGGTTAAATGTGCCACCACTTTGCAAATCTACCATGATGATTTGCAAATCGCTTGGCAAATTATCACTATCCATTGCGAAGGGGTTTTAGAAAATCTCAATTTTACGTGAGATCTTTTTGAAATCAGCAAACCGGTTTTCAAACTCAGATTGAAGTTGTATTAATACACTCTTCATTTTAGTATTGTGTCAAACAAAATATACCCTAGCTTCTTCTATGGTGTTTTTTGCAATTTGTAAAATGATCGAGATTTCTTTCATTGATATGCTCAATAAATAATGTCAGTTTCGTTTCAAATGATTTAACATATGAATATATGTTGCATATTAATTTGTTTTTCCGTTTGTTTTTGTTTACTGGTGGAGTCCTTCTCTTCTCATCATTCTCGCTCCTTTTCACTCCGTTGTATATGATATAGTCCGTCACGTGCGGGCCGCACCTAGACGCCTCGAGCGATGCTGGTTGCCGACCGCTGCTCTAAGTAATTACACTAGTGATTTCTGGGGTTTGAAAATAAAATATGAGACGAAGATAATAGCAATACAAATTAAATATCTCTGAAAAGTAACGGGAAGAATGAAACTGCACAAGAAAAGAAGGGAAAAATGACAGATAAGGAACAATTGAACGTTGGTTTGATAACACAATGAGGACGGGTCAAGATACTTTATTTAAGGGACTTTTAGATTTGGAAATAACTGGAAAAATAAGAGAAAGGTTGAGGAAATGTTGAGAAGGAAAACCTTCGTTTCGTTTCAAATGATTTAACATCTGAATACATATTGCATGTCATATTGTGGAGTCCTTCTCTTTCTCATGATTCTCGCTCCTTTTCACTCCGTTGTATATGATATAGTCCGTCACCTGCAGGCTGCACCTCTTGGTGCAGCACGTAGGTGACTCGCGGCGCCTCGTGGACCGCTGGTTGCCGACCGCTGCTCTAAATAATTACACTAGTGATTCCTGCGCTTTATAAATAAAATTTGAGACGAAAACAATAGCAATACAAATCAAATATCTCTGAAAGACAATGAGAAGAATGAAACTGCATAAGAAAAGAAAAGAAAAATAAGGGACAATTGAGTTTTGGTTTGATAATACAATGAGGATGGGTCAAGGTACTTTATTTAAGGGACTTGTAGATTTGGAAATAACTGGCAAAATAAGAGAAAGGTTGAGGAAATGTTAGGAAGGAAAAACTTGGAAGCAAGAGATAAAAATCAAAATGAAATATAATGGCACACGATGAGAATGAAAAAGTGGATGAGAAATATTGGGGCGGACATTTATATAGGCATCGCGTTGGCTATAAGTACGACAAAATTTAATATCGGTTATATTGGACTTATTTATTAGACCGCGGAGACCCGGTTGATTCAGTTTATTTAGACTTTTCAATGGCGTTTGATAAAGTGCCCAAAAATCGACTGCTCCTAATGCTCGATCCCTGGGTATTCGTGACAATTTAAATTCCTGGATTCAAGCGTATTTCAAGCGTTCTGTCCGGAGTACCTCAAGGCTCTGTTCTTGGCCCAATTTTGTTTCTAATACATACTTCTGACTTAGACACAATAATAACAGTTTCACATAACTTTTATGCCGACGATACAAAATAACCCTCTCGTAAACTACAACTATGTTCAAGATAGTCTAGAGTCTAGATGAAGTTAAAAAATGGTGTGATACGTGGTTAATTCCTCTTAACAAGTCTAAATGCACTGTAGTGGATTACTTCACCTATTACTTCAACCAACGAGCAAGTGGATCCAGATCTCACTATCAATGCCAAGCTTTCCTGGTCCAGTCACATGGGCAAAATATCAATAAGAGCCAACCAAACTTGTTACCTATTATTCAAAGTTTCCTCAGATGCATACACTATCATACACAGAACGGTTGCAGAAAAAACTGCAACCGTAGGGGCTAAAAACTTGAAATTGAATTGAATTGAATTTTGGCCTCACTTTCATTACTGTTATTAATGAAAATGTAGAAAAAATCACTGTTTTCTGTTTTGCTTAAAAATAAAAAAATTAAGAGTTTTTGAGACAAATCACCTTCACAGTACTAAAGAGATTTCAATAAAAATTAGAAATTATTTTATCAATTAATAAAAAAATTACGACAAGTTAAAGTTACAGGTACCAATTTTGTAGGTAAACCGTGATTTTTTCTACATTTTCATTAATAGCTAAAAAATAGGATAACGAAACTATCTGAAATTTTAGCACATAATAGAGTAATAGTAACGCTATATATGGTCCAAATTTCAAATTTTTTTGCCTTTACGCATTCTTGACATCGGTTTTCAAACTCAGGGGTCTATTTCATTCATTTCGATTGTAGCAGTTTGACAAACTATTCACTTGGATGTATTTGGCTTCATCCTGTAGTTTCCTTAAAAAGAAACATAAAATAATAGCTGCAGTATAAAATTTGATAAACATATTAACTCATTTTTATTTTCATATATGTCAAGAACACTTTTTGGTAATATTTATAAAATTTAAAGGTAGCCTTTGACATATGTACCGTGCATATAAACATAATAAAAAATAAGTTTTACATATCGTTTTACATATTGATAGCCTTTTCATTCTACTACATATTATGCAGTAGAATGAAAAGGTTATCAAATAAAGATTTTTAATCCTGTATTTTAAGTTATTAATGAATTTATTATTAAATAAATCGAACGCTTATTGACAATTCGAATTACAATAAAGTGAATCGAATAAAATTATAAATTTTAATACCAATTCTTATTCATTTGTCCTACGAATAACTTAATATTTGAATATAAGATTTGAATCCTTTCTGACGATTTAAAGCTATTTTTTTAAATACATTAACACGAAAGGATTCGTGACTGATTAGTACAAATGACAAAAAAAAGTAGGTATAATCTTATATCACTGAAGTCGTCTTTAGAAGGGCTGTACTATAAATATAGAGCATTCTATTTAAAAAAAATCACATTTCGCAATCCTTGCAACCATGGGAAACATTGGAAATGATAACACCATATATGAAATATAATTTTAAGCGCGCCGATCGTTCTATCAAATGAGACGCTAATTCCATTAAGCGAGTAGGGTATTATAACTGAACACTCCCCACTACTCTTCACCGCTGTCTTTTGGCCTTGAACGAAAAATCCGAACTTCGTCCCCATATACGAATATAAACATGTCCAATATTAAAAATGTCGATAATGTTGCAACTCCGTCAAACATAACTAAAAAAAATATGAAATATTACATAAAAGTTTAAATTTCTCTCTACTAATTGCGTTTCAGCGTTTTTTTTATCTAATCTAGAAAAAAATATGTATTTTGATCCATAATTTTGGAACACACAGTAGGTATATAAAGTGATGTAACGTACAGTGACATCGTACGTCTTTAATCTTTTAATCAATTGTTTTAATTTAATTTTATTACTAGCCTTTGACCAACCAATACGCCTTGCAATACCGGCGTGAGCCCCAAAATAATATTGCATATTGCAGGATACTTTGAACATATAAGAAATATAATACTTTAAGGCGATCTGTTGAAAGTTGAACCTTATTAATAAATAACAAGATGGAAACTGTGGAAGTTATTATAAGGTTCCCAGGCAACTTACTATTAAATGTCACTCCAAGAAACCTTACATTATCTGTTAGTTGAGAAACCTTCAAGAGGAACATTCGACGAAAAATCTAAAACTAAATCTAAATCTGATGTAAACAAACCGAGTATTCTTAATAAAATTGTATTATAATATATAAAATTTCAATCTGTAGGTATAGCCTATTTTCTAAAGGATATTCGGTAACTATATTCCTCTGTCCAAATCTGTTCACTGTTATTTTATTAAATTTGTAGACTCTAAAAGCACCTAACACAAGGTATCACACAAGCTAAAAAAATATTAAACTGCAATTAAATGATATATAATACATATCTAAATCTACCAGGTATCTCAGTTATTATCAAGACATCCTCTGAAATCTTTTATTTATGGGTGAAGCTTTAAGAAAATTTTTATTTGTTGGATAAGTTTCAAAAGAGATACTGAAATTGAAAGCATATTTAATGATAAATAGTTAATTTAAGAATTCAGATTTATAATCCAAGAAGGGATTGGAATCCTATAATATTCGAATCGAATCCCAATAATTTTTTATAAAAAGTATTCATTCCGCTATCAACAAATCGAATATCTTTGAACGATTCTGATTCCTAAATCAAATCTATTTGCATGCAGAGTTTTTGGCCTAGTTCTGATAGAAAACAAAATGTATAAACCAATATAAAAACCAACTAAGATACTGTCATAGTACTACAAACTAACAAGCACATATGTTTATGTATTATAATCCTAATTATAATAAGTAAATAGACATGAACCAAGTGTAATGAACTTTTATATAATACAAACATAATATAATCGGAACTGCTCCCACTTTCCGTCTTGCAAAATTATTTTAAGTTTTGCCTGAGTTATTTGCATGTAATGCAAACTTATTTTTTATTGAAATGGTGATTATTGCAAATTAATTTAATTGCATAGTAAATATAGTTTCTTTTCAACAAAAAAATACAGGAATGGGAAAAACTCACTAATTTTATATGCTTCATTAGTTACAAACAAGAAATATTATATATCTATGCTAATATTGCTAATAGAGTTTTGGTTTTGTTATAAAAAACAGCGTAGAAAATTAAATGACCTTTATTAAGTGAGAATACAATGCATTTATTTTGCAACAAAGTGCATTATTATATTTCTGTTTACTTGCATTGCAAGAAAAACATTAATTCTCAACAAAAAAATAATTACCTACCTACAGTGTGTTCATATATGAGCAGCAAACATGCTTTCTTATTAAAACTAAAAAAAAAAATTTAAAAATTGAATACAGAAATTTGAGCCATTCTAATTCTAAAAAGTTATTCAAATTACATAATGTCGCATTTTAAAATATCTATTTATTTTCCGAGGCATACTAGACCTTGAAATTTGACATAGATAAATAGTGTATCTCATAATAGTAATGTTTCAAGAGAGATTCATTTAAACGTGACACAAATAAAATTTCATTAGGATCTGTCCACTCACATGAAGACTGTAAGTTATTTAAAAAGTGATAAATCAATGATTTTCCAGATTGCAATTTAGTTTTGGTGAATAATGTAACATTAGCATTAGCTGTAGAAGTATAAATCATAAATCGTAATTTCATTTTGTAAAAATATAATTTTCATTGTCATTGTCATTATCATTAAGAAAGAGAAATATAATGTTACTTGTAATATCATTCACTGATTTGGATACACACTCAAGTTACAACGCGATTTTAACAACCACTCGTGTTTTGGAAATTTTTAAAACTACACTGAGAAAGGCATTTAATTGGCGGAAATAAAATGATCAGTTATTTTTTTTATTTATATTTGGCGAATAATATATAATATATATGAAATATGGCATTAATTTGTTTCAATAGTGGGTAGTATTAAATGTTTAATATTAGTAAATAAATTAAACTGTTAAGGAGAAAAATATATTTATTTTGGCAAATTAAATGATTAGTTTTTGCAAACGGATTTATTTGGCATTTTTAACAATATATTATTGAAAGATAAACTGTAGTTTTCCAAAATGATACAATTATGGACAGTTCCCAAATATTTAATATTTAAAAGTTAGGGTTTACATTGATCACTTGAACCACAGATTCGAAAAAATATTGTTTTACCAAATTACCAAAAAAAAAACATTTAACGAAGTTAACATTTATTGATATATATGTTTATAAATTTTGAAATAAATCACAATTCCTAAAGAAGTCACTTCCGTTGTTAGTTTAGAACATCTGACATACGTTTTCCAACCTTTATTAAATTATTACGACCTATAATGCCTATGTTGGATACAACACTGCACAACTACGATATAAAATAATTTTCACATACAAACTACACAATTAATTTGTTATGTTATAGAACATGCGCTGAACATCTAATCACACTGACTACTTACAAAGGAACACATAACTGTGTTACGACCACGCGTAGACGCGTTAGCTGTATGCGCAAGTGCTCTACGCTTTTAGCGTTTGAAATTAAATATTTAAATATTTTTAAATAAGACTAAATATTTTAAATAAGACAATACACCTTTCTTCACATATCTTGTGAAGATATATGAAGAAAGGTGTATTGTCTTATTTAATTATATTCATCTTCACGAACTCACCTCAATCAGTTTATTTAAATATTTCTTAAAAGTAAATATTATCTTCTAGAATCATTCGTTGGATTTCAATCATTTCAATCACCATTCTCAATATCAAATATTTATTTTCTTTAAACAAATATATATTTTATACAAATTTGTACAGAGTACTGAGAGTATGCACTATTAAATATTTTGAAGGTTCTTCAAATTCACCTAAATTCACTAATAAACATTTTAAAAATATTTTAAACAAATTATATAGTTTTTACAAATATATCAATTCTTGGTACATTCTCCTTAGAAAGAATTTTTTTGTAATAATTACATATTTATCTAGATATAATAAATATAATACGCAAAAATAAATAATAATTAATAATTTCAAGAAATATTATTCAATAGACTAGAGGTTTTAAACAACATTTTCCCCCAGTGTAAAATAAGTTTCGACGTACTAATCTAGACCTGTAATTATGGCGCATGAATTATACGCGGAGGTATCTTCCATAGACTTAATAAGAGGAGACCTCACGGTTCATTCATAAATAACTTTTTGTTTTGTATCAATCATTGGCAATGTGTATGACAAAGAATACCGAGAGAAAGAACGGCAAAATTCCGACTCCGTGCAACGTTGCAAAAGTTTTGGGAGAACTTGCTTCCGACGCCAAAGGCGTACTGTTTTTGGAAGTGTTGGGTATGATAATAAAACATCAAAAAAGGAATTTTAAGAAAATCACTACTATACATTGCAACAGCAAAAGCTTGTGAGATTAGAAATTAAATTAGTATCGGAGTTTTAATGTAGGGAATATGAATTGAAACTTGAACACTTAAAATTTTGAATTAAGTAAAGGTGGTACACCTACTACATTACAAAAACTTATATATACAGTAGTGTAAAAAAGTATTTTTCAGTTTTTCAAAGATACCCAAACTCTGTATACAGGGTTCAATTACATTTAAAAGTGAAATATAATTTAAAATAAGAAAGATGTACATGGTGTTAGTTTTTAATTCAACTTTTTGTTTCAAGTTGTTTGACTTACTGTTTTCAAAATAACTCTTTAAAAGCCTGATAATGGTGATTTTCTCTTAGATTAGTATAAACGATACCTTTAAAAATTACCTTGGTTACGCAACTGATCTTAATTTTTGTGTGCAAACGTTGCATGTTGGCTTCACACTTACCAAACATTATAGGTTTTTTAATTTGTTATGCAGCAAATTGCTGAATGATGCCTTAGCTTCTTGCTTGGAGTCTTGTTTTGACCATATTTAAGTATGTGTGTAGGTAACTCCAAAAACTAACACATCAGCCATATTTTAAAAAATAACAAAAGCAATTCCATAATATAATATAGTATATATATACTATATTCCGTAAAATGATAAGGAAGCCAGCCAGCACGCCCCTGAAAATCCGTAAATATGGCGTGACAAATATAGCGACCGAATAACCAAACAAAACGTGGCAAAATTTACCTGTGGAAAGACAGTTTTGAATATAAAGAATTCATTTTTCCATACACTTGACACTGATGCACCATTTTCTGAAGAATAGTAATAAAATCCTTACGAAAAACACTGAAAAATTCACAAAAGCAAAATTCCGACTGCCAGCAACACCGCACAAAAGAAATACTATAAAATACTACGATTCACGTGGTTGTTACCGGTATCAATGAACATGCGGATTGGAGTAGGGAGCAATGATGCCTGTTCATTCCATTTTTGCGTTATGAAGTTAGTTTTTATCGCAACGTTTTTAACAAAATATGATTTATCTACTTAACTAGGAAACGGAAAAATATTTTTATGTAATATTTTAACCTTAACCCATAATCATGGTAGTTTAAATGCGAAAATATAAATTACACAATAATTGACAGTTTGGCAACAGTTTTTCGTACAATCATAAAGTAGACCTTGCAGTTGACCAGATAAAGAGTAAACAAGGGGATCTCTGATTGCTTTAAAATGTAAACAATTACATCTCCCTTGTCTTATAAATCTATGGTATCTTCCTAATCTTCCCAGAAGTGAATCCAAGTACGTAATGAATGAATACTATGAGAACGCATTATAAACATTTACACATGAAATTAAATTAGTTTAGAAATTTCTATTATTTAAATATATTAGGGTTATTAAGATAATTTTTCAGTTGAAATCCCAATCACAGCCAGTTAAGAAATTGTTATTCTTTTTATGATGCATGAAAAGTAAGTAGATGGGATCTAATATATAAACAATTTTTAATCAATATATGTTAATGGTTGTAAGTAAAACACTAATACGGCAGCAACTAAGAAAAATTAAGATAACACCGACCGATATTGGCACATATATCGCGAGAAAACTGTAAATGATCGTCTTGAAATAAAGTACCGTGAAGCCAATAGTAGGGGAATCTTCAACAAGAAATCGTATCAAACCAGTCACGCTGCGCTGTTTGGTACCGCACGAGTACCCATTTCTGGTTCTTATGGTACCTGTACCTGTTGTAGTGGCTACTGACCATTCATGTTACTTACACGCGTTAGAGGAAACCTCAATAAAATTTATAGATTGATACATTGATATTCCTTGCAGAGATTATAGTTAAGTGTTTAGTACAGTTTATTTTATTTTCCAAGTGACAGAAAAGTGTTATTTAATATTTCAGTGATTAAAGTTTTATTTCAGTTTTAATATTTAATATTGTGAGTAATTTATCAAAAATTTCTTTTACTGTTCAATGAAGAAGTAAGTCATTAGTGCTGTAATTTGAAGAAAACATCAATTTTGGGATACTGATTATTTTGCTTTCAAAGGTGAGTCAAGAAGTAAACATGTAGAAACTTTAGAAATCACGTCCAAACAAATATTTTTTCTTTTCAAACTGCTACTACCTATTTTGGAGAATATTTATTATTTTGGAGAAATTTTGAATAATAGGTGTTTCTGGATGAAACATTTCAAAGAGTTTATTCTGTTTTTGATTGTGTTTCTATATGAGTAATGTAATAACTTAGTGATGATTACATTTATTTATATATAAATTAATGTTAGCAAAGCAAAATATGAATTAATTTAACAACTGAATGCGTTTATGAAGTTACCGTTTTCAAAAAGAGCACATATAGAAACAGTTAAAATTATATGTAATAGCATCTATATTTGTAAAGCAATATACTGCTAAAAAATTATATTAAATAGAAGTAATTAATACATTAGTCTAGCGTAGAGCACGCTCCTGTTACAAATGGTTGAATTCAATGCTAATTCTCCTCTTTCTTTTCATTTATTTAAATATTTATTACAGCAATCAGAGTGGTACAAAATCATTTATGTTATTAAGATTTTTGTGCTTCCGTTAATTAGCTCATAGTAAAATTAATACTTTCTTTCGCCTGAACTCATTTTTGAAATGGTTTGATTATAGATTTTATCCAATAAAATACAAAAATTGCAGTTAGTCTCATAACATGTAAATACAAAATTAGAGCTGGTTCCAGCCTGTAGGTTTTAAGTGCTACAGTAACTTTCAGATTTCAATGACATTTTAGTAGCAACAATTCTCCAAACTTAAAAGGTTTTTCGGTTTCCCTTTCCTGCACTAAATGGCATGCTGGTTAGGGATTATCAACTTGAATCATTCCAGGATGCTAACAGGGACGCCCTCTCTTCAAGACAAATCCTAGACCTTCAGACTCATTTTTGTTATTATAATGAGGTGTAAACTTATAATAGAGATAGGTATATAATAATATATCTATTCCTCATTTTCACCATCATAATATGCCCAGAAGGCTTATCAAATACTTCTGTGGGACAGGGAGCGGCACATTATTATTTTAACGATTATGATGAACGACTTATGATGTTAAAACTTTAAGTACCATTTAGTAAAAGAATAAGGAAATCTTGGAAAACCTTACTAATTAAAGTGAACAGTAAGTTCTTAGCAATTTATACAGTGAGGTTGCAGTATTAGTTGCCACCGGTTTGATTCGCACAGACTTAATATAGGAGTAATTAGAAAAAGTTGACCGGCGCGACGGCAAAATCCGAACCATCGTCAAATAAATGTGGGGAATGATTCAAACTTCGCATCTTTTACCTCTCGCCCACGAAGCTCCACTTTAATGTAATTTAATATTATTTAAATTATATTATAATGTATATTATATTATAAATTCTGATATAGATTAAAAATTTAAATCAAAGTTTTTTGGATCAAACTATATTGATTGTCAAGACAATTAAATTCTTTTAGGAAATTTTGGGCGAGTCAGTAGTTCAGCGTTTAGTGTCTCTATAGGTCAACCCAGAGGCCGTGAGTTCGATTCCTCATTCTACCAGGCAATTTTTAATTAAATTGCCTATTCGCAGATTGAGGCCTGTTTGGAGGGATGGGTTTGCAACCATCCTCATTGGCCTAGGGTGGGAAGAATGTCAGCTTGGTGTTAGTGGGCGATTAAAATCAGTTGATGTTTGACTGTTCCCCTAGCTAATGGGGTTTTCCAGGTTTAACTCATTTCACCACTAAATGGTGATTAGGGCTTATCAACCTAAGTCATTCCTTAGACGCAAATGTGGGCCGAGGAATGATAATATGCCGCCCCCTCTCCCACATAAGTCTCTATTATTATTATTGTTATTATTATTATTATTATTATTATTATTATTATTATTAATATTATTATTTATTTTTTATTTGTCGTAACAAAAGATTTATTTTTATATTTTATAAAAGCCGGAAGTAATTGATGTTGCTCAATTTTGATGCGGTATAAATGGTATATTTATTTACTATTTTTGAATGAATAAATTCATTTGTGAATGTTTTGTTGCAAGTTATGTGTGTTAATTTCATAACAGTAATAGCTAAAAAAGCAATTAATCTTTTTTTAATTACCTTAATTGTAATGCAATGTTTTAAGTGTTTGTATATGTTTTCCGTCATACTAAAAAGTTTAAATATTCGGTTGAGCAAACTTTTAGAAATTTGCTAAGTAGTTGGCTATATATACTTATATATAGAATATTTAAAAAAATTGACTTGAAATAATTTGACAACCTCTGTCAATAATAATAGTTATTGCTCAGTAAATTTTGCTATCAATATCGAGGATGTCATTAGAATATATTACAATAGATACGTGTTGTTGATATCTAGGAAGATAAATTGATAATGTTTGGAAAATATCATTAAAGGGGCTTGACTTAACAATAGATAACATGTATTTGAAGGAGATGCCGAAAACAACTATTCCACGGCTAATATGGCCCAACTGGCATTGCATTACTTCGGCATATCCATAGGAATCGCCACATCTTTCATCAGACCAACCACCAGACACTGACCGGTTTTGCACTTATTCAGCGCTCATCAGAGTGTCGTAGGTAGTAGACTGAACGAACGATGTTGTGACGTGATTGACTAATGGCCATCGTGAATGTTAGTAGTTGTGAGAAACACACCGTAGTGCACCCTTTGAGTCTTTGCTGTTATGATATTAGGTATTTTTTTGATATGAAGTTGAGAGCTGATAATTTAAACGTGTTACCTTGCTGTCATTCTCCGTAATTAATTATAGTTACGTTAACTGAATGAGTTTATTAGATGTGCAACATTAACCACTTCCATTTAGCTAAATACTTTTTCTTTCTAATATAAAGTCCATCGACAAATATCGATTCCACTCAGTTGAGTGTCGTATTAAATTACTCAGTCAATGAGTTTAGCTGCATTTGAAGAACCGGAACCAAAGCGCTTTATGAGTCTCAATCTTTTTGATAGACTCTTAGTAAACTTGTCCAATTTAAAATTTAATAATTTTAAATTGGTATTAAGGATTGAGGTTTTAAAAGCGTTTTAATTTTAATTTAAACTGTGTCTTCAATTTTAGCTACAACTGTCATTATTATTTTATAATGAACATATTCTTCTTACTCAAGTTTTTCACTTAAAGCAACTGGCAACACGTTTTAAGAGTTGACATGATTTTATTCTGAACATTAGGCGATGGATTATCGCTCATAAACCTTTTAACCAAAATAATTTCAAGGTAGCTGCTGCCGTCCAGTGCTACCGGAAATAGCTGTTAAATTCTTTTTATTTTTAATTGAATGATAACATTTTGATAACATTTTTGTATTATACTCGTCGATTTAATGGGAGTTCCCCATACCCAAATAAAACCTTTTCTAAGATATTTTGATTTTCATAGAAACTTTTACAAACCGACTATTCGAATCCAGTCGCTGTTCAGCGCTATTATGCATACAATCTTTTATTATTGCTTTGAGAC
This sequence comes from Pogonocherus hispidulus, assembly GCA_963924545.1. Classification (NCBI taxonomy): domain Eukaryota; kingdom Metazoa; phylum Arthropoda; class Insecta; order Coleoptera; family Cerambycidae; genus Pogonocherus; species Pogonocherus hispidulus. The sequence goes on along the minus strand of OZ004697.1, from coordinate 34,152,894 downwards.
TTTGAAAATACAATATGATTGCGTGTCTTTAAATATTATTATTATCTTACGACTCTTTCAGAGAAGACCAATTTTCTTTCAAATATTGCGTGTTCTAGAAATATAAATAAATATTATATTGTGTGTGCTCTTGAAGGGGGTTGGAATCTTTGGTGTGAAGCTAACACTGACGTAGTTTTCCACATAATACCAAACTGCACTCGACGCGCGTTTCGCCAACTAAGTTGGCATCAGCTGGAGATGATTAAAACTGTTTTTATAGTTTTTATTTCCAGATGATGCCTACTTGGTTGGCAAAACGCGCGTCGAGTGCAGTATAGTGTTTTGATGTTGTGTGTACTTTTGCGTTAGAAAAATGTATGCATATAAGGTGAAATATAATATATTTTTGTATACATATAATAAATAGGTATAGGTATCTGACTTTTGAGGGTGGTAAAAAAAGTACAATAATAATATCTGTAACTTATTTCTGGTTCATTTTCTTGATTCATCGTAGTCTGTTTTGGGATTTCACCACCTGTAAATTAATAAAAAACAGGAAATTAAATATTCAAACTGTAGTACTAAGCTAAACTTTTAAAGTTTGTCCAAAAAATATATTTTGAATTAAAAATGTCAATCTGGCAGTTTATCATACAAAATTTCTGCTGAGACGAGATTGACAATTTTGCATAAAACTGAAAAATAGTTGATGAAATTTAGTTAATTTATCAACTATTTATTTTATTGCATATTACATATTATACAGTGGTTTTTTGGTGCAAACTTTAGAAGTTGCCCTTAATACTACACTTTGAATATTTAATTTGAATACTTCTGGTTTCACTCAAACTATACTACAAAAATACGATAATATTTGTAAATTTAAAGTTATTAAATTTTGGTTGACTTTTATGAAAAACTTATTTGTCCTATTGTAAGTAAAGTATGTAGTCTACGTAAGTGTATAAGTTCTACTGGATCAAACATCTTTTATCAGTTTACTGGTTCTTAAATTATTCATAGCTGATTTAAAATTTAATTGCCTCTCGCTTTCTGTATCAAGAAAAAATAAGAAAACTATCAAATTTATGATATATTACATTCTTGTAAAGTGTTTTAACTAGTTGTCAGATCATAAAATAATAAATATATTTGAGGATGTCTATCCATCTGAATCACTGTTACTGTACATATCCGAGATTCTTATGAATAATTCATTTTATAAGTAACAGTATTATTCAATAATTGCCATATGTGATGTAAAAATATGCTCGAATGAGAATATGGATTCGTTGGTTCTTTGGGACTGTTTTTTTAGCCATATCTCCCTTATTATTAGAGCTAGACCCATAAAATCTTATATGACCGTATTCGTAAAAAGAGTTCTTTTCAAATATGTAAAAAGAAGGATGTCCCATTTAAAATGTTAAGGTTTGGGTATATCGACGTAGCTTCATTGAGTCACCCTATAAAAAATTAAATATCTGTAAAATAATGGCATAAATAAAAGAAAATCGATTTGTCCGATCGATATTTAAAAACTAACGGCCTTTATAAAAAGCGAATTTATCTACCACTTTACGAATGTAGGTACCATATATTATATTGAAAATAGTTACTGAGCAGAACGGTTATAAAAGTACCAAGGAAGTGCGTATATTGCATGTTTTAACAAAACAAGATAGCAAAAATAAAAGAAAATCGACGGATCATTGCTTTTTTTAAAAAAATGTGTATTTATAAAATAACAAATTTGTCCACTAATTTACGAAAGCACTATACATTTTTAGTATATAAAAAATAATAAAAAAATAAAGTCAAAAAAACATCGCATAAAGTGTTGTATTTTTTTAATAATATCAACGTTATTTGATAAATCTTTGGCTATTATGCATTTTTGCGTATAAAAGCCTCTAAACAATTTTTTCAATAAAAGAAAATAAACATTTAAACTTTATATTCTGATGGAGTATATTCCAATTAACCAATTTATCAAAAGCAAAGTTACAAAAGTGTTTTCCAGTTAAGAAACAAATCATTGTCATGAGCACATTCCAGTTTCAAATGAATGAGAAGAAAAATAATACATAAACACTTCCTTACTCATCATTTCTGCAAAATGTCCATGATTCGTGAACTAGGTGTTCCTTTTCCGAATTTGGCCGCTTTGTTTATTTCTTTTTTTGTTGTAGGTATATATTAGGCAATGAAATTTTATTATTAAATGGTTAAATGGTCTATTATGGGACTGTCTTCTTTCCAGATATCGATTCAGATACATCCGTTCAGCTTCATTACGATTTCGTTGGCACAAAATGTAATACGAGCTTTTCTTCATTTGAAAATCGCTCCATATTTATGATAGTTAACAATCAACGAGTAATATAAGTAAAACCACTGGGCAAATGTTAGACAAACAAGAAGGGATTACTGTTGTCCTTTAGAAATCTGTTATCGAAAAATCAGGGACGTCAAAAATTAAATTAGGTCGCAAGGAAATAAAACGTCGAACAGAATAGCTGTACAGGATATTCGCGTATATTTTCACCCCTACCTACAGGGGTTAGAGATTAAGAAAGTTAGAAAAAAAGTTTAAATACAGAAGTTGTTTGATTTTTCACGTATTATCTTCTGGCTAGGTCGAAAAAAGCTACAGCGCGTACCATAAAAATATAGAAAAAATACAAATAATTAAAAATTATTAACGCTAGAAATCAATAACCAATCTTTAAAAATATTTAAAGATTTTCGATGTAACGTCCTTGGTTATTTAAACATTTCCTAATATTTTCATTTTTTAAAATTTTTTTTATAATGTATTGTAAACATAAATATTCCGTAATATTAAATATTCCGAAAACTGTCGGTGCAAATGCCAACAAAATATATATTTTTTAAATCAGAGAAACATTTTTTCCCAAGCGTCTAAAATTATACAGGGTGTCCCATTTAAAAATATTATGTTCAATTGGTTTCCTCAAATTTACGACATACAATTTTTTTTCGACCTAGCCAAAAGATAATACGTGAAAAACCAAACAACTTTTGTATTTAGACTTTTTTCTAACTTTCTTAATAACCCCTGTAGGTAGGGGTCAAAATATACGCGAATACCCAGTACATAAATAAAATCGAAAATATGAAAACATTTTTTTTTAATAATATGTAAAAATTAAAAAATTATAATGAAAACTTTTAGAAACCATTTTATTGGTACTCACGTAACATTTTCCATTTAACCGAATTTGTATCTCTGACTATTTCCATATTGGCCCTCTTTTTTACAGAGTCCTTCATTATTCCCTTCAAATAAACTGTAAATTTGGAACACTAATTCATCCAGGACGATTATACTAAGAGAGGAAATATCGAAAGAACACGATTATTGACATTAAAAGTGTGTAAAGCTAGCAACGATAAACTTATCTCAGAGTTCTTGTAAGTGGGACTATTTCTGAATATTCTGAACTGGCAATATTCAGCGTTATTGTGAGATACCTCAGACAGTAATTTCAGCTCACCGCCTGACCTCTCGTGTTTGCCCTGATGCCCTGTTTGTACATGCGAGGATGGTCACATTTGTTACCCAGACATGGGCCATTATTACTCGCAATATGGAAATTATTTTTGTTAATCCATTAATCGTTTTACATAAAATCTAGCACGAGAGTTTGATTATTTTCACACACCCACGTCCATTTTATACACTATTTCTTCAATTCTGTTAACTGGATTCGTTAATTGGTCTAAACTGAAACAAGGTGTACTGTCAAATACCAAAAGAATTGAGAGTTAAATGCACCCTACCACTACATGTCTGAATCTTGAATAGCTTTATAACTTTTGTGACCTGATTTGTGTTTTGATTGTTCTTGTATAAGGATGAATCTAAACCTCTAGGGCCCGATTTATCATTCAACTGTAAATTTTCTATCATTTTATATGCGAAACTTCATATAGGGGCATTAGGAATTTTGACACATATAAAAGACTTTACACTGTAAGGGTATGTAACGACGAGCTGAATCTATCTGTATATGGAGAACTACTAGAGGTAGAATTTTGAAATTATGATGGCGTAATTGGACTTTTTTAAAAATACTTTTGACTTCCTGTGACTTTAAATTATACCGAAGTATATCCAGATAAATCTAGACTAACTTCCTTATTTTAAATGGAGTTTAATCGACCTGCCACCTAATTAAATTTTAAAAGTGTCACAATAGTGAAGAGCGACAAATAAAACAAAAATATGTAATATGTATACATATGTAATTTAATTAATATAAAGTTTTTTCTTGTGTATCGTTATCACAGAAATACAATTTATGAATTTATTTTTACGGAAAGAACTTAAACAATTAAATACTCATAGGTGTGTCAAGGAAAAGGATAAAAATATACAGGGTGGTCACTTTTACGAAGCCCACCATTGGCATCTTGGAAAGGGTAAAATATACAGAGTGGCTCAAATTAGAAAAAAGTTGCACATTTTTATGCTTTTCAATTAGCTGAAAAGAAATCCGGGATATTTTGGGTAGTTCGTGAATTATCGCTGAAAAACAGAAAACGTGCATTTTCTTTTTCCTTTTATAACTTTTTTAGTTTCCAAGGAAACATTGTGAAACTTTGCAGTGTTAGATTTTTCGACATGAGCTTTCTAATGGAAGTGACAAACATTTTCCACGCCAACTAGATGTCCAAATTTTCGTAGTCAACTTTTAATTTTCTTATGGCCGCCATATTGAATTTTAGTACCGTTGAAAAGAACGAAAAATTTCGATCTCGACCATGTGTAATTTCAGGTAATCCATAGGTAATCTAAAGTGTTTTCCCGCCAAAAATCAATAATTTATTATTTTTTTTTTAAATCAAGTTGTCTCCGAATAAAACAATTAACTACTGATTTTAAACTTTTCTGGAAATATCACTTTAAGAAATAATGTAAGAAGACCGCCTATCAAGTCTGGTAATACACATGACATTTTGGAAAAGTGAGAAAGTTGTTTAACTTTCAAAGTAAATTATACATAACGTTTATATTGATTATTTTTTGTGGGGGTTTGCAAAAAATAAAGTTTATAATATGCCAGTCCAAGATGTTGAACACCTCAGAAGGAAAATTGTTGAAGTATTTCAATTAATCACACCAGCAACTATTCAAAACGCAACAGCAAACATGGATCGTAGAACATGTCTATGTATTGATCGTGAAGGAGGTCACTTTGAACAGTATTTATAAATGTTAACCAGCTTAAGAATGTAATATTTAAAATTTATAATTAATTTTACTATGATTGTTAATAAAAACGTTATGTATAATTTACTTTGAAAGTTAAACAACTTTCTCACTTTTCCAAAATGTCATGTGTATTAACAGACTTGACAGGCGGTCTTCTTACATTATTTCTTAAAGTGATATTTCCAAAAAAGTTTAAAATCAGTAGTTAATTGTTTTATTCGGAGAAAACTTGATTTAAAAAAAAAATAATAAATTATTGATTTTTGGCGGGAAAACACTTTAGATTACCTATGTATTACACATGGTCGAGATAGAAATTTTTCGTTCTTTTCAACGGTACCAAAATTCAATATGGCGGCCATAAGAAAATCAAAAGTTAACTACGAAAATTTGGACATCTAGTTGGCGTGGAAAATTTTTGTCACTTCCATTAGAAAGCTCATGTCGAAAAATCTAACACTGCAAAGTTTCACAATGTTTCCTTGGAAACTAAAAAAGTTATAAAAGGAAAAAGAAAATGCACGTTTTCAGTTTTTCAGCGATAATTCACGAACTACCCAAAATATCCCGGATTTCTTTTCAGCTAATTGAAAAGCATAAAAATGCGCAACTTTTTTCTAATTTGAGCCACTCTGTATATTTTACCCTTTCCAAGATGCCAATGGTGGGCTTAGTAAAAGTGAGCACCGTGTATAATACACGGGAGATATTCTAGATGGCGTCGCACTACGCTCCACTACTACAAAAAGTACTCACGTGTTTCGTGTGGTTCTCTTCTGGCAATAAATTAACTGATTTTTTAAATAATTATTGTTAGATTATAATGAGCCATTGGGGTAATCCGGCCCTACTTAGGAACATTGAGACCAACCTTAAACTAACACTTATTTGAATAACGGGTTAGGCAGAATGTAGTATTTATTTTCTATATACTGGTATTCATTAATGATTAAACTTTAATCAAAAAGTGAAACAAAATGTTCTTCAGTAAACATGGCAATTTATTTTCTGAATATCACATCAGTCAAATGACCTCCGCCTAGCTGCTGGCATTCCTGAAGTCTAGCACAAAAATTTTGCATCACTCGCTGCAATATATCAATTAGGATTGCGTTAATCTCGGTTCGAATATTATGCTTCAGTTGTTCCAAAGTTCGAGATCAATTAGCGAATACTTTTGACTTTAGATAGCCCCATAAGAAAAAATCAGAAGCTGACAGATTCGGTGACCATGCAGGCCACGCGACATCCCCAAAGTGAGACGACCAGGAAACATTCTTCGCAGAATTGCCATAGGCTGCCTAGCAGTGTGGAAAGTGGCTCCGTCCTGCTGAAACCATAGTTTTCGGAAGTCTACACCTTTGTTATGAAGTTGTTCAAAATTTTGCAATACAAGTTGATATCGGTGCGATGTCACCGTAACAGTCAATCCATTTTCTTCAAAAAAGAACGGGCCGAAAATTCCAAATGCGGATACTGCACACCACACAGTAACTTTCTCGCTATGAAGGGGTACTTCGTGAAGTTGCTGAGGATTTTCCGTCGCCCAGTAACGAAAGTTATGATTGTTAACGAAACCTGTCAGGTGAAAATGAGCTTCGTCTGACATCAGCAAGCAGTCGGTGATATTCGGGTTTTCAGCAACTATCCTTTGGAAATGCTCGCAAAAGGATACCAATATCTCGAGGCAGAATTCTCTGTACGATTTGAATTTTGTAGAGATGGAAGTTTAGGTCTTTCAGAATGCGGCGAAAACTTCTGTTCGAAATATTGAGCTTGTCGTTTAGCCGATCGTTTAGGACTTTGTTGCATAACTGCTCTTACCCTTTCAGCATTTTCCGGTGTTCTTACAGAGCGAGCTCTTCCTTTTGGTTTACAGTACTTTTCCTTTTACAGTACTGCGAAACTTGTGTACCCACCTTGCGATTGTTACTCTCGTAGGAACTGAATCTCGTCGATTTAAGTGAAAATGACGGCGAAATAAACGCTGTGTGGTTACAATAGAATCGTTATTCTTAAAATAAGCTTCAACAGCAAAAGAACGTTGAATATTGGACCAACGTTCCATTTTTACTAGTAAACTGACGTTTCTCGCAAACAGTTTGGCAACTGTCATAAATTGCCATGTATCGGGAACACATGGTGATTTAATTTGAATTCAGGTCTTTTTACATTATTGAATAAATCCATTTCAAAAATGGATACGTCATTCTGCCTAACCCTGTATATTTCGAGTATTCGGTATTGAACATAGAACTTTGTATTTTTTTAGTAGCAATTTCTATATTAACGTAATTTTTTCGTTGGTGCGTGTGCTAAACCAGTGGTATATTCCTAAATCTTATAACAAGTTAATTTGGGAATATTTGGTTTTGCATTTTATACAGGATACCTAGTTAAGAAAAGATAATAATAATACCTCGACATAGTTTTATTTAAATTGTCATTCTGCACGGACGTGTCTCATTAATGAAATTAAATTTCTTGGGATTTTGTACCTCGTATGTTGGAAACACTGCTCTTTAGTGTTACAGATTAAGAGGAGTTACTTTAAAAATACTGGGCAACGTTTTTAATTCTAATTTAATTAGGTAATACCTTCTGATTTATTAAACAACATTAAGGTGATATTAATCAATTATGAAATATTATGTAGTCTTCATAAACCTTTCCGCAGTTCGGTATATTTTAATAAAATTTAACTTTCACTAAAATTACAACTAAGTAAGAATGCGCGTTATTTACTATTTATGAAAAAATTCTTGTTTAATTGCTATGTATCTATCTAATAATGAAAAGTAATAATCATAGAGGCCTTTTGAAAGCTGATTATAAATAACAATCAGTTATTATTAATTGGAAATCTATTGTACTTAAAACTAAATACAAATGTTCTACTCTCAGATTACTGATGCCTACAAATTTTTTTATTAGCTACATTAATCACATTATTTAAAACAAATAGAGCGATTTAGTGTAATACTTTTTAATAATTTAACCATGAAATTAAATTTGGTTTGGGATTTTTTTAATCTAAATTAAATTTAAATGCGCTACTTTTTATGCATATTTATTTCCTAAAACGTATGCAAATATCGAATTAATTCCATTTCAATAGCTTTATAGCAAAAATAAAATGAAATTCTTTACAGGTTTGTAATATATCAGTACTGGATTAAATTGGTAAATTGAACGAAAAACAAACCTTGAATTTTATAATAATTAATGAAACTTATAGAATAGAATAGAATAGAATAGAATAGAATAGAATAGAATAGAATAGAATAGAATAGAATTTATTAATGCTACTAACCTCATACAGTTTTACACAAGTCATATTACATATATTTGTATATCAACATATAAAACATAAAAATAGTACAAACAGAAATATTACAAACAAATTTTAAAAGTCAAATACACAAGTCAAATCACAATCCAAAAATTCACCAATCGAGTAGAATGCTTCCCTTAGCAGAAATTCTTTTATTTTAGTGTAAAATTTTTTTGTAGGCAACAATCTGATGTGTGGAGGCAGGCAATTGAAAAATTTAGGACCATAATAATTAGTTCCGCAACGACTTTTGGTTAACCTTGAAAATTCTATACATATTTCATTTCTATGTTTAGTATTATAGTTATGAATGTCACGATTTAAGGTATATGCGTTTAAGTTTTGTTTAACATGCATTAATGACGTAAGAATATAGTAACTCGGTACAGTCAGAATGTCTAGCAGTTTATATTTTTCTTTAACATTATCCCTATACCTTAGACCGGTCATGACCCTCATAACCCGTCTCTGCAGCGCAAACACCCTCCCCAGATGACAAGAGTGCCCCCAGGTAAGTATAGCAAAGGAGAATGCACTCTGGAACAAAGAAAAGTAGACCATTCTTATGGTATTTGCAGACACTTCCGTCATTAGGCTTCTGATTAAATATACAATCTTTGACAGTTTGTTGGCTACGTACTCAACATGTTGATCCCAACTCAGATGGGGGTCCATAATGACACCCAAAAATTTCACATTTTCAGGATTTTCAAAACTGTCCACAGCACGAGTTGAAAAAATCATATTTTGGCTCTTTGAATCATTTAGTTTCAGTTTATTTGCACCGAACCAGTCAGAAGCCTCCGCCCGTGACTGCTGCATATTTTCTAATAAATCGTTTAAGTTGTTGTTATACGTTGTCATTGTCGTGTCATCAGCGAACAATATTGGGAAAGTGTGATTTAGATAATTTGGCAAGTCATTCACGTATATTAAGAAAAGGAGAGGTCCAAGTATCGAACCTTGTGGCACTCCCATCTTGACCTCGGTTGCTGGCGATGTTTTTCCGTTAAACACCGTTACATGACTTCTGTCTACAAGATATGTTTGCAACAAGTTCAGCGATTTAGATTGTAGTCCATATCTTCTTAACTTTTTGATTAACATATCATGCTGTACACAGTCAAAGGCCTTCGACAAATCACAGAAGACAGCCCCTGCAAATCCTTTGTCCTCAAAAGCATTTGTTATTACTTGCACCATTTCATTGATAGCCATCGTGGTTGATTTACCAGAGCGGAAACCAAATTGGCAATCAGCAAGAAGGCCGTTGTTTTCAAAGTGAGACATCAATTGGTTATACAAGATTTTTTCTATTATTTTCCCTAATGTTGGTATAATACATACAGGACGATAATTATTCAAATCATTTGCATTTCCTTTTTTTAAAAGAGGTATAATTTTAGATACTTTGAGACACTGTGGAAATGTTCCACTCTTTATACATAAGTTAATTGCTTTTGTAAACGGTATAATAATAACATCCTGTATGTAATTAATAATTTTGATATTTATTTCATATACATCTTTACTAGGCTTGTTTTTTATTTGTTTTAGTATATCACGCATTTCAACAAACGAGATTTCCCTAAAACTAAAGGTATCTATATAGTTGTTTGAAATTAATTCTATAGGGTCCCTGTCACTTGTTATATTTTGTGAAATGTTTAGAGCTATATTTGAGAAAAAATCATTAAAATCACTCGCTGCCAAGGTGCAGTTTTTATTCGTGTATTCTTTGCCATTTTTACGCCTAGAATTTATTACCTCCCACGTCGCTTTTGATACATTGGTGCTGCGGTAAATGTAGTTTTCATTTGCATTTTTCTTATAAAAGTTCATTCTTGACCTATAGAATTTCCTGTATTCAGTAACCCTAACATTTATTTCTGGCAAACCTGGGTATTGTCTTTTTAGTGATTGTAGAAAGTGTAGATAATCTCGTAATTCCCGCAATTCATCATTATACCATTTTACTCTCGAGTCACCAGAGGGTACTCTCTTCTCTTTTATAGGCAATGTTAAATTTATTTGCTCTGACAGAATTTTTAAGAAAACATCAAACTTTTTATTAGTGTCCAATTTGGTATCGTTCATTATATTTAAGCTATATATCGATCTCTCTAGAATCAGATGAAATTTCGTCATTTTGGATCAAGATGACTAGATATACCTACTCCTATTAGTAAAAGTAAGATATTATTCCGGTAAAATAATTTTGAAACTGTTCGTTTGTTTGTAATTAGTTTGTCGTAATTTTATTTGTCGAAATTCCTGTTGCAGTCTTTAAATAGAATACCTTGCCGGTGCTCAGCTATTTTATAGAGCCATTAGATGGATCTACATCTAAAATAAGGAAGGTATGTTCAAAAAATTATACCATTTCCTGTTAAAACGGAAATTGTACTGTGTTTTTAGTAAACGGATCATATTCGTTATACGCTAAAATGTCCCTAGATAAATTTTCATACAAATAAAACAGCACCCATACTTTTGTCAGTTCTTTTATAATAGTTATAATTAATCGGTTTAATTTTACAAGATAGTCTTTACTTAAGTTTAACTGTATTTGGAGAAATAGATGTTACTTATCGTTGGTTCGAATTTAACATATTTTTATTTTCATTTATATATTTTTCTATTAGAACTCATACATTGTTCTAATAGTAATTAAAGTGTGTTTACATTAGGCGGCTTTGGCGAGCCGGTGGCTCAGGGCTTAGCGTCTCGATCGCTCAACCCAGAGGTCATGGGTTCTAATTCCCATTCCACCAACAATTTTTCATTAAATTGTTTACTCGTAGATCAAGGCTTATTCGCAGGGATGGCTTGGCAACCATCCTGGCGATGGCCTAGGATGGGAAGAATGTCAACTTGGTGTTAATGTGAGAGATTAAAATCAGTTGATGTTTGACTTGTCCCCCTAACTAATGAGGTTTTCCAGGTTTCCCTCATTCCAGCACTAAATGGTGGTTAGGGCTTACCAACGTAAGTCGTTCCTGAGGCGCAAATGCGGCCCGCGAAATAATAATATGCCGCTCCCTCTCCCACACAAGTCTCAGACTTTCGGGCTAATCCTTGTGATTAGAATGAGGGGTAGAGATATTATTATTATTATTATTATTATTATTATATTATTATTATTATTATTAGTGTTCCAAAAGAGTATGTTTTAGAACGGCAGTTAGTGATAGAGATAGATATTTGGTTGTGATTTTAGTCAGTGTGTCTTTCAAGGGTAACATAATGCGTACATTCTCATGATGAAAAGAAGTAAATCAATGAATCATCCCGGGTTTTTCATATCCTAGATAAGTAGTTTTCATTTTTTGTTAGCAAATTACGTGTTTTGGTATGATTTTAGTCAGGCTGCCACGTATTTTAAAATGAAGTTTAACACAGAAAATTCCTCGGAAAACCACCGCCAAACCATTAGCGTGGGTCCTAAGGGGTGTTATGGTCACGTGAACTTGTATTTGAATAAAAATTTTTCCGCTTTTCCGAACAGGCTGCCAATGATAAGTATCCAACTTTTTGTTATAAAATTGCTGAAGAACAAGATGACATATGTACCGTTTGCGTATGCACAAGGACATATTGCACAAATGAAAACTCCTTTTCACAAAGAACCCAGGATGACTCTCTCAATCATTCATTTTCGTCAAGAAAATATACGCAATATAATATCCTTTGAAAGACATACTGACTAAAATAACAACAAAAAATTTGATTAGGTTAAAATTTGTTTCTCATCTTTCTCGGTCAAAGCATCTGTTTTCCAGAAAAAAGGTAGGTACAGGGATATTTATAAATGAAGATTTTCCTTTAGAATTTAGAAATACGATCGACCCAGTTCACAAGGTCAGAAAAGAGGAACCCAATATCAAATAAAATTTTCAAAACTAACAGTGTAATCATCTAGAGAGGATTTAAAAATAATATTTCAAACTGTCAAGGATATTCTAATTTTATTAGAATATCCTTGAATAACTAGTCTTATTTAACTTGATTAATTTTTTTCCTTCGTTATATATTTTTTATTTTATTGAATATTTACTATTGTATCTTTAACATTTGTACCAACCTTTGTAATAGCTGATTAGCTTATATACAAATAAGTATATCTATCTATCTATCAATCAAATCCAAAAATCCGTCACTATCTCCCGGTCTATTTATTATTTATTATATTATTAGTCGCTTATTAATGAATTGGCATTAAACAAATTGTATAGATTAAAAAAATCACTGTCTACGTATACGATAACATGTCTAAGTATATTAAGTAAGTTATTATGCTATGTAAAAGTTCTGGATTTAAGAAATGGGAATATTATTACAGTTGTGTTTCAACACATTTTCACTTCTATTTGTCACTTCTGTTCTGTCACTATTATTATAAATTATTATATTTCACACGCAACATATTAAGACACATTTTTAAACATTAACGACTGTATTTTTATTAAGTTTTTTATTTATTAGTTTATTATTTTTTATCATAATCCATAAACGCATAACCAGTTTCAATATAAATTTCACTAAATTCAAACATATAATTATCTAAAGGTGATCCACTTTAGAAACACTTCTATTTTCGAAATGCTAACATTACTTAATTATTTTAGCAATACTAGACACATAAATCACATTAAGCACATATTTACGATATATGTTGATTATATCAAAATACTTGATTCGATTTGTGCAACATTATTTGGTTATTAAATGAATAATGTGCAACCTTTTAACGTCCATCCAAATAAACTTCGATTTTATGCTAATGATGATATGCTATGTTAATTTCTCATATTGTAATCAATTACAGTGTCAGAACCAATTTGATATTTAAGGTCTTTCAGTATTAATGTGGTTCTTTTCCACATCTATAACTTACTTTTACTCTAGCTACTAGGATAAAAAAAAATAAGCTAATAAAAGATATGTTTATATATTTTGATATTTCAAATTAGAACCTGTGGATTTAATATTTTGAATTATTTATCCCTTGCAAGACTTTTTAAATATTGACTTGAAAAAATCATGTTTACAGAAAGTGAAATTACATTATTTGCTTTTGTTTAATACAAATTTTTATCATAATTATGTAAAAGGCTAATATTTCAAGAGGAATTTATTGCTCAATCAGGTAATCTGATAGACTGGAAATAGTAGTCCTCTTCACTCTCTGTTTCTATTCATATTCTTCATTTAAAGCAAAGGGATTACCTACACGCATTTTAAAGTCGATATATTTTTCGAAACCATAACAGTAATGGAATATTATAGGAATGGGATGAAACATAACTTTTGACCATTCTTGTAGATAATATCTGTAACTTATTTGTTGTGCATTTTTATGATTCATTGTAGTATTTTTTTTTTTTGGAATTACACCACCTGTAAAACAATAAAAAACAGGAAATCAGAAGTATTCAAATTAAATATTCAAAGTATAATATTAAAGGAAACTTCTAAAGTTTGCCCCAAAAAACACGTTATAAAGAATTAACAGCGATATTTAGGTTATTCTGGTACCCCTTTATTTATTTTTCCGCTCGCCTCCAAATTGGTTAGTTTGTGGAAGTGCTAGCTTCCACATGAAGTTGTTTATTCGCATATTTTTATTCACAGATTTAACGGTTATTTAAAGGCTCTAGAACGTGCCTTTTTACAACTGAATCGGACCGCCTCACCCAGAGATTGGGAGATCCCAAAAATTGGAATTTTGAGATGGGACTTCATGGAAAATTAACTGCTGTATTTAGGTTTTGGTACCCTATTATTAATTTTCCGCTCACCTCCAAAAGGGTTAGTTGTGGAGACGGTAGCTTCCGTCTGACGTTAGCACCGCTTACCCTTATAAAACTTGATTCTCGTAAACACACTAGTCCAAATAATTAATTATTCTGATTACAACGATTTGTCGTTTTCCAATATTCGCAGGTAAATAAAAAAGTTATTTCAGTAGAAAGTTACAAAAAACGTAGATCGGATTTTTTATTGGCTGCCTATGATTGGATTAAATAGCATTAGGGAGTTGTGACTAGATATCACTGTTTTATTTACTTATCGGTTTCAGAAAACGACGCATCGATACAATCAGAAAGAGCAATTTCATCAGCATTTTCCATTAAAAAAAAATCAAAAATATCAAATATTTCTCAAAGGGGCGTTCCATTATTTTTGCAGAACAGGTTTAGATTTAATAAAAACAAATATTTACACAGTATGATTTGACTACTTTGTAGGATCAAAAATAAAAACGTTATCTTTTGTAAGCATTGTACGTCAATTATTTCTTGTAAATTAAATATTAATCAACGAATACAAAACCATAGGACATGGTGCCACCTAATTTACTTTTATCTCTAATCCCTCAAATACGTACTTATAGGAAATATAACTACGTATATATATAGTACCTCGTAAGCAATATATAAACACATTCTTTATATTTATATGGCATAGTATTTAAACATACCTCGATTATCCTTAGATATAGATGCTAGCAACCCCTAGTTAATTTGATCCGTGAAATGATTAATCCAAATGTGAAGAAATATATACGGTGTTCTATTTAAGAAAGCCATATTTTCATTCTAGCTATTCTATATCAAATATGAAACGAATCTAAATCTGTAGACAATTATTCATCATGTATACATTGGATGATTAGTTGCTGATTTAAGGTTGGAAGCATGCCAGACCAAATTGTTTTTTTGACACACTACAATTTAAAGTATCAATATAAATAAATAAGTATATTTTAGTCAGAAGAAATATGGGAAATTGATAATAATGTAGGGTCTAGGATGTTTTATTGAAATGAGTAAATTATGTATGTGTCTAAATATAGACTGCCTAAAGGCCGCAGTTAAAAGAACATAGTTCTTAACCTCTCATTTTTATGTATAAAGAGCAAGCTGTAGTAGGGAATTATATTATCGATACGAAGCAACATGGCCCGCGGTCAGTACTTGGATGGGTGACCGTGCAGGAATGATCCTCGATCCCTGCCCGCGCCATCTAGTGGACTCTGTATGTCGGTAAATTTACCGAAGCTATACAAACTTGGGCTAGGTTTGTGTAGAAGACGTACCATCCCTCGGATAGAATATAATGCCGGAAGTCCCTTATCAATGAGATAACAGTCAAGTAAAAGATCACTGCCCCACTACACAAATTGGGGTTCAATAAAATTTCAAGGTTGGGGGTTGTTCGTCTCCAGGCGTCGATATTGACCTTAGCCGCGGAAATAGGGCGACGATAAATAAAAACAAAACAATGTTATGTATTATTGTAGGGTTTTTACACAAGTGTGACAATTACTGGTGCAATAATTATATATTTACAAATTCATATTACATATCTATGCCTTTCAAAGAAACCGTTATTGCATAAAAGGAAAATGCAGTATTGCTTATTATAAAAAACAAGCTATACCAAGTCTGGTAATTTGTTACAATTTCATAAGATATCGCAATAAATATTTTTCTTCCTTATTGTGCAAGAAATGAATGTAATTAATTAATTAATGTATATTTTCTTACTATCACAAGATATGTATTAAATTGATTGCTATGCATAAAATAATATTTGAATTCATATACATTATGAATACAGAACAATTTTGAAAGTTGTTTTTGAATATTTCAGTACACATGAATATTCTAAATTGTTCACATTTGACCACTGAATATATACGTAATTGTCTATAGTAATAAAATAATGTTTATATAGGCTAATTATCATATTTTTAAACTATATCTACCTACTATTGATAACGAAATTCATGACATAAATTTGTGAAAATGATTTTTAAATGGTTGTTCTGCTTATTTGTATTTTTTAGTTATATTTGTATATTCTTTCCACTACAAGATTAGTTGGTACTACAGATTTTGAATTGTATAAAAATTATTAATTTAATTAATAATTATTATAAACAGATTATAGTTTTCACATAAATAAAAATAATATTTACCTTTTATTTGTCTATTAACTTAAATTTTAGGTCACAATTTGAAGTTTAATTATTTTCTATACACTAGCAGGTATTTACTTACGGTGTTACCTACATTTGAAATATTTATAGCTACCTGTCCAACTGAACTTCTATGAAATAATGTTCGTCAAGTTATTAGAAGTGTTAATTCCGTATAGTTTGTGTTAGGATTGTTAACTCCGAATTAGTAAAATTTTATACAATAACGACAAACGGAAAAATCGTATATCTCTCAGTGAAACACTTTTTTTATAGTGATGTCAAAAAGTGCCTCTACACTATAAAACTACAAACTATAACAAAATTCAACTGATCTATAAGCATTTGAAAATAAAATAAATAAATTTCCATATTTTATTATTTTAATGGAAGGTAGACAATGACGATAAACAAAAGACCGTCCCTATGACAATTGGTTGTGATACTATCATTATTTAAAATTAACTTAGCTTAACTATCATTCAGCAAAGTTTACCATAGGGTTTGCAGATCACCATGTATAAATATAACTTATATTCGATAAATTATGAAGACTTTAGGTGCTCAGTCAGTTAGGTGCTGGGTGATAGCCTGTGACTAACAGAATGGGTATATTGCGGCGCGAGTTCGAATCTCGCCAGGGGAGAAATGGCACCTCTCCCAGGGAATGGTTGTGTGTCTGCGTTTTTTTCATGTGTACCCTCCCTCTACACAAGCCTTAGGCTTTCAGTAGGGAGGTTGTCCATTTCTGTGGTGTGTTTTTGTCAAATCTATTCAGATATTGAATAGATTTGTAATATGAAATTCTTGTATTTTTATTCCAGAAGATTATACTAATGTTTCATTTTCAAAAACATAGATTTCCTTAAAGAATATCTGCATAAAGAAAGATAGAAGGAATTCCATTTAAAATAGCATAGTAGTTATATGCTTAAAAAAGTGTAATGTGAAAAAACTAACAGTAATGAAATGAAGCGGAACAATTTTGAATGTATAGGGTGTCATAACCATGTCACATTTGTTAAAATATCCATGTCGTCTTTTCTAGGGAATAATGATCATTAGTAAAAGCACCGGTAATTGTCCATGCCCTAATCATTGACTCTTTGACTATTGACTAAGGAAATCATTGGGTATTAACCCTCTTGCCTTTCAAGCAGTCATACTTAGGTTTGTTTTCTGAAAGTTGGAAAAAACATTTTGGTTATATGTACTTATTCTATGGTTTTATAGGCCAGTCAAATGTGCGTCACAAGGAAAACACGTCGTTTGGTCTAAATGCTTTAACTTTTTGCTAAGCAATCAGTTCTTGAAGAAAGTTCTGAAAGTCGTTTAGTTTAAGAAACTGGCGGTTGGAAACAGAAAGGTGAATTGAAAATATTTTATAATTCTAAAGTATATACATAAAAAGTGACGTTTTTCTCTTAAAAACACTAAACATGCGTGGTTAATTAGTAGGTCTCCTTGTCTCCTTGCTAGTAATTGACCAACTTGATCAATTAATAGTGCATCAAAGTAAATGTGTACATTTAATTCATTTAAAAAATCAACATTTTAAGCAACTGACATCCTTCAACAATCTAGTCTTTGACCTACAATAAATGATGAGTTTAAAAAGTTATTCATATTTCTTTATACTAGCCAATCCTTAGAATAAATAGAGTGTCAATAACTAGAGCAGACTGTTGTCAAAGACTCTCCGGCAAAATTATCCCATGAAAATATATATTTGGCTTTGGGTTATTTAAACTAAAAAGTTTTTATTAAACCTTATTTCTGAAATGTATAACTGATTGATGTGCTTAGATATGTTCTGCGTATAGTATATTTATCTATTATTAATATTCATAGATCTTATACCTTTCCCCTTTACGGGGAAACTCAACCCATGCAAATAAGATATTTATACTCCAAAATACTGCTGTTAGGATGATAAATAGAGCGGTACCTTCCCCAGATCTGTTAAAAAAATACAGAACACTCCTCCTTCCCTGTATTTTTATCTTTCAAACGTTATTACATTCAGGTGTATACACAATGGTAACACGCGGCATACATCTGATAGCTCTATTCTCTAGAATATGCATACTTAACTCAAACAATAGGATCAGTTTTTTCTATTAATAAAAATGTCATGCTTACCAATATATCTCTAGCAGTATTCCTCAAATATGTTAAATCATTTCTGCTGAAACACTATTTTTAAAGTACTGAAGAAATTCTGTCATTTCTTTAGTTTCTTTGCTTGAGGCCTATAAATAATATTTATACCACACATGTATATGTGCATGTGGTATATGCCACATATGTGTATGTATTTGTGACCTCAAATGTACTTTGTTGTTTATAATGTGGTCAATAAAGTAAAGCAAGTAAGTAAAAACAATATAACAAAACCGTGTTAAACGCTACAAATTAAGATTCATATCTAACAGACAGTACATAACACATGAATACCAAAGTATACAAAAGACTGAAATAACAATATTAATAAATTATAATTTATATTATACAAATCGAGCCGGTGGCTCAGGGCTTAGCGTCTCGATCGCTCAACCCAGAGGTCGTGGGTTCTAATTCCCATTCCACCAACAATTTTTCATTAAATTGTTTACTCGTAGATCAAGGCTTATTCGCAGGGATGGCTTGGCAACCATCCTGGCGATGGCCTAGGATGGTTGACTTGGTGTTAATGTGAAAGATTAAAATCAGTTGATGTTTGACTTGTCCCCCTAACTAATGAGGTTTTCCAGGTTTCCCTCATTCCAGCACTGAATGGTGGTTAGGGCCTACCAACGTAAGTCGTTCCTGAGGCGAAAATGCGGACCGCAAAATAATAATATTTCTCAAGTCTCCCACACAAGTCTCCGACTTTCGGGCTAATCCTTGTGGTTAGAATGAGGGGTAGAGATATTATTATTATTATTATTACTTAATATAATATATCCTTATATTATGTATTGAAGTGAAGTTGCTTCAATAACATTTGCTTAATATACTTTAAAATATATGAATAAACTATTTACGTCGACGATGTCCTCTTACTACTATAATTTAAGTTGGTTGTTATTAATCAAACTGAATTAAATATTCTAGATGCTAGATGACCGTAATTAGCGCTACATGATGTCTGGGCTTTCAGTCCGATACCAGGCAAATCGTACATTCCATAGTCAACGGTGTGCATCAAGATCAATAAAACTCTCTCTAGACGAGCTAAATATGCACCGGAAGGATTAAGACGTCACTGTGCGTTTAAAAAGTTATTGCTTATTTAAAATTCAGTTGGTATAGTCAGCATAAGTAACTAAGCTAGGGTAAGCACTAGTTTACTTAAGGGTCCATTCACTACTCCGAAATAAGCCTCAAATCGGCGTTCGTCTCGAGTCTAATTATAAAAAAAACTATAAAAGATAGCGACTTTTAGTAAAAAAGTATTGAAAGATAAGACTTTAATCTAAATCCCTATAGCAGTAATTTTTGATAATTCTTTTTAGTTTTAAAATTCCAGGCAAACAATTTTGTACTAAAATAGCGTATTTTCAAAAATTATTTTCTCTAAAATACATGAATTAAACAAAAATTTGCTACTATAGGGATCTAGTTTATCTTTTGATCTTTCCGGTGATATATAATTTATAACATTAAAAAGAAATTTTGTTGCATTTATAAGACAAATCCGGTACCCTTGCAATGAGGGCTAACTTCATTTCCATGTGCCTTTTTACTTCGGCTTCGTGCACCTTCGAAATCTAAATAATTCGATAGTGGAAATATCTAAGTCTTCACCCATCGGCTACCCAGCCTTCCAACCCGACCCCGTATTCATGTCTGTCAAGTCTACAGTGAATGGACCCTTAATGGTCGTTTCAATCCCCTTAAATTAGAGTTATCGCCTCCTTACTAGTGTTAGCAACACTGATTATTGTAAAATAATTGTTGCTAAAACTACTTTGGTTAATATAAGAAACATAGCATATTATAATTAATTTGATAACACTAACAAGGATACGCACAGATCTAAAATGTCACTTCAAATTTGAAATTGAACAGGTCATCTTCTCTAAGCTTATTTTTATTTAAAAATTGTATATGCTTTTCCGAAAAGATCTGTTCATCTGTAAACGAGGACTTACCCAAATGTAACTACCTATTTTATTTACCCTATATTTTAAATTAATGTGGTACTATCTGTTGATCATCTTTAGGTGTCAATTTTTAGTAAATAACCAAGATAAAGAAAATTTATAAAATATGTATTTTCTCCTCACTGGAACCGCAATAATTACATTGCAGTAATTGGACCACGTTTTTTAGTTCCACCATTAATCTACCAGGGCATTTCTATTATTTTCCATTTTATTTCAGTATATGTTGCATTCAATCTATGCTACACAAATAAAATAACGCTGAGAAAATATTTACTAATTATCTGGTTTATTTTACCAAATGATAAATTTTAAAACAGGGAAATAAATATTTATCTAAATCAGCCAACCAATTTTGATTAATACAATATTTTTTCGTTAGTATAACGAAAGAATTACAAAAAAGTACAGAGTGTCCCGTTTTTAAACGGGTCCACTTCACAAGCGAATAGTGGACATCCTACAAAAAAGGTCCTATAAACATACCATTTATTTCTCTTAATAGATAAGCTACGGAGTGTTGAAATTACATTTTTTTAAATATTTTTTCCAATATTTTTGAAACGCTTTTTTAAAAATATTGGAAAAAATATTTTAAAAAAATGTAATTTCAACACTCCGTAGCTTATCTATTAACTTAGATATTAACTATAAATTTCGCACACTTCTGAAACAGAATAAGGGTAATACTTGATAACTTTTCTGCCAAAATTGCTATTCTGGGTATTACTTTTTGAGCACTACAGTCCCACTTGATGTTCTCTTCGCATCATTTTTCGTCTCTTGATATTTTTTATTATCTCGAATGGTTTAGCAGATATTAAGAATATTTGGTCAAGAACATGTAAAAAATTGTATGTTAATGAGAGGGTTGTGTTTATAATTTAATGATTTTAATTAAATATTTTGGAATAATTAGGCTTAATTTTCAGTATCAGTTTCTGTCTTACTTCTCTTAGATACACAGGAATGTTTTGATTCCAAAATATTTGTCACAATTAAAATTCAAATAAGTAGATTATAAACCACCCTCCCTACTTTTTTCACAAACATACAATTTTTACATGCTGTTTTTTCTCCCATATGTTTTGCGAAATGTGCATTTTGACCAATTAGTCTTATATCTGCTAAACCGTTTGAGATAGATACTAAAAAATATTAAAAACCAAAAAAAATGTTTATGTTTAAAAATGTTTAATGCGAAGATGTTATTCTTAAAAAAGGTTTAGTAGAAAAATATCAGTGGCGTACCACAAAAATGTTCTGGAACTTCAAGTTGTGCTGAAGTACTCAAAAAGTAACACCCATTATAGCATTTTTGACAGAACCGTTGTCAAATATTACCTTTATACTGCTTCAGAAGTGTGTAAAATTTAGAGTGATTATCTCGGTTTGTTCAACTGATATTGGAGAAATATTATAAAAAATTGAGTTCAACACTCCGTAGCTCATCTACTAAACGAGATTGAGGGAACGTTTGTAGGAAATTTTTCTTAAAATTATGTCCTCTATCAGTTGGGGTAGGGACACGGGAAACGGGACACTTTGTATAATACTCTATTTTTTGTATATAGTTATTATGATTAAATCACTACTTCCTTTAACTTTTGTTTTGTAATTATAACCAAATCTTTACCAGAACAGAATTTAAATTAGATAAGTAAACCGGACTTGACATTTGATATCAGTTTCCAAATCTGCTGTTCAGATAATCCAATAACAATCTTAGAAAATAATGAAATGAAATGAAAGTGTTGGTATGGTTGCTTCTTATTTATTTACCGGAAAACTCATATATTATTTGAGGACTTTGACAGGCTGAGTCCCTTTAAATATCTTTCTATTATCTAATTATAGTTTTATTCTTTCTCTAACTGACGCATCTTATTATCTCCTACTCGTCTTCTCTTTGGCATTACACTACAAATCCATTCTGATAAATACGCGATACGCTGCACATATCTCTATTAAAAATTGAAAAGAAACTGCTGCGATCCCGACATAGAAACAGAGCCGGCGATATATTAGTACAATATAACTCACATCACAAGCAACATGGAGTAACAGTTGTTAGCAGCAAATATGCCTGATTACCGCAAGCTTTAACGATATTTAAAAAATGGAATAAATAAAAGTTTTGTATAAAATATTCAATAACAACAGTTGTAAAATATTCTTGTTTATTCAGTTTGATTCACCCTGAAAGAACTGCGATATAGCTTTACAAATATCTGCCAGCGATATATGGATTTACATCGCAAGCAATATCTAGGTTCAGTTAAAAAGGCAGGAGACCTTATTGATATAATAAAGAATGGGAGGCAACTAAAGGCAAATAAATTTCTTAATAAATTATCTGAAATCTGAAGTATTCTCTATTTAAGTTAATTTATTAGGAACTACATTTACAGTATGGTTATGTATGCGAAAAAGGACGTATCTCATACCGACGTTTTTATTTCTTTTCAGCAGAATTGTGACCAACGGTTCGTCCAAAGTGTTTAATATAGAATATATTATTGCTGTATATCTTGTCACAATCGTAAACAAATAGTTAAACAACTAATAAATCAAACGATGTGATTTAACACTTATCAGAAGGATGCAGAACTCGTGTGTTATACAAACTTGAAATCTATAAAGTTCCTGTACCCTAAAGCACCTGTTTTTGATATCAATACAAGAATCGTGAGCACAGGTTGGAGGATTTTAATGATGAATAAATAATAATGATGTTCAAAAGTCAGGTCAGGCACTGTAAAACTATCATTTAACAAATAGAGTTACTTCATGGATTAGACTGATTATTTTACTACATTTATTTTATTTTCAAGTCAATTGTGAAAATAACGAAATCTAAGGGTGGTTATCGTTTTCCACCAAGTAAATTAGAAAAACTGTGATTACCCAATTAAATAGTCAGTTAAACGAACAAAATAAAACTGCCTGTTTAAATTATAACATTGAAACATTTACTTTTTAAATAATTCTGGTGTTGGAAATTTGAATATTGAACCATAGCTACTAGGATAGCTAAGATCGTATCTACAAAGTCTGAAAATCCTTGTATTCAGACTTATCTGTCCTTGTGCGTAGTTAATGAGTATCTTAAGATGTGTGTCCCACAATCAATAAAACAAGAACAATTTGCAGACTATATTAATGACTGTTCTGTTAAGAACTGCTCACTTTGTCGTTGCAATTTTTAAGTAACAACTTCCTAGTGTTTCACTGATTCTATTTTAAAAAAGTTTAAACTCACATTATCAAACGTGTAACCGTATTATTTGTCTACATGAGTCAAAATAATAAGAAACAGTTATGTGCCATATGTAACTGAAATTTTTTCACATTTTATTGCATATTTTATCTTAAAATTATAAAATTTTCTTTATCATAAAACTTTATCGCAAAATTAATATGGATAATTAAAAAATGCCTTTATTTTTATAAGTGGTCAAGATGACGTTCACTGTTATTCTAACAGGTGTTAATCATTCTTTTCAAATTATTAATCACATTTTGTAAATTTCCAGAATAAATGTATCATGTTCTAATAAAAATTCCATCTTCTTAGCCTATAAAATTAAAAAAAAAACAAATTATATAAAAACAACATACTCACTAAATTAATCACTTAAGTATAATTTCCACCTTCTCTAATTATTGTACTTAGCTATCAAAATAACTATAAAATGTTTTATAAAGACGCAATATATATCAGACGCTAATTTAAGGAACAGCATAATCCACAAAATAATATCCAAGACCCAAACCCAAAAATCTTGTACACCACTGAACATAATGTTAAATACTGCCAAATTTTGCAATGTACAATTGGCAATAGAAAAGAAAATAATTTCATCAAACGGAAACCAATTTTCATAGCTATTGGGATAGGGTGCGTTTAGAATGCAGTCAAACATTCTGGATCTCACTGTAGCTGAGGCAAGGAGTATTAGTAGTGGTGAGAAGCACACCGTAGTGCCCTATTTGGGTCTTTGCTACTATCCGTCTGACAATGATTATCAAATTAACAGACAGATAGCGACCTGCTTTTCCGCAGGTGTCATTAAAGCAGTGACCTCTATTCTCTTTGAAGAAGACAACCCTACTTTTTTATTTGAAGGAGATGCCGAAAACAACTACTCCACGTCAAATGTTCTCCTACTGGCGCTGCATTACTCTGGCATCTCCATGAAACTCGCCACATCCTTCATCGAGATCAACCACAGAAATTTCAAAGCCAGCGAAGCACATTGCTCGTGGAGTAGTTGTTTTCTGCATCTCCTTCAAATAAAAAAATAGAATTGTCTTCTTCAAAGACAATATTGGTCACTGCTGTGGCACCTGCGGAAAAGTAGGTCGCTATCTGCCTGTCAATTTGACAATAATTTTCAGACGGGTAATAATAATATAATAATAATAATAATAATAATAATAATAATAATAATAATAATAATAATAATAATAATAATAATAATAATAATAATAATAATAATAATAATAATAATAATACTGGGTGGTAGCAAAGATCTAAAAAGGGCACTGCGGAGTGCTTCTCACCACTACTAACATTCACGATGCCCCTTAGGCAATCATATCGCAACATCATTCATCGATTCCACAACCTATGGCACTCTAACGAGCGCATTATAAGCGGGAAACTGGTCAGTGTCTGATAGTTGATCTCGATGAAGGATGTAGCGACTTCCACGAAGATGCCGGAGTAATACAACACCACTCAGGGCATATTTGCCGTGGAGTAGTTGTTTTCAGCATCTCCTTCAAATAGCGAAGAGTATTATCTCTGCTCTTTGGCTGACGTTTAGATACACGTCCAACAATCATTTGACACAATATACAAATCAAATGATCAATATAGTTGCCTGAGAGTTTTTTTTTTCAATTTAAAGCCCGGTATGTAAGGTCTATATTGTTGATGAAACAATGTCCTTATTTTTCTTTCCTGCATTTATTGTAAACGATATCACAATGGTGAGCCTAGAATTACAACACTTTACTTATTACTCGTAATTAGAACATAATTCATTGTGCATTAATTAGGTGTATTTTGTTTTATTACTTGTTACTAAATTGTCAATATTTCATGTTATCTTTTTCGATCTGCTAATGCACGTAGGTTAAACTAGAACGTTTCCCATCATTCTCTTGTGAACTTGTATTATTAATATATGATATGCTTATGAGCTTATGGATGGATACATGATGAATTAAAAACATCTACCTTTCAAAGAGAATATATGTTAGAAAAAGTAGTAACATATTTCATCTTAGTGTAAATGATGGATTGATTACACTTGATTTCTTTTCACTAAAAAATATTCTAGATATGTTAGAACAAGGTTTTGTTACTTGAAACCTCACAGCCACTATAAATACAGCTGTTGCACGTAACTAGTACAAATGATGTAGGTGACATTATTCAGGTTTCACTTCTTTGAGATTCTGATGTGTCGGTAATAATAAGACAATAACGTTCTTTGTCTCATTGAAAGTATATTCGAAAATGCGAAGTTAAGAATAATTTTAATGTTACTTTCAAAACGTATTGTTGGTAATCTTTTCTTTCTGGTAATAATATGTAAATTAGCTTCTTGACATTTACATTGCTACTTCCTACAAAATAGTTCAAGTGTTAAATAAAATAGTTATTTTAATAAAGAAGAATTCCAAATGAAATTCTAGAATAATGTCTAATATGTGTACCTATTTTAAATTTTAAAAGAAATACATGTAACATACCTTATTATTCTGAATCAAGCTGATAAATTTATCGTTCTCTATAGACTTTGAGAGGAGAGTTTGTTGGTATTTTTTTTAACTTTACTTATAAAAGGTAATCAAACGAGGACAGGGTGGGAATTACGGCCAATCTAAAGAATTTCCTGAATATCTTAATGCGGAATATATTCAGAGTCAATGGTAGCCACATACCAAAATTATTTTGGATTAGGTATATGGTGGCTCAAAAAAGTTATGAACCAAATTTATATTATTTTGAGTCACCTTGCACAGTTCAAATTTAAATAATCTAACTTTATTTATTTTTTTATTTAAATTTTGACTATTTATGACAACTAAAACTTTTTAAATCGATTCGAACACATATACTTTTTACTCCAAATTACATAAAACTATTTTTTTTTTAAATTAGCACTATAGAACTTAAGATTAAGTTAGCGTTTAACAAGAAATGAGAATTTCATCAGACGAAAAATTAGATAGAACATTGTGTTCTTGTATTAGTTGTTAAAAATGATAACCCTCCGCTGATAACCACTAGACAGGACAGTTCACTTTACCAACGAAGTATTACGAATATTACTATTTGATACAATCAAGTCGACAATCATACAGTATGATACAGATTCATGGTATACCCCTTATTTACTTAAGATACAATTTTTAAATTTAGCAAGGTGGAAGTATTTATTAAAAGCCACTTTTTGACATAATAGTAGATATATTAAGTTGCTAGGAGTGGTGAAGGCGAATATTATTTGTTGACCCTAGAAGCTTACACAGCCAAGGCGTTAGCCGAGGCTGTGTAAACTGGACGAAACACATAAAGAGCTTTATACTTCAAGTGAACTATACTATTTTTTCTTCAGGCGCCAAAATTAAAACTGTATTTCTCATGTATTTATGCCTGTAAAAAAAGCGATCTGAGGTGGCGTTTAATTTCAAACTGACAGTTCTGAGAAATTATGGCTATCTGAAATCATGGATATTTTTTAATCCGTTGTTAATGCGGCCGCAAACAATGTGAATTATTTACGGAAAATTAGGTAGTCTCAAATTTAAAATGGGTCCTATGAGTAGAAGCAGTTAAAAGTAAAAGCAGTTGATTCTTGCATTTTCTCTGAATCAAATACTAAGTTATATTATGATTGACAAATATGATATTTCTCATACAGTAAAACGAGACAAGAACTTGAACGTCCAGATTAGAAGAGTCTTACTAACGGCTTTAGGCTTTAGAGCAAGAAAATTTGTATATAGTGGTAACCATCTATTATCCTATAATAATTAAAAATGCAACAATTAATGATCAAATTAAGTACCTTTTGTTAAGACCACACCTCAAATATCTTAGAATAAATAAATTCTACCATCAGGATATGTAGATTGCTAATGATTACACAGTAGGTCACACAACATATTTACTCCGTGGTATTGAACATTACCATAGATACCTAAAGTACTTAACAAAAACATTTTACTGTTGTCTGAACAAGTAATATTTCGAGAACAATTTGATGGCATATGTTCAATGTAAACCTCAGTTGTGTAACACAATTTTTTACATATATACTTTTTAATGTAGGATGATAACAATATAAAACGGTACAGTAATAACAATAACTGTATATGAAGTCGATGTAATCTCCTAAATCAACTACAGGTTTATTTTAAACATTTGTCAAGCGTACAATGCAAATCAATTAAATGATTTGTCTTTCTTTCAGTGGTTGAGTAATATTAACTAAAATTGAACATAATGCATTCAAAGAAGAGAAATGGAACGAAATAAATACTGTGAGCGGAATGCTTAATAATAATGAAGAATAAATATGCAGATACAAAACGGAGGTATCAAAATTTTATGATCAGGCTTTTTCTCGATGAACTATACCTATACCTACTACTTCCTATTGTGATTTTATATCAAGTTAGATAAGGTGGAAAGAGTATGCCATAAGCGTAGTGTGTTGGACAAACACTTTGTAACCTATTTATGTTCCCTTTCTTACACACTACGCTTATGGCATAGGTACTCCTTTTGGTCATAACTTCCATATTATACAGTCTGTCCATAAAGGTAACCCCCCCTGCTAACTTTTGAACGAATCGAGTTAGAGAGTTTTAACAAAATACAGGGTGAATCACGTAAAATGAAGTTGATTTTGACGATAAATTCAATTCTTCAAATTCAAAGATGGCGCCACGGGCGCTGTGAACTCAATTTTTTTAAACGGCAAAGTGTGCCGTGTTGCACCTCATTTAAAAGGTAATTCAATTCTCTACATTCTCGTTTCTGAAAAATGACAATCGAGTTATCCGTTCTCTAGTTACAAGCGTTTGTATTAACGATATTTAAAAATTTTGCTTTTATCAAGTCTTCTTGCCTTGCTTGCCAGTGTCACTGAAACGTCAATAAGGTTCGAGAAAGTAGTTTAGCATTTAATTTAAGAGTGTTTGAAAGTGTCTACAGGTTTTATTCTAAATTTTTTTAAGTTATTCGATTTGATAGATTTGATAGATTTAAGAGAAAATTTAAGAGGAGAGCGGTACTTAAGAATCATGCGGGTGGAAATTTTCCAAAGATAGAAAGAATTGCAGACAATAACATTCAAAGTATTGTATTTCAACAAGATGGGGGGCCCCACCCCATTTCTGTGGACCTGTTACCGATTTTTTAAATAACCATTTCCCAAGCAGATGGATTAGCAGAAGGCGCCCGATAGAATGGTCGGCTCGTTCCCCGGACTTAACTCCTCTTGATTTTTTCTTATGGGGATATAAGTCAAAAGTCTACAGAACTCCTCCAGTAAATATCGACGAACTACAGCAACGTCTAACACATATGTGTAGAAATATCCCTGCAGAAATTTTAGGAAATATCAGGCCAGAATTTCAAAGTAGACTTTTTATGTGCTAAGAAGTCAATGGACAACATTTTGAACAACTTATTTAATTCTTTTATTTTTTGTTTTAATAAATATTTGTTCAAAATTTGTTGTATTAAAATATTAATTAACATTTTATTTATGGATCAGATTAGAAACAGAAACGCTTGTAACTAGAGAACGGCTAACTCGATTCTCATTTTTCAAAAACGAGAATGTAGAGAATTAAATTACCTTTTAAATGAGGTGCAACACGGCACACTTTGCCATTAAAAAAAAATTGAGTTGACAGCGCCCGTGGCGCCATCTTTGAATTTGAAGAATCGAATTTATTGTCAGAATCAACTTCATTTTACGTGATTCACCCTGTATTTTGTTAGAACACTCTAACTCGATTCGTTCAAAAGTTAGTAGGGAAAGTTCTAAGGGGGGGGGGGTTACTTTATGGACAGACTGTAGATAGACCTAATAAATCCTATATCAGTGTATTCGTGAGATACCCCTAATAACAAATGAAAAATATACAGGATGTCTATTTAAAAAATATTAGGTACTCTCGTTCGTAACATTATTTGGGCCACCCCGTATATTTTAAGTGAACTAGGTCAAAACTTGCCCAATAAAAAATAAAATCGCCGTGTCTGAACGATTTTCTAAAAAATATTTAAGTATTTACCTATATCTAATAACTATTATGAATTTTGTTCTGAACTTCTGTATCATCACACCATCCGATGAACTTTAGGAATCGATAGAATACGTCAAAATAATGTTCATTTATGTTATAAACTGATTTCCTAAATCGCATCGTTTCGGAGATAGAGACTACTTTGGTATCTTGTTTACAGATATATTTTACAGTTCCTATCGGTCCAACGGTGCAAACTTTTAAAATTGAAATGAGCCAATCCCTGTATTTCTACCTAAGGAAATAAATCATGAGTACATTGACAAGGGTTAATAGGTGTGTCTAAAGTAATATGTTGAAAAGATTATTAAGTTAGATCTCTTCGTCACATACCATTCTTTTAATTATTAAAAACAACACATAAATTAGACAACCCCCAAGTTCAGAAAGAGGGTTACACGTTCAAAATATGCAGACAAACACCCCATATCCACCACAATTGCCATTGCTGGAGGTGGGAATCGATCGAACTCAGACCATAACAGGCAGTGTAACCGAGAAATTTTCTATTGTGTTACCGTGGTAAGAATCTGCTATATTTTTTCTGTTATATCTCCCTTACTATTAAAGATATATCCTAACCTCTATATTAATATATTAGTGAAAGAACTGTTTTGTTTTTTGAGTCGGCAAACACAGTATGTAAAAGTTCTATCGATATAATTTACCAAATTTAGTGGACATGCATTGAAAAAAAAAAAAAGATTATCGGGGAAGAAGGGATGGAGGGCGTGATTTCTATTATTACACCTGCGGGTAGCATTCTGTAAGAAAGTTGAAGTTCTGTAAATTCCTAAAATTTTGTCTCCAAAAAATATACTCTTTTTATGACAATGAGAAAAGTTCCACTAATTATAATTTATAATTATTGATATTGTATGTCAACCTATTTTAAATATGATAAATAAAAAATTAAATAAAAAATAAATTTTTATTTAATTATTTCTACTTTTTTAATAAAGATGAAAATTACAGTCTGCTCAATTACATCAAATTATATTATTAATCCGTTCATGAATTAATACTCTACCGTATATTTCAAATTATTTTAGATAAAAATATAAATACAAGAGGTTATACAATGTTACTAATGTAATGAATTAGAGAAATAAAATTTATTTTCCATGTTTCTATCACTTCTGTTCTAAAAAGATAAAAATTAATGTATGATAGAGTCAAAGTTTGTCATTTCTTAAATGACCGTTCAAAGTGAAACAGTTGTCTAGTTAGGAAATTATAAAGCATGTAGGGAAAGAATTTTAGAAGTGCCTTAACCTAACTACTAACTTGTAGACGAACACGAGCCAATCATTTAATGAAAAAAGATCGGTCTCTAAGATAAAGAAAACATCAATTCGATAAGGCGCGACGTGAATAAACTATCAGAGATTTTCTTTTGTATTGATACAAATTGATGTGCCTTGATATAAATTGGTGTTCTATTACTGCACCTGCCTTGCATGGTCTGTATGTACAAGTAAACATTCTTCAAGGAATATAATTTACGTTTAGGTATCTAAACTTTTCAGTTAAGCTAATATTATTTAGTATAAACATTCATGAACACAAATAGTTGTCCATTTTCATAAAATATATGTCAATCCTTTCCTACTACGAAACTTTTACCCTAGTTTATCAACATTAATAACATTTAACCACATACTGTGTAGAGCTACTAAATACTGATGTTGATTTTTTGCATTCCTTTAAACTTATTATTTCTTTTTGTTGCGATGCTGTTCTACCTCATTCTCGAACAACTTATTTTATACGCATTTTATTTGACGATCCTAACAGTTCCTTACAGTTATTGCAAACATCTTAATTTATACACATATTTATAATACTATAAACACCATATGGTAGTAGCCTATTCTACATATTAGTGTATATAATATAGAATTTCTAGAAAACATGAAAAGTGATTGATTAATTTATTGGCACTAGCTGTGCGATGTTTATCGTAAACATGGGGCCGACAAAAACTATACAGGGCGCCCTATTTCTTGACCCGTTGCATGGGTAACTTTTTTATTAGTAGAGATACAAAAACGCTTAAATGAGCAAATTAGTGCAGTTTCGTATTAGTAATTCTACGGTAAGGCGAAAAATTATATACAGGGGAAGGTTGAAAAGTTATTGACAAAAAACGAAAAATCCAACTTTTCTATTATCCCTCGTAGCTCGTTCATTTGAAGAGTTAGAGAAAAATGCTTCACATGTTTTTTGCAGTATTTTTCATGTAAAATGACATGCACTTGCTACTTTTTATATATCTTTTAAAATGGTTGAGAATCACAGTAAAATATATTTTTTTTAAATGTAATGGATAGGTGGCTGTGACATTAACCGAAAGTCCCCTTTTTTCTCTTTCAGATGATATAACATAGTCCATATTTTATCCTTACAAAAGTAATAATAATCGTTGTTTTTAAAGAAAGTTTATTGTCACATCAAGAATGCTATGGATTATGGAACAAAAGAATGTTTTGAGAACAGAAATTATTAATTAATTAATTATATTGAAGTAAATGTTCGAAATGACCACCATCCTGTTGGATACATAGTAAGCAACGTTTCTGGATACTTCTTAAAACATTATTTATTGTATGTCCATGTATGCTTCTAATTGCATCTTGAATCCTGACTTTTAGATCCTCTATATCTAGAGGAGCTGTCACATAAACTGTATCTTTCAATAACCCCCAAAGAAAGAAATCTAAGGGGGTCAAATCAGGTGTTCGCGCTGGCCAGTCGATATCCATTCTATTTCCTATAACATTATCAAACTGTTCATGTAAATATTGTTTTACCTCGCGGGAATTATGCGCAGGTGCTCCATCGTGTTGGAAGTATTTAAGATTTCTAAAAATATGAAGTGGTAATTCATTTAAATATTCCTCTGTTAGAGTATTCCTTAGAAAATGAAGGTAATTATTCGCATTCAAATTATCTTCGTAAAAATATGGGCCAATAATTTTGCCACAAAAAATTCCACACCACACATTTATCCCAAATTGACGTTGATTTCTTCTTTCAGAAACAAAATGTGGATTTTCTCGGCACCACATTATGTTATTATGGCGGTTAAAAATACCATTGTTGGTAAATCTACTTTCATCACTGAATAAAATCTTTTTCCAGAAGTCTAGATCCTCTTCGCATTTTGAAATGTACCATCGACAAAATGTCATCCTTCTTTGATTATCAGCTGGATATAAAGTATTGCATATGGAATAATGATAAGGCTTTAAATTGTTACCTTTTAAAATAGCTCTTACAGTTTCCTTGGAAGTGTTGCAGTGATGTGCAATTTCTGCAGTTGAAGAATCAGGTTTAAAATTTACATAAGCCAAAACATTTATTTCAGTGTCTTCATTGAAGTTTCTTTCATCCTTAGGCTTTGAAAAAGAACCGTATAATCGTATATTATTTTCCAGCTGTCTAAATATTCTATGATGGGGTTGTCTTCGTTCCATGTAAGTTTCAAAATAAAGATTCGCTGCAGCTTGTGCATCTCGATTTTGGTTATAATAACAAAATAGCATATCATTTTTCTCTTCGTTGGTGTACATATTTGCAACACTATTATTTTGTATGCAGTATTAATAATAAACAATAAACTACTTAACAAAAACTAAAAATGTCACTTGATCTGTCAATAATTAAATGCCAACTAGACGTTTTTAAAAATATCAGGAATCTTATTTTTTGTTTTATTTCCATAGCATTCTTGATGTGACAATAAACTTTCTTTAAAAACAACGATTATTATTACTTTTGTAAGGATAAAATATGGACTATGTTATATCATCTGAAAGAGAAAAAAGGGGACTTTCGGTTAATGTCACAGCCACCTATCCATTACATTTAAAAAAAATATATTTTACTGTGATTCTCAACCATTTTAAGAGATATATAAAAAGTAGCAAGTGCATGTCATTTTACATGAAAAATACTGCAAAAAACATGTGAAGCATTTTTCTCTAACTCTTCAAATGAACGAGCTACGAGGAATAATAGAAAAGTTGGATTTTTCGTTTTTTGTCAATAACTTTTCAACCTTCCCCCGTATATAATTTTTCGTCTTACCGTAGAATTACTAATACGAAACTGCACTAATTTGCTCATTTAAGCGTTTTTGTATCTCTAATAATAAAAAAGTTACCCATGCAACGGGTCAAGAAATAGGGCGCCCTGTATACAGATTCTGTGGTGTATAAAGCATGGCGCAGTATGGTAGGGTATCTCTCACCTTGTTGCTCTTTACTGAAAATATAAAAAATTAGAACATGTAAAAATAAAATATTATAATATAATATTATAACTATAAATGGGAGAAAATCGCTGCGCGATTTTCGTTCCCATTTCTAGTCCTACTGGGGGTCCAGGCCAGCAGCCTGGGGTCACCCTTCGGGTGATAAAAGCATCTAGAATAATATGTATTTTTAAGAAAACACATATTAAGAAATTTGGTATCTGGAATGATGTAATAATTATACTAAGCTTTTCTCAATATTTTGATGAATTGTAAGGGTGCTCTATTCTTGATGGTAAAACATCATAATTTTTTAAGTGCTGAAAGTAGAATTTATTTTTCAGTAAACATTTTTATCAATTTTATCAATAGGACCAAGACAGCAAATTAATATTGTAGATATTTACTTTTGTAAGCTAAAGTAACGAATTTTTCAGACTGCCAACATGAAGGAATTAATTCCAAATTAATACTAATAAATAATTGGAATTAAAAAGTGAAAAAAAAAAAGAAAAATCAGCATTACGATTTTTGAAATCCTACAACTATCCCTTTGCACTACCGAGCTTGTTGTCAGAAATTTTACTTGAAATGTTTAAGTATGTAAACTGTACGTGTTATCCTAAAAAATTAATTTTTACCGATTTTCTAATTGGAAAAGCATTTAGCTTCAGTATTTTGGTAATCAGAAGTGTTTGGCAGTCAGTACTTTCGATTTCGTTAGCAATATTTCTCATAGGAAAATAATGAAAATAACTATATGAAGTTTAATTAATTTGATAGTTTTCGTGGGAGGTGCTTGTCTCGTTAGTGCAATCTCACATCGGCATATAAAATGAGAAAGAAGTTGAGACGGATGCAACTCCAGATTTTTGAAGACGAAAGACGTAGACGTAGATGGAGTCGACGTACGGTCTCGAAAAAAAAATCTCAAAGGAATTAGAGAAAGGAATGAACTTTCCCGTGAAGCCATTCTCGAAGCCATAAAAATTAGAAGAGGGGCTAGGAGGCCCCGCGAAAAGTTGGGATTTTGGCGGGCGTGACGGAACTATTAGGCGCGAGGACAAACGCCGGTGAAAAGGCGCTTAAATTGGGAAAGCGCGTAGGAAACGGGACGAAAATACCCCTTCGCATTGGAAAAAGGCCGGGGGCGACCTCAGGTCGTCCACGATCCCCACTCGGAGGAGATAGCTTTGAAACTTTGTGGATTCTGGGATGGAATTTAGAGCGAGACAAAATCGACGCGTTTTAATATATATGGATGAGTAGTTGAGGTTCCTAGGGAGAATGTTTAGCAACGAACTAAATAACTATGGTTTATTCTGCTCTGCCAATTCTGCCTTGTGTTACCTTGTATGTTTTTCACAAAGTAAAAGTAGAAATGTGCGGAAACGAATATGAAAAAGAAAAACTTTCTTCGGACGTTCAAGAAGAAATCGTGAGGAAATTATTGCTCGAAAAATCGAGGCAGCTATAAGGAGAGGAATATACGTGCTCTCAAAAGTTAAAAGCATAAAGAACATCAATAATGTGAGGGAAATGGTACTTCTGGCATACTTTTTGGAGAAGTCAAAGAAAGTAAAACCACCAAATTATGATCCTATTACTCGGCTATAGTTGACGTTGACGGAAAATGAAAATTGTGACATTTCAAAATAACTCTGATCAATCCACTGCATCAAATAACCGTTCGTAATGTTTTCAGATACAGCAATCTGATTACATTTCTAAAGAAATTAAGTGATGGCTACAAATCTAAAAATCGAAAGTCTTCGAACCAGCTGATATCATAGGGATTTTCAACAGATGCTTCAGACGACGACTGAAGAAATACCTTCTTCGGTTTTGTGATAAAATTCTGATACGTTGAATATTGAACAAATATCACTATAATATAAATAATTCTGCAAACTATCCATAGCAAATTTAAATCAGATAGGCATTTTAATACCTATTGGCTTAACAAAGTTTTTTTTGTCTACTAAATTTCAAAATATGTTGATAATATAACCCAAAAATGTATCTTGATAATGTATCTCTCTTTTTAGCAGACTCTTAAGTAGTTAAAGTAGACTCTTTTTCTGCGTTCTATAGGATGGATTATGTTGAACGGGTATTGATATGAAACTGAGGGAATTCATACTTTGACCTATTGCTTCTATTCCTTAACGATTTGACCTCGGATCTGACAAAATAAGGAGAATATTTAATTTAA
Source organism: Pogonocherus hispidulus (assembly GCA_963924545.1). Lineage (NCBI taxonomy): Eukaryota > Metazoa > Arthropoda > Insecta > Coleoptera > Cerambycidae > Pogonocherus > Pogonocherus hispidulus. The sequence continues at coordinate 34,116,383 of OZ004697.1, read as the reverse complement.
TTTTTCAAATTCGACTTTTGATAATTATTTTCAATATTATGACATAATATTTACGAAAACTATGTTTATATGTTATAAACAAGTTTTTAAGCGATAGCTTACAAATATAGGCACATACACATACTTATTGGAAGAAAATTGGCTGACCTAGTAAGAGAAAAAGTTACAATTAATAATTGAAGAAAAAGTCATTAAAGCACTTCGTTTGGTATAGTAACACATTAGATGTGGGATTTCGGAAGAGGAAAAATCCGAAAAAGCAACAGAAAATTTAAAGACAAGCTAGTTAGATAAAATATAAAAAAATATACACGAAAATTAGAACAGTTAGCAATTAAGGAAATGGCAATCAACCTTAAACAATAGAAACAGTAAAATAATAAACTAAAAAAAAATTAGGTATAAAAGTTTTCATCTACTCTATATAATAGAAGAAAAAGATGAGAGAAATAACTTTTATTTCCCTCATATCACTTTGTATGGTATGTACTAATGTATATATCACCTGTATGAATATATATATTTAAGTTGAGAACCTCCGTGGTGAAGAGGTTGTTGTTGTTGTTTATAGGCGGCGCGGTCACCCGCAACACTCAGGTCTTTCGACCCATTGTGCCTGCCGCTAGTTGGGAGCTATTGGAAGAGACCCGTGCTATGCGCATAGGCCAACAACCGTTGTAGGGGAAGCTCCCTAATGTCCTGAAGCAGGAGAAATGCTGCGCCCAGATGTTTGTGTCTCTTGACCATGAGGCAAGCACAACGACAGAGGATGTGAATGGAGTCCTCGTCATCGTGTCCGCAAAACCTGCACCTTCTAGTGTCACTAAGGCCGATAGTATTAAGGTGCTTGTTAAGATGTCCGGGACCTGTCAACAGTCCTGTGACAATCCTTATGCTGTTACGACTTAGCGCAAGTATTGATCGAGTTGCGTTCGACCAAGGCCCTTCAATTAAGAGCCTGTGTGGAGAGATTAAGACGAGAGCTTTTTAATCGTTCCATGCGTTTGACGACGATTCGAATCTCGCAACCAGTCATCTACTTTTTCCAATTGCTCCTACATTAAACCTATGCGTATAAAACTGGTAGAATTCTTATTATGGAACTTGTACTGCAACCTCACTGTATAAATGGCTAACACCCTACTGTTCACTTTAATTAATAACGGTTTCCAGGATTCCCTTATTTTCGTACTAAATGGAGTTAAAGTTCTAATAACTAAGTCGTTCCTGGCCGCACTCGCGCCCAGCAAAATAATAATATGCCGCTTTCTTGGCATGCCGCCTCCCGTTTATTATTATATGTAAAAATAAATCAAAGTGAAACAGGCAGTAAATGCGTGTAAATAGTTCTCTCATAATTTTCAAAATTAATATCTATAATCAGATACTTATACAATGACACACTCATGGTTAAAGATATTAAAATATTTAAATTATGTCGATATTCTAAGTGAGGATAGTCTCTGTTTATGGTATCATATATTTTATATTACTAGAATTACCTGATATGATTGATTTTCTTGTTAGAAACAGGAAGCAAGAGTAAACAAACACTAATTGCCTTGTGTTATAGGTTGCACAAATGTAATTATTACATTACTAAACTGTCGCATAGTGAGTTTATACATGTTTATTACTGCAACAAGAAGTAAGTTCATTGGTGTTGAGATACTAGTTGCTGTTTCCAGTTTTCTTTTTTAATTTCTTGTATTGATATTGTTTTGAAAATCTCAAATATTTAACTTCTATAAAGTTCACTTAACAACTTGTCTATGTACGCCTTAAAAATTTATACAAATACACTTAATACTACATTTTATTTCTAATAGTTATTATATTGAGGCGTTTTGACATTTTTGACGTTGGCGTTTTTACAGTGGGCGATAAAATTAATGCATAAATTCGTTACTTCATAAATAACCAATTTCTTAAAAAATCGCTCCAACCCGACGATTTTATTTTATTATATAAATCTATAATGGGCATCCATAATCGGGCCATGCCAGATCTGTCTTACGTGACCTACCTATCAGTAAGGTAGGTCACGTAAATGCGGTAAAGTGATGATATGGTCATTTCTCGCGCGTTATTGTATGCGCGTAGCATTTTTACGGTAAATTATCTATTACCCTTTTGTATCACACCAAGGAGAATCTGTTTTTATTGTAACGCAACATATAATATCTCATCGCTTATCTTTTTGTACCGAGAATTATCCATAGTAATGCCTACTATGTTTATAGGCCTTACCAGTTAGTCTATGACTTTACTATATAAACCATATGAGCTATGTAACTTTAGTTTTAGTCTAGAAAAACCTATTAAAGACATACTTTCAGTTTATTCGGACAAGCTCATTTGGGCTAAGTGTTATACCAGGTGTTAAATAAATAAAACACAACTAGTAAGAGTGAGATTCTATTTTGTATTGAAATTAATTAACAAAAGCGTAGCAAAGTCCAAAACCATAAAAAACGGTAGTACTTTTTTCCCAACACGATTGCAAGAAGCTATACGTAACTTATTACTGAGCTTGTTTTATATACATATATTTATTTTTCTTACATAAAAAAGCTACACGGATGTAAACTTATTTTTTTTTTAAATGGTAAACTATAGTTTTTGTTGTATTTAGATGCTTTTTTACGAACACAGTGATATATTGTTTGACTATCTCCAATAATAACGGAGATATTTTGTACATAATTAATAAACTAATATTTGCAACACCTCTTTAAAATTATTTAACGTCATATTTTTCAGAAAAATTATGCTAAATTTATTGGAAAAAAGTTTTTAATAACTGAAACATTTTATCACAAAATTAAATGATTTAGTAGTATACAGATATATTTTTAGTGTTTTTGTTCATTTAGTAATAATTACTTATGATTAAAAGTCGGATACATCATGTCACAGTCATATCTAATTAACAGAAGTTAACTAGATATAAGGGCCGGTCTTACCATCTATTTAAAAGTTGCTTTTAACTAAAAGAAACTTAAAGTTAACAAGTAAATTTATCTGGCAGTTAAAAAACTGCGTATTTCCAACACAATTTAACTGCTCTTTTGTAAAAAGACTGTTTAATGATATTGGCAATACTGATTAATAAGAAACTCTATATAATAAAGTGAGACAGATGAAATGCGTCAACCATAATCAACAAAATATGTCAATTATGACAACATTACTTAACTATAACATACTGTGGCTATAACCAACTATATAACTATTTTTAGGTTCTAGCTGTTTCTGGGATCTCTAGTTTAAATTTAATATTCAGAAGTGTAAAAATGTCTTCCCAGGATGATACATTAAAAAACTTGGAACCAAATTGCCCAAGAATTTGAGCCCCTTACTAGTACAAATCGTAGCAGTTCAGTCCTTAGTTCAAAATACGATTCAATAAAACATGTCATAAAATCTAACAAATACGCAGATTTAATTTCTTTTTTATTATTAACCTGTTATAAATAAATCTCCTCATAAATTCTTCATCATCCCAGATGTTTAAATTGTCTATATGAGGCCTTACAGTATATATTTTTCGTTCGCGATTTGCAATATTTACCGTGTTTATAATTTCATGATCTAATAATATTTCTTCTTCAAAATCAATAATGTTTTCCATAATAAAAATATGTTTTTTGACGTTTTATTAATCAAATTGTTTACTAACAGTCAAATTGTAAAATTTCTGAGGTTAGAAATCTCTTTGTAACAACTTATAGGCAAGTAAAAGTGACCGATAAGTTAAAAAGCAGATAGAGAACTTTAAAGACAGGATTTAATTTAAAACAGTGAAAAGAAAAGATCCGTTTTGAAGTTACAAGGAAGATAAATTTAAAATGATGTTCATAAGGAGATGAAAAGACCGGCCCTAAATACGTTAAATAAGTCTAAAAATAAAATTAAACTAACGGGTCTCAGTCATTTTTATAATAATAGTTGGTTACTTTCATCACTTGTTAAGCAAACACCAATTTTTTCTCTGAATGTAGTGATGGAAATGTCATTTTCATATATATGATATTAGAAAATTATGATATTTTATTTAGATTTGGCTCTTTCATTATACACAAAAAAATATCAATGGAAAACTATTTGTTAACTCAAGAAATGATGGTATGAGATTAAATAGATTAAAATATAAATTAAATTAAATGAGATTTTTGATTAAATATGCACACAAGATTTCACAATTTTTCCTTCTATTTGGACAACAAAGGCCTTTGTGCATGTCGCTAAATGATTAAATAAATTCCTCCAGATCTTTCAACCGACACATGTATCATGTGTTCATCATGTGTCCTGTATTTTCCTAAAAAAATGGTAAATGTTATTTATATTTAAAAAAAAAGTGACATACAGAATCAAAAGTTCAATACTTCTGGTATTCTGTTCTTAACCTTTTCAGCACATCCAGTAAAATATCAGTTATGTACCGTATTTAAACAACTATTAACTGAATCTACCTATCACTTTTTAATACAGTATTTGATTTACGACTACGTAGTTCATTATGTTTGTTGAATATTCCTTTTCACGTTCTTTCACATTTTCTACTCTGGCATATTATAAATCCATCTGAACTCAAATATATTTGTAACCATTCATGCTTTTGAAACTTGAGTATTATAAACGATTCATAGTAAGCCATTCAAGCGTCGGAAGCTGCATTGAATAAGGTTTATGAACTGTCTACCGGTAGATTCTTCCAATTGTATTTAAAAGAATATTAATGTTAATAATGACAAATGGTATACTTTTAAACATATTTGGAACATTAATATTTTTGGCAATTTATTCACTTTCAATATTGCTCCTGGATTAAATATACAAGGTAAAGTTTAGTTATCAACCTATAAGGCAATATTATTTTTCTACAATTTTAACATGTTTCCCCCATACATATAGGGTGTCAACGAAAAGTTTTATACTCAATTATCTGTGAAAAGATTGGTCTCCATGGAAAATCCAGAGAAAGACCGATTTTGATTTGAAAGGAGACACGTTTTTATAGTATTGACATTTCTACAGGTTGGCCCAAAAGGGAGAGGTTTACCACAACTTATAGTGATCGTACAATTTAAATTTTTTAAGTAGAACACCCTATGTATTTTTACTGATTTTGATAGAACATGATAGAATACATTGAAATAAGGTTTGATGGATATAGCCCTAATAGGAAGGTAGATATGACCATAAATGATTCCCATAAGAGTAATATATTGGAGAAAGACTTTGTAGTGACTGTAGCCTAGCAACGAGACCTGAGTACCAGGTCATTACAACATAACAGAAAATGAGGAAGCCGATGCAATGGATAAAAGAGGTTGAGGTATGCAGTTTACACGGCTCGAACCCAGTACTCGGGCTTCCGTCTAGGTATGTAACAAGGTCTATTGAAAACTAGATCAAGAAAAGGTCAAAGGAAGAATGGTCGAACAGGACTGGGCTGCGACAAGCCAGGCTCTTAATTGAAGGCCCTTGGTCGAACGCAACTCATACTCAATCAATACTTGCACTAAGTTGTAACAGCATAAGGATTGTCACGGGACTGCTTGCAGGTCACGGACATATCCATTCACATTCACAGGACTCCATTCACATCCTCTGTCGCTGTGCCTACCTGATTGTCAAGAGACACAAGCATCTGGGTGGAGCATTTCTTCTGCCCCAGGACATTAGAGAGCTTCCCCTAGAACGGATGTTGGCCTATGGGCATAGCACGGGTCTCTTCCAATAGCTCTCGATTAGCGGCAGGCACAATGGGTTGAAAGGCCTGAGTGCTGCGGGTAACCGCGCCGCCTTCCAACAACAACAACAGCTTAGCAACTAATCGATATTATCTTTGTAATTCATTATATTGTAAAGTAAATTCAATAACTGCACATCCTCAAATCTCCTAGAAAATCTAATTTGGAAACCCAAACGTTTTTAAACTGATAACACGATATTCTCAATATGCTTGAGATAGATATCAGCATAGAGCAAGCAGCCAACGTGCACACGAAAAACAATATCAATATCATTAACAAACAGCTTAAAAAGTAATGGCCTCAAAACGGAACGTTGGGGAACACTAGACATTGCGTTAAAATTAATAGACCTGAAACCACGACATTCCACATATAAAAACCTATTTTTAGGTAAAGATGATAAAATATCAATTAAAGGGTTCGAAAAACAAAAACAACCTAGTGAGAAGAGAAGGAAACCTAGTGGGGATTTAGTAGAAGGCCGTGTAAATGACTTAAATGAACTCAACTTGCTTGCCTTCATCCAAAGATTTAGAATGAAACTGTCATATTGAAGAAATTAGGAACTGCCGACCTTCCCTTTATGAAAGCTTGCACTATAACTGAGAATGATCATCACTGTTTCTATTAATATGATATTCAGCCGCCCATTACAATAAGAAGCAATAAAAAAAGCATGTATTAAGACTATTATCTGCTATTAACCATCCAAACGGTAGAACCAGCCAAAATCATCTACATAATCATCTTCTAACCTATATACTTTGTAATAGCCTATAATATAACCTATATAATTCTTGATATATCTATATATTCTGTTCTGTATGTTAGTAACAATTAAATATTATTTTAGATCTACTTAAATTTTACTACTGAAACAGCAAATGGTTTATGATCTAATTTTACGGAAATATTCATAGATTTGCTAATACTATGCGGGCACGTGAATTGATAAAGGCACAAACCGCAAGTAAGGAAAGGCAATAACTGTTGTTTACAATAAACTCTGTGTATTATTAGATCTTGAGTGGTGCTTAACCAATATCTGCTAAGTCAAAAATAGTGAAATAACGTTGCATAATATATGTCAAGTAGTAACGGTTCATGGAAACCTCAATATTCATCACCATAAACACAGAAACAAATAATAATAAGATTTAAATAATAACACTTTATTGCAGTACAATGTGTAATTAAGTATATTTATTTTCTTTCGATCACATTTACTATTAAGTGTTAGTAATATTGTATTTTAATAAAATGAAAACATTTAAAAAATCATTTCTACTGTTTTTTAATATTAAAATAAGGACGTTATGACTATAATATTAATATAAATTTGAACGTTTTTCATTACATGTAAATTGCGACTAAATAATTTTCTGGAATAAAATGTAGATATATTGAGAAAGCTGAGAAAAATTAAATATAACTAAATATTAACTTTAAGCACGTTTACTAGGTTACAGTGAGGGAAAAATCTTGCTTACAACCGCTAGTAAGTAGTTATACAGGGTGATTTGACTTGACTTAATTTCAAGTCAAGTCAAGTCGTTTGAATATTAAGTGAAGCTATGGATCCTGATCCTAAGTCCTGATCTATAATTCCCCAAGTTTATGCATATAGGTTAAGAATCACCCTGTATAACTACTTAGTAGCGGATGTAAGCAAGATTTTTCTCTCAGTGTAACCTAGTAAAATTGTTTTACTGGTTTTACTTTACTTCATGCTAAAAACGGCATTATCTATGAAAAACAAATCGACATAAAAAATTTGTTAATTCAATGACATCAACTAAAAAAATTTGTGTTTTAATGAAATCAGATATAGTAAAATTCTTGAAACAAGCAGACGATACAACTTACTTGATGATGAAGGTAACTTTCTAATCTCAAATTTTACAAAAAACTCGTTTATTTTCGTTGCTTCACGTAGTGTTCACGACGAGAACTGACTTTTCTTAAATTTGAGCATATTAAAGATATAAAATCGTCTTATAATTATTGAAATTCCTAACATGAAAATCAACGTAAACAGAGAATTTACAATCTTAAATGGGAACTATGAAGGTTTAGATTTTTTCGAAATATTAATTTAAAAAGTACCTACTTCTCACGTCGTCACGCACTGAGAACACAAAATTTTTTCTTGGTTATAGAAACGGAAGACAAAACAATCAGTTAGCATAAATAGCGTTGGGGCTGTAGATAAAAAAATTGCTGAATTTCTGAAATTTCGTACTCCGTCCAGTTATACTGGACATTGCTTCAGACGTTCTTCTGCTATAATATTGGCTGATTCAGACAGGAGCAGACATACATTGAACAAGTCACCTAAAGATGTATTTACAAATTGCTAAAAATTTACTGGAAATATTTTATAACACTGACGTATTTTTCCACATAACACCAAAACACTATACTGCATTCGACTACTCTATCTATCTATTTATCTCTATCTATCTACTAGTTTTAATCATATCCAGATGACGCCAACTTGGTTGGCGAAACGCGCGTTGAGTATAGCGTTTTGGTGTTATGTGGAAAACTACGTCAGTGTTATGTTCACACTAAAGATTCTAACCCCTTTCAAAGTAAATATTTATAATAAATAAAGGTTTCGGTAATTTCTTGTGTTTATTGACTTACTTTTCTACACATATATGGAAAAAATTTACTTTTTCCACGGTCGGGAGTAGAAATCAGTTTCTATGACATCAAAATTGAAACAGAAGTAGTCGATTATTCCCAAGGGAGTATAATGCTCCCAAGGGAGGTTACATTATGAAGAACGTTTTTCATGCAAAAAAAGAGGTAACATTGAAATTATTTATTGACATTTAAATTAAATGTAACATTTGTACAATTTTCAAAAGTAATATTAGAAGGAATATTACTTTTGCTTACATTTAAAGTTTTTGTGATTGCGCTAGTGGTGGTACCTACTAAAACGTGATTAGCAATTTTGGTCTTATTTTCAATGGAGTTCTCGACATAACCCTCAGCGACTGTCGTTGATTTTCAACCAGCATGACGCTTTATTGTCGTGATATCCACACCAGCATCTGCCAGTAATGTCGCTGAAGATCTTCGTAAGCAGTGACCAGTATAACATGCAGCATCAGGTAATTTTAAATACGAAGCTACTACACTAGGAATTTTTCCGATGGCATTCTTGCCAACTGGCTGCGAACTACATTTTCCTGCTTTGTAGTACAGAAAAAGGCGCTTATGCTTGACGTGGGGAGAACGAAGGGACAGGTATTTTCGATACAATTCAAGCATATTTCCCACATCGGTAACCACAAAGGTTCGTGGAATCTTTGTCTTAGTGTTTGGAATTTTTACAATCAAGGATGAGCCTACATCCTCAATATCATCTACAGTTAAATTGACTAGTTCATCAGTTCGACAAGCTCCGGCAATCCCCAGAATTAATACAACCTATAAAAAATCAAAATACTAAATAATTGAAATACCTAACAACAAAAGTAATCTTACCTTAATCATTAAGAATTCTTTGTCATCTGCAGTTGATAGAAAACGGTCGATTTCACCCTTTGTCAATATTTTCGATTTTTTCGCTTGATATCCGTCACCGGTTCTTTTCAAAAATGCGATCAGTTTGGGGAATTTGCTTATATCTATGTTGTCGTAAATTATCAAGCATGACTTAACCATAGAATATTGCGCCCATAATGTGGAAGACTTGTAATTCTTTGCATTTTCACTGAAGTATGCCAACAAAACATTCTCGCTGTATACTTGAATATTTTTCTCGGCGCACCACGTTTTGAACCGATTGTAAGCTATATCGTATAAAGATCTTGACTTCGTAGGTAACAAATTGCTTATTGCAATATTTGCAGCCTCCTCAATCTCTTCCGACTCACAATTATTCATTGTGCACTAAACAAACTGTAAACTAAACCAAACTAACATCTTAATTTGACAATTCTTTTTGTTTGTTTATTTTGTAGTTATGACAATAACTCAACGACTACTAAATAAATGCTCAAATCCGAATACAATAATTCTGGTGCTACTTACTTCATAATAACAAAATATATGTGTTTTTAAGTTAATGAGACCGTGGAAAAAATAGTATTACCATTCGGGAGAAATGCTATTTTGTCCTCGGTGCATTGTAGCCCTCTGGCTTCGCCCTCGGGCTCCAAATTGCACCTCTGCCAAAATAACGTATTTCTGTCCCTTATAGTATAATATACTATTTTCTATCTCATTATGATACTGAAATTTACAACTTTTGCATACAGTAGTAGAAACAGTTTATTTGTCCTTATCTTAATTAATGTCTATTGTAAAAGTGTGGGTAATTTTATGATTTTTAGGTGTTATATTGTTATATTTTAATAATTAAAAGTGTCTTAGAAATAAAATTTGTCAGCAGTAGTGCACTGCTAATGAAATTAATGTGAACCAACTACATAATTAAAGAAATGACTTACTATAATAATAAAGCAAGCAAATTACAGATATTTCTGAAGTTTTGTATCTGTAGCTAATGTAAAATTACCTATAATTCCTAGTTTATATGTCTTATAATAATAACTACATTAGTACAATAAAAGTTAATGTGCTATTGTCATTAACGCAGTGTATTATGAGTTGCTCGGCGTGACCAACTGATTTTGTTCCAACTGAGTTTCATTGAATGATCAACAACTAGCACTTTTCCAATATTTTCTTAGTAAAAATTTCCTAATTTTATATTATACAAAAAAGACAAGTCTAGGCAACATTAGACACAGTTTTTTAAAATTTACTAAGTCGTTTCGACAAATAATAAGAAAACCTTGATTGGTAGTATTATCAAAAATTTGCGTATTTGTGTTAAAAAATAAGACCAAATGTTCTGAGGTACATGTAATATAAAAAATCTGATAGGAATTTAGATAAATTTTGAGGTTTTGAGTTTCACCTAAACAATATCGTGGTGTAATGAGAAATATTTGTTACTGTAACAAATAAATTTTGATTTGGTCACCCAATTAGTAAAACATTTTTGGGGGTCGAAAAGCCTAAGCAACGTTTCTCGCGGTTAATCCTTGAACTAGAAATGGGAGAAAATCGCTGTCGCGATTTTCGTTCCCACCGGGAACCCCCGGGGGTCCAGGCCTGCGGCCTGGAGTCACCCTTCGGGTGACAAAAGCATCTGGAATAATATTATTTTAAAGAAAATTCATATTAAAGAAATTTTGTATCAGGAATGATGATGTAATTATTCTAAACGATTTTTTGGGGGTTGAAAAGCCTAAGCAACGTTTCTCGCGGTTAATCCTTGAACTAGAAATGGGAGAAAATCGCTGTCGCGATTTTCGTTCCCATTTCTACCCCTACCGGGGGTCCAGGCCTGCGGCCTGGAGTCACCCTTCGGGTGACAAAAGCATCTGAAATAATATTATTTTAAAGAAAATTCATATTAAAGAAATTTTGTATCAGGAATGATGATGTACTTATTCTAAACGATTTTTTTCTTAATATTGTGATGAATTCTAAGGGTACTTCTATTCTTGATGGTAAAACATCATAATTTTTTAAGTACTGAAAGTAGAATTTATTTTTAAGTAAACATTATTATCAATTTTATCAATGGGACCAAAAATATTGTAGATATTTACTTTTGTAAGCTAAAATGATGAATTTAACATACCTACTGCCTTAATGAACGAATTAATTCCAAACTTTACGTGCAGAAAGAATAAAAGCTACGGATAATGAAACAGAATAACTAAATACTAATACTAATAAATAATTGGAATTAAAAAGTAAAAAAAAAGTTTGCCTCGACCGTGACTGGAACTCGCGAAATCAGCATTATCAAGTTTTGAATCGTATACGACTTTCCCGTTGGGCTACCAAGCCTGTTGTCAAATGTTTACCTTGAGACGTTTAAGTATGTAAACTGTACGTATCAACCTGAAAAAACTATTTTTACCGATTTTCTAATTGGAAAAGCATTTCCCTTCAATATTTTGATAATCAGAAGTGTTTCGCAGTCAGTACTATTGATTCCGTTAGCAATATTTCTCGTAGAAAAATAACCTATCTGAAGTTTAATTAATTTGACAGTTTTCGTGGGAGGTGCTTGTCTCGTTAGTGTAATCTCAGATCAGCATATAAAATGAGAAAGAAGTTGAGACGGATGCGACTCGAAATTTTCGAAGACGAAATAGACGTAGAAGGAGTCGACGTACGGTCTCGAAAAAAAATCTCAAAGGATTAGAGAAATGACTGAACTTTCGCGTGAAGCTCTTCTCGAAGCCATAAAAATTAGAAGAGGGGCGAGGGAGTCCCGCGAAAAGTCGATATTTCGGCGGGCGTGACGGGACCATTAGGCGCGAGGACAAACGCCGGTGCTAGCCGCATCTCTCTCGCCGAACGGCGATCGACGAAAATTTTACAGAGGTTTTATGAAAAGGCGTTTAAATTGGGAAAACGCGTAGAAAACGGAACGAAAATACCCCTACGCCTTGGAGAAAGGCCGGGGGCGACCTCCGGTGGTCCGCGGAGATCATTCCGAGATCGCCCCTCGGAGGAGATAGCTTTGAAACTTTGTGGATTTGGGGACGGAATTTAGAGCGAGACAGAATTGACGCGTTTTAATATATATGGAATGGGTGACTAATAAAGGAAAACCCGCCGTGATGTCTGCCCACACTTTAAAGTGACCTGTACCGATAATTCATAGAAATAATACAGACTTATGCGAGGTAAAAAACATATTATCTCTCGGATAGTGTATAAACTGAAGGTCCCTTATCCCTTATCTATGTGTGATCATAGGCAAGTAAAAAATCTCTTCCCCACGACAAATTAGTGGTACGATAAAATTTTCAGCTTAGAGATTGCTCGTCGTTTGGCGTCTGCGATTGGCTTTAATCGCAGAAATAACCGGAGATGAAAATTTTTTTAGCAACTTACAAAAGTATCTACTACAAACTGTTTCCTGAAAAATTGTAAAAGGTCTCATATCAAAACCGGAGTGAACAACTAAAACTGCGGATTCTTGACCTGGATTTATTGGTATTATCTCTCAATGCCTATTTTAGGTTATGTTAGGTTAGGTTCAAAAGTGAGTGGGCCGAAAACCAGACTCTCCACCTCGACCATGTGGTCTATTCTGGTTTACACCTACTTATATTTCACCCAACAGGTCCAGCTTAATGTAGCTGATCACCTTATTGGGTGAGAACTTATTCAGATCCTCTGGCAGAAGTTGTCCTTTGCCAAATAATGAGTATCTAGTCCTTTCCCCAGCGGGGCAGGTGCACAATGTGTGCTGCCGTTTTATCATCTTCTAAGCACAAGCGGCACTCAGCATCTTCTGCTAGGCCGAATTTGCACAAATGATATTTTAAACGGCAGTGACCAGTATATAGACCAATTAGAGTTCGTAGGTGGAACCTGCTTAACTCTAAAACTTTTTTAGTTTTTGTTTTTGAAAGGTTTATTATGAACGCCTTCGAATGAACTAATCGTGGTAGTTCCTGCCAGTACTGGAGGATTTGCCCCTCAGGCTAGGTCAAGAGTGTTACTTTGGCAGTACTCGAGGATATGCCAAGCACCGGTTCTGGTCCGACAAATTCAGAAGCAGCACCGTCCTCCCTAGCTAGAGAGACGGCTGGCTCATTCCCTTCTTGGCCAGAATGGCCTGGGACCCAAACCAGAGTTACTCTATTTTCTCTGCTCAAATGAGCGAGCGCCTGCTGACAACTCCATACCGTTTTTGAGTTGCAACGGTAGGAACCCAGAGCTTTAAGAGCTGCTTGGCTGTCTGAGAAGATTTTTATCATTTGCGCGTAAGTTGTGTTTGTTCCAGCCTCTGTACACAATTCGATGGCATTATACCCATTTTAAAACAAAAGAAAACGTCACATGTTTTTGGAAAAAATGGTACGTTTTATATGTTCATGATATCTATTGATTTATTATATTTTTTAACAGCTTGGCATCATTGCGGTTAATCGTCTGGAAAATAAAGGTGTGGAAATGCAGTAAAAATATTGTCCTACATAATTATTATTCTCATTTCGCATTCCTTCAATATTAAATGCATCGTCGTAATATAAGTAGGTACCCAATTAATCGAACAGTTAGAATCTGCGGAACCTTGACATGTAACCATTAGCAAACTCATATAAATATTATAGATTATTACTAATATTTTAACATCACCACTGATAACTAATAGAATTTCTAAGTAAAAAAATAATAAGTAAGTAAAACATGTTTTAGATGTATGTGGCTTCATATCAATGGGTGAATAGTATTTTTAGGATTCATCAAACAATTCTTGTGAGTAAACTATATTTTCTGTAGAATTTAAATATTCATTATTTTCACTAATTTTAAATGTTCATTAAATTAAAATAATTGAAAAACATTTGCACGTTCGATTCCATTAAGGGAAACGTTATATTACCCCAAGATTTGAAAAAGTTTACGTGTGAATGGTTACCTACCAAATAATTTGAGATCGAACTGTTATTTATTTTCCCAATATAAATTTAAGTTAGTAGTGGTGAGAAACACATCGAAGCGCCCTCTTTGGGTCTTTGCTACTATCTGTCTGATGATTATTGTTATATTGTAATGCAATTTGTATATAGTCGAATGTTGAAGTAATGCAACGGCAGTCGGAGCATATTATTGTCCGTGGAGCAGTTGTGTTCGGTATCTCCTTCAAACAAATTTAAGTTGTTTTTAATTTTATTTTTAAGTAGTTGCTTTCGGCATCTCCTTCAAACAAATTTAAAAAAACAATATAGGTTTTCACAGTACCTTTGCTAAAGCTTGGTATTACTTGAATACGTTTTTCATGCATACAATTCAATATAGTATTTTGGTAAGGAGTATTCAAGCATAGTTTTTTATGTGTTGACAATGTAATGAAAGATTTGTACGCAATATTTTACAAGAGTAATCAATACATAGCAACTATATTCTTTAAAATAAATACTCTAGGTGTTTATGAATCTAACATTGTGGTACTCATAACATCCAAAATATTCATAATTCTCAACACTACTCAATATTCTAAACGGGAAAATGAGTGATACTCATTTATTTATTTATATTATTTATTTAAGCCTAACTTAATTATAAAATTATGCATTTAATGGACGTGAAAAATACATAAAAAGAAATTAAGTATAAGAACATTATATACAATCTAATAGGAAACGGATACATCATTAGCAAATGATTAATTAGAAAGCAAGTTAGATTTATTGTTTCTATATTATTTCATAGTAACATGAAAAATATCAATTTCAATAAACCAGTAAAACTTACTGCACATGATGTTTAAGGGTCAATAAAAATTGTGTTGTGAGTTTGGTATAGCAAAATAAAATGTTTTATGCATCATTGATACAATTCCAGGAATGTTGAAACAAATATATATTAATAGTTCAGTAGAATCAATTAAATTGTAAATAATTTTATATAAATATATAATCCTACAATTTTATGTCGTCTACGAAGAGAAAAAAGTTAAATCCCATTAAGTAAGAGTAAATAGTAAAAAGTTTTTGACAACATAAAGTTTGTTTTCTGGGGAACATATACTTTAAGAATTTTTTCTCTACAGATTCAATCATATATATCTTCGTGGGCATTCCAAAATGAGGTACAATATTCTAACTGAATTGCTTCTAACAGTGCAAAGTAAAGTGCACAGGTAGAATAAATTTATAGCTGTTTGCTGTGAATTGAAATAGTTAAATGTTAATTAATGGCAAAATTATGAGTAATAGTGACTGACTTTTTATGATACGTCATAGTCTTGTTATGACGAGATAATCTATTATGTTTTCACCAAGCAGAACCCAAATATTCCTGCAAGAATTCAGTCTTGAATAGTTTCTACCTCTCTATATATCTTAATGTCATCAGCAAAAAGTAGTTTATTATTTGGCTACAAATATCATATATAAATAAAAGAAATAGCAACGGTCCCAAGTTTGACCCTTGGGTATACCAGAGCTAGCAATAACTAATTACTATTTTACTTCTTTTATTTCGACAAATAATTTTGTGTTAGATAAATATGAACCAATCATATTTATTGGTTTGAGACGAAATACCAAGAAAGAGATAGTTTTCTCAACAATATTCTGTGTGACACTCGATCGAAAGCTTTACTAACATGGGTGTAGATTACATCTATGTACTTTTTAGAATCTAAAACGTTTGAAACAAACCGGTATGTAACACAAATTGTTTTCAGTATTACGTGATTTAACGAATCCATATTGTTCAACTGGTATCATAAATTTTTTATGAGTACGCAATAGTTGTAGGAAGGTAATAAGGAAAATATAAACTTCATTATCGACATATTATTCGAATAATTCAATTAACATATATCTTTGTTTAATTTCTTAAGCTGAATACGTATCTACCTATAAGACTAAAATCTGCCTATAATTAATAATAAAATTTTCTAGTTAAATACATAACAATAATAATTGTAGTTGATCTTCTTCCTTATTTTAATTCAGAAATATAGTTTTTATTAAGTTAGCTTTATTTTATATGATGTGATGTTTAATTTATTATGTCATAATTTGGCTTAATTTTATTATCACGTTTTTCATCACGTTCATCACGAATTGTTGAATATCAATTTTCAGTATTCGAATAAAAATAAAAGAGTCTTGTATGTAGTAGGTAGCTAATACTATTTAAAAATTACCTAGTAATAATAATAATATTTTATTTTTTGGCTACAAAGATTGTATAGGAAAAGTCAATAATCTAAATCTAATAATTAAGAACTAAAATGTTAAATTATAATAATATTTTTGTCATAAAAAACGTTTTAACCTCTCCTAATAACAGATTCATTGACACTATGTTTTAATTAATTTGGTAAAAGATTAAATATTTTGGGTCGAATAAATCTTGTTGAACCACCTGTTAATTTTAACCTAGCATGAGGCTCCTGAAGATTATTTATTTTATCTTGTGTTCACACTATGATAGTGACTATTCAACATAAAAATATTTTTGTTTAAAAATATGTATACATATTTCAAAAATATATATACCAAATAGGCAGCGTTAAAAAT
The DNA here is from genome assembly GCA_963924545.1 of Pogonocherus hispidulus. NCBI lineage: Eukaryota > Metazoa > Arthropoda > Insecta > Coleoptera > Cerambycidae > Pogonocherus > Pogonocherus hispidulus. Next base: position 34,099,519 of record OZ004697.1, on the reverse strand, counting down.
GTATATAGTTTAAAAATTGGTTTACAATATTCAATACTTGTTACACCGACAATACACCTTCAAATCCGTTTCTGTGGAATACAAACATTATAAACAAAATTGGAATTACCCCAAAAACAGGCACTATACCTTAAACGCGATTCAATTTGAATTAATACAATGCAATTAATTGTTTCTTGGTTATAAATGGTCAAGATTTCTAATTAAGTAAGAAACTGATGAAAATTTCGTTATTCACTTCACAATGATATTTTCAGTTGAGACATTCTTCAAGGTAGACCCAAAGAATTTAACATTTTCCTTCTTTTTAAAGAAAATATTATTACTACTATCATGAAAGCTTATAACAAAGTTACTACACTCTTTTGACTACTATGAAATCTTATAATGCGCGTTTTTTCAGGATTCAAACAAATCTGATGCTGGGAAAAATAATTATGTAAATAATTCAAATCATCAACACTATGTTGCAATAATTGATCCGATTAATTTGGAATTAACACAGATATGTTATTTGCATTTGCATGAAATGTACTAGAGACGATAGGGAGTCTATATTATCAATATAACTATAAAAGAAAGAGAATAGTGTCCAAGATATAGACTCTTATGGAACTCCCATAGTTAAATCTAAGTATTCACTCCTTGTTTTATCCATTGTATGTTCTCCTTAATATTGCAGACTTACAATGTGATAACCCATTTCACAGAAGGCTCCTTAATACCATAGTGGGATTATTTAGATATTGACCTGGAATAGCTCTAGGCCTGGACTGCCTCGTAAAGGTGGACCCCATCCTTGACCAACCACGATCACAATAAGTGTTAGGTGTGGACGATTCGTGAGGTTTCCTCATGTCTTGGCTCTACCCTGCAGGCTGGGTAGGATCTTCTGGCGCTCTTCTGTCTTGTCTTCTTTCTTCGCCTGCTTGTCTAACCCACCGGAGGTAGTCTGTCTCGGGCGGGAGCGGCAAGTGCCGCTCTCATCCTGAGTGGTGGTTTGGGGTAGGTCAGGAGTGGCTGTGTAGCCGGGGATACACCTCTAAAGGAACCAACTGACCCTTTAGTTTTATACACGGTAAGGGAAGGGTACTCGAAGTGGCCCGCAACCGCTGTCGGCGATCGCGGCCTCAAGGGGAGCTCTGAGGGTGGAATCTGAAAGATAAGAAGATCTTACTCTCATCCTAGGTCCAGCAGTTGGAGTCCTGGACCTCTTCTGTACAACGGTCGTATCGAGTTCCTAGTCCACGGCTTCCTGGATTAGCGGGTTGCTGTGCGCCTCGGCACAAGCGAGGCTAAAAAACCTTATTAATAAAACCTACAATAACCGTAACTGTTGACATTTCACATGGAAAAACGTGTAGTAGTAGTATTGGTAGTAGTAGTAGTACATAGTACTACTATTTAAGTATTCCCACCAAGAATTGACTTGTATTGTAACTAGTTGGACGAAAGTGTAAACAAAGTGTGTTTTAGTAGTATCATAGACAATAATTACTCTATGGTAGTATTAACATTATAAATACAATGGAAAGTGAATTTAAAACAAACATGAGAATATATAACTTACAAACATTACTCTCGCTTTTGAAAATTATATTAAAGTAATGTATTTTGCAAAAGCTTAGAAGATGAACGAATTAGATATAATATTATATTGTTTGTAGAAGATGATTCCGATGGATACACATTTATGTTTGCGTATTATTCATAAATGTGTGGTAATTGTATATGCTTGAGTAGTTTCGATTATATTAGATATATTTACAAATAAATGATTTCCAGTATTGTTTATTTATATCTACAAGAAATAAACATTCTAATGCAATTGCAATTATAATTTATATAACGTAAACACAAAGACGCTCTAACGTATCAGTGCTAATCTACATACAAGGTGGTCCAATAGTGTGACAAAGTTTTATTACTCCTATGCTGCTGTAATAAAAAAAAAGGAATATTTTAGGATCTCATAGAGCCAAGAGGATGCACATTTTAAAAATATGTAGTTATAGAGGATGCTCTATAAACCGGAGCCATATCAATCTTATGTATTTTTAAATAGAATTATATATTTTTTATTTCATATTTGAATTCAGATCATATTTCCAAATTCGCCAATATAGAGTTTATTCTGACCCATTCTGTATAATACTAATACAGAATGGGTCAGAAGGTATGAAAATTTTTCTATCTTAATCGCAATGAATTGAGCACCCTGTATCTTTTTTAAGCACATAAATACTAGATAATTTTTTACATCATTAATTATGCTATATTGTCTAGTTTTACTTTTTATAGAATTCTATTCAAAATAGCTTTACTTGTACACAGGGCAAATCAAAACTCGCAACCACAGTTTTCTCAATTTTTATAAATAAAAATATATTTTATATCATTTTCATTAAGGTCTCTCACGACTTTCTATTCTACGAAGCATTCCCTATACTTGCATTGCAACGGTTTTTGAGAGAAATATCTGTGCACGTACCTAATATCTAAAGCAACAGTATTTTATTGCATGTGTAATAAAAGTACTTTTTGTTTTCATTGCAGTAGTAATGTAACTGTGATCTAGGAAGAAATTCGCAGAATAAAGTCTTTAATAAACTTTCCGAAAGACTGTGTAATAGTACCCACAACAGTATGTGGTTACAAACGGTACCTGACATACATTTATGTCACGTTTTATCGCATTGAAGAATGTCGTAACTTTTCTTGTAATGGCTGGAAGACAAATACTTATAATAATTTATTACAGCAGTCAGCGTATGATCACAGACATTCTAAAGTATAATCTTACCTACACGATGGAACCAGAAACTTTATTGAGTACGTTGTTTTAAAAATATATTTAATTCAACTTTATTAAATTTACAAAATAATTAGGAGATGGAAATTATTAATAAGTATATAAAGTAATAGAAGTAGATACCTACTAATGTTTTCATAATTTTTGGTTATATGTACTTAGGTATTAATAATGTATCAAATCAATAATATAAGCAATATTATATTATATATTAATTATGTGTAACATAGTGAATAATAATCCAAGTAAATAATATATTGAGTACCTAGTATGTATGTTTTTACGGCATGCGATTGAAGTTTACACTGTAATTACCCAAGAACAGTATGGATCCAATCACCACACGTAAAAACAACTACTCCACGGACTATGTGCCCCAACTAGCATTAAATTATTCCGCCATCTCCATGGAAGTCTCCTTTTTCTTTCATCAATGAAAGATGTGGCAACTTCCATGAAGATACCGGAGTAATGCAATGTCAGTCGTTTTGTTGTTTTCAACATCTCCTTCAAATAAATAAGTAGGATTGTTTTCCTCGAACTCAATACAAGTCACTGCTGTAATGGCACCTGCAGAAAAGCAGGGTCGCTATCTATCTATCAATTTATAGACAATAATAACTGTCAGACGGATAGTAGCAAAGGCCAAAAGAGGACACCACGGTGTTTTTCACCGCCACTAACATACCACGTATTTTATTTACTATATTATATTTTGTCTGTAACTGTGCGGTTGGTCTCTTAAAAAATATATCTTGATACAATTTCAACAAAAAAATGGTATAATTTTTTAATTTGGAATTCCGTTTTACCAGTTAGACTACTATCAGGAGGAACTCTCACTTTTAACGAGACATTTGTAGTACTAAGTCACCTGATCCTACCACATAAATGTTACTTTATCCTACTAGTTATATGCTACCCTTTTTTCGTTGCTAGTGACAATATAAACTAAAACGCTTGGCGAAGTCGTTTTCTTTTTTATTGCTTTACTCAACTTGGTAGGAACTAATAAATTGTAGTGATACCGAAGCTGAAACATTAAAACTATTGAAACAAGCAACTCTAGATTTATTGGCGGAAAAGTCTGAGGTAAGGTATGAGAAGGCATAACAGTTCTTCCAATGGTTTTCCATAAAAAAGTAGAACACATTCATGAAGACATTTTAGATACCTACCTGTTTGACAATTAATTGAATATTTTTTGCATTATTCCTTAATTATAGTATTACCCATGAGGAAATGATACCACACTAAAAATAGTGCAAAAATAGTGCAAAATAGTGCGGGTAATTTTAGTTACCGCATCGTTGTATATAGATAACATGTTCTATAGTTCACTTAAGGCGCGAATAAAGACAATTAGCGAAGCATTTCAATAGATTGCTGCATAAATGGTTATTTCCATAATTTATCACTTTTAGTTATTGACAAGTTTTTTTGTTTCCAGGGTGTGTATGAAGATATCAAATGCACATATTAAGGTAAGATTCTTTTCTCTTTTTATTAAAATTTTATTTTTATTTTTATCAAAACTTACTTAGTTTGAGCACAAGTATAAAGATATATACAGTAATTTCACTCGGCAAAATCTCTTTGATGTTGGTGTCCTTAAGTTTTGTTTTTTTAACCCCCTAAAAAGACCACTGCGCATACTACCCAGGAACAGTCATGCGCATTAGTGACCGTTTTTGGTAGATACGCACAGGTTTGGACTATTATTTTTTGAAGAATCAAAAGGGTGGCCTATAACAAAAAGTTGTGTTGATAGCTTATTGAACTGATTTAAACAAATATAAAGTAATTTCTAATAACAAGATGGAACCAGGTTACCTTTCTTCCTCATTAAGAAACCTGAAGAAACCGAGAAATGGATTTTTCTCAGAATTTCGTTTTCAAATGAAACAGTAATTTTAGCTATGTTACACCCAATACAAAACACTTATCAAAAACACAAACACAAACGCCTAGACACACAAACGTATGCTGATTACCTGTAAAGCAAATGTGCGCCCATAAAATAACATACGCCGGCCCATTCTTCCCCTTCTGGATCTCTACCAACGCGCATACTACCCAGGAACAGACATGCGCATTAAAAACTTTTGTACAAAAAATTTGAAGAGTGAAATTACTGTATATATCTTTATACTTGTGGTTTGAGATAAGTAGTCAACCTACTGAATAGACAGACATAATGAACTTCGAAATATGTAAATATGAGGGTGTAGTTATTGTATTTAGCCTTACTTTTAGTGACGAAGACTTGTGTAATTTTTTCTATAACACGCATTACATTTTTCGTTTATTTAGGAAAAGCTGTGTAAATCACAAGTGTAGTTGCTTCTTATATGCTGTTATAAACGTTAGTTAAAACGAGCGTTTTAAAAAATAATTTGAACTTCACCTTCGAAAACGATTACGTAATAATGCAGACTTATTCCCTCGTGGTCTCAAAGGACCAAAATGATTGTTAATATGGTATATTTTATAAAACAAATAACTAGTGCTGTATATCTATTACAGACTGATGGACACTCCATCAGTGCCCTTCTTCGACTAAATATTATATAGAGAAATTCTAACAATAAAGTTTTTGTGTCACAACATTATTTAAAACAATAGCTTTTTGTTTACATTGGTGCCCACACGCTTGATCCATTTAGAAACGCCAATTTTAATTTACCGCCTGAATAGTTAGGGATTTTGTGACTATCACCAGACTTACACAGGTTAAATAACCTAACATGGGCGTAGAATCGGGGTTTGCGAGATGGGTCAATCATTTACATTTTTTTATAATTTGGTCTTTAATATCTATTAAAGAAATAGGCGTTGTCCACACATTTTCTATACAATACATTCATTACATAGTACAATAGATTCAGTACAATAGATTCATTAAAATTTTTTCTTTCGAAGAAAGAGAAATTTAATTATAAAATATTTAAATATAAGTTGATTATTTAAACACCTAATGAAATCAATAATGTTTAAGCTTTAGCTTTTATAAACATATTAACTATGTGGTTATCCCCAGTTTATAAAATTTGTAAAATACAAATTATCTGTACAATACTGTTCAATATGTCTTCCCTAGTTCAGTCAGACTCTGCTCTAGTCACAGTTAACATTCTATGAAGTATGGCAAAATGTTGTTTTAATAGTGCAAATTTTTCTTGAATGAAAACCTCATACTTTGTCTATACTGCAATAAAATATTCTCTGAATGTTTGTACTTTCACCCCTTAAAACATACCCCCACCTGTGGTGTTGGGCACTGTGACAGGAAATTTCATGAAATTGATGTTTTTTGTTATGGTGGGGTACAAACATGTTATATTTGGACAAATAAGCAACTACTCATCTATACATATTTTAGATGAGTACAAAATCTAGATTTACAAAATCTAAATGTATATTTAGATTTTTTACATCGTTCTAAAAAATAAACCCTATTAAAACAAATATAAGTTGTGATTGTTTGTAGTGGCGAGATACAGTGAAATACACCGTAGTGCCCTCTTTGGGTCTTTGCTACTACCTGTCTGACAATTATTGTCTAATAATTGTCAGAGATCAATAGAGGTCGCTGTAATGGCATCTGCATAAAAGCAGATCGTTATCTGTCTGTCAATTAGACAATAATTGTCAGACAGGTAGTAGCAAAGACCCAAAGAGGGCACTGCAGTGTATTTCACTGTATCTCGCCACTACAAACATTCACATATGCCCCTTAGGCAATCAATGTCGCCAGATCATTCATCGATTCCGATACCTATGGCAATCTGATGAGATCATAACAAGATCGAAACCGGTCATTGTCTGGTATTTGGTCTTAATGAAGGATGTGGCGACACCCATGGAGATGTTATTGTAATGCAACTCCAGTCGGGGCATATTTCCCGTGGAGTAGTTGTTTTCAGCATCTTCTACCAATAAATAAGTTGTGATTTTTATTACAATTTTTAAAAAATATTCACAAATTTTTTACTGTACCTAATAAACTGAAAGAGATCAAAAGCTGCTCTAATTTTAACATATCTATTTTTCTTCTATAATGTTCTGTGCTAGGTTAGGTTCAAAAGTGAGTGGGCCGAAAATCAGACCCTCCACCGCGATCATGTGGTTGGTCTATTGTGGCTCACACCTACTTATATTTTACCCAACAAATCCAGCCTCTTAATGAAGCTGATCACCTTATTGGGTGAGAACTTATTCAGATCCTCTGGTAGAAGTTGTCCTTTGCCAAATAATGAGTATCTAATTATTTCCCCAGCGGGGCAGGTGCATAATATGTGTGCTGTCGTTTCATCATCTTCTAAGCACAAGTGGGACTCAGCATCTTCTGCTAGGCCGAATTTGTACAGATAATATTTTAAACGGCAGTGATCAGTATTAAGCAAATCAGCCAATTAAAGTTCGTAGGTGCAACCTGCTTAACTCGAAGTTTTTTAGTTCTTGTTTTTGAAGGGTTTATTATAAACGCCTTCGAATGAACTAATATTGGTAGATCTTGCCAGTACTGTAGGATTGGTGGGTTTAGAGAGTGGTTTAATGGCCTGGGACCAAGACCAGAGTTGCTCTATTTTTTCTGCTCAAATGAGCGAGCGCTTGCTGACAACTACATACCGTTTTTGAGTTACAACGGTAGGAACCAAGAGCTTCAAGAGCTGCTTCGCTGTCTGGGAAGATTTTTATCGATTTGCGTGTAAGTTGCGTTTGTTTCAGCCTTTGTACACACAATTCGATGGGGTAGATTTCTGCCAAAAATAAAGTTGCGTACTACCAAGGACGGTCTGTGCTAAGTCCACTGCTAAACAGTAACTGAATGCCGAGGGAGTCAAACATTGACACTTATTGCTGTTTAACCTTTACAGATTATTTTCACTAACATCAAATTGCAATATTAATTTTATTGTTCATTTAAAAACTATACCTACAGAAAACAGAAAATTTATGTTTTTGATACAACAAATCAGGTTAACCGGAATAACGTTAATTTTATCTTATGCAAGACCCTTATGACTTGATTTTCTTATATTAGTACTTTAAATAGAACCGCGGAAATTTTACCAAATTCTTGAACTTATTCCACTTCCCATCATACGTTTCAAAAATAAACATTTTAAAATAAATGATATACAGCTCAGATCAGTCAAAGCAGCAACTATATTAATAGGGTTTTATGAAAAATAATTTAACAAGAAACATATATGTATACCTAAATTATATAAATTGAAACCAATTTACTCATGTAATCCTCCAGCCTTTTATTTTAAAAAAACAATCTATTATCCAAATCCCTCAAATTTAGTTTATTTAACAATAACATTGTTAGTAACACGATATTAAATTAAATTTGTAGAATTAATCTGACAACTCAGGAATACGTACAAAAGGATTGATGTAACAAATTATAATGTCACGTTATAAATGTGAAAAGTATATAATTAATCAGCATCTGCTTGTGAAACATCCTATAATACCTTGCAGTTTTTCAATTTAAGCATCGTTAATTGGCCTGTTTGAAACTGAATATTGAAAATTAATATCTAGTTGATAGGAGATTAATAAACACAATGCAAGCCCTAAAAAACACTTTACGTAACAGTGCAGTAAGCAATGTCATATGGATTTTAATAAATAATAATAATATCTCTATCCTTATTCTCATCGTAACGATGAGCCCGATAGTGAGAGACTTTTGTGGGAGAGGGGGCGGCATAATATTATATTGCGAAATTTTTATTGGCAATATATTTCTAACTCTTGTTATTTGTTATAAACATCCTTAGTAGTTCTTCGTATTACGCCCTCAATAAAACAAATCAAAAAACGATTATACGCCGTGACTTAGTTTAGCAGAGATTTCCATTTGAAAAAATAATGACTTATTGAACTTCAAAATTAATTCAAAACCCTGAGTATTCCAAATATTACATCAAGTTTCATAAAATGATTTTAAAAATATTTATTACTATGAGAAATAAATTATATACAGGGTGTTCCATAATATATGCGCAGGACTTCAGGATATTATAGCTCGTCCAAAAATATGAAGAAAAGTTCCTATTAACTTACCCTCTAAAATGCACCATTTTCGAGATACAGAGTGTTGAAATTGAAAAAAAAATTTCGTTTTTTGCGAATATCTCCGTAACCGTTTATCGTACAGAAAACAGCTTTTGTAAGCATTTTCTACTCATAATAAACAATGTTTTGTGTGGAAAATTTTTTGTTAAGTCATAATTGGTGAAGGTTTTGAATGTTTTTCTCCCCAACTTTTACGCTACTGGAAAAAGTACGATTTTGAGACGCCCATTTGAACCGCCAATGTTTTCTACACAAAAAAGGTACTCTTGGTCATAAGCTTTAAAGTCGATCGTTTTTGAGAAAAATCAACTTTTATGTTGAAAAACATGGCCAATTTTTTTAAATAAATTTTTTTTCTTACTAATTAAACAAAATTCATTTAAATGTTAGAACAAATAACGAAACCAAACGTTAACTTCATAATTGCAAAATTAAAAAAAAATGAAGAAATGATACAAAAGTTGTCTTTTCAAAATTCCCCAAACCGTAAAGGTAAAATTGACCATGTTTTCAAAAAAGTGACCATGTTTTTCAACATAAAAGTTGATTTTTCTCGAAAACGATCGACTTTAGAGCTTATGATCAAGAGTACCTTTTTTGTGTAGAAAATATTGGCGGCTCAAATGGGCCTCTCAAAATCGTACTTTTTCCAGTAGCGTAGAAGTTGGGGAGAAAAACACCCACTACCCCTTCAAAACCTTCACCAATTATGACTTCAAAAAAAATTTTTCCACACAAAACATTGTCTATTATGAGTAGAAAATGCTTACAAAAGCTGTTTTCTGTACGACAAACGGTTACGGCGATATTCGCAAAAAATGAATTTTTTTTTTCAATTTCAACACCCTGTATCTCTAAAATGGTGCATTTTAAAGGGTAAGTTAATAGGAACTTTTTTTCATATTTTTGGACGAGCTATAACATCCTGAAGTCCTGCGCATATATTATGAAACACCCTGTATATCTAAGTTATAAAACATTGCATGCATACCTGCTACAATTCCTACCTCAATGATTGCTACACTACAAAAAAATATTCGGTGGCTATGAAAAAAAAAACGAATATCATGCGCCACTGGCAGTAGCTAAATGTTGAATTTTTGGACACATATTTACAAGATTTTGCGTTAAATTTGCTTTCAAAGTGAGTAATTTCCCTCAAAATGAGTTGATTAATATGATTAAAATTATTTTATGAAATTTGATGAAATATTTGGAAATTGTAGCTTTATTAAAATATGAAAAAATTGAAAGGATGTGATTAATCGTAAGTGAAACCGGTAAAATTGGTAAATTTGCAGTTTAAAAATTTATTACAGGAAAACTGTTGTCTCTTATATAGGAAAAATAATCTCATATACTATTATATTGTTGGAAAGCTCTTTTAACCTATTTTTCAAAGCGTCTATCGAAAATGGGGTGTTCCATTAAACATTATAGGGTAAACTTTGGCTTCGCGAAGTACCATCACCCTGTACAGCGCATGGAAACTTGGCAAATATTATATCTGTTTTGGAAACTAAAGGACAATCATTTTTAGTTTCTGTGGAAAAATTGTTACGATTTCAATATACAGGATGTCTACAGGCTCTCAAAGTAAAGCATATTTTTGGACGTTAGCCTCTACACCGAAAACTGCTGGTGAAAACCTAAATAAATATCTTACATTTCGGCAGGGCTATCCAAATATTCGGGGTGTTGCATTTAAAAAAAATATAAATTTATTTCAGCACCCTGTATATGGCTATCGCGCGAAAATAATTTTAAAATATGCCCCTCTTTCGGTACCACCAGTGTGCCAAATTTCATTTCGATATATCTTCAAATAAAGAAGTTATCCCCACACTAATGGCTGACCCTGTATACACTTTCAAAAAGCGTCAAAATATAATGGAACATCATGTATCATAACACTAATATTTCATAAGCAATAGGTAAGTACAACACATGCTGTCATTATTTTCATAAAAAAATAACATGTTTTAAAGGTGCCACAATAATACACAACCTGCAAGTAGGTCAATTGTCTATTAATTGATGCAACCGTTCCCGAGAAGTGACGCAGTGGAAAACAAAATGAGCCAAATTAAACATAAAGTATTTGAAACCGTTAACAGTGACTTCATAATTCACTGGTCGAAAAAATCGGCAAGAGACAGATGTTACTTTATAGAATGTAATAACAGAATACCATCCTATATACAATAGGTGGAGAACATCTGACAGTAACTGATGAAGATACGAGCCAGCGGAAACTGTAAAATATATTGCGACTAATTACGTCACATTTAGTGTACAGTTATACTAAACGTTAATTGGGGCGGTAATTAGAAAATGATGTAACATGTGTTATAGTCGTTGGATTTATAGATAAATTCTATAGGAACAATTTCATCATTTTTATAAAATTTAAGCTGTAATTCGATAGGTACTTTTAGTTTTAAACATTCCACTACATTACATAACAAATATACAGCGTGAGAAAATCTAGACTACCCTAAAATATACGAAATTCTTTCGGATGAAAGTGCTTATTCATTTTTTCATGTCGTACATAAAAATTTTTATGTACTTTTACGAGTACATAAAATAGCTGCTATAAGGAATAGTTCATAAACATAAGAATTTCAACATAAGAATAGACGAACTACATAAGAATTTCAACAATTGCTATTCATAATTAGCTGTATACGCCTTACTTCAAACTAACCCTGGATAAAGCTGAATTATATAATTACATTACCTATTCTCATTTATTTATTTATTTTAGACTACAATTGCCCAGGCAAATCAAAATCCAATTAAAGAGCAGGAAAAACAATTAAATAATTGTAAAAACAATAATATACATTACAATTAATACAATAAGTATTCAAAAAATAAAAACAATAATGTAGAAAACATTTACAAAAAAAAATTGAAATAATATAGGTAGCAAAAGCCAAAAAGTATCAAAAAATTTAAAATAGAAATATTGTGATTAGCATTTATAATATTTATATCTCATATCTTATATCACCTCATAGCTTCCTTACTTTGAATTTTGCAGACGTGGAAAGCACACAGTTTTCTACTTTAAGAAATGATTTTCAAAATTACTGTTACTAGGTAACTAGTAGTAGGTACTAAAGTAGATATATTATTATTATGCTATAAAAATGTTTTTAAAATAATCTATACATTCTAATACAAGAACTTAAATCGTTATGTTTTTAAAGCAAAACTTATTTAGAAATGTTATAACAATGGCAGTGAATAGTTATATAGGAAGTTTTACCAATAATTTTTATAATAAATGAGAATATTACTTTCAATTTATTTCCGTCATTTGAAAATTAGTTTTGTTCATGTATATTTTTACTCCCTTAAAAATTATGTACCTACATAGTTACAATTGTTGTTATAAATTTGACATTAATATAGTTATTATTCTTCTTCACGTCTATTAATATTCATATTAGGTATATGGATAAAAATGCAAGTATTAGGACTAATTTGGAAAAAATTTAATTAATGGTATTAATACTTTTTGATATATAACCTTCTCCGAAGAATCTATTAACATCGATAAATTAAATTTAAATAGTTACATGCATATTTAATTCCTTAGAGACAAGATTACATTACACATTTATCGTAAATTATTATGAATTTATATTGAATTGCATTTGGCCTGAGGTGCTATATCATTAATATAACGAGAATATAGTATATTATTTTCACTTTTAAATACGACTGACTTTTTTGAAAGTTATGTAACATTTTTTTTATTTAGAGTAAAATAGAACCAGTTTTATAGGAGTCGTAGTAAAATATGTTAATGGAACATGTAAATAAATTGTGTATAAACTGCATCTTTAATTTTCCTAATTCAAATTATTGCATATATTTGAAGAAATAAAAAATATAATAAATAAAATTTATTAAATTATATTTCAGTAATCAGAAAAATATCCAGTAGATCTTAAAAACATATCAAACTTATACAGGGGTTATATAAATTGCATCTAGAATATTTGGTGACGTAGATGTTTAATGATATGCTATTTGATAATGATAAAGCGTCTTGCTTTATCGAAAACTAATAAATTTATTTCTGGACGGATTTAAGAGTTAAAAATTATCTACCTCTTAAGGGTTGGCAAGTATGATTTGTCAAACTCCATTAAATAAAGAAAAATATAGTACAGTAGAACCAATGACCAATGTTGTTTACGTCTGTTATTATTTCTGTATTACTTTTTTTATTTTATTAGTCTTATTACCATATAATACAGACAGTATGTAAAACTGTGTAGTGTAGTAGCTGCGAATTTGATATTCATAAAGATATATATATACTTATAATAGGTATGTTGTTGAGCCCGCGAGACGGACGGGTCTCTGTTGCACCCGGGCTTAATTACAGAGTTAAAGGAGTATATACTGTGACCATTAACCCTTCTTTTAACTATAAATCAGGGCATTATTAGAGGGGTAACTTATTTGCTTAATTTAAAATTTTATGTAATAACAGGACGTTGTAAAGCCCAAAGATATAAACGTTAGTTTGTGTAGCCCGAGTATATATTTTTATAAGTCTTACGGTTCTTATGTAGCCCGGCAGTGTTGCCATATTTTTGTGCCCGTTTAAATACCATTATCGATATTAACTTGACCTGAAAAGCAAATTGATGAATTGATAAAAATTGTATCTGTCTGTGGAAGATGCTCAAGGAGGCAAGTGATGTGTTTTTCTGATTAAATCTTTGTAAGTCGAGGTAAGAAGCTTGTAAACTTTACAAAGGGAAAAGTTACATTATTTTTCTTTTGTGTCTTTTACATAATAGCTGTATAGTTGTCAATGTGATGTCAAAATGATTTTTCCATATGTGTATTTTAATATACTGGATGTCACAAAATACTGGCTTATGCATATAACTTTTTTATTTCGCGACTTGTCAACGCAAATGATTCCGTGTTTTTTTAAATAGAGTAGGTACCCGTAATATTCTTGGACATTTCAATTCAGGATTTTAACAAACTTACATAAAATTTAAACTCATGTAATAGTTATTTATAATCCCCAAAATCACAAAAGTATAGTAGTATTAAAAAACACATGGAGCACTAACGAACCAATATTTTTATGTAGGTACCAAATATTTGAAATAAAATTTGTACAATATTTAGGTATTTAATATTTTGCAAAAATCACTAATTGTATTTTCTCTTAATGGAAGAACAAATGTAAATAGGTATTTAATTATCTCCCTTAGAACTTCTCAAGAATCTAATTGTAATTTAACAATCGATTCTTGACATTGTATTTTCTTTAAGTTGAAGTCTTTAATTCTTTCATTCTTCTTGTCTTATATGCTTAGAGCCGAAAATCATAATTTTAACTGGAGTAACTGAAATACGGAATTAAATATAAATCTACGTAATTTTTGACTAATCTCCGCTTTTCACTGAGCCCGCATCAAAATTAGATCGCATCTAACTTATCTCTATGACTTCTTTTTTGTTATTAATTCTGCACGCCCAGTGTTAGGTAAGTACCTATAATATCTATTATAATAATATTTCTGAACTAGTTGTGGCTCTGTTATGTTAATAAAAATAACATAACATTCAATACAAGACATTGGCGATATAAAACACTAAATTGCTGAAATATTCTTTTTTACTATCCATCTTCTTTAAGGCTACATAGAAAATACTCAAGTAAAATTACATTCAGACAGATGATATTCTTTACGCATACTGAATTTTTAAGTAAATTGTAAACTGAGAATGCACTGTCAATTTTCAAGAATCATTTAACTAGTAATAAGTTACATGCGTTAGCAGTACGTACATAAATATAAAATACTTCTAAAGCTTAAATAAGTTGTTCTGTAAAATGTTATTAATGAGTATTGTAAAATGGAAAAACAGAAAATGGCGTATCCTAGATTTCCAGCTGGAAAACTATTTTTTTTCCTAGATATATTGATGTTATAGTAGGCAAACATTATTTATGTCACTAGGGCACTTCCTTCGAAATTTAAAGTAGGTACCTACGACATATCTTTCATAACTACTACGCGGTTGCTACAATAATATAATTAAAAAATATTTGATATTTTTAAAATGGTTTATCAGCAACAAAACACATGCCTCAGATTAAACATTTAAACAAAAAAATAGAGAAAATAAGCAATGCTCATTCTATTTTGTGTGAGCGGACTTATTTTATGTCCGCTCCTTGATAACAGTTTCTAAGTTATTAATAGAAATTCTATAAATCCAAAAAAATTGTATGCTTCCTTATTTAATTAATTCCAAGTAAGCCATGTTAAAGAAAAAACAGTTTCTGTGAATCCATATTTCATGTATATTAAAACGCGTCGAGTTTCAAAGCTCTCTCCTTTGAGAGGGGATCAACGATCTCCGCGGGTGACCGTCGCCCCCGGCCTTTTTGCAATGGTAAGGGTATTTTCGTCCCGTTTCTTACGCGTTTTCCCAATTTAAACGCCTTTTCAAAAAACCTCTGCAAAATTTTCGTCGATCGCCGTTCGACGAGAGAGATGCGGCTAGCACCGGCGTTTGTCCTCGCTCCTAATGGTCCCGTCACGCCCGCCGAAATCCCGACTTTTCGCGGAACCCCCTCGCCTCGCCCCTGATCTAATTTTTACGGCTTTGAGAAGGGCTTCACGCGAAAGTTCAGTCCTTTCTCTAATCCTTTGAGATTTTTTTTCGAGACCGTACTTGGACTCCATCTACGTCTATTTCGTCTTCGAAAATCTCGAGTCGCATCCGTCCCAACTTTTTTCTCATTTTATATGCCGATGTGAGATTGCACTAACACGACAAGCACCTCCCACGAAAACTGTCAAATTAATTAAACTTCAGATAGGTTATTTTCATTATTTTCCTATGAGAAATATTGCTAACGGAATCGATAGTACCTACTGACTGCCAAACTTCTGATTACCAAAATACTGAAGCGAAATGCTTTTCCAATTGGAAAATCGGTAAAAATAATTTTTTTAGGATAATACGTACAGTTTACATACTTAAACATCTCAAGGTAAATTTCTGACAACAGTCTCAGTAGCGCAATGGGATATTTGCAGGATTCAAAAAATCATAATGCTGATTTCGCGAGTTCGAGTCACGCTGGAGGCTAACTTCTTTTTCCCTTTTTAATTCCAATTATTTATAGTATTAGTTTGGAATTAATTTCTTAATTTTGGCAGTCTGTAAAATTCATCATTTTAGATTAAAAAAGTAAATACCTACAATATTAATTTGCTGCTACAATTATGACAGCAATATATATTTGGTAATGTTGATAAAATTGATAAAAATGTTTACTGAAAAATAAATTCTACTTTCAGCACTTAAAAAATTATGATGTTTTACCATCAAGAACAGAGTACCCTTACAATTCATCAAAATATTGAGAAAAGTTTAGTATAATTACATCATCATTCTAGATACAAAATTTCTTAATATGTATTTTCTTAAAAATAATATTATTCTAGATGCTTTTGTCACCCGAAGGGTGACCCCAGGTCGCAGGCCAGGACCCCCGGCAGAGCTAGAAATCAGCGATTTTCTCCCATTTCTAGTTGAAATGAGAACGAAAATCGCGACAGCGATTTTCTCCTATTTCTAGTTTATTTTAATAAAATACCAATAAGATGTAGATTTCTTAGACGTAGTGTGAACTGTTGAATCTAAATTTACAAAAAATAGATTATTCAACCGACATAACTCTCACTATTGGTTCAAAGTAATCCTCATTTTATTAGGAAACGAAATTTCCAGGCCAGTTGACAAATAATGTGTTTTGTGCAGCAAGAAACACTTCCATTGTTACCTGAAATTTTATTAAAGTAGTTTAACTGGTTAGATATGTGATAGCACATCATAATTGAAACACCCTGTAGTTCAGCAACCTTGGCATTCACTCCAGCCCCATGAGTTCCTCTGGACCTGACTCAGCACATGAACCCGAAATATTGTTTATAAATAATGACACACTTCGATATTGGAATATGATTATGATTATTTTTTAAGGCATTCATAATATAGAGACGAGTTGGTGTTCATTTCAACTATTAAAAGATTTATTCTATACAGAGAGTTATTTTATTTCGGAGTAAAATACAAGTATCTAACATATGGGAGTATCTTACAAATTTTATAATTTTCTTCGTTTTTCAAAATCATCTCCAACAGTAATTTTCATTTTAAGTGAAAACCATTTAGACATTTTAAAAAAATTTTAAATCCAATACGTTAAATATTTGTCAAATAATGAGCAATCCAAACTATAATATCAATTTAACGTGGCACCATCACATAAAACAGAACTTTTAACAGAAAATTTTGAAAATCAACGGGTAGCAAATAGGGATCTTTTTCATTGGTCACCAAGATCACGAGATGTTGCACCCCTTGATTTTTTTTTATAAAAGTCTGCGCGTAGCCTTTCAGTCTGTATCACCGGAGAAAATGCAAAAGTGATACTATACATCGCAGATGCGAAAGTGGTTTACGAGTGAATGGTGGTGTTTGAACAATTATTATTGTAATACTTAAAATAAATTCACAAAAACTGTTTTTTCTTTAACATGGCCCACTTAGAATTAATTAAAAAATTAATTAGGTAGGGAACTGAATACAAACCACCCATATTTTTGGGAGTAGAATTCATTAAAATAAAAAAAAAAATTGTTTCCATTTAAAAAATTGAAGATATTTATTTTTTTTAGTTGGATATTTCCTTTGTCACTGTACTCACCCTGTATACACTTACTATTTTTAAATCGCCCATTAATTACCTACCGCCTTCCTTATAACGCCCACAATCAAATACTTTTAATTTAATTGATGGCTAATTCACTGATAAATTTTCTTTGCAAGTGGGCATCCGTAAATTTTTTCTTAAAAAAATTAATATCTTGAAAACTACATTTTAGGAATACACAAAGGGGCCCTAAAATTGTATGTAGAATCCAAATATGGAGAAATATACAGGGTGTTCCATTTAAATCAAGCAAGATGTTATCTACTTCCGGTGCAACCGGAAGTCACAAAACTGTCAAAATATTTTGTTTGCCGAGAACACCCTGGATTTACTACACGTACAAAGTTTTTTAAAAATCGTCTCAGTAGTTTCTGAGACAACTATGGATCGTGTTATCTCCTGGCTGGACACACTGTATGTATGGTTAATCAAATACACTTTTAGAAAAACATTTTATGCTCTATACACGTATGACATCAGATTTTTCCTGCCAGGTTTCGTCCTTTTAATATTATTAACTTTAAATTTTTAAATACTACGACCTGATTCTTTTATTTGATATTCGAAAAACACTTTAGAATAAAAAGTTGACTGGTAAGTCACACTTGGCTATTCTTTTGCTTATGCTTTTGCTATTCTTTTCTGTTTTGCTCACTTAAGCCAATTTCGTTAATATTAAATTTATCTGGAAGTATCAATTGTCGCATTAATCTGTTTTCTTCATCATACAAGTATATAATATATTTTGGGCGTAAAACTGAAGCCGAACTACCCCCAAGGGTAGAAACCATCGATGAAATTGCAAGTTGATGATTGCCATTCTTATAGCACCGATATCAAATTTAAAATTTTTATTTTAATTTTAAAGGGATTTTTTTTTAAATTTTCGTCAGTCGAAAGTCAACATGTTAATGTAAATTATTTATGGTAATATTTTGATCTGTATATATTAATATCTATTTATTTAAGTAAAGTCAAATAAAAATTTACAAAAATACAACTTATTTGAAATTGGTTTTTGTAAAATGTGCAGAGATATTTCCATTAGGTAGGTATAAGTGTTCCGATATTTTTTCGCTACATTATAAGAGACTTACAATTATCTGCTCCAAATTGCAAAGACATTGCTTGCCTGTTAAATATAAAAATAAGTAATTATAAATTCTACAAGAGAATTTTGGATCCGAGAAAATTACTTACAATTAAAATAATAGTATATATACGAGTCTATAATATAATAAACATTAGTAAAAGCACGTATGTTGTGAATTCTCTAAAATTATCAGTACTAACTACACGTTGAAAAGCCCACTGTCCCCGTGATCGAAACGGCGGTGTTGCCAGATTTCGGGCTAAACAAAGACATGTTCATTGGTGGGCTACACAAGACTTATATTGTATATAAGGTATACAAAACAGCGCCACCTACAGTGAGTTTATATGAACTTCCTGGCGTATGTCCAACTCATAAACACTACTTTGTGAAGCCCTCCGTAAAATTCGTGTACAGCCTTACTAGCACTATATAAGCCTAGTAATGACCAAATACACCTGGATACGCTGTTGAGCCCGAAATCGGGCTACACAGCGTATTTGCGGGCTACACAAGGACCTGTCAGTATCTTCGACGGGCTCATCAATGACCGTATATACCTCTATATATATATATATATACCTCTATATATATATATATATATATATATATATATAAATAACTAAAGGGATATGAAAAAATAGATATATTTTACATGGAATGTTTCTTGAAATAAAACTTAAGTGTTCAAGGGTTTCTCAAAATGGAGTGGAATAATGGAAATAGATAATTAAATAACAGATGCCAGCCATTATTACATATTAGAAACACTCGCTTTTACCGACATTAAATCGGCAAACTCACTTTACACCAATGACAGTCACTTTGCTAAATAAGTAATGACATTAGATGACATTCAAATGTTTCGTTTCATAGCCAACCTGACAGCTAACTAACCGATTATTTTCGTTCCGGCAATAATGTTCAAATATCTTCAAATCGGTGGAATTTAGGTATAGGGAATGTTAGTACCAATCGAAAGAGAACTAAAAAGTACAGGGTGTCCAAAATAAGATCCTCTATCCCCTTATCTCAGAAAGTATAAAAGGTAGAGAAAAAAGTTAAATACGAAAGTTTTTTGTTTTTACCTGAATTTTTCATTTTTATAACTTTCTTGATACAGGTTGTTCAGTTTTTCTGATCCAGGCATCAACTTTCTTTTTTTAAATGGGACACCCTATATTCAATTACGTTTTTGAACTCTCCTTAAAATTCTAGGTCGACATTGTTAAGAGTACCCTATACCTATCATTTACCGTTACGAAGATATTAGCATTTAAAGAAAAAAATCTTTAAAAAACACCTGTTCAAAAAATCTCGGCCAAACAAATAATACATCCAAAAAAAAGGTAAATAGGGTTTATTTCGTAGACAATTAGACTCAGAAATTACTTCTATGAATCGATATTACCTGATTAATATACAGGGTGTTTTTGACAGATGGCTCAAACATGTATATGTTAAAACTCCATAAAATCGAAAATCTCTTATGGAACACCCTGTGTATTATTACATTTTTGGATTCTCTATTAAATTTTAACCTTACTCTATATAACGTTCCCTATTCTTATTTTGCTTAGTTTTCAAGATGTTGTCGAAAATGTTTGGTGCGCTATTTATAAGAGACACATTTGAGGCCCTGTCTTTCTTGGCCAATATTTAAATGGTCCCAGATACCTTAGGTAAAATATCAGAAAATGGCATTCATTACAAACTTGCATTTTACCTTTATTGGATGCCGAAGAAGATGCCAATGAGATCATCTATCAGATAGATGGAGTTCCATACCACAATACTCCAGTTGTAAAGAATTTTATTAAGAACTATTTTGTGGAATGGATAGGGCCAAACGGGAATATCCCATGGCCGCCGAGGATCCCAGATTTAACTCCACTTGATAACCTTTTATGGGGTACATTGAAAACCTGAGTTTATCAAATTCAGAGTAATAATATTGATGATTTAAAGATTAAAATCAGGATGGAAATTGAAGCGCTCAATCAAAGTGATTGCGCTGTAAGAAAACTAGCAGTTATAGGTATACACAACATGCATAGCTGAAAAATGAGGACATATAGGACACTTGATTTAATTTATTATTTTTATTGTTATTTGTTAATTATTGTTAGTTATTTGTGGTTCAAGTTACAAACATAGATTTGTTTATATTAGTTAATTAATGAAATAATTTAAAAAAATATTAGTTTTTAATAAAATAATATATTGCTAATCAGCATTAAGGCACACTTACTATAATATAGCAAATAATAGTAGATATATTTTTAATAATAGCCGATAATGAATTTTTTTTCACATTTTCGTCAATATCTTGAAAACTAAGCAAAATAAGAATAGGGAATGTTATATAGAGTAAGGTTAAAATTTAATAGAGAATCCAAAAATATAATAATACACAGGGTGTTCCATAAGAGATTTTCGATTTTCTGGAATTTTAACATATACATGTTTCAGCCATCTGTCAAAAACACCCTCTATATTAATCAATACTTTAGTGTATTGATCCATAGAAGTAATTTCTGAGTCTAATTGTCTACGAATTAAACCCTATTCAGCTTTTTTTTGGATGTCTTACTTGTTTTGCCGAGATTTTTTGAGCAGGTGTTTTTTACAGATTTTTTTTCTTTAAATGCTAATATCTTCGTAACGGTAAATGATAGGTATAGGGTACTCTTAACAATGTCGAGTTAGAATTTTAAGGACAGTTCAAAAACGTAATTGAATATAGGGTGTCCCATTTAAAAAAAGAAAGTTGTGCCTGGATCAGAAAAACTGAACAACCTGTATTCAAGAAAGTTATAAAAATGAAAAATTCAGGTAAAAACAAAAAACTTTCGTATTTAACATTTTTCTCTATCTTTTATACTTTCTGAGATAAGGGGATAGAGGATCTTATTTTGGACACCCTGTACATAGGTTAGCATTATAAAATAAAGGGTGTTTTAATTTACAATAAGTGAGTTATTAGGTTTTGAATTTGTCACAATCTGTCGACCCTTTTTGGACACTCTGCATAATTTGCACTAGCTTTCGCACTTTCTACATGTTTCGATACATTTCAATGCTACTTCGTTAAAATTTCAAGTGTATAGGTTATAAACTAAAAGAGAGAGCGGGATAAATGCAACTACGTTTTTTGAGACATTTTTGAAAAAATCAAAATATCTCGAAAACGGTTATGAATAAGTATACGGTATGCTTATGAAACTTACCTTAAAATTTGACGTGGAATCCAAAAACGGAATAAAAAAATAGCATATCCTATTTGAAATAAGCGAGTTGACATCAACTTCCGGTGGAACTGGAAGTCACACCTCAACGCATATATTTTTAATCGATAGAAAATTACGAGAAACTCCCATAGACAAATTTTCAGAATTCCAGTACGCATAGTATTCTAGAAACGGCTAATTGAAGTCTACGTGGTATACCCTGTATATATATTAGAAACACTATAGTCAGATTGAAAAAGTTCAAAATATAGATAAATAATCACCCCAAACATTATCTGTAGCTGTGAAGGTGGTCTTGCTACCCAATAATTATATCTTTTACTTTATAATGAATTTTTAAAATTCTATGCTATTGCGTTAATAAAATTTGTATTATTATTTTAATTATTGGGCTGTGGGCTGCGAGAAATTGTACTTTCTCTTTTACATTTTTTACACGAGTGTTTCAAATAATTGGACATACTAATTGCTACTACAAAATTTGTATCATTTATATGCAAGCATGCATTTTATCGATTTTGGTTAAAAGGCAACTACAGAGGAATAGTATAAATGCATTCACCATATGCTTTTATAGGAATTGCAAATTTAAAACAACATGTGTTAAATGGAACTACGTCTTCTTGGAAGTTAACAAGGTGTTCTATTTAAGAATCCTTTAGACATCGTTAACAACAGTTACCTATAACTGAATTATGTGAGTGCTTCTTGAATTTTGTTGGATTTGCGAAAAGTAAAAAACAGAAGCAGTTATACGATTTCAAACATCATTTTAATAAATGAAGTACCATCTGGCGTTTAAAGGTCATGAAAATTGGATAACATTGTAATTATTTATTAAATACGTATAAACTAATTATTAATATCTTTAAAAAGTAAGCAAATATGAACATACACATAGAAAAATATATTGATTCAATAGTTTTGATTCTTATTTAAACTGGTATAGCTTTGGTTAAATAAATATATTTTCATTATATATATAACTTGATTTATTTCTTTTAATTTATAATATTTCATTAAAACAAGTAGTTTCCCCTAAAAATAGAGAAATACCTTATTGCCCATCTCGAGATGTTGTAAATGTGTATTAACATAGTATTTTCTGTTTTATCGTCTTAAAGTTTTAAAAGCGTAAAGTAAAATATTTTTACAAAGAAAAATTGTCAAATATAATAAGCACATTAAATAATAATAAATAATAATAAATAAATCATTTTATTTAGCAAGATGCTATATTCAAGTACACTTTTATACATAATATATACATACATAAATACTATAATTATTGAGTTAAATACAGCAGTTTTAATCCCTTTACAAATATTTTTAAATTTGTGGTACCTAAGTTTTATGTTATGGGCAGATAATTAAAAAGTCGCAACCCATTACTGAAAATAATTTTGAAAATTATCTATTGACATCCAGTGTAAAATCAATATCATAATTATTGGACCGAACATTATAAGAGAGTACCTCCCATCTTTTTATATACTAGAGAATTTGGCAAATATTATTGGAGTAACATTTTGTGTTTTATTTTATAAATTAAGTAGTACTAATTTAGACTTCTTAATAATCTTCTCAACTGACAACTATTGTAATTCAATTTTCATATAAGCAATTGGTGTATATTTGTCACATGCAAGAATTATTCTTATAATTTTTTTGCAGTCTACTTGTTTCGATGGTATTATATACTAATAATTTACACTACCTTGATAAGTTATCTGATATTTGTCAAAAAAATTCTACTTTTCCAATTTTCTTACACATATAATCCAAATGCCTGCTTATCCAAAATTACACCTGGGTACTTAATTTCAGTAACAAAGTAAATAAGATTTTTTGTATACTATTTATATATTTGTTACACTCTTGTTTAGATACCAATAATTTAGTTTCAGTTTATTAACACATAGCCATTTATACAAAGTATTCAGCTCATTGTTCATTGTAAGGATTAGTTAATTGTACAAAATTAGCTCCTGAAACTGATATCAAAATACTATCCGCAAATAGATTTATAATAGTGTTATTAAACACTTTACTTAGATCATGTATATGTATATATGTATGACAAAGGCCCGAGCACACTACCCTGTGGGACTCCTATCTTACTTATAGTTTTAGTTGACATTTTTCTCTGAATTTTAGTACAGTGACACCCACCTATTACTTCTAGATAAATATCTACCAGTTTCAATGAGTCGCTTTATCTCCATACATTCTAAGATTTATCTAAGGTCTTTAGTAATGATCAATTGAAGATCAACAGATCAACTCAAAATCACTTTACTTTCCTCCATGCTTTTCCTCCAATTAGCACACACTAATTGTAAAGCAGATTCACATGAATGTTTTTTTCGAAATCCCGACTGATCACTATAAATCATATTATTGCTTTCAAAATATTCCCTAAATTGTTTACACACCACAATTTCGAGTATTTTATCTATAAACGGTAGTAGATTAATTGGTCTATAGTCAACAGGCTTAGTAGGGGATCTGATTTTAGGAACTGGAATTACTAAACTAGTCTTTAGTTCTGTAGGAACTACGAACTACGCCAGTGGTTAAAGATGTATGAAGCAAAAGGTAGCCCCACCTACATTAAGTACATCCTTAAGCAATTTTATTGTCACATAATATTCAGTTCAGTAATATTAATAGTTTGATCAATAGTTTTTTTTTACTTTCAAATAGTTTAGTTATATGATAAAATATGTTTTATTTAAACCAGTATACCTAATTATTAATAATAACCATATTTAATAAATAAAATGAATTCGTTAGGTGAGCCGATGCTGATACTTTAGAATAAAAATATATTTTTAATGTAACAAAATATTTTTTCATATATATAATAAAATAAAATATGTACCCATTATTATCTGACGAAATTTAACAACTTTCAGGAAAGAATAATTCTTTTAGTCAACCAAATACTGTTTGGTTTGGAACAACGGAGAAAATAAAAAAAATTCTCTGTAATTTCAAATTAAAATGAATAAGCCAAATTTTAATAATATGCCTCTATTTGTTGACACATGGATGTTATTTTATAATAACGTTAAGTTAAGAGGGCCTATTATATATTTCCGAGAGCAAATCTAAGTTTTAGTTTGTATTTTAAATGATCTTTATGACTGGCAACTGCAATTTTTTTATTTTGTATTAAAAATCAGTAGGTATATCTGCCCCATCTCACACCTGTTTTTATCATCCTTGCCGCAACTACTTTTATACCACTAAAACGTTTCTTTATCTTGATTTTTATAATGAGAGTACATTTATTTAATGTTGGCAATGTCCTTTACTAACCTTATGAAATATTTTTGCAATTCTTGTGTCAAGCATTTCCTTTAGATATTTATCATTTTAGCTTTAATAAACTTTTATCACAACAATATGATAAATGTAAGTCATGGTCGTTGACTGCAAGATAATTTTTTTTGAACAAATCCTGAATCATTAAAAGCTAACAGGTGTTTGCAGTTGAATTTAAAATTTTGCACATTAGCAATTACAATATTGTGCACATAAATATACAAGTTGTTAGTAAAGATACCTTGAGGTATGCGCATTTACATTTGTGGTTGCAATTTAAGCCTTATTTTCATTATTTCTATATTTGAAAGAGGAACATAGTAAAATAAAAAAAAATAAATGAAATGTCGTTCTTATTTTATAAAGTATAAAGTGTTCCAGGTTCTGGTCAAAATAAACTTTTATTTTAACGATTTGTAGTTTTATGCTGATGTTAAATTATGAAAAAGACAATACAAAAGAAGATTGAAAGGGAGTTTGGCATGTGGTATATAGATATGTGCGTTCCTTTGATTATGATTCACCTTATTCCTACCAAACGTTCCAGAGAAAAATATAAAACTAGAATTTATTCTACATTTTTCTAAAATAAAATTTTACTAAAACTTTGGTTATGGTTGTAACAAAGAATAATCATTTTATTTAAAAATATTTATTCCTTGAAACATACGATAAAATATACCACTTTTATGAAGTTTAGTAGAAAATGTATTTTTTTTTATATTTTTAGGTTTTTAGTTTCATTTATACCCATTAGAAATTAAGAATATAAGATAGTGCGTGACAAGTAACCATAAGAAATTAGGAATATGCAGGGTGGTTTAAATAGTGTGTGCCATTATTGCTATCTCCGAAACTGTACAATTTACAGTGTTGCCAAATTGTTTTTCGGTTCTGTTATATAGGGAAATTATGGAAAATACCGAAGACTATTTCTCTTAATAACTCTCAGAAAGTTGCTGCTCAGTTAATTGTTTTCGCTTACGTGTAGGTATAGTTTTTGAGTTATTAAGAAAACTAGTTTTCGCAATTTTTCATATTTTCCTTAGGAAACTCAGAGCAATCAGGCAGCACCGTATATGTTTTATGAATGGTAATCCAAAAGGCAACTTTTCTCTAACTTAACCGATTTCGTGTCTCTTATAATTTCGGAGATCGTAATAATAAACAAGTTATTTAGGACACCGTCTATAATTTCTAATTTTGCTTACAAATTAACGCAAAAATTAAATATAAACCAAGTTTTTTAAATGCATAGGATACTGAAACCCTTGAAACAATAATTATTTATTGTATTTTCTTTATGGATTTTAAGTTTTCGGACTGGTTTGAAGTCAGTGTTAAGGCTATAAGAAAATCTAGTACACAAGTTATAGTGGAGACGCTGTATTTGGATTGAATTTGTTTAAAACTTTTATACATAATTTAGACCGCTATTGAGACTCCTTCTTGCTAATCCAGCTGGCTGCATAATTTTCATACATATCGTATTAATTCATGTTAATAAAATATTAATAAACTTAAGTATTAAATTTATAAATGTGCTTTTTATTTTAATAAATAAATTAGCTAAGCAATGACCTTAGAATCATTTATAATTTTCTTTCACAACTGCTGTGTATAGAACAATCTATATTCACTACCTGCAGTTACGACTTAAGTTTTGTATATTTTAATATAAGTTATAGTTGGCTATGATTTAACTAAAAATATTATTGTTTTGTCTGTTCAACAATAGATAATATGTGAACTAATGACTTTAACACATTTTATGATAAAAATAAGCTTTTAATATAGACACATTCAACTTTTGCATATTTTCCTAGTGTGAATGCGTCTCTCATTAATTTATCGTATTTTCATTTTTATATACGTATTTTTATCGTTCAGTTATCGTTGAAAAGTGCACATTATATGCTATAAATAAATGTGTAAGTATGTTATAAAAATATGGTATGGTTTTGTAGCAAAATATCGTGTTAAATGAGGTTATATTTGAAAAATTTTTTTTGTATCATACTGAGCACTACAAGCCTTGACTTCTCTAATTCATCTGTGATAATAATAATAATAAGAATATACTATTTATGCCACATTATAACTGTAATTGAAAAGTAGTAGAATGCAGTATAGTGTTTTGGTGTTATGTAGAAAACTACGTCAGTGTTATCGTTACACCAAAGGTTCCAACCCGTTTCAAGACCATGATAATTCACAAATGCCATTAGTTATTATGTACTATCACTGCTTCCTGTCGTTTTTAAGAGACAGAGAGAGAGAGAGAGAGATAACACTCTCGGTATCAGAGTTAGGTACTCTTTAAAAAATCGTCTTCACTTTCATTGCTCTCTTCATCTATATTTACACGCAATACAACCAGATTAATAAGATTTTTGTCAAAATTTCTAACAACTTTTATTTTTATTTGGACCCAAATTGTTAACCAATCCATGCACGTCACTGAGCACCGAATTACAAACGAAAACAGTTATTACCGCAAATATTATTATAGATAAAATGAGAAAAAGATACTAACTAAACTAAATCAACTGTGATTTATATTTAAATCAGATATTTTATCCAGTTTCAAAAAGAATCGAGTTATCGACATATACTGAAAAGTTTTTTACTAATTAATTTAAGTCAGTAAAGTTTAGACCCTTTTATTGAAATGAAATTGTAAATAATTTTTTATTTGAAAATCGGAAATGTAACATAGCTGGATAATAAAAGATCCAAACTAAAAGTTTGAGATAATAAAATTAATAAAAATAAATCTAACTACTCTGAAATAAAAAAGAAGTATAAATGAAAAGCAGCAATGAATTTTGATCATGACAAAGATTTGACATTGAAATATATGATAAACATTTGAACAAAACCTTTGTCTATTCAATTATGAAATATACATAAACAGTTCTGAGTGAAAATGATGACTGATTCTTAAGTTCGCAATTAGGTGATCTAAAAAATGTTACAATCTTATTGGAATCTCATTGCAATTTCTACAAGTACAGTATCTACAATGCATCATACCTTTTACAGCATTTTTCTTTACTTTCCATCTAATTACAGTTCAATGTACCAATCTACTATAAAAGGAAAATTACATTTACTGACACCAAGGTAAAATTTAAAAATGTATATCAATGTTGAATTTTATCACTTTTATTTAGAAAACTGTAATTTATAAGCACTTAATGTATTAATTTATTTAAATCTTATTTATACTCATATTTATGAAAAGTTTAATTGCAGTTGTTCCATGCAACATAAAGAAAAAATGTCGTGAAATCTTTACTATGCCCCTTTAACTTGAAGTTTTCAATCATCTCTATTGGTCTAATTTCCTTATATACTTCGATATTAGTTTACTTTTGAATGTCTTTAAACGCTTTTCCATATCATCGTCTATGCCCCTGAACGAAAATAGAAATAGTGGAAATTATTTAATTATTTGTTTTGTGAGGAAAGTTTACAAACTTTAGGAATACATTACAAACATTACGTTACAATACACGTTACGTTACACGTAGTATTACAAGTATTACAGTAAATGTCACATAGTAATGTGGCAATGTGACATAGTAAATGTCTTTCAATATCAAAATTTCTGCATGCAGAAATTGATAAGATTAACTTAGCTGTGGAATGTTCACATCCCAAGGATCAACATTTCCAAGCAATTAGTCCTGGAATAGAAACATAAAGGAAGCGAGGATATTTTAAAATTATGCTCTTGCTACTCCGACGTAGAAGTTTTAACCTATTTTTGCTTAGTCTCACACTGAGCGAATGACACACATCTGGTCCTATGTATAAAACAATTTCAAGCAATTTTACTAGCGTACCTAACTGTCTGTTTCACGGCATTTTAATCATTGTGGAAGCTACAGGTGAATTAAATCTGTATGGGTAATTTCATGAATAATGTTGCATGAAGTTTTGAATTTGGAACTGATGAAACTGATGATATTTATCATGCTATCTTAATACAAATGATCATGATGGTGCAGTCTTTGCCAATTAAGATGACTTTGATATATAAAAGTCAATAAGTTTTTGACTTATTGACATAGCTTATTGAGGTCAGCGACCTACATTATTTCACATCTCAGATCATACAGTGCTTTTGTAAAGTAGTGGATAAATTCGTTATTTTATAAATACCTAATTTTTTTAAAAATCACTCGGACGCGTCAATTTTTTTTATTTTTGGTGTTACTTTGCATATATTTAATTTTTTACAGGGTGACTCAATGAAGCCCTTCTGTATAAGCTTTAATATTTTAAATGGGATACTATATTTTTTTACATATTTGGAAACAACTCTTTTTTACGAGTAGGGTCATATAAAACTTTATGGATCTATCTCTAATAAGTTAAGGGCCAAAATACACCCAAAAAAGTGAGCCATAAGGACAATGTGCTAGAAACGAAATATCGATTCGTCGCTAGGCAAAGAGTCTTTCTCACATCGCTCTTATGGCCTACTTTTTGGGAATATCTCTCTTATTATCAGAAATAAACATAAACACCTTAGGCCGGTGACACACTGTAGAGATAAGTTTCATGAAACTCGTTGCAAGAAACAGGAAACTTATTTCATTATCACACAATGCATATATTCAAATGAGACAGAACTCACTGGCGTTTCAGAAACAGGAGAACATACATTGTTTCGTATACAAATTTCATAAAACAGAACGTGCTGTGTTTCGCTTACTTTGTTTCATAAATTCATTGGGGTTTGGTCCTTGAAAGTGTCTGTATTTATTCGTCAATGCTAAGAAGTATTTTAGAAAAGTGAATTTATTCTGTGTGAGAAAATGCCGAAAGACAATGAGTTTGAAATTAAGTTGATAAATACTGAGTTTCAGTTTTAATTATCTCCAGATGATGCGAACACGGTTGGCGAAACGCGCGTCGAGTGCAGTATAGTGTTTTGGTGTTATGTGGAAAACTTATCGGTCACAAGTTTCATGAAACTTATTTCTACAGTGTGTCACCGGCTTATATGATCGTATTCGTAAAACAGGGTTCTTTCCAAATAGGTATGTAGAAAATGCAGGGTTCCATTTAAAATATTAAAGTTTATATCGACTATCGATGTGGCTTCACGGAGTCACCCTGCAAAAATTAAAGATATGTGAACTAAAGGCGAAAATAAAAGAAAATCGACGGATCTGAACAATGTTTAAAAAAATTGGGTATTTATAAAGTATGTAACGAATTTTACCATTACTTTCCGAAAGCGCTGTATACAAACAGCAGCTGAGTTGTGTTGTAGAGCAGTATTGTACAGTTGAGCTTATTTATGTAATTGACTTCATACATAAAGAGACAGTTGTTACCTAATAGTACATATAATTTTTCTCTACGAAGGTCTACTAGCTAATTTTTTACTAATATATTTCCAGTAACATTTACATAAAATTAAAATGTTTTTAGGTCTCTACCTTTAGAACGACTTTCAAATTAAGTAAATTATTACAAACATAAACTGTGTGGGTACTACTTGCTGAAAATACTCGTAACTGTCTTCAAGTGCGTTTGCACTTTTATTTATTAATTATAAATTACACAAATATATTATACTTCATTGCAAATAAATATAAAGTTAATTTGTTTTAGGAGAAAAATAATCCAAATATTTTTTAATTTCTCAAAAACAGAATTCAGATCTGATAAATATTTTATATAAAAAAAAAAAACAACATAATTTATGATTCCAATTTTACCTAGTACTGAAAAAGACATGTGTAAATTTAAATATGGATAAGAGTTTATGAGGTTCTATACCGCAAACCTTACAACTATTTCCAAGTGTAATGTCAGAGGAAATACCGGGTGTCCCACGGTGACAGTACATTAGAGGTATCTGAAGAACCAATTAAGCTATTAATTTGAAATTTGAGGTGAAGTTAAAGTGGACCATGATCTACTTGATGAAAATATTTTGCAGATTCTACCACTTCCGGTTATATCGGAATCCGACATTAACTTCGTTATTTTCAATGGGACACCCTATATATTATTACATTTTTGGATTCAACGTGATATTCTAAACACATTTCATGTAGAATGTGATATACCTATCTTTAACTGTATTTGAAATATTGACAGGTGAATATTGACATTTTTCAACGGTTTGCACATGCACATTGCTTTTGCAAATTGCAAACGGTTTGAGATCAAACAAAACGGTTTGCACATTCCTAATCTTAACTTTTCATAAGCTACCGTTTGACATTAATTTCAGATTTAACCAAGAGATTAAATTTAATCGAATTTTTTTTATTTCTAGAAAATTGAAATTAGTGTTAAACGATAGCTTATGAAAAGTTAAGAATGGAATGTGCAAACCGTTTTGCTTGATCTCAAACCGTTTAGAGTTTACACAGTGTTAAAGTTAAAAATGTCAATATTCACCTGTCAATATTTCAAAAACAGTTGAAGATAGTTATAGGACATCCTACATGAAATGTGTTTAGAATATCACGTAGAATTCAGAAATTAAATAATATATAGGGTGTTTCATGTAAAAAAACGAAATTAATGTAGATTTCCGGTATAACCTAAAGTGGTAGAAACTGCAAAATATTTTCATCGAGCAGATCATGGTCCACTTTGACTTTACTTCAAATTTTAAATTAATAGCTTAATTGGTTCTCCAGATACTTCTAATGGACCGTCACCGTGGGACACCCTGTATATATAGAAATAAAATTCACCCTTATCAACCATATGAGTATGAATTACCTCTACGACCAAAAATAACGAATAGCTGTTTCGACCTCCTAGTCACCTGCCCGTAATTTGGTTGTAGAGATATTTGACATTCGTGTGATTAGTGAAAGTTTAAAAATTTTGTTCATATTTACCTATGCCACTGATATTTAATCATTGTTAACATTAGTAAACTTTGTAGTTTATGATATCGTAAAACTCAATTCATGTTTACTACGGCTAACCTGTTGTGATTATTATAACCTGGGGAGTTTACGCATGTGATGAAATTAAGCTGCGATTAATTCTTGAGGTATGCAGTTGTGCTTATAACGATGGAACTACGTAAAAATATTAGGATTCCTAGATCTCCTTCTATTACATCCTACATGAAGCATGTTATTTTAATATGACGCCATATAGGCTAGTAAAAATTGGTCTATGGGGTTTTACGGTACACGAGCAATGAGAACGAGCTTACTCCTGGAATTTATATTTCACAGATCCGTTTTATTTAGCTCGGTGCAATGTAGCAGAGAGCAATAAATTCACCCCTGATGTCACTGCTCTGGAAATTGTCGCATTAGATTAGGGCAAGCAACCGAGGAACAAAAGATTTTTTGTAATATCTTAAAGCATATTTATTACTTTTGAGTTCCTTCAGATATTATGGGACATTTCAGAGAATTTCATAATTTCAGAGAAGATCATGCAAATAAATCACCATAAAACGTCTGAACGGATATACAGGGTAGATATTAGAGTTTTTAAGTAATCTGAAATACTGAAAAAGACACTTCCTCAAGTAATTTCATGACGAAAAGGTCAAGAATCCAATGTCAAATTCAAAAGGACTAATTAGGAATCTGACAAATTTCAGACAACTGGGTGCATTTGATAGTTTAAAAAGTGTAAAAATAGTATGAATAGTGAATCCCATACAGCCCGCTTTATTGATTAGTAAATCAATGGTTCACTGACCCATCGCAACGGATGATTGAACTGTAGTAATAATTTAGGTATAAATAGGACACAGTGTTGCATATGTTTGGTTTGAATCATCTCTAGATAATGCCAAGTTGGTTAGCGAAAGGCGCGTCGAGTGTAGTATAGTATTCTGGTGTTACGTGGAAAACTACGTCAGTGTTAAAAGGCCATATGAAGTTCGGTTTTTTTTTTTAATTTTTCCGCGTAACCCCAATAATATTTGATATAACCGAATGCAAAAATAAATGCTGATTCTAAAAACAAATAAAAAACATATGGTGTCATTAGAAATTTCAAAGTTGATTGCCATATCAACGAGATGAAGACACATAAAAATATTTGAGGAAAAATGGCAAAAAATTGTCCAAGAAATTTTTGTTCCAAATAACCTGTAAGAGATACGAAGTCGGTTAAATGTGGAAAGTGTTGCACTTTCTTCAAGTTCTACTTTGTCACGTTTTTCTTCATAGGAAAATTCCATATTAATAATTAAAGAATACTAAAAAAAAATATAATTATAATTAAGAATAAAAAAAATACTTCTATTACACTTATCTTCAATAAGTGTAATGAAAGTTACTGCAAAACATGCCAACAAAACAAAACTGCCAACATGACAAATAAAATTTCACAGCTGACTATGTTAAACATTACATCTCATAAACATCTCAATCATTAAGAAAATCGTTCACAACTCCTTTATGTTACAAAATCATAATTATATAATTATTTATATGGTTGGAACACTTAAAATACCTTATACACCTTCTTAGAGAAACAGCCTACCTATTATGCTCCTATTAAAAAAAAACATAAGTTTATGTTATAACTCAAACTTTACATTAAAAATGGGTTTTATCGTCCTGTTTTTGAGATCCTAAACATAACTTAGTATGTCTATATTTACCAAGATATCTAATTTCCAAATACTACTGAATAAATTGTGGTTAATACACCTATGAAAAGATGAAAGGAAAATCTCTTTTAGAGAATATTAAACAAAACTCAAACTCCATTAAACTTACTAATAAGTTTTGTGACTTCGTTAAACCAATCAATAACAGAAAAGTATAAGTGATAATTGAGAAAATACTTTGCGGGATTAATTTCGCATGGTCTGCTTTATAGAAAACAAATTTAATCGCTTCGTCTTATCAAACAAGCTGTTAATTCAGTATTTAAGCAAGTATATTCATGTTTTCCAGAGAGAAATGGTCCGTACTTTCTAAACGTTTTCAAATGCGGATAAACATTAACTCCTAGTAGGTATTCTTCCCTCTCCTGCTTATATTATTATGCACAGTTGGTCTTATCTCACCATATAAGCCTTATATGGGGTTTACATCTGCAGGATTTTTATAAACAGGATCAGTTAGCAGAATTTCCAAAACTAACACAAAAGTTGACATAAATTTTACCAATAGAAATTGAAATTTTTAAAATTCTCGCAAAAATCAATGGCGAATGGTCAATGATGAAACTGAACCTAAATTTGGAAGTAGAATTCAGAAATGTATTTATAGACAGGGCGACCCACTTAAAATAAGGAAATTACTATGATATTCCTAAGATGTAGGATACCTACATATAATTTTATCTATACAAGCAACTTTAAAGTTATGTACAAGGTGTTTTAGTGTTTAGTTGTAGATTACATAAGTTGGTGATTTAATTGATTATCTAGATCCTATTTCTCGTTTTTATGAATTTATCAGATACTCCGAAAATATAATTAGTAAAGTTAATTAACTTGTTTAGAAATGTAGGCGAGTTTGCTAAATCATTCTGCAGGCACAAGAAATAACCTACTTAATTACGTAGGTATCTAAATATTATGTTAAAATTACTGAATGAAATTATATTAACAATAAATTACATACATTAAGTCAATAACAACAGAAAAGTAGTACCTATATTTATGTTATTTATTCATTTTTATTTATTTGGATACTCCATTCAACAGCAGAATCCAATTACTGGATGGGAAAATGCATAACTTTATTAAATTTATCAATGGAATATAAAAATATTCACTTTATAAATAATATGTATAAATATATTAACAGTAAAATAAAAGACTAACATAAGGAACAAATTAGAAATTAAAATTGTTACATAAATAAGTAAAATACATTAATAAAAAAGCAACAAAAAATTACAACTCAATTATTGTATAACTAAAATATATAATATAATGAGAAATAACAGAGTTTTTTAATTTCCTTGATGGTACAATGAAATAGATTAAGTCTACTTTGCAACCTGTTAATAATTCTTACACATGTAGTAAAGCGGACAAAACTCGAGTAGATTTGTTCTATGCATAGGAAGATTGAACGATAGGTTACTTCTAGATTCAATTCTAGGAATATGTTGGTGAATCCAACTCAAAATCTAAGGCCAATTAATTTTGCTATTTATGAATTTGTAGAAATATAACAGATTATACAATTCTACGATCATGTAAACTAAATGTAGTAGTTATACTTGTTCTAAAACAAAAACTTTCGTATTTGTGGTTTTACGAAAGCAAATGATAACATATATGTACACCATTGAATTCCGAATGAAGTACTCTATTTATCTATGCAAAAATACAGTTTTATTGAAATTATATAAGTCCATAATAAAAAATAAAGTTGATGATGGTGGCGGAAAGACGAAACGTGAAATAGCAAATCGGGAAGCGTCATGTACCTAGTGGTAAAAAGTGGCATTGAAAATGTTTTTTTCGTTTTGCGTTATCTTATCCAGTAACGCCAGAAAAAATAAAATCGAAATTCTCAATTTTCAGTTTTTTTCGGATATCTTCGTAAGTAATCGAGAATCCAAATTTTCAAGACGGCATTAGGTTAAGCACCAAATCACAAAATTTTGTTTCAATTTAACCATCTTCGTATGTAGAGATATATAATATCTCTACCCCCCATTCTAATCACAAGGATCAGCCAGAAAGTCTGAGACTTATGTGGGAGGGGCGGCATATTATTATTTCGCGGGCCGCTATTCCGCCTCAGGAACAACTTCCGTTGGTAGGCCCTAACCACCGTTCAGTGCTGGAATGAGCGAAACCTGGAAAACCTCATTAGTTAAGGGAGATCTCAAAGGGGATTGAAATAGCTGAAGTAATAGTGAATTTTGAGTGATAATGGTAACTTAGTATTTCAGTATAAGTTCGGTAAAAATTGGTAAAAAATTAATTAAGTTGCATTGTTTTTTAAGTATATTTAAAATATTTCGATGACTAAAAAGCTTCTAACAAAAATATTTATTTTGTAAAATAATTGTAAAAATGATAAATGATAAAATCATTTTTTTCATTGTGTTTTTCTTTTGGTTATAAGAAAAATATTTATCGTTGTAGTCTTTCAACACTTCTATTTGCTAGTTTTTATATCTAATAAAATAAATTAATCTAAGTAAATTTTATAAAATAAAAATTTGAATTAGGTACCTATTATTAACATAATAATTATTACAAGTTTACTTTTGCACCTGAAACGAAACAATTTTATCTGTACTTTATTTTACTAAATTGGAAAGTGGAGTACGAACTCTTCGGCTTTTGAGATCAGTAAAATTGTTGTCACTGTCAGATAAAGTCTCTCGGCTCTTAGTATGTAATTATGTTCGCTGAATATAGGTACAAGCTAACGACTGGAAAGAAATTGCTACATTAAAAATTACAGTTTTTATATCAAATTATGTCAGCAGGCAACAATTTTACACATTTTAAAATAAAAAATACATTTATTTGAAACATCCAAAATTGGCAATTATATATGAATGAATATCAGATTCGGTTCCGATTTGATTACTGCATTTCTAGTAAAAGACCGCAATTCATTTCTGTAATTAGCTCCTCCACATTCCCACAATAATTATGGAAGAAAGGATCTTCAAGAAAGAAGATATAACGTTGATTGATGACTATAGGCCCATTGCTATATTAGCAATAATTTTTGTAAGGTTTTTGAAACCATTATTCATACACATATTTATTTATTTTTACATTAAAAAGCTTATATCGCTGGATGCTCAACTGTTTCAAATCTTGTAGAAAAACCACAATTTATTGCTAAAGCATTGAACAAAGGTAATCCGGCAGATGTCATCCACACTTTTTCGATGATCAAAATTTTCGACCGACTTAATCACACCTTGTTTGTCAGAAAATTAGATCTGAACGGTATGCCTTATCCATTATTTCATTCATTAAAGACATACTTCATAGTCGATATCAGTTTGTTCAGTGTCGGGGACTTAAATCTGAACTTACGTCATAAATATCTGGGCTTCCGCGAGGCTCAGTTCTGGGACGTCGATTATTTGTCATATTTATTAATGACATCACGCAGCTACTAAATATCAAGTACCTGTTGTATGCAGATGATGTTAAATTATATTTTTAAATTAAATCTATTGATTATTTTAAGCTGAAAGTGAACCATGAAAAATTGAATCGGTGGTATGACAGCAATGGTTTACCACTGAATGACGGTAAGTGTAATGTCATGTCATACTGTAGACAAATGTAGAACTGTTGAAATTTTGATTGTAGGTTTGGCACTACAATCTTAAATAGAGTAACTTACAATAGGCATCTTGGAGTTACATTTAATGCTAAACTAACGTTTTAGAAACATATTTTCGTGTAATTACCAAATTGTCATAAAAAAATTTGGCTTTGTTTTACGCAACTCCAACAATATTGAAAGTGTTAAAACTCTAAATATTATATACATTACCCTTATTCGATGTAAGCTCGAATATGTGTCTGTTGTTTGGAGTTCCATTTACAATATATACAGGGTATACATTGTACGACAATCTGAATCAACACATTGGGCATACATTGCACGACAATTTTTAAACATTGTGTGGGGCCTAATTATCGATGACGCGATATTTTTCAAAAATATTTTAGACTGCCTGTCACGTCAGGTTAAACCGGAATAACTTCCTTATTTTAATTGGAACGGTATATTTTTTAGTGCATTTTTTAATTCCTTGATAAATTTAAAGATGATTTTATTCGGGATTCCCTATAGGTATCTATATTTTACAGTTTTTGAGATATTTAGTATTTTTGAAAAATTTAGAAACTTGCATATAAATCGCATGAGATCTTACTTACGATATATTTAAAATTTCAAATCACCAAAAGAGGATGATTTGAATAACCTTAGCCTTAATATAAAATGCCAAGGATACCTAAAATTAATGAAAATCGGTTTATAATGTTATACAAGTTATTTAAAGAATCTAGTTGATAACTAATTTCACAAAAACTGAAAAACTAAGTTTCACGAATTTTCTCAATTTCCTGTAATTCGAGCAACTTATTATACATATAAATAATTCTTTGACACTGGATTAAGGAAATTTGCGAAATAAAGTTAGTCTCTGCTAACATTAATCCTACGGTTATGGTTTAATCTAACTACAAAGTCTTTGAGGTTATAACTGTTGCAAAATAAATTTATCACAGATACCTAGGATAAATCTTACGGTGCTTATCTTAGTAATAAATGTATTCAAGTTAATTTCTTGCTAAGTGAATGTTGAACGTGTTAATTGTGTTGGAATAGTAATGTATATAGATTATTTTAGAATTTGAAGACATCTTTTATAATCACTGCAACTTCTTAATACGACATTAAAATACATATTCTACATAACAGTACTACAGAGCAGTCCAGTTTTTATGGGAATTCAGGGTAACTCAAAAAGTGTAAAAGTGATGGACAAATTAATTGCAGTCTCGATCTAATTTTTCAAGGCCAAGTTGATGGTGCTGTCAGATCAAATCTATTGTCACATGTTTTCAAATTACAGGGCGATTTTGAAATATTACCTATTTCAAGAAAGCCGTGTATCTTTCTTATTTTGAGACAGAAAAAATGTAAATGAAAAATTTTTAAAAGTCCTAAAGTGAGAATGCGGTGAAGTACACAGTAAAAAAATCCGACTGATTTTAACACTGAATCCACACTCATCAGTGTGTATAAAGTCCACACTTGGCAGTGTTAGACAGATCGGTGTATTATTACATTATATAAAAGTAATTTAACACAGTATATTTTACAAGGTAATGTGTAATAGTTAATTATTCACAGTGTAATTATTCGGTTTTTATGGCGGATTGATTCATTTTTAACACAGGGTTTTGTAAATTTTACTACAATTTATGAGTACTTCTACAAACTTGGCGGGTATATCGTTCGTGTAATATGAGTTCTAAAGGTTTAGTTATTATACTACCCAGTTCGTGTTAAAAATAACACTACAGCAAATTACGATTACCATTTAGTAATTTTACCGTCTTTTTACTGTGTAGTCAAATTTTTTCTATCCACTTTTGTTTCTTGGGC
The DNA here is from genome assembly GCA_963924545.1 of Pogonocherus hispidulus. Classification (NCBI taxonomy): domain Eukaryota; kingdom Metazoa; phylum Arthropoda; class Insecta; order Coleoptera; family Cerambycidae; genus Pogonocherus; species Pogonocherus hispidulus. The sequence goes on along the minus strand of OZ004697.1, from coordinate 34,060,065 downwards.
TACGGAATAAAGTTATGCTTTTTAAATGGCACACCCTATATTTCTTTCCTTATTTAAAAGTAACTTTTCTTCCTACTTATATAAGAATATATAATAGTATGGATATATTTAAATATTTACGGATTTAATCTAGTATTGTCCATTTTAAATTAACAATACAAACATTTTTGATCGTTTGTGAATATTCTCTTAATTTTTATTCATATTTTTTAATATTAGGCAAAATGATAGGCAATTTGAACATTTATTTTTTATGGCATTTAATCTCGTTTTTTAGGAACTGTTGAAAATGTCATGTAGTAGTATTAAAAAAAATTCCAATTGTTTTTTATTAAGATGAAATAATTAAAATATTAAAAAAGAAACAAAAAATTTTGTATTGTTTATTTAAAGTGGAAAATATAAGATCAGAGAGATATATTGTTATAATTAGGAAGAAAAACTACTTGTAAATGAGGAAAGATATAGAGGGTGTCCCATTTAAAAAAAAAAACATAAGTTTATTCCTTATTTCGAAAACGAAAGTAGATAGAAAAAAGTTATTTCTCCACTGCATTTCACTTAAGTATATACTTTTAAAAATTTGTCATTTACACTTTTTCTATATAAATAATATACACAAAATCTATCTCAAAATAAGAAATATACAGGGGCTTGCTAAAATAGGTACAATTTTAAAATCACCCTGTAAAGTGACAATAGAATTGATACCATAAGCCTGCTTTGGGAAAGTAGGTCGGGACTGTCTAATTAATTTGTTGGTAAGTTTTATATTTTTTTAGTTATCTTGGATTCCCATCAAAAATGGACTGCTCATACAGACGTGATACAATAAACAATGCAGAATAAAATAACATTTTGCATGGTATATACAGCAAATTGTAGCTTCTCTACATATCAGAGAAATAATACTATGCTATTTTCTCCCTTTGGAATTAGTTTCCAGCATAAATTGCAATGTAATCTTGTTACAAGAACTTCTGCTGTTCCAATTTATCTTTATCCCATCTGCCAGTACTCTCTACTCAGTGTATTTAATGGAAAATTTATGTTGCATAAAAAATTAAAGCCAGTACCTATAAATCTAATTACTGTGGTATTTAACAACGTGAGTAATTCACCTGAGTGAAAGTAACGCATTTTCCATAAACTAACCTAATAACAAAATTCGTATAAATTAAAATACGTATTTGGTTTTCATATATTTTCATATATAGGTACATGAATTTATTATCTGGAAAAATAACTGAAAAATGAATAAATGTAATCAAAGTAACAGCAGAACAAAAATCTGAAATAGTAATTTTCTAGATTCGCGTATCGATAATCTGGCTAGTACGTTCTGATGATGTCAACGTAGTGCAACAACCTGAAAGAAAGTAAGTTGATGTTTAGTGGAAGGTTTATCTGTTTTACACCAAGGCTCTGAAACAACTCGGGATAACATAATAGTGGTTTGCCTTTATTAGGATTTAACTACATGAGTTACAAAGTACCGCATAAATTCATTATTTTGAAAATTATAAAGTTTTTAAAAAATCGCTCGGCCACGTCGATTTTGTTTTATTTTTACACTTGTTACATGTATTAAATTTTTTACAGCACGACGTAAGGTCGACATAAACTTTCATATTTTAAATGGAACACCAATCCAAATGTTTTACATATTTGGAAGGAACTCATTTTTACGAATATGGTCATATAAGGTTTTATGGGTTTATCTCTAATAATAAGGGAGATATAACCAAAAAAGTGCGCCATAAAAGCGATATGCTAGAAAAAGAATATCGATTCGTTACTAGGCACAGTCTTTCTCCAACACATCGCTCTTATGGCGCAATTTTTTGGTCATATGTCCCTTATTATTAAAGATAGACCCATAAAATCTTATATGCCGTGTTTGTAAAAAAGAGTTCTTTCCAAATATGTAAAACAGTACTGGATGTTCCATTTAAAATATTAAAGTTTATATCGACGTCGACGTAGCTTCTTTGAATCGCCCTGTAAAAAAATTAATACATGTATTACCTCACTGTATTTTGACATCAAATATATTATGTTACCCATTGATTTCCAATTCGTAACATCGTTAAACTTTCATCACATAATCTATTATCAGAAAAATAGTAGTACTCTATTTTTCCTTCTAATGCAATCTGCTTTTTTTATATACTTAACTGCCTAAGCTTTCCTTAACATTAGAGAACGATAAAAGGTAAATAATTAAAATTTTAGAAGTTCACGTACTTTTTGTGCTAAATAAGGTGTATTAGATAATTATTATTGAATTCATGGGCGTATCTTCATAGTGTATCTCCATACACCAGCCAGTGTTTTCCATGGTGTACTTACCTCTTTGTATTTTTATTTTTTTTTTTTTTTTGACTCAACATTATTATAGCAGACGTGTAGGCACTGTCCAAAATGTTCAAAATTGGCTCTATATATATTTTAAAAAGTTTCTAATAATTTAAATAAATCCAATATCTGTTGGGTCCATTTCAAAACTTGTAATTCCTCAGAGGCGCGTTTTTGGCCTCATTTTTATAAGAACTTCTCCACTTTGACGAGTATGCTGAATCAGTTTAGAATACTACTTTAGAGGCACCCTGTATTCATGATTCATATTTTTGCCCATCTCTGTGTGAGTGAATATAGGGGATAACACTTAAACAAGTCACTTCTTCTTTGAAGTAGGAAATATTTTCAAAGCATTGTCATTTATACAAGGTATTCCAAAAAGGATAGGCTTACCACAACTAATATTTTTTAAATGGGACACCCTGAGTACTTTTCAGATTTGACCCACCAATAGATTCTTTGGGTTCTACCCAAATCTATAAAAATACACGAGGTGTCCAATTTCAAAAATAATAGTTGTGGTAACCTATCTTTTTTGGGATACTCTGAATAAATGTCAATGATATGGAAATATTCACATGTAATATGTGTCAGGGCCGTATAGAATACATAAGTAAATATATAAATGAATAAATTACTAAATCAATATAGTAATTTTATTTTATTTTATTTTATTTTATTTTTATACACATAAAGGATACAAACAGGCAACTAAGGCCCAAAATACGATCCATAACTTGAACATAAAAGAAAAAGAAACAGTTTGGTGTACATTAAAACAAAACTATATGCTAATTACAAGGGGAAGTATAAAATTATATTAGAAATTACATAAGAAAAAGGTAAGATTATCTTAATTAAGAATGATAATTGCATTTATTTTTAACAGATGTTTTGAATGAACCAATAGAGGAGTGAAAGATATCTATATCTGAGAACTTATCATTATATAATTTGCATATTCTATTAATAGGTGAATTCAGCCCCATATTAGTTCTACTGAAGGATTCAAAAAATAAACACTGGTTTCTCAAGTTGCGTGCAGGGACATAAAAGTTAATACTCGCCAAGAGATTAGGAGAATCAATATAACCACGCAACACTTTATACAAAAATAATACATCAGAGATCTCTCTACTTGTTTTTAGCGTGTACAAATTATAATGTTTCCGAAGAAGATAATATTGATACTGCTCACAACCCTAAGTACCCGTAGTTTTAAAATTTATAAACCTTAAAAATTTATTTTGAAGAGATTGCAATCTACTCACGTAGATATCATATCTAGGACAATATATAACAGAGGCAAAATTCAATCTGCTTTGTACATAAGACAAATACAGCACTCTAAGTGCATCGAGAGAATTGAAGGCTCGACCGACCCTCATCACAAAACCAAGCATCCGATTACCTTTTGCAATGATGTAATCGATGTGTGACCCAAAAATCATCTTGGCATCATAGATAACTCCCAAATCCTTAACGGTGTAAACTTGATTTAAGTTCCTTTGATTTAAACTATAATCAAATGAAAATTTTTTATAGCACCGTGAAAAAGAAATAAATGAACATTTATCAGGATTTAAGAAAAGAAAGTAATAAATCAATAAAGCAATAAATCGATAAAACTATAAATTAATAAATGTATTGAGAAATAAATAAACAAATAAATAAATGTGGGTGCAGAAACATGAAAAGTAAAACAAATAATACAGCCTACAGTGGTAACAGAATAACTTTTAGCGGTTACAAAATAACTTTTTTCCAAATGTCTTCCAAACTGGTAATTTTTATTGCATATTTGTTGACATCTCTTGAGTGGTCGTCTAATTATGCAAATGTTTCCTCCTTTAACTGAATCTGCTCTTGCCGTACTGTTTTTGAATCGTCATTTGCAATTCATCCTTATCTTTAACACACTGTATGCATGGGAGCTGGACAATCCACTTCCACAGAGAATATCACCTCTTGCCATCCGCCTGTGACTTGTTCAAATGATGATTATACGTACTTAGCTAACTAACTATATATGGATTAAGCACTACCAGTTGCACAGGTTTCTTTATATGTTGCAGTGTACTTAAAGCCTAACGGTACCAAATTAAAAAGTTATCTGCATTAACATTCTGCACTGTAAACCAAATATTTCAATCGTGTTCAGTTTTCAGATATAGGTATAGCTTGAATTATCACTGGACGAACATAACAGAATCAAAAGGGGCATATTTTTTGGCATAGGTACTTTTTAAATTGCCACATGAACTGTAAAACAAATACTATATGATGCACAATATAAAAAGCAACTTTAGAAATGCTTTAGATATTAAACACGAAACACCTTAGGCTGAAATACTCCTGAAAGTTTTCCCTAAATAGCTTATAGTTGTCGGACATCATAGAATGCATGTTTGTCTTATTGAGAAAGTTTTAATTAAATCTAATTCTTATAAAGGCTATTATTGATTTCAGTGCTCCCTTCTCTTCCAAAGTTTCTATATTCCTGTTTCAAAGTTATTTCTGAAAGCGTGACGTCAGTTCTGCCGCAAAATGCTGCTATTTTCACGTGATTTGAGGAAACTACCTGGATAATTAATTGTTTCAGAGTGGGAGGAATGTCTTAAACCCTATCAGTTTCACTTTAGCAGTTGATAATTGTGCATTAAAAGGATTATTAAATTTAAATTCAAAATGGAAAGCTCTTTTTTCATACTCAATCAATTCGCTCAATTTTTTCTTATTGTGATAGGTAGTTCGGACCAAATACTAGGCGAATCATGTGGGATTAAGTAAATATAATAAATTGTATTTTCAAACAAATATGACGCCGCATGCACTCAAAGTAATATCAAAAGTTTACTCAAAATTTTTAGACAAGGAGATTGTGTTATACATTTGAAAGGTGATTAAGTTCTCTAATATTGTTTTCGTAGTAAGTATACGTTTTTGAATTCACTCATGAGATAAAAATTTATTGGGTCAACTCATCAAGAAATAAAAATGTAGATTTCCAATTTTCTATGGAGAATCCAGGGTTATACGGAATTATAGGAGCTAGTAAATTGAAAGTTTTTAAATGGAATAATTAATAATAATAATAATAATTCCGGCACACGAATCCCGGACTCAGTGGTTACTTACCCCAAGGACGTGCTGTTAACCACCAGCGGCCGACCCTGACAATCCGAGCCAGGGAACCGGTCGACGACTGGGTTTTAATAAAAAACAAAAAATAATAATAATAATAATTCCCGGACTCATTAGTTATTTATCGGACGGACGTGGGGAGCAGCTACTGATAATCACCAGCGCCCGACCCTGAGAATCGGAGCCAGAAGACTCAATTTCAAGAAAAAAAAATATAAATAATAATAATAATAATAATAATAATAATAATAATAATAATAATAATAAAAATACTAATAACAATAATAATCTAACCACTATTTAGTGCTGGAATGAGGGAAACCTGGAAAACCTCTTTCCATTCAAATCAACCTGACGTACACCAGGGTGGTTGCTAAACAGCCGTAATATATGTAGACAATTTGATTAAAAATTGTCGGAATGGGGATTCAACCCCACGACCTCTAGGATAAGCGATCGACACCGATCCGATCCAAACATACATGAAATACTATGTATATTTTAGTTGTTGGGAAACTGAATAAACTATAGATTTCCACGATATAGAACACTTTATATTTTACTTATAATATCCACCTCTGTTTCCTGAGTTGAATTCATTGAACTTTTTTTAGACTTAAATACAAGAGATAAAATAAGAGCGCCCCAAATAAAAATAAACAGAAAAAAATAAATATACAGGGTGGGAAAAATATTAATGTGCAGCATTGGTATCTCGGAAACGGTAAAAGATACAACGTGGCTCAAATTAGGAAAAAGTTGCTCAATTTTATGCTGATTCAAAATATGTGAAAAAGTTTAATATATTCCGGGCCGTTCGGGAGTTATGCCGGAAAAATCAAAATTTGCCAATTTCTTTTAAGTCAAATAACTTCTCTTGAAATAAATGTAGACTTTTGAAATTTGGTACGTTTACATAGTTTGATGAGAGCTTTCGATTGCCATACTAAAACATGTTCTAGGCCTACTAGTTTTTCCGCAACCATATTCAACTTTTGAATTTATTATGGGCGCCATATCGGATTTTTACTTCATTAAATACAGAAAGAAATTACAAGCACGGTGATATATCATACTTGATACTTTCTTCAATAAATATGGATAATACACGCGAATAACGATAAATATTATTTATTTACAAATAATAAACAATCATTCATTTATAGTTAAGTGTTACAACTGTTACAAAGTGTGTTTTTAGCTTTTTAGAGGAACTAATTGTTATAATAAGAAAAACAACTTATTTATACTGCTCGAATTGGCTGCCGTTACTCTGAATACAAAGTTGAGTCCTTACAGACATGTCATCCACTGCACGTCTTACTGTTCCACCATCTATTGAATTTATGTATTCATTAATTCTTTCCAACATTTCATCCTCTGTCGATGGCATTGGATTATTGTAGATATAATTTTTAACAGCTCCCCAGAAATAATAATCTTAAGGGGTTTAGACACGGTGATCGCGGTGGCCATAGAATGGGACCATTTGTACCCATCCACGAATTCGGAAAACGTTGATCTAGGTACTGGGTTACAATCCTAGCATTGTGTGAAGGGCATCCATTTTGTTGAAACAACTGTAAATTTTGTACATTTTGCAATGGAAGGTCATCCAGCATTTCCTCCAAATCATTTTGTAAGAAGTGTACATAATTTCGAGAAGTTAATTTATCAATAATACGATAAGGCCCTAATGCCTTGTTATCTAAAATTCCACACCAAATATTTACTGAAAAGCTAATTTGAGGTCTCGTTCCTCTAATCAGGTGAGGATTTCGTTGTGCGTAATGGTGCTCATTTTTTCTATTGAATATCCCACAATTAATTACTAAACGTTGACTCATCACTCCATAATATCTTTCTACAAAAACAATTGTCATTATTCATTAACCTTTGCATCCAGTGACAAAATTGCAACCTCCACTCATTGTCTCCAGGATGTAGTAAATATTTGGTGTGGAATTTTAGATAACAAGGCATTAGGGCCTTATCGTATTATTGATAAATTAACTTCTCGAAATTATGTACACTTCTTACAAAATGATTTGGAGGAAATGCTGGATGACCTTCCTTTGCAAAATATACAAAATTTACAGTTGTTTCAACAAAATGGATGCCCTTCACACAATGCTAGGATTGTAACCCAGTACCTAGATCAACGTTTTCCGAATTCGTGGATGGGTACAAATGGTCCCATTCTATGGCCACCGCGATCACCGTGTCTAAACCCCTTAAGATTATTATTTCTGGGGAGCTGTTAAAAATTATATCTACAATAATCCAATGCCATCGACAGAGGATGAAATGTTGGAAAGAATTAATGAATACATAAATTCAATAGATGGTGGAACAGTAAGACGTGCAGTGGATGACATGTCTGTAAGGACTCAACTTTGTATTCAGAGTAACGGCAGCCAATTCGAGCAGTATAAATAAGTTGTTTTTCTTATTATAACAATTAGTTCCTCTAAAAAGCTAAAAACACACTTTGTAACAGTTGTAACACTTAACTATAAATGAATGATTGTTTATTATTTGTAAATAAATAATATTTATCGTTATTCGCGTGTATTATCCATATTTATTGAAGAAAGTATCAAGTATGATATATCACCGTGCTTATAATTTCTTTCTGTATTTAATAAAGTAAAAATCCAATATGGCGCCCATAAGAAATTCAAAAGTTGAATATGGTTGCGGAAAAACTAGTAGGCCTAGAACATGTTTTAGTATGGCAATCGAAAGCTCTCATCAAACTATGTAAACGTACCAAATTTCAAAAGTCTACATTTATTTCAAGAGAAGTTATTTGACTTAAAAGAAATTGGCAAATTTTGATTTTTCCGGCATAACTCCCGAACGGCCCGGAATATATTAAACTTTTTCACATATTTTGAATCAGCATAAAATTGAGCAACTTTTTCCTAATTTGAGCCACGTTGTATCTTTTACCGTTTCCGAGATACCAATGCTGCACATTAAAATTTTTCCCACCCTGTATAATACGTCCATAACAACTAAAATATTGGTTACGTATAAACCTATTTGTATGTTTATGAGTATGTTGTATGTATGAGCAAGCAATTTATAAATATAAATAAAAAAAATAATTAATGTTTATTTATAAGTATTGGAAAACAGATGAAAGAAAATGACAAAATAAACGTGAGAATTTACACATTTAAATTGTTTGGAGAGAAAAGTCCATCGAACAGAGATAATGAATAGTAAAATTTGAGTTCGACGATATAGCATTTTATTACTGCTAAATAATAAACAATTTACAAAGAGTCGCTGCTCAAAAACAGGTTTTACATTTCCATTTAAATTCAATGTCACATGTTAGGTCTAGGGCCAAGGATTGTTAACTGTTTACAGGATTGCTCGATCCCTATACTACAATGTAATCCATAATTGTGACGTCATCAAAGATCCAAAGATCTCGAACTTGTAAAAATAGGTACACTTTATACTGTTATTACAAACTTTAATAAATAATAATATTAATAATCATTCAAATACGAAAATTCGAATATAATAATATAACGAACACAAAATAGGTATATTTTGACAATTCGATTACATATATCTTCGATGACGTCACAAAGGCGGATGACAAAATTGAGCGATCGAGCAATCCTGTAAACAGTTAACAATCCTTGGTCTAGGGCTGCTTTTTGATTTTTTTTTTTACCTTACAATATGTACATTACTAGATTTTTTTTAGGTAATAAAATGTTATATAGCCCAACCCAAATATACCAATGAACAGTGCTAAAAGAAGTTACTCCATCCAAGAATCAAAATATTGTTGTTGTATTGTAAAAGATAAAATTTAATGCCAGCATTTTTGGAAACACATGATAACAACTACATACATATTGAGAATAAAATTCTACATATAGGCTTGCCCTTATTGTCGATGTTGTATTTACTTTCTACCAGTTATATGGAAAATTATTATTTATATAAATTTCAATTTCTACAATTTTACAGAGGAGTCAATATAAATGACAGGTGATAGGATGAACCAAGATTTAATTAGATAATTTTAAGGAATTTCCAAACACCCATATAGAAAGCATATTTCAGTTTCTTTCGTAATATGTTTATTAGTAACTCGTGACTGACATGAGATGAGTGTAACAACTATGTTGCTGTATTGCAGTATTTCTTGGAGTAATGCAATATATCTAGAAAGCCGAACTATTATATCAATGTATGTAAAGCCCATAAATGATTCTAACGGTTGAATGGAGTTGTTAAGCTATAGGCGAATGATTTGTTTTCTAGACAAACGTAATGCAAGAAAAAATTAGAGATGTTAATAGAAATACTGGAGTCGTGGGACGGCCTTCAGTGCAATGATATATAGTGCTTTCATTTCAAAACGAACCACTTTAAATATCTTTTGATTTTGAGGAAATTTAAAAATACAAAAAACTTGTCAATTGAAATACTAAGGGGGAAGTTTAATTACACATTGAATTTATTAACTGCCACCTCTCCTCCACTGTCAGCCTTACTTTGAAATTTCATATGGCAACTCCCATTGAGTGATACATGGTTGGAAGGGGCATACAATTTCCTGTTCAACTATACCCAAAAAGATTAAATCGGTCGGCTGAATCGAAAGTATTGTTTAATGATGTTATCTGAGAACTCTGATGTTATCTTTATAGCTAACCTCGTAGCTATCTATATTTGTCTTTAAAAATATAATGTTAAAAATAATACTGCAAAATATATTTACAACCCTTGTACAAAATTGATCTAACTAAACTATTGTAGTAGTATTTATTCAAATAGCTTGTTATGGTTTGTTATTACCATAACCAAAGTCTTGTTATGGTTTGCTATTAGTCTTATTACCTTGGAGCACCCAATTCTAGCAGCAGATGTTGACGATTAAATGGTTAGTGACTCGGTATGTTGTTTAAAGTAACGGAATAGATTTTAAAGGTATTCCTTTCATACTACGACTGTTTCAGATCAAGATCAATCTTGATTGTCTACATTTAAAATTCAACTTGTGTTTGTTGGCTACAAACTACTGAACAGCAACGTGTTTTTTTTTATTCTGCAAACAGAAGGGCTTTTCACGATATTTACACTGAGAAAAGGATTAAATTGAGAGAAATGAAATTTCTTATCACTAGTTAAATGATTTATTTGTATTTGGCAAATTAAATATTTTATTTGTGTTAATATATGGCATTTATTTCAATGGAAATATTAAATATTTAATATTAGCAAATACCTTTAATTGCTAAGGAGAAAAAATATTTATTCTGCCATATTAAATGTTTAGTTTCTTCAAACGGATTTATTTGGAATATTTAATTTAGTTTACCAATGAAAAATAAACTTTCCCATACAATGAAGTTTTAAAAAATTCAAAAGTATTATAGTTTCAAAATATTTAATATTTAAATGTAATGTAATTTATTTTAACATCTGCAGCAAAAATGTTAAATTATAATTACATTCTGATTGAAAGAAGAAAAAATTATTTTATTTTTTAGTAAGTAGGAAAGATATTAAAAAATAAATACCACAAAAAATAGACAACCCCCAAATCCAAACACAAAGGCTGTCTGGAAGGGGGTTAAATATATTGAAAAACGCAGACATTACCCACCGACATTGCCACTGCAGGCAGCCGGGGATCGAACCGAGACCATAATAGCCAATGTGATCAAGAAATGTTGCCACAACATACTCTAGTTTACAAATTTTAGAAGTTTGCCCTGATACTACACTTTGATTACTTCTGGTTTCCTGTTTTTTATTATTTTACAAGTGGTGTAAGCCAAAAAAAAAACCGACTACAATGAATCATGAAAACGCACCACAAATAAGTTACAGACATTACTCTAGCCTACTGCTCTATCGTGGTAGTCATATTATTTCTATATATTATTTGAGTAGGCAATTAGTTAGGTTACCAAAAGACCATTTAGCTAAGTGAACATTAATTTATTGATATCATACTTATATATTTTGAAATAAATAACAGTTCCTGAAGAAGTCACCTCCGTTATTACTTTAGAACATCTGACGGAATAGTAGCCGCGCTACAGCCACGGTTCAACAAGTTAGTTGTACGCGCAAGCGCTCTGCGCATTTAACGGTTGTAATTTAATTTTTAATTGTGGAATTTAAAAGTAAATATTTAGTTGTAGAAATAATCAATGGACTTAAATCATTTTAATATAATTTTTAATATCAAATATTTATTTTATTCCAATAAATATTTTTATAATACTATAATATATTTTTTTTTATTTATATAGAATACTGAGAGTATTTGCTACTAAATATTTTGTAGGTAAAAAAATGAATTTTACAAAATAAATATTTAAAACAGATTATACTTATATTTTTTACAATTATATTACATAACACACTATACACTATAAGGTAAGAAATTTTTAAAAATAATTATGTTATATCTATAATAAATATAAAATGCAAAAATAAATAATAATGAATTTTTAAAAAAATTGCTTAGATACTAGTTTGTTTTAAAGAAGACTTTTCCCTCAATGTAATTGTAAAACTTTCCATCAGGATATTATTTTGAACATTTGGTTCATGCGTACAACAGATTAAATTTAAATATGTTTAACTCATGAGTTTCTTCCGGAAGTTGCTACTAACTCGGTTATTTTAATAAGGAATGCTACTTTTTTTATTGTATTTTTCTACGCCAAAGGAATACAAAAAAGTTAAGAAGCCATTTACAAACATTGCACAGTAATTGTTTGGGGTTTATTTTAACTTAATATGATAAATTAATAACCAAATATAGAAATAAAATAAGGTTAAGCAAAATATGCCCTGTTGAGTCAAATTCTAAACTCAGCCTTAATAATTTTTTGCTTTCATTTTTTAAAACAAATAGTTGTTTTCGGCATCTCCTTCAAATAAATAAGTAGGATTGTCTTCCTTAAAGACAACATAGGTCACTGCTGTAATGGCACCTGCGGAAAAGCAGGTCGTTATCTGTCTGTCAATTTGACAATAATTGTCAGACAGATAGTAGCACAGACCCAAAGACACTACGGTGTGTTTCTCACCACTACTATCATTCACCGTTAATAATGTTGCCAAGTTGAAAATTTGCAGGCTAATATTAAATCTGAAAGTGTATCACAAAAAAATGCTTAGTATATGAAAATCAGGAATATTTTTATCATATAAAACCAGTTTTCTTAATAGCTGTACCACAAACTTAGTAGTTGTTGTATTATTAACGCGATTGAAGCTTAGCAAGTAAGATACTAGCGCTCCGTTTTTACGTACCATCTAGTTCGAGAATATTTCTTGACTCTCTGTTAGGATTTGCCGAGTAGTCCAAGGAAATGATACACACTTTCACCCAAAACAACACCTATATTAATTCTTTACAATAACCCTTGAACACAACTTGAAACTGTTAACCAATAACACAACAACGTTACTACAATAATAGTTATATCAACGACTAGGTTCGTACAATACACCTATACTTTTATATATGACTCGAGTGCGAAACCTAACAATAGTTTTTCTGTCTAACTCGGACGCCGTGGTTTTTAGAGACCCGGCCGCTTTTTGCTGGCTTTCTTACATTCCTGCCTCAGCCAGGCGCTGGATACAAGTTGTTCCTAACAGTCGGCCATCCTGGTTCCGTTTTGTCCCCAAAACTTAGAGTTCATCACCTGAGGACACGTCGGACAACCTATATTTACCATTTAAGAAAATTTTTATTAGCGTGACATACTTAGTGTATACACTTCCCCCTCCCCCCTCTTTTTGGTTTAACTACACATTGTAAAAAATTTTTTTTTTATTTCACTAGAATGCTAGTGATTCCAATTTTTATTTTCAACATCTTATTGTACTTATTATTCGTATATACTTATATTTTCTTTTCGACACATCTAGTCGTAACTAGTCCAAACTTTCTTCTGATAGTATGCAGATACTTGATTCTGGCCATACTCAGACACCCTGGTCGTAACCAGTTCCTTTTATCTCATCCTGGCCGTAGCCAGCTACTTAACTTTCAATACCAGAATTCTGGATATTTGATTTAGTACCAACTCAGTCGTAACTGATTCCAACCTATGTCACATTTTTACTGAACACCCTTTAACCAATAAAAAGAAAATTTGACCATGATTTTCTTTGTACCTTTTTATTTTTGTGAATTATTGTCCCTGTTGTAATTTGCTCCGGTTACTCCCAAACTGTGGAACTTTTATGGTAATAATACATTTCTAAATATAACCATATTATGGAAATAATTCATATGAGACAAAATATAGGCATTCCTATCAAAGTAGAAAACATTGCAAACAATATAAAAATGTCCAATATACGCAGGTACCTACAAGAGAGGATCAAAAACAAAAACACCAACTTATCCCTCTCATGTTTCTACACCACATGATGGCATTTCAGGAACTTTCCACAAAAACTTGAAACACCCATCCACTAGTCTCCAAGTCTAAGTTTCACAAAAATATAGAAGAACCACTTTTTCTGTTTTTATGATTATCAAAGTAGACATCTACAATAATACAAGACTTTACTGCCCAACTGCTGTCAAATACCTATTATCTGTTAACTAACAGGAAACAGAGCAGTGAAAAGCAAATATGAGAAATAGTAACAATAAAACAGGTTTCAAAAATGTCTCAGACCATCCATGAATAGAAACATTCTTTTTTGAAGAATCATAACCGGGCACATTTTCCCAAGTTACCAATGGTTCATCGCTTACCTTGACTGTCGATGATTTTTTTTTCAATTTTTTCCTGTAATATTTTTAATTGTTTTTTAATCTGTCTCATACATATTGGTGGTTGCGTAGGGGGTGTAACCGACCTTCTTGTCTCATCTGGACCTTCAGACTCGCGATTATTCATTATTGAAATGTTGCTTCGTCACTTCTGACACCACTTGTTAGAATTTGCCGAGTAGTCCAAGGAAATGATACACACTTTCACCCAAAACAACACCTATATTAATTCTTTACAATAACCCTTGAACAGAACTTGAAACTGTTAACCAATAACACAACAACGTTACTACAATAATAGTTATATCAACGACTAGGTTCGTACAATACACCTATACTTTTATATATGACTCGAGTGCGAAACCTAACAATAGTTTTTCTGTCTAACTCGGACGCCGTGGTTTTTAGAGACCCGGCCGCTTTTTGCTGGCTTTCTTACATTCCTGCCTCAGCCAGGCGCTGGATACAAGTTGTTCCTAACATCTCCTCGAACGTATCTGGCTAATAAATGAATCGACATTCTCGCTGCATCTTTTAGGTATAGTGTATATAAGGACAATTGGAATTGGCCAGTGTTAAGGCACAGGACCGTGCGCACTTGTCTTCATATTTCGTCCTATGTATTTAGCAATGGTATCGTGATTCGATTAGTAACTAAAACTGTACATGTGAGTCTTACACTGGACATCTAATTAGCCCGATGAAGCATCTACAACTGCGCGCTGGTGTAAAGAGAATAAACAGACTGGTCTGCTGGATGTAAATAATTTTTTTGTTTCCCGTGCCGAGTGCTGAAATATCATCAATAGTTTTCCAGGGCAGCGCGTAAATACCAATTACCAAGCGTTCTTTAGTTTTGTTAAATAAACAATAAAAATAACAATAATAAACATAAACAATACTTAATAATAATAAAATATGTTATTGGTTACATTGGCTACAAATAATAGGTACTAATAACCACAAAATAATACGATCTCTATAACATTTTCTTAATAGCAAAAATTCTACCTCCGCCCATTTACAATAAAGAGATGCCGACTGTTTTTGCCGGCTTTTAGTTTTTATACAGTTTGAATTGTGCTTATATACACTATACCAAAGTAATTATTATATCTTATCCTCCATATATTCTTGACAATTAGCATCTTCAAGGCATTGTCTTGTCTTGTATTAAATGAGTATTACAACCTCATTTCTCCTGTAGAGCTTCCTCAATATTAAGCTAATTTTTAAAGGGGTTTTGGACAGGTTTAACGAAACATTTTTATTACATATTTCTTATAAATTCACCTTTAGTTTGTGTTGTACTTATGCATACAGGGTGCGTAATGAGTTGACAATAGATGTAACTCTAAAATTAATTTGGATACGTAAGTAATTGATATTTTTGTGTGGCGTAACGTTCGATTGAAAATAATGGACATATGACTTTCATTTTGTATTTTAAATATAGCACCTTGCTGAGTTATGTTATATTGTAAACCTTGAGTTTTTATATCTATATACAATATTAATGAAAATTCAACTAGATGAATGTACCATAAGTATTGGTATAATGTGTAAGAAAAGAAAAAAAAAGGAAAGGAAACAAAAGAAGAGAAAAGAAAAGAAAAGAAAAGAAAAGAAAAGAAAAGAAAAGAAAAGAAAAGAAAAGAAAAGAAAAGAAAAGAAAAAGTTGAAGAGTACGTACTTTTGGAAGAAACGCAAGGAATAAACTAGTTTCAATCGATATAAAGTCGATATATTATGGCCGAAACTAACACATAATTACATATCTAAATTAGTTTCAGAGTTATGTGTACAATCAACTTGTTTATGTTGATCATTTCAGAGTTTTTGACGTGGGCGTATATTCCATATATTTTTTTTAAACAACTTTGTTTTGTGTTTAAATTATTTTAACATTTCTAAAAAGTATTTACTGATTAGCGTACGATTTAAAACGTCGAGTTTTTTACTAATTATTAGATCTGCATGGACTACATGGAATATGAACCAAATCGAGTAAACTCCCACTCTCGTTGCTACAAAAAAATCTCTTTTTATTTATAAGGCGTTCTTGTATTGATTACTGGTTTAATTAAATCTCATATTTGACGGAATAATGCTGAAAAAAATTCGGTTTTTTATTTTCTTTTTTACCATGATTTACTCTAAATACCTTTAGTCTATGTGGCATACATGGATCGAAGAGAAAAAAAAGTGTTCTGGTTTGAGGTACTATACTTACATATTGAAAATCTGCTAAAATCTGTAGCCATACAGACTACGTGATTGTATAAAAGACAATGTAGAGACTTTCCGGGCATCTGAAGTATATAACTATATTTAATTTTCTCGTTGGTCATTACTGGAATATTTTTGCATCATTTAGAACCTGTACTATCACACGCTTGAAGTTGTTCAACGAAAAACTTAATTTTACTCTGTTTAAGCTTAACATAAATAAAAACAACTACGTCTATAAAAACCATTTAAGCTTCTGGGTATAAAGTATCTTAAGGAAAATGATTCTAAATGGTTAAAAAAAATTGGATTGGATATTTTCAATAATAAGGCTATTGAAATCTTAAAACTACTTATTTAATTTTATCTAGCTGCTAATAATCTTAGTTTCCAATATACTTACGATCCATTAATTTGTTATATCAGGATAACTAACAAAACAATTACAGCAACCACTGCCTATTGGCAAGTATCACAAATAGTGTAGCATAAGACTTTAGAGTTCTTATTATCAGTTGGAAGTAAGTCTTGAAAGTGATTTTTTCTAAATATATGAATAAATAAATAATACTTACTTAAAGAACTAAATGGGGATGTGTTTCCTTGTTTGCTTATGTCGAGCGATAACTCATTGAAATGATAATTTTTTGTTACTTGATCAATCATTATATTTAATTCAATAATTGTATTCAATAATTTGGCGATTTTTTTCCGTAAAATCGCAAAAAGTTGATATTTTATTTTGTATTAAGAATAATTATTATTTACTTCTCATATAGGTATATAATAATTAAATTGTAATTCATAGGAATGAATTTATAATTTACTACATATTTTATATAAAGGAAATTACAAGAAACGAAAAATTTCTCTTTAGCATCTGTGATTCATTCCCCTTTATCACGATATTTACTAATTATTAACATTGTTTCCAGTGCAAAGAACTCAACTAGTATAAATTACCTGTGCCACAATATAACACGTAATTAACAATACTTACCCATCGTAGAAACGCATCGCAAAATTTAATTTTACATTGAAAGTAACTCCTACCAACTAAATAGATATTTTTTGTTTTGTGTGTTATTTGAAAATTTTGAAACATCGGAAATATTTGGTTTAAAAATTTCTGTTTCTAGAATTTAGCACAAACCTATCCCTGTTTTTATTAGAAATGAGCACAACCGGCAGTGTAAAGGCTTGAAACTGTAACTCTTTACTTAAAGTTGTTTGACCCTTAAAACCCTAATATCTGTTTAAAATCAAAAGATTTTAAAATTTTAAATTATCAATTACTTTCAATAGGTAATTGAGACCAAAGTCCTAAGGACGTAGGAAATAAAGGTTGAAAATAGCTTAAAGCACACCATAAGAGCTTGAATTATATCAAACGTGCTTAAAGCACACGAGAAGTACTACTAGAAAAACATAATAAAGCCACACTCTAAGAACATAAAGCGTTTTTTATGTTTGAAATTTTTTATATCTGATCGGCTGACCATGAATCACATTTCGTTATTTGGGCTACGTAATTGTATTTACCATAACTCACTTAGTTTTTAACTGAAAAGACAAGAGACTCTTTAAAAAGATTTCAAACCTATAGAAACGATAGTTGATTGATTCGACCTTTACTTGATGGAAATCCATGTTTAACTCTTGAATTAAAACAAGTACAGCTTTATGATTTTCATAAATTTTTATTTATATGTACAGATTAACTAAAAAATATTTAGCCGAAATCTAAAGAGGAACGAAGCGATGTAGGTAACAATGTGATAAACAGAGATTCCTCGGCGAATGGGTGAAAGGCATGCATGTTGTGGTAGACGTAGAGTCACCGCTCAGCTAAGTGCAAGGGTACGCTCGCTCTCTTGACAGGAACGGTTTGCGCCGATCCACGCGCGCGACTTCTTAGGCCCGCCTTTGAGAAGAGAACAGCACAGTGGCGAGCGTTTCGAACCGAAATAGGGAAATCATGTGTTGATTATCGATTAAGCCAGCGACGTATTTATTCTTGCGAATTTATTTTGAGTGTAATGTTTTGTGTTTATTTATTGTGCTTTTTTATTGTTTTGTTTTCTATAATGTTCCTTTTTTCATTAGTGATAATAACTAATAGAAAATCAGGAAACGTATGTGCAACTAAAAACTACAATAATAAAAGCTATAATTGTAATAAGAGCTTTTTTACCTTTCCTAAACAACCCGATCGGTAAGTAGATAAAAATGTGTTATACATAAATGTAATTTAGTATCTAAGTTAACTTAATTTAGGAAATTCATTCATAGACAGCCAATAATATGGTTTATACGATCAACAATCACTCAATTTAAGATTTAATGAATTTCGTTTAAAAATTGGCCAGCTGTTATATTTTAGTTTTAGGAAAAACAAAATTATAGAACAGTGCTGCGCAAGTAGTCGAGTGTACATTTTTTTGCTAATGTTTTGCGGTGTGTTTTTTTAAGGGCAAGGATATGGCTAATGAAAGAAAATAGGGAAGACCTTTTGGAGAAATTGGACACACTTCATAAAAGCTAAGCCAAGCTCAATTTTGAAAATTTATATAGGCGGAATAGAAGAACGGCAATGCCGAATTTTTACCGTTTGTGTTTCTTTCTTTTTTCGTTAAGAACATAATAAAGATTTTTTATTATTATTTATTATATGTACCTCATTGTAAAGTATTGTCTATTTTTATTTTTGTAAATAATGAATGTAGGATATACATAATATGTACATAATTACCGTTTTATTCATGTCTATTTCAAAAGTTATTTATAAAATGTTTCAAGAGTTTTTAATACGGCACTGTTATCGCGCTTTTACGATAACTACAAATATTATACGCCCAACTCTGACTTCTCTTCTCAGTGCGAGAGCGATAGCGAATGTCGGTCAAGCTTCAAGCTGTGGTTGTAATAGCTAGCCGCTGGCCACCACGCCCGCCGGAGGAAACAGAAAACAAAGTCGTGGCCTGGGCCGACCGTACTTTGCCCACCACCGTCACTGTGCTTGTTTACATCGCTTCGTCTTTCTTTAGATTTGGGCTACAGATTTTCTAGTTAATGTGTATATTAACTTTAAATATATAAAATCATGACAATTGTTTCACCAAGACAGTGGCTTCTTCAGATGCCACTGTGCAGCTAGTACTCACATCTGAAGAGGCCACTGTGTTGGCGAAACAATTGTCATAGTTTTATATATTTAAAGTAAATACATAAATAAAAATTTGTGAAAATCATCAAACTGTACTTGTTTTAATTCAAGAGTTGAAGTTGTTTAATTCAATTGTTAACTTTGGGCGTAAACATTTTCTGAAAAATTGATAAAACACGTCGACGTTGTTTTCAAGGGGCACATGTATACACCTGTAATGTAATACTTGTATACCTATCAGCATCCCCCTACCCTACACTACTACCCGCTCAAAAAATTTAAATGGCGAAGGTCGAGTTATACATATTTTTTTGAAAGATCTTTCAATTCACTACAAACTTGTGTATAGTGTTGTAAATGAGGGAATGTTCTCGATTGTGCTTGGAGAACATTCGCGTAGCTTCAAATGAATTTGCGCGCACTTTCCCGGCCGAGCATTTTAGAGCACATATTGAGATCTTTCCCTTGAATATGCTCGAAAATTCTCAGCAAATGCTCAATATGTGCTCCAAAATGCTCGGCCGGGAAAGTGCACGCAAATTTATTTGAAACTTCGCGAACCTTCGCGAATGTTCTCCAAGCACAATCGAGGCACATTGTTCAAATTGCCGCTACGAGGTAAAAGTGGCAATATTGCGACTTGCGACCTATTTCTCGAGAATCACAGGTGGCCGCCGGGCCGCCGCTGCACCATAGAATTTATCTCTTTCTGTCGTAATAATCTGAAATGTAGAGTAAACGAAGACGACGATTGCCGATATGTTACCGTGAAGGTAACATATCGGGAAAGGTTTGTAATCTACCGATTACAAACTTTTCCTCTTGTATCGAGCTTTATTTGTATTTACTCTTTTTTATAACCATTTAACATAAAATAGTTTTTTTTTTAATAAAGGTGAAAATATTGAGAAAAATGGTAATCTTCTCCAGAACATTGAGAAGATTGGGAATATTCTTGAGATTATTGAGAAAAATCAGAATATTTACGAGAATATTGAGAATAAATGAGAAAAATTAGAAACATTGACAAAAAACGTTAAATAGCCTAATTCGGCTATGTTGATAATAAATTCTCGGGAATTTCTAGTTTATGCTCGTATTTTCTCGTTTATTCTGGTTTGTGCTCAATTGGCGTTCTCCAAAAATAAATGCTCGAGCATTTTCCATCACTACTTGTGTATTTTTTATCTTTTTTTTATTTGTTACTGAAAAATAATTATAGGTTCTGAAAATAAAAACAGTTTAAATTATCTTATGTTTTGTTGAAAATGATAATCATAGAGTTCCAAACAGTAGTACAATCTGTTTGGAAATTCTATACGAACATTTCTAAACACATCTGGAGTCAACGAACGGTATTTTTGAACAATTCTTCCACGTAACTCCTCCAGAGATGCAGGTTTTGTTGCAAATGCCTTCTATTTCAAATATCCTCACAGAAATTCATTTAAGGGAGTCAAATCGGTTGACCTGCCGGATGATTCCAAACAACCTCTTCTTCCAATCCATAGCTCAGCGAACCGATTATCGAAAAATTGACATGACTGCTATAGCAAAATGTAGGGGTGCGCCATTCTGTTCAAAAGAGAGGTGAGAGGTTAACCTAAAACCTAAAATATTATCGTCTTCTTCGAGGATTGAGGCAATCATTGGGTAGATGTTATTTTCTTGCAGATCGAAGTAACTTTCATCCTTTAAATTGTCTTGAATGAAAAACGACCCGACAATGTGATCCCCTAAGTTACTAGCCCAACTATTTAATTTGTGAGGCCTTTCAGTATGAGTTTCCATGAACAAATCAGGATTGGTTTTACTCCAATACCTACAATTGCGCCTGTTTAGCTTCCCACTTAAATTAAATATATTTTTCCACGGTCGGGAGTAGAAATCAGTTTCTATGACATCAAAATTGAAACAGAAGTAGTCGATTATTCTCAAGGGAGTATAATGCTCCCAAGGGAGTTTACATTATGGAGAACGTTTTTCATGCAAAAAAGAGGTAACATTGAAATTATTTATTGACATTTAAATTAAATGTAACATTTGTACATGTTTAAAAATTAATATTAGAAGGAATATTACTTTCGCTTACATTTAAAGTTTTTGTGATTGCGCTAGTGGTGGTACCTACTAAAACGTGATTAGTAATTTTGGTCTTATTTTCAATGGAGTTCTCGACATAACCCTCAGCGACTGTCGTTGATTTCCAACCAGCATGACGCTTTATTGTCGTGATATCCACACCAGCATCTGCCAGTAATGTCGCTGAAGATCTTCGTAAGCAGTGACCAGTATAACATGCAGCATCAGGTAATTTTAAATACGAAGCTACTACACTAGGAATTTTTCCGATGCTATTCTTGCCAACTGGCTGCGAACTACATTTTCCTGCTTTGTAGTACAAAAAAAGGCGCCTATGCTTGACGTGGGGAGAACGAAGGGACAGGTATTTTCGATACAATTCAAGATATTTCCCACATCGGTAACCACAAAGGTTCGTGGAATCTTTGTCTTAGTGTTTGGAATTTTTACAATCAAGGATGAGCCTACATCCTCAATATCATCTACAGTTAAATTGACTAGTTCATCAGTTCGACAAGCTCCGGCAATCCCCAGAATTAATACAACCTATAAAAAATCAAAATACTATATAATTGAAATACCTAACAACAAAAGTAATCTTACCTTAATCATTAAGAATTCTTTGTCATCTGCAGTTGATAGAAAACGGTCGATTTCACCCTTTGTCAATATTTTCGATTTTTTCGCTTCATATCCGTCACCGGTTCTTTTAAAAAATGCGATCAGTTTGGGGAATTTGCTTATATCTATGTTGTCGTAAATTATCAAGCATGACTTAACCATAGAATATTGCGCCCATAATGTAGAAGACTTGTAATTATTTGCATTTTCACTGAAGTATGCCAACAAAACATTCTCGCTGTATACTTGAATATTTTTCTCGGCGCACCACGTTTTGAACCGATTGTAAGCTATATCGTATAAAGATCTTGACTTCGTAGGTAACAAATTGCTTATTGCAATATTTGCAGCCTCCACAATCTCTTCCGACTCACAATTATTCATTGTGCACTAAACAAACTGTAAACTAAACCAAACTAACATCTTAATTTGACAATTCTTTTTGTTTGTTTATTGTAGCTCTCTGGCTTCGCCCTCGTGCTTCAAATTGCACCTCTGCCAAAATAACGCATTTATGTCCCTTATAGTATAATATACTATTATTTATCAAAAAAACGTATAATAATCGCATATTATTTACACGAATCCAATTATATATATATAAATTTATTGTGGTAAAAATTATGGGTAATGTCACTAAGATATGTTACTGCTGATACGTGTTTTTGACTTTAGACGGTGTAGCTACGAATACAGGATGCACACAAAATACATGTTTTTTTTTCATTTGTGCATAATCTTGAGCCCTCTCAAAATTGGTTGGAACCTTTGGTGTGAAGATAACACTGACGTAGTTTTCCACATAACACCAAAACACTATGGTGTTACGACGCACTCGACGCACGTTTCGCCAAAGTTGACATCATCTGGAGATGATTAAAACGCAATTGTAATAATCTCCACATGATGCCAACTTGGTTGCCGAAACGTGCATCGAGGACAGTATGGTGTTTTGGTGTTTTGGTGTTATGTGGAAAACTACGTCAGTGTTATTTGCGCTGAAGTAAACGGTGGCACGCGTACTCAATTTACTACTTCATTGAAAAGATCTTAGTTAACTTTATCAATAATAATTAAACGCACGAATGCCTACGTGCCTTAATAAACCTGAAAATACACCATTATCAATCCAATTTTATTATTATACGTTTTCATAAAAAGTGTACACCTGTATCGTGAACACTGTGTATAAGCTATAACAATAAAACTTCATATTTCAGATATATTCCAAGTGTGTGAAAGTCAAACCAGAGAATGTTGGTGCAGTGTTCTCAGTGTTCTCTGGTCAAACTACATATTTCTCAAAGATATGCTTAAAATACTTTTCTGTCGAATTGATGGTTTTCTTATTCATACCTTGGGTATCTGTCCCTTTAAGTAAATAAATTTTAGAAATGTTAGAAACAAATTTTAGAAACAAAGTATAATAAAAATAAAATGCTATACATTATTATACTTCCTGTACTTTTTAAATTCTACTTATGAAACATATTTTTGTTTTCAGATGATACTTCGTGATCCTGTGGAGCACTCATTAATAAAATAAGAACCACTAGCTTTATAATGATAACCAAATGACATGACACCAAATCTACAAAAAATGGTTATGTGCAATATGGACAATGTAGTTGTGCCTCGTCCTCCTGCATTGCCGTTAGAGCCGTTGGTCCCAAATCTCGGGCCTCTTCCCAAGATTCCCCATCAAAGTAAGAACTCCGTTTCTAGAAATGCCAGCCTTAGGAGTAAAACTAGCAGTTCGTCGCAAGGTTGGTTAGCTTTGTAACTTTGTAATTACCTATATGGTAATTATTTTGCATGGATATTTATAACAAAAAAATTTTCCTCTACCTGTTTGCAGTTGCTGCAAATAGGTAGAGGATATATGCCTAATAATAAACCTATACCTAAAATAATAAATTAAAAGTAAATAAAAGTATCAGGGTATAGGAATATTTCCTACATTTATACTATTTTATAACAATATACTAACATTACTGAATTAAAATAGAAAATATTTTAGTATATTCTTGTCACCTACTGTTATGCGCCAAATAAATTTGTTACACATTTGACTGAAATAGTTGCCGAAATAGCTACTTTGACATTAACATAAGTGGAAAAAATTGCCATAAACAGACTGTTGTGCTGTGTTGAGCTGTGCTGGTCAAGCTCATAGAAAGTAAAGCTTTATGTGATTATAATATTGTTATTCCTTCCGGGGTTCTAAAGATAAATGAGACTTTTATACAACAGTACAAATCTTTATGTAACACTTCAGACACAATACCTACAACACTTCTTGTACAATATCTAAATAATTACACACCGAAAACACTTCGAAAATCGCACTTATTTCACTTAGGTATTTCTTCTTCTCTTGATCGCTGTCTGATTAAGACTGACTGACTAGCCGGCACCCCGCGGCTTTATATAGGTAAACTAGGCTTCTAGATCTTTGTAGAAATTTCCATCGAATACTCACGAATAATCCGCATACCAAGGCAGTTCAATAACTAATCGACTGCCAAGATATATGAGGGATATTCGATGAGTACCGCTGGTGAGATCCATAGGAAATGTGGGCAAAAGGGCCTATCTCCCTTATTCGAAGACCTAGAGGGTTGAGACTTCGCCCTTGGAGCGAATCTGGCGGTGTTGCCAGATTGTACACGATTTCCCCAAGGCTGGGGAAGACGTAGATTTGGCAACGCCGCACTTGGGCGCTGGGTCGGCGATTTTGTAACAATATTAATATAATATTCTACATTGGTACAGTGCAATTAATGAATTAACAGTGTAATTTAGTAGTATAAATGCTCGCGCCCATGGCCGGCACCAACCTTGCTAGGGTTTCCGGTCGTTGCACTATCAAAACTTTTTAGATCCATTGTAGTTTGTTTACTGCCTTATTTCCTTTCGGCAAATGAAGTATTTTAATGGTTGTAGTGGTATGGTTTGATTGCTGCTACTTTACAATAATGCTGGGTTCTCCAAAAGTGTTGAATAACAAAAGATATTTTTATAGTATATTTTTAATATTATTTATTGGCTTATTTAACTGTTTACATCTTTCTTTATATAGGAACTAAGCCAAAAAGTTAACTAAGAGTTAAATTATTAATGAAATTATCAAATATTATGGTCAATAAAGTTTTATATTTCCTCGTTACCTATTATCTTAGGTATGCAAAGGAATAATCTTATTATTATTAAAATATGTCGCAAACAACTACTTTGCGTGCAACATTCACCGACCAACATTGAATTACAACGGCATGTTTTCATATAACCTCAACTTATTGTCTTTAATACATTTTTCTTTTAATAGTGTTATCTACATTTTGTGACTAGATACGCCAATGGCATCTACTACCTCAAATAAAAATATATATCCTATTTTTCTAAAATTTATTTTCTCTTAAAAACACCTACATACAGATGAATACTAGTCTTTGTGGACTTAACCTGTATGTTAAGCTGATACTTAGCTGAAGTTAAAATAAAAATGTTACCCTACGTTTTTAAAAGCCTGTGTTTGTACGCTTTCAGTTGTTTTCATTTTTCATGTAAGATGATGAAATCCTAATCCCCTTTAAAAAACAAAAACAGTTAAAAACATAAAATACATTTTCGTACCTACTTCATATGCCTAACGATAGAGAAATAAGCAGTTTAAATATTATTATATGCAAGTCTAGGCACCAATTCTTAATTCTTTTTTTTTTTTACTAAATAAACTTATTTTGTTAAGTCAGTCTACAGTCACTAATTAATTTCTATTAATTAGTCAATAAAGTCAGTTCTATATAACAGGTAAATACCGGGTGGCTTAAATTGGATGGCCTATTAGACATCTCGACAATGAATATATGCATTTTTCTAAAATTTTGGCTGTGCACATAACCTCGAAAGTTCTATAAAAGCAAAATATTTTCAAGATTGTAGCACTTCCGGTTATACCGAAAGTAGACATCAACTTGCTTATTTTAAATGGAACACCCTATATGTTATTTCATTTCTGGATTCTACGTGAAATTCTAAACACATTTCATATTGGATGTCTTATTCTTATACCTATCTTCAACTGCTTTGAAATATTGACAGGTGAATATTGACATTATGCAACTTTGACACCTTGTAAAATCTAAACGGTATAAGATCAAGCAAAACGGTTTGCACATTCCTTTCTGAACATTTCATAAGCTATCTTTTGACACTAATTTCAGATTTAACTAACCAAGAGATAGTCTACAATTTTAAATTTCTGGCTAAATCTGAAATTAGTGTCAAACGATAGCTTATGAAATGTGAAACTAGGAATGTGCAAACCGTTTTGCTTGATCGCAAACCGTTTAGATTTTACAGGGTTTAAAAGTTATAAAATCCCAGTATTCACCATTCACCTGTCAATATTTCAAAAACAGTTGAAGATAGGTATAGGACATCCTACATGAAATGTGTTTAGAAT
Organism: Pogonocherus hispidulus; assembly: GCA_963924545.1. Taxonomy (NCBI): domain Eukaryota; kingdom Metazoa; phylum Arthropoda; class Insecta; order Coleoptera; family Cerambycidae; genus Pogonocherus; species Pogonocherus hispidulus. The sequence continues at coordinate 34,033,200 of OZ004697.1, read as the reverse complement.
TTTACGTAGAATCTAGAAATGAAATAATATATAGGGTGTTCCATTTAAAATAAGCAAGTTGATGTCGACTTCCGATATAACCGGAAGTGTCACACCCTTGAAAATATTTTGCTTTTATAGAACTTTCAAGGTTATGTCCACAGCTGAAATTTTAGAAAAATGCATAAATTTATTATCGAGATACGTCTAATAGGCCATCCACTTTAAGCCACTCGGTATATGGCTCGCTTACGGAAAGATGCATTTTTCATTTCTAGTCCTTCAAACACCATAATGGACATTCATAAATAAAATTACTGGTGTTATTATGGATGGAAATAGATTATCTTGGGTTATAATAAAATTATACAAATTTGACAATTTAAATGAAAATTTAAAACATTAAGTATGTTTTAGGTTTTGACACATCTGATTGAATGTTAAGTTCAAGTTTCTATCGCACAAGGACGCTACATTGGAAAATGTAAATCGAACTTACATTTCTCCTTCAATCTTTTATGATAGATAAATTCCTCTCTGTGCATAAAATGTTCGGAAAGTCCAAAATTGAGCCGCATTCTCCATGCATTAATGTGAGATAAATTCAGAAAATCTTTATAAATGAGAATTTAATAATAACGTCCTGTTAACCGAAAAAATAATACCTAACGAAAAAGGTAAAGCTTGTTTGAGTGTATCAAAGCGTAATGTAATTTTGCTTTAAATTTAATGTCACGGAAAAGGTCAAAGCTTCTATGACTTATAAATTAAGCGAAAACCATTTCAAATGTATAAAAATGAAATATCTATAAATGGAATTATCGCCGAAATTTCTATAAACAATCCTGTCTCTAACTTATGATATATTTCCAGGGTATCTGATTTAAAATAAATTAAATTATTAGTTCAAACAAACCGATGGGTGGTGCAACTGATAGGAAATACAGTCTCTATAACAGGAAAATAATAGTAGCAAAAAAAATAATTAAAATGTTATATCACTGATGTAGTTTTTCACATAACATCAAAACAATATACTGCACTCGACGCGCGTTTCTCCAACCAAGTTGGCATCATCTGGAGATGATTACACCTTGAAACGCGCGTCGAGTGTAGTATAGTGTTTTGGTGTTATGTGGAAAACTACGTCAGTGAAATCTTCACACCAAAGGTTTCAACCCCCTTCAAGATAAAATGTTATAAATGATCTGAAAATCGTAAATCACCACCCAGTATGGTGTGAGTATTTATGTTTGGAGACTGCAACTTTAACACAGGTATCTCTAAATGTCTTAAATGTGAAAAAGTATCAACGATATTGTCACAAAAACTCGTAACAGAAGATATTGTATCTGTCGAGGTATTTTTAATATTTTGAACGATAATAGTTATGGGTTCTGGTGATAGTTTCAGGCACAAAGTATTTTTCTAGATCTGATAAGTGACATTACCAGATAATCTTAAGAAATTGGTTATTTTAAAATAGGCACCTAAAACAAAACAGCACTGGACATATTTTCATAGTTCTAGACAACTCTGAGGAACGTACATGAATACACTCAGAAAAATATTTTAATATTTGAAAATATCCAATCCAACCTTTTCTATAAGATAAAGTGTAATAATAACATGTCAGTAGACATGCATGTTTGTTAAGATTTCATCAACAATTGACAATCTTTTTAATAATTAACGAAACATGGTTAATATGTTTAATTTCTGCTGATTATTATGTGATTTTATGTTCACGAAATTAACTTCGAAGTAAAATATTTTTATAAAGTCAAAACTGGTTAACGTATACCTATTTTCTTTTCGCTTTCAGGATTTCGTCTAGTTGAAAGCAGTTGCCAAATTAACGATGAGACGGGCAGTATATACTCCATCTACAAACAAAAAATCGACTCCATGTTCGAATCGGACTCGAGCAGTACAAAAAACAGCGTCCAGGCGAAAATCGAAAAAATGTTTAGTGATGTGGCTAAAGACAGTGGCATCCCTTTAAACGACATAGCGGTACATAGTTTTTCAGTGGATTATTTGGGGTCTGTGCCCTTGCAAGAAAAGGTGACTAGCCTGGCAGGACTACAACATCCCCTGAAGGATTTGTATTTTACCTATAAGAAAATAACAAGGCCTAAGAAGGATTTAACAGGCAGGTTGGAAATTTCGAGTCTTGGGCTAAAGGTGCAATACCAGGGTGAAAAAGGTAAGGCTTTACTAATTATTTTCAATCATTAATCGTACCTTTGCTTTAAGCCAAACTGAACAATACAAATCAGGTTTTATATTAAAAAATATCGAGTAGTTAAGTATTTATAGTTACCTACCTACTTACTAGCATTTTGTTACTATGTGAAGTGAAAATGTCAAATTTGGGTTGAGCAGTTCAATTATATAATGGGATACAAAGTAATGCAAAAATTCACTATTTCATAAATACCCAGTCAATTCGCATTTAATAGCTTAACCGCACACTCAACATGAGGGAAATAAGTGAATATCTGGGCTGGAATAATTAACAGTAATATTCTGAGATATCTTTTCTTTGAGGGAACTACGTATTAACAGTTTCTGCATTACCACGTCCTCCCTGCACTCCCTGTGGAAAACTTCCAGAACGAAAACGAGACGGAACTACTAAAAACAATACCATTTGATTTCAGCAAGACAGTGCTTCTCTGCATTATGCTCATAGTGTTCGCAATTGCTTATATAACTGCCTTCGTCAAGGGTGGATTGGCAAATGAGGAACGATAGAATGGCCATCCCGAAGTGTAGATCTGATACCCCTTGATTACTTTATTTAGTTTCAAGAATTTATTTCATTAGATCACGAAATTTGGAAGGCCTAAAAGATGTAACTAAAGATGAAATTAGACAAATTAGCAATTATGAATTGTTCACAATGTTCTGGATGAATTTATAAAAAAGCTTACTTACTGTTAAAAAATCAATGTATGGCAGTTAAACCATATTATTTAACGATTTAATTTTACATAAAATGTTTTTGTTATTCAAAGTTTTTTCCAATATCATTCATACTTCTTCTGAAAAAAAAATAATGTATCGGTTTGATAATTTCACCATGTCACAATATTAAACATAGACCCATCAAACAATATATCGCTGTGTTTGTAAAAAAGCGTTACTCTCAAATGTCATAACATACAAGATATACCACTTAAACAATTTAAGTTTATGTCCTTTTAGGATTTAGTATCCTTTAGTAAGTCACTATGTAAACAATTAATATGTAAAATAAGGGAAAAACATTAGGTATTGATGAAATAATGACTTTGTACGTTACTTTTGCCGCTGACTGTATATCCCAGATTACGGAGGTGGATAGAGCTTAAGGATAGAAAAGTGCTATTTATACAGCAGAAGGGGCATTAAGCTAATTATCATGTGATAATAGTAACAATACTAAATAGTCTGCTATCCGAAATGACGTTTGCAATAACATATATTTTTGCGTACCAGCGTACCTGTATATTTTTGCACAAGTAAGATATAAACATCATGATATAAGTCTAATAAAATTATGAATGTGAGTACAAATTCAGGAGCAACAGTGCCTTTAGTTTTTCGAAAAACCTATTTTTAAAGAAAAAAATGGTTAATATGGTCAAAACAAGAATCCAAGCGTTGCATCTCATCAGTTATAAAATTATTTACATGTTGTTAAAGGGCTAAAAGCGTTTATTTCCTTGTAATTATATAATCACAGTAAATCACACTAGTGTAAGCTATGCTGAGGTGTAACAAAATTTAAAAATATATATCTATATATTTCTGGAAAATAACATAGTGGATGCTTTATGATGTGCATCGCTCGGATTCTTGTTTCGAGTGTACCAATCGCGAACATTCCGTCCCACAAAAAATGTTGATACAGTAAATATATAAATTCAATATAAAGTACCTATGTGGGTTTTCTTTGATTTATAAGATAAGAGAAATACAGAACTTCTCAGACTCAAGTAGCTTGGATTTTTCCTAGATTACTTGACTTGACTTTCATCAAGTATTTTAAAAATTCAATACTTGGCTTGGCTTGATTTTCTATCGTTACTACTTGACTTGACGTCAGGGAATTTTAAGTTACTTGCTAGGTGATAACCTACCGATAATTTACAAAAACGCGCAAATATTCTTGCAAGCTTATGCATATAATATGTGCATAGAAACAAGTTATGGGTTTCTCCTTTGAATGAGCTAACTGGAACAACTGCGCATGTGTAGAACTGAGTTGTGAGTTGTGAGTACAGTTTGTAACAGTGTCTCAATTGTGTGTGCGTATGCTGTCAGCTGCAATTATTTGATTGTCAAAATTTGTACGGCAATCGGAAATGGAAACAGAATCGTTTCAGATCAGCGGGTCAAAATACGTGTTAGAAGATATAATCAGAACCAGAAAATCAGATCTTGGATGGCAAACGATGACCGTAAGGACTGTTTTTAAATTTAATGTTTAACCTATGTATTGCCCAAGAAGAAGACAACGCGGATATTGGAAGATCGCTTTTATTTTTTAAGGAAACTGGACAATATGTATATTTCGTTATTATGCAGTATAAACAGTTTATTGTATTTCTTTATAGTATATTTTTAATATTATTTATTGGCTTATTTAACTGTTTACATCTTTCTTTATATAGGAATTAAGCCAAAAAGAGATCAATTATTAATGAAATTGTCAAATATTATGGTTCAATAAAGTTTTTAATTTTCCTCGTTACCTATTATAATCTTAGGTATGCAAGAAGATTTCTGGTGCCATTAAAGTCGGCATTTTTTTTAAACGGAAATGCATAGTTTTTTTTAATCATCCGAGAGGCCATGAAGACAGCTTTCCAAAAATATAATATAGTTGATATCTGGTTCCAACCGTTACTAATATGGACAACCGTCAAACTAATATAATTTTTAATTAGACTATTTATAGGCCTATATAGGCCTATATACAGGGCGCCCTATTTCTTGACCCGTTGCATGGGTAACTTTCTTATTAGTAGAGATACAAAAACGCTTAAATGAGCAAATTAATGCAGTTTCGTATTAGTAATTCTACGGTAAGGCGAAAAATTATGTACGGGGGAAGGTTGAAAAGTTATTGACAAAAAACGAAAAATCCAACTTTTCTATTATCCCTCGTAGCTCGTTCATTTGAAGAGTTAGAGAAAAATGCTTCACATGTTTTTTGCAGTATTTTTCATGTAAAATGACATGCACTTGCTACTTTTTATATATCTCTTAAAATGGTTGAGAATCACAGTAAAATATATTTTTTTTAAATGTAATGGATAGGTGGCTGTGACATTAACCGAAAGTCCCCTTTTTTCTCTTTCAGATGATATAACATAGTCCATATTTTATCCTTACAAAAGTAATAATAATCGTTGTTTTTAAAGAAAGTTTATTGTCACATCAAGAATGCTATGGATTATGGAACAAAAGAATGTTTTGAGAACAGAAATTATTAATTAATTAATTATATTGAAGTAAATGTTCGAAATGACCACCATCCTGTTGGATACATAGTAAGCAACGTTTCTGGATACTTCTTAAAACATTATTTATTGTATGTCCATGTATGCTTCTAATTGCATCTTGAATCCTGACTGTCACATAAACTTTATCTTTCAATAACCCCCAAAGAAAGAAATCTAAGGAGGTCAAATCAGGTGTTCGCGCTGGCCAGTCGATATACATTCTATTTCCTATAACATTATCAAACTGTTCATGTAAATATTGTTTTACCTCGCGGGAATTATGCGCAGGTGCTCCATCGTGTTGGAAGTATTTAAGATTTCTAAAAATATAAAGTGGTAATTCATTTAAATATTCCTCTGTTAGAGTATTCCTTAGAAAATGAAGGTAATTATTCACATTCAAATTATCTTCCTAAAAATATGGGCCAATAATTTTGCCACAAAAAATTCCATACAACACATTTATCCCAAATTGACGTTGATTTCTTCTTTCAGAAACAAGATGTGGATTTTCTCGGCACCACATTATGTTATTATGGCGGTTAAAAATACCATTGTTAGTAAATCTACTTTCATCACTGAATAAAATCTTTTTCCAGAAGTCTAGATCCTCTTCGCATTTTGAAATGTACCATCGACAAAATGTCATCCTTCTTTGATTATCAGCTGGATATAAAGTATTGCATATGGAATAATGATAAGGCTTTAAATTGTTACCTTTTAAAATAGCTCTTACAGTTTCCTTGGAAGTGTTGCAGTGATGTGCAATTTCTGCAGTTGAAGAATCAGGTTTAAAATTTACATAAGCCAAAACATTTATTTCAGTGTCTTCATTGAAGTTTCTTTCATCCTTAGGCTTTGAAAAAGAACCGTATAATCGTATATTATTTTCCAGCTGTCTAAATATTCTATGATGGGGTTGTCTTCGTTCCATGTAAGTTTCAAAATAAAGATTCGCTGCAGCTTGTGCATCTCGATTTTGGTTATAATAACAAAATAGCATATCATTTTTCTCTTCGTTGGTGTACATATTTGCAACACTATTATTTTGTATGCAGTATTAATAATAAACAATAAATTACTTAACAAAAACTAAAAATGTCACTTATGATCTGTCAATAATTAAATGCCAACTAGACGTTTTTAAAAATATCAGGAATCTTATTTTTTGTTTTATTTCCATAGCATTGGATGTGACAATAAACTTTCTTTAAAAACAACGATTATTATTACTTTTGTAAGGATAAAATATGGACTATGTTATATCATCTGAAAGAGAAAAAAGGGGACTTTCGGTTAATGTCACAGCCACCTATCCATTACATTTAAAAAAAATATATTTTACTGTGATTCTCAACCATTTTAAGAGATATATAAAAAGTAGCAAGTGCATGTCATTTTACATGAAAAATACTGCAAAAAACATGTGAAGCATTTTTCTCTAACTCTTCAAATGAACGAGCTACGAGGGATAATAGAAAAGTTGGATTTTTCGTTTTTTGTCAATAACTTTTCAACCTTCCCCCGTATATAATTTTTCGCCTTACCGTAGAATTACTAATACGAAACTGCACTAATTTGCTCATTTAAACGTTTTTGTATCTCTACTAATAAAAAAGTTACCCATGCAACGGGTCAAGAAATAGGGCGCCCTGTATATAGGCAGCCTAATTTTACTTGTTCTCTTAATATCTCCCGTTAGAGAGAAGATAGAAAGTTGCGGTTTGAGCTGATTTTTTGGAAATTTTGTGCTCTATTTAACTATGTAAAAAGAGACATAGCCTGCCATTTAAAATTTTTATGAAAACGCACCATAACTGTTACGATGTCAAACAGCGCCCTCTAGCTACCACGGTAAAATAAGTTCAGGAACAGTATATACTGTAGATTATTCAGTAAGAAAAGCTCTTTTAAACGAGCCCTAGTTCGTTTAATTCTGTTAACCCAAACCGGAGTTATCCTTATTTGAATAAAATAAAGTTTAACCTTCCCCGACCACTTTATTTTTAAAGATAAAGCAAAGTGCATTACAATAAAAAGATTGCAAATTTTACAAAGATTACAATTCCACTATTTAAAATACCTCTTAACTTGGCATATTTTTGAGAAAAATCCCATTTTCTGATTGGTCATTGCAATTGCGACCCTTACCGGTCATCCTACGAACTTGAAAATAATTTCCAGCGATTTCTCTTGTCCGATTTACTTATTAGAATTTTTTTCCTAAAGTTATACGATAAGTAGTTTCTGAGATACAGCCGGCGTCCATTCTTATTTGGCCACCCGGTACATAAGGTGTATATTGCACTGACATATATCAGCTGATGAAAATGTAGTGTAGTACACACTGGTGCAAGACCTAATGTAAATATTCTCATGCATGACTCAAGAAAACCGTTGAGAGGAGGTTTTACATTTTGTACATGTACAGGATGTTTAAAAAAAGTACTATTAAATAAGATTGCGATATAATATGTTACTTGGATAATTCACTGTTTTTTTGTTGTTTTGTATTTCAACCATTTCCAAAAACATACATTTTTTGGTACTTCTTTCTTTGTACAATATAGTTGTATCCAGAAAGTTAAAATTGTGTAACTTATTTACGGTCTGTTCAGTTAATGCTGTGTTGCATGAATTAGGAGTTTTTTGCATGATTTATGTTGATTTATACGTTTGTTTAAATATTGTTGGGTTTGTATAATGTAACATCTATCGCAATCTGAACAATCGACCTTTAAATAACATGGGTTTGACTTAATTTATCTACTGGATCTTTCAGTTTTGAATATAATTAATTTTTTATGCTGTTATCATTTCTGTGTGCTAATTGCATATTATATTTACCTAATTCCTTCTGAAGCTTTTCGGATACTTGTGGTTATGGGAACGATATGTATATTTTGGCTTTATTTGGATTTCTTTGATTTTTGTACTGGTTTGTGTTTTTAAATATGGGTTCGGTACAGTTAGGTTGTAAATCTATTTGTGAATTTCATTTTATTTATTATATGTATTCCCTTCTGAATATACTTATTTATGAATGGTAGCGGGTAGAAGATATTTAAAAGAATTTTTTAATTTTAATCATGTTTTCTTTGTGAAACAGTATACCTGATAGTTATCTGCCTACGGATCTGTTTATAATGCTAATTTTGTATTTATTACTAGTTTTTGATTGGAAGTTGGTATATCGTCCTGAACTGATACTTGATACCAATTAGTTTTAATTGTACTGAAAGATCTAATTAGAGTGAGGTCGAAGAAATTCTTGTTTCCATTTTTTGTTTCTGATATGTACCTATTTTATTTTCCCGTATTGTTCATTGAACTTCTGTAATATCTACTGTACTTCATTTTTACTAACGCATAGTAGACAATTGTCTACGTATCGTTTATAAGATGCAGTTTTACTTGAGTATTGGTATTAGTTAGTTTTCTAGATATTCCAGAGTTAAATTTGCACATACTTTGTAAAACGAATGCAAACTATATTTTTAAAATAATTGATTTATCATCAACAATTATTAAATTTTAGATATATCTATGTAATTCTAGCATTCCTCATTTTTTATATGAATATGCGATCCTAGAGCAGAACGAACTGTTCTTGTTATAAAATGGAAAGTGCAGAAAATTCGCAAATGAATAATTACAAACTGCAAGCGTTGCCTTGAATAATGTATGAAAAATTCATCATGCATTATTTAACACAAATAGCAATGCCTACAAGCAAATGTCAGTCCATACTGAAAAATGAGGGAGTCACCAACGTCTCCCATCGCCATATTGTCGCCATATAGTCACACCCTGATCTGATGAAGAGCGTAACATTTATATGATATATAATATATCATATATTATACATCATATACCATGACTTCAAAAGTAACGTAAATTACTACTAAATAAATATGTTTAAAAAAATCCATGGGGTCCCTTTGGGACCCCATGGATTTTTTTAAACATATTTATTTGGCATTAATACATAAAATCCAATAAAAAAACAAAACTGTTTAAACTAAAAACAAAAAAAAACAAAGACCAAAACTGATCGCCATCTTCCCGGCTGTCTTAGCTCTCATAAACTTTTTCTAAATCGGAATCTTCTAAATTAAGATTTTCAGCCAGTTATTCTTGTTTCCTTTGCGACAAAGGTCGTGTCTGCTCCCAACGACTTTTAAAATCTATTTTTGGTAAAAACTAAAAAAAGAAATAAAAGAAAAATAAATAATTATATAACCTTAACAAATTTAGCGACCGTAAACATCCATCCACTTACCTAAATCTACCTACTGACAGTAGCAGCAGAGCGGACGTTCTCCATGTATACCTATTGGCAATGTTGCCAAAATGTTCAATTACCCAAAATATTACAAGAATGCTGCGTCTGGGGTCCCGAAGGGACCCCGCACGGTACGTTAAGGGATATTATAATAACTCTCACATAACTTTTCAAATAAAAGAAACAGTAGTTAGACAGGAGTTATACAATTAAAAATAGTTATTGTAAATGATTTGTGTCCAGAAGATCAACAAAAACAAAAAGTTATAGTAAAATATTTAAAACAGACTAGAGAAGGAACCAAACAGCAATAATTTGTAATAATAATAAAAGAATTTAAACTTCAAATTTATGCGTGAATAGATTATTCACGGTGGAGGAATTAGAAAATATTAATATTACTCTCGAAGTGAGACTTGAAAATACTAAAACGGAGAACGAGTTTTCAGATTAAAATAAAAAAGAACTGTCATCGCGAAGAAAACTGAATGTTAGTAGTGGTCAGAAACACACCGTAGTGCCCTCCTTAGGTCTTTGCTACTACCTGTCTGACAATTATTGTCAAATTGACAGACAGATAACGACCTGCTTTTCCGCAGGTGCCGCTACAGCAGTAACCTCTATTGTCTTTAAGGAAGACAATCCTACTTATTTATTTGAAGGAGATGCCGAAAACAAGTACTCCACGGTCAATGTACCACGACTGGCATTACCTGACTGGTACCACTACTTGTGCACTCTGATGCGAGCGCAAAATAAGCGCTAAACTGGTCGGTGTCTGGTAGTTGGTCTCGATGAACGATGTGGCACTCCTATGGAGATGCCGATGTGCAATGCCAGTCGGGGCACATTGGCCGTGGAGTAGTTGTTTTCAGCATCTTCTGCAAATAAAGAAAACTGAAATCAATAAAATGTGATACGGAAAATAAACAAACACGGGCCAAGCAACCCGGTCAGCGTATAAAATCTCGAGAAAGTAATAATTACCTACATCAGGTTATAAGCCTAATTGCAAAATACATTGCATGTACCTGGTATTAAAATTAGTGCTACCTATCCTTTTTTTTATTGGAGGTTAATAATTGTTTAGTTAATTTTGTGCATTCTTCTGCACCACGTATAATATTAAAAATATATATTTTTTTGTAAATCGCTCTCTGCCCCTGAATCTACTGGAGTCGAGCTTTTACATTTTTCTGTTTTTACTAAAATCGGCGAAGGCGTTTCTGAGACGCAGTCTCTTAAAAATGATGAAAAAATTGGCTCTTGACTAATTTTATGAGCATTAGGAAAATTCTAAAAAATCAGTAAAAAGAATTGTGAAAATGGTATGTGGTTTATTTGAACTATTTTCTTATGTAGTTCAAATGGTACTTGCAATTGATAGTTATACCAACTACACAGTTAGTCCATCCCATACTTCTAAACAAAATGAGAATTTAGAGTATAAAACCTCACATATCTCAAAAAAAAACCATTGAAATTGGGTATATGGAATGCTCCATAAAATAAAAAGAGTCGTGAGAGGCCTTAATGAAAATGATATAAAATATAGGGTGTTTCATTTATAAAAATTGATAAAAACTGTGGTTAAGCGTTTTGATTTGTCCTGTATACAAGTATATTTTAAGGCAAAATTTATATAAAGTAAAACTAGACCATATAGCATAATTAATGGAGCCACAAATTGTCTAGTATTTATTTTCATAAAAAAGATATACAGGGTACTTAATTCATTGCGATTAAGATACAAAAGTGCTCAAATCAAATGATTTGCGTTCAAATATGAAATAACAAATATGTAATTCCATTTAAAAAAGCGTAAGTTTGATATGCCCCCAGTTTATGGAGTACCCTACTAGCTAAAACCCTGCGTTTTTTATAGTAACAAAGATAGAGTGACAATATTCACAGGAGAGTTAAATCCATAAGATTTGTAACTGCATTCAAGGTTGCTGGATCTCATACAGAGTGGCGAAAATTGAATACCACGTTTGGTCGACTGCAAGCCATGAAAACTTGATTTGATTAAACGGAACACCACGTATATTATTTCAAATTTTGTATGTTTCGGAATTTTATTTTGTTTCGATAAATAGTATGGTTCCGTATACTATTGTATTTATATTTTTTTATTTCTATATCCTATATTTCTTTTACTTTTACAGTTACCCTCGCTTATCACTACAATCAACTAAAATCACTTAGCTTATTTTAAACAGTTAGGTATTTGTTATTTGTTGCCGAAAAAAATTAAAAGCTCATTATAATTTTATTTATAAATTGTTGATGTAAAAGTTTAAAAATTAAATGGATGGAAATAATCAAACAGATGAAGTTATTATGAATCCATTCGTTTATTTATTTTAGAACAATAAAAAATTGAAAACTGTGTTAGAAGAGATTGAGAATGATTACGTCTTTCTCCACTGAAACCATAAATGTTATGATCTATGTCGCTGCGGCGATAACTCAGAGTCTGAGTCTCAGTCTGTTAAAGAAGCCGACTCTCTAGCCAGGGAGGGTGCTGCTTCTGAATTTGTGGGAACAGAACTGGTCCTTGGCATATCCTCGAGTACTGCCAAAACAACTCTCTTGACCTGGGCTGAGGGACAAATCCTCCAGTACTAGCAAGAACTACCAAGTTAGTTCATTCGAATGCATTCATAATAAACCCTTCAGAAACAAGAACTAAAAGACTTTTAGAGTTAAGCAGGTTGCACCTACGAACTATAATTGGCCTATATACTGGTCACTGTCGTTTAAAATAGATGAAGATGATGAAAGGGCAGAACACATATTATATGCACCTGCCCCACTGGGGAAAGGATCAGATACTCATTATTTGGCAAAGGGAAACTTCTGCCAGATGATCTGAATAAGTTCTCACCCAATAAGGTTTTCAGCTTCATAAAGAGGCTGGATCTGTTGCGTGAAATATAAGTAGGTGTGAGCCACAATAGACTACATGGTCGCGGTGGAGGGTCTGGTGTTCGGCCCACTCATTTTTGAACCTAACCTAACCTAACGTAGTTAATCGTAATACGTACAAATAGTAATAAAATATTAAAACTTTTCCCTAACAAAATTAGACAAAAATACTTCGCAGTAGTGTATTAAAAATAAAAAAATGGGGAGGTCTCAAAAAATAATGTAAAACAGAATTGAAATAGCCAATGATGTAGAGGTTAATCCACAAGTAGTAGGTGTCAGCCACAATACACCACATGGTCGCGGTGGAGGGTCTGGTTTTCGGCCCACTCACTTTTGAACCTAATCTAACCAAACCTCAGTCTGTTAGGTGTTGGGTGGTAGCTTGTGACTAACAGAATGGTATATTGCGACGCTCGGCGCTCGTTCGAATCTCGCCATGGGAGAAATAGCACTTCTCCCAGGAAATGGTTGTGACTGAATGATGCGGTTTTTTTTCTGTGTACCCTCCCTCTACAAGCCTTAGGCTTTCAGAAGGGACGTTGTCCATTTCTGTGGAATGTTTTATGTTATTCGTAGATCTGTGAAAAATGATTGATGATGAAATGTGATTATGGTATCCTATATTTGTTCAAGACTTCGCACATAATATAATTAATAATACATCTGTCCCTCATTCTAATCACAAGGATTAGCCCGGATGTCTGAGACTAGTGTGGGAGATAGGGCAATATATTAATATTTGGTAGGCTGTATTTGCGCCTCAGGAATGACTTACGTTGGTAAGCCCTAATCACCAGTCGAATGAGGGAAACTTGGAAGACCTCATTAATTATATAATTAATTTATCTACTTATATGATCCACAAGTTTAAAAATTCACCTCACTAATTTACTTGCAATTTGTAAAAATTGCAACTGAACAATTTTTATTTAATACAGCTTTACAGTCACTTTCATAATATTTAAGTACTACAAAAAATAATAAGACGTTGACTTTGCTCTGTATAAAAATTAAATTAGAAAATTCAATCCTATTCGATATGTTTTTCCCATTTAGATGCATTTTAGAGATTCAGATCGCAAAGATTTATACTTGAACAGAGCTACTAAATATACGAATAATATTGTGTCCGCAATAGACCATATTTAATAATTTTCTGTGAAGATACGTTTTAAAAACGTTTAAAATTTGTATCAAAATTAATATTGTTCCTGCACTTGCACTAATTGCATGCCATATATTTTCATATTTTTATATCACAAGTGGCATTCTGTTCAAAGAATTATAAATTAATCATAGAGCTACTACGTCTTAAGAACGTTAGTTGAGTATTTATGAGCTATCTATTCACTTTTTATTCGATCAGAGAACAACACAGAACTGTTAATTGATGATGAAGATAATGTTTTCAATGTCATGTGTGATTTAATTTATGCTTAGGTATTGTGTGCATTTCTAAGTATGGAATTGTGGTGAATACTATATTACGTTCTTCTTCGTGGACTGTAAATAAGATTGTTTTACATGAAATGTATACCTAACTAATTCAGTGACTTACGCTCAAGTGCTAAACTGATCTGTGAATGTTGAATCACTATTTGATTTGAAGCATAACTAAATAAATCAAATTAACGTGTGTATTCAATATACCCACAATAGTGTAAAAAATTTAAAAATAAATAATGAAAAAATCTCTGAAAGTAATCGAGCAGTTTAAAGTTTGAAAGTATGAAAGTTCTTTTCAATAATTCTTTTTCTAGATAATTGACACATGCAGGATGTCACTGCTATATAAATATTTCTGACATTATTAGTAACAGTAAATAATTTTTTGGGAACTCACCAAGTAATCCAAGATCTACCTACGTGCTGGTAGAGCTTTTAGTTCAAAAACGTATATTTCTGGGGAATAAAGAAATATAATATTTCTATACCTAGTCGATAAAGAAAACAATAACGCAGCTACAAATATTAATGTATGGCAGCTTCAGTGTAGAGTTGATGAAGGAAATGATCTAGGATATTGTAGATCTGGAACACAACTCAATGAATATGTAGAAAATACACCACAGTATTTCATTGTGAACTTTTAGGAACAGTTAAACCACATTTAGGGACTAGGTTGAACAAACAGTATGAGGATCTCGTGATCTACTCCTCAATGCGGCAAGGATGCATACACAACAGGATGGAATTTATGAGGAAATTAACTTAAGCGATAAAAGGATAATCTAGAAAGCCATAGCCTTCCTTTTAGCTATATTACATTATATAGAAGCAGTATCTCCTAAAATACCTGTAGCAATTATAATAGTAATATCTCTATCCCTCTCTCTTCCAATCACAATAATTAACCTGAAAGTCTCAGAGTCTTGTGCGAATAGCGGCATGTATATCCTATAGGCTGAATTATCTTCTAGGAATGACTAAATCTGTGCAATACTAACCACCATTTAGTGTAAGAATTAAGGAAACCTAGAAAAATTCATTAGTGATGTTAGTTAACTCTTATATTAACATCTAACAGCTATTATTTCATCTTGACTGGTTTGCAGAGTTGATGATTTCTCCACGCGCAAGCCTCATATACTAGTCACAATTTATTAAAAATTGTTGGATCCAAGTGAGGTCGAAACAATACTCTGTCTAGAGCATGAACTACATAGTTCATGGTACCAGTGTGCCGCTTACTGCTTATTCTTTAGACAGGACTGTCTCTACTCTTTCTAAGTTACATGTGTACTTTAAGATCTATACAGTATTCAGAGTAGACATATTTTTGTACTATGATTTTTGACATTTGTATTGTCTTATAAAATTTTCTATCAAGAAATTTACAGCTCATAACTTTATGTTTCCATAGAATCGAGTAAAAATATGGAATACCCACAAAACTCTCCACAAGATTAACGTTTGGGCTAGTATTTTTGAATTTCACATAACCCAACTTTCGAGGAGTAAGTTTTCATTCAATTATTAGAAAATCGGACTGTTCCAGTTATATGTGATTTATGTTCGGGTGAAACATTTATAATGTTTAGTTTCAACAGAATAGTGCGCTTGCACACTAAGTGACATAGTTGGAAATTTTATACATTTCACAGATGGATAGTA
Organism: Pogonocherus hispidulus; assembly: GCA_963924545.1. NCBI lineage: Eukaryota > Metazoa > Arthropoda > Insecta > Coleoptera > Cerambycidae > Pogonocherus > Pogonocherus hispidulus. The sequence continues at coordinate 34,017,390 of OZ004697.1, read as the reverse complement.
GAAGGAGTGGGATTGAGTAGCACCAGTTTCACAGATGGATAGTAGAAGGAGTGGGATTGAGTAGCACCAGAGACTTAATTCTATACGTCTCTGGTAGCACCAAGATATCCTGATTTAGTCGAACACTTTTTAAATTTTATTTTATAAATAGAAAACTTTTTGCTGTCGGCCTGATAATAGTTCATAGAATCGATTTTTCATAAGCAGGATATAATAATTTATTTTAGAAAGTTTTCCTGACAGAATACAACAATCTATCTTAATAACTAATGAAATAATGGTCGTAGTGAATTTCTGTTTGCGTCAAAATATTTATTTTTTTATCACCATTAAATTGAGGTGCAACACGATATGAGTTGCCATTTAAAAATTCTATAATTTATAGGTTAACATAATACATTTAATAGTGGTGAGAAATACACCGTAGTACTTCTTTTGGTCTTTGCTACTATCTGTCTGTTTTGGTCTTTGGTACTATCTCTCTGACAATTTAATTGTCAGACAGATAGTAGCAAAGACCCAAAGAGGGCACTACGGTGTGTTTGTCACCACTACTAACATTCACGATGCCCATCAGGCAATCACATCGCAACATCGTTCATCGAGTCCACTACCTATGGTACTCTGATGAGCGCATAATAAGCGTGAAACCAGTCAGTATCTGGCAGTTGATCACGATGAAAGTTGTGGCGACTCCTATGAAGATGCCGAAGTAATGCAATGCCAGTCGGGGCACATTGTCCGTGGAGTAGTTGTTTTCGGCATCTCTTTCAAATAATACATTTACTTATATTGTAGCAGAAATGCATTGTCATATGGTACAAACTAAATTTAAATTTTTAGAAAATATAAAAAGGATAATCTAAAAAGCCATAGCCTTCCTTTTAGCTATATTATATTATATAGAAGCAATATCTCCTAAAATACCTGTAGCAATTATAATAGTAATATATCTATCCTTCTCTCTTCCAATCACAGTAATTAACCTGAAAGTCTCAGAGTCTCAGAGATGCCGCAGCAGATAGCGGCATGTATATCCTATAGGCTGAATTATCTTGAATATGAATACTGGAACCAATCCATCCAAATATAGTCAGATTAATGATGCATAATTGCAATTTGCAGGTGACTTGGAGCAGTTGAACTCTTTTCCTACGATAGCAGTTTGGAGTGCCGTCAAATTCGTCATACACGAAAGTTCGACGCCAACATACGCCTTTCTCCCTCTTATTACGGATCCCGATAATTTGGACAAGCGAACTCTCTTTCGTAGTTTAGAGGACAATGAGAAGAAATATATCACTACCGAGGCCCATTCTCCCTTATTTGCAGTCGTAATGAGGAAAATTGGCGTCCAAAAACAATTAGAGTGCCATGGGTAAGAAACATTTTTAATCGTAAGATAAATAATAAAACTATATATTGTCACCGTTGAACATTATTAACGATGAGATGGTGTTAAAAAGTGAATGAGACGAAATATTACACATTTCTTACATAATAAAATGAACTTAATGGTAATAAAATAATAAATAATAATGAATATGTAACGTTTTACCAGATAAAGATTATTGCAACATTAGTCAGTATAGCTCTTCATCCTTAATGAGGATGAAGAGGATAGAACCATAAGGATTCATTATGGTTTACATAAGTCTTTCGTATACTTGCAGCTATGCTGCAAGAGCAAAGATCGGTCCACTATTATTTCTGGACTTTATAAATAGTAGGATAAATTACCGAGGCTAAATGTGTTTGTTATTTTGGTTCTCGTTATTATTCTGATTTCAATCGATTTTACCCTTAGTCTTGAAAGGGCCCCTGGTTTTGGTAAAATTTTTAAATATATAGGTTTGTCAGTAGTTTATTCATCGAGAAATAAATAACAACAACTTTTAAGCAATCCAAAAGACAAAATAGAAACTAAGGAAAAGTTGAGGATTTACGAAATTAGCTGTAATGACTGCGATCAAAAGTATGTTGGACAAGAAGGTCAATTCAAACTATATTCAAAGCACATATGGTTCATCTCAAATATGGTAGAAGATATAAGTCTAGTATCGCCCAACATGCGTTTGAGAATAACCATAAAATAGATAATAGCAATTTAAGGCTAATTAGGAACGTAACAAATTCCAGACAGCTTGATACTTTTGAGAGTTTGGAAATTGCTAAATGTAAAAGTAGTATGAATAGTAACAGAGGGTCAATCCCATATAGCTCGCTTTATTGGTTAGTAAGTCACGGTTCATTGATCCGTCGCCGCGGTTCACTGATCAGTCGCGGCGATGGTTCACTGAGTAGTCGCGATGGTTCACTGAGCTTTTGCGATTTATCACTGAACCGTAAAAATAGTTTAGGTATAAATAGAATACAATGTCTTATAGGTTTAGTTTTAATAAGCTTCAAATGATGCCAACTTGGTTGGCGAAACGCGCGTCGAGTGCAGTATAGTGTTTTGGTATTATGTGGAAAACTACGTCAGTATTTACCCTTAGTACAAATTGAAAGAAATCATAGTGACCAAACATTACTGTACAAACTGTATTTATTTTCCACCTCCTTGGAACATATGTGTCTATATTTTTAAGGTTCACTTGTTCTCAAATACATTTGTAGTCAAAATCGTTAATCCAATTTATCTATAACATATTACATATTATATCATAATTGAACTCAATAATTCACTATCTGGCATTAACAATGTTAAGACATTTTTATGTTTTAATATAATGTTTGGGTAGTTTTCTTCCATGAATATGTTGACATAAAAACTGAAAATATTAGGTAATTACCGATTAATGGTAAGGAATGTACACACCTACCTACTATAAGAGTAATATGAAGAAGACACTTTATTATTTTTAACACATTGATACTATATACACATACATATAAGCAGTGCCGGTAGCGGTAAAGTAGGCAGCAGTGGGATATTGTGCTAGAGTAATGAGTAATATTGACAGGACAAGCCAGTTAGTTGGAGAATGTCGATTCTTTTCTGAAGACTATGCTTGATTGATATTTTTTCACGGCTGTCTTTCGCTCCGCTTGTATGTATGGAAACATTAGATTTGTTCCTACTCAGCTTCAAATTATCAGCAAACTGCCAGGAGTCTGTGCAGACCATATTTACCCATTGCAACATAATCATTTTTAAACTAGTAGTAATATTTTACCGTTCCAACAAAAAGTGACTAGATTTCAAACAGTTTGGTGACTGCCAAATCGATTTGAAGATTACTTAAACACTACTAGTCAGATGCATGCGTAGTGGATAGTGTATAAAATCGTAGAAAATGAAACTGGCCAATCTTAACTAAACTAACCTAAATTTTTTGAGAAAATTGATTATTTAAATATTGTTTGAAGTGTTATAATTTTATTTTCATTATGTGTGATATTTTAAGTGAAGGCCAAGGTAATCTCTCAATATCTTCCGAAATTAATTGCCACATTTCATTCTGATTTGGAATTTGCTGGGTACCAACTTTATTCCAGTATTTCTTATAATCTACCAATAAAAGCGTAACATTGTGTCCCCGTGCCTCATTTGTCTCCGCAAAGTGTCTCCGCACCAGCGGTTACCCGACTTGCATGAGCATTTGCCGTAGTTCCAACACTACTGATACGGAATGTGGAACTGAGAATTAAAAAATCTTGAAAATCCATGAAATCTAAAGAAAACATGCGATTATAGTAAATTTTCAACTTATTAGTTTTTGTTATCTGTTACCTGGTATTTTTTTAAGATAAACTCGTCGAAAATCGAAATCGACAAAACAAAGCAACGCTGCTGGCGCTTCTACCAGATATTATGTGAACTGCATATTGTGTTTCAACAACGATCATTTAAATTAGTTTCCAAGCAGTGATGCATGAATTGCACTTACGCATTAAACCAGTGCTGCAAACTATCAGAAACTGCTGTGTAGGAACAAACCTATTATAGTTTGTATAGTCGGACACATCCCCTGTATTCGATATTTTCTACCTCGAATTCTAAGCTGATCGTCTCTTCCCGTTAAGTGGCAAGGAACCTTTTAGATAGTATTTTATACATACTTTTTTTATTCCTTAGGCAACTCTTAAATTCGGTTTACACACTGTTTTTAAAAAATAGTGAAAACATAAAATGGAGTGTATCAATATGATTGGTCATACCTATGTTTTGATTGATTATATTTATTAGTTTTCTCTTTTCTCGTTGTTATGAAAAAAAAATAACACTGACGTAGTTTTCCGCATAACACCAAAACACTATACTGCACTCGACGCGCGTTTCATCATCTGGAGATGTTTAACACTCCAGTTTTAATAAACAGGGGTTTATTGAGGGATAAAAGGACAGGGGTTTTAAAATTTGAATTTGTTCCTATTATTTATTATCTAAAATTTTAAATTAGTTTAAGATATACAGAGTGTTCTCATTTAGATGACAGGATTCAGCATTTATTTCTATAATTTATATTGTATACACGATCTTGATTAAGCTTCAGATTCTCTATATATTGAAGTTCCGTTTATTAGTCTGGTGTGCGATGTTGCCAAGTTATTTCAGTTTTTATAACATATTGAGAAAGGGGACTCCTTGTACATTATGACTTCAGACAAATAAGTAGGTACTAAATAATATTCAAATGGTATATAGTTTCTTCTAACTAACTTTACACGTTTTGAAGATACGCGACTGTTAGCAGATGGCAGTGAGTTCTTTGTCATTTATTTATAAGTAGGTAGTCTATGAATGAATCAAAGTCTGATACCTCCAATCTCTATATCCAATAAATTGAAGAACTATTGAATAATACGTCGTTATTAATTAATTAATTAAGCTGTATAATTAATTTTTCACAGATTTGTATGTCAGACATCTGAGGACGCTATTGTGATAGCAGCCACATTGTATAAATCGCTGGTAGCTCATATGAAAGCGAAGGAAAGGAAACCGAGAAACAAAAATGGCGTAACTACGTGCATGTCGATAGCTTCAAGTGTACATGACAAATCAAGCAATCTGGTACCTGTTAGACCGCCAAGAAAGAAAAGAAGTTCAACTTCTTCTGTAATTAGCGAAACAGATGCTCTAAACGTAAGTAATAACATTTTTATGTTCGTTGGTATTGCGATGAATTCCGAAAACTAATTTTGAATCGAATGGTTTTTCTGTGAAACAAATGGCATCGGTAATCAGTATTAAAATGGATTAGATTGTTGTTTTTTTTGCTTTTGTTTTATTCCATTTATTGTTTTCAATGATTTTTAAAATCCTTTCAGAATTAAAGTCAGTTTATCGAATTTAAAAATCAACGGTATAAAAATGTTTATCCCACTGCATATGTGCATGTGTAATTATATATACGGGGTAGATATCTGCTTTAGGCATATTTTGATCCTTTAAGCAGTTCTGAGTTCAAGGATATACAGCTTGTATGAATTCTCTTATGCAACGTTCTCGTAATAACGTAAAATAAAAAAAACGAATTTTCATATCTATAATTAAAATGGAAATACGGTGAGTCTATTATTTATAATTTTTTAATTGAATTCAAAAAATCGACTTGCCTGTGTATTTTCTCATTAATTTATATTTTTGACGTTTCCTATTCTCATAGTTGTGAAAAATTCGATATGTCGTATATTTGATATTAGGGTTTCGATCAGGAAGTGCATCCTTACAAGGTCACTTGCTTCCTATAAAGATTGACGCCTTTATCCGTACCCAATCTTTCTGGGGACTTTGAGTGTGATACTCCATCATCCATCGGGGATTCTCGGTAGCCCAATAACGGCAGTTTTGCCTATTGACATGGCCGTTCAAAACAAACGTAGCCTCCAGAAAAAATTATGTTTTTTACGAAATTATTATCATTATTGCATAGCTCTGGCATTTCCTCGCAGAATTGATTTCGCCGATCAAAGTCGTCTTCAGATAGCTCATGAACAAGGCATACCTTAGGATGATACTTTGCTTTTTTCATAATTTTGTGAACTGTGGACGTTGCCATATTGAAATCAGAAGCCAATTGGTTAAGTTTTGAGTGGTGATTTTCTTGTATTGCCAACGAAACATTAACCTCATCATCTATTGATTTTGACGGTCGACCAGATTTAGGAAGATCACGAACATGTCCAAAGTTACGGTATTTAGACTCAATATTGCTTACCATGCTTTGGCTAATCGGATGTCGATCAGGATGGTTTCATTGAACAATTAGCTACTTCTCTTTGGGTGCGCATCCTGTCTACAAATCCGATCATGCAAGGAATTTCAATTCGTTCTCGTTCAGTTAATTTAACCATTTTTTTTATAAAATGACAAAGTTACTACTCAATAAACACTTCAAACGCAGTGCTTTTGCCAAACAAAATATAAGAACTAAAGAAATAACTCAAAAAACAGAAAAAACTATTTAATAAAGTAGTGTCTACAAATCCGATCATGCAAGGAATTTCAATTCGTTCTCGTTCAGTTAATTTAACCATTTTTTTTATAAAATGACAAAGTTACTACTCAATAAACACTTCAAACGCAGTGCTTTTGCCAAACAAAATATAAGAACTAAAGAAATAACTCAAAAAACAGAAAAAACTATTTAATAAAGTACGATTTAAAGTTTTTATCTGACAGCAATAAAAAACAATCTCGGTCGCTAAGGCTACTGTCAGGAAACCATGATTTTTCATGATGCGTATGTAGAATGATACGCTCTTTCAAATGGCGTGGTCATAAATAGTTACAATCTAAAACTTATTTATTATAATAAGTCTATGTATTATGAGTAAAAATAAAGGACAAATGAGGTACAACTCAAAATAAGTGCAGTAATATATGTTTCGTAAAATATATTACTTATTAACTTTATCATATTCGGTACCATTCTTCATTGGTTTTCCATCACTTTCAACTTTTCTTAAGTTAAGATATTACGGTATTTACTACATATTGGTACTAAACCATTTTCTAAGCCTTTTAATTTTTTGGCAATTGTAATAAACTATTCTTTTGTTATTAATATTATATAAAAGTTTACAGAATATAATTCTGTAAACTTTGATTATGTCAAGGGTTCGGACATGCAGAATGCCTGAGTCATTCCGCGCGGATATGTGGACGGTAAGCATGAGTAAAGGCTCCCCCAAACCAACGCGAATTATTCACAACGGATTCGTGACGGAAAGTTCGCAGCGAATTTCGTGGCGGAATCCGCAGAGAACCCCACACCAAAGCGAATATAATCGCATCATATGCGTCATATTTTCAGTATCGAAAAGGTTGATTGTTATTGCTGAATACGAAAAATAAACAATTTGTACTTTCATACTTACCTATCATACAAAAATATGTATACATCATCGGATGAAAAAGAAGCATTTGTGTTGCTTGCATTGGAAGAAGACAATTTAAGGTAAAATTATTATTATTCTTTCAAAATAAATGTGTTGATCATATTATGTATCTAACCTTAAGAAGAAAAGAAAATGGGTTCACGATATTAATAAAAGAAGACGACAATATAGGAAATTTCATACATTAATGCCGCAATTACGAAAAGACGAGAATCTGTTATATTTTTGTTACTTTTTTCGAATATTTTTGTAATCGTCATGAGAAAGGTCGTGTAATATAGGATACTTTCGCACTAATTCAATGATTTTTTCCATTTTATTAATTACTTTCTTAGTTCAGAGACTGCGAAACTACTACGGATCCGAGAAAAAACGCAGCCGATTGCGAACAAAAACTCCGTACGAAATAAACGCAGACAATTCGCAATCTAAACGAAAAAAATCGTGTTGGTGTGAACGTACATATTTAACGCAATGAAAACAATATGATGCGAATCGCAAGCGGTGCGAACTTCCGCAGGTGCTGCGATTATCCGCGTTGGTTTGGGGGACCCTTTAAGAATATATCATAGATACCTAAGTATTATTTTTCCTGTTACGTATTAACATTGTTTATTATTAAAGTTTCAGTAAAACTTTCACTAAGCTATGCTCTTACAAAAAAACACTCCATTGTTTGATAACAAAATTTAATGGTTGTTGGTTTGTTGTCATTCTTAAATACTTGCATTTCTTAATTTTCAGACTTCCGATACCCAGCCTTTGCTTTCAAGTAATAAGCCCAAAAAAAGTGTAAAATCGAAAAGGGCACCTAAAGCACCAGAGACGAAATCTGAAGATTTAGATGCCATCATGCCATATGAAGAACCAGTAAGATCATCACAAATACAAAATAAAAATTTAGTACAAAGTAGTGATAATGAACCAGTCCAAAATCTTCCAGACTCTAAAGATGAAGAATTCAAAGAAATTAAACCTAAAACGTTCACAGGTAAATATATACCTGCACTTTATAAATATACAATATATAAGGTGTATTTGGTGCTTTGAGCTGTGAGCTTTCAACGCCATGTGTGGTTACTTTACAAGAGAATTTAATTTACCGAGTTTTAAGAAAATTGTTTTCGTGACCTTCTAAACTTTTATTTAGTTAACAGAAGTTGTATATTTGATATAAGGTTTTTATTTCTTCTATAATAAAATATAATCATTTATTATCTGATAGAAATTAGGAAGGTTATTAAGCAAAAGTTAGGGTTATTACGGAACAGCTGAGTGGGAAGTTGGCATTCCCATGAGGAAGCTTTTCTCAAGACCGTCTGTGCGTGGTGAAGAGCCACATCCTGTTAGAGGTGGCCCTGCATACCACCACGGCGGATCTAGACAAGGAAAGTCGATAAATTCCCCCAAGCCAGGATATTGGACGACCCGTGTCCATGGCCGAATGGCACCGGGGTGATAGGTGTTCTAACGGGGTCTCTGGAATACCTGGCAACCTTCCAGAGTATGCTTGCCTTGCCACAGTAATGCGGGGCTCTGTTATGGTGGACTTGAATCCCTTGCTACTCGTGGGACTTATGTCCACACAGTAACAAAAAAAACCTCGATCCCCAGGTAACTGGGGAATTCATGGAGATTGGGATCAATCCAACTCCTAATAAAAGCCCGATCTCATCGGATTAGGAGAGGAGGCTGCTAAAGTCTCCGACACCTGAGACCGGAGAAGGAGGCAACCCAGGGGATGTGACATCCACATGTTTGGACAACCTCTCCTTTAAAAGGATACGACTAGGAGGAGCTGCAAGGAAGCGTCTAACTAGATTGCTTAAGAGCAGAATACTTTACCAGACCGCCTTAAGTAAAGTGCTGAACCAGCTGAAACTTGATCCCCAGTAAGAGAGGGGTAACCATTCTCTTTGCTAGGGGGAACAAGCAAACGCATCCGTTCAGACGGTAGTTCACCGAATCTGGGAGTGAAGAGAGCCCGGGAATGTGGATATACCAAACCTTCATTCAAGGCTGTAACAGAGGGGATAGGGTTTGAATTATCCACCCTGAGTATCCCGAAATGGCCTTGACCAACAACGAATTTGGAACTCCAGAGGGCGATAATGTCAGCTGCAGATGAACTACCAGATTATGGACCTCAGGTGAGATTTCAGAGCTGTATACATCGGCCTGGATGGCTTCTCATCACCTGTGTGAATCAGATGAGAGTCTCGTGATTGGAGAGCGCAAAAAACCACCTTCAGTCGTGGGAAGGAGCTCGCCTTCAATCCATGCAGGGTGAGGATTTACCCAAACCACATATATCTGTGGCCCATATACTTCTCAGCAGGCTGAGAAAAATAAACCAGGCTTGAATACCCGGGAGTGGAAAGTACTACACCGGAAAGAGTCTGGCCCAGGGCAGGTCTGGACATTCTCTATTGATGAGATGTCTAAGGCAGCAGGAGGGGGCTGAACAATTTGGCCCTACTTTGGTTTTGGGTAGGTGCAATTCCTCCCAAGAATCAAAGAGGTAAAGGGGAAAGAACCTGCCCCAACTACTAAAAGGTCGGAGCCTATACCACCAACCTCGATGGGCAAAACCGACTGGGGGAAATTTGCCCCGAACTAGCACCTGCTCCGCTGGGGAAAGGATCAGATACTCATTATTTGGCAAAGGACAACTTCTGCCAGAGGATCTGAATAAGGTAATCAGCTTCATTAAGAGGCTGGACCTGTTGGGTGAAATATAAATAGGTGTGAGCCATAATGGACAACATGGTCGCGGTGGAGGGTCTGGTTTTCGGTCCACTCACTTTTGAACCTAACCTAACCTAGGGTTATTACTAAGCCTGGTAACCTTAAGGGCGCGTTTGCATTTCCTTGTCAATGAACCAGTAAAAAGAGGAATTAAACGTATTAAGTGTGACTTAGGCAACCGAAGCAAAGATGTCGCACTGAAAATACAATCGTAACCAATCAAATTGTAAAATTTTAATCAAAAACCATACTGGGCGACTCCAATTTAGGAATTTTTATGTTGCACGTCCTAAATTTAGTAGCCTTATATAAAACAGTCGATGTGTCTCATTATTAAATTTATAATTGCCAAAGAATGATTAGTATTAGGTCAGTTTCTAATACGTTTCTACTGTCCTTAACTAAACACAAACTCTGCCTGAATAATTTTAGTTACTTAAATATATTTAAAACTAATAAATTATTGAAAAACGGAGATACTACAACAATGCAGGCAGGTACCTATTTAATGTGGTAAATAATTATTGCTAGTTTATGCAATAGTTTTACTTGAATGTAAAAGGTAAAGTAAGGCTTTGACTCAATTGTACAACTTTAAGTAATAAAGTTTCTAAAAAACTTTCTCCTTATAAAGGGTAGAACAATTTTTCATCATAGAAGAGCTATAACACAGTGTAAGTATATTCTAAAACTTATACTGTGGCTATAAGTTTAACGTAGTCAAATTAAAAGTTTATTAATGTAGCTAAAACATTTATTATGTAATGCTGTGATAAATAGTGAAAGCTTTTTATATTTTAATAATTATTGTGCATACTTTTCTTATTCGAAATTATTAAAAAAAAAATAATTACACTGACGTAGTTTTCCTCATTACACCAAAACACTACACTGCACTTGGACGCGTGTTTCGCAAACCAAGTTGTTATAATCTGAAGATGATTAAAACTGTTTTAATCATCTCCAGATGATGCCAACTTGCTTAGCGAAACGCGCGTCGAGTGCAGTATAGTGTTTTGGTATTATCTGGAAAAGTACGTCAGAGTTGTCTTCACATCAAAGATTCCAACTCCCTTCATGATAAAAAAATATTAATATTGCATACCTATTATTATTTATAGTAAAGGCCATTTTTATGCAAGTATAAAAATCTCAATAGGCATGATATAATATACAATCATTGGACTATAATATTTCTTATAATGACATTTTGGGTAGTAAAAATAAAATATTGATAAACATGTCTAAAGTACACTGATAAGTATGCCTATAGGGATTATGATGAGGTAATTAATTATTGATTTGCAATTTAAATGTTATGTTATATCATATTTCTATAATATTTCTTATAATGGCATTTTGGGTAGTAAAAATAAAATATTGATAAACATGTCTAAAGTACACTGATAAGTATGCCTATAGGGATTATGATGAGGTAATTAATTATTGATTTGCAATTTAAATGTTATGTTCAATTGTAGATAAACTTAATACATATATGAGTAGAGAACAAAAAGAATTGACTGCTGAAATCAAACAAATGATAGGAGAAGGAGGAAGCAAATGCTTGAAGCGAGTCCAAAATGTTAGGAAAAATGAAGACAAGGCGATCAAAAAGGAAAATTCTGGTGATATATTGACAAAAGTAACTATTCCCAGGTCTGGTAGTTTTCTAAACACAGGCGGGTTAACGAGATATAAAAATAAGGTTTCAAGGTAAGTTATTCATTTATAAAAAAATTAGACTTTAAATTATTAAAACGGGAAGATGTACCTTTTTATAAATAGTCCTTAGATAGTAGATGTCAAAAGTAAAAACAACACCTTTAATAAGATTTCATTAAACTAATACAATATCAGATTTAGCAAAGATTATTAAACTCACTTATAAATTTGCCATCATCATTATTTGTTTTTAATGGCATACATTTTCTTCAGAAAAGGCCCCTAACAAAACATAATCAACTTTTTTGTGCATCCACTAAACCATATATTTTAAACATTTTAGTCTACATATATTCTAATAAGTCCGCTCACTCGGCCAATCCATCCGAAAGTCCCTCCCCTGCCTTCTCATGCTCCTTGTCAATCGTGTTTCTATCGATCGCCGGTTCAGCCGGCACTCAGCAGGCAGAATAGTCCTCGCGTAAAGCGGAGCCAGCACCAGAGATATTCTCTATATCTCTGGTCAGCACGCATAAAATGATTTACGACCGGTAGCAAAAAGCTGCCGGTGTTTCGAGAAGATCAAAGAAGTGAGCGGACTTATTAGAATATATGTAGACTTTGCTTTAATTTTTAATAATTTATGTCTTAACAATCGAGAGTTTGTTCGATTGGGGCAGGGTTGTGAGATCGAGACGGGTGGGGTTCGGAGCCCCGCCCGTCCTTCGAAAAGGTGTAACGGCGGCGTTCAAAAATATGTTGATCTCATAATTATTGCAGCAAATGAATATTGTGGATATTTACTTTTGTAAGCTAAAATGATGAATTTACAGACTGCCAAAACGGGACGAAAATAAGTCTAAGCATAGGAGAAAGGCTTGGAGCGATTTCGGGCGCCTGCGGGGATCGCGAAGCGATCCCCGCTCGAAGGTCATAGCTTAAAGACATTGTCGATTTGGTGACGGAATTCAGAGCGAGACAGAATCGATGCGTTTTAAGATATATAGATCAAGTAAAATGCAAAGATAAACATTTCAATTATATTATAATAATAATCTCAAAACAATTTGACACTTCTATAGCAAATTTCAAAATTAACCGTAGATCTTTGTCATCTTTGAAAGAGACAATGGCTTTACAACTGTGCAAATTTTATGAAAAAATGATAATCGATTTTATTTCCAAAATACAGGGTGTTGAAATTGAAAAAATTGCTTGGTCATATCAGTAACAAAATAAGCAATTTTGAAGAGGGTTGGAACCTTTGGTGTGAAGATATCACTGACGTAGTTTTCCACATAACACAAAAACACTATACTGCACCCGACGCGCGTTTCGCCAACCAAGTTGACATCACTAATCAGTTTTGATCAGTTTTAATCAAACTGGCGCTGCTGCTGTGATATGATAAATGATAAATTATAAATATGTAAAGTTTATATACATATAATCTATGAATTAATCAATTCACTGAAAACACTGACGTAGTTTTCCACATAACACCAAAAGACTATACCGCACTCGACGCACGCTTCGCCAACTAAGTTGGCATCATCTGGAGATGATTAAACCTGATGATATTTTGACTCCGTTTTATTCATCTAAAATCATTTTCAACAACATTTTTTGAATACAAAGTATCTAAATTTTCATCATACACTCTGATATAGTTTGACCTATTTCTTAGAAGACACCCTTATTATTCTTTATGCATACACAATTTATTTATTGAAGTAATAAATATGATATATAAATACTATCCCTGAAACATGGAACTATACAGGACTAGGTACAGGAGGCTTTGTGTTGGGCTAAAAGAATAATCCCGGCTTGCTACTATAAATTATATTCAGTATTTAAAATGCAATATTTATCTAAAAAGCCATATATAAGTCGCATATATCATTTAGGTCTAGGTAAAACTTTTGTATGAACCAAAATTTATATGTGCTAGTGGGTCTGCGTCGGATAACAAAATAATAGGAACAAGTTGATTACGGTTGTACCCTACACGATAGAGCTTGCTAGATTGGAAAAGTATTTGCGACCATATTTCATGAAGATTACATTTTCCATGAGAAAAATCCACCGCTGGAACTAGGGCATTAATAAAATTGGAGTAAAAATAAGTCTGTTGTAAAGCTTCGGTTTAAATTAAAAGAAGAACTCGATTTAAGTTCTAGTTTGAGGTTATTAGATATAATAAAATTTGGTGAATAAAAAGAGCCGAGAGAAAAATTCCTTTAGAATTAATTTTCGATTAAAAGTCTTGCAAATAAATTACTATTCTCCCGTTTTTGGCACAAAAAATATTTGCAGTGTATACAGTCTGATAGCCTGCATTCTGCACACACCACAAAGATTTCTACAGGGTGTTCTTTATTTCTTATTTCCCCATAAATAAAATAGTGACATGAAATATCTAATAATATAATAATACAAGCTTGGGCGAGGTTTGTGTAAAAGACATACCATCTCTCATATAGGACGTAAAACCGAAGGTACGGCACTCATCAGACCACAGTTCGCATCGCTCTCTCTTGTGCACGCGTTAGCGAGTTTTGTACCTTATCTATACGATGATAAATAGGTAAAAGAAACCTATCCCACGACAAAGTGTTGGTTCGGCAAAATTTTTAGGTACATTTTTCAGGGGGTAACTCGTCTTCTGGTGTTAGTGATTGATCTTATTTGCGGAAATAAGCTGACATTAAATAAAGGAAAAAACATTAAATTATGATAAAATAGATAAACATTTGCTATATTACCTTTTGAATTATTTGGTTAGGAAAAATAATGCGCTTTGGCTTTACATGGTTACAAACCTTTATAAAAATTAAAGACAGGATAAGCGCGTTTTATTATCAGCTATAAAAAGCGACCTACCACTATCGAAATACTTCGATACCACTAATAAACTATGAATGCATACCTATGGGGCCCCCAGTTTTGTAATTAAACATATTGGTAGATAGACTTTGTCCTCAAAGTAATTCATACAGTTATTATTCCCGAGATCAATTTCCGAAATAACATTCATAGTAAACCTGATTTTAATAGCTTCTTGCCATTTCCCAACAGTTTCCACAGACTTAATACAAAATATCTTCATACAAATCAGATTTGTCAAGTCAGAAGCTATTTATTTTGAGTTAGATTTAAAACATCAAGTTAATATACTCTTGGTAATGTTTCAGAAACAACGAACAATCAAGTGGTGGATCTCCCTTAGGATTTAAGGAAATATTTAATGAGCTATCCCTCCAAGAAGGCCTTCACTCATTAGACGACATCTTAGGAGTCATAATAGACCCCGAGGGAATGTCTTTTAATGATCTCAAACCAATATATAAGGAATTTTTACTAAAACTCTCATTAACATTAACAAAAGATGAATTATATCAGCGATCGAAAAGTATTATGAGAAGACAAAAGAAGAAGCTGCTGAGGAGAAACAGTAGCATAAATACGAAGAAAAGCCACCGTATATTAGTTGGCGGCAAATTTCGTCGTCTGAAACATATTTTTCAACGGAATTTGAAAATGAGACTTAAAAAGAATTTGAAACATGCGTCAATGAAACCTGAACAGGAAATGCCACCTCCAACAGACTCAAAACTCCCAGAAAGTTCTATCTCAACATCCTCCTATGATACTAGGCAATTTAGAACAAGAGAGGAGTTAAACATTAACAAGAAGCAAAGTTATAGGAAGAAAAGTGGAGACAAAAGTCGCCATAGAAGGGACAGAAACAGCACTAGCGAAGAAAGCGACTTTTTCTCATTGAAAAGAAGCAAAACACAATCCCAGGTATTTAGTTTGCTACATAACCAAAACAGAAATTCATCTTCAGGTTATGTATCTTGTTCAGAGTGTTCGTACGACTCGGACACATGTACATGCATTTCAGCAGACAAGTGTTACTGTTCGTTAGGTAACAAACAAACTCATTTTATGAAGAGGGCCAATTGCTCCAGCAAAAACTGTAGACTGGAAGGTAAGTGCTACTGCCATATGGATACCACTTTAACTGTTTGTGAATGTGATACTGATTCTTGCACAGAAAGTAACAAATGTTATTGCACTAACGTCGTAAACAATTCAACAATCTTCGAACAACTCAAACAGAAAGGTTTCGCGCAGAATGAGATGCATCATAATCACAAGAAACTATGTAAGAAAAGCTCGAATACAAAAAGTACTAAAAGTTTAGAATATATCCTCAATCCCAGCGAATCCTACTACGAAAAGCTTAAATTAAAATCCAAGTATGGCAGCCAAAGGAGTTTATCGCAACCATTAAATTACGAACTTTTTTCTAATGCGCACAACAATATGAGAGACTTGCAGGACCTGAAAAATTTACAAAATAGGGCAATGTATTCCAAAAGTTGTTGTGAAACTAATGGTGGTTTTGGATTATGCAAACAAAGCACCTATGGATCTATAAGGAACCGAGGATCATGTAAGTGTTTGATCTTTTTTTAGTAGGTATCTACTTTTTCTAATACAATATATTTAGGTAAAAAACCAGAGCGATTTTTCTTGAAAGAAAATTAAGAAAGGATACTAAAGTGAAACATGGGGGATATAATGTACTTATATAAAGAATTTTTAGAGATATTATTTCAACATTCCCTTCGTATTAGAAAGGGGTGATAATTGCAACCCCCTTTTGTTTTTTTTATTAGAACTTATTTAAAAATATGCGTTAAAAAGCTTAATCCTTTAAATGTTATTTGCTACTTTCACTTTTTGTTAAAATTGATCATTTTTAGTTATATAATACAATGTCCAAGCATGCATAAGCACGTCCTAATCATTTAACAAAACAAACAAAAAAAGAAATTTCTTAGTAGGTGGTAATATATGTGAGGAACCCTTATGTAAGTACATTATGTCATTCAAATCTTACTTTTGTATCCCTTCCTAAATTTTCGGAAAAAAATTGAAAATGAATTTCAACTTTTCCATTTTGGGTATAATTAGGAAGGGGTTTAAGACAAAAGTTTATATCGAAAACCGAATAGCACAATAGCGCTATCTATTGCCTCTTAGGCAGCCAGATAGCACTTAAAACTTTAAGTTCTTTCACTTTTTGAATTGGTAATAGAGGTCGGGCATGCCAGTAACATAACTTGTAAAAAAGTACCAGGTCGTTTTGATGTGGGTGGTAGCGCTTTTAGGAATAGAAGGGAGTATGGATAGTAATTTTTTGGACAACAAACATACTCGATGATCATCAATATGGATTTAGCCCGTATAAGTTCATTAGGTCGCCATGTTCTCTTTTTATAATCAATTAATCAAACATTGCAGTATACTGCGACAGTTGCAGTATGCAGACGTAGTAAACAGTTGCAGTATTTAGCGATTTAAGTAGGGCTTTCGACTGCGTCAACCATGATAAATTGGTGCAAATCTTGGAAAGATACGGCATAACCTTAATCTGGATTGGTTAATTTCATTTTTAAAGAACTGCCACCAATTTGTTTCTCTTTCAAAAAAAACATAATCAGAATATAAATATCCAGTCCAATTGTCTAGATGTAAACTTGGGAGTACCACAGGGTTCCATTTTGGGCCCTATTTTATTTTTTTATGTAATAATAAAATAAAGACCGACTGTCGTCTCACTACATATGCAGATGATATATCATTAATTATTTTGAGATAGGAATACGAGTACCCTTGAAAATAAATGTTTTGATGTTTTAAATAACATTGTTCACTATTTTAATAATCAAAAATTATTTTCAATATTGAAAAAACGAATTTATATGCATACATAGTTACCAAAGGAAATTGGATAATATAACTTTAACAATTTTTTTATATTCTTCACTTCGTTGAGCAATCCACATGATGGCATGCGATTTTCGAGACTTTATCTCCATAAAAACTTAAATTGGTCTACTGGTTTACTGGTCTAAGTCACACTGCAGAAAAGTGATTTCTAGCTTACATAAATTGAGGTTTGTGTTTGTAAATTTACGAACTGTAGTTACGAAACATCAACTAATAAATATTTATTATGCTAAAGTTGAGTCTGTGTTGAGGTATGGTATATGTTTTTGGGGAAATTCAACCCTTAGTTTCAAAGTATTATTTTATTTTCTTGGAATACATGTAATTTACTAATATAAAGATAAATCCTGCTTTGCAGCTTTCGAGGAAGGCCCACAATCACATTATTATTATTTATTCTTATTTATTTTCGTTTTAGACAAAAAATACATTGTATAGGAATAGAACAAAAAACAATAGTAAAACAAACAATAAAAATACACAAAAAAAAACATTAAAACCTATATTCTACTATATATAAACGAATATCGTTTTAAATGTTTTTTGTGTGTACTTTTAGTGTTTGTTTTACTATTGTTGTTTGTTCTATTTAGCCTTAAACGAAAATGAATAATAATAAATAGTAATAACATAATTGTTGACCTTGCTCGAAAGCTACAAAGCAGGACATTTATCTTAATGATTGCATTAATTATCTCTTATGGCACTCTTTTGAGCATACCTCCGTTATTATTAGAGACAGGCCCAGAAAATCTTTTATCAAAGGATTGGATTGTATACATTAAAAAACAGAAGTTTGGATTGCTTCGGTTTTTCAGAGTACTCTGTGCAAAATTCAATATTACCCCAACATTTTTAAATTAGTCTAAACAACTGATGAATTTAACAATTTTCGTCCATAAATCAAATTAGCAATGTGAGGTTTAAGGTTACATTTATAATCGATAACCCTCTATAGATGCTATTATCGTGAAATAATTTCAACTATGTTAATTAAATTAACCCATTACACCACACTTAGTCTCTTATGATAAGGTAAACTTCTGTATTTTGATATAATTAGTGAATTACTTGTTGTTATTCAACCGATGTTGCTTTAATCAGTTTACGAATTATTACTCTATTAATGGTGAGGTTGTTGATATTAAAAATCCCTGGATCCCTGGTCCCTGGATCGATCCAAGATTTAATACAATAATATTAATATAGTCCAGAATGTCCTTATATAAAATTTAAAACTGAAACTTGATGCAATAACAAATCAGAGGATATTTTAAGATGAACTTCTCGCGTTGAGTAACATATTTATTTAGTATGGAATATATTTCAGTTTAATTAAATAATTAATTAGGTTAAGATCTATATAATCTGAGTGAGTTTTTTAACCTGAAACTTCTGAAATATCTCGAGAAATAAGCACTGCTCTACGGAAAAAATATATATAACCAAAATTTAACCATTTAGCGAGGGAAAAGCAATAGTACTAAAATTAGTCCACCTCTCCTATCCCTATATAGGTGGGGCGTGGGTAACTTTGAAAACTTAAACAGAAACCTATAATTTCGAAATCGAAAAATGTTTCATATAAATCCTTCGTATTTTTAGCCGTAGAATCCGAATCTGAAATAAAAAATATATGTTACTATTTAAGATGTCAAAGTAACCCCCCGGCTCCACCTACAGGGAGGGGGGAGGTGGATTAATTTTAGTACTATTACATTTCTCCCGCTTAATGATTAAATTTTGGTTATTTGAGAAAAAATTATAAATAAATAAATGGATTATACGAAACAGGAACTTTGCTTTTAAAATTAGCCCATATTAAAAGGAAGAAATATTTTTATTAATTTTAAAATACTGCATAGCATTCAAAATTTCTATGGTTTTAGATGATTAGTTTTACTATTCCGAAAAATTTATATTACAAGCTTACATATATATGAAAATAAATAACTACTGCTTAACTATACCTAATCGGATCGACTCCTACATGTTTTTCCAAGTTGAAGCTTCGTTTGTTGAAAGTTCAAAATTTGAATAAGCGAATATGGGCAAACGAATTAGAGCTAAGATCTTAATCTTATTATGATATTTTATTTATATTGCGTATTTGTGGTGAAGACACTGATGTAAACGTAAAGTAAGTTACTTTCAAAAGTAATTAAACTGTTACGGATTTTAAAAATATGTAGTTAATTAAACAATCTAACCTAACGAATATACAAGGTTATCATAAAGTAAGGGATATATTTCAGCATATTATTTATGTATTTTTAACAAATTAAGTTAATAACAGGATGTGAAAGAAATGTTCAACAGTGGTTAACGCAAATGTTCGGTATGTCGTCCATTTTGCTGCTGTACAATCACCAACCATTCCTCCAAATTGTACAAAGCATTATTCAGAATTTCTGGTTGAATTCCAGCACTTTTCTCCCTAATAGAATCTTTTAATTCTTCTAGCGTTGTTGCTCGTATTTTAAACACCAAATTTTTTAAATAACCCCACTGCCAGTAATCCGCTGGATTATGATCAGGTGATCTTGGAGGCCATGAATTTACAAAACGTGAACAATTCTCTAAGTCGCAGTTACGTTTGACACTTTTATCAGCAGTTGACACGACAACTCTTTTGTTTTCCATAGATACAGTAAAATCCAATTATTGAAGCAACTATATTCCATTTACTTTTTGCTACTAGCTTGATTTCCTAATGTTATATAAGACTTTAAAGTATACCCCTTACTTTATGATGACCTCATATATTATAGTGTTTGTCCAAAATTATAGAGAGTGACTTATAAATAGTATCAGAATATTCATCGTATCAAATAATCTTCAACCGATAAAATGATTGCGTATAGATATATATTCTTAATTTAATAGGCTGTTCCCTACGGACCATGATCTTGACTATTATTTCAGGATCTATATGAGGTTAATGTGACTGTTGTATTTTAAAGATTAAGCAACGGCTAATATCGAAACATCCAGGTCGAAAACTAGAACATGCGCACTTACATCGACGACATCCCAGTTTTCGTGGAAAACATAGAAGTGGCGTAGAAAGCGTGTTTTTTGTAAGAAACTTATGTTTAACTATTAAATTGCGAGGTCATTTCTTACGTTGTTTCTATAAATCCTATTGGATTTTCTAGTATTCGTAAATGACATAATTTAACCTATTGAAAAAAATATTTTAGTTATTTCTTTTTAATTTAACTCTATCTTACCACCTGCGCCTATGGAATTGCGATCACTTGGCACTGCACCCATCGAACAGCTACATATGCTGTGAATGAATCGCTCTCTATAATTTTGCCCCAAGAGATAGTGACTTCTTTCAAAGTGGCTATGATATTTATCAAAGGAAAAACACACGAAAGAAAATATATTTGTGATTTGTGGAATTACAAGTTGGAGAAAGGACAATTAATTTTGTCTATTATGATTGGTGTTATGCTGATGTTTTATTATTATTATTATTATTATTGTTTACTACATTCCGTATAAACATTTGCTCTTACTCTGTTAGGTACTATATTTTTAAACTGTTCCTTTGTGATCAATTTTAAATATCAGCGTGGAAGAGTTAATTTCATATATCCTTCGATTTGGTTTGGTTCGGTCCGATCAAGGTTTAATTTTAAATTGGATATATACAAGGACTATATTAATATCAATATATATAAAACCTGGGATCAATCCAGGGACAGAAAGCTTTTTGATGTTAATAATCTCACACGTAACACCCTAATCCTCGTACTTCGCAAACTGATTAAAGCAATATCCGTTGCGTAACAAGTATTTGACAATTATATCTAAACATAGCATTTTACCACGTCATATGGAACTAACTGTGGTTTAAAAGAGTTAAAGTGTAGTTAAAAATTTTCATTGTTGACAAGTTCATTTCATTGTTGAAAATTTACAGAAATAGTATCTTTCCATTAGTTATAAATGGAACCTCCCGTCAGAACACTGTTAATTATCTGATTTAAGAAAGAAAATGTTAAATAGAATGTTGTGTAGACCAAGGTTTGTTTGGTAATACTGAACTTAAAAAGTTTTTTAATGCAACACATACAATAATATCAAAACTTCTGTTAAAGGCTAACCATTCGACTCCAATTCAGTCCAATGTATTTACCTTTTCCCAGAAACAGTTATTAAGAAAAATAATTGGTAGTTGTGTAACTATTGGCAACTATTGGCACACCAATACAGGGTGAGTTACCTAAGACGCCTCGGTCCATTATTGAGTTGCTTATAGAATATACATCTTATTCGTTTTAGGGGTGAACCAAACTTGTAATTTTTTAAATGGAACACCCTGTATTTTTTATCTCCATTTAAAAGGCCAGATAAATATGTTCTACTTGTTTGCTTTGCATGAAAACTTAACAGTTTTTCAGAAAATCGAGGGAATTTCAGCTGTTTGAAAATTGATAAATTACTACTCCAGTGAAAAACACTGTACAGTGACATTTTAAGAGTAACAATTTAAGGGGCTCACTAATTGCACAACTTTTCTATTTGCTATTTTGAAAAATGAAAAATTGTTTCCAAATTGAAAGTTCCCGATGGTTCCAATTATGGCTTCAAAAGTTTCCCCAGATGTCATTTTTGACTGATATGACGCCATCTTGGATTTTTGTAAATGGCAACGTAGGAATATTCTACCACCATTCGAAAGACCCCTTCGACTTTATATCATTATGGGCAGTTTGCACCAACGGTTCGCGATTTACAGGGCGACTGAATGTCGATTATTTTTTTTTAGTAAGTTTGAACACTCGGTAAGTTTGTCACCCTGTAAATCGCGAACCGTTGGTGCAAACTGCCCATAATAATATATTTTTCAAGTCAGCTGGAAGGGATCTTTCGAGAAATTTCAATTTGGAAACAGTTTTTAGTTTTTCAAAATAGCAAATAGAAAAGTTGTGCAAATAGTGAGTCAATTAAAAAAATATCACTACAAAAAATGCATGTTTCAACCGTAGCAATGAAGAACGATGATACTATTACGTGTCTGCAAAATACCTTGCCTTATACATTAAAGATAACTTCTCGCCGATTTTTTAGTGCGCCCCTTCAAAATGCGTTTTTTGAAGATAACTTGGCAACGCCGCAATCAAATTTGAAAAATAAGATATCATTTTGTAGGTAAAAGAAAGACGAATCGAATACGAATACGACTGAAAAATATAGGATGTTTGTTTAAAAAAATTGAATTTCAGCTGTTTGAAAATTGATAAATTACTACTCCTATAAAAAACACTATGTACAAAAAATGCAGATTTTAGAACTGTAGCGAAGAAGAACGAAGATAGTACTTAGTAGGCATTTGCAAAACATATTTCCTTAATCGCTGAAGATAATTTTTCGCTTATTTTTTAGTGCGCCCTTGCAAAATGCGTTTTTTTTAAGACGACTTGGCAACGCCGTATCCGAATTTCAAAAATATCACTTTGCAGGCAAAATAAAGATGAATCGAATACGATTAAAAAATATAGATTGTTCCATTTAAAAAATATTATTTTGGTTCACCACTCTAGAGTGGATCACCCTGTATGTTCCAAAATAATTTCACAAGATGGCTGGTGATGTACATAATGCCCTAAAAGGAAAAAATGTATATTATATAGAAACTGAATAATGGACCGAGGCATCTTAGGTAATTCACCCTGTATATAGATAAGTATTGGTATATATCTACTGTGACCAAACAATTTGCAAAAATGAGTGAATTGTTTGTTTAATTCTTTTAAACAGAAAATGTAAAACACCTGTATTATACCTTAATTTAAATTTTAATTAAATTATAGCCCCATCCAAACGTAAGCGAAATTTACTGATTCTTATTCTCTTTCCAGTAAAGATGACATGACTTTAAAAAGGACCCGCTCGCTTTTCGGCTCGTCAACTTCCTTTGTGGTACAAACTACATAAATTGCAAAGGGAGAGAATCCTTCATACCAACCTGTAGCCTTAAAACCATCCGCATTGTAACCCGTATTAAATTTCTACCCCATTTACGGCATATCTAGTTCGGAAAATCGATGCGCAGTTGTTTTAGGAGGTCCGTGAAATAACTTTGTAAATACTGGATGTATGAAAGTATGACATACAGTTATTTCATTTAAGCCACCTATTCTCGTATGATAGGATTTGCTATATTTTAGTATATATTTTTATAGTTTACATTACTGATTTAGAATGATATAATAATTTATAATAACGATTTTTTTCCAAATTTGATATAAGTACAGTGTCTTTCAAATTTGATTAATTAGCATTGGCTATCGTCTCATTAGTACAATTATTGGTACCTTTTTACTGGAGATACTGAAAAAAGAATGACACTTTTTCAGGGCAACTATGTGTTGTTTGTTGAATGGCATAAACAGATTTTGAAATGTTTTGTATGTCCAGGGCCATGACCATCTTTTGTAAATTTTTTTTGAACCTGAAAATTTTATTACATGTGAAATCAAAATCCCGACTTTTCGCGGGATCGCCTCGATTCTTTTTCTAATTTTTACGACTTCGAGAACCGCTTCACATGAATCTTCAGTCCTTTCTCTAATTCTTTGAGATTTTTTTTTCGAGACCGTACGACCACTCTTTCTACGTCTATTTCGTCTTCCAAAATCTCGAATCGTGTCCGTCTCAACTTCTTTCTCATTTTATCTGCCGATGTGAGATTGAACTAACAACAAACACCTTCTACGAAAACTGTCAAATTAATTAAACTCCAGATAGGTTATAAGAAATATTGCTAACGGAATCTATATTCCCTTAGCACATATTGCACAATTATGCATATAGCACAATTGCCAAACTGGCAATTTGGCAAATAGGTATCCGAAATAAGGAATCTAAAACTTTTTTAATTATAAAATTTTATTACTTTCGATGCTCAAAGTGCGTGGAAAAAGCAAACAGTGGGAGCCCGTTAACATAACGGGCAATACATGCTGTTAGAAAAAAAAAAAAAGAAATAATTTCAGATACCATGCGAAATTATATAGAATACCATTTTTTAACTGGCGAATTCGCCATTTTATAGTTTATATTTTTTATTCTCCATGTCTACTTAAATTTTCTTATACTCAATGCAAAAATTATGTGAAGATATATTACAATAAATGAGGTCATACCAAAATGTTGTTAAATTATGTTTAATTACGTATTATATGGCTGATTTAGAAAACTTATCCGAAATTATGCTACTTTCCTCTGTACAAGTATAATAACTAAAAAGTCTTATTTAACATAACTTAATTTAATTTAGGCTAATTAGGTAAAAATTGGAACAAGGTTTATTAATAAATCAAAAATATTTCAGGTACATTCCTCTTAGTAATTTAAACAAATTCGGTAAACATTTATTACTGGAAAGTGCACTAAACATGAGTAAACACACACATTCATTGTCATAACATGGTTGTAACATGGAGAACTAATTATTCCAGACTTTGTCATAAAATGCATGAATAGATATATGATCATTATGACTTTAAACATTATAAGTAGTGGTTTCATAAGTATTTTTAAATATCGAATTAATCAAATATTATTCAGTTCCAACAACTCGTCAATATTCATGTATTCGTTACGAACAAAAACGCGGAGCGGCGTAAAATCAGCGCTCGGAATTTTTCGGATATCGGCCGTATTTAATAAAATACATGTATATTATTTAGGGTTTATTAACAAGTGTCCTGTGACAGTAAAACCACAGCCTACCAAAAACCGGTTAAAAAAGCAAAAATGCAACGTACTGACGTGTGCACATAAGAAAAAATAAAATGGCTGTTATTTTATCGGACACCATCAAACAAAAAGCAAAGCAACAACATCATTAAAAAATCCTGCAAATAAACCAACCAAACATTCAAGAAAAGTTTTCATTAAACTATCAATAAATCAGTTACCATTTAAACTTGAAAAAAAAGCTGATTCTCATTTTATGTGTGTTTATAAGATCTAGCAGTAATTATTCCAATAATTAAATAAAGTTCTTCCAATATAAAAAAATATTAGTTGAATTGTAAATTAGGAATTAATGTTATACTATTGGACACAGAAATTTGATCCACCAAAAAAAATTTAAGTTGTTAGAAGTTTTAATAAATTAAATACTTTTTAACTACTTCATAGGTATTAGTTTATAGTTGCAGTTAAAACTTATTGTTTCTAGCGATTAACATAATATGATGAATAACTTAAATACAAGTGGAAATTTTTCAACAATAATGAAATATTTAATGAAATATTTTAACCTTAGATAATAGACTGTATTATTAATAATTAATGTCTATTCTATTAAAGAAAATATTAATAGAATAACTTACAAATAAAAGTAGAAATATATTAGCAGTAAAATTATAATTCCGTTAAAAAAAAAAGAATTATTGCACTGTGATGTAAATTATGATTTACGATGTAGTCAGACAGTGCAGGTATTGACAATAGAGTAAACTAGTCTATGCTATCGAAAACCGAATAAACATTAAAGAATAGACTAGCTTTTACGAGGTGCCTCCGCAATAAAACAGCACGCAAATCTTGTCTTATAGGCATCGATTAGATGTACCGGGTGGCCAAATAAGAATGGACGCCGGCTGAAAATGGGATTTTTCTCAAGAATATGTCAAGTTAAGAGGTATTTTAAATAATGGCATTATAATCTTTGTAAAATTTGCAATCTTTTTCTTGTAATGCACTTTGCTCTATCTTTAAAAATAAAGTGGTGGGGGAAGGTTAAACTTTATTTTATTCAAATAAGGATAACTCCGGTTTGGGTTAACAGAATGAAACGAATTAGAGCTCGTTTAAAAGAGCTTTTCTTACTGAATAATCTGCAGTATATACTGTTCCTGAACTTATTTTACCGTGGTAGCTAGAGGGCGCTGTTTAACATCGTAACAGTTATTGCGCGTTTTCATAAAACTTTTAAATTGCAGGCTATGTTCTCTTTTTACAAAGTTAAATAGAGGACAAAATTTCCAAAAAATCAGCTCAAACCGCAACTTTCTATCTTCTCTCTAACGGGAGATATTAAGAGAACAAGTAAAATTAGGCTGCCGCCTATATAGGCCTATAATAGTCTAATTAAAAATTATATTAGTAGGCTATGCAACAAAAACTATGTTCCTTGAGTATGTTTTAAACCGTAGTTTGAGTTACCTACTCCAAGGTCTTTCGCATTAGTTCTAGTACTTACTTGAGGATTAAATTCTATATAAGCTAACACATTAATAATGTTCCTTTCGGTGCGACCTCTGCGTTGTTTAAGGTATACAGTTAGATGAACATTTCGAGTTGTTCGCAGAAGGTGGATTTCTCGTAGAAAAACTTTTTTATTGGGGTGCCGTATATCAGGATATTGTTGCGCATATACTCTCGCAGCAACTGTAGCATTTCTCATTGATTCAAAATAAACTCATACCATGTCAAATAACTCTTCGTTTGTATAAATCATTTTGTAACAAAAAACGAACAATAAACTACAATTCAGAATAAACAAGAAAACAACACAAACAACAACAAGAAAAACCCGGACAATACAAACTTAATAAGACATGAAACGACATTAACTAAATGATATTAACATGTAACTAAAACGTTTTAATATTTTGACGTAGCTATTTACCTCTTTTAGTTTCATAGCCTACTAGTATAATTTTTAATTAGACTATTATAGGCGTAGGCGGCAGCCTAACTTTATTTGTTCTCTTAATATCTCCCGTTAGAGAGAAGATAGAAAGTTGGGGTTTGAGCTGATTTTTTGGAAATTTTGTGCTCTATTTAACTACGTAAAAAAAGACATAGCCTGCCATTTAAAATTTTTATGAAAACGCGCATTAACTGTTACGATTTCAAACAGCGCCCTCTAGCTACCACGGTAAAATAAGTTCAGGAACAGTATATACTGTAGATTATTCATTAAGAAAAGCTCTTTTAAACGAGCCCTAGTTCGTTTGCTTCTGTTAACCCAAACCAGAGTTATTCTTATTTGAATAAAATAAAGTTTAACCTTCCCCCACCACTTTATTTTTAAAGATAGAGCAAAGTGCATTACAAGAAAAAGATTGCAAATTTTACAAAGATTACAATGCCACTATGTAAGATACCTCTTAACTTGGCATATTTTTGAGAAAAATCCCATTTTCTGGTTGGTCATAGCAATTGCGACCCCTAGCGGTCATCCTACGAACTTGAAAATAATTTCCAGCGATTTCTCTTGTCCGATTTACTTATTAGAATTTTTTTCCCAAAGTTATACGATAGTAGTTTCTGAGATACAGCCGGCGTCCATTCTTATTTGGCCACCCGGTACAGTCTGGTGTATGTAAAAATGGCCTCCTTCTTATTGTATTAATTCTCAACATATTTTTCAGAACCAAAATCTACTTTTTCTTAATCCAACGATACATATAACTCCTTTGGATTATGTTCAATTAATAGTTATCGAGATATTGACACTTTGACTTAGTTCATTCTTTTTTAGGTGATTAACATTTTCTATAATGAGGTTTTGCAGTTGTTCTATCTCGAAAACTACTGAAGATAACCCCAAAGATTAAAAATGTCGTTTTTCGTATAATTGTATATGTTTTAGGTAGTGATGGGCCGTGGTAAAGTTACCGCGGTCAATAACCGGTCAATTTGGTCAAAGTTTATTGTGCATTTGAGTCAATTTATCTGTCAATAACAAATTTCAAAATTCCCGCCACAATTTCGACTGATGATGACTTAGAAGGTCATTGACCTCGTATATTGAAATTTCTCAAACGTTGGAGCCCCATCTGACTGATGAAAATCCACGAAAATCCATTCGGAAGTAGATTTTGTTAGATATCTGCATACAATTATTGCATTATTTTTTATTAATAATATATTTACCAATGATCTCTTGCTTTTCATTTTTATATTCGGTTACGTTGCGAATGCCTGTCAGAGGATGAAATCTTTAATTTAATAAATAAACACATGATGATAACCCCTATTTGTGTCCTTGTGATTAATATAAAATGTTAGCCACAGACAGCCACAAATTGACTACCTGTGCAGTTCATCATTAGTAATATAATAATATAGTAATATATATATGATATAATATATCATATTCTATATCATTGTCAGATAATGAATCACTCCTTCGCTCCGTTAGTGTTAACAGTCGCAAATATGTATCGGATAACCCTAAACTAAAACCTAAAATAAAAGAAAATTCTGAATTTTTAGCATATAAGTTTGTAAAATATGACGTATTTGGTATCAAACTCACTGTTACACAGAGTCCTAATTCTTGCCTTAATTAGGTCCTTCCTAATTCTGTCAAAATCTGTATTTGTTTTTGTTAAAGGGACAGAAAACATTTATGCTTTTGTTTGTTTTAATGAATGATTCTAAACATATAGCAGATTGTTTAGGCTAGAGTAGTACTAAGTTAAGCCAGTTGGCGCCTGTTGATCACGTCAGCTTTCGATATTTTAAAAACTGCTGACATTATTGCTTTTAGCAAATTATGTGGTGTATTTTTTTAACTATAGACAGTCGTTCAAAAAAGTTTCTGCCAGCAACAAGTGTTTTTCGTTTGCTCTCACAAAATTACCTTGCTTCCTTAAAAATCTCAACAGTTTTCTATATTTGACTTGACCGGTCAATTTACCATCACTAGTTTCAAGTAATTAAAATATTGAAGTTGAAACTAAATGTTATAGGAAAAATCACATGGGCCTAGCTTTCGAAGCAATAAATACTTTGAGAATTAAGACTATAAGGGGGTTGTTAATTTTACATGGATCTAATATACTTAAGAGTATAGCCCAGATCCTAAAACTACATCTCTCACGATATTTAACATCGATTGCACTGTGCATAGTAAACTTCAAATTACTATACAGTGCGTTTGGTTTGATCGAATCATTAATGAAGTCATCTCTTCATTTATTGCCTGCGGATAAGCAGATTGCTATCTGTCTGTCAATTTGACAACAATTGTCTGACGGATAGTAGTAAAGACCCAAAGAGGGCACTACAGTGTGTTTCTCACCACTACTAACATCACTTCATTTATTGCAACTTAATATAAATAAAACTTTGCGCAGTAACTGTAAACTAATGAAAGACTATTTATTGCAGCAATTAAAAATTGTTGTAACAGTTTTCATCGACGGCTGTGGATCTAACCAAAACACCTGGTGGTCGTTTTTTGTAATATTTAGTTCAACCTCTCTTATTTCAATTCGGATTTGAAGATCTTTTCAAAAATATGTTATTCTCTTTCGAATAATTTTTAATAAGAACAGTACTAAACGTCAGTGACAATTACAGATTGTTTTGTGCCAAATAATCTCTGCCGTCATGAAAAAATAAGCCAAATAAATTGTGTCGAAATTTTAATACGCTCAGGTGTTTATCCCTAAGATATTTGAAATGATGGTGTTAAAATCCGTTCTGCAAGAAAGACGACGGCGTGCGAAATTACGTGTAATTATATAAGCAGAGAAGAGCAAACAGGAGCACCAAGTTTGGGAATTTCTAAGAAGATTTCGTAATGCCGCTTGAATATCTAAGTAATATACCCGTTTACTTTGAGGCGTAGGAGTTCGCAAAATGCTTTAAATGCTTCCGGCTGATAAATTAATGTGGAAACTGATACCTAGTATAAAGAAGGAACAGTCTAAAAATAAAACCTACTAGATATTTGAATTATAATAGCTTTCATCAAGAGCACAATAACGAATAAGATCAAAAAGGAAAAATTATTAGACGTGTTTGGATATTAAAGCAGTTATATATAATAGTCATAGTAGTCACGAGTCCATAGCAGTTTTTACAGTTTCGTTTATCATTTCTCTGAAATTAGTAATTTTTAAATAAAGTTTTTTTGTTTTGTTAACATAAGTTATTATAAACTTCTATAATAGAATAACATATTTTTCTCCAACCATCTTAAAAGACGCTTGTTTTGATACCCATATCTGGTAAGTTATCGTTTTCATTACTAGTATGAGAATGAATGGGTTGCTAGGCAACACTTTTAAATCCGCCCAAGGAATAGTTTATTATGTTACTAAGAGTAGAAGCCCAGAAGCCGAGGCTGTGTAAACTGAGCGAAACACATAAAGAACTTTGTACTCCGAGAGACATATACTATTTTTGTCGTCAAGCGTCAAAATTAAAACTGTACTTCTTGAGACATTTATCCTTGTATAAAAAGCGATCCAACGCAATGTTAAATTTCAAACTGACAGTTCTGAGAAATCATGGCTACATTATTCTTTGTTAATCCGTTGTTATGGTTACACTTTTACTTTTTTATATTAGTAAAAAAATGAGAGATTTCTCTACTAGTAAAGCAATAGGTTTTTTCTATAAAAACTTCCGACATAATATAATGTAAGTATTATTACACGCTTGAAAAAAAAGTATTTTGTCTTCCGCCAGCTTTAAAAGAGAAATAACATAATCTGTCAACTGTTTATTAATTAATTTGACGTTTCATTAAGTCCAAACAAATATATGACTACACTGACAATTATTTGAATGACGATTTAAAATGAATATTAGATGTTTATAAATAACATTAAAATAATGAAAACATATTCATCTCAGATGATTGGAGAAAAAATAATATGTATTATTCAGATAAAAAGTGGTGTTTTCGACTCCCAGATTGTCGATTGTATGATATGTACTTGAATTACAATCAAGCAAATTGCAAGAAACAACGGATATAAACAAAAACTAATAGATAACATGATAAAAAACAAAAGGAGGAAATTAATTCGTCGGGAGTTTTACAATATTGGAGAAAAAGAAGCCATCTATAGTTATATTAAGTACGTCCCAGGTTATAGTGAAAAAATAGCCCGCAGATTAGAACGAAACGAGTGTAAAACGATTAGTGTCAAGAAGCGTAATATTGGGAGGATTTTGATAAACAACAAAGAAAAGGTTAATAATTAAAACAATCGGGAGTATACCAAATTAACTGCGTGGATTGTAATGCCGTGTATGTGGGTCAAACCGGTAGAAGTATTGAAACTAGAGTAAAAGATCATAAAAAATCCATACTAAATAAGGCAAAAAAAATCAAGATTTTCGACTCATTGTATAGAAAACAATCATTTTATAGATCTAAAAAATGTAAAGGTACTGCATCGTGCAAAGAAAGAAAAGCGCTTAGATCTGTTAGAGCAATTAGAAATTCAAAATAATTCAAATTATAAATCCTTGTACTACGAATTATCAGATAGATTTACACTTTCGCCCTTAGAAAATGTTCTAAAAACTCGGGCTTTACTAGATGGTAGGATTAATCGGGGTAGGTACTCTTAAACAGATAGATAACTAAAACGCGCTTAAAAATATTTAGTAATAGACATTTACTCTATTGAGAAAAGCCTAATAAGCCGAAATACTAGTATATAGTGTTTTCTATATATTTCTTGAAACATCTAAATGAGATTTGTGTTTTTTTTTTTCAAAACAATTTAGTTTAGTAGGTTATACCTACTTTTTTGTCAGCCGTTAAAAAATGTCAAAATGTAAATGTACCGTATATCTTTTTCCTAGTGTACTTAAAATTTTTTTCCTCAAAAAAAACTAGGCAAAAAATAAACACCTCGATAAACACGTACAAGTCATCAGAGTGCCTTAGTACCTTCCATTTATTTCGCTGTTAAATTATTTTGAAAAATGGCAGCGCGTTTAAGCGCAAAATCGAATTAAAATTTCAATTATGATTGAACGCGGAGATAAAATTCGTACTCAACAGGGGGCATGAGACTTATTTCACCATAAGTATCCAGACCAGAGAATTAATCGACATACAATAAGTAAAATATCCACAAAGTTTGAAGAAACCGAAAGTATAAAAGATTTACCTGGATTAGGGTATCGCCACTAACTCATTGGATTAGTGGGAATCACCTAGCCAACTTCAACTTGTCGAATCCGTCAGTTCACAAAACTCTGAAGTCTCAAAGGTGACTCCTTATAAAGTTAACCTCTTACAAGAAATATGGGCAGACAGTAGATAACAGTTTTGCGAGGAAATTAGAAATTTATTTGAAAAACAACCCAATTAAAAAAAAACAAATAATTTTCAAGTAGGTAAGTAACTTTTTGCTTAAACGGATCCGAGAACGGGCTAAATACTAAATTAGAAGACAGGATATAAGAATACAGAATACAAGAAAAACATACACAGTGGCCGGAAAATATTAATGTTTGGGCTGGAATAGTAGGACATGGCATACTGGGACTTTATATCTTCGAGGGCAATTTGACATGCGACATTTATTTGAATTTTTTGCGTTTTGATTCAAAACTGATTCCAGTCCTGGAATAAATTTTTTCTTCAAGCGTATAATAATACTCACATTATATTATGTAAGACGTATTATACAAGGTTATCATAAAGTAAAGGATATATTTAAGCTTATTATGTATTTTTAACAAATTAAGTTAATAACAGGATGTGAAAGAAATTCGAATGCTTAAACAATGGGGTTTCTTATGTTCAACAGTGGTTAACGCAAATGTTCGGTATGTCGTCAATTTTGCTGCTGTACAAACACCTACTGTTCTTCCAAATTTTACACAGCATTATTCAGCATTTCTATTTAAATTGCAGCAATTTGCTCCCTAATAGAGTCTTTTAATTCCCAGCGTTGTTGGTAGTGTTCTAAACACCAAATTTCTTAAATAACCCCACAGCCAATAATCCACTGAGTTAAGATCAGGCGATCTTGGAGGCCATGAATTCACAAAATGTCTGCTGATAACACGATATTGAAAAACATCAGTTAAAAATTCTTTAACTTGCCGGTAAATATGCGTGAGTGCTCCATCCTTTATAAAAGTAATGTTTTCAATTCCTTTGTGCTCGTTTTATATTTGTGGAATGGCACAATCTCAATCATTTCAATTTACGATTACGTGAGTTTTATTTT
The DNA here is from genome assembly GCA_963924545.1 of Pogonocherus hispidulus. Classification (NCBI taxonomy): domain Eukaryota; kingdom Metazoa; phylum Arthropoda; class Insecta; order Coleoptera; family Cerambycidae; genus Pogonocherus; species Pogonocherus hispidulus. The sequence goes on along the minus strand of OZ004697.1, from coordinate 33,983,842 downwards.
GAGAACAATTCTCTAAATCGCAATGATTACGTTTGATTCTTGTATCAGCAGTTCACACGACAACGATTTTGTTTTCTGTAGATACAGTAAAATCCAATTATTGAAGCAACTAGATTCCATTTATTTTTTGTTACTAGCTTGATTTATTAAAATTATAGACTTTAAAGTATACCCTTTACACTATGATGACCCCATATATAGAAAAGGCCTATTGTTTTACTAGTAAAAAAATATTCTCATTTTTTTGCTAATACAAAAATTTAAAGCGCAATCATAAAAACGGATTAAAAAAGATAGTCATATAGCCATAATTTCTCAGAATTGTCAGTTTGAAATTAAACGTCATGTCAGATCGCTTTTTATATAGGTAATCATAAATGTCTGCAGAAATACAGTTTTAATTTTGACTCTTGAAGAAAAAATAGTATATGCCTTGGCTAAAGCCTCGACTGTGTAAGCTTCTGGTCTCAACAAATAATGTTCGCTTTCTACTCGTAGTAACATAATATGCTATTTTTTAACCCTAATGAGCACGATATGCCTGCTGGTGATGATTGGTTCAATCAGATGGTGCCCCTCCACATTTTCGCCTGGATGTAAGAAATTACCTTAATGAAGTTTTCCAAAATCGGTGGATAGGCAGAAGAGGGCCAATATGCTCCCCTGACTTAACTTCACTAAAATTTTTTGTGGAGTTATCCAAAAACCAAAGTGAATGTAAACAGACCAGACACTATCGAAAGATTGAAAGATCTTATCAGAGAAGAAGTTCGAAACATAACAACACTTATTATTAAAAATGTAATTGATGAATTTGAACACCGAATTGCCATTCTGTAATGGTTTATGGGGACTACTTTGAACATTTGCTGTGATAAAATAAAAAGTAGTACTAGTATAAAAACTATTTTTTTCATTTAATTATTTTTTACACAATTTTTAAAATTTTTTAACTGCTGTGACAAAAAAAAGTATGTATAACTCTTATATCGCTAAATTCTTTAGAAGGGCTGTCTCGTTATACTGGGAAATATAGAGGGTCCTATTTAAAAAAAATGTGGGTCATATTGCAGATAAGTCGATAAGCAATGCCAAAGCAGTCTCCAAAATGTATGAAAGAAGAAAATCCTAAGCTCTAAAAAAATGTTTGTTTAATTACCAGAAAATCAATGATAAAACCGAAACCGAAAATACTTTTAAGAGAATAGAGCTAGAAATTAATAAACGTACTTTTTTTCTAAATACACTCAGTTTTCAATATATACCTAAATAGTTAAATCTATGGCTGACAATTAACTCTAACAGTTTACATTAAATAAAGGAATAAAATAATTCGGTTTAATGTGACCACTATAGACAGAACTTATTATTCAGAATAAAGCCCTAGAAATCCTCTTATCATGAAGCTCTGGTATTATTGCCTTTGTGACTTGGTTTTCCAATAAAGTAGAACTTCTCAAAGAGACAACGCCAATGGAGGAATTAATTGAAACCTTCTGCATCGAAATGCGTCTTCAATATCACATGCCTTGTTAAACATTTAAACTGTCATTCGATGAAGTTTCAGATACCGGGCGGTCCATTTAGTCGACACCAACGTCAACTTCCACAATAGAATTTATACTATTTTTAGATTGTAACTACATTAGCAAGTTGTTTTCTATTTTATCTATCTATCTATCTAAACTATATCATACGTTTATTCTATACTGTTTAATCTATATTTCAGTACACTACCAATAAATAGTCAAATTAGCGTTCTTTTCTCGTAGTGTTTATACGAGCGTATCTATCTTCTATACCGCATATTTTTTTAAAGTTCAGGTTTAGTAATGTCTGTAACTTATTTGTGGTGCATTTGACGATTCATAGTTTGTTTCTTTTGGGATTACACCACCTGTAAACTAACAAAAAGCAGAAAACCAGAAGCATACAAATTAAATATTCAAAGTGTAGTAACAAGGCAAACTTCTAAAGTTTGCCCCAAAAAACCACTGTAAAATGTGTGATAAAATAATATTGGATATATTAACTAAATTTTTCTGCTTTTTGTTATTTTACAGGTGGTGTAATCCCAAAAGACACAAACTATGAATTGCAGGTTTAGTATTGGATATTAAAAAATAATTGTTTCATTTGAATCAATGTAGCTCTTTCTTTAATATAAATTTATATTTCTTCCTCCTATTTTACAATAATCAGTTTTAGTCCTATTTGTCATACATATTTTGTTTTAACATTTCAGTTTATGCTTTTTCTACTACATATCTTCATTTACCTTACTCGAACAGTCAAATGGGTATTACGGTTGCCGAAAGTACAAACAAGATGCGTAACGTAATTAATGTACCCAAAGCGTTACTGGTTTTTCACTCAAATGTTCTGAGATTTATTTTGAAGGCAGTTCACGTTTTTGGTGCTTACCATCCCGCGTTATGTTCACTGTTAATCAATGACATTCCGCCTTCACTTTAACCGATCGGTAATTTGATTTAAATTGCCATTATATCAAAAGTTTATCTTTTCTTCTTTGATAACAGAGTACTGAGATGCAAACGTATCATATCAACATTCTGCCTTGTTCACAGGTGCAAGAACACTTCAGTCAACAGCTATCTCAGGAGGTTGCAATGAAGCACTATCAGTAAAGAAATCGGCGGAAATAGCTGCTCTCTTTGCCGACATCAAACTCAGCCAAACAACCGATATCACCCACTTAACACCAAAGAATTTTGACGTTGAATCACTGATGTCAAGGAATTCTTATATAAAAATCCCCCCACAACCAAAATACACGAAACCATCCAAACTTTCAACGAAATATGCAGATATAAAAGGTGGTGGTTCTTACGGGCCTAAGTTATTACAAGGGCGAGGAACAAATGGTGTTAGAAATGGGAAAAATAATATGTACAGTGCAAAAAATGGACTATACACCATTCAGAGCCAATCAGATGAGTCCAGAAGGTCAAGTGTAAGTGACGGAAGGAAGATAAGTGAGAACCGGGAATATTTTGATTTGGAACCGCAATTTGAAAGAAATATTGAAAACGTTAGTAGTAACATTGAAAACTCTTTAGGTTACTTACCTTAGTGATCTAGCAGTTCTATGTTATAGGTTATACTTTCAAATGTAATTCAGAATTTACTACTCAAGTAATTTCTGTAGTTCTTACATAAAGTTTCTCTTTAGGTATACGTTGCTGATTTTCTTTCCAAATACGAAGAGATTTCCAATTTGTATAATAATAACTATTTAATTGTTGAGAACTCAATTTTGTGGTTTAACATAAAATACAAGATACTTTATATGCAATTCTTTAATGAATGAGGTTGAGTACTTCCTAATGGTTATACACAAATTTTAATATAATGTTGTATTCAATAAGAAACTGCAAAAGCTTCCTAGAGAAAAATTTGTTGTTCACCTTTCCTGGAAACAGCTATTTAATATTCACAGAGCAAATAAAAATATCAGCGCTGACTCAGAGGTTGCCATAGCTACATTCAGTCATATAGCTAATATTTCATTTTTATAGATTTTAAAGGTAGGAAAGTCTCCGAAATATGAATAGCTACACAAAAGGAAAGATGTTTGTTCTCTTCGTGCTTGGAAAGATTTCATTGTACCGTACCAGCATTGCTATCAATAGTAATTAACGTTGGTGGAAAAGTTGAATCGACTTAAAATTGTTTTTAATAATCTACTAACTTTTGTTTGCTAAACAATATTATATATTTAATTTTGAAAGTTGGTTCGATTATTCCTGATAATATCTCAGTTTCGGTGTATATAACATAGTTTTGTTTTATATCGACATATTTTGTAACCTTATTGCCATACAGTTTTTGCTTATTTTGGGGGATTTGCATTATAAATCCTAGGGTTTTGTGGATAAGGGAAGAATTTTGTAAAATAACAGTTATTATAAGTGATATATGAAATTCGGTGCAATATCTTAGTTTTAATTTTGTGTGCAATATTTTTAAATTAATATTAATGTACTTTGTGATTCTTGTTGTTTTTTTGTTTTAAAAGGAGATGTTGGATTTTGTGTTCTTGAATGTGCAATATTTTAAAATTTTATGTTTTGATGTATTTATTTATATTTCTTCTTACCTATTGTGTGTGCAATATTTTATTTTACTGTAATTTTAATCATTATAAACATCAATATTCGGATGTTATTTTATTTACCAGATCTAAAAGAAAAGCAGTTTGATATATCCGAATGTAATCCATATCAAGTAAGTTACAGAAAATTATAACACTCCTATGGATGAATTATATGAACCTTTATCCACAACTTGGATATTGAACACCTCTAGGGCAAAATGACGTGTAAGTGTTTCAATCTATTAAGTCTCTTTAACGTCACTCAGATCATATAAAGCAAATACAATAGAAACAGTTAAATATATAAATTACCATTATTAAACTATTAAATTAAATTATTAAATTTTGCGTTGTAAATTGATTTTGTCGACTGTTACACTCATTTTGAAGAATTGCGCTACTTGATTACTAGGTATTAGAAACGTGAAATTTAGGTATAAAAAATTTGCACATACCTTGTTACAAAAGCTCTTCGAAATAATATTCCTCGACTTGTACACAATTTTGGGCACGCCTTATCCAATTTTGCTGCACTAAACCGAATGTTCCTCCTGGTTGCTGATCTTGTAAACGCAAATTATTAAGTAAATTGGAGATTTTCAGCATTTTGCTGCAACAACCACTCACAAAACCTATCTGTCGATGTGTCGGTGTGTCGATTGGGAAATCGTTCCGCATACAAGCGCGAAGCTGCCAATGAATTTTGTCCAACTTCGCCATAAATAAGAATCATGTCCATTAACTCAGCATTACTGTACACATGAGCCATTTTGAAAATTTTACAGTTTAACACTCGATAAGTAAAACACCCGCACAAAGACAGCGACACAGAAAGACTGATGACTGCATAGACAATAAGAGATATTATCCCCACTCCAACTATATTCGCCAGGCGTTCGCCAGGTACAAAAACTGTTGTTTACTGTTTTTTGAAGGAATGTGATATATCAGATGTGTTGAAGTACAGTTGCCCAGCTACGTAGTCCTTTATAATGGTATAACTTTAAACATTGTTTACAGGAAATCCTAAGCCTTTTATTATAATTTTTTTTGGTGATATCGATTTCTTATTTAAGGATGCACATATCCTCAAAGTTTTAGAGATGAGTTCTGAATAACCCTGTATAATATAATAGTAATAAACAGTTTGATAGCAGAGTGGCCATTAGTCAGAATTAATAGCAGCAAATTTTGCATTTAAAACTTGTTTAATTTTAATTTATTAGCAGAAAATCATTCACCAGCAAGACATAAGCTATTTGTTTTACAAGTTAAAAGAGTAGTGTCGTCCCCATACATTACACATGTACTATTGCTTACGGAATAAGGTAAGTCATTAATGTAAAGAAGAAAATAACCGGTCCCAAAACGGTTCTCTGTGGAACACTATTTTCAATTGAAAATATACTGATTTTTACATATCAAAAACCACCTAACTATTATTAATTGTAACTATTATTAGTCATATATCATCATATATAACTAAAAATAGTTATAATTAATAATAGTTAGGTGGTTTTGTCACCATGTCAATATTTTAAATAAAAAACTGGAATATTATGACATTAGAGGTGAAGAATTTAAAATCGTCTCATCTCATCAGATGAGACGATTTTAAATTCTTTTTCACTTAATATTTACAATTAAATTAAATTTAGACTTACCTTTAGACAGTTCAGGAACTGCATTAGCAGCATTCTGTTGATGGCTAATATATTAAAGAGATAAATAACCATTTTAGAAAAAATAACTAGTTATTATGGCATTCTGATTGATTTACTTTTCATATTCAAATTCTCAAATTCTGAAATTGCAGAAATACCCAAAATTTTCACAACTGTTCTAAATTTCTCTCCGTTACAAATAGAGCAATCACAACTCCTATACAGTTTGTTTCAAATTGGATGCCATAACATTGATATCTTGGAAACCGTTAGAGATAGAAACTAGGTTAAAATGGGGCAAGTTGTGTAATTTGGTGACCAATAATATGCCAGAAAAGTCAAGGCTAACATGGTTAATTTTTGAGACATTTGAAAATCCGAAATTTTGGAAAATCGTTTCTGTAAAATTCCAGGCTTGTTTTAAGAGCTACTGAAATAAAAAAGGCACTTTCTCATAGCAACTTTTTACGCTCTAAAATGGGGCAAAGTTGTGTAATTTGGTGACCAATAATATGTCAGAAAAGTCAAGGCTAACATGGTTAATTTTTGAGACATTTGAAAATCAGAAATTTTGGAAAATCGTTTCTGTAAAGTTCCAGGCTTGTTTTAAGAGCTACTGAAATAAAAAAGGCACTTTCTCATAGCAACTTTTTACGCTCTATCGATTGGCGTAAATAGTTTTTCAAGGTAACGTTTCGTCTCTTCAGAACCATCAGCAACTTCATTTTTTCTAATACGGCCCCATTAATATTTTTACATCACTCGACAGCATTTTTCCTCGTAATGTCAATGACCATGCCGTAGCTTGATCACGTTTTCAACGTGGAAAACCACCATCAAGCACACCTGCGTCTGTTTGTATGTATTAACAAAATAATAACGACAAAGTAACAAATATCAACAATAAATAACAATGAATTAACAAAAATAAAGCATAATTAACAAAACAACAATAAATTAAAAAATAATAATGAACAGTTAATAGAACAATAAACAAACTATAACATTATGATACATCATTGAACTCACAAGGAAAAATGCTTTCGAGCTATGTAAAAATATTAATGGGGCCGTATTAGAAAAAATGAAGTTGATGATGGTTCTGAAGAGACGAAACGTTACTTTAAAAAAACTGTTTATGCCATTCGATAGAGTGTAAAAAGTTGCTATGAGAAAGTGCCCTTTTTATTTCAATAGCTCTTCAAACAAGCTTAGAATTTTACAAAAACGAATTTCCAAAATTTCGATTTTTTTCAAATATCTAAAAAACTAATCATGTTATCTCTGATTTTTTGAGGCATATTATTGGCCACCAAATTACGCAACTTTGCTCCAATTTCATTAAGCCTTTATCTCTAATCGTTTCCAAGATACCAATGTTACTGCATCCAATTTGAAACACACTGTATAATATTTTAAATTATATATTTTTAAGATTAATTATCATCTATTTAAATTCGGTTTCTTCAAAAATCATTCAAAATATGTTTTTATTAATTGAAAATTAATACTATTTACTTGACTCCTTTTTACAGCTGTTAATATTTTAATGTCTTCTTCAGTCTTCTATGTACACCTTCAATTATTGTTTTGGGAACATCTTCCATAAAATAGTGTTGCACATCAAAAAGTTAAAAATTATAATTAATAGATCTGTACTTAATGTTTTTCATCTCTATAAATAATTTCATTTAGACGTTTTAAAAAAAATAGTGAAATGATTGAATTTAGATGCAGTGATTGTTGACTTCAATTATAAAAATAAATTTTATTTCTATATGTATTTTATTTGAGGGGTATTTTAAGTTTAGAGTGTATATTTTAATAAAAATTAGTATGTATACGTATATAATTTTATTTAAAAATAGTTTTACAATTTTAACGCATGTTATTACAGTACATTCACAGAACCTGACCAGATTAATATTAAAATTAAATATTTCAATAAAACTCTCTAGATTAATTTCAGAAAAACTAATGCAGGTATTATTTTTATTCTTAGTCATGTACTATAAATGCACTGTGCTAATAACTTATATATGTTTATACAGGCTTTAACACGACCACCGTTAATATCCCTTTTATATTCGTTTTATATCCAATTTTGTATATGGAAAATTAGTGCCACCGACGGATATAAAATGTTCCCTTACTTATGATACTTTTTCGCATAATATTGTTAACACCCAGTTCTATAAAAAGGAAAACCATTTTTTTTTGCAAAATTCAAATTTAAATTTTGGAAAAATTTATTATTGGATACATGCCTAAAATATATTATTTTCGAAATTCAATTATTTCAAAAAAATTGGACAGATGCAATAGGTTTTCTATGAAGGTCTTTTAATAGATCGATTGTAAGCAGTATTAATAAAGTAGCATAGCAGATGTGCAAAGTATCAGTGTACAACTCCTTATATCAGTTTCCTTAAAATGATTTACAACGTGATCAAAACTCAGCGTGTGCAACATAGAAATGAAATTCTCAGAATATTGAGTTGTCCTAAATATAAACCCTCGTATATCAACTCGTTTTTGGAATACCAAATGATTGGATGACCAATTTGCAGTGAAATTCTTATAGGGACAATAATTGTTGTATGTTAACAGAAAATATTAATTAAAGCGTCTGTTAAAGTTCATTATTATCCTACACTAGGTAAATATTCTATTTTCGTGAGCCGTTAGCGGTGCGAAAGTAGGCATTTGCACGGCTAGCCGCGAAAAAAATTTTACTTTTCTATCAATGGGTGTTACCATTAATTATTAAACAATGGACGAGACATGTATCCCGGGGACATCTCAAGCTACAGAAAGAGATGAAAGCATGGAATAAACTGTATGGAAACTTCACTTGTTAAAAAACCTCGAGAAGTTACAAATTATCATGAATATCATGATTTATTTTCAACAGTTTCAGAAAAAACTCAGTTATTTTGATTTTCCGGTCTTCCAGAAGTGGCCAGGTTCGGCTTCGGCTCGCCTGTCCATTTTTTCAGCCTGTCAGCCCGGAAAATGTTCACTTTCTCGCCTAGGCACACAAAGTACTATTATGTCGGATGAGTAAAAAACGTTTATTATTAACAAGACATCCCAGTTAGGACATGAAAATTATATAATAGGCAATATAGCAATTTTTATTTGTATATAGCGCAAAGTAGTACCTACATTGCCGATTGAGAGATATTTGCCTCGCGACAACCCCTGGAATCGGGCAATCTCATAGATTTATAAAGTCTATGGGCAATCTTGTTTGCGCTCGAAATTAACTAACATTTTTCTTCACATCCAGAAAAAATAGAGTTAAAAATTGATAATTGTTATTTTGATACTTAATTCTTGCTAATTATTTGATGGTATCTGTCCAAGTTTCAAAATATGTAGAAATCAAAGTAATTTGATTGTTGTATTGAGTCATCAGTTTATTTTTAATAGATCAATAAACATCGTTATTTCAGTCGCCAGTATTTCTAAAAAAAGTTATTTATATAATAGTTATGACAGAAATATTACCTAACATTGAAACTGATATTGATTTTCAACTCCACCAATTGTAATGGAACAAGCGAATATTGCTACCCTAAACGTACCTATTACCAGAAAAAGTTTAGAGTGAAATACACAGGGAAAATTGAAATATGAAGTATAACACATGCTTAAGGCTATACTCCATGTGAAAAATTACTTTAATATAGGTAAGTGAAATAAAAAAGTCATTGTATTCTTAAAGAGAAACTCGGTGGGATGTAAAGCAAGAAAATTGCATATTTTAGATGTCATGTAGAAACATTTGTTGCTGAAGCTATCGATATCTTATGATGAAGGTACTTTATTATTTTAATATTGCTTTTTAACATATTTTAGCTATGAACAAATTTTTACTTAATCTGACCAATTACAAATAAAAGACAACTCGAATTATCGCGAAGATACCACGCCGCCGTCTTTGATTTTGACTTCCGGTATAACCATTATTTTATTTGAGGAGGATATGCCCGAAAACCCGATATCTCAAATTTTCAAAATTTAAATCGAAGTAATCTCTGAAATATTATAATGGGTGGTCACCGTGAGACACCCTGAAGATGGAAACAATTTATGTTTCGTGCCGAACGTAAATATAAATTAGATGAAGAAAATACTAGCGAAACACTGCGGGTACGTACAATATGTGACAAATTGATGGTTAGAAGTAGAATTGATTGTAAAAAATTGAATTTATTACAAAGGAGGATTGTAAAAACTGTATGGAGTACTACTGGAAAATGAGTGTACAATAACATATTTTGTTGATTATGGGACATTTACAAAATTTTAAAGATATAATCTTTAAGGAGAGCGGCTTGATTCAGATTAGAAAAAAGAATTATTACAAGTCATAGCCTAACAAAGAAAGTAAAATAAGTTCTGCCGCTATGACTTCAGAGGAATATAGGAATGTGCTTACAATGGGATGAGGAGACGCCAGAGGGATTTCAGAAGTTTTTTCACATTTCTGCAGTAGACTTTGCTTGGACAGGTAACTAAGCAGCTTTTTGCATATTAGATAAATTTTCTTCAAGGAAGAAACTGACAACAAAGGCTTATTTAACGAACAGAATTACATATAACCCCAATTTTCCAAAACTCGTACAGGTGGAGATAAAACTTATGTAGATAATAAATGGCTTGCTGAAAATTGAAATCTCCCTAAAATGTGCCACCATGACGACGTCGACATCCCCTAGTTTCCAGGATGATCATTTTCGCAAGAATAAAATCAAGGGACAATGTTTGAAGGCCTTAACTAGAGAAGATGTTTACAAATTTTTACAGCCTGAGATAAATCTTCCCTTTTAATCAAAATAAATCGATTTAGAATGATTTCAGTATATGTATGTGAATTTACCAATAAAATTTATTTTTGTAGGCAGTTATTATGGTTGGTATAGCTGGCGCTTATAGAAGAGAAGAATATTTCAAAATGAAAATGGAGGATGTTACTGATCACAAAAACTACGCCACTGAAATTTTCGCATATAAAAAACGTCGTTCTACGTAGGTTCCGCATTGTGGAGAACATGGAGTGCTTTGAGTGGCTTTGATTTGATTTGATTTTTAAGACATACTTGAAACTTCGGTGCAAAGGAACCGACATACCTCATTTTTTTTTACATTAGCAATATGGAAAGCGCATGAGACAGCCCGATTGCTGTCAAACACACATTTGTTGAAATACCAGAGTAATTGCAATATTGCTAAATATACCAAATCCGCATCAGTATAGAGGACACTGTTTAAGATGTTCATCCGCTACTTCCCTTGTCAATGCTACAGGAGATATTTTGGATTTAAAACGACATAAGGATTGGAAGTTCTCAGCTGCTGTAGTCCAAGGATCTGTGTCCGAATCAATAATAACAAAACTTGATGTCGAAAACAAAATTTTATACAAGAGAAATACTAACACCACGAATGATACGTCGACTGAGAAGACGCCGGTAGTGCCGATGTCATCCGTGCCGATGTTGTACAACGACAAAAATAGTTGAAGTTCAGATTACCCGTATTTTAAATGTTTCAGTTTTGAAACATATGTTAATAAGGACATAGTAAATATGTAACAAGAAAACATATATCCAAACCACAATTTATTAGATTTAAATGTTTTCTTTGTTCTTGATGTTTAAATGCAAATAACTCACAAACCATTTGAGGTATAGAAGTTTTTACAGAATTAGAATAACAGATATTTATCACAATTTTAAATTTAAAGTTGGCCCGAAAATTATCTGCAGCTCTATAGATTATATACTTATAATTCATATCATACTACTTTGTTAATACTGCTTACAGTCTGCGAGTTAAAATATATTCCGGAACCTGATGCAACCTGATTTTTTAAGTATAAGACATCCTACATAAAATTAATGAAAACTTCGATCAGGAATAAAATTAAGTGATAAAATACATGTTATTAAGGCAGCCAATTAAAAAAAAAAGAAAATTAAACACAACTTCCACTGCAATTGGAAGTTGTCAAATATTAACAATATTTTGAATATTGAATAAATATAGGTACTACTTATAAAATTATTAAAAAGGAATAGGGTGAAAACTTCTACATTTTTTTATCCATCAATGTACTTACTAGTTTTCCATATACCTACGGGTAGTCTACTGTCGTGTTAAACCCTTAAGAAAACCATTAAAACAATTACATTATACACGTGACAAAAATATATAGATTCTTATTCTTAACACAAATCATTGTAGCTAGGTACTTTAATTACAAGTTTATTCTAATACATCTTCTGTCAAATTGTGCCATTGCTCATGTCTGTGGTCTGGGTATCTGATCATGTCTAGCCAATGTTTCAATCTTTTCCCTAAAATAAAGTTTGTAGAGAGGATCAAAGGTAGAAAATTTTATGTTCATTACTGATTTATAGTTTCACTCTACCCGATAAATTTGACATTACAGAAATTAAAGCTACAGAAATACATACTGGGTGTTAAACATTATATTACCTATATTATAACCAATATTATTACTAACAGTGAAAACAGTGAATTAAAAAAACTCTTCTTCTTTAAAGTATTAAGTGTAACATTCAAAAGTATCACATTTTGATAGGTGTGAAAAGAACCGTAAGATTGGAACCTAAATTTAAACATTCATTGACGTGCGTTTACTTGAAAGAGGTTAATTTGAACCAATGCACATCTCATTTAAATTAAATACCAGAAGTATGAACATAACCTATAAACTAGTCAGCATAAAAATGAACAACTTGAAATACTTAGAGCTCAGAAGCTTTCTCTATGAAAATGAGATAGCATCCATAAGAATTTACAAACACTGTCAAGTTTAAGATGATAAAGGTACAGAGTTGGTTAAATTGAGAAAAAGTTGGCCCATTTTGAGGCCAGTAAGAATCCAAGGTTAGATACAGGCCCAAGATTAGATACAGGTCCAAGGTTAAGTAGATACAAGGTGAAAACAAAAAATTAGAATTTACATCCATAGCTCATTTATTGTAAAAGATACATTCATCAAATTTTCAGGACAGAGACTGTCACCCAGGAGAGTCAGCAAGGACTTCAAAATTGGTGTCAAATTTAGGTGTACTAGATTTTGTGCTAGCATACTCAGTTTTTGTTTTTCTTATGGGATTTCCACATTTTTAAAAACTCAACGTCAGTAATTGGAATTACACCAATATTCATTTGTTTATGAACGTATGTATATTATACATGGTTTTGAAAAAATGCGAAAATCCAATTGAAAGAAAACCAAAAGTTGAGAATGCTGGCGTAAAAGATAGGAGACCTAGATTTTTTTAGAGACCAATTTTGAACTCTCTACTGACTGCTATCCCTGCCCTGAGAATTTGATAAATACATATTTTACAATTAAAGTAGCTATGGACGTTTCCAGAAAATGCACTTTTTTGGTTTTCACCCTGCATCTATATAAGAGAAAGAACTCTTGGAATTATAACCTTGCATTGGTCTTGAGTCTAAATTTCCCAACTTTTTCCAAATTTAACCAGCTCTGTATATCTAATAGTTTACGAGATGCCCATAGAGTTTATATTAAACTGGACACTGTGTATTAGCAACGGATTACTTACACCAAATAAAATGTTAGGACGTACCATATTTTCCGAGAAAATTCCGAGTATCTGTTTTAGGTTCCATCTCATTTTAACCCCTAGGGCTCCATTTTAATTCGGTTACTATTGAACTGAACAGTCGATAAGGGCAGAGGATTTAGCGTACCAAATAAAAAGTTGGGACGCTACGTATTCCGCTACAACGCTATTGTAGAGTCAGGATTTCAAGTCCTACACGTCATGACTATTTGTAAATAAATTGTAAGAATAATGAAAATATGTAAAGGCGAATCCACTTTTAAGCACTGTTATTTAAATTGGTTTACATAATTGGTCTACTTTTAATCTATTAAATAATTTAAAATTAAGTTGGCAACGGCAAGGGTTTGATAGTTTCACTCATGATGTGTAGGACTTGAAACCTTGACTGAACATTATCTTGTTGTCACTCCACGGTCTTATTTCAAGTCGGTTACTTTTGTACTGAGTAGTCTATAAGTAGATGATTATGATATATGTCCCAAATTCAAAGTAGGGATACAGCATAACTGCAGATATAATGTATAGTACTTATTTTAATTTTAAGTGTTATGTCGTATTCGACACGTGTTCACACAATCACAATGTTTTGTTTTGTTAGAGGATTGCATAGTCTGTGATTTTATGTACCAAATGAGGAGTAAGGATGCGGTATAGTATAAGTTATTTAAGAAAGCTTTACAATTGCGGTTATGTTCATAGTTCTTCACTTAGACTAGGAAAGAGAGGGGACTCGTTATCAGTGCCTGAGTGAAGGAAATGGGCCTTTTCCACTAAAATGAATTTTACTATTTTATTAATATCAAATGTTATACTGGTAAGTAAAGTCAGAATCAACCCAATTTATTAAAGAATTGTAATTAAGCAAAGTTATCCAAGTACAAAGTGACCGGTCTTCATGAATTTCAAAATGCGCAGTTCGCTGACATCACACTCCAGTAGCCAATAAAATGTAGACAAGTTAAAGAACGGCTCCACGTTGCCACATAAAATTTTACTTTTTTCTTGGCAACGATTGAATTTACATTCTGGTAATTTTGAAATGAAAATATTACGTATTTTTAGGTGAAATGGTAATTTTGAAATGAAAATATGTATTTTTAGGTGAAATATGCTCCATAAATTATTACTAAAGCAAATCAACATGATTATTTTACAATTTATCCCTTTAGCAAAATAATTTTTAGGTATTTTTCGATAAAGGTGACAACACTGCCCAATCTATGCTAGAATTAACTAAATGACGATTTGATAACTTAGGTTATAAAAACTAACCTACTTGTCTTAACATTGCACTCTTCAGCACTTAGAAAGTTAATATTTGTGACGTAGAAATCGTTAACCATTTCACTGTCAACTCTTGGAAGGTTGTCTGAATCAGCCTTAAGATATTCCTCTTCAATTTTATTCATTTTAAATCAAATTAATCAAAACACAAAACGAAAGTTAGGTTAAGCACACTTCACTTGACAGAACACAAAATGCAGGGCAGCCAACAGACAACAACGAACTGGAGTATGACGTCAATGGCGCGTTATTTGAAATATAAGGTAATTTTAACAATTTTTTCAAAATATATCTGGCCAAGAAAAAAATTTAAAAAAATACTTTTTAGGCATAACTAAGTATGTATTTTATAATAAGCGAATAAAAAAAATATGTTGAAAAGGCTCACTGGCCCACCAATCTTAAGTATAATTATCTCAAATTTCTTTTCACTCCTATTTGTACACTAACAGGCACAACAGTACCAGTAAAAATATTACGTTAGAACTTAATTTTATAATCTATTGCTTTGGTATTCTTTAATTATTCTTACCTTTTGAACCTGTTCCTCCTAGAATTAGGCCTCCGAGGTAGTCGTTACTTTTTCCGTAGTCCTTGTCGAAAACAGTAATGTAAAGACTTTGTGTGTACAACTCTGTTGGCCTTGTTTCGAAGGCAAATTCTTCGTTGTAAACAGGATTTAAGTTTTTCCATTTGATTGATGTTTTGTGTTTTCTGTGGTATGGATCAGGCTTTAGTTGTCTGAAAATTGTGCGATGGAACTTAGTATTTTATTTTGTAACGATATATAGACATTAATAGAAAACCAGAAAGTGCACTGCAAAATCCAGGTCTATTTGACCGGTTTGCTACACCGATTGTTCTTCCTGTTATTGTATAAACCATAATAGCAATTATTGTTTAAATTATAATTAGCATTTTTTTTTTATTAAACTTTATATAGCGTGATTTATTAAAACTAGATTCTATGTATAATAAGTATGTATAATATTTATAAATCGTGATAATACGTCTGTCTGCTTATATCTCACAAAAATTAATTTATAATTATAATGAGAAATATATATTCTATGATTCAAGTTATACCCACTAAATAACTAATGGAACGATGTAACGAAACTTTACAAACATCTATTCAATTGGAAATGAACTCAGCATAATGAATTGGTGTGGCTGGCAATTGTTGTGGATGACATACTGAAATGTTCAAGTAGGAACTTTCTTAGAGACTGAATACGTTTAGTTCCCTTAAAGCTAACCTTAATTATTTTAATTACTTATACTAATGAACGCACACAGTACTTAGTAGTACATAAAGCCAGTCTAGATTTTATACCTACATATACATACATATATGCAGGGTCCAGCATATGTATGGAAACTATAACATTTTAAATATGATTTCTATAAAAATTATATGCCATTTTTTTGTGACATTCTATTGTTTTAGGTGTTTTCATTTCGTTGATAAGACAATCAACTTAGAAATTTCAAATGACAATCAGTACTACTCAGTATATACAAGTGGCCTTGCTTGCTACTGTCGTTGAAACGTCAATAAGGTTTTTTCTTATTAAGTTATTATTAAGTTTTTTATTCTTAAGTTATTCGATTTGATACAATGCACCGTTGAATCTTTCAACGATCAAATCAATCTTTTTGCCGTTAAAGTTTTTTATCAAAATCAAAGTAATGCCCATGAAGCTGTTTGTTTATTTAATATTAGATATCCAGATAACCCAATTGGTAGAAAGTACATTAGGGAACGTATAAGAAAATTTGAGGGAACTGGAAACCTAGGCAATATTAGAAGAAGTTATAGTGATATACAAATTGATATTCTGGTCGATCTTCAGGGTGATAATCAGCAGTCAACAGCTGAACTTGCTGATCAACACGACTTGCCACTGTCAACAGTTCCTCTTGACTTTTTCTTATAGGGATATTTGAAGTCAAAAGAAGAACTCCTTCAGTAAATATCGACGAACTACAGCAACGTTTAACACATATTATGTGTGGATATATCCCTGCAGACATTTTAGGAAATATCAGGCAAGAATTCCAAAATAGAATTTTTATGTGCCAAGAAGTCAATGGACAACATTTTGAACCACTTATTTAATTCTTTTATTTTTTATTTTAATAAATATTTGTTCAAAATTGGTTGTATTAAAATATTAATTAGTATTTTATTCATGGATCAGATTAGAAACAGAAACGCTTGTAACTAGAGAACGGATAACTCGATTGTCATTTTTCAAAAACGAGAATGTAGAGAATTGAATTACCTTTTGTGCGACATGGTATACTTTGCCATTAAAAAAATTGAGTTGACAGCACCCGTAGCGCCATCTTTGAAAATGAATAATCGAATTTATAATCAGAATCAACTTCAATTTAAGTAATTCACCCTGTATTTTATGGGGGGGGGGGTTACTTTATGGATAGACTATATACATACTTTCCATATTCAAAATTTAGAATCAAAAATTAAATAAATGGTGCAGTAATAATATCAAAAAGGAATAAGATGATATCCCTATAGAACTACTAAAAATGAATCACCGTAATAACTTCACGAATAAAATATAAACCAATAAAAATTCCAAGAAACAAAATAAAATTTGAAAGAATTAGCACTTAGAGTATAAGTGAGACAAATTACTACACTGGAGTTTTAACACTGCTTTCCGTAAAGATTAACCTTTCACCAATAATTATTGAAAAGTGAAATACCTATAATAAACTAATATAAAAACCTTTAAACACTGAAAACCTTAACAGTATTCTTAACGACCTACTACTTATTTTTAATTCAAGAGCCTAAATAAGATCCTCCTAAAAATAATTTAATCTTACAGATAGCGCATTAAGAAAGAGGGGTGGAAGAGGAAGGGAGAGAAATAGGGAGTGAGAAAGATACTTTTTTAATTAATCCACTTTTTAATTAAAGCTATACAGTAATTTCTTGAATCGGCTTTAAAATTGAACTAATAACGGTATATTAATCAGACAGCTGTTGAACTACACCAAAAGTCACAAAAAAAAATTTACTTTGACATTTTAGTTTTATATTTGAATGTAGAAGTATTTCTGGTAATTACTTAAAACTTTTTTAACTTACTGTGCGGTTACATACATATATAGGATGACTTTCTAATGTGTGTTTCATCTGCAATATCGTTGTTTGAATAGTACAGATTACGAGCTTGAGAACAAAAATAAGAAGAAGGAACATGGTATTGCACAATTTCAAGAAACGAGTAATTGTGTCTAGAAGTAGTAGATCAGGGGCAATTCGAACAGTTGTAAATTATTTATTAAGTTATTATTATCTCTTTAAATCGTGTTACAATACAAAAAATAAATTTCCTGCTGTTTCTGATTTAAATCCTAATTATGATTTAAACTGAAGAGAGGTTAACTATGAATTTCTTGGTATATTTTGTATATTTTTTTCTGCCTATACTTTACTGTTTCCACAACATGCTTGATAAAACAATTTCAACAAACTGAGATCTCCATTTTAAGCTCGAAATACGTGCACCCTGTATATACAGACCCTGTATAAAATTTTGTATTTCTGGAAGAAGCACTGCGAACTCATAAAACAGCGAATGTAAATATGGAAAAGTTTGCCAAGTATATATTGAAAAAAAAAAGAAGTGTGACATCTTCCAACATAATCTTCGATCAGGGAACCAATTTGAGTAATGCCTTTGATGCGTTTGTGGACGTGATGCTTACACAAACTAGAGAGTTGCAAGATCGTGATGCAGGTTTGTAAAATTTATTATGAAATAAATTGTTAAATATTACATTGTAAATTTTTTATTGTATATTTTTAATATTCTTTAATATTATAGTTGTAAAGTTTAACCCATTAGCTAAATGATCCTAAATTTTTAAATTTAAATACACGGCCTGTATTTTCATCTATTGTTATTTATCTTTCAATTCTAAACAATTTTACAAATGGAACAATACGCCTTAAATGAAAATCAACGTTGTTATGTACAAAAGTAACGTTATTTTTTTACCTACTTGCATAAACAATTCTGAACATAGATAGAACAGATTAACGCTTTTGTCTTTAATAATCATAATGCCACCGTAGTTAACCTCTATTTAACAAACATAATGTAAATATATGACGATAAATGCAAATACATATATAAACCATATTATATATTTTGATATTTAGAAAAAGCATAACACATTTCAAGTGGAAAGAATATTACCTACACCTATAATTAGAACCAGCCATTTCGATTTTGAGGTAAGGTCAAATTTGTAACATTTTATAAAGATTGACAGATGCAGTGGTCTGCGAACATCTATATTTTTATTCATATACAGGGTGTCCACCTAGTGCGCGTAAGTCCAATATCTGGGTTAATAAAAGAGATAACTTAATTTTTTTTTCTACAGGGTTGTCTAATATCCCGAGCTGCACAAAATGAAAATATATTTACATATTCAGGGTGTTCAGTTTTTCCTGGACAGGTACCAACTTCATTTTTTTAAATGGAAACCTATATTTTTTATGGCATTATCGAATTCTACGTAAAAAATTAGTGGGACTTTGTGCTTAACACTGCTATTGAAATATTGATAGTTTTCGAGATATTTGACTTTTAATTTTTTTTTCTTATGTTTCGTCACTTCTAATAGTTGACATAATTATGGTTGTATGACAGCTAGAAATTATTTTTTTTTCAGAAACTGTAGAGTGAAGATGGCTCTTTCGAAAAACGTATCAAAAGTTGACCTGCGATATACAGGGGGCAACAAAAATCGTACCAAACCTGATGGTTTAAAATTTAAAAAATCTCGACTTTTTCAAATGGAACACCCTGTGTTTTATGATTTCATTAGATGCCTTTCTGTAGACTCTACAATTTTATAATAGCTTTCCCTATACCTAAGTTGCGTAGTTTTTGCAAAAAAACCCACTTTTATGAAAAATACCCGATTTGCGCACTCCTTTGACGGAAAAAATATTGTAAGGCTATTTATTTTTATAAAATGTATTAGTTTACACTTCTTAAAATAAAAATAACTGAAAAATTTAGATAATTTCAGTTTAATAAACAAGTCTTTATGGAAAGTTACCATTTATTTGTAAATAAAAGTAAAAAATCATAAAAGCTCTACATGTAATTAAGAATTAGCAAAACTGGCGTATGCTTTAGAAGAAGTTCATGGGAATTATTTGCTAGCAGCACGTATTTATAGAGGTGCTGAGATTTATACCACGTGCTGACTGTTTTGAAAATGTGAAAGAAAGATTTGAAAGAACAGCAAATGGGAATTATGAGAAAACTACCAGGAGACATGGGAGTAACAACGATAATATTTAGTTTAATGTTGTGGTTTCTGCTGTTGAAAATCCAAAAATATTAGTATCAGAAAATCAGTAGAAATCTTGGAGTTTTCAAAAGCTCGACAAATAAGATATTGAAGAAGAAGTTTCATACGTATCATATTGAAAACCAAACGGTGTTACCGTAGTTAGAAAAATTATTAGTGAAATGGATGAATATACATAGAGTATTGAAAAAAGAATACGCAATACTCATACAAGCAAGATAACCTAAAGTAAATGCTCAAAATGTCCACCGTTGTTTTCAACACAAAGCATTAATCTACGACGAAAATGAATGTGAACATTTCTTAACATTTCGGGCGTTATGGTTAGAAACTCATTTTGGATATTTTCTTTCAAGTCTTGCATATCCGTTGGTGGTACTTCGTATACTCGCTCCTTGATATAACCCCACAAGAAAACGTCCAGAATATTTAAATCAGGCGAACGTGCAGGCCAAGGAACTGGACCACCACGACCTAACCACTTATTTGGATATACGTGGTTTAGGTGTTCTCTAATCTGAAATATGAATAGATAATAGGAAAAGTACTACAACAATAAAATAATCACAGTACCGCCAAAGTGGAATGTGGAGGGGCACCATCATGCTGAAACCATTGTTGAACCAAATAATCAGCGGGCATATTCTGTAGCTGTAGAAGGGGAAGTTCGTTTTGCAAAAAATGCAAATACACATTGGCATTTAAATTGCCTTCAAAAAAGTACGGTCCAACAATATGTTCTCCACAAATTCCAGCCCACACGTTCACTTTGAAACGATGCTGATTATCTAGTACCCTCAATAATCTTGGATTATTGTCAGCGTAGTGATGAAAGTTGCGACGATTGGGTAAGCATGTGTTTGAAAATGTTGATTCGTCAGTAAACAAGACATTCATAAAAAAGTTTGGACTTTCTTGAATTTTATCCAATGCCCAGTGGCAAAATTGCAGGCGGTTTAGGTGATCTTGAGGTAACAGTGCTTGATGGTTTTCAATATGATACGGATGAAAATTATTCTTCTTCAGTATCTTGTTTGTCAAGCTTTTGGAAACTCCAAGATTATTACTGATTTTCCTGACACTAATATTTGGATTTTCAACAGCAGACGCCACAACATTAAACTGAATATCGTCATTGTTACCGTCATGTCTCCTGGTAGTTTTCTCATAATTCGCATTTGCTGTTCTTTCAAATCTTTCATTCACATTTTCAAAACAGTCAGCACGTGGAAATCTCTGTAAATCTGGATTATTTGCTTTGTAAATACGTGCTGCTAGCAAACAATTTCCATGAGCTTCTCCTAAGGCATAAACCATTTTCACTAATTCTTCTTTTGAATAGTTCATTGTATGCACGCTTAGTACTTACTCTAAACTCGTACGTGAATATTCAGTAAAAGAAGAAATGACATGTAAACTGATTGTCACAAATTTTATTGCATGACAGACGCTCACTGCGTTTTTCCCGAGAAAGGAACGTGCGCAAATCGGGTATTTTTAATAAAAGTGGGTTTTTTGCAAAAACTACGCAACTTAGGTATAGGGAAAGCTATTATAAAATTGTAGAGTCTACAGAAAGGCATCTAATGAAATCATAAAACACAGGGTGTTCCATTTGAAAAAGTCGAGATTTTTTAAATTTTAAACCATCAGGTTTGGTACGATTTTTGTTGCCCCCTGTATATCGCAGGTCAACTTTTGATACGTTTTTCGAAAGAGCCATCTTCACTCTACAGTTTCTGAAAAAAAAATAATTTCTAGCTGTCATACAACCATAATTATGTCAACTATTAGAAGTGACGAAACATAAGAAAAAAAAATTAAAAGTCAAATATCTCGAAAACTATCAATATTTCAATAGCAGTGTTAAGCACAAAGTCCCACTAATTTTTTACGTAGAATTCGATAATGCCATAAAAAATATAGGTTTCCATTTAAAAAAATGAAGTTGGTACCTGTCCAGGAAAAACTGAACACCCTGAATATGTAAATATATTTTCATTTTGTGCAGCTCGGGATATTAGACAACCCTGTAGAAAAAAAAATTAAGTTATCTCTTTTATTAACCCAGATATTGGACTTACGCGCACTAGGTGGACACCCTAGAAGATCCCCAATTGTTTACTCAACTCAAAGGTTATAAACATTTTTTTAATTCTATTTAAACCTTATAAACAATAATACATGTTGTAGTACATGTTTCGACTTAAACTTTAATTGAAGTTTAAATCATACGTCCAACCAATCAGCCGACAGAAATTCATGATTTCCGTGGCACTCTGTTAAGCTTCTCACTTTATTATTAAAGACCACTGCAATAAACTTTAAATTAATTTATTGGTAATAGAACGACCTTTCAATAATTGAGTAATATAAAAGATATTTTATTTAAAAACATAACAAGTTATATATTCTGGATAAAAAAAAATAATTAGTCTTTTTACAGCTTTTAACAACTTTTAAATTTTAACAATATTTTCTAAAATCGGGAAGTAATATTTCTTATAACCTTAATAATCCTTTAATATAATAAATAATCCTTTATATTTTTGTCAATATAAGGTGCATTGTATTATATGGTTCCGTAGGTAGAAGATGTTAATATTATATTCATGCAATGTAATACTTTTTAATGAATTCTTAGACTATATTTTGTTCAATGAATGATTATTCAGGAAAGTTACAAAACAAATATAAATGTAAAACAAATTTACATAAATAATGCTATTGAAATTTAATCTAAGCATTGACGAATTAAGTTAAATCATTTTGTAGATGAAGTCGAATATAGATCTGGAGAAATAAGAATATTTTATGCAACAAACAAAAGTAATGGGTATATGTGCCAAAGTGAAGAAGATTTAGTTGACAGAATAAAAATAATATTCTGTATCCACAAAATATTATTTTTATTCTGTCAACTAAATCTTGATATCTCTAAATGTCATATTAAACACTCAAAAAAATAGCACATAGATATCAACTCACTATTTTAGAAAACTAATAGACATTGGATTTTAATGACACCACAATATACTTGGTATAGGATCTTTTGTAACGGAGGCCTGTTCCTCATTCAATACCTTGGTATGGTACAGGGTAGATACAATATGCAAACTGCCTTTTTTTCAAACTTTTTTTAAATGGGCACTCTATACATAACAACTACCATAAACTATATATTAAATAAGCTTTCAAATGATATACCATTACCCTGTAACGCATAATTATAAAATATCTAGCGTTAATATCTAGATATTAACGTTTGAATAATAAACAAAATTATAATAAAAAATATATTTTTTTGCATCTACACTAATGCATGTCCCTCATAACTCTATAAGGCAGTGTTCACCTAGTTGTTCTTAACCTGTTAAAAGCAAAAATATACGGGCTGTTGCATTTAAAAAGTAGGTATATATAGGGTGCGCTAAAGTGCGTGAACGGAGCATAGCTCCTACAATATAAAATATGAGTAGATAGGCTGTAGGCGTTCTACGCCAAAAACACGTGTATTTCTAAAGGGGCGTAAATTTCGGTCATTTTTGCTCGCTCGCGCATGCGCAGGCGCTCTAGAGTGAACTGCATGTCCCCATCCTCACAGCCATCACCCAGGAGGTCGCGGACATAGCTTCAGCAACCGTCCTCTAGGTGTCTACCACGTTCTCCAGGTTTCACGGCTAATCAGAGACTTATTTTTAGTAGGAAATTTGTTTTTGGCCACCGGGTATAGTGTATATAAGGACAATTGAAACTGGCCAGTGTTAAGGCACAGGACCGTGCGCACTTGTCTTCATATTTCGTCCTATGTATTTAGCAATGGTATCGTGATTCGATTATTAACTAAAACTGTACCTACATATGAGTCCTACAATGGACATCTAATCAGCCCGATGAACATCTACAACTGCGCGCTGGGGTAAAGAGAATAAACAGACTGGTCTGCTGGATGTAAATCATTTTTTTGTTTCCCGTGCCGAGTGCTGAAATATCATCAAAAGTTTTCCAGTGCAGCGCGTAAATACCAATAACCAAGCGTTCTTTAATTTTGTTAAATAAACAATAATAAACATAAACAATACTTAACAATAATAAAATATGTTATTGGTTACATTGGCTACAAATAATAGGTGCTAATAAACACAAAATAATACGATCTCTATAACATTTTCTTAATAGCAAACATTTCTACCTCCGCACATGTAGAATAAAGAGATGCCGACTGTTTTTGCCGGCTTTTAGTTTTTATACGGTTTCAATTGTGCTTATATACACTATACCATCCTCCAGACGCTGTCCTGCAGGTATCTACGCAGTTATCTGCAGGCCTCTATCGCCAGCCGCACACTCTTCACTTAAGAACGGAGGAACTCGTATTCAAGCCGTCGAGGAAAATGTAATATATAGGTCATCTTCAACGGGATTTATTCAGGCGTAATTTTTAAATCTCCAAGTCATTCGTAAATTGTTTCATTATAGCGTTTTGAGTAGGCATATTTTCATCCCATATAAATCCAATGGAATTATCAATTATTTATTTAATTGTATATCGCCGAGACTCAGCTAGCACGGTCAAGCAGTGGTTGCGCGCTACCACTATTCGAATAGTGACAATTTTGATAAAGTGGCATTAAACAAAGAAAAAGTTATTTAAAAATAGAACAAATAGAATGTGAGGAATACCGTACTACCTCAATTGATAAAATCATATCTACCTGTAGCATTAGTGATGAAAAATATTTAATTTATAGGACTTACTCTACCTATAGGATATTTTAAAATATACTTTGTCTTGTCTACTTAGTCGTTATATAACAACGGGTCTTCAAAAAATGCTTTCACGTGGGCATTTGTAAGAACATAGTTCAAGAGGTAACTCTTAGATTTATAGTATTTAACTAGGTATTACGGAAGTAAATTATTATATCAAATACTGTTTCAAGAATAACAAGAATTTGCTTAATGTAATACGGAAGTGATTTTAAAAATATGCACATAAATTTTAGCCTTATAAATTACACGCGTTGAAAAATAAACAGGAAGGAAAGCTTTCCCGTTTATATATGTTAAATTAAGCGTTGAGGAAAAGCTTATTCCGAGTTTCATATACTTTTGCTTTCATTTACGGAACTGTCGCGATTGGATGTGTTTATATTAGGTTCTTTTTTCTTTTCCTTTTACACTTGAAATGTAAAATATTAAACTCAAGAATACATATTCAAATCTCGGGTTACGGAAATAATTCCGGAGGGACATATTTTGACTGAAATAATCCCACGGATTCTTCCTCGAAAATGCGATTGAGTTCGAATTGTTAGGATAAATCTGGTCTGAATACTATATTTTTGTAATTAATAGATTCGTGTCGAAATGATTGAATATAAATACAATTTAGGTATAAGAAGAAATATCGATTACTGATTGTTTTAAATCAATTAACACGTAGTTAATCGAATGTATATAAATGGCAAAGGGAAAAAACATGAAAAAATCTCGAAAAGAAAATGTAAGGAATATCTGGTGGCATTGATAGTAATGAAAGCATTGTCTTGACAACTTTAACGAACATAAAATTGGTCAGGCGACCCTTGCTTCTCTTGACCCTTGTCGTCCGTTTTTGACATCAAAGATCGCAGGACCAATACATAATATAATATATAATTGATACTTATTTAAAGAACAACTGTACATTTTTCAAAATAAATCAAAAGATCAGAAAAATTTTTAATGGTTTTGTTAGCTTTTCTAAGAACTTTACAGTGGCGTAGTTAGTCATTTTTTTTTTATTGATGTGTCTAATGTCTTATGAGACATTAGACACATTAACTTCATGAAATAATAAAACGGAAGTTCATTTTTCAATAAATTTTTAAATTGTACTACACTAGCAGTACTTTTTTTTTTGGTTTTCCAATGCATAAGTTAAAAGTTATCTAAACATATTTTTTGTATCATATAATCTCATTTTCATGGTCTGCTAAGGAATTATATTCAGAAAAAATAACGTTTGTAACTTATTTTGTGGTGCATTTTCATGGTTTATTGTAGTCGTTTTGGGATTACACCACGTGTAAAATAGAATAGGAAACTAGAAGTATTCAAATTAAATATTCAAAGTATAGTATCAAGGCAAACTTCTAAAATTTGATGAAAAAAAACCATTATATAATATGCAATAAAATAAATATTTAATAAATTAACAAAATTTCATAAGTGGTTTTTTACTTTTATACACAATTGTGTAATATTACAAATCATATTTTGAATTATGTCTAAATAAAACAATAATTACAATAGTAATTTAACTTTTTTTCAAACGTTCCAAGGTAATTAACATTTTTAATTCAAAATGTCAATCTGTCAATTTTTTATCATACAAATTTCTCTTTACTGATGACGAAACGGGGATCGACTTGAAACGTTTGCCAAGTGTTTAACTATTCTTAAATTTTATTATAATTATATCTTGTATAAAAATTTTATATAAATTTATTAATTTCTGTATAAAACTGAAAAACCACTGATGATATTTGGTTAGTTTATCAAATATTAATTCTACTATATATTATACAAACTTTAGACGTTTGCCTTGATACCAGAGGCTTTGAATATTTTATTTGAATACTTTTGATTTACTACTTTTGACTACTTTTTTATTATTTTACTAGTGGTGATTCCCAAAAAAGACTACAATGATTCAGAAACAATATTTTGCGCCACAAGCCTACTTCGCACTTTTGAAAAATGGCACATTATACATCAAATTAATCAAAATCAGAAAAATTCGCTAAGTTTGAAAAAGAAAACATAAAGCTAGTTACTGTTATTTTCTCGGAAAGCATCTATTGATAAAATAACAATTAACTATGCCGTAAAACCCTTAGAAAACTAAACAAAACAAAATCGTTCAAGATTTTTTGATCGAAATACTAATAAAAAAGTTACAGCTGTTTTCAAAAAATTACGATTTTCTTTTTTTTTCTAAATAAAATCAATACGAAACATATTTTATTTTTTTTTTCAGCGGAATGTTGATTCACATTCTGCACTACTTTCACCATTTACATCCTTTTTGTAGCTATAATACTTACCGACATCTCTGTAATGGTACTCAAATTTGGTTCAGTCTGTATATAGTTCCGCCTCTCTCTGTATTTATGTACACGATTTTCATTCTGTACAATTCTTCAAATTTTATAATTATTTTGAAACCTTTCTTGAAACCTTTTCTGTTTTATTTTGAATGTAATGACTTTTCCCGCTTTGCAGCTTTATTTATTTATTTATTTCAATAATGTTCTCGAATGATATAAATCATCGAAATGCACAACATACAGAGATACAAAGTAGAAAGTAGGTATAGTAAAAACAAAAGATATATAAAATATACAAATTGAAATATTTAGGAGAAGAGGAAAAGTTGGTGACAGATAATATCTACATATGTCGTCAGCAAAGTTCAAATGTTCAACCTGCTAACCGAATGCATTCTGATTTTTTATTCTTGTTTCTCGTTCTTTTCCTGAGGAATGAAATCCTCCATTATCAGGGCGCTAACACCACCCTAGCCACCCTTGTCTGAATTTATGATCCCCCTTTATTGGTTCAGTTGGTTTTACATTGTGGTGTATAGAACTCTTGTTAGAACATTTTTATTATTCTGAAGCACTTCTCTGGAGTACCACAATCCTTCAATATTTGCCACATTATTTGCATTTTAACGGGATAAAACGCCTGTTTCAAGTCAATGGAGTTCATATTGTGCTTTGTAACGTACATTTTAATGTCGTTTCATGAGGTTGACTATTATGCACCCCGTAAAACACCCAACCTAATTGTTGTGGCTTCAGTTCTCGATTTTTGAAATAACACGCTGGAAGGTGTTGATTGGCTATAAACGGTAGCCCCTCCAAAAATCCAACAGACTATCAGGTGTAATTAGGATAGACGGATGGACAGTCCCCGTCTTCGTGGATAGGCACATGTGAGTTATTTATCTATTTGATATATGAGGGGTATAGATGCAAAACGCGACATGTCCAATTTTCATCAAAGTAGACCTTTTGGTATGACGTAATTCAGCATTAAATTCTTTATAATGTCAATAAATCGTCAGATTCAAAATTCGACATTTGATGTTAGAAATCTGTGGTACAATTTCCCGTTCAAGTGCAAAATGCGACTCACGCACCAACATTTGAAATTCAAAATGCGACAAGTTCAATTTAACCAATCAGACGCTAGAATTCGAAACAGGTGATGTTTTTTTTATTTGAAACTTTTGGTTCGCGCGAATCCGTTTCTGTTAGTACTTACTTAATAGTCGTATTATAAGCATGGCAGAAGAGGTTAAAATTTTACCAGACTCACAAAACCGAGCTAGAAAAAGAAGAAGGCAGCCACTAGAATGGAAAAGGGAGAAAGCCAAAATTGCAAGGTATGTTTAGCTATATAGTTATTTTAATAGTTTGTTATACCTACCATTGTGTTTTAAAATAATGCTTCAGCTTTGTGGCGCCTATAATAACCGTTTTGCATCGATCACCTCTTCATGAATAAGTTCATGAAATCGTTTCAAGTACAACTTGGGTGAATGTAATACCGAAAGTTGTACGTCAAATAAATTTAAGACCTTATTCGTGAATTTATTTATTCATGAAGAAATAAATTGTCAATGTAAAACGGCTATTGCATACATTTTTTTCGATATGGGCTCGTCATAAAACAGTAAATTATTTCTACGCAAAGACAATTATTGTACGGTTAAATAAATAACTAGATTTAAATAAATATTTTTATTTTAGATATTCCCCAAAACAATTGCCTGAATTTCCACAATGCGGACATAGGGGACAAAATTTACCATATTTCTGTTGGAGTCTTAGCATGAATGACGTAAAAAAATTTCATGACCGTTTTTACTGTAGTAAGAAAAAAACAGACCAGGATTTATTTATTTTATCCTATTGCAGTGGTGTTATGCCTGCAAGAAAGAGACCTAGGGAAAGACTTAGCAAGAAACCGAAAAACGTTTCCATTGTGTACACTGTTCAGAAACAAGATGGCTCTACAATACGAGTTTGTAGAGATGCATTTTTAAAAATATTAAACGTGAAAAAGGATAGAGTATTACGCCTGGTAAAAAAATTTAAAAACACCGGGGTGGCAGTAAAAGAAGCTCGCGGTGGGGATCGTGTTAAAGATCGAAATAACAATAAAAAAAAACAATTAAAAATCTTTATCGAGTCATTAAAGTGCACTGAAAGCCACTATTGTCGATCTGATTGTCCTCATCGCGTTTATTTACCTTGTGAACTAAACGTGAAGAAACTGTGGCAAATCTATAATAATACTCAAACTGATGACAGTCTTAAGGTGAAACAATGTTTTTTTAGGAATTACTTTAATGCAAACTATAATGTTGGTTTCGGGACGCCTCAAACTGATCTGTGTTCCACCTGCATTCAATATAAAGAAAAAATTAAACGATCCACAGATGCAATCACGAAACAGTCACTGATCACAAATTACAGGGTTCACAAGTTACAAGCAAAAAGTTTTTACACTCTTTTACAACAAGATTACCCTGAGATGATAACTTTCTCTTTTGATTGTCAAAAAAATTTGCCATTGCCGAAATTGCCGGATCAACAGGCTTACTTTTCCATGCAAGTTAATTTTTACAACTTTGGAGTTGTTATAGGTAGTTCTAGAACTAAACTGTCATCAGAAAATAATGTTCGTTGTTATGTCTGGACAGAAGTACAAAGACCGAAGAGTTCGAACGAAATAGCATCGGCCATACATCATACATTACAGAATTATGAATTTCAGCCTGGAAACAAGATTGTTCGTCTATTTTGCGACGGTTGCAGTGGGCAAAACAAGAATTCAATTGTAATTGGAATGTTATGTCACTGGTTGAGTTGTTCGGCTCCTCCTAATATTAAAGAGCTTCACGTTATTTTTCCAATAGTTGGCCATTCGTTTATTCCTCCCGATAGGGTTTTTGGTAATATTGAAAAAGTCGTAAGAAGAACTGCAGAGATTTTAGACCCAGATAGTTACATAAATATAATACAAGAACGTGCGAAAATATTTCAAATGGGCAAGGATTATAAAGTATTTGATTGGAAAGAAGAAACGCAAAAAATTTTAAAACCAACTACACAATGGCACTTCAAATTTAAACCCACTAAAAGATTTATTTTAACGA
Organism: Pogonocherus hispidulus; assembly: GCA_963924545.1. Lineage (NCBI taxonomy): Eukaryota > Metazoa > Arthropoda > Insecta > Coleoptera > Cerambycidae > Pogonocherus > Pogonocherus hispidulus. The sequence continues at coordinate 33,953,548 of OZ004697.1, read as the reverse complement.
AAAATAGTACAGGAATGGTTATGGTAAGAGGGGAAGCTGTCTTCAGAACTGATTTAGGAGAGGCTAAGGGCATATACAAAAAAGGTAAGAAGATTGAAGCGATAAAACTCAGAGAACTGCCAGTGGGAATAGGAATAAAAATAGATAAAATTAAAAGTATTGGAAATTTATTAAAAGTTCACTATGGAGATGATTGGAAGTCTGATAATGCGCTTGTATACTTCAAAAAGATTTTGGAAGAACAATTTGAACACTCTGGACAAAATATCGAGGAAAAGGAATATGAAGAAGATGTAGAGCTACAAATATAGTTATTTTTTCAAATTGTGTTTAGTTTTTTCTTTTTTTATTAATATTGTATTCCTAGTTCCTAATAGTTTAAGCGTTTATTATTATTTATGTAAAAACATGTTTAGGTTTGTCAGTACAAATAAATATATATCTATCTAGTCTCTACTATTTTCTAATAAATAAGTTCTAAAAATACACAGTATTTTGTAACTTCAGTAAAATAAACCAAAATAGTTATTTTTATAAAAACCGACATGTCCATTGATTAGGTGCAAACTGCTACAATTCCTACTTTCAAATGCAAAACACGACATGTCCAATCTTTTTTTTTATTTTTCAGGAGATCTGGAAATCACAATTCTGTCCAAATTGCAGAAAATCTTTCATGGGCCTGTTGTAACAAATCGATAATAAAATATTATAATAATATCTATCTGTTGAGACAGAATACGTTTTTGTCGCTTTACTCAAATTTAAGTTAATTGGACATGTCGCGTTTTGCATCTATACCCCTCATATATATAATTTATTCACTTTCATTATTGGTTGCGATTATAATTATTAGTACAGAAATACGATCATAGCGATTTGTTGTTATTATTAAGTAATTATATTTCATATATAATCAGGATTTACCTGGATTTTAGGTAAATTATTTAGGCGCGGTCAGTGAGATTTTTTTTGTCACCCTATATGGTGATCAGGAATACGATTCAGAACATTAGAATACTGTTTCAATATTACATTATAAATTTGTGAAGCTGTGCTCTAGTCAGGAGATTATAGAAAACATTGTTTTTTTTAAACCAATAAATTTGAGTTTTCTTGCCTCCATTTTGTTTGAATCGGATTGCTACTAGTCAAAACCACGTGTTGTGCCCTTTGGGAATTAAGTTCATTTATCTTATCTTTATCTTATCTTCTCTTATCTTAGCGTTATCATATATTGTATGTAAGCTATAGAAAATTGCTAATATCGTACTTTCTGCACTACATTAATTATTTTGTTTCTTTGTAATTATCTACATTTGTTTAGAGGTAGTGTGGTATTGCTTTGCCTACCTGAGTAGATATTTGATTTTAATAACTCACATGCACGCCGATTAGAAGACTGGAACAGTTCCTAATATTTGTAAATTCATTGATTATTGTTCTTTGGTAACAAATTTGTACAATCAATCAATACGAATTTTTACAACTTGTCACTCAGTATTTGAAATATTAATGAAATAATTTTTCTCTTTTACCTAATTAGAGTGGTAATATTTCCTTGTTTAACCGGTTATGAAACCGTTGTTTTTGGAATTTTGGGTCAGATAATAGAGGGTTTTTTTATTGAATTTATTTTTGTTCCTTCTGAACTATAGTAAGTTTAAATATTAACGATTAGAGTTTTTATTAAGAACTTGTCGAGTGCTGAACTGTAGTCAGTTCTTTTGAATGCAATTTTTTGGGTAATTTTATTTGCTTCATTCTGGGTCGGGTCACTAAAGGTTGACACCTTCCAGGTTTTGTTTTCATTTGTTTATAATTTTCCCTGTGATAATTCACAGAGTATTTGACAACAACCATATTTTATGGTACATTCCCTTCAGGAATTTATTTATAATTTTCAATCTTGGTTACACTAGCCGTCAACGTTCATCTTCATATTTGTAAATTTTGGGGCACTCTTAACACAAACAATTCTTTGTATGTACTCTTCTGAGACGAGGCTGCTGCAACCTGACTGCAAGATCTATAACCTGCTGAAAAACTCTGGACGCTTACCACCTGCAGATCCCTAGATAAGAGGATTGGACTTAGCCAGTACGTGACCGTCATCTGGACTAGAGCTCTAGCTTCCCCACTTTGCCACTGCAAGTCCACCTGGATCCAATCATCAGCACAGGTTAAGGGTGAGAGTACTGACATCATAGAAGGAACGAGATTGTAAGAGTGTCACCGAACCTCATAAATTTTGTAAAGTTAGCCAATTTTAAAATTTCATTTGTCAATTTTTTTCAATTTTTTAGTCAATATTACATCATTTTTGAATTATTGTTAAATAGTAACTTTAATATTCCATTGTAATTTCAAGTCAATTTGCTTATTTGATTATAGTGTATTCAACTAACTTTTATATAGTTTTCTTTTATCTTATATCTAAAAATTATCCTGGTGCCCAAATAAATAATTGTCAACATTCAAAGCAGCCCTACGAATACTACGCCCTAGTGTCATAAATCTCCCTGAGCTACCGGAGCTAATGTCAATGAACTTAAGCTAGTGGAATTGCACATCCCTAGCTTAGCTGAGTTTATTGTGATAAATTATACTACTTACTAATTACTACTTTCCACAAATATTCTTAGTGTGTTTGTATTATCTTAGCAGGGCTTTATTTCGTCCCAACTTGTCTTGGTTTGATCTAAATTGTTTAATCAGTTTATGTTATTATTCATTCTAACATCATCTATGTTATCAGGTTAATTAATAATTGCTACCCGTAATAGCTTCAAACGTTTTCTTAAATCATCAAATTTTACAATATTTATAACTGATTATTGATCGTCTTGATTATCTCTTTACGTGTGAATGTAAATTGTGTATTATTTTTGTTTTTACATGCTTTGGCCAGGTTTTGCTTGAGTATGCTTCTTATCAAAGTATTGTATACATTTCTTCCATTTTTATCTTTGATAATGTGTTAATCTTCTACTTGTTCATCAATTTAGGCAATGTTTTATATATTTAATGAAAGAACATATATCTATTATTCATCATGCCACGTTGGCTTCCGAGCAACGGGATATATTTTTTTTTATTTCGATAATTCCATTGGATTCTACGTCCAAAAATACATATGAAGGAAGATTTTTGCAAATTTATAAAAAATATTTTTTTTCCGGTTTGTGGACTGCCGTTTCTGAAGAATAGGGATGACAGGAAAATCTCATAAATCTGTCATATTTGGAAACAAAAATATGAAATTTGGCATGCATACAATGGGAACGTCAGCCATCAACGGGGCATAAGTTCGTCCGTCGCCGTCGCCGCCGAAGGTGGTTCAAGATATGAAGGACTGTTTCTATTTAAGTTTTTCGATGACTCAATAGGATTCTATCTTGAAGGGGGTTGGAACCTTTGGTGTCAAGATATCACTGACGTAGTTTTCCACGTAATACCAAAACACTATACTGCACTCGACGAGCGTTTCGCTACCCAAGTTGGCATCATCTGGAGATGATTGAAACTAAATCTATGCTAACATTGTGTCCTATTTATAACTAAACTATTTCTACGCTTTAGTAAACCGTCGCGACTGCTCAGTGAACCATCGCGACTGATGAGTAAACCGTGATTTACTAACCAATAAAGCGGGCTATATGGGATTGGCCCTCTGTCACCATTCAAACTATTTTACATTTAGCAATTTCCAAACTCCCAAATCATGCTTTTGAGATGCTTGGTTGCTTGATTGAGATGCTTGGTTGCTTCATTGAGATGGTTGGATGCGTTTGAGAGTTTGGAAATTGCTAAATGTAAAAATAGTATGAATGGTGACAGAGGGCCAATCCCATATAGCCCGCTTTATTGGTTAGTGGAACCACCCTCGAGGATGACGGCGGTTGGGGCGAGCGAAATTACGCTGCATTGATGATGACTAATGTTCCCATAGTAAGCATGGGAACAAACCGATTTTTTTTTGTATAAATTTGCAAAAATTTTGCTTTAGGTATATGTAATTTTGGAAAAAATTTTTTTAAAAAAAGTCGTAAATTCATTTTTTCTTGAAAATTGGGTGTTTGGGAACTATTTAAAAAAAAATTATTTTAGAATAATTTTTAAAAAATTACTTGCTACATCTATTTTTAAAGGAATTAAAATGTAAAGTTTACAATCTTTCATTACTATATTCTTTACATTTACATATTCATTATATAATTTTTGCTTTTGTACCCTAAAGTGAAAAAATATCCGCTGAAATTTTTTCGTTGGCATGGCAGCAATCTAAATTTGACACACCTGATTGGCTAAAAAGTGAAGGTATGACATTTTCGAAATCATTTGTCATTGAGTATTTTGTTAACTGGAATATAGATATTTCTGAAAAGAAAAGTAAAACATCATGTTCTTTTTTGTTTAGTTTTTTTTATCGGTTTTTTCCATGTAGTCTCAAAAAACTTCTTACTAGGAAATGTCCGCGCAGAAGACATTTCCTAGTAAGAAGAATGTGGTTATAATAGTAGTAGTGGTTAGTAGTAAGAATGTGGTTATAATAGTAATAGAAGAATGTGGTTAGTAGTAAGAATGTGGTTATAATATCTTTCTTTAAATTACATTTAATACAGTCGTTCATTGTTAAAGTTGTTCTATTATCCACGCTATTCCTATGCCACGCTATTCATTTTCTTATTTAGAATGCCTTAGCTCGAACAATTTTCAGCTAAAAGTTAAACGTTAAACTATTTTAAAACATGACTATAGAGCTTTGTGACAACGAAGACGTTTTGATTATTTTTTTGATATTTTATAGGTACCTATGTCCTATAGAGCATATTTTATAGGCTTCAATATATTTTATGTTCGACAGTAGTTGCTAACTGAATACATCCTGCATTTTCAATCTATGATTTTTTCTGCGTTCAACCATTTATTTTAACATTATATTTTCATAATCCTTGTTAAAGCTAAACATGTTTGCGTATTACCAGTTTCCGGGTAATAAGGATAACGCAAAATCAATGTTAAATATGACTTTGATAACTATCACAATTTGCAAACTATTTCCTACAAATGTATATCTACCATTGACCATGTAGTTAGTTACTAAATTGAGTTATTCCCACAAATCCGAATCCATATCGTTGTGGGGTTTGCACCAAACGTTGTTATGTTCAGATAATTAAAATACATTTTCACTTAATATTTGAAATATTTGATACTCCTGAGGCTGTATTAGGTCTGGTGCATATCCAAATGGGATTATTTTACGTACATAGCATTCAAGACACTACACTTTACTCTATGTATTTTTCGCTAAACAAGTATCGAAATAATTTTGTTTAATTTAATAAGTATTTGTACTTAAATCTATATTTTAAGGCACAAGTAACATTACTCTTATATTTTTCAATGGCCAGAGGAAGATGTGGACGATTTAAGAGATCAGATAATTGCTGGGTGTAACTCAATAAGAATCGACCCTGGTGTTTTTGAAAGAGTTCGGGAGCCTACAAGGAGAAGATTGGATGGTTATATCCGAGCTGGAGGTAGCCATTCTGAACAATTCTTGTAGGTTCAGTAATGTTACGTATAATTTTTAGTAATAAATTGTTACTTGTTGAAAATTTTTTCGCCCTATATCTTCGCAACAAAACGCTTTTTCAAACATCATCAAAGGATAAAATATCCTTAGAAGAGTCCAAGGAATAACCTCTTGAATTTTTGCCGCATGTTTAACTAACACCCTGTATAATATACATTGTGCAGTGTAGTCCAAGTAAAACTAACACCCTTTATTGTTTTAATTTTGTTATAATGAGGTTTTGCAGTAGTTCTATCTCGAAAACCATTGAAAATAACCCGAAAAACTACTTATTAAGACATTAAATTAAAAAAAAAAGAAAATTTTAGTTTTTGCAAAATATATGGGTAGGGTGTTCCATTAAAATAATATATTTGGTACATGCCATATATTTTTACGTAATTAATATTTTGAAATCGATCTTAAACAACAAAAATCTCAAGAGATTTTCCTAGCTTTAAATATGTTGTGAATTGAGATAATAAGGGAGAGAACACTTTTACATGGACCAGTCTGAACAAAATGACACATTTCGAACACAAGCATTACAGGTATAACTTGAGTCAATTATTTTAGATACTTATTTCAAGCGTTTGATAATATTTACTCACAGCTTAACGAAGGGGTCAGAATATCCATTATTGTCCATAGGCAATAAGTTAACGCATCTGGCAACAGTTACTAAAAGTGCTCTTCTCTTCGTATTGTAACAGAGAGATAACAGTATCTGTCCTCGGGACCACAAATCGTCGAACCATTCGTTCATATCTGGTGCCGGTAGGGGGCCTTTCTGTTCAGAACGAAGATTCTCGAGAGGCACAGTTAACTAAAAAGAAAGAAATAGTAGGGTAAGATCCAAGGTTTATTTATGTACCAAATAATCTACAACGCAGTCACGTTAGTACAAAAAATCAGGCAGCGTGACTCAGCCTTACGATGCACAGCATATTAGGTCTTATAATTATATTATATTGTAACCAATACCAACATTCACGATGCCCCTTAGAAAATCATGTCGCAACAACGTTCATCGATTCCACTACCTATGGTTCTCTGACGAGCGCATAATAAGCGCGAAACCGGTCAGTGTCTGGTGGTTAATCTCGATAAAGGATGTCGCGACTTCCATGGAGATGCAGGAGTAATGCAACGCCAGTCGAGGCACATTACCCATGGAGTAGTTGTTTTCGGCATCTCCTTCGAATATATTAGTGTTCTCAGAAGTACACATGAAGTAAAAAAAATGTTTTGGCTCTAGTAAAGTTCACAAACCCTATATTGTAGTTCCTATAATTTGTGTAGTTTAATGTAGTGTAGTAGTAATATTGTAGTACAAATAAGTTCAAAGAGTCAGTTATTTTCCTACTACATTTTAAACACTTTGAAGTTAAACCTATATTTCTATATACAGGGTGGCCATCTCATTCCATGAGGGTAACTTATTATTTTTGGGGATACAAGAATAGGTTAAATGGGGTAAATTGGACAGACTTTTGGTATCAATGTGCTATTTTCGAAGTTGAAATATGCTCTCAACTTCCTGAAATATCCTGAAAAAACTGAAAATAATCAATTGCTTTCATGCCTAATATCTCGAAGCATTTTTGTTTTAAAAGTTTACGTATTTAATTTTTTATTTTCAGTAACAAATTAATAATAATTAAAACTTATCAGTTTTGAGGCATCTACATAGATATGTGTCATCAAGCAGAGGCATCAAGCATTTAAATCTTACCATCGTTGAAATGAGAAGAAGATAAGCTTTTTAATGAGCCCATAACAAAATAATCATTGCCAGTTTGTAAAAAATATGAGACAGTATTATATTTCTTAAAATAAGTTAGCTATGACCGCCTTAAGTAAAGTGCTGAACCAGCCGAAACTTGATCCCCAGCAGGAGAGAGGTAACCAATCCTCCTCTTTTCCAGCGGGAACGAGCAAACGCATGCGTTCAGACGGTAGTTCTCCAGATCTGGGAGCGAAGAGAACCCAGAAAGGTGGATATACCAAACCTCCATTCAAGGCTGTAACAGAGAGGATTAGGGTGGGAATTATCCACCCTGAGTATCCCGAAACGGCCTTGACCAACTACGAATTAGGAACTCTGCAGAGGGCGATAATGTCAGCTGTAGATGTACTACCAGATGATGGACCTCAGGTAAGATTCCAGAGCTGTACACATCGGCCTGGATGGCTTCTCATCACCTGTGTGGATCAAATGAGCGTCTAGTGACTGGAGAGCGTAATTAAGCACCTTCAGCCGGGGGAGGGGCTTGCCTTCAATCCATGCAAGATGAGGATTTACACAAACCACATATATCTGTGGCCTATATACCGGATGAAGTCGACAAACGGCTTACATCGGATTTAGTTCTCAGCAGGCTGATAAAAATGAACCACGGCTTGAATACCCGGGAGTGGAAAGTATTACACCGGGAAGAGTCTGGCCCAGGGCAGGTCTTGACGTCTTGACATTCTCTATTGACGAGATTTTTAAGGCAGCTCTGGAGGGGCTGAACAGTCGGCCCTACTTTGGTTTTGGGCAGGTGCAATTCCGCCCAAAAATCAAAGAGGTAAAGGGGAAAGAACCTGCCCTAACCACTAAAAGGTCGGCGGCTAACCCACCAACCTTGATGAGCAAAACGAAAATGTCTTCGACTGGGGGAAAATTGCCCCGAACTAGAACTCATTATTAAACTCATTATTTGGCAAAGGACAACTTCTGCCAGAGGATCTGAAAAAGTTCTCACCGAATAAGGTGATCAGCTTCGTTAAAGAGGCTGGACCTGTTAGGTGAAATATAAGCTTAGCTATGGCATTGACGGTAGCATCTTTCGATTTTACGCAAAAATTTCTACTAAAAGCAGTTGTTATCTTTTCCTGAACATGATAAAGTTTCGAGATCTTAAGCATAAAAGAAATTGTTCTTAACTTCGAAAACAATTTAAGCATTGCTACTAAATTGTTCCCAATTTTCCAAAGTTAACCGATATTGCATCTCTAAAAATAAAAGTTACCCATGTAAGAAGATAGATAATTTATTTATTTATTTATTTATTTAATAGATACATCCTAACAGGCCTCACGGCCTAATTACAAGGATATAAAAATACTAATAATAATAATCAGTGTTATATGATCGTATATCTATTACTAATACCCAACTAACCAAATTAAATAGTAGACCACAACTACTAAGCAAAACAAGAGGAACGAAAAACAAAAAACTTGTACTTACTTACTAAACAGCATTAATGAGCTAAGGACAATAAATGCGCAGAAACAGTTCTATTAAATTTATTGAGTGGTGAGGTCCACTCCAAATCAATCAAGGAGTCAACATTGTTGGCTAGCCGAAGCATGGTTACGAGAGCCACCTTGTGGCCACTACTTTCGACTAAAAATAAAAATGGAAATTCTAATATAGATCCGCGAAGGCACAAGGCATATTCCAGTAAAGTTCTATCCATCCGTAGTAACTCACCCTAATTGGGCAGTAATCCAGTGATTTGTAATGAAATTACGGAATATAAGCGATACTGATACCCGCGTAATTAGATTTGTGTTCACCATTTTTGAGTGAGGCAAGTAACTCATCTATTCAAATATGTCATAAGAATAATGCAAGTGGGCATGTGCAATCGTAAATGCTAACTAAATGATAAGACAAGTAAAATCGTGTAAGTAGGCAGATATCCATTACAACAACTAATATACATAGAACGCAGTACACTCATAGAACGATTCAATACGACAATACATAATTATACACATAGCCTAAACCTAAAATATCAAATGAAAATGGAATAAATAGCACTTACAGACTGCAGTTTCTGTAATGGTAATTGTACATCTATAGGGCAATCAATACAACATTTGTACAAGATAATTTATATCCACTATTAGGGTAACTATTTTCATTTATGTACAAATCCATAAACCCTTTATTTTTCAAGATGATGCACTGATCTTTTTTTGTTTCAAAGGACATTAAGAACTGCTTCTTCGACCCTACTACCGCTTTTAAGACGAACATGCAGGTCCTGCTGCGATTTTTTTTATACCACGGACATTCAATATAACTATTTAGGGATTTCTTATTTAAAATTCAACACGATAGCGTTAATAAGGACCCTTCAAAACCCCCATGCGAAAGTTGAACCAAAAATATACAGGGCGTTTCAGATCAGGAAGAGATCAGGGGACGAATAGTCGAACGGGACTGGGCTACCACAACCCAGGATCTTAATTAAAGGACCTTGGTTGAACGCAACTCGATGAATACTGGCGCTAAGTAGTAACAGTAGTGACCCCAGACGGTGCATGTTTTGCAGACTGTTATATGGTGCAGAAGAGACACAAACATCTGGGTGCAGCGTTTCTCCGAAGTTGACCGTATGACTTCCAAACTTTTCATTTTATGTCATATTTGACAATAAATATAAGGAGTTAGATAATAATTTTTATATTCGAACCCCAAACACACTAACATGTTCTCATTCACATAAAGTATAAATATGACACCAGACTCCCACAAATTAGTAAAAAGAATAAAAATATCACTTAACTTCACTAACAAAATGCCTTCAAACAAAAATTTAGTTGAATCAAGTGCAAACCCCGGATCAAGCATATAATAGCGGATGTATTAGCATATAATATATCTATCTTACTCTTTTAAGTTCCTGTAAAAAGTCCAGCATAAGTATCTAATTATTCCTTTTATAAAATGATACATCTATATCTTATAATTTCCCCGAAGAGGGTTTATTAAACCGAAATAGTTTAAAAAATTCTACTTCAATGAACATGGATTGATAAGCTTAGAAATTTAACTTAACTAAGCATTACGCTCAGAAAAAAGGAACACATCTCTTTTTACCTAATTTTATTGATACTAAAATGGTAGAGGTTTTAACTGATTTTAGGAACTTGTTTTGTCGGACATTTTCTAATAAATACATTTACACATCATTACTCTTAATAATACATCAATCGAGATAGTTATACATAGGTTATATATAGTAATACATCATTACTCTTAACATTATGTATTATTCTCCTAAATGGCTGCTTACACAATGGGCATTCTGCCTTAATTTTAGACCATTCCAGAAGGCATTTAAAGCAAAACTGGTGTATACAAGAATCAGAAAAACGTTTATTCGTACAAGCCCCCAAACAAATTGCACAATTTGGAGGAGGACTTGAAGAATTTGGCATATTTACGATCACTCTACTCTATGCCATTGTTTATTACACGAAATTAACAATATTTTAATAAAGAACGTACAGGACGATATACTATGAAAAGGAAAATCATGTCGATCTTCGGGCTGAAGCTGTCAAACTGATTGGATGAATTGACCTTGCTGAATTTATGGAAATATCACCAACAGAAATATAGCTTTTGTATACATTTAGTGGTATAAATTACCACTTGCATTATTAATATTTCATCATCAGATTTGTATATACCAAGGCTTCTATAACTTTTAAAATAAGTTGGTTGTGGGAAATATCCGACAACCAACTTATTTTAAAAGTTATAAAATGAAATATAGGTATAAAAGAAATGTAATAACATTTCTTTTAACATCGCCATTTTGGCATATATCGTCTGTTTACCTGTTATATCGTCTATTTAGAAATTAACTTGAATTGTCGTTCAAACTGGCCATTAAAAAAAGAAGATTCCAACAGAATATACAAACAACATTGTTCATACGTAAACATTACAGAATTATTATTATTATTACGAAAACATTTTTTTATTACCCGTTATCTGGTAATGTAACAATCCAGGTTGAGTGGTAAGAAAGCATGCAATTTTATCTATATCGCTACACAGTTTACCCGGGCGCAATGTATCAACAGGTTTTGTCAGATTAATTATTTATATGTTTGTGTAACCTGCAAGAGCTTACAAATTATACAATTTTCTGCGTACTTGCAGCTATGAAAGAAAACGGCAGAAACTACAGATTTATATCCTACCCCTATAACTGTGAAGAATATTTTTTATAAGCAGTCTTTCTCTCTTTATCTAAAGCTAACTGGTTGTCTTCACTTCGAACCCTAGTAACGTTTCTGACAATCATGCTCCTGATTATCAACAAGTCAACAGTCACTTTCGGAGTTACCCCTCACATCAAACGACAGATAGTTGTTTCCATCTATTAAGTCTTCTCAGTGCCGTACAAGTTTTAGAGTAAAGACAACTCATTGGCATGCATATTCCGCTAAAAGCGTCAGATATTTGTATTATTTTGTTATTTTGTTACTATTAGAGACAAATGGAGGTAATACTTATTAAGTGGACCTTTTATATTATAAAATGTAAACCTACTATTACTTGAAGCACCTACAAATATCTAGTACTTTCTGGTAATATCAACGTGCTACTAGATAAAAGCAAATTCAAGTATACTACACTTAAATTAACCATCCTGTTTAAATTAATTCGAAAATTAGACTGGCATTCCAAACAGTTAAATTCAGTTAAAACTATTATACTCTTAAAATATAAATACGGAATTATTTTTAACTATTTGGCTTCTGAAATAGAATGAACTGATTCCGTAGAGAGTTATTTTTTTTAAATCTTGTTTGTAGTGACTAGCATTCTCTAAACTAGGTACTTACATACATCGTGTTTTGTATTTTCAATCTTGCCAGAGGTATTCTAGTTTCACCCATGTAATCGTGTCCGTACTTGTCATCATCTACCATAAATATATGTAAAGACTTCTTCATCAAATCACTTTCGGTTATGTCATAAAATGTCAGGTTTTCATTAAATTCGGGATTTCTGGTCTTATGGACTGTTTTCGTTCTAAGACGAGTAGACACTTTAGCGGTAGGTAAAATATTTAACTTACAAAATGGATCAGATAGGCCACCTATATCCATTGGTATTAAGTTTTTCGCTCTGTAAACGGTACAGTGTAATGTATTCGTTATCTGGTCATAATTTAAAGATAGTTCGATTATACCCATAGAATTATCTACCAGTTTATGATCTTCCAACGAATTCTGAAAAAAATGGATATACTAAAGGTAACATAATGTTTGTTACAGACCCAAACCTTGAATATACTGCTGTTCATACTACATGTACTAGGTGATATTTTATCTTCACTTCTAATCTCAGACCAATTCCATTCTGACATTGATCTACTAGCCATTGACTCTCTCCTAGAAGCTTCTGAACTTTCTACAAATTAATATATTACTATCTAGAAATCTTGTACAAGGTGACCCGTTTAATATGGGCCTATACCTTATCTCAGAAACTACAAGCCCCATGGAAAAAAAATTATATGAAATTGTTTTTTTCAAAGTTATCTTCAATTTTTTAATATTTTCAAATTTATAACCTGTTTATATACAGGGCGATGAACTAAAGTTCCTTTTTTTTAAATGGCACACCCTATATATTATTACATTTTCAGAAAGCCCTTCTAAAGACAAGTTGAATGATATATGACATGATGGGTCTGACGCTCACGGTTTCGGTGTTATTGAGAATTATCTTCAGGAAATAGCCCATATTAAAATCGTTCTAGAAAAGTTAATAATTAAGTTTTTGAGCATTACCTTGCGCCAAGAAATTTCTAATTTTATTGACTTTATTATGTAATTACTAAATATTCAGTTTATAAAAAAAATTCACCGTGTTGCCACATTTCGAAAAGCATAAATTCTCACGATTATTTTAAATGGAACACCCTGTATATTGTTACATTTCTAGAAAGCCTTCTATCGACAAATTCAGAGATATATAATATGATGGGTTTGTATCCCATCGTTTCTGAATGATTATCCTCAGAATATGGTATTTTAATATTGGCTCTTTCCCGAAGATAATACTCAATAACTCCGAAACGGTGAGCATCAGATCTATCCTATTATATATCATTGAACTTGTCTTTAGAAGGGCTTTCTGAAAATATAATAATATATAGGGTGTGGTATTTAATAAAAGTATTATCTTCGGGAAATAGCCAGTATTAAAATCCCATATTCTGATGATAATAATTCAGAAACGATGGGATGCAAACCCACATATCATATATTCTGAATTTGTCGATAAAAGGGCTTTTTAAAAATGCAACAATATACAGGGTGTTCCATTTGAAAAAATCGTGAGAATTTATGGTTTTCGAAATGTGGCAACACGGTAAATTTTTTTTTATAAACTGAATATTGAGTAATTACATAATAAATTCAATAAAATTAGAAATTTCTTGGCGCAAGTTAATGCTCAAAAACTTAATTATTAACTTTTCTAGCACGATTTTAATATGGGCTATTTCCTGAAGATAATTGTCATTAACTCCGAAACGGTGGGCGTCAGACCCATCATGTCATATATCATTCAACTTATCTTTAGAAGGGCTTTCTGAAAATGTAATAATATATAGGGTTTGCTATTTAAAAAAAAAGAAAGTTTAGTTCATCGCCCTGTATATAGACAGGTTATAAATTTGAAAATATTAAAAAATTGAAGATAACTTTGAAAAAAACAATTTCATATAGTTTTTTTTGCATGGGACTAGTTTCTGAGATAAGGTATAGGCCCATATTAAACGGGCCACCTTGTACAAAGCCAACGGAAAAAGCAGGTTGTAAGGATGATAACAGATGATAATGTGATGAATTTATAAAATAACAAATATTACAATGTACTAAACTAATTCCAGTAAATTTGGCAGTTCATTCGCGAGCTCTATGCAGTCGAATCATGTATTGTCATCAACTCATGTATACAAGCATCAAAAATCCAATCTAAAACTGCGGAATGTAAAATATTTTCATATTGTCGAAAGTCGCTCACAATTTCACAAGAACCTTATCTCCACGGAAAATCAATTCGATTTAGGGCTTGGACTTTGTATATATAATATGATGAACGTGCTAGCAGATATGTATTGTGTTTTAATAACGGAAATTCCGACATTTCCAGAAAAGTCTTCTATCAGACATTTTCAAAAGAGTGTATATCTTATTTTAGAACTATTTATCAGCTAATTTTCTGTAAAAATACTATTTTCAGTTCACGATCTGTTTGTTTATCTCCTTACAGCATTTTAAAAGCATTGGGTCAATTAAAACTTTAAACTAAGGTAAACTGCTGCTAATGCTTGAGAGCAAGATAAATTAAGTTAAATTATCTGCATCTGAATACCGGTATAAGATACGATACAGTATTGCTAAAAAACTTATACGAATAGATAGAGACAATAGATAAAAACAAGCAAAATAATAATAATAATGTTTATTAACTGCTTGAAACTTAAAATAAATAAAATTAAATATAAAAAGAATATATTATCTGTATTACAAAATACAGATAATCTCATAAGAATATAATTATTCTTGGGAGGAAATAATGTAGTTAAGTTAGATATAGAGTAACATAATATACAAAATACGAATACAAAATATTACTTAATGAAGGCCTAACTAAATAAAACTACCACCTGGGGATATAAAATACGAAATATTTATAATGAATTATAAAATATTATATATAAATAATAAATACATTAAATAAATCTATAATTACAATAAAATAAAATATTATCAAAAAAAAAACAAAAAAAGTAGGTTAATATACCCGATTATGTGGTAGTTGCAACAAATTCACATACAAATATACATGTACTGGGTATCCGCGTATATTTTGACCCCTACCTACTACAGGGGTTATTAAGAAAGTTAGAAAAAAAGTTTAAATACAAAAGTTGTTTAGTTTTTCACATTATTATCTTTTGGCTAGGTCGCAAAAAAATTGCCTGTCGTAAACTTAGGAAAACCAATTGAACATATTATTTTTAAATGGGACACCCTGTATAATTTTACACGCTTGGGTAAACATTCTTTTCCTGATTTCAAAAATATATATTTTGTTGATATTTGCACTGACAGTTTTCGAAATATTCGACAGCGCGTACCATAAAAAAATAGAAAAAATACAAAGAATTAAAAATATTTAACACTAGAAACCAATAGTAATAAAAAATATTTAAAGATTTTCGGTGTAACCTCCTTAGTTATTTAAATATTTCCTAATATTTTCATTTTTTAATATTTTTTTTATAATTTATTGTAAACATTAAATATTACATATTTCGAAATCTGTCAGTGCAAATGTCAACAAAATATATATTTTTGAAATCAGGAAAAAAAATTTACCCAAGCGTGTAAAATTATACAGGGTGTCCCATTTAAAAATATTATTTCCAATTGGTTTCCTCAAATTTACGACATGAATTTTTTTTTCGACCTAGTCAAAAGATAATACGTGAAAAACGAAACAACTTTTGTATTTAAACTTTTTTTCTAACTTTCTTAATAACCCCTGTAGGTAGGGGTCAAAATATATGCGAATACCCTGTACATTATATTCTCCAATAGTTCAAATTACTTTATGAAGGAAATATTTAGTTCAATGAAGTTGTGGATTTCTACTCTAGGTATCGAGAACATATAACATTTCTTTTAAATGGTAGGAGACTTGATATACTCTGTATACATAAAGGTAAGTGATTATATAACCTAGGACCCAAATAGATATGAGATTTCTGGTCAACCGATTTTATCATTTTAGGAGTGATATAGCTTTTCTTCCGTGTATCGTAACTATGTTCACTTTTTCAGGTGAGATTTATTTCTGGTTGCCATATATTGCAATGTAACAAGTAAAGCTGCCGAGGATCCAGGACGCCAGTTTCTATATATAAAACGTCCGAACGGATAAGTAATTTCTTTCTTGTACATTATTTTTATTATCTTCTTTTGTTCTTTTAAATGTGCCTTATCAACCCCACTCCATGCCACTATACCATATATAATACCGGGATATCAAAAGTTATCTTGATCAAGGGTGGTTGTGGAATGTAAAATGTGTGTCTTACTTTAAATTTTTGAATATGTTTAGTTGTGTCAGAATCTGTCAAGTTATTGTGCTGAAATTTTCTAATCCAGTTTTTGAATCATACCTCTTACCACACAGCACAAAATTTTCATGATTGAAGCCTATTTTCGAACGGGTGCGCTAGTTAATAAAAATTGGCAATACAGTCAACGTTTGTGTTTGGACAATTTTCGAGACCACTTCCCAAACGTGGCAATATTACCGGACAATTTTTATGCATGCCTTAAAAATTGTGTTGAAGTGTTTCGCGAAACTGGTTGTGTGACTCATAAAAAAGGTGCTGATAGACCAGGAGTTCGTACAGAAAAAGTTGTCAATGACGTTCGTCAACGTATGGAAGAGGAGCCCGCAAAACCTTTGAAACTTCTTTCTCAGGAATTTGGACTTTCTTATGGAACATGTTATAAGATTTTAAAGAAAGACTTGAACATGCATCTATATAAGATGCAAGCACATCAAGCTCTTCTGCCCGCAGACCACCCCAGACGCCTTGCTTACTGCCATTGGTTTGTCAATAATTTAATGAATGACAATCTTCTGGACTTAACTTTTTTTCTGACGAAGCGTGGTTCCACCTTTAGGGATACATCAATTCTCAAAATATGCGAATGTGAAGCAATGATAACCCTCATGTTTTTACTGAATCGCCACTACATGCTCAAAAAATTGGTGTTTGGATGGCAGTTTCTCGCAGAAGAATAATTGGGCCAATTTTTTTCGATTTCACCGTCAACGCAGAAAGGTACAGACACAACTTTTTGGCTGAATTTGTGCAACAGTTAAACGATGATGAACTTCGATACGGTTATTTCCAGCATGACGGTACAACAGCACATACTACACGAGAAAATATTGCTTTCCTCCGCGAGTTTTTTGATGACCGGCTGATAAGTTTGCATACAGAAGTTGAGTTTCCTCCGAGATCACCTTGTTTGACAATTATGGACTATTTTATATTTCCTTACTTAAAAAACAAGATTTTCGCAACTTCGGTAACTAATTTGCAAGAACTGCAACAAAGAATTGTTCAGGAATGTGCAACCATAACGCCAGAAATGCTGCAAAACGCTTTTCACAGCATGAGGAGGCGCGTCAACTTGTGCATCGAACAAAACGGGGGACATTTCCAACAATTACTGTAATTTAGTTTTTCTTGTTACTAAAACCGTTATTTCATAATTTGCAGTTCATTATTGTTTTACAACTGAAATAAATAGGTATGAAATTTGTAGGTTATTGATGATGTCAGTGTGACAGTGACATAATTATTTCAAATTTAAAGTAAGACACACGTTTTACATTCCACAACCACCCTTGACCAAGATAATTTTTGATATCCCGGTATGGGATTCCACTAGTAAATAATATATTGTTTTTAATTGTTTAAAATCTAGTATCCCTAAGTATCATGAACTTGTGAATTAATGAGACTTATATGCCTGCCCCATTTCAGATGACTCTTTTAAAATAGAAGGAGCATGTCCTTCTGTCATACATGTATCAAAAATACATGCAAGTGGCTTTGTTATTATATTAGAAATTTTTTTATTGTCTTTGTCAAGAGCTTTATTATTTTTGAGAGATGTAACAATATTAATTACTTTATGCCCCTCAGTTGAAACTAAAATTACATTACATAATCTAAGATATAGAATAAATAGGGTATATAATATGTTTATCTATTGGGATGTCTCTTACATTAATCCCGATACATGAATCTAGAAATTAGATTGTAGATTTATGAAAAAGGGTTAAAATACTGAAACAGTAAATTATGCTGTTACTTCACTGTGTATGATTTTCTAATTTCCTCAGAAAAGCGTAAGAGTGGGTCAATTATTGATGATAAGTAATTGAGATGTGTAGTAATTACGCTCGTCTAACACACAATTACAATAAGTTTTATAATAACGCAACAAACTGGAAATACATTTTATAACATAACAATCCGATAACACATTACTCTTATGAAAAATTCAATTGTGCGTATCTTTCTTATTATTTGAAATAGGTATTTCAAATAATAAGAAAGATACGCACGAAAAATTGACTCACATATCAATATCAATGGACCCGCGAATATGCTTTTGTATAAAGATTTTTCATGATTTTAAACCTGCCTGTTTACCTACAAACTAGCTTAACAATTCGTTGATACGAATTAAATGAAATGTCTCTATAATCGGAAACGAAAAACAAACTGGAAAAGAACCCTCTAGAAACTTGTTATTACTGAGACCCCAACTAGGGATATCATACACCAACTTACCAGAAGGAGATCATTAGTGAAAAAATCTTAACAAGGACGTTGATAAAAAAAGTACAAACCCCTTAGCAGGGACGTCAAACAAGAACTATAATAAGAACTTCAGACAAGCATGTAGGAATAGGTATTAAAAGGGATATGGGACTTCAATAAGGCTTTTACTTCTACAGGAACAATACTTCTTTACCCTAAAGCTATAATATAAAAATAGTATAGGTACCTGCATGCCATAAAAGAACCTACTTAAAACATTAGATACAACAAATATAATTATTAATCTCATTGTCTTTATGTATGTCCAGAGAAAGCATTCTTCACATAGACATGTTAAATATAGGTTGTATCTGAAACATAACGTTCCTAATATGTCAAAATTTGTTTTAAGTAAACAAAAGTAGATATATCTAATTAATATGACTATTGAAGTCATTTCCCACTTTGACAGCATGATCGATTTTCTATTTTAAAAGGATACGATGAAAGGGAGAACCAAGTGAACGAGGGAACAGTTAAAAAGAGAGTTTAGGCCAGAAAGTATTCAATAAAGTCATGTAAAAAGTACTAATAATATTAGTATTGAGAATTATTATATTATAAGAATTCTCAAGTGTCCAAAATGATTATTTATTATATATACAAGGTGCCCATTATCTATCTGCTCCTTACATGGCTAACTTTGTCGATAGTGGAGATAGAGAATTGTTTAAATGAGCAAAATTGGGCAGAATTACAAAAGGTAAAAATTCAGTGCCTCCTTCAGATTTTGGCGATTTTGAAAATCGCCAAAATTTTTAAACTCGATCTCGAAAACTATAAAAGATACAAATAATATAAAAATACTGTGTGATAGTGTTTTTTACGTGGAATTCAGCGGTGATAATTTTTAAGGAAAAAAATAAAGTTATGTTTTTTTAAATGGCAACCATAGTTGGTTATGGTATCAATAAAAAGCTTATTTTTTTCTTATTTCAAAAATATTATTTTTAATATACCTTTCTCTTTTCTATTGTTTACTGTAATGAACAAATAATTTATTAACATAGTAAGCTATGAAAAACAAACGTAGATCAGTAAACAACAATAAAATATAAATGTCAGATCACACTAAAGTCACATTATAAACGTCAAAATTAAACGTTCATCTTAAAATAGTTATTGTGAAATGTACACAAACGAAGAAAAATACGATTTATTAAATATTATATTTTTGAAATCAGAAAAAAATAAGATTTTTATTGATATCATAGCCAACTATGGTTGCCATTTAAAAAAATTTAACTTTATTTTTTTCTCAAAAACTAAGATGCCCGTGAAATTTTCAATATCACCGCTGAATTTCACGTAAAAAACACTATCACACGGTGTTTTTATATTATTTGTATCTTTTATAGTTTTCGAGATATTTGAGTTTAAAAATTTTGGCCATTTTCAGTTTTTCCAAAATATCTCGAAAAGTTCAAAATTAAAATTAAATCTGAAGGAGGCACTGAATTCCTCTTGTAATTCTGCCCAATTTTGCTAATTTAACCAATTCTCTATCTCCACCATTAACAAAGTTAGCCATGTAAGGAGATAGATAATGGGAACCCTAAATATACATCTTCTATATATTTTTAATTTGGTTTATGTATATCTTTTTTTGTCTATTAAAAACGGATATAGTTATTTTCCTAACAAGTGTGGAAGGTGATACTTTTCCGCAAGCGACTGCAGTTGTCCGAACGACGCGAAGCGGAGTTCGGACAAGCAGTGAGTGCGGAAAAGACACCTTCCACATGTGTTAGGAACAACGTTTTTTCTACGGGCGTGAAGAAAATTGACATAAGAAAAATAAATATTTTAATTGAACAGAAACAATTATACAGAAATAGGTCAACGTTTTTTTCTACGGGCATGAAGAAAAGTAACATAAGAAAAATAAATATTTTAACTGAACAGAAACAATTATACAGAAATATGTATTACTTGTTATTTATGCTTATATTAAAAGTACAGGTGGTAGCATTCTGTACATTAAAAGCAGATGCTAACTGATTTGCTCCTGGGAAACTGGAAGTAGAAGAGCTGGGTCCCGCTAAGATAGATTCATAGCATGGATCTGCCGCTGAATTATCCAATTCAGATATGGACAAGATTTTATTTATAATTACTTTTTTATGCCCAATTGACTCGTCTAAATATCCTTCGGCTACACTTGTTGATTTCCAACCACCTAATCTTTTTATACTGGTTATGCCCTCACCAGTATCAGCCAAAATTGATGCGGAGGATCTACGGAAACTGTGGCCTGTATACAACTGGGGATTAGGGAGCTGTAAATAAGCGGCTATTTCAGATGGAATTTTTCCAAACGTATTTACTCCAACGCACTGAACAGTACATTTGCCACTTTTATATGTTACAAAAAATCGCTTGTGCGGCGTTTCCGGCTTTCTCAAATTTTTGTATTTTTTATACAGAGACTTTACATTTCCATCATTTATTTTATTGGAAATCACAAAAGATCTAGATGTGTGATTCTTGCTGTCAGGGATATTTATTATTACTATATCTTCCTTTTCTTCAATATCATCAAGAGTAATTTTTGCTAATTCATCGCGGCGGCAGGCACCAGCTAGGCCAAATATTGCAACGATTTTTATCATTAAATATACATCATTTGGTGCTTCGTGTAAGAATTTTGCTATTTCTTGTTTGTTAAAAACTTTTGATTTCTTTGGTTTGAATCCTAAACTTTGTTTCTTAAGATATGCAGTTAATTTGAAAAATTTACTTATGTCTATGTTGTTTTTCATTTTTGTAACACTTTTGAGCATCGAATATCTTGACCATAATGTGTTTGGCTTACATACCTTATTTAGTTGAAAGAAATATGCTAGAAATATTTCTTCTTTTAAATTTTTGACACTCTTTTCGGTGCACCAATTCATAAATTGAGCGTATTCCTTCTCGTATCGTCCTTGAGATTTTGCAGGTAATAAACTCATGTTTGCCATTTTCGCTTCATTTAGAACAAATTCTGGGATATCATCGTCTGAAGAGTCAGAACAATTATGCATTTTTGACTTTACTTTAAAAAATATTTCGTTTTATATTGAAATAAATTGTGAGATGTCAAGTGCACACAATGCTGTCTAATAATTAGAAGTGTCAAGCATTCCTTTTTCTTTATGTCAAAATCTGAACAGTGACAACATGATTTTTTGGAATTAAGATAATATTATGATCACATTGCAAGTAATACATAGGTATTTATTTTCCGCACTAGTGCGGAAAAGTGCAATTTTCTACACTCAAATGCGTGCAGAAAATTGTAACTTTCCACACGCCCGTAGAAAATAGTTATTTTCCTAACAAGTGTGGAAGGTGATACTTTTCCGCACGCGACTGCAGTTGTCCGAACGACGCGAAGCGGAGTTCGGACAAGCAGTGAGTGCGGAAAAGACACCTTCCACATGTGTTAGGAACAAACGTTTTTTCTACGGACGTGAAGAAAATTGACATAAGAAAAATAAATATTTTAATTGAACAGCACACAATGCTGTCTAATAATTAGAAGTGTCAAGCATTCCTTTTTCTTTATGTCAAAATCTGAACAGTGACAACATGATTTTTTGGAATTAAGATATTATGATCACATTGCAAGTAATACATATTTATTTTCCGCACTAGTGCGGAAAAGTGCAATTTTCTACACTCAAATGCGTGCAGAAAATTGTAACTTTCCACACGCCCGTAGAAAAATTATGTTGTTATCTTTGTATAGGTATACACTATGTGTTTGATTTTCTAGTTTCCTTAGAAAAGCGCAAGAGTAGGTCAATTATTGATAATGAGTAATTGAGATATGTAATAATTGCGCTCGTCTAACACACAATTACGAGTACAATAAGTTTTATAGTAACTGGAAATACATCTTATAACATAACAATCCGTTAACATATTACTCTTATGAAAAATTCAATTGTGGGTATCTTTCTTATTATTTGAAATAGGTATTTCAAATAAAAAGAAAGTTACGCACGAAAGATTGACTCACATATCAATGGACCCGTGAACATGCTTTTGTATAGAGATTTCTCATGATCAGTTTGTAAACCTGCCTGTTTGCAAACTGGCTTATTCGGTGATACCAATTAAATGAAATGTCTCTATAATCGGCAACGAAAAACAAACTGGAAAAGAACCCTCTAGAAACTTGTTATCACTGAGACCCCAACTAGGGATATCATACAGCAACTTACCAGAAGGAGATCGTTAGTGTAAAAATCTTTAACAAGGACGTTGATAAAAAAGTACAAACCCCTTAGCACGGACGTCAAACAAGAACTATTATAAGAACTTCAGACAAGCATGTAGGGATAGGTATTAAAAGGGATATGGGACTTCAATAAGGCTTTTACTTCTACAAGAACAATACTTCTTTACCCTAAAGCTATAATATAAAAATAGTATAGGTACCTGCATGCCATAAAAGAACCTACTTAAAACATTAGATACAACAAATATAAGTATTAATCTCATTGCCTTTATGTATGTCCAGAGAAAGCATTCTTCACATAGACATGTTAAATATAGGTTGTATCTGAAACATAACGTTCCTAATATGTCAAAATTTGTTTTAAGTAAACAAAAGTAGATATATCTAATAAATATGACTATTGAAGTCATTTCCCACATTGATAGCATGATCGATTTTCTATTTTAAAAGGATACGATGAAAGGGAGAACCAAGTGAACGAGGGAACAGTTAAAAAAGAGTTTAGGCCAGAAAGTATTCAATAAAGTCATGTAAAAAGTACTAATAATATTAGTATTGAGAATTATTATATTATAAGAATTCTCAAGTGTCCAAAATGATTATTTATTATATATACAAGGTGCCCATTATCTATCTGCTCCTTACATGGCTAACTTTGTTGATAGTGGAGATAGAGAATTGTTAAAATTAGCAAAATTGGGCAGAATTACAAAAGGTAAAAATTCAGTGCCTCCTTCAGATTTTGGCGATTTTGAAAATCGCCAAAATTTTTAAACTCGAATATCTCGAAAACTATAAAAGATACAAATAATATAAAAGTACTGTGTGATAGTTTTTTACGTGGAATTCGGCGGTGATAATTTTTGAGGAAAAAAATAAAGTTATGTTTTTTTAAGTGGCAACCATAGTTGCCTATGGTATCAATAAAAAGCTTATTTTTTTCTTATTTCAAAAATATAATTTTTAATATACCTTTCTCTTTTCTTTTGTTTACTGTAATGAACAAACAATTTATTAACATAGTAAGCTATCAAAAACGAACGTAGATCAGTAAACAACAATAAAATATAAATGTCAGATCATACTAAAGTCACATTATAAACGTCAAAATTAAACGTTCATCTTAAAATAGTTATTTTGAAATGTACACAAACGAATAAAAATACGATTTATTAAATATTATATTTTTGAATTCAGAAAAAAATAAGATTTTTATTGATACCAAAGCCAACTATGGTTGCCATTTAAAAAAATATAACTTTATTTTTTTTTCTCAAAAACTAAGATGCCCGTGAAATTTTCAATATCACCGCTGAATTCCACGTAAAAAACACTATCACTCTATGTTTTTATATTATTTGTATCTTTTATAGTTTTCGAGATATTTAAGTTTAAAAATGTTGGCGATTTTCAGTTTTTCCAAAATATCTCGGAAAGTTGAAAATTAAAATTAAATCTGAAAGAGGCACTGAATTCCTCTTGTAATTCTGCCCAATTTTGCTAATTTAACCAATTCTCTATCTCCACCATTAACAAAGTTAGCCATGTAAGGAGATAGATAATGGGAACCCTAAATATACATCTTCTATATATTTTTAATTTGGTTTATGTATATCTTTTTTTGTCTATTAAAAACGGATAAAGATTTTGAAGTCCCTTATTAATATGAATGACTTCATGTCTCACATTCTAATAAAACTTTGTTTATATACTGATGTTATAATAAATGAGGCTAAACATTTGCTTGTAAAAGCAGTTATTGAAAAACTGGTTAATTTAGAACCGGAAAATTATATTTTCTGAAACTGTATATGTTTTTTTTTTCGAATTTAAAATGGTATATTCTTTTTAGAAAACCAATATGTAAGAATAAAGATATAAACTGAGAATTAATGTCAACATTTCACTGCCAGTTTAGATTTACATTTTATTTTGAATAAGCGATTTTGTATTGCTTCCAAAGGAGTAATTTCACATTAATCAACAAAATCCACATTGATGTTACCAGATATTTCATTTTATCCGATATATCCATAAATCTTTTTTTTAGATTAACCTGCATTCGCAAGTTTCAATTGAATATGATGGTGAATATACAACATTTCGTTTACGTATTTACAAACGGAATACGTTTGCAAAGAATAAGTATATATCTACCATCTGCAACAATTGAGGAGATATATTTTTTTATAATTATTTTTACTTTTGTATTATTATTTTAAAAAGCATTCTATGTTTACTAGTTTAATTTTTACCTACACCTACCCACCTACTCTAACACAACACAATGGTAACAAAATAACCCAAACAAATCTCTATTTGAACTGACTGTGGACAACAGACAAAGCATTTGGTGTTTCTTATAAATACTTTTATGACAATGCTCAGTAGAAAAATAAACCAAACAATACTTAATTAATTATCTAAGTTAAATTCTGAATGTTTTGGATGCACTGCTTTCTTGTGGGTCTCCCTCTCTGATATTGGGAGATAATGGGGTTCTACCCCATTTTAAAGAAATATGGTTCACCCTGTAATATCACTTGCATACTGAAATTCGCATATTGCTTTATTTGTGAAATATTATGAAGGTCGTTTGTATTATGTATTTCTAAATATTTATTTATAATGCAGTTTGCCACTCTATAATCGTAAATAATACAATACACTGGAAAAAATGCCCTTTATCCATTATTAGAATTCTAAAATCCGTTATAAAAGCGTTGTATATAGCGGTCTATATGTGACAAATCACAGGTTTCAGTGATCAGATTTAAAGTGATTATAAACTATTTTCTTAATTAAATTATTGAGTAGTTGATATAATACCATACAGGTTGGTTAACCTGTATGACGTAGTAACTGTAATTATTATTAAAGTGTTTCTTTTTCTTTATTATAAATTTTAGTGCAAATTGTATTAGTGCCACGAGCTTCTGTAATAAAAGCGTATAGAACTATTTTATATTCTTTGATAAGAAGTGTTTGCTTTATTTTTCTTATTGTAAAATACACATGGTTTTAAGTTAGTTACTGTTTCTCTCCATTTTTTTTTTTAATAAATATCTCGAAAACGGTTAATTTTAGGAATAGGGAAACTTGATGAAAGTCTACCTAAAATTTTACATAGAATCCAAAATTGCAATAATATATAGGCTGTTCCATTTTGAATAAGCAAGTTGATAGCGACATCCGGTATAAGAAACACTAGGTAACACTTCCGGTAAGAAAAAAGTTATACAATGTGTTCATTTAGTGTGTAATTTTTTTATATCTATTAAAGAAAGCTATTAGAGAAATACAGGGTGTCCATTTATAAACTGACACATTTTAACTGCTTATAAGTCGAGAACGATAAATGATATCGATGTGCGGTTTTCACAGAACTTCATCAATTTTTTTAAAGTTTTTTTTGACAGTGTTGCCAAGTTTCAAAATTTACCTGAAATAGGAGGAAAAAAATTTATTACTTTCAAAGGCCGATTTGACAAAGAAATGTAATGGGACACCCTGTACTTTTTAATTTTACATGAAAGCCTGTTAACTTTCCTTTCCGAAAATGTATAAATTGTTTTTCATTGCAATCATTTCTTTGTCCAGAGCCAATTTTGGTAGATGACTCCTTTTTGAAAAGGTCCTTGCTCTAATTGATGAAAATTTTATGGTAATTACCTATGTATCGCTTTATCATGATTAAATGATTTGCGCTATTGCCATGTCTATAAAAAGTATTTATTCTATTAAATAACAACTACTAAACAATACTGTTAAATAAGAACTAACAGTAACAATAACCTCGGTAACAATACTTATAACAATTTTAACAACTGAACAATTTAATTTTAATTTATACGTAACTAATAAATTAGCTGCTGTATATGACCCCCATTTTGCTCGGAACACATATGCAGACGCACAAATAAGTTGCTGAAGGCGTTTTGTAGCATTTCCGGTGTAATTTGGTTGAAAACGTTTACTATGTTGTTGCGCAGTTCATCCAGATTTCTTGGGGTTGGACTGCAGCAACGTTCCTTTATATATCCCCATATAAAAAAATCTGGAATGGTTAGATCGGGAGAATAGGGTGCCCACTCAATTGGACCTGCTCGCCCAAGCCATCTATTTCCAAAATTAGTATCTAAGGAATGCCTTGCGACTCTGGAGAAGTGTGGTGGTGCACCGTCTTGCTGAAAATAGACCGTGTTTAAATTCCCTTCCTGCTGAAGTTGTGGATAAAAAAATGTTTCCAACATATCGGTGTAATTGTTTCCATTCACTGTTGCTTCTTGAAAAAAAAATGGCCCATAAATTTTAGACTTCGATACTGCACACCAAACGTTCAGCTTAGGAGAATCCCTTTCAAATTCGTTATAAGTTCGAGGATTTTCATCCCCCCAAATTCGGCAGTTATGCTTATTTACCCGCCCACTAAGGTGAAATGCTGCCTCGTCTGACATTATTAAGTTGGTATCCGGCTCATTTCTAAAAAGATCTAGTAATGTTTCGCACATAAAATATCTTTTTTCAAGGGTGTGATTTTCAATTTTTTGGAAAGTTTGAATTTTGTAGGCTTTAAACTTAATTATTTTTAAAATTTTATGTACTTTACTTTTTGACATATTTATCGTTTGGGCTATTTTTCTAATAGATATTTGGTTATTGTTCACGGACAACACTTCTCTCACCCGCAAAATATCATCCAACAGATTACCTTGTGCATTTAGGACTGTTCGAACTTTCCTTTTAACTGTTCCCTCCTGAGAAAATTGGTGTACCCAATGAAGTATAGAATTGCGTGAAGGTGGAGCTTTTCCAAAAATCAGCCTAAATCTTCTTCTCGTCTCCGTAACTGATTTGCATTCACTAAATAGTAACACGCAACGTGCTTTTTCCTGGGTGGTAAACATATTTAAACCAATTTTAAAACTTTAACAAATTGCAAAAGTATAGAGAACTAATTATTGAGACTGCCCAACGAACGACGTTAACAAGATTTGACAGTAGTTAAGGGATACAAAACAAATCATGCGATTCATAGCCTCCTTGACAAGCCAAAGTTAGAGGTTGTTATTGTTGTTAGTTGATACCGAGAATGTTATTTAATAGAATAAATACTTTTTATAGACATGGCAATAGCGCAAATCATTTAATCATGATAAAGCGATACATAGGTAATTACCATAAAATTTTCATCAATTAGAGCAGGGACCTTTTCAAAAAGGAGTCATCTACCAAAATTGGCTCTGGACAAAGAAATGATTGCAATGAAAAACAATTTATACATTTTCGGAAAGGAAAGTTAACAGGCTTTCATGTAAAATTAAAAAGTACAGGGTGTCCCATTACATTTCTTTGTCAAATCGGCCTTTGAAAGTAATAAATTTTTTTCCTCCTATTTCAGGTAAATTTTGAAACTTGGCGACACTGTCAAAAAAAACTTTAAAAAAATTGATGAAGGTCTGTGAAAACCGCACATCGATATCATTTATCGTTCTCGACTTATAAGCAGTTAAAATGTGTCAGTTTATAAATGGACACCCTGTACTTCAAATACAGAAGTTGCAAGTGAGATTGAATAAGCAATGAACATAATAATAATAATAATAATAATAACTTTATTTCATATAAGCCATACAGGTATTTAGGAATACAGCCACATAGGAATTACTTCTGCATACAAAATATAGGATGTACCATTTAAAAAAAGTTAAGTTTAAGTTGTCCTGCTTTTGTGAGGCACACTGTAAACTGGCTAATATTTTTAAAAAATACATCATTGGCTACCATATGTAATATTTTCCAGATATAATAGTTATTCACTAAATGACACATTGTGTATATACAAGAAGTACACTAGACTGAAGAGCTATACTTCACCACCTTTCACTTTTAGACCATTATCTATTTTTGTTTTTCTAATAAATACTTAATGTCCACTGTGCATTGGGCAACAACAGCAGGCCTCAGATCGTCAACTGGGTTGCGTCTGAGAGTATGAACATAATGAGTTTCGCTTTTGTACCCCTTGTTTAACAAAATTAACAGAATTAACATACCGAGCAGCCCCAATCGCTTAACTGCCGTAGAATGAGTTTTTTAAGTCCACACGCGAAATATAAGCATTATGAACGAGTATAATACTGTTAGTACAACCGTTGTATACAGATCTGTGGTGACTGCCTTTATACAACAAATCTTACCTGTTACACAAATGAAATATAATAAATATAAAAGTTAATTATGTTTAAACGCTATTACTTATAGTACCTATCTCATAATGTGGAATGCAAATTAAACCTGTTTTAGTGAAACTGATTGAATAGTGAGTATGGAAATGACTTTTGAAAAAAATTTAAGTTGTATATTTACTATAAAAATTGTAAAATGCAATATGCATATTAATCTAGTGAAACAGTTTAATACGCCTATTTCTTTCAGTGTATCATTGAAACAAGTAATATCATTTAAAACTCCTATAACCTCTATAACCGTTGGTGTAATATAGATACCGTAATAAAATGCAATGAAAACTTTCCCTTCTCTAAATAAGAAATAAACTTTATGCTGATTTCTTGTTAAAATACAAGTTGGATTAGGACGCAGAGAAAGCGCTCAATATGGGACGTCAAAGGAGCTGTTTATGTTGCTCGTGTCATGTCCAGATAAATGTACTCAAAGTGAACAAACTCAACAGTGGAAGTGACCACGCTAAATCCACTGCTATTTACTACACCTTCATTAAATCCAGCATCCTACATTTTACAAACAACTTTAAATCCATGAGTATTTTAAACTAAAATATTACATTTTAATACAACTTCTATTCAACGAATTTATAATTATGTTTTTGCTTGCTTTCTGTTCTGTTCGTTATTGCATTAATATATGTTGGTATAATTTTTCACGCCCCAAGTGTTGCTACTCGCAACAACTTTCGGGTGATATGGAAAAGCCACTTTCCTCGATTTTTTTATTTTTCAATATAATAAATAATACATTTACTTACCGCACCTAGAAAAAACGCACCTAAGGTACCGCACCAAAGGTAATTCAGTACTGATTATGGACTTAATGTATGTACTTGCAATGTAATCGTTTTCCACATTTCTTTTTAAGTAATAATTCCGCCTGTTAGAATGTCAGGTAATATCTGCATTAATTACGACGCACTTTTGTCGATTGACAATATTGTCGAACAAATATTAGCAGAGACCAATAATAAAGAACACTACTGTTTAATGTGTACTCAGAAAGACTTAGCAACTCCAGATTTGACCGCAAATAAGCCCAAATATTGAAAATTAAATGGCACTCTATATATCCTATGCATATCTATTAGCTGAAACATTTCTGAGTTTTAGCTGAGTTATATGTAATAAATAATAAGAACTATACTATTTCTTTTTCCCTTGAAAATGGTTACAAAATAGGAGCCGAAACGTCGAGACATTAATAATCTCCAACGCGTTTCAACCTGAGAACCAAGATTATCTCACATCCGATCCGTGGAAAAAGAAAAGGATTTGTGCCGCAGTTCCCAAAAGGAAACAATGACGCAGCTACGGACGGGGGAGGAGGAGGAGGAGGACGTAGATCTTCAAAACATCTACGTATGTATCTTGTTGATTCCTTTTGGAGATTGGGGCACAAATTTTTTCTTCTTCTATGCTTAGCGTAACATGTGTGGGTAATTAACTAGACAAAAACTATTCAAATAGAAGATGAATGAAATTAATGAAACCGAAAAAGAAGATCCTATAATATTAACTCTGATGAGTATATATTGTTGGAAACAACCTCAAAGTCAAAAAGAAGTAAACAGTGGAAAACTGATTTTAAAGTAAAAAAGTCACTGACGAAGAACTAAGTGTCGGTTTAAAACTAAAAAGAACAACAAGAAAGATTAGACAAATGGAATTATTTTTTTAATAATTAGTTTATATACTTCATTTGTGTTACATTAAAACACATTTATGAAATTTAGCTTATTTAATAGATAATTACATTCATTACATTTAATAGTGATATTTTGGGACCAATTCTACAAGTTCGAAATTGTTGTGAAGGCACTGATAGAACCTGTTTTAATTAGTTGATTCGAAATTGATTCTTATGTACCGAGAAAAATATTTTGGGCGAATTTGTACTTTCAAGAAAAAATGTTCGCTTTTAAAGTACCTACCTGTAAAATATTTTTATGTCAATATTATGTAGAATATGTAGTAGTTACATATTAGTCTAGTCAGGCTAATATTAGTCGTCAGTCATAAGTTAATCATGTAAACACTTGACTACTTTTTTAATGTAAAAGGAGTGTTTGCAATGCATATTTGTTTTCCTAGAGTTACATAATTCTCTCGTTTTGTTATTTTTTTCTTAATTGTAGTTTAAATACAAATAAATAACATAAATAACTTATAAAAAAGTAGTTCTATGTAACCTTGAAGTAACTTTTTAAATTTAATAGCGGAATGGAAAATTATTCCTCTACACCTTCGCTGTTTATAGTTTTATGAATAGTGAAGCATAAAACAATTTTCTCAAAAAAAATCACAAAAGTGCTGCAGAAAATTTTATGAGTACACATGTGAAAATTTATTAATGGAAATGTTGTAACTGTATTCAATCACATAACTCATATTCATTGTACTCTTTTGGGATTACACGACCTGTAAAAATAAAAAAAAACAGGAAACCAATAGCATACTAATTAAATATGTAAAGTACTGTATCAAAGCGAACTTCTAAAGTTTATCCAAAAAAAATATGCTTCTGGTTTCCTGTTTTTTGTTATTTTACAGGTAATCCCAAAAGAGACTTTGAAAATTTGGTTAGATATTTACAAAGGTCAATGGAGCCTACCTTTTTAAAATATTTTCACGTTTCTAGCACTTCCGGTATAACCGAAAGTCGACACCAACTTGCTTATTTTAAATGGAACACCCTATATATTATATCATTTCCGGATTCTACGTAAAGTTCTAAAC
This sequence comes from Pogonocherus hispidulus, assembly GCA_963924545.1. Lineage (NCBI taxonomy): Eukaryota > Metazoa > Arthropoda > Insecta > Coleoptera > Cerambycidae > Pogonocherus > Pogonocherus hispidulus. The sequence goes on along the minus strand of OZ004697.1, from coordinate 33,921,511 downwards.
TTTTTCTAAGTAGGTAGTAAAGAGTAAATTTAACCTCCTGGTTAAATCTGAAATTAGTGTCAAACGATAGCTTACGAAAAGTTAAGATAGGAATGTGAAAATCGTTTTGCTTGGTGTCAAACTTGTAAAATGCCAATATTTACCTGTCAATATTTCAAAAACAGTTCAAGAAAGGTATAAGACATCCTACATGAGATGAATGTTGTTGAATGATGAATGTAGTTCAAGAATGATAATGAAATATGATCTGTGTATGCACTATTTAAAATAAAGTATTTTTGTTACCACTTTCACCTCTTGCTTCAGTTACAGAATCGTCCCAACTTCTTATTTCACTTAATGTCACTGAGCTCATATAATTTCTTAATGGCTCTACGTCTTTAGACATCTGAGACTCACTAGAACTTGTCTGGCGACTAAAATGTAAACAGGAAGATATTATTAAAGTCTTCAAAATTGATAGTGTTCCAGCAAAACATTTTCTGAAATAATTTTGGTTTATTATTTTCTTATGAAGTAGATTTTACTTTAAAGTGATTATTTGTGTTTACAAAGTATACATTTTATCCAATCCCAAAATTATTGTGTTTGAATACGTTTGTCAAGTACATGAAGAACTAATAGAAACTATTCTATAGAAACTGCTCCTTTAAAAGATGAATGCTGTGAAATAGAAAATCAGCCCTTATTAATGTATTTTGTTTTGTATATATCACCGCTGATAGTAATTGTTATTATATATGTGCAGATAACATATTTTTAGCAATACATTATGTTATTTATTTATGCACATGGTAAAATGTATAGAAAACTGTCCTAGGCAAGAAAGAAAAATGACACAAATCGTACCAGGAAAGGTTACTTCATTAGTCAGAAGATAAAATTTCATTACCTTTCCCTCCCTCTAGATAACCATATTAATGAGGAAGTAACAGAATAAAAAATTCAAAATTACTTTAAAAATACTTCGAAAAAGAAAATGACAAAACTCCAGTTAAACTTCTAAAATAACTAAAAAAAGAAATTAATTAACTAACACTAAATTAAAAAGTAACTTGATATGGAAATTCTTGATATAAACGTATAGGAAGTAGTTTTGTAAGCTAATTGATATAGGAAAAGAGGGTTATACTTATTCCAAGAGGGTTATATCAGTTAATTCAAGGTGTCATGATGTAAAATAAAAAATTTACAGAAATACTGAAAATAGATATATAGAGAAAATTGATGTCCTTATGACATTATACATTGTTCGTATTATATACGAACAAAGTAAGTATAAAAAGAAAAACAATAAAAATATCAATGAAAATAGTACAGAGGGTGAAGACTTTAACTGGAATAAATTCGCTATCGGGAGCTGAATAATTCTTGGAAAAATTCCCGAAACACGTCAACGTTTAGATGTATTTATCTACCTTTTCCAAGGAATATGCGAAACATAGCGCTTCAGAGAAAGCGGAAACCACCCCCAATTTTGTTTTTTCAAATGCAACGGCGTGTGACCACTCATTGAAAAGGCGACAGAAAGACGAATTCAGCGTACTGATCACATATAATATTTTTCAAGAGGTTAAGGGTTACATAATATCAAAAGAGTTTGTTAAGTTTAATTACTTTTCAACGTAATAATTGCTCAAAATGTGCACCATTCACTTGTTGGCAATATCCTAATCTGTGATATGTGTTGTCCCTTATATTACGTAACATTTCCGGTGCTATTGCCCTAATTTCATATCTTCTTTCTTTCAACTCATCAATGTTGTTTGGTTTTTGAATGTAAACCTTACTTTTGGCATGTCCCCACAAAAATAAATCCAACGGTGTAAGATCTAGAGACCTTCCTGGTCACTCAATGGTATGCCGTCTTCCAATCCATCTACCGGGGAAAATTATGTCTAGATATTGGCAAACAATAAAAACGTAGTAAGTAAATCAAAAGTAAGGTTTACATTAAAAAAAACAAACATTGATGAGCTGAGGTAAAGAATAAGAAATGAAACCAGGGCAATAACACCGGAAATGTTACGTAATGTAAGGGACTAAACCTGTCACAGATTAGGATGTCGCCAATAAGTGAATTGTACACATTTTGAGCAATTGTTACGTTGAAAAGTAATTAAACTTAATAAAGTACGCTGGATTCGTCTTTTTGTCACCTTTTCAATGAGGGGTCACACACCATAGTGTTGCATTTGAAAAAACAAAGTTGGGGGTGGTTTTCGCTCTACCTGAAGGGCTATATTTCGCATATTGCTTGGGAAAGGTCGGTAAATACATTCAAACGTTGAAGTATCTCGGGAATTTTTCGAAAAATTATTCAGTTCTCTGGTAGTGAATTTATTCCGGTTAAAGTCTCCACCCTCTATAACACATTAAACACATCAATTCAAGTCTAGGGACTTTAATTTCACTGATATTGGAATTGAATATACTGAATCGAAAGCTTATCAAGTTATAATAATTGCACATTTATAATTAGGATATATTATCCTTTATAGGAGAATACTTAAGCACATCAGTACGCGGAATAGCTAGATAAAACCACAGACAAAAAAGTTATTATTTATCTGTGATAAAACGTGTCATTTTCCCTAGAGCAGAGTCTTGGCACACAAAGTTTAATTTATGCAATTGAACAAGACAATCGTTTTTATTGTTTCTAATTTTAAATAACAACGCTACTGAATGATATTGAGATTTCGCCTTAAGACTTGACACTGAATGGCAAATCTTGTTTGTATCTTGGAAAATTTTATATGGGAATCCTACAGGGGGAAACACACCATCCAATTTAAAGCTGAGATATTTAAGAAATCTTCTTTGTACCGATTCCATGTCAAGAATATTATTATCTATAAGATGAAGAACTTTTACGGTTTGTTGTGGGATATCCATATAAACATTTTTAGAATCTACCATTGTCAGTCAAACAATCAAACTGTGAGAATATGGTGATTGATTTTAATTTATATGTATGCAGATAATTGTTTACCTACTATTTATTTATTATTCACCTACCGAAAACTGTGCATTTTCTAACCTTGCATTATATCTCTGAGAACAACGTTCTGAACTTTGAATAAGTTGAATAACTATTTTTATAAATAAAGTGGATACTCGAAGCGGATGGTTCTTTATGAAACATCGTGAAAATAATTGTTTTGAAAAAAACATTGGTCTCATTTAGATGTTCCAAGAAATATATAGAAAACACTCTATATACTAGTATTTCGGCTTGTTAGGCCTTTTTCAATAGAGTAAACGTCTATTACTAAATATTTCCAAGTGCGTTTTCGTTATTTATTTGTTTACGAGCCTACCTCTGGCCATCTGGTGAAGCCCGAGTTTTTAATACCGTTTCTAAGACGGGCGAGAGTGTAAAGTCTATCTGATCATTGGTAGTACACGGATTTATAATTAAAGATTTTTTAATTTCTAATTGCTCTAACAAATCTAAGCGCTTTCCTTTCTTTTTCCGATGCAGTATCTTTACATTTTTCTGATCTATAAAATGATTGTTTTCTATACAATGCGTCGCTAATCCTGAATTTTTTGCGTTATTTAATATGGATTTTTTATGTTCTTTTACTCTCGTTTCGATACTTCTGCCAGTTTGTAATGCACGGATTGTAATGCCGTGTATGTGGGTCAAACTGGCAGAAGTATCGAAACGAGAGTAAAAGAACATAAAAAATCCATATTAAATAACGCAAAAAATTCAGGATTAGCGACGCATTGTATAGAAAACAATCATTTTATAGATCAGAAAAATGTAAAGGTACTGCATCGGGAAAAGAAAGGAAAGCGCTTAGATTTGTTAGAGCAATTAGAAATTAAAAAATCTTTAATTATAAATCCGTGTACTACCAATGATCAGATAGACTTTACACTCTCGCCCTTCTTAGAAACGGTATTAAAAACTCGGGCTTCACCAGATGGCCAGAGGTAGCTCGTAAACAAATAAATAACGAAAACGCACTTGGAAATATTTAGTAATAGACGTTTACTCTATTGAAAAAGGCCTAACAAGCCGAAATACTAGTATATAGAGTGTTTTCTATATATTTCTTGGAACATCTAAATGAGACCAATGTTTTTTTCAAAACAATTATTAACTATTTTTATGTTTATTTGTATATCTCGTAAGAAATGGTATTTAGTGTAATATTTGAAATAAAACGAAAGCAGTAGGCTATAAGTTTTTCTAATAATTTACACTTAATCATTGTTTCGGAAAAAGTTTCGCTGAAACACAACTTACCACGTTCATAGCAACTCACCTATAGTTTGACATTGGGAAAGGTTGATGGAGATCCTGGTCCTGAATATCTATACAAAATCAATACATTATTAATACATTATTATGCATAAACGATAAAAAAAATAACAAAATATAGGTATAATGTAAAATTCAACTAGAAATTTTTTATTTATAGTTTTCTTGACAATTTTTATTTATTTTAATTTAAAAAAAATGTACCGACATCTTGCCTTGTAGGTTTTTAAACAACTAACTACATTTTTTAATTTACTTGATGTTCGAATAATATTTTATTCTAAACTATATATTTACTATCACGTTTCTGAAATATGAGTAAGGGTTCGAGTAATATAATTATATATTATTCTTAATTATAATATAAACAATATATTATAATAATAATATATTTATTTATTACTAATTATACAGTTAAATATACTAATTTAGTTATAATTCTATTATCTTGCTGTGTTTTCAGAAAGCTTTTTGGTGAGGAAGCTTTTCACAGTGATACTTGTTGCGATACTGAAATATATATTAATGTCTCAGCCGATTGAAGGTAAGATGGAACACAATTCAAGATTCAAACTAGGGCTCAATCTACTCAAACAGTTAAAATTCGGCGGTTGTGCGTCTAACGACCTTCCTAACAATCCCTATTATACGGCTAAACTCTAAAACGCAGTTGTTGAAACGTGACCAAACCCTGCTTTGATTCGATATGAACAGTTGCCACCAATTCTAAAATTGAACAAAATGATTTCAAATTAACTTTGTTCAGATCAAATATAGGTAAAGTGGTATCGGTTTGAGAATTGGATATGAGAAGGGATATTCAATTTATGTAATAGGTACATTTTCCACAGTATCATTTCATACATAATGTTCATTGCAATAACACACAATTCAATGCCTCCGGCTACTATTCGGCATTGCAAAATATGGAAATCCATTCTAAAGCCACCACAGGTATCGATGAAAAGATTCTCCTATATCTCTGCAAGTTGAAAATAAGGAATTGTTGAATTGAATTGAAGTTGAATTCGCTCGAGTAGGCGTGCCAGTTTTGGGTTTCTTGTTTTTATTCTAACAAGTTAAACATATTGCACAAAATAACTTTAATCATTACATAATATACAAGGAACGGCAGAGTACAAATATTATTTCTAACTGCTAAGATACCTAATGTATTTATAAAGAATAAATGCTGATTTGAACTTTATTCTATAATGTCTTTGTTATGAAATAGGCCAGTCATATAGCACACTAGAAATCGCTAAAATCGCAAACTAACGGCTAGTTCTGATTTTTTAATATGTTATTAGGACTACTACCAGTAGTGTATATCCAAGTTTGCAGCTTCGAAAGACCTGTGCTAACTTCGTAGCACTCGAAAAACCGCGAAATTTTCGCACTTTTTTCGATGTTTTCACTATATCTCCTGAACTATGCGCTTGTTCATAAAACATGATCAGAACGTTTTTAAAGTAGATTATATTTGATATAACCAGCCCTGTAGGTATAATAGTTACTAAGATATAGTTCTCCAAGAATTGGGAATTTTTTCCAAAAAAGTGAAATTTTAAGATTTGGTCAACTTTCGCCCCTGAAATCAGGGAAAATACTCATTTTACGGGTAAAGTCATACGGGGAGATCTTGTAACGAATATAATTAGCTTTAATTTAAGCATAAAACGACGTCCGTAGGTCTAATAGTTTCCTCACAATGCTTAACAATCCAAAAAATGAGAATACTCATTTTTCGCAAATTTGCTCTATTGAGTTCTCACGATGGTTTGAGGGTAGTTTGAAAGGAAAACCCATGGACAGCCACAAGAAATATATATATATATATATATATATATATATATATATATATATATATATTTAGCCTGTTAATAATATATTTACAATGTAATTAATTCAACATTTTTATTTATTGATATATATGTATATACATATTTGCAAGAGATATTGTTGGGTTGGAATATTTCATTTTGTCCGCTTTGTGGGTGGTTCGAAATCGTCCGATTCCGCTTGAAAAATAGGTAATGGATCATCGACGTCGTTGTCTTCTCCTCCTTCGGCAATCAGAATTACGCCGACGTTTTGGCAAGAGACACCGGAGCAAAATTTGCAGTGTCGACCATTTGTGGTCTGCTTTTAGGCAGGTACAGCCGCCTCTGTACTAGCCGCAGCCCCTGACTGCGACACCGTAAGGCTGACACTTGATAAGAGCACCCCTTTTCAGTCAGATTTGCTAATCATTAGAGAGGATGTCGACCTCCTCGTTCTTCTCAATGGTTTGGGATGGGAAATGAGGAACGTTTTTTTTTTCAGAAAAGTGACAGAGGTGACGCTGGCCCCTTGCAATATTACTCAACCTCATTCAATCGTGGAGATTTGGAAGTCCCCCCCTAGGATTCGAGTTGTTTCTCCTCCCTTCACTGGGTGCGACACCACCTCTGCCCTTTTCTGGTATGGGAAAAACAAATTGTGGAGCGCCATCCAGAAATACCCTCAACTCATCACCACAGTTGAAGTGTTCCTCCAACCAACTTCAACCCACCAAGCCATCGCAGATTCCGAAGCGAAATGTCTAGTAGCTCTGCATGGAGGACTACACTGAGAATACCCTCCAGAGCCTACGCTGTACAATTTTTATGAAAACAGCCTCCTCCGCTTGCCTTGCTATTTTTCAAGCAGAATCGGACGATTTCGAACCACCCACGAAGCGGGCAAAATGAACTATTCCAATCCAACAATATCTCTTGTTAATATACATACATACAGGGTGTCCACCTAGTGCGCGTAAGTCCAATATCTGGGTTAATAAAAGAGATAACTTAATTTTTTTTTCTACAGGGTTGTCTAATATCCCGAGCTGCACAAAATGAAAATATATTTACATATTCAGGGTGTTCAGTTTTTCCTGGACAGGTACCAACTTCGTTTTTCTAAATGGAAATATATATTTTTTATTGCTTTTTCGAACTAAACCCTTGATTTTAGTAGGACTTTCGTCAGCCTTCCCTATACCTAACTTAAACTGTTTTTGAAATATTGACGGGTGAATATTGACATTTTTGCAACTTTGACACCCTGTAAAATCTAAACGGTTTGAGATCAAGCAAAACGGTTTGCACATTCCTATCTTAACTTTTCATAAGCTATCGTTTGGTACTAATTTCAAATTTATCCAGGAATTAAAAATTTTCAAAATTTTCAGAAAATTTTAAATTTTTGGATAATTCTGAAATTAGTACCAAACGATAGCTTATGAAAAGTTAAGATAGGAATGTGCAAACCGTTTTGCTTGATCTCAAACCGTTTAGATTTTACAGGGTGTCAAAGTTGCAAAAATGTCAATATTCACCCGTCAATATTTCAAAAACAGTTTAAGTTAGGTATAGGGAAGGCTGATGAAAGTCCTACTAAATTCAAACGTTTAGTTCGAAAAAGCAATAAAAAATATATATTTCCATTTAGAAAAACGAAGTTGGTACCTGTCCAGGAGAAACTGAACACCCTGAATATGTAAATATATATTCATTTTGTGCAGCTCGGGATATTAGACAACCCTGTAGAAAAAAAAAATTAAGTTATCTCTTTTATTAACCCAGATATTGGACTTACGCGCACTAGGTGGACACCCTGTATATCGGGTGTTCCATATAAAAGTCTTCAGCCTCGTATCTCGGTAACGGAAAAATATATCTTGTTTTTAAAAAAAAAACAGATGATAGAGCTCATCTAGACGAGAAGTCGAAAGAAATGTTTGGTTTGCAGGAACTTTTAACAAGGATTATCCGATACTTTCTTCAATTCTAAACAATTTTAGTCAAATAATGACTATTTTTCAAAAACTTAATAGTTTCAGAGATATCGGGCTCTTCATTTGGTTGCGCCCAAACTCAAGCGTATTTTAGAGTCTCGTATTAGTACATTATACAATGAAACAATAATTATTCAAGTCAATTTAATAGCTCTTTTTAAGGAATAGTGAAATAATATGTATTTCTGTAAAATATGGTAAAAGTTTTTTAAATACTTAATTCATTTTGTATAATAATTCATAATTTGTACGCTTGTGCCAAAATAAATCCGGAATGTATGTATGTACAAAATGAATTAGGTATTTAAAAAACTCTTGCATTATTTTATAAAAATACATATTATTTCATTATTTCTTAAAAAGAGCTATTAAATTGACTTGGCAAACTTGGCTAGAATTGAACAATTCTAAACAATTCCGTGAATTGGAGCCATAGATGAGCTCTATCATCTATTTTTTTCAAAATCAAAATATATCTTTCCGTTGCTGAGATACGAGGCTGAGGACTTTTATGTGGAACACCCGGTATATTAAATAAATAAAAGTGTTGAATTAATTACATTGTAAATATATTATTAATAGGCTAAACATATTATATATTTCTTGTGGCTGTCCATGGGTTTTCCTTTCAAACTTACCCTCAAACCATCCTGAGAACTCAATAGAGCCAATTTGCGAAAAATGTAGTTTTCCAATTTTTTGGACTTTTGAGCATTGTGAGGAAACTATCAGACCTACGGACATCGTTCTTTGCTTAAATTAAAGCTAATTATACTCGCTACAACATCCTTTGCTATGACTATACCCGTAAAATGAGTATTTTCCCAGATTTCTGGGACGAAAGTTGACCAAATCTGAAAATTTCATTTTGTTGGAAAAAATTGCCACTTTTTGGAGGACTGTATGTTGGTAACTATTGTACCTACAGAGCTGGTTCTAGTCTTAAATTGTAGAAAATTTAATATACTTTAAAAACGTTCTGATCATGTTTTATGAACAAACGTATAGTTTAGGAGATATAGTGCAAACACTGAAGAAAGTGCGAAAATTTCGCGGTTTTTCGAGTGCTACGAAGTTAGCATAGGTCTTTCGAAGCTGCAAACTTGGATATACACTACTGGTAGTAGTCCTAACAACATATTAAAAAATCAGAGCTAGCCGTTAGTTTGCGATTTTAATGTAGGTACTATATGACTGGCCTAAAATGGTTAAGTAAATAGATAATAAAATATATACAGGGTGCCCCACGGTGATTTGAATTTTGAAAATTTTGGATATCAGGTTTTCGAGCATGTCCTCCTTAAATGGATGTGTCGACTGATATGGAGATGCCGGAGTAATGCAATGCCAGTCGGGGCACATTGTGCGTGGAGTAGTTGTTTCCCCGGCATCTCCTTCAAATAAACTATGTTTGTTAGTTAACACTTCTGTTAGATCCGCAGGCTCGGGTATGCATTCATTTGGAGTTCAATATATATCGTTTATATCTCATCAATCACCATTAGAAAAAGTTCAGCGATGGTTTTTAAAATCGGCTATTTTCACCTTGGAAGGTTTTTATCCACCTAGAGGCACGTCACAGGAGATATTTTATAACCGCCTTTAGTAAAAAAACTTATTTGTGATAAAGATATTTTGTTAATGTTAGACATTCGAGTTCCAAGTGTCAATACTCGTGAGTACCTACCACATATTCAATATAAAAAGTTATAGTTCCAATTTGTATAAATGTGCTGTACTTATGAAATAATTGTTAGTTTTGCGAAAATTTAATCACGTTTTGTAAGTTATTCTTATATTCTTTGTTGTGTGTATTAGTTGAATTTGCTTTATATGATTTACTTTTAAGATTTTATATGTTATCAATTTTGTAATTTAATCTGTAATGTGTAATGTGTTTTGTTTTATCTTACTTATTTTTAATAGGTACCTACGCACTTTTTATAACCATTTTATTTTAGTATTAACCTTATCCTGTAATTGTGTTTGTGCCCTGCAGATTGTAACCTCAACATGTTTTTTTTTACATTAAAAAAATATTATTTATGGCTGGTTATATACCTTCTATACAGAATTTTTAATTAAAATCATTTTTTTGTCATCTCTACTTCATTTTAATTTAGCAGTTTATAATGACATTACACGTAAAACATAATCATCATATTTAGCTACTAATTAAACTTTTCTTAATCTACCAGAAGTAGATAACAAACCTGCATATATTTACCGGAAAAGTGTAGGTATCTTAGCTGTATGGACGCACTAAAGTTTTTAGATCAACCTAACAAGTTTACCGGAATGTAGATATCTGTCTTTATTACAGAGCCGTTATGCCAGACATAATTACTTAGAATGAGCCAATGTGGCGAATGGGAAATTAATAGTGGCTTATTTTCTTTGGACAGTGTGCACAAAAAGTATATAAATTCAAATCATTTATACTTGTACTTGATTGTAAAATCTCAGCGTAAATAATATTCAGAGTTAAGAAAAATTATATGCAGTGAAATGAAAAGATTACAGTTATTAAAAGTCGTGGTTTAAAATGTGGTTCTAGACACATTAAGTCCAAAATATAATCCAGGGCTTCTCCTCGAAATTACATGTCAACTCTTTATTATCCATTTTAACAGGATCCTCGGCGATCTGGAAAACTTGGAAATGTCATGGAATATATTATGTCGCCAAAAAAATATATTAAGTCAGGGAATTCCCAATGTCAGAGACTTTGCATGAGCAAAATCAATCAGCAAATTATTTTCACATCTACACACATACTTTTCTGCTTTCCATTATTGTTATTTTGTTACATCTGTTAACAACCTCAGGCGGTACTATGGCGGAACCTGTATTACATGTGCCTCTCTTTCGTTGATTGAAAATATTCCATTAACAAATAATACAATAATTATTCCATTTGTAGTCAAAACCAGCTTTGCCCTTCCTCTCATCCAACTGTTTTTGACGAGTTTTTAACATGATTAGGAAATAAATTAAAAATAAAAATTCGGCTAGACCGGATCACGTTCCTGTTTTATCATAAAAAAAGTTCTGACAGCTATTGTAGAACTTCCTTTTTCTTTAATTAGTTTGTCGTTTCATTCCAAGACTTTTCCAGACTATCTTAATATTAGTAAAGTCGTACCCAAATATAAAAAATATCATTGTCATAATATAGAAAATTATAGACCAGTGTCCGTTCCTTCCCGTTTTTTCTAATTTTTTTTAATATTGCTTTCAAGATAGATTATTAAAATTTCTCAACAGATATGATATTATTACAAATAAACAACATGGGTTCTGTACAGGGAATCAACCCAAACTGCTTTATCCTACATTGTATGGGTTCAAGGGTTATTGAATTTATAGAGGCAGGTGAGTAGGCTATTGCGATCTCAGCAGAGTATTCGACTGTGTGAATTATGATAAATTATACCAAAAATTAGATGCCTACCATGATACAACTTATTATATCATAGATGCCTACGGCATAAGAGGGGTCGCAATATGTAAGTCTTTCTTATTCCTTAGTTGCTACCATTCAAAGAATCAATTTCGGATACGAAGAAGTAGGTGTGGGTGTGCTACAGGGCTCAGTGTTGGGACCTCTACTACTTGTGTTGTAAACTTGATACTAACTAAGATATATTAAGAGCTTGATACATTAATCTCCGATGTATTTCCTGTTATGTACGCTGACGATACGTCAATAATTGTATCGATAAAACTGATGATGCATTGGCACTTAATTGCAAGTTCTCTCAGTTCTAAATAAAATTTGCAACTGGTGTGGATTTAAATATTATGAGTGTATTATATTTACATCCTTTGAAGACATAATTTATTAAATTTCACCATTATTAGAAAACATGTTCTAAAATAAATATGCAGGCGTACAATACTCCTTTATTGATAATGCAGCAACCCTAGGTTTTTAATTAGTTTCAAATTCAATTTTTCTAGGTTTCAAATTAGATGATTGCTTAAATTGAAACGAGCACTGCACCAGCCTAATAGCAAAATAAATTATGTGGGGTAGGTACTTATTTAGAACCTTGAAATCAGTCTTGACAAATCATCAGCTTATGTATATTATTTGTACTATGCTCTAGTTGACTCTAGATTGAGATATCGTATATGCTTGTGGGGCAATACTTCCCGATCACCGGATGTATTTATTGCATAGAAACGGCTACTAAGATATATTGCGGGTATTCTAAGTCATCACACGTGTATAGTTTTATTTAGGGAATATGGGATATTAACTCTTGCAGAAATTTTAATTTTTGAACTGTTTACATATAGAATAGGGACATCCACACAGTTAGTACGTGCCAACACGAACATTTCCGAGTCCCCTTTGATAAACGTAGTATATCTCAAAATTCCTCAAACTGTCTTGATTTCATTCATTTTTAAGAGGAACTAAAACGAGTCCAGGTTTTAAAACGTTTTAAGTGTAAGCTAAAAGTATTTTTAGTAGATAGGTGTATTTATTCTATAAATGAGTTTCTGTCTTCCTAAGTTAAGTAACGTTGACTATACCTATATACAGGGTCATTCACGGTGACCGCCTGTTAGACGTATCTCCAAATTCTGAAAACTTTTATACGGGGATTTCTCGCAATTTTCTAACGATAAAAAATACGCGTTGAGGTATGACTTCCGGTGCCACCGGAAGTCGATGTCAACTCGCTTATTTCAAATGGAATATGCAATTTTTTATGTCGATTTTGGTTTCCACGTAAAATTTGAAAGTAAGTTTCATAAGCATACCATATCCTTGTGAAGGATCGATTAAGGAATCGTTTTCGAGATATTTTGATTTCGACAAAAATTAATCAAAGAACATAGTTACATTTATCTCGTTCTATCTATTTCAGTTTGTAACCTAAACACTTGAAATTTTAAGGGACCAACACTGAAATGTATCGAAACATGTAGAAAATTCGAAAGCTAGTGCAAATTACACAGGGTGTAAAAAATTAGCCGGCCAATTGTGTCAAATTGAAAACCCAAAACTGACTTATTGTAAATGGAACACCCTGTGTTTTATAATGCTAACCTATGTACTTTTTAATTATTTTTCGATTGGTATATCTGCATATTGGAATATTCCCTATACCTAAATTTCGCCGATTTAAACATATTTGGACATTATTGCAGAAACGAGAGTAAACGGTCAGGTTGGCTATGAAACGAAACATTTAAACAAACATCTTCAGACGATCCAATTGTTGCGGACAATAATTATCTTCGAGGGCAGTCTTCAATACATTAAATTCGAGACACATTCACATGTCCCTCGCCTTTCTAAACTTTAAAAAAAATTGTGCTTTTTATACTTAATATACAAAAGTTTATCATGAGCTAAAGGAAGATAATAGAAATAAATTTAAACAGTAGAATGCATTTAATTCTATTTTAATATTATGGATCAAATTTCTAATATTTTATTGACTTCAATATTAATAGTTTTTTAGGATATAATTCAATTATGCAGGTATTTGTGCTGAATTACTATTATTAATATATTATTATATAGGTATTATGTGTAATATTACTACCTATACAGTGAGGACATAAAGTCCGTCCCCCCCCCCTCTAACTTTTGAACTACTGGGTAGATTTTGATGAAATTCGGAACGATAATATATGACTAAATTCTGCATTTTTTGACACATCAATGACAGCTCTGAATGTCAAAGTGACAGCTGGGCGCGCAATAAGAAATTTTTTTTAAATGGAAGTCGGGGTCGAGTGGGGACTCATTTTGAAGCTATTTTTATGCTCAAACATCCCCCAAAATTGAGAACATTTGGTTCAGTAATTTCCAAATAAAAACCAGTAAAATCAGTTTATAACATAATCTTTTTACCACATAATCTTTATAATAGAACTTACCCCATGGAACATTTATTTGTCAGGAGGTTCATGGAGGTCATTTTCAACATCTTTTGAAGTAGCACATGTTTTCTAAATTTATTTCTGCCTCAATTTTTTTTTTTTTTTTGGTTTAATTTAAATTATTTCCTAATTTTTTAATTTAGGTTATTTTAGGTTATGGATGGTTTATTGTTATTTGTTTACTTTTAATTTTTGTTCTGCTTTGAATAATTTACAATAATTTGTAATATGTATGCAAAAAAATGATATAACAGAAATCGATATTACTGGTTTTTATTTGGAAATTACTCAACCAAATGTTCTCAAAATTGGGGGATGTTTTGAGCATAAAAATAGCTTCAAAATGAGTCCCCACTCGACCCCCATTTCCATTTAAAAAATGTAGAATTTAGTCATATATCACCGTTCCAAATTTCATCACAATCCACCCAAAGGTTCAAAAATTAGAGGGCGGGGACGTACTTTATGTCCTCACTGTATACTGTTAAAACAGTGAAAATGCGAACTCGACAAAAGTACAAAAACTGTACTGTTTGAAGTAATTGATACAACTAGGTTATACAAAATATATTTATTATAAATATTTACAATCTTGAATATTCACTAGAATAGTAACAAGAACACAATGGCAGTCACCTTGCTAAAGAAGTTATGACATTAGGTGACGTTTAAATGTTTAGTATCACAGCCAACCTGAGAACTAACTGACCGATTATTCTCGTTCCTGCAATAATGTAGAAATATCTTCAAATTGGTGGAATTTAGGTGTAGGTAATGTTAATACCAATCGAAAGGGAATAGTACAGGGTCATTGGTTATATTTTAGCCACCCACCTAGAGGTTCTGCCTTTAATCTGAGGAAAAAAGTTAAATACAAAAGTTGTAGAAAATCAAGTGTAGTTTATTCTAGAAGGTAAAATCTTTATATAGGGTGTTCCGAAAACGCGTAACATGCAAAATTAACATTTTCTTAAATAGAATACATTGTATATTATTAAGTTTTCCGATTCCACGCAAAATTCTACGACTTTTTCATATACCATACCCTATATCTAAAGTTAACTGTTTTTTCATCAATAATGTTTAAAGATAATAATTAATAATTTTGTAATAATTTAATTGACCTGAGCGACGCGTGCTTATTATTCCTAGTTAGCCATGAAAACAAAAAACCGATACCTGCCATATGCTTTGTCAAAGATTTTGGTTTTTCGATTCCGAATTTATTTATCATTTCATTTATCTTTAGGTAGGTATATTTTATATCTTTAACCATCATTTATTAAAAAACGGTTAACATTAGACATAAGGTATGATATATGAAAAAATCGTAGCATTTTGCGTGGAATCGGAAAACTTAATAATATACAGGGTATTCCATTTAAAAAAATGCAAGTTTGGCATGTCACGCGTTTTCGAAATACCCTGTATAAAGATTTTACATTCTGGAATAAACTACATTTGATTTTCTACAACTTTTGTATTTACTTTTTTCCTCAGATTAAAGGGAGAACCTCTAGGTGGGTGGCTAAAATATAACCAATGACCCTGTACATAGGTTAGCATTATAAAACACAGGGTGTTCCATTTACAATAAGCGAGTTATTAGGTTTTGAATTTGTTACAATTGGCCGGCCCATTTTTGACACCCTGTGTAATTTGCACTAACTTTAGTATTTTCTACATGTTTCAATGCAATTCTGTGTTACTCCTTAAAATGTTAAATGTTAAGTTACGAATTGAAAGAGATAGGACGAAATGAAGATAACTATGTTCTTCGACAATTTTTTTGAAAAATCAAAATATCACGAAAACGATTAATAATAAGGATGAAACTTACCTTACAATTTTACGTGGGATCCAAAAACGAAAAAAAAAATAGTATATTCTATTTCAAATAATCGAGTTGACATCGACTTCCTGTGGAACCGGAAGTCACACCTCAACGTCAGTATTTTTGATCGTTAGAAAATTGCGAGAAATCCGCATATAAAAATTTTCAGAATTCTAGTACCTACGTGTAGTATTCTAGAAATTGTTAATTAAAGGTCTACATGGTACACTTTGTATATTATGAAGGTATAGTACTATATTTTTTATACATGTATCCCGATAAGTATCACTATGAATAGCGCCTACTTATATTTTCATTAGGCTATCTAAGTACCCTACCTAATATTGAATAAAACTTACTTCACATTAACACACCTTACGGCACAAACGTAGAAATTTTACTAAATAAGGTTGCTTTTTAGAGTGCGTATATTCTTGGAAATTATTTATTTATATGAGAAAACGACAGTAAGACAGTAGTATTATAAGAAGAATAATTTATTGATTCCAAATAGTAATGTATATTTGGGTCACATAGGTAATTACAGGGGTATTTGGAAATAGACCACTTACTACATAATAGATTTTACATATTTCATGAAACCACGAGGAAGTTTTTTACTTTGATACTGTTTTCATAACTACTGTTTACGAGTTTCTAATATTACCGTGTGTACTTTCCGTACTGGAATTTCTACGTTGTACTCTGTTCCACACCCTCTTCTCTTCGTCCGAACTGCTGTCATCATCTCTGTATTTTCTGGACATTCGAATACTTCTGTTTCGTACAAAACGTGTTTCCACTGGCAAAATATATTTTGGAACGCTTTTAAAAAACCATGCTCCAGATTTTTTCCACATCTCCCTTGTTTCAGCGCATATCATACATAACCAGTGTTCCTTAGAATTGCTATAAAACGAATCATATACAGGGAATCCCAACGAAAAGGAAACACCTTGAATAGCTTGATACACATTTTTTTTGGCCAAATTCCCGCAGCATCGATTTTTATCTGAATGGAGAGAAAATGACGGAATAAAACTATACATTATGTTTACCTATTTGGATAACTAGTGTTTAATAGTGAATATACCGACCGATATGGAGTTTGCTGGTTTGGGTTTTGATGATTGATTCACATGTTTGTCTTGATAATTTTTATTAAAGCTGCTGCTCTTGCACATTTATTATTTCTTACAAAAATAGTCGATTCTTTCATTTAGCGAAACCATTTTTAATAATCATACATGGCAATCTAATATCTTAAAAGACTTTCAAAGATTTGCAGCAAATGAATCTTGCACTTATGGCACCCTCTTTCTGGGTATATATCCCTTAATTTTATAGATGAACTCAATTCCACATCAATATTCATTATTGAAGACTATCCAACTATGTAGGGTAGTTCATTTTAAAAATATATTTTTGATCAAATCTTTCTATTTTGGGATATGCTATATAAATTTTAAGAATTTTAATATGTTGAAAGGGGTTGGAACCTTTGGTGTGAAGATAACAGATGCCAACCAAGATGATAACCAAGTTGGCATCCTCTGGAGATGATTAAAACTGATCATCCCTGATCAGTTTCGAATCACCATCAGTCACCACCACCAGTCACCATCAATCACCTTCAATAATTTTGAATCATCTGGAGATGATTAAAACTGATCATCTCTGATCAGTTGGAAAACTGCGTCAATGTTATTATAAAATGTGTCCATCTTCGACGACGTCGCCAAATTCCCGAAAAATCGACGTGTCTCGGGAATTTGGCTAAAAAATTGTAAGTAAGTTAGTAGGTAGCTCCTTTTCGTTAGGATTCCCTAAATAAGGATATACATATGTATGTAATAGTAGAAGAGCGGTTGGGAAACATGTTGTGAAAATACTGATACTTAATTAAATTTTGATTAGTTGTTGTTTGAATCTATAAACATAAATATTATTACATTATCAAGAGTGACATAAGCATATACATACTTGGCATACACTACAAGTGCCTGCTTATTTGGGGTTCACAGATATTAAAAAGTTGACAGATATTAAATTCAAGAACTTGAAGTTGGAACAGGTTGGAAGGAAATAAAAAATATAAACAGCGAAAACCTCTTACTTCCCTTATATGTATCTTATTTCGCTCTATTCCGGTAAAATGTTTGAAGGAATCATCAAAAAAAAGTTTTGTCATTAACTTATTTGTATATATAGTTTGTCTCAAAATGTACGGCCGTGCTTTAGGAACTTTATAGACACGACGGTTAAAACAAGTTGAAAATCAAGAGTTGAATTGCTTATTGTTCATTTTGTGGCAACAGATCATATATTTATCTTGTATTCTTATTCATTCATTGTTAATAATATTTGATTTGTTTTGACTCTCTGTATAAGGTTTTAGAGCCACGGGGGTGAATTTTGGGGCTGAATATACATATAAAACTAACTCCTCCTTAAATCACTTCATCTTTAAGACAATTAATGATAATACCAGTCAATTAAATTCTTCTGTGGAGAAATGTATTCAAAATTGACTATGGAATCATCTCTTAAAAAAAAAAACCGTTGATAACAATCTGTCTCCATTTAGTGCAGTATAAATAAAATCATGTAATAAAATCATGTAATCGTGTTCCTCGAAGTAGTTCAAGATTTAATTATATAATTGCTTATTATTCTGTAATTCTATTCTAAACAGAAAACCCATTCAAACCGGCTTATTTAAAATTTTTCAAAATTACTAAACGTATAAAGCTATAAACTTATTTTGTTTAAAATTTTAATTTTATTATACTTCTATTATGTACTTATGTTTTTAATATACAGTATGGAAAATAATTTTCTAAATAGAAGAACGTTTATATTACTTAATTTTTTGTTAGGACGTTATCTCATGAATATATTGATATACAAAGACTTTGTAACTTATATCTAGCCTAATAACCAACTTACGTTCTTTTTTCAACACACTACGCTTATGGCACACTCTTTTGGTCTTAACTCCCTTATTATTCAATGTCAGATTATATCAATGTATTCGTGAGATACATACAGAAAGGAAGTCTATTTAAAAAAATATAACTTATAATCATATAATAATAACATATAATTTCTTTATTGGAAGGAGATGCCGAAAACAACTACTCCACGGCCAATATGCCCCGACTGGCGTTGCATTACATCAACATCTCCATGGATGTCGCCACATCTTTCATCAAGACCAAATACCAGACAATGACCGGTTTCGATCTTGTTATGATCTCATCAGATTGCCATAGGTATCGGAATCGATTAATGATCTGGCGACATTGATTGCCTAAGGGGCATATGTGAATGTTTGTAGTGGCGAGATACAGTGAAATACACTGCAGTGCCCTCTTTGGGTCTTTGCTACTACCTGTCTGACAATTATTGTCTAATTGACAGACAGATAACGATCTGCAGAAAGCAGATGCCATTACAGCGACCTCTATTGTCTTTGAGGAAGACAATCCTACTTAATCACTGTATCTCGCCACTACAAACATTCACATATGCCCCTTAGGCAATCAATGTCGCCAGATCATTCATCGATTCCGATACCTATGGCAATCTGATGAGATCATAACAAGATCGAAACCGGTCATTGTCTGGTATTTGGTCTTGATGAAAGATGTGGCGACATCCATGGAGATGTTGATGTAATGCAACGCCAGTCGGGGCATATTGCCCGTGGAGTAGTTGTTTTCGGCATCTCCTTCCAATAATTAAGTAGGATTGTCTTCCTCAAATACAATAGAGGTCGCTGTAATGGCATCTGCTTTCTGCAGATCGTTATCTGTCTGTCAATTAGACAATAATTGTCAGACAGGTAGTAGCAAAGACCCAAAGAGGGCACTGCAGTGTATTTCACTGTATCTCGCCACTACAAATATAATTTCTTGTTTGATTGAAATATAATTAAAATGTAGGGGAGAGTTCATAAATGCCCAAAATTACTGCTATTACGTATTTTATAGTGGCAGAACAAAACGAAATAATTTTATTCTATAAAAATAAAAATCTCAACTTATATAATATAGACATTATTGTTATGCATACTTTGAAATAATTAAGAGGAAACAGTAGCAATACTAAAACTAGAATTTTCTAGACCTCTTCGTGTTCTAACAGATGCCTATTCAAGAAGGGTGCAAAACAGCCATTTGTTTCATGAGTATAAGTGGGAGTTAGTCAAGTTGAAAATATAGTTTGACAACTATTTGGAACCGTTCTGGGACAGTTCCCTATCAAAACTTCAATACACCTTATAATTCTGGTTTGTTGCCCATCTAAAAATAAATATCCTTATGCTCACCTGTTACATTTATTACCATAGGATTCTATAGCGCATTTCTGGCATGCTAGTCTTCTACAATCCATACATAAAACTTTCTGAGCTCCTAACATTCCAAAAGCATCGCCGCATAATAAACACTGGGATGGATTCTTCCCAAGAGCACAGCGTCGCATTTTTTCTAATCGCTCAACCAATTTACCTATCTAAAAATGGAATTGGATGGAGTGTCCTATTAGTAACGTATTATTTCTCCCTAACGGTTAATATATAAAGCCAAAGTTGAAATATGACTATATAAAATTATTTCTTTAAATATAGGAAGCTTGGTGAGCTTTTTCATGTTTTATGAAAGAAACATCCTGAATAATTTAGTAAATTTGAAAATGGTTGGATTTTTAAGAAATATTTGACACGTCATGTTCCTGAACACCGTAAAAATCTTTGTGGTGTGGTTTAATACTATATTAAGAGTCCATTCACTAGGTCGAAATAAGCCCTAAATCGGCGTTCGTCTCGTGTCTAAATATAAAAAAAAACTATAAAAGATAGCGACTTTTAGTAAAAAGTATTGAAAGATAAGACTTTAATCTAAGTCCCTATAGTAGTAATTTTTGGTATTTCTTTTTATTTTTAAAATTCCAGGCAAACAATCTTGTACTAAAATAGCGTATTTTCAAAAATTATTTTCTCTAAAATACATGTATTAAACAAAAATTTGCTACTATAGGGATCTAGTTTATCTTTTGATCTTTCCGGTGATATATAATTTATAACATTAAAAAGAAATTTTGTTGCAATTATGAGACAAATCCGGTACCCTTGCAATGAGGGCTAACTTTATTTCCATGTGCCTTTTTACTTCGGCTTTACGTGCACCTCCGAAATCTTAATAATTCGATAGTTGGAATATATAAGTCTCCACCCATCGGCCACCCATCCTCTCAATCCGACCCAACATTCATGCCTGTCAAATCTACAGAGAATGGACCCTTAACGTTTAATAATCATGCAAAATTCATATGTTAAGCTGAAAATATAGAGAGTTTTTGAACCCCTTAAAATTTACGTTATCGTTATGGTTATGGTTATTCTGAGCATGCGCAGTGCCGAAAATGATACTATTTTTGGCACTGCGCATGCGCAGAATAACGATAACGATAACGACGTTCTAAAATTTAAGGGGTTCAAAAACTCTCTAATATGTAATTTCAAAAACAAATGTCTATGGCAACTAAATTAAAACTCATTCTGCCTTTAGTGGAATACGGCGATTTCGTGTTGGATCCTTGCCTTACTGTTATATAACAATGAAGGTTGTAAAAACTTCAAAATTCATGCATGAGATTTTTTGATAACCTTCAATAGAAATGGCAACTGCAACAGAAATGGGAATTACACATGTTGTATTTAGTCCAGAAAATACAGTCATCTAAATATTTGTTTGAAAAACTAACATTTCGCTGACTCTGGCTTAACTGCAACAGAAAGGGAAACTACACGTGTTTGTTTATTGAAGGAGATGCCGAAAACAACTACTCCACGGTCAATGTGTCCCAACTGGTATTGCATTACTTCTGCATCTCCACAGAAGTCGCCACATCATTTATCGAGACCAACTACGTTCAAATAAATAAGTAGGACTGCTTCCGCAAAGGCAATAGGTCACTGCTATAATGGTTCCTGCGGAAAAGCAGGTCGTTATCTGTCTGTCAATTTGACAATAATTTATTTATTTATTTATTTATTTATTTATTTATTTATTACATAAAATATCCAACGAGCTGAAGCCCAATTACGCCCAGGAAGTATAAGTGAAGCCCAATGAAGCCCAGGTTAAGTAGCAGAGCATAATTTAGAATTTACATATATAAAGAAAAACAAAAATACTTATTAAAAAACAATTAAATATCACATACAAGCATAAAATGAACAATAAAATGAACAGTAAAATTGATCCTGTACAAAATTCAATAAATTATTTAAAACAAATACCTAAAATATGAACATTACAAAAAGAGCCAAACATGCCTCAGTCCACTAAAAACACTTTTTTTAAATTCTGCAGATTGCAAGATAAGATGTCTAAAGAACCTTCAATTTCAGCGTAGTTGTTTAACATTTGATATAATGGCGACTTTATCAGTAAATTAGTGCGCGCAAATGGCAAGACAAATAAGTTGCTATGTCGGCTATTCATTCTAGGTACCCGATATGTAATATTTGCCGTAAGTGACTCACACCTTGCAATATAGTGAACAAGTTTAAAAAGAAAAACAACCGATAACATTTTACGTCTACACAAAAGACTATGTAATGAGAATATTTCATAAAACATTTCGTGTGGTGTCCCTCTGACAGGATAGACCCCATCCAACAAGAACAGTGCCGTCTTAAAGAATCTTCTCTGAACACGTTCTAGCAAAATAATATGCGTGTTATATATAGGACTCCATATAATCGACCCGTACTCCAGCCTCGATCTAACAAACGTTGTAAACAATAAACGTAGTGCGGAAATATTTTTAAAATCTTTCGAGTTACGCAAAATGAACCCAAAACTTTTATATGCATCAGTCACGCAGGCTTGAATATGGTTTGTGAAGCTGAGCTCTGGGTCAAAAATAATACCCAGATCTTTCATAATCTCCGGTCTTTCTAGCAAATCACCATCAATTGTATAATCAGAAATTATTGGTACTTTTTTACGATGAAATGACATGACCTTACATTTCTTAGCATTGAGTGGCAATTTATTATTACAACACCAGTTATTAAGTAGCACGAGGTTGCTTTGAAGATTGTCACTATCAGACTTCGAGGAAATTTCACAGTACAACTTGAGATCATCTGCGTATAGCAAATATTGAACATCGAGAGCAGTGGCGATATCATTAATAAATATTATAAATAGAAGAGGTCCCAGTATCGAACCCTGCGGAACACCTGAAGATTGATGAAAAGTGCCAGACTTGAAACCGGGATACTGTACAAATTGTGAACGATCAGTAAGATATGATTTGAACATCTTAAGTAAGGCAGGACATAGTCCAACATCATTAAGTTTGCGGACTCGAAGAGAATGGTCAAGTCTATCAAAGGCCTTGGAGAAGTCAGTGTAGATAACATCTACCTGACCTCCCTCATCTACGACCTTTGAAATAAATTCAGTCTTACACACGAGATTCGATACTGTGGATCTACCCTGAATGAATCCATGTTGTTGTGGTACAATAATATCAGATACATGATTTGATAATCAAATGCAAAAAAGTTTCCTGCTTTTGGTTATTTTACAGGTGGTGTAATCCCAAAAGGAACTAGGTATGAATCATGAAAACGCACCACAAATAAGTTACAGACATTACATTTTAAATATGTTTCAACGGCAAGCCCCGCAAAGGACATTTTAGCGTCTACCCAAATAGTTCAATCTGACTGCCTTAGGTATTTTGTACATGTAATAATTTTTAAATTATATATACCTAACGTTAATATTGCTTTTATTCTTTAGAGATTTCGTGTTCATCCATCTAGAGAATTTTAATAAAGTACAAAATGCTTCCTTCGATTTATTGTTTTGCAAGCCTTCCGACCGGGAGATGAGAGGAAAAGAGTAGAGTTCTGTGAGTTTGTCCTTATAAAGATTCAAGAGGATTCCGAATTTTTATCTAAAATTATCTCGATAGACAAATCCAGATTTACTAGACAAAGGTAACAGGAGCTGGATCCTGCTAAATAAAATGTTATCCATCGTTTACATGTGATATAGTTCGTTGTCATAACAATTTAACAAGTACTAACGACCCCTCAAATGATTTGATAAGCTGTTCGAATTCTATCTATCGAATCTATAATTAGTTCGGAATTTAACAACTGAGAATATCAAGAAAGGCGAATTGAAGTAACGTTTTAGAGAAGCCGGTTATAGCTTCTCTAATGCGTTGTTATGTTCACTATATTCATGAAACCTATTTTTAATATAATTTTGATAGTTTTTGTCTGTTTGGTCGGTTTTTAGAAAGTAAAATATATTTGTGTTTGTGTTGTAGTGTATGTAATTGGTAGTTAGTTATTAGGTATAACTGACTAGGTCCTTATTATAGAGGGTTTATAAAAAAGTCTTAGTCTTAACGTAGGTACCCTTAGTCTTTGCCCTAAGAAGTTAAACATACATATTATTATGTACAACTTATGTTCTAATCGAGCTCGAAAACTTATCTTATTTTCTTTTCCATCTGATACTGAAGTAATTGCCAGCCCAACGAGAGTGTAATAGTATTCGGCTTCCTATCCTAAAAACTAAAATTAAAACTCCTATATAATAATATTACTTGAATATCGTATGAGAAATAGAATTGTTTGTTGTAGGTAAATTATTAGGTATATTATTTATTAGTACTCGTGACGTTGATTGACCAGGTATTAAAAATAAGGTAAAATTTTACGTCGCAAATCAAAATTAACGTTTGGTAAGTATTTATCGACCGCTTGCTTCTGTGAAGGTGATATTTACAACCAACTTATCAATATTTAGTTTAAAAAGATTTCAAAATATTTCTTAATATCACTCGATAATGTTTGTGGACAAAGAGAGAGGAGTACATAGAGGGGTACCAAGTGGAAATGTTAAGAAGGAATATGCATCACTGGTCGGAAGAAAACCCTTATGTCATCAAGTTTGTTTTGAAATCTATAACCAAAATTTGACAAGCGTACGGTACATACACATAGAGTTAAAGAAAGAGATTATAACTAACTTTTTGGATGACCTACCTCTCAGTTGTTTTTTATAAAATTGCTGGTCCTACATGGAGGTATATGAAGAAGTTACCAGACTGTTCGATGACAGGTGGATAGGTTGCATGGAACCTTGGAATTGGCCGCTCAGATCTCCACATTTAAAACTACTAGATTATTAACTGTGGTATCTTAAGAATCAAGTTAATTGACAACCGATTAATAATCGGGATGACCTTTTGAATAGTATTTGGGTTAGTTTTGAGCAACTTCTAAAGGAACAAACTAGAAGAGCTACATCATTTAAGAGAATTTAAAATGTTTGGAAGAAAATGGACATCATATATAAAAAAATTTTTTATTTTTAAAAAACGAAATAAACTTCCAAAAAAGATCTAAAACAACCAGAAAACTATTAGAGGTAGGTAGGTAGGTAGGTAGGTATAGAAAATGCTAATAAAAATCGATGCAGTATGTAATTGTGCACTAAAATATAGGAAATATTTCGGGTCTCGTTTTTACAAAAATGAGTGTGAAAGTTTGAATTTGTGTTAAAACCAAATTAAATTTGGACAGACTGTAGATAAATGACCAACACTTGAGGTACTAGTGCAAAGCTTATGGATTCCTCTTGGAATCATATGTTGAATACCGCCGCTTGCATTTGAAAATGTCCGCGGTAATTAACGTCCAAATCCGAATACTTGTATTTTTTATTCTAACTGTGTTTAGACCAAAATACGGCAAATCTTGCTTTGTAATTCAGCGCTCGGCGTGGCATATAGCCAGGAGAATAGCTGATTTGGCTTGATTTGTTTTAGTCCTTATTTAAATAAGGCAATAGGGCGTTTGCAGATGGAGGATAGTCTTAATGATGTTCATACTATTCGTAGTTATTTGCTATAGGTATGCATACCATCTGACAAGTAGTAGAACTAGTTTCTACAACCTGTTATTGTATTGGATTTACCATATTACTTTGAATTATGTAATTCACATTTTCTTCGTTCAAAAATTGCCTTGAATACTAGTTAAGGGGATTTTTTAGGGTATGTAGCAAATGAGATGTAGCAAATTACATGATTGTGAGATTAATGAAAGGATTACTCATGACTCTAATTTTGTTTATTTTTTAAGGAATACTTAAGCACACCTTCAAAATAGTGCATTAAGAGTTAGATTTCAGTTAGAAAATATTAAATGTTAAAATAATAATTTTAATAATCGTATTGACCTTTCGTTAATAAAATACTGTCTGTGACAAAAAATTAATTATTTGGCTTCATATATTACACGATGGTGATAAGAGACTGCCTCTACTTTTAAATACCTCTAAGTACTTAATAATGCAACTTACTGTCAGTAACATGATTAATTAAAATTTAATTAATAATTAATAATATATATCTACGCGTAATTTAAAAATAAAAGGACAGTATGATTTGTAGCTTCCTGTTACATCGGTAATTGACATCGACGAAATTATATCGAATGAAAGGGTGTATTGTCTATTTTATTTTTAAGTTTAAGTATTTTCATCATACTTTATCTAAACCTAACAGTTTTCGAAATATTTCTTTTCATGGACTACTAAGTCCACCATTGAATCTTATTTCTTGAAAGGGGTTGGAACCTTTGGTATAAAGATAACAGTGACGTAGTTTTCCACATAACCCCAAAACTTTATATTGCACTCGACGCGTGTTTCGCCAACCAAGTTAGCATCATCTGGAAATAATTAAAACTGAACATATCCAGATGATGCCAAGTTGGTAGGCGAAACGTGCGTCGGGTGCAGTAGAGTATGTTGGTGTTATGTGGAAAACTACGTCAGTGACATTCAATCTTAAATACCTAATTGTACATCCTTAGAATAAAACCATCTGTAGAATGATATCTCAACAGCAGGCAATACTTTAAGTATTTTCCTTAATCAACAAACTTATATTTTTTTAAAATCAACAGGTATAGAATAAACTTTTTGGTTTATTACTCCCTAAATCTACTGGTGATATTATCACTAAATTAATTTATTGCAAATGACATGTGGATTTTCAGAAGCTAAAAGTTATGGCTTTTAAATACCTACCTTTATTTTGATTTATCTGTCCAAATAATTTTACGCAAAAAATCTGGATCTCTTTGTGTTCGGTATAAAGTAACTTCACAAAAATGTTCACGGTGTACAAACAGCACACAATATTTAACTCGAATATTATCCCTTATTTTACATATATTTAATTTTTACAGGATGACTCAATGAAGCTACGTCGATGTCAACTTTAATATTTTAAACTGGACTTTAAACCTGTATTTTTTACGTATTTGGAAATAATGTTTTTTTTACAAATACGGTCATATGAGTATAAGGTGTTATGGGCCTATCTCTAATAATGAGATATGCCTAAAAAAAGTGGGCCATAAGAGCAACGTGTTGGACAAAGACTCTGTGTCTAGCAAGGAATCAATATTCTCTTTCTAACACATTGTGTTTATGACCCACTTTCTTGGGCATATCTCCCTTATTATTAGAGAAAGACCCATAAAACCTTATATGACTATTCGAAAAAAATAGTTATTCCCAAATAGGTATGTAAAAAAATTTCCGCTTTTCCCTCATCCACTCATCCGATTGAAGTAAACGTTGATTGGTTGCAGTTGATTTGTGTAAACGTTAGTTTACAAAAGTCATAGTGATTTGTGTAAACGTTAGTTAAACTCATCACTATGAGTTTTGTTTATCATGGCTTGCTATAACGTTAAATGAAATTTACGCGACTGGGGCGCTACACGAATTTCATTGAATATCTCAGAAACAAGACCAAATGTAGAACAATAAACAACAGACGAAAATGTTTCAAAACTAATCAGTAAAAAACGATTTGCAGCAGTTTTATTGAAATTATATATTTTTGCTGAAGTTTTAAAGTAAAGGGGGGGGTAGCACACAAAATACACTTCTAAGAGGGGTGGGTGGTTTAAACTTAAGAAGCGTATGTAAGATCATAAGGAGTGTTTGTGTTCCTAATTTCACTTCAATAATAGGATGAGCGGTTCAAAAGTTATGAGCGGTTGAAAAGCAGATAAAAAATTATATATTCCGCAGGATGAACTAAGGCATCAGAAATGTTCTACGGATTATGTGTATTATTATATTACACTTTTCACGCGCACGCATTTGAATATAATCATCTAAATACATATTTCATTTTTTTAAATAAAAAATACTTAATTAAACTGCCATTGTAGGAGTAATAGTGTCGATAAATAGCTAGTAATAGATTTGTTGTTTGTCTTGAAGTTTTACTATGAATTTCAGACAACCCCCTTAATTAGTTAAATTAATTTAGTTGATTATACTGAACAATTAGAAGCTTGAGAACTATAAGTTTTAGGTATAGGGTACCGATCAAAAAAAAATCTGTATCCTTATGTAGAATATTCCAATAAAAAAATTAAATTTAATGGCTTGAAGTTAACGAAATGTTGTATTAAATTTTGAAACATTAAAAGTATGATTACAAATCTTAAGGTTCAAACTATTCCTTTGCGAGTATTATCATTTTAGATTTCATAGTTTAAGAAACACAGAGTTTTAATCAGAAGAAAAGTAAAATAAAAATAAACAGAAATATCTCGAAACTATTAGGTTTGGTTGTAGTGAAACCTATTAAAAATCTCTTTAAAATTAGGAGTAGAACTTAAAAATTGGTAAAAAGTCCCATTTAAAATAAAATTGATGGTACCAAGGACATAATGTTACAAGGACCACATGATTATTAAGTATTACAATTTTTTAATAGATGATCCAAGACCCGTGAATCATAATCTCTGAAATATCGTAAAGTAGTCAAATGAGTTCAAATAACGAAGCTGGTATAAATAAAAGTTAATAACAACTTAAACAAGATAAATTAATAACATAATACGAGTATATTCAAAACAATAAGAGGAACATAAATTTAGAAGATCCCATAAATTATTGATTTTAAATAATATAATTTGGACCAGCTACAGATAATTAATTTTTGACATTTGCATACACCCCATTACGGTACATTATATTCAAGTTACGTGACAATAACACACTAAATATATAAACTGTATCATGGCATGATAAACTAATTAATATGAAAATACACGTTCTACCAGTCAAAAGCTCAGTTCATACAAAATAGTAGTATGATAACGTGCATTTTTCAGCTTAAAAAGATATCTTATTATTTGTAAATACATGCTTTTAACAAAATTTATGGATGATATAGTGAGATTCATTTAATAATGTAGTTATCATGAACTAGCAAAAATTATTTACATTAGGTAGGACATGTTTCTATGTTTTACCGCGCAAACATTAAAAGCATTTGGGAAAAAATTAAACACATTAAATAATATTAAAAAAAATAATATAAATTCCTTATTAATTAATTAATATTCGAGACGAATATGGGTATATAAGAACTCTCATAAGATGTTATTATTTAGTTATCAGCTTAGAAATGTTAGAATCTAATTAAAGTAATTTCTATAAATGACCACAATCCACATCCATATACTTAATGATAAAAAAACATTAGCTATTGCGTGATATTATCCTTCTATTTCTGAACACAAATTTTCCAAATTGAAGGATTGTGTAGCATATACTTCGAATTTATATATAAGACCGAAAACCATTTTCATTTCCTCATCATTTCGAGCCTCATCATTGCGATATCGAAATCGTAAAAGGTACAGGATCGGTTAAATTATGGCAACTTGATGCTTATCAAAATACTTTCGAAAATATCCGGAAAGACAGAAATTTCATTAAAAAAAAATATTTTTTTCTGACATTTAAAAACAAATTTTAAAACAAATACCACTTCGTCATTGCTATTTTTTTAATACGGATCTGGATTTTTTATTTTATTTTTTGTAATTTATTGTTTGTTGCTTTTTCCGAATACTTTCGGAAATAAACAACCCTGTACAGTTTTATTAACCGTTGTGAAACCTCCTCTGAAATTATGCCAGTGGATTTTCATTTATGGGAGTTGCTTTACAGCCTAAGGGGATAATTCTCTCTTTTATGTCAAAATATGAATATGAAGCATATAACGTGTTGTGTTTTATAAATATTTTTATAAGTTATTGAAAGTGAAATTGTGTTAACATTTTTAAATGAGACACTTGAAACAATTGCCAAATAAAGTTTCACTTCACTTTCGAAAATAGAAAATTATTCAGTATGTTCCAAAAGAAATAACAATGTAAGGTGCGACCACTTTGAATCCAAATACCTTTTAGTACCTCGAAAGTAATTATAATTTAAAGTTCTAGTCATTTATCAACAGTTGGAATCACTATTGGAATACTCTAGATAAAGAGTAGCATACATACCCTTTCCTGTTCTGAAATGTCTACCTTTTCGGCCCTTTGTATCACCTGTACAATAGCTTCTTGTTCTTCTGCCGCCAACGGTTGAGCTTTTGACGTTCCTGAGCTTAAAGTAGCAGTTTTTACGCTCCATCCTGTATTTAGCCTGAAAAAGTATACAAACATAGGTACTGTACAAGATGCAAAGTTTATATTTATTCGACGAAAATGTTGAGGACTATAACTTTGCAATTTTTCGTTAAAAATATTTAATTGGGAAGTTTGGATAGTTTTCTTATCATCTCGGAGCACTTAACTTAAAAATTTTTTCGTTAATATAATTAAATTTTGTTATTTTTTAATGGAATATCTATCTTCATGTTAATGCACTTGTGAGACAACGCTCTATTCAAATCTTTAAAAATATACAGATTGATCTATTTAAAAAATTCAAATATATTATATCGCTAGACCACGATCCTAGATTGATTAAGCGAGTTGCAATATGAAGAAAATTATCTAGAACTATTAAAGTATTTGAAGGAGATGCCGAAAACAACTACTCCACGGGAAATGTGCCCCGACTGGCATTGTATTACTTCGGCATCTCCATAGGAGTCGCCACATCATTCATCAAGACTAACTACAGACACGCACTAACACGGTATCGCGCTTATTATGCGCTCATCAGAGTGCCATAGGTAGTGGACTCGATGAATGATGCTGCGACGTGATTGCTTAATGGTCATTGTGAATGTTAGTAGTGGTGAAAACCATACCGTAGTGCCCTCTTTGGGTCTTTATTGCTACTATCTGTCTGACAATTATTGGCAAATTGACAGATAGTAGCAAAGACCCAAAGAGGGCACTACGGTGTGTTTCTCACCACTACTACTATTAAAGGTATGCACAATTTCGTCAAAAAACGTTAAAGGGAAAATTTTACCAGCAAAATTTTCGTCAAAAGAGCAGAAAAAGTTTAGATATACCTAATATAGCTTTTATTACAGAATACGCATTGCAAATTGTATTATTAATCTGTTTATTTGCTTGTTTATAGCAGATTGGAGAAATATATCACTAATGGTATACGCAATAAAAATAAACAAGGTATGTGACCTTTGTTCTGGTCCATTTTGCGCTATGCTCTGTTCTCTGCTGTCATCTCCACAGCCGTCGTATGTGTGGTTGTATAGGTACTACACAAATAACAACTGTTTTTGATAGAGCCGACTGAAGCCGTCGGCATCAGCTGAATGCAAGGTTTGTGGGTATATTTACTCACTACCCTCTAAACGCAAAGCATCCTGCTTGAGAAAATACTTCGCTTCCGTATCTAAATAGGGGAGTCCTGTTTGAAATATTCCTGAACTGCAGCAACTTATAGAGGCTGTGATTCGCCAGAGATAATATTATTTTAAATACAAGGATTAAATTTTAGTCTTGTAATTTTGTATTTGTAAATTTAGTTATTATGAAATAAAATTGAAATTCTGCAATTATTGATATTATTTTTTAAATATTAGACTTAGTTATTTTCTACAATGGAATTAGTAACTATTTTTTAAGTAAATTTAATTTTAAGACCGGTGATTGGCATTTTTTAAAAGAATATCCATTGGAACTTCTGATTTTATTCGATGTATATTTAGATCTCAACATATACCATTAAGCTACGATGCCATGAGGCCAGAGATAATTTTACATTCTCTTCTTATGTAAAAAATATAATGACAATCTGTATATTCTAGTCCCATTTCCTTTAATAGATTTTTCGACAAGTATGACAAGGATGATCTCTGATGGAAAAGCTAAAGACATTCATTTTACTCTCAAATTCTTAAAATATAATGGAGAAAACCCAATATTTGTTACCAGTAACGTTGTGTAACGTTTTTTTTTTGTATTTTTTAGAATCATTCGAAGGAAATGAATACATAGAGAATTCAACAACCAGTGGGTGGTGAATCACTGAAAACGCATATATTTTTTAAGGCGTTCTCAGTCAATGGCGACAATCAATCATGAGATCTTGGTGGACTTTATAAACCCAAGATAAAACCCATTCAAATGACATATTGTAGTAGTTCAATTTTTCAATTTATTTTTGTGAGAGTCTTTAAACGATTGATAATTACCACAAATCTACAAAAACAAATTAAAATATGAATTTGACATTAATCAGTAATTCGTTGTTCGCATGTATGTACTATCTACATAATAAAACAACCCGAACCATTCAACTGCGAAGGTAGTCATTTAATCGACATAATAGTTCAAACATTGTATGATGATAATATATTTTATTTTATTATGAAATCCCAGAACATGTCCATTAATAACAATTGTTAAGTGTCTATATAAATAGTAATTTTTTGATTTCAAAGACTTACTTACATTGATCTTAAAAATCTGAAAATGTTAATCAAGTACGCGGTAGTAGCAGTAAGAACTTTAGCAGCAACACATAATTTTTTGTTTTTATAACATTAAAATTACCGGTAATTATTCGAATAGAGAGTATTACGATATGCTGGTGACATTAAGATCTTGTAGCAATCAAGAGAGATAAGAAACGCGTTTATATGCTCAATGATGTCCACAGACACCACTGCCTGACGTTAATGTGTTAGAAGATTGAAATTTTGTTCAATGGAAGTGTTACAGTACCACAGCGTGTAGATTCTAGTCGTCAACGTCAACATGAGTTGTGACATTGCAACTTGGAATAATAGCAAATAATCCCTTAGACTCAACAAGCCACTAAGTGCGTTGACCTCAATGGTGCATTGCTAGACAAATAAGAATTAACCAAATTCATGTCGTGTCGCGTACGTTAAAACGTGATCATCAGCACCTGCATTCCTCCTCCCTAGCCGTTCTCTATCCCTTGGATATAGGCCTCCCTCATATTTCTCCAATTTTCCCTGTTCTGTGCCACCTGGTACCAATTAAGTCCGGCTGTTCTTTTGATGTCGTCGTACCATGTTTGTTGTGGTCTGCCGGTGCTTCTTTTCTCCCCCCAAGGTCTCCATCTTGTTGTTTTTCCGCTCCAATTGGTTGTATTTCGGGCAATATGTCCGGCCCAGTTCCATTTAAGACTACCTATTCGCCTCGCTATATCTTCGACCTTGGTTGTATTTCTTATCCACTCATTAGTTTTATGATCTTTCAGCGTTATACCTAGCATTTTCCGTTCTATTGATCTTTGGTGTACCTTTAATTTATTTAGGATCTTTTTTGTTAGAACCCATGTTTCACATCCGTAGGTTGTTACTGGGAGAATGCATTCCATGTAGACCTTGGTTTTTAGTTTGAGGGGTAGGTTGGAGTTGAAGACATGTCGCATTTTCCCGTAGGCCGCCCATCCTAGATGCAGTCTATGGTTAATTTCGAGTTCTTGATTTGTTTTTCCCATTGTTATTTTTTGACCTAGGTAGACGTAAGAGTTCACTTTCTCTACTTGTTGTCCTAGCACATTTATACTCTCTATGTTTGTCCGTTGGTTTTAGAAATGTTCATTTCTAGGCCTACTTTTCTTGCTTCTTGTTGTAGTTCTATAAGCATGTGTTCTAATTCTTCGCTGTTTGGAGCACAGACGGCAATGTTATCTGCAAATCTTAGGTTACTGAGCTTTTCTCCCGAGATGTTTATTCCTCTGTCTTCCCAGTGTAGGTTTTTGAAAACATCCTCTAGCACTAGTGTAAATAATTTGGGTGACACAATGTCTCCCTGTCTAACGCCTCTTTCAATCGGGATTTCGTCGGTGTCTTCATGTAGCCTTACTTTCATTTTTGAGTGGTTATTTAGTGTCTGTATGATGTCGATGTATCGTTGGTCTATTCTTGCGTTTTTCATTGACCTGATAATTGCCCAAAATTCAATTGTGTCGAAGGCCTTTCTAAAGTCTATGAAGGCGACCCATATTGGAGTGTTATATTCCATTGCTTTTTCGTTCAGTATCCTTACAGTGTGGAGATGTTCTATTGTACTCATGCCTTTTCTGAAGCCCGCCTGTTCGCAGGGTTGCTATGTGTCAAGTTTGTATTCAAGGCGGTTTGTTATTATTCTCATAAATAGCTTGTATATCTGTGGCAACAGGCTGATTGGTCTATAGTTTTCTAGGTTGCTTGGATCACCTTTCTTATATATCAGTATGACTATCGCGGTGTTCCAATCCTGTGGTATTTTACCCTCGATTAGGCATGTGTTAAATAGTGATTGAAGCTCCCTTATCAGTAGGCTTCCACCTTCCTTCAACATTTCCGGTATGATGTTATCGTCACCTGCTGCCTTTCCGTTTTTTACTTGGTTTAAAGCTTTCCGAATTTCGTCTTCCTCAATCTCAGGTAGATCCTCGGAGCCAACATTACATATTCTGTTTTTCTGGTCCTTGTTTACTCTTCTAGCATCCTCATTGTCCATTTTGGACTCGTACAAGCCTGTGCAGAACACTTCTGTCACCTTGAGTATCTCTTTTCGATCCACCGTTATGTTGCCCTGTCCGTCTCTCAGCTTGGTCATTTCCTTTTTATGTGCGTTTTCTTTTTTAAAGATGTTCAAGCCTCTGTTTTGTTGTATCAACTCTTCTATTCGATTCTCTTGATGCTTTCTTATGTCCTGTTTGGCCATTTTCCTTGTTATTTTGTTTAGTTCGGCATATTCTACTGTATTTCTTTTGTTGTCTTTAATAAGTTCTCTCCTTTTTTCCAGTAGCTGTTTGGTTTGTGTTGTAAGCTTTTCTATTCTTTTAGTTTTTGATGTTACTAAACTTGCGGTTGTTTCTTTCAATGTTTTTATCAATCTACTGTTTGTTTCGTCTATGCTCTCGCGTGTTGATGTTGTTTCTCTTGATAGCCTTTCTGTCAGCCTTTTGCTATATATTGACTTATTGTCTTTTATTGTGCCAGGATCTAGACGGTTTTGGATGTTGTTGAACTTACTGCATTAGTTTTTGAGAATACAACATCTTTTTGAGAATATAATATAATGTTGCAAAATCGACGTAGGTTTTGTGAGTGGTATTTTAATCATCAAAAACATTCGAAATATCCAGAAAATTTATATTTGAAGGCAATATTCTAGTGTCTTTTTGAAGGAGTATGATATATTTGGATTAAAAATAAATAAAATCTTCACCTCATAAATAAGTTTTTACCTCATTAAACGCTACTGATTAACATTCTTCTGTTAAAACATTTAAATATTTAGAGTGAACGATGGTCTTTTCACTGGCCGAATGTGACACAGAAACGCTTGCAACTCGAAAATGGATGACTCCATTTTAATTTTTCAACCACTGGTGTGAAGACAATTGAAATACCTTTCAAACGAAATGCGACACGACCTACTATGCTGTTTAAAGAAATGTGCCGACACCGACTTTATCTATCAGTTGTCAAAATTCGGTTTGTGGGTAAAAAGTAGTATTTTTTATACCATTTATCGTACATTTTGTTTGGGATCGATATCTCAACTCATTCAAAAGTTAAGGTGGGGGGGGGGGGTACTTTAGGGGCGAATTGTATAATGCAAATTTAAAGAGAAGTACTTAGTTCAAATTTGATTCGATGATGGAATTAAAATCCAAGATAACAGGGCAATTAAAGATATATAAAAATTCACAGATCTTGCATTTTACGCAAATATTGTAGGCGTATTGAAAATACCAGACACAACTATTTTTGTTACGGCACTGTATACATTTCATAGTCCATTATATTTATAATTTATACAGAGTGTGATACTGTAAGGAATTAATTAAACTCACACAATTCCAAAAACTAAGAACTTTATGTAAAAGAAAAGGGAAAACGATTACATGCGATTGAACAGTATCTAATGTGAATTCGTGAATGAATCCCAATCATATCCACTTGTCAACAGCTTTCACCCGAGCTCTGAATATTTTTATAAAAGGGCCACGTTCCTTGGTCGTGGCCGCACTCAAGGTGAAGTCTTGATTGTTTTCTTACATTCGACCAGCCTGACTAGACGACTGTCCACAGAAGTCATCCTCACTTTCGCTATCAATTCCAATTTGGGAATCCAACAGTTTCTTAGTTTGGAATTTTATCATTTTTTCTAAGTTCTAGCCAAGCACCGAACTCTATTTACAAGTTCTAGTAAAGCACCGATCTCTATTAGTGACAAATATTCACTCAATAATACTTTAGCTAAGCACTGAATCATTTAAGTGTTTTCACATTCAAGCTACGCACAGAATTTTCCAAGGAACCTATTCAGTCAAGGGTTAATCTAAGCGTTGCACAAGACTGCCCCCTTTTGCTAGTCTCAAGTTAGCTCAAGCATCGCACAGAATATTTTCCTAATAGTACAGTTCAAGTATTACGCAGAACTTATATTTAATCATAATAGTTCAAGCTACGCACAGAACTAAATTTGAATCAAAACATTCTATAAAAGTGTGCACACATTCATTCTTGATCAGGCCTGATATTTCGCTTACCTCTCAGAAGCACCTATGACTTCAACTTATCTACTGCAATAATAGTTATTTTTTTCGCCTAAAATTTTCGCTAAGGTCTTCAACCTCATAACGGTCATTTGGCAGCACTGCCAATATAAGGGTCCTGAAAGGACCCTTATACTTAGCCAACAACTTCTTATGTTTTTCTGGAGGTTTATCGGTCTTAAAAACCATTACTAAAGCTCCTTTTTCATATTTGCAAGCTTTTGCCCTATGGCTATCGTATCGTTCTTTTTGTTTAATTTGATCATGATCTATTGAATCTTTAGAAATCCAATAATTTAAACATGATGCAATGTATTTTTTAACAAATCTTCTCATTCGAGGAAACCAGTAATATAGAGGTGATTTTCTTAAGCGTCTTATCCAATGCAAAATGGTCTTGTTCGTCATTGCAAAGCCTACAGATTTTCCATCTTGTGAACTAGCCAAAGGCATTTTGAATCAGGCAACTTTCTATAAACTCTTCCATTTTTCAGGATATAATTCTCAAAAGATTGTTTATTAACATCTGTCTTTTTCGTGTAACAACGTCCTTCTTATCAAGGACACTTCCTCGTCTTCTAACTGGGCTGCCAAAATTTAATCCGCATCGGTTAAGTCTGCTGAACAAACTTGCTCCTTCATTTCTACCAAGGGCATCGGCGCTCGACCCAATGCATCCACACGACACACACGGGCACCTGGGCGATAGACAACCTCAAACGTAGGATTAACGTTTGTAGGATTCGGCATTTGTTTTACAGCTTCCATCTTTTTTTTTGCCTGGTCTGACATCAGTAATGCTAACCTCCTGTCCCAAATAGTCTATGGACGTTTTGAAAAACACACATTTTAATAGCTTCAGAGTCAAGCTAGCTTCTTTCAGAGACTCTAGAACCGCTTCAAGACGTTTCAGACCCTCCTTTACAGTCTCTGATGGAATAACTTGAATGCCCCTTGTATATATAGAGGGTGACAAGTTTTATTAGTGCCCAAGATCATCAGGTAGAACAATAATTCGGACCGTATTAATAACATCCTGTATTTTTATTATAAACTCATTACCTACTCTTAATTATGTTTCCCATAAAACATTTTACAAACGGCGAATTGTTAATTTCAACATTAATTGTTAGTTTATTTAAAACAGATTTCTTTATCATATCATAGTACAACTGCTGCCGGTATCTAAAAGACAAGGCACTTCAATTCCATTCATAATGGCCCTGTTTATATAAACAATAAACAGTTTGAGTCGCCGTCGCCGGTTCGATATTCAAAGGCATAGGAACCTTGTAACCTAAGCATAAACAATAAACATAGACTGCTTATTATAACAACACAGCTAGGCAAGGTCGTCTCCATATGAGGACGTGCCCATGTCGAGGTCGGCCGCTTTTGCATGCCGCTAAGCGTTAATATTTTAAGAGACAGCTCCCATAAGTATTTTCAATACTAAAACAAGTAATACGTATTTATATACAATATGAGGAAATGATTTAGACATAGCAAAAGCAATTTGCGAGGAGAAGAAGGAAAACGTATATAATTACGAAACTGATAAAAGTAAAAATTTGTTTACTGAAAAAGAAAATTATAATGAGAAAGGTAACAACTTTGAAGTGTCTGCTTTAATAATTAAACTCATTAATTTAAACATCTTGAAGGGGGTTGGAACCTTTGGTCAGAAGCTAACTCTGACGTAGTTTTCCACATAACACCATACTGCACTCGACGCGGGTTTCGCCAACTTCTTTATTAGGTTGTAAATGTTATTTTAATTTTGCTATAAAAATGTCTACTGAAATTAGAAAAAGGCATTAGACATAGAAACGTTTGTTTCTAAGTCTCCATATAATTGAAAATGATATTGCTATGACACAATATATAAATTATTATACTGAGCGAGTCTAAATATCCGCGAAATATTTCAGGAGGTGGTTTCTGGGCTAAATTAAGAGGCGTTTTCTATATAAACGTATATCTTAAGCTTCCCCTTCCGAATTATATCTACCCACCGCCTCCTAAGGGCAGTATTGAAATTGAGTTTTAATTTTTTCCCGAAAATTTGGGAGGGGCTACAAAAATTAAATTTAGGGCACATAATATATTTTCATAAGGACTTCTTACGTATACTAACGCCTGCTAAGACGTTTCCATTTTGTATTTTTTCCTATTAAATGACTATGCTAGAAACATTGTATTATTTTACTTGAAAATTATCATTTTTACCAAAAAATCGAAAGAGACAAAAAATCTAAACGAATTAAGCTTTCCAACGCAAATTTTTTTAATTAGAAAATTCCGCGCTATATAAAACTCTAATAAAAAACAAAAGGTGGTTGCAAATTTTACCCCTTTCTAATACGAAGGGAAGTTTGAAATACTATCTGTGAGAAGCCCTGTATGTACCTACTCCAAATTTCACTTTTATATCCCTTCTAAAATTTTCGGGACAACCAAAACTCAATCTCAACCCTTACCACATACATTACATTACATTGATATAAGATTACATTGAAAACTTCTCAATTTTAGCCTAAGAATTTATATTTACCCTGCATATCAGTTCCTTTAAGCACTACAATTTACAATACAATACAATATAATACAATTTAATAAATATATGTGGTACCTAATGCCTCTTATATAATATATCTAAAGGTGATTGGAGCTCGGTGGCCGAGCGGTTAAGACGTCTGGTTTTCAATCGTTCTCTCGCGGTTGACGACGGTTCGATACTCACCGTGGTCAACTTTTTCTATTTGCTCCAATATTAAATCTGTGTGTGTAAGGCTGGTAGCGTTCTTAATATGCAACTAGTACTACAATATCACTGTATAAATGGCTAACAACCTACTGTACACTTTAATTAATAAGGTTTTCCAGGTTTCCCTTATTCTCGTACTAAATGGTAATTAAAGTTATAACATCGTAAGTCGTTCCTGGGCGCACTCGCGGCCCGCTAAATAATAATATGCCGCTCCCTCTCCCACACAAGTCTCTGACTTCCGGGCTCATCACTAAGATGAGAATGAGGGATAGAGATATTATTATTACTATTATTATTATTATTATTATTATGACCATAAAATAGATGAATATGTAAAAATATTCATCTACTCGTATATTGATTGATATCCATATTTAATTAAGTTACTGTGTTATCATGTATGTGTTAAGTAATTAGTCATCGACTCAAAGTATTCATAAGTAAAGGACTTTCCGAAAACCGACCTTTGATTACTACTCAGTGCCGCTCTATTGTTTTAAATAATTTATTTATAGCAATAGAACAGTATTGACAACCAATCATTAACCGAGTTAAGTTTCGAGAATATTTCATTATGTACCTACTCTTTGCATCAAACATATAAGTATATCTATTTTTAAAATATTTAAAATGCCAAAGCATGCATATTCTTCATTAAATAACTTAGTTTTCTCTGTGTGCTGTGTCATTAGCTGGCTCACGACAATTCTTTGGGGTTCGGAAACACGGTCCCATTAAATTGAAATTAAAATTGAAAGGAAGGGTCTAAAAACGGTAAATTGAGATCAAAGGTCCCAGTGGTAGCGAAATGTCACAGTATTCCTCCTACGCATAACACCAAAGGATACTGTAAAAATTTATACAGCAATTATTCTACTTTTTGACGTATAATATCTCACAATAATTCCATGATTACAACAGTAAGATAGTTTAATATACAAATGTTGTGCAGATTTATGTGCGGATTTAAATTCGGATGTATTATTTATGGGTTATGTCAGGGTGATTATTTAAAAAAATATATTTTTCTTGAAAATTTACGGAAAATAAAACTGGCAGATCTCAACAAGTTTGCGAGAATTGTATATTAAATATTAAGAGTCCATTCACTAGGTCGAAATAAGCCCTAAATCGGCGTTCGGCTCGTGTCTAATTATAAAAAAACTAAAAAAGATAGCGACTTTTAGTAAAAAGGTATTGAAAGATAAGACTTTAATCTAAGTCCCTATAGTAGTAATTTTTGGTATTTCTTTTTATTTTTAAAATTCCAGGCAAACAATCTTGTACTAAAATAGCGTATTTTCAAAAATTATTTTCTCTAAAATACATGTATTAAACAAAAATTTGCTACTATAGGGACCTAGTTTATCTTTTGATCTTTCCGGTGATATATAATTTATAACATTAAAAAGAAATGTTGTTGCAATTATAAGACAAATCCGGTACCCTTGCAATGAGGGCTAACTTTATTTCCATGTGCCTTTTTACTTCGGCTTTATGTGCACCTCCGAAATCTTAATACTTCGATAGTTGGAATATATAAGTCTCCACCCATCGGCCACCCATCCTCTCAATCCGACCCAACATTCATGCCTGTCAAATCTACAGAGAATGGACCCTTAAGGATGTTTCATACTTTTTCTATGCTATGGTAAAGATATAGGCATATTGAAATATAACTTTATTTCTTCAAAAAAAAAAAAAAACAGAAAAAATCGTATAAAATAAATTTCCTATTTTAGTTTTGTGGTATAGGGTGGTTTTATATTGTTTTTCATCATTTTCATCGTGTAAGTATGCAATGTACGTGTAGTTTGAAGGAAAAGTTAAGCGGAGGATTCTCTGTTCTCTGTTTAACTCATCAAACTACCTATACGTACATTGCATAAGTAGGTACTACTTATACGTTAAAAATGATTAAAAATAAAATAAAACCACCCCATACAATGTAATCGAAATAGGAAATTTATATTAGGTTTTAACCTTGAAAAAGTCTGAAAACTCGGGCGAAACGTAGAATATTTGTCCACGTGTATCTGACTGAAAGTCCTCTAAAAAAATGATAAAAGGGAAAAAAAGGATTTTTGTTGTTAAGAAATAAATTCTACTTTAACAACCAACAACTTTTCCAATACCATCTTGAAATATAACTAATTTGTAGCGGAACTTAATCAACAATTCTTTTATGTACGAGATCTTTAAAATAATAAAAAAAAAAACTGTAAATAGTAAATAACGATAAAACAGAAGTATTGAAAATAGTCACTGGAAGATTTGAATCTTTATAGATTGCCAAAAAAACCGATGTATACAATGTAATTAAATCGAGTATTAACTAAAATTATTTATCAATGGTTTGTTAGTTTGAAACAAATTAACTATTTTCATTTTTTCTGAGGGGTGTAAAAAATGAATGAAAAAATGTAAAAAATTAACAATTTTTAACTTAAACTACAATTTGGATACAAGAACACAATTCAACAGGCGGAATTTACTGAATTTCGTCTTGGATCCGATATTTATACAGGGTATATCTTAAGTATCTAATCTGAATTAATGAAGGAGACATTCGTCAAATGATTTCATGAAGAAAAGGTAATATAAAGTTATTTCGCAAGTGGCTAGTTTCTGATATACAAGGCATTAAACATTTTTTGAAACGAACTTAATTTTTTGCAAAATCTCTATAATTTAAGAACTAATTTTGGTGTGAAAGCGGGTCACAAAAAGTTTTGATAAAGTAAACTATGAAATTAGTTTGCTTTATATATTCCATATCATTTTTATTCGTGCCTTGTGCCAAAAATATCAGTTTCTCGGCAATAACTCAAAAAGGGTTCACTTATTTGCATATAATATTTTACAGA
Source organism: Pogonocherus hispidulus (assembly GCA_963924545.1). Taxonomy (NCBI): domain Eukaryota; kingdom Metazoa; phylum Arthropoda; class Insecta; order Coleoptera; family Cerambycidae; genus Pogonocherus; species Pogonocherus hispidulus. The sequence goes on along the minus strand of OZ004697.1, from coordinate 33,879,149 downwards.
AAATTTTACATAATATTTCACTATTTTTTTGAGAGAAATTGAATGAAAGTAAACAAATGGGGGTTGCACTTACAAAAAATGAGATTTTTGAGTTTTGTTGAGGTTAGTTATCAACTCGATTTTTTGGATACCCTGTATAATATTAGGAATATGTTTTCATAAATTTTAAGTACTTTTGACATTTTATATTGAGGCTATAATTCAATTCTTTTCCTGTTGATTGTCCTATATATACAGTCTCAAAATTTTACAAACATATAAACATCCATAATCGGTAGATATAATTTAAATATATGGAATTCTGAATAAAATTATTACTAAGTTTATCAACGAATTCAAAAAATGCGATAAAAAATGTATTGTTCCGTTTAAAATGGGGTTGGTACTGACTTCTGATCGATTCAGCTCGTCGTGACGTACCATATAGGTACTTTATTTTATTTTATTTTATTTTATTTTATTTATGGAAAATGGGACAAAACAGGCTATAAGCCCAAACAAAGTCCACTACATCTTAAAAGTAACAACTAAACTAAACTAAACCAAACAAACAAACTAAAGAAAGCGATAAAATTATTGAGTACATCGAAATGAATGTAATAAAATATAACTTACAGATTAAACAGTTGTTTGTCTTAAAGCTATTTTATAACTAGCAAGTGAAATGCAAAAAATATCAATATGAGAAAAAAAAGAGTTATAAGTTCTAAGCATTCTGCTCAAAGGAGAGTTTTGTCCAGAATTGGTGTAGGACAATAACTCATGAAATAAAGTGTTATCCCTGAGATTGCGAGGAGGTACACGAAAATTTATAAGAGCTACTAAATTAGGCGAGTACATCATATTGTTCAACAATTTGTACAAAAATATTACATCGCCACACTTTCTCCTCTTTGGTAATGATTCAATATGAAAATTTTGTCTCAGTAAAGCAGAGTTCTCAAATGTGTAAACACCACTCACTTTAAAATTTAAGTATCTCAAGAATCTATTTTGAACAGCCTCTAAGCGGGAATTATGAAACATATACTGAGGATTCCATACAACAGATGCAAAGTTTAACCTACTATGGACGTATGCATAGTATAATGATTTTAAAGAGCTTATTTTTTTAAAATCCCTACATGTTCTAATAACAAAACCCAACATTCTATTACTCTTTACCACAACTTGATCAATATGCGTAGAAAAAGTTAGTTTTCTATCGAAGATAACACCCAAGTCTTTTATTTCCTGAACTTGATTTAAAACCACATTATTAAAGTTGTAGTTGTACCTAAATGTATTTTTGTTACGTGTAAAGCATATATAATGGCATTTATCGAGGTTTAAAATAAGTTTATTGGCTAAGCAATATTTGAAAAACGAATCGAGGTCACTTTGAAACAAAAAACAGTCAGCTAGGTTATTAATGTGGGAGAATATTTTGATATCATCAGCATACATTAAGAATTTACAAAATTTAAAACATTTTTGAATATCATTCATATAGATTAAAAATAACAGTGGGCCCAAATGTGAACCTTGGGGTACCCCAGAAGTTGCTACATAAGGCAAAGAACAATAACCCCTAACAGTTACAAGTTGTGATCTGTTATAAATATATGATGTAAGCCATCTCAGGAAGCTACCATGCACACCGATTTCAGCCAATTTCGCTATAAGTATATTGTGATTAATTTTATCAAAAGCTTTGCTGAAATCGGTGTACACAGAGTCCACCTGAATCTGACAATCCATGCAGTTGTTGATATAATTAGTATAATGTACCAAATTAGATTCTATAGATCTTTTTGGGTAAAAACCATGTTGTTCAAAAATTATAGAAGATTTAACGGCATTAAATAAGTGATTATAACCTACCCTCTCCAGAACTTTGCTAAATATATTTAGCTTACTTATGGGGCGATAATTTTTTACTAAATTTTTCTCGCCAGACTTGAAAACAGGAACCACATAAGCGTTCTTCCATAATTGGGGAAAGTCACATTCTATAAAAGATTTGTTAAATAATAAAGTAAGAGGCACATATAGTGAGTTGGCACATTTTTTAATGAAAAAAGGAGATATACCCTCAGGACCAGCTCCCTTATTCTCATCCAAGTTAGACAGAATATTCAGACCTTCCTCGGGACTAACTCTAATAAAATTTATACAATTATTGACACTCGAACGATATTTCGATAAAGCTTGATTATATGGTTCATATACACTTTGGAAGTAGTTAGCAAATTGTTTACATATATCATTGCCATCCTTAGTGTATATATCATTATAAATCATAACATTTGGTATAGAAGATTGCACATTCCTTACGGTGGTAAGCTGCCAAAATTTCTTTACATTATTAGATATGTCATTTTCTATTGATCTTATATAAGTGTTATAATCGCTCCTAATCATTTTCTTAGTTTTATTCCTTAAATTACAGAAATACCTGTAATCAGTTTCATTATGGTATATTTTCCACTTCAAATGAACTTTATTTTTTTCTTTAATAGCTCTAATAGTATTTAGAGTAAAATAAATTGGGTATCTCCTATTTATTTTCATTTCAGGAATAAAACTTTTTACAGCATAATTTATTTTATCATAAAAAATATCTAATGATTCATTTACCGGTTTAGACATAAAAATATCATGCCAATGCAAGGTAGAAAAATAATTATTAATTGCAATATAATCGCCCTTCTTAAAGTTATACATATGCAAGTTCTTATATTCTAACTGTAAAACTGCTGAACACGAAAAAATGAATTCCAAAGGTTTATGGTGAACATCTTCCTTAACTAATGCATTTTCACAATAATTTAAATTCTTCACACAATTGCAATTTGAGAGTATTAAATCTAATATACTGTTATTAAAATTTACAATGTGATTAAACTGCATTAACCCACAATAAGACAAAGTGTCAATTAATATGCTCGAATATTGATTAACATTAGTTGGTATCAAATGTACATAATTATTTTTAGAAATCCAAGAAACAATAGGCATATTAAAATCGCCGCAAAGCAGAATTTTACCATCTGATATTTTATTAATAAGTCTATAGAGATTATTTGCAAAACATGTAAACGCAAAGTTGTCCGAGGGAGGCAAATAAACACAACAGATGTGAATTTTCGTGTTGTTAGTTGATATTGATATCCAAAGGTCCTCCGCCTCACTCTGCCAATCTGTCTGTCTCACTGCCCGCAAATCTTCGCGTACTGCTATTAAAACCCCACCACCTTCACTTTTTGAACTAAACGAGGTTTCTCTGTCACGCCGAAATACAGAATAATAATTATTAAATAGTTCACTATCATGCACACTATTGTTTAACCAGGTCTCAGTTATTAATATTAAATCGGCACTACAATTGGCAATATTTAATTTGAATTCATTTTCTTTAGATCTTAAACCTCTACAATTTTGATATATAACAGAAAGATCCATAGACGAATAACAAAGAGTATATATTAAACAATATTAAGTAAATTACAACGAATTAATTTGATCCACACTTTTTATGACTCTTACTCGAGACGTATCGTCCTTACGTATGAAAATGTTGCAGTTCTTTAGCCAAACGTACTTATAACCTCTATAACCTTTCGAGTATGTAAAAGATCATAGATTCTCAGACTAATTTTCCCTATAAATACAAAATTTTACTAGCAACAACTTATAAGCAGTATCATGTTGGACCAGTGAAAGTTTTGTTTACATCAAGATTGTTCTCATTTTTCTATAAAATAGGTAAAATACAGAAAAATCAGGTGTGATTTAGTAACTCTTAGATTGCCTGTGAGTCATGAGGACCTTGGGGCCTAATTCTCGAATTAGGCCCCAGAGAGAAATTAATTAGAGAAATTTAGAGCAAATTAAAAAGAAACATAATTAATGAAATTAGAGCCATTCCACACCAATTTCGTGGAGTCGTTATGTAAAATTTCGACACGCACCTGAAAAAGTGTATTGCTGTTAACGTAAATTGAAATAAATATAATTTAACGCAATAAGTAAACATTTATCTAATACAGTTTTGGTAAATTAGTAAATGAGAAACGAGGTTGTAACATAGCCATCACCGGGGGGCAATAAAGAATAAATATAATTTACTGCCTTCTAAGTAAATAGTTATCTAAATACCGAAACGACGCTTAACCCGGAATTTAGCAATGACTCTACCACCATATTACTTGATTTAACAAGATACTTACAATATCGCCGGAAGCATTATAATAATAATTATGCCTACCTGTTAAGAAATTATTCAGCACATATTGGCCTTTACCAATAATTGCAAAATATAAATATCCAACAGAGCTAAATTTGATAAAAGTCAATAATAAAATATTGGGGGACTACGACAACCGGGAAGCTAAATAATCCATTATCTCAAAATATCATTATCTCTAAGGAACGAAGCATTACTTCAAAATGCACTGTAAGTTGCATAGTTTACTGTATATGGTACTAATATTCAATATATCGTCGCCTTAATGAGAAAACTGCCTAACTCCATGTTTGGGTCAAATTAAGGTTTTCGCACCATCTACCTCAAAATATTAAAAGTAATCGTTCCAGAAAACTGCGTATATCTACATAAAATTGTAAGTTCACAAAACATGAAATAGAAATGCGCCTAACTCCAAGCAATAAAAAACTGCTAGAAAAGTGCCTAACTCCATATTATATACGTTAACCGGTGAATGCCGGTGATCTGTGTGCTTTTATTGTTAGTTTTCTGTGTAGTTGTAGTATTATTTAATTCAATTTGCAAAAATCAAGAAGATGGATAGAAGGTAAGTAAATTCAATATGTTTTTGATAGACTTTGATGTGATAAAATATATTTTAATTAATATAATAGAATTACTTTATGGATATAGGCAATTTTCTTAAATAATGCATGAGGAGTTAAGCATTTTGCCTACGATATAAAATGGGTTGTCTATTAAATTATTTTATCTTTAAATCGAATTATAATGAATCCATATGAATGATTTCTTTAAAAACTTTCGTTCTATTCAGTATTGTAGCTCTATACGACCTGGTCGCATTACGGGGGATCCAGTTGTGACTGATGTTAAGGCCCTTAAATATGAAAATGGATTAATCCAATACAAACTGAGACACACTGAAGAATGGAGTGATTTGCCCAGAAGAGCTCAAAAGCCTATTTCATATGATATTACAATTTCTTGCTTACCAAGATTATATGAGAGTAGATTAAAAATTAAAAGAGAAAAATATGAACACCTCATGGCTCTCCTCAAAGGTATTAATCAAGAATACCACAATTTTTATATTAACCTACCACATGAATGAATTCTTAAAAATAACATGTAAATCACTCACATATTTATTCCTTTTTTGTAATTGCATTTACCTTTATATTCTCAATAAATATTTATTTTGATTTTTTTTTTTAATTATTACACACTTAGAGAAATAATTGCCTATCTCACGTCAATATATGAAAAACTTTTTGAAAAAATGCCTAACTCCATTTAAAAATATAAAAACTTAGATTTAACGTGAACTGCTAAATAAATATTTTAAACACGATTTTATTCTGATACCTGTATATTTTTAATTCTTGTTAACAATCATTCACTGTATAAAAAACGTTTTTTAGCTCTCCTGTAAATTCTAGGCAAATGGATTTAGGCAGTTTTCTCATTAAGGCGACGATATGCAATATTTCTAACACACTTTTTAAGAATTTTATTGATTGTTCAAAACGGTTAAAATAAAAAAATAACATTGAAACAACTGTTGGTATATGTATGTTGAACCATGACAATAATGCGATCGGTAAGTAGAATCACACTGGGCCAACAGTGCAAAACAGGGTACGCATATTGCTACCTGACACTTTTCGCACAGTATACTCAAACGTTTATTTTTTTTACTGTGCTACAGTTTATACCTCTTGTGACGCGAGGAAGTGTGTGTTGATAAGTAAATAAGTAATCAGTGATATTTGTTTCCCTAACCATATTGTTATTCCCTCCGGGGTTCAAAAGATAAGTCAGACTTTTATACAACAGTAAAAATCTTTATTGAACACTTCAAACACAATACTACTTCTTGTACAATATCTAAATAAATACACACCGAAAATACTTCAATAATCGCAGCTATTTCACTTAAGTATTGCTTATTTGCTTTTGATCGCTGCCTTAAGTCTGACTTACTCGCTGGCACGCCGCGCCGCGGCTTTTATATAGGCGAACTAGGCTTCTAGATCCTCGTAGAAATTTCCATCGAATACTCAGGAATAATTTACATAGCATGGCAATTCAATAAATAATGGACAGGCAAGTTATACGAGGGGTATTCGATAAGTACCTAGACAAAAGGCTCTATCTCCCTTATTTTAAGGCTTAGAGAGTTAAAACTTCGCCCTTGGGAGGTTGCCCCTGGCGCCCCAGAGGCGATGTTGCCAGATTATGTCCAATTTCTTTAAGGCTGGAGAAAAGGTAGATTTGGCAACGTCGCACTCGGGCACTGTGCCGATGATTTTGTAACAATATTTTCGTAACAACAAGTAACAATAACTTTGTCACCTGCTAGTATTCTATGACTATAAGCAATTTAGTCATTAACACAGACTATGGAACTAATTAAGTATAAAACTTTAAGCAACTGTTATACCTACCTAGACGCTAGTCTAGCGTCTACCCGTTTATTCGCGTAATAACAACAAAATAGCCTTGCCTTAGCTTCGTCAATATTGACACCAACTTACTGATAAATCAGATGACTGCAATAATTTAATGAGACACGTCATTTCAAAGGAAACATCTGCTGCGTTATTGGAAATAGTATGTGAGACATATTATTTAAAATTGAATATATTTTATTATTATTAGCGCAAAAAATACAAAAAGTGTGTAGAATTATTATAAGGGGGGCAACTTAACATTATTTTTCAATTATACAGGCTGGAGTTGGGTTGGAAGTGGAGGGAGCAAGGGAGTTGGAGTTAACATTGGGTACAAAACTATCATCCAAGCACTGCCATAAAGTTACAAAAAACACATTGTTTAATTTTAGCCCGTTATATATTAAATTATTTTATTTTTGGAATCCTTGTGTTTTTGAAAGAGTTCGGCAGTCAATGAGGAGAAGATTGTATTATTGAATCCTAACTGGTAGAAGTCATTTTCAGTAGCTCAGTAGATTAAGAAGCTTTACATGTAATATATAGATAATAAATATTATTTTTGTCAAAAAGGGTTCTCCGAAAATTATCAATGGACAAAATATTCTTAAAATAACGCAAGGAATCACCCCTTGAACTTTTGCAGTATGTAAACAATACGAACTAATGTAACTCCTAAATACCTAAATACCTATGAAAGTGCATATATCCGACCGTCTTATTATGCGAAAAGAATGTCATTGCAAGTAAATTAAAATTATTCACTTAATCAACTGTTTCTCTGTATGTAAAATAAGCCATGTCCGAGGTCAGATCTGAGCTTAATAACTCTTATGCAGGATCGGACTTGATATAGTCGAGAATCGCGACTGGTCAATCACCTTGGAATTGAAGAACTGTCAGATGCTATGGCCGGATCTTCTGCTTGGTTTACTGTATTCTTGTATTGGCAAATACCAATACAGTGAGACTGTGTTGGGTGCCAGGGCATAAAACCATTAAAGGAAATGAACTTGAACAATGAACTTAATAAAAAAGGATCTGAAATTAATGACATAGGACCGGAGTTATCTTATGGAGTCGCTTATAGCCAACTACTCCCAGAACGGCTCTGAAAAATGGGAGGAACTAGAACATAGGGATTACTGGATCTTAAAACCAGGACAAAGTCATGCGACGGAATTGATGGAAGGCTCTTCGCAGAAACGAACTGTAGAGATACTGTGTAAGAATAAGGAGGTTACTAATACCTCAGGTTAGTATGGATCAAGGTTCAAGGTTAGTATGTATCAAGGTTCAATTTAGGAGTATGGATAGGGCTCATAACAGAACACTGACATCTCAAGAAACATCTCTATAATTAATTTAAGATTAGCAGAAAGCCGAGTGTGTGAAGATGCAGATGAGACTGCGCTGTACAGGGTATTTGCGTATATTTTGACCCCTACCTACAGGGGTTATTAAGAAAGTTAGAAAAAAAATTTAAATAGAGGTGTTACATGTCGTAAACTTGAGAAAACCAATTGATCATAATATTTTTAAATGGGACACCCTGTATAATTTTACACGCTTGGGGAAACATTTTTTCCTGATTTCAAAAATATATATTTTGTTGACATTTGCACTGACAGTTTTCGAAATATTCCATAGCGAGTACCATAAAAAAATAGAAAAAACATAAAGAACTAAAAATATTTAACACTAGAAACCAACAGTAATAAAAAATATATAACGATTTTCGATGTAACCTTTTTAGTTATTAAACATTTTCTAATATTTTCATTTTTTAATATTTTTTTTATAATTTATTGTACACATTAAATATTAAATATTTCGAAAACTGCCTGTTTTGGTTTGAATGAAATGCTATAGTGGACTGTATATTGTTTTAATTGTGTGTTTGTTACAAAGAAAAACTACATGCGTGTTCATCTAACGGTTTCTCTTCGAACACTGTCTTAATCTAGGACAAGATATAAAGGGAGGGGCGGTAGCCCTACATATGGTTGCGACGTTGTCGCTTTTTGAAATAAAGTTTGTGGTCTGGGTACTACGAATACTCAACACTGCTAGTGCAAATGTCAACAAAATATATATTTTTGTAATCATAGAAATTTTTTTTTCTCAAGCGTCTAAAATTATTCAGGGTGTAATGTATTAAGATTAGGTAATGATGACTAATAAAGGAACTCGAGCATACGCTTGACGATGCGGGGATCATTCGATACCTAGCAACGAAGCAGGTTGGTGCTAGCGAGTGTAGTGAGAAGTGAAAGTGTTTTATTTATTAATATATAGTGCCCTGTTGTTACCTATAAGAGAGAACACTACAATTGGCGACTAGGATAAACCAGGAAAAAGGAAAAAAACATAAGTACAAAATCTATAAAGGAAAATTATGATTAGATATATAATGAATTATATACCTAGATTTAAAACAAAAGCCCAAAATATAAAGGGCCGAGGTATAAAGTATACCTGTATGCATATAATGCAAAGTACAAAATGTACAGAGGAGATGAAAAATCATCACCTGTCCAAAAGCAAAGTACCATAATGGTGCCGAGGTGTGGAAATAAATACACACCTGTTCAAGTATACCTGTGTGCATATAATGCGAAGTACAAAATGTACAGAGGAGATGAAAAAGCATCACCTGTTTAAAAAACAAAGTACCATAAGGGTGCCGAGGTGTGGAAATAAATACCACCTGTTTTTAACTAAAAGTATACAAAGACTACCTAGACGAGAAAAGCTCGCCGTAAGCGACATTATTGGGAAAAATAAGTGGTTTAGAAAATGCATTAAGATATACTCGGACATTTGTACCGATACCTATTTGGAAAAGCAATAAATTTACCACTAGTTAATTTTAGTATCTATTACGAATATTATTCAGGACAATCGATGACCAATTCAATAATAGATGGATTATCGGTGTTGAGGGGATGGATATGCGTAACATATCTGACATAAGTTTTCGGTCAAGTAAAATCGAGGGCTCGGTAAACGAAATAATATTGATAACTACATTTTTGTGCTTAATAATTCAATATAGCAGCATTGTAAATCAATCAACGAAATTTTATATAGAGAATCTATATGGAATCTTTTCATAAATTTATCGCCTTATCTTGAATGGTTTTTGTATACAATTAGTTTTTACGGATTATGTCATACTGAATATTAATAATCACAAATGTTTCTTTAATCTAGATTTCAATAGAACACAAAAAAAGATACATGAAACATAAAAGTAATTAAAATGTCTAAGTATTAAATATGCCATATCTTCTTTTAGGAAAATGGCAAACATTCCTTCTTTGGAAAACTTCGATTGCGACGGTGAGACTGGCTCAGTAGGATTACGATGGCAAAGTGGAAGAGAGCCTTAGAGATATATTTAGATGCAGCTAGCATTGAAAATCCATCCAAAAATAGGGCCATGTTATTACATTTTGGGGGGCTAGCACTTCAGGAAATCTTTTATAACCTACCCGGAGCAAATGTTAGTGAGCCTAATGAAGGAAATGATGTTTATATCATCCTACTTAAAAAGTTGGATGAATACTTTGCCCCCAAGCAAAGTAAAGTATATGAAAGGCATTTGTTTAGATTATTAAAACAAGGAAATGAAGAGAAATTTATTGGGTAAAAAGACTGCGATTTCTCTGGGTGTTCTTAAGATAGGGTTAGAGATAAATAACATTCAACTTGAACCTTTTCCAAAATTTAAAAATGTAATGGTAGAAATCCCCATTGATGACACAGTAAAACCAGTTAGCCAACCATATAGGAGGATTCCTATTCCGTTGGAGTCAAAAATAAACAAAAAATTAAAATAACTTACAGACTTCGACATAATAGAAGAAGTCAAAGGACCATCGGAATGGGTATCCGCCATAGTGCCAGTTTTGAAAGAAAATGGTTGTAAGGTTATGTATTGATATGCGTATAGCCAATAAGGTAATACTTCGGGTAATAAGGTAATACCAGATGATGTACAATAGCACCCCCCACACCACAACTGGTAAAATCCCAAGTGAATTGTTTTTTTTGTAGGCCATTTAGAGATAAAATCCCAAATTCCATGAATACAGAAAATACACAACTAGAGAGTGATATAACCGACAGAGACCGAATCGAAAAAGAAAAAGGAAAAGAATACGGAGATAGAAAAAGAAGAGCAAATGAAAATATAGATGTGGAAATAGGAGATAAGGTATACCAGAGAAACTTAATAAAAGCAAACAAAATCTCTCCGAATTTTGACACAATGTCTCACACTGTAGTAAATAAAAAGGCGGGGACGTTATCGTCAATGACGACCACTCGGGACAAGTATACAGGCCTAACATAGTACATTTAAAGAAAGTAGAAGGGAAATGGAAAATAGCTGAAAGTGAAAATGAGAATTAAAAATAATGGTTTAACATTATATGTTAGTTGTTGGGAAGTGGATAATTTCTACTAAAATATTAAATAGTGGTTAGGTTAGTATATTGTATTATATATTATATATTGTTTTATATTGTATTATATACTAGTATATTTCCATAGTTAGTAAGCAAGTACCCTGTTAGTTTAATTAGTATATTTAAATATAGATACAAATAATATTATTATTCATCTCTTTGTATGTTCTTTCTAAGACTTATATATGTGTTAAGGTAATTAGTATTTTCCTAAATATTGTTAAAAAGTGTTGCCAGAAAAAGGGAGAGATGTAATGTATTAAGATTAGGTAATGATGACTAATAAAGGAACTCGAGCATACGCTTGACGATGCGGGGATCATTCGATACCTAGCAACGAAGCAGGTTGGTGCTAGCGAGTGTAGTGAGAAGTGAAAGTGTTTTATTTATTAATATATAGTGCCCTGTTGTTACCTATAAGAGAGAACACTACACAGTGTATAATTCATATATTTCGACCTAGCCAAAAGATAATACGTGAAAAACAAAACAACTTTTGTATTTAAACTTTTTTTCTAACTTTCTTAATAACCCCTGTAGGTAGGGGTCAAAATATACGCGAATATCCTGTACATTTTAGGCGAATCTGAGGGCTACGCTCGTATGAGGCTAACGCTCCTGGGTAAACCATTCTTGGAACTTTTTGACCTGCGGAAAATTTCGACCAGTAAACTTTAACACTTTATGCAAATAACAAAATTCTCCCTGAATAAAAACTCAGTAGGATAAAATACTGGCCTAGTTGTGGCCACAGTGCTTCGAAACCCACATGACGAAGAAAAAAATATTGTATTTGTATTGTATTCTTGTGCTAATTTGACCATAAGTACAAATTTGAAAGGCTTAATTTTTTCGCATTATTTGCATCGATCGTTAGCACACTCACGCTGTATAAATATTTTATTAGTTAGAACCTATCGCTGTCAACAACGTTGAGGAAGATCGTTAATTAATTTCAAAGTGGTGTGGTCTTTGATTGTAGACCGCATGACTAATTGTCGGATTGAAAATAATATCTAGAACAGGGATAACATGATGACATAGACAAATGAAGCAGAAAATGAGCAATTAAATACAATTTAACCTCAACTAAACAGGCGATTGTATATTTAGTAAGTATTTTATAGAACCATTAATTGTAGACATTAGTTGTTTCATTTAGGTTTGTTTTTCTTTTAGCAATTATAAAAGATTGTTACAAATATTTGGTACACTAAAGATTACAACCATTATCTGGTATAACAGATACCTAATATGTATATAGAACATATTGATAACAGCTATTAGGTATTTTATCTAAAAAATCAATAATGTCTCAATAAATGCATAGCCAAAAAGCGGGTATTTAGCATTATTTATTATGGGAAGATGTAAGTATATATTTTACAAATAGTTAAACTGTAAAACAATGGTTAAATAACAAAGTTATATTTTACAAATTTATAATTTTGAAATTTATGTACTTAAGGGTCCATTCTCTGTAGATTTAAAACGAAGATGTAAAAAGGCACATGGAATTAAAGTTAGCCCTCATTGCAAGGGTACCGGATTTGTCTTATAATTGCAACAAAATTTCTTTTTAGTGTTATAAATTATATATCACCGGAAAGATCAAAAGATAAACTAGATCCCTATAGTAGCAAATTGTTGTTTAATACATGTATTTTAGAGAAAATAATTTTTGAAAATACGCTATTTTAGTACAAGATTGTTTGCCTGGAATTTTAAAAATAAAAAGAAATACCAAAAATTAATACTATAGGGACTTAGATTAAAGTCTTATCTTTCAATACTTTTTTACTAAAAGTCGCTATCTAGTAGTTTTTTTATAATTAGACACGAGACGAACGCCGATTTAGGGCTTATTTCGACCTAGTGAATGGACTCTTAACTAATATATACTAGTAAGAAAGCTGCAAATATAGGACAAAAATACAATTTTTTCTAGTACCTACATACTCTATAATCATTTATTTGTAGTAATATTTCAACAAGCAGTAGCGTATTTGTTTATATTTAGACATAGAAATTAAGTCAAGTAAAGAAAGTAATAATATGAGAATGATACATACAGTGCGTTCATAAAGTAGTGGATAAATTCGTTATTTCGTTAGTATTTAAATCCGTTTATTCGACTCTGTGCCTCTGCAACTAATCGTTATTCTATTTGTAGCACATTGCTCTTATGACATATCTCGCTTATTGTTGGAGATTGACCCATAAAACCTTATATGGTCGTAATCGTAAAAACGAGTTTTTTCCAAACATGTACAAAGTTACAGGGTGCTCACTTAAAATACTAAACTTTATGTGGATGTCTTCATTGAATCACCCTATAAAAAGTTAAATTTATGTAAAATAGTGACACAAACTAGAAAAATCGACTGGTCCAAGTGATTAAAAAAAAATGAGTATTTATAAAATAACGAATGTATCCACTACTTTACTAAAGTACTGCATAATGTTTTAATGAAAACATAAAGTAATAGTTATGTATACTGCTCCTTCTTTAGAGGTTGCTGCAAAAATTGTACTCTTAAAGTTTCACTATTTTATCAAGAATTTTATAGGTATGTTCTTAAAATTGAAAAACAACCCAAAAGGACGTTGACTTCTTTTGAGTTAGCAACAATTTTGTTGATATTAGATTATTTATATCCACGCTGGAACGTTTTCATTTGTGGAATAGAAACATTTAATGTAGAAAAAAAAAACGACTGATAAAAGATTTCAAGCCCCTCTCTCATTAAAAAATTAGGTTATATCAGAGACTTATACATCTACTTCTATACGTCTCTGGTTATATGTAAATTATTTTAATCGTTTTATTTTTGTTAACATGAAATGAAACCATATTAGTTTTAATGTCCTAAACTTTTATAAAATTGAGGAAAAGTAAAGATGACAGTTCATATAGCTCGTAGTTTTTTTTATTTACATACCATACTCAATTACGTCAGTACTGGTGAATGGCCCCTAGTTTTTCCCAATTCCTGGCTTATATCGAGGATAGAAGTATCGTCATCACGTTATTATTTCGTTCTTATTTCTTACACAGCATTTATCAATGCTTAAACATAATTTTTAGTTATATTAATAATAAAATACACAACTTTTAGTAGCCGTAATTATAATTCAAATTATTATGGAAAACACCATTGTTAACTACTTCATTAAACCGGAAATAATTTGCACTTTCAGGGTCTTTTCCCAAAGATGTTAACTACTTCCTGAAGTTACGTCGAAACATACTTAACATTAATGCAGTGTTGAAACCATTTTATGTGACCAGTCTTAATAAACCATGTAATGTTCAATATTTTCAAGTATAATATGTTAATACACAATGTCAATTATTCCCAAATTGTTTTTTTTTTTAATAATTTATTTACCATGTACCAGATTACTTCTGCGACTAAGGCCAGTCATCGATTGCAGATTCTAGGCAACTGGATTCCTATGTGGGGACATTATCGTGGGGCATATAGTTATTTTCCTAACAAGTGTGGAAGGTGATACTTTTCCGCAAGCGACTGCAGTTGTCCGAACGACGCGAAGCGGAGTTCGGACAAGCAGTGAGTGCGCAAAAGACACCTTCCACATGTGTTAGGAACAACGTTTTTTCTACGGGCGTGAAGAAAATTGACATATTCGTTTTATATTGAAATAAATTGTGAGATGTCAAGTGCACACAATGCTGTCTAATAATTAGAAGTGTCAAGCATTCCTTTTTCTTTATGTCAAAATCTGAACAGTGACAACATGATTTTTTGGAATTAAGATAATATTATGATCACATTGCAAGTAATACATAGGTATTTATTTTCCGCACTTGTGCGGAAAAGTGCAATTTTCTACACTCAAATGCGTGCAGAAAATTGTAACTTTCCACACGCCCGTAGAAAAAATATTTTACATCCTTTTCATCACTACATATTAGTTTGTATGATTTGATATTATCTAGAGACAAGAATCCTCTAGTTTTATATCATGTCTGAGGGCTGGTACGTTTTCTACTCAACTGTCGCTCATGCCTGTTCAGGGTATGTCACAACGAGCTGAATTGATCTGTAGATGCAACACTTCCTAAACGATAAGGCCGGGCAGCTCAATTCAAGATGGCGCCTGTAGTATTCAGCTTTCTGTACACCGTACATTATTTTATTTTTTCTAAATGGGTTGTTGGCCATCTTAACAATAAACAAATAAAGTTTGTAATAGTGTTGGCAAATATCCGTACATTTAAAAATTGGACAAATGTCCCAGACAACTGTTTTGACATTTTAGACACTTATACGTACATTTTAGAAAATGAAATAAATAACAGGTTTACTATACAGCACTTCATAAGCTTCAAGATGATACTAAATACTTATATATTCATACAATATATTGTCTGAAATACAAGCATTAGGTGAAAAATAAATATTTTCGTAACAATGTTCAATTTTCGTCTACCTTTTATCAGCTTATGGTTAACATAGTAAAAAATGAATAGTGTTAATTATGAAATTATGATTTAATTTGAAGTTTCTACTGGGTACATGTGAAATGAAATGAAATAAATTATAGAAAAGAGAAAAAAACTAAAAAAAAAAATAAATTTTTATTTGGAGTACAATCTTTGTTATTTGAAGAGATACGAAGTTGGTTAAATTGAGAACAGTTGAGCAATTACTAACACTAAATAGTGGCCTTGATAGTTCGTGGAGAAGGAACTATAATATTTCCAGAACTGCGTAAAAACTTATATGTGTGAGGTGAAATTGAAAACAAAATGCTACAAAACAAGACTCTTCGCAGCTGTATCGTAATCTAAATATGGAGTTTACTTTAAGCAAATTTACTTGTTCTTTTAAAAATATCATCGAATCTTTATTTTCTGGCTCTTGATCTGCTACCTTCGTTAAGATATCCATGACAGAATTTAAATTGTCTTCCAAAGAACGATGTTTTGGTCCCAAATTTAAAAAAGCTTCAATATCCGTAAGGATTTCTACCACCATATTAACATCACTTACAGCAATGGAAAAGTCAATTTGTCTCTTGTTCAAACATACAATTTTTTCAACAGCTGTGCCACCTTGTTCTGCTGACAAAAAAAGATTTTCAGAAATAAAAGCGCTATACTTTATATGAGTTTGTGACCTGCTTTCTTCAATATCGAAAAAACATATATTATTTTTGCTTTTTGCCAATAACCAAGATTCACTAAGTTGCTCTTTTAATAGTTTACTATATGTTTCATTAAGCGTAGAGAAAGACTTTTCAATTTGGTAAGCCTGTGCGGACAAAACACGTTCGGCTAAAACTAATTTTTGTCTTTTAGCTTGAGGACATTCTCTTCGGGAAGTATGCGACTTTGATAAATAAAGAGGATAGTTAGGCGTATACATGGTATTGCATCTAAAAATAAATGTTTTTGAAATCATGTTATACCAAAATGGATCCCTAAAACTAACCTTTTACCATATACTAACTTTTCTTCTATGCTTTTACTAAACGAATACGTGTTAGTGGCAATGCTATTATTTTTCCTGTTGACTCAATTACATGTTTTGTTTCCCTTTCAATATCATATTCCTTGAAGTGATAGTATGTTCACATACCTACAAAAATATTTTAAGAAAAGTTTTTACTACAAATACCCACTTATGTTAATGCTTTCTGTTTTATTATTAGACCTATAAACTTTAAGTAATATTTTACTATCTATAAATAACTTCTTTTTGTTCTTTTTATGTGTACCTTTGCTCACACGAATAGCTGACACAAAGAACACTATTATGTTTCATTTGATTACCTACCTACTTGGTACCTCTGTTAAACCCAACTAACTACAAAACAAACTAAACTTACCCGAGTATATTTTGTTGGAATAAATGATTTTTCCCTTTTTATGGCATTAATCCACTTTTTCCTTAATACTGCATCCTTGGGGAATGCAAATATTGATACTTTGGGCCCGTTTTCGTAGTTGCCCCTACATTTAGGAACACAACTAGAAACCATAATAAACACGTTTCAAACTAATTCACAGTTTTATTAACAAAATAGTTATTAAAATATTCCTTGAAACTACACCAAAATCATATGATTTATGTTAATATCCGTAACCACAACAAGGAATTCTTGACTACTGCAGTAGCCATCTTGAATTTACTCTAAATTAGTTTCACCGCCTTTATAGTAGAGGTCGTATTGGTAGATGCAGACCAATAGAGCTAGAATTCTAAAAATTTGCATGGGGGGCAAATAGATGGCGCTGTTTTTTTTATATTTTTGACTTCCTGTCACTCCTGAAACATGTAACAAAAGTGCAATAAGATTTGTACTACCATATTCTCCAAATTTGCATTGAGTTCTTTCCAGGTCTTTCCTCTGGTTTAGTTATATACTTAATTATATTTTATATCCTAAATAATCATAGGCTTTGATTAATTATTATTCATTGATAGTCTCATTAATAGAAGGAAGTTCCGACATTTCCATATTTATATATCCATTTTGGACATTAGATATAGGAATAGTTGAACGTCTATGTCACTTACTAATAGTTTCCCTTTTATATAAAAGGGCAACCTTGAAACTATTTTACCTAGTCTTACAGGTGCATGGGAAAGACTAATTGTTAAAGACAGGGCGCTTATAACAACTGGTCTTTCCCACACAACACCACCTCCAAGAATTGCAAAATACTTCCCGTGGAATATTTATAGTAACCTGCAGAATTAGTTATAAGTTTGTATTTACTGCTAACTGTCTGTGTGTATTTTTATAACCTGATTGTATCTACTGTACAATCATGCATTTCAACGAATGCTGAACATCCCTATGTTAGATGCTCAATAATTGATTATTATTTCTTCGAGGAGATTGCATTTCCTACCTATCTGTGCGATTGGAAGTGTTATTCGTTGTCACCATATTGCTAGTGGCTAACATAAATTCGTAATTAGCGAGACATAGTTGATCGTGTTTTGATAGTAGGTGAGGTTTGATCTATGTTATCGATGTCAAACATACCACGATACACTACACTTAACCATTCACTCTTAACCACACCACACATAACTCTTTCAATAGCCAGATGTTATTGATTTTCCAGTAGATAGGGTTTGCTCTTTTGATATGAACTTTTCCTTTCCACCTGACCTGAAAATTATTATTTGATTGTATATGACAGGACAGATCTCAACTTCCAAAATTAATAGGTGCATCATTGCCCGATGAATAGCATTTTCGTATTTAAAATGTTACTACTGCTAAAAATAGCCCGTCTCTTTATTCCCTTATCTTATAGAGATTGTTGGTTTTACTAAATCACGGTTATTACTTGTTTCTCACAAATATACTCTTAATAATCGTATTAGTCCACCTAATTCTTAAAGAATAATTTCACTTGGTTTTAATAAGTCATCATGTAACGGGTGTCAAAATAAGAAAGGACGTCGAACATAATATCAATATCTCAGGAACGACATCGTGTGAAAAAATATGTAAGCCGTATTATTAAAAATCTTGGTACGATGGACGGTGTTCCCGTGAAAATACCAAGCATCTCCTATTTCCAATACTCTTTTGTCTATATATCCGGTTTCAAAAGAAATATTGACACACGCTTTCACCATTTTTCTCAGTTCTCCGCTGGGTTATATTTATTATAAAGGGATTAATATGAAGTCCACCTAGAATTTTTTTGGCATAGAAAATATGTTATGTTGCATGTATGAAGTATGGCGGATACTCACTCACTTCTGTGAGTGGATACAGTTTCTTCTAAGTTAAACTGGGTGAAGTGGTGCATGAATGATTATGGATTTGGATGGATGATTTTATCATCATATACAGGGTGGTCCAACTTATAATAGCAGGACTTCATCAAATGATAGATAACGTTAAAATAATAGCAGTTTCTCAATACACTTATATCCGGGAAAGCGTCCTTTTCTAGATACAGGGTGTTGAAATTTTGGAAAAAAGTATATTATTTTAAATATTGCCAAAACGGCTAGTTAGAAAAATTGGAAATTTGGCACACAGTATCAGCTAAGGATCCTTCACGATTTAAGGCTTATGGTGATAAATTACGCAAACCAGCGGCGGAGTTATGGGTATGCCATCACCCCTTTTCAAAAAAATCTTTTACGGCACTGACTTTATTGCAAATACAATAACGTGATTTAATGCCCCATACTTTTTACAACAAAAAAGTATTCTTTCATTTTTTTCATACGACGCACCGTTTTCGAGATATTTGAGGTTTTATAAATTAATGTTGGGCCATTTACATTTAGAATTTAATTTAAATTTTATGAAGTAGACTGTGACAAGTTTTGACCAATTTAATACTTCCTTATAAGTATCACTAAGTCTACTATTTAAAGCAAATCTGTCTGTTATTTTGAAACATTAAAATGCCTTTCCGATTTTCTAATCAAGAATATGCTGACATATACTTTATTTATGGATATTGTGATGGAAATACGGCAGAAGCAGCTCGAGAATACCGCAGACGATTCCCCAACAGACGACAGCCACATCATAATGTTTTTTCAAATGTACACAATCAATTCGTTAATCAAGGATTAAGGCTCATACCTAGAAATCTTAATCGTCATAATATTAACACCGTAAGAAGAAATAATCGTATATTGCGTGAATTTAACAGAGAGATCTGAGAACAAGTCAAAGAAGAGTGAGTCGAACCACTGGAACTCCTAAATGCACTATTTTAAGAGTGTTAAAACGGGATCATCGACATCCCTTTCATCTCCAACCTGTCCATGGTTTACATCCAGGAGACGAAAAATACAGGATGGTATTTTGTAGGTGGATAACAATGAGGATTTCTTAAGAAATATTCTATGGACCGATGAGTTATGTTTTACTCGACGAGGTATTGTAGATTTTCACAATCAACATATATGGGCACATGAAAATCCACATGAAATCAAACCACGAAAGTTTCAACGAGAATTTAGTATTAACATTTGGATAGGGATCTACAATGGAAATCTCTTTGGCCCTTATGTACTTCCATAGCGACTAAATTCTGAAAACTTTCTGGAATTTTTGGAGACTGAGAATCCGAATACGTGGAATGACATTCCACTCCATTTGGGAAGACAAGACTGGTTCCAACTCGATGGGTGTCCGCCGCATTCTAAATTCTAAATGTAAATGGCCCAACATTACCTGATAAAACCTCAAATATCTCGAAAACGGTGCGCCGTATGAAAAAAATTAAAGAATACTTTTTTGTTCTAAAATACATGGGGCATTAAACTACGTTAATGTATTGGCAATAAAGTCAGTGGCGTCAAAGATTTTTTCGAAAAGGGTTGATGGCATACCCATAACTCCGCCGCTGGTTTTCGTAATTTATCACCATAAGCCTTAAATCGTGAAGAATCCTTAGATGATACTGTATGCCAAATTTCCAATTTTTCTAGCTAGCCAGTTTGGCAATATTTAAAATAATATACTTTTTTTCCAAAATTTCAACACCCTGTATCTAAAAAAGGAAGCTTTCCCGGATATAAGTGTACTGAGAAACTACTATTATTTTAACGTTATCTATCATTTGATGAAGTCCTGCTATTATAAGTTGGACCACCCTGTATAATGAATGGAACAATAAGCACTTATTCTGTTTTCATATTTTTCAAGTTCAATGGCTGGTTGACATTTTTTTTCTTTTTTGTATATTTTTTAGTTATATTTTGTCACCTGGAATTGCCACTTTACTGAGGTAGGTACAATCTTTTTTATTTTATCTAGGCATTACATCTGGTCTATTATGGGCTACCTACCTACCTAGCGAATATTTTCTTCTATTATAGTTAGTGATGAATATTAGTAGTACCTACGCTTTAAGCTCCTATTGCAGATTATATCGCAAGGATGTTGCCATGTAAATAACTTTCACCACTATATTACGCCTATTGGTATATTGGACAACTGCTAGTACTTTACATCCTGATAGGTATTCTACGTTGTAATGTTAATGTCTAATGTCAGGAAATTAGTAGAATTTTTTGCATCTATCCCCGTTTATAACTTGGTCTTGTATTGCAAGTATAAATTCTCTGTTTCTCGGTATAATAGGCCTGTTTGTAAGAACTTACATGGACATTTTTTGTTTACATGTTCTTGATTGACACTATTATAATATCTGCCGTGTCTTTAGATGGTTATACGTTTTGTTTTAGAGCGTTAAGAGTATTTTATTGTAAACATTGTGCTTCTAACACTGATATGTTTAAGGATGTGAAGTTGTTATCAATTTCTACTTATATTCATCCTCTCCTCCTAATAGTCCTTTCCACGTTCTATATGTAATATTTCAAATTTATCAATACTAAACTGCATACTTATATCATGAGATACTATTTCAGTTATTTTATTGTATACAGTTTGGTGTCTTGCTTTTTAATTGTATATCTGTGCTATTCAAGGTGCTGGATAAAGGATTAAGGCACAGACAGATCCAAAGGGCACTGAGGGCGTCACCTTGGTATATTCCCATTTCTATATGGATAAAATCGGTTTCTATATAATCGGTTTTAGTCATTATTTATATTTTGGTTTTCCAACTTCGCATTCTATATATTTGTAGAACGTTTAATAGCCAACTATGAAGAACCATATCGAAGACTTTTTTATATTCTATGTAATAATTATTATTATTTATGTTTTTGCGCACTTCTCAGTTTATCACTGGTTTATTTTTCTTGTAGACGGACTATTACTAAGACTAACAAGAAATTGTTTTCATTATAGAAGTATCTTACTATTGCGTGTATGAAGTATTGCTTTTTTATATAACTGAGTATAGGTATACATGTTTTTCCAGGCTTCACAGGTCTTGAAGTTGAGTGAGGTGATTTATGAATGAGTGATACTCTTCACCGACATTAATGAATGTAATGATATGATTTTGTTTCTATTTTCACATTCTTGCAACTTCTATTGCTAGTTGTTGTCATTTTTCTTTCTTTCTTGTATATTTTTTTGCTATGTTTTGGTCAGATGGTATTGCTACATCGATGAGGTAGGTGACCCTTTTTATTTACCATTTATTTTATCTTGAAGTTTTATGTCTGTTCAATTATAGGCTACCGTTTTATCAGTTTGTATGGTTAGGTTCCAATATAATTTATAATATTTGTTTTCTATTATAGTTGGTGTTGATTGAATAATGATTCTATGCTTGAGGCTCCGATGGGAGATTATATCGCAGGGCTGTTAGTTGCCAAGTAAATAATTTTTTGGCACTGTATTATGTCTATTGGTATATTTAACACCTTCCAGTAGTTTACATCGGAATGTTATATGTTCTCTTATATATTGTTTCAATAAATTGGTGGTATTTTCTGCACATATCGCTCGTTATTGTTATTTAACACAGATTGTTTTTCTTGGGTATATCGGTCACTTAATTACATATAAAAAAGGTTACATTTTTTTTATTATACATATATATATATATTTCTGACGTTTCGGCTTTATTAGGCCATCTTCAGAGATTCTGCAGAAGAATACATTTTATAATTATTTGTTTAATACATTTGTGATATATTATACTTACATTTATAGGATGTTTCATGTATTGTAACTAACTAAATTATAATAATTTTAAATTGTTTGAAAAGATTATTGCGTTATTTTGCTGCATAAATGTTGTTTGAGGGCTTTGACGCGACTGAGTTTTTACAAACAACAACATGTATGCAGCAAAATAACGCATTAATCTTTTCAAACAATTTAAAATTATTATAATTTAGTTAGTTACAATACATGAAACATCCTATAAATGTAAGTATAATATATCACAAATGTATTAAACAAATAATTGTAAAATGTATTCTTCTGCAGAATCTCTGAAGATGGCCTAATAAAGCCGAAACGTCAGAAATATATATATGTATAATAAAAAAAATGTAACCTTTTTTATATGTAATTAAGTGACCGATATACCCAAGAAAAACAATCTGTGTTAGATCTCTAACGGTCAAGAAAATAAAAGTTAAGTTATTGTTATTGTATGGTGTATTATTACTATTATTATTATTATTATTATTATTATTATTATTATTATTATTATTATTATTATTATTATTATTATTAACTATAATCAATAATTTAATTAGTAAGAACTTATCCTATATTTCTCACTGAAAGCAGAATCTAATTAAATTTATAAATTAATACAGGAAGTCTGCAAAGTTTTGTATAGGTAGATCAAACGGTTTCTGACTTAGAAATTATGTTTGGAAAGTGTAACATTAGCTGAAATTTACATCTTGTCTTTCAGTAAGTAAACCTTCTCAAATATATACTATATGCAAGTCTCTTTACTTTTGGGTACAATTTGAAACTACATTACACAACATATATACCTACAATAGTTAAAATATACAGTGAGAACATAAAGTCAGTCTCCCCCCTTAACTCTAGAATCTCTCCGGATATTGAATTGAAATTTTCGGGACATACATAATAGTTAAGTATCTATTTTTTCACATTAAAACGACATTTGTAACTGTCAAATTGACAGGTTTGAATTCTCATTTTGAAGGTGTTTTTAGGCTTACTTCATCTCCCCACTTCGAGAACATTTCTTTCAGCCATTTACAAATGGTGGCTAATTCAATTTTGCGTAAAGCCTTGCTTTGTTATTCGTAACACTAAAGGTTTCAGTGATAAAAATGTTATATTAACTCCCTATTATGCTGTTAAGATCCATGTTAGAATACTTACTGCTCTCTTCTATGGTCTTCGAATTACACTGCCTATGATACCCTATATGGAAAGTGTCCAGCATAAATTTTTGAAATGTTTGAATTTCGGTGAATATGGCATACCTATATCCAGAAATTGGATTTCGGCAAGACATGTTACTTAAGAAATTTAATTTTACTAACTTGGAAGAAAGTCGCATCATGCATTCTCTTATATTTGCTGTATAAAATTATGTCTAATGAAACAAAGTCTCCCCACTTTTTGGAAAAGTTAAATTTCTGTATTCCTAGAATTGGTGGCCGCAGTAATCTAACCTCTTACGTTAGAACTCCGGGAACAATTTCCCTCTATTGTTTACCTTATACACATATTATTCTGCATAATATATGTATATATTACAATAATTTCAAAATCAGCTTGATATTTTTTACTGTAACATAACAGATTTAAAAAAAAAATTCTAAAATAAGAGTATGTATACAGCAGGTTAGCTTATTATTGTCCCTATACAGGGTGTGTCATTAGTGGGTAATTGTTAGATTACTCACAAACGGTACATTATATCAAAAAACTTTTTATATGAAAGTTTTTTGGCACTAAAAGTGCATATTGTAAAAATATTTTCAATTACACAGGGTGTTCCAATACCTCGGGACAAGGTGCAAGGTGGTTATTTCAAATGCGACACCCTATATATTATTATATTTTTGAAATCTAGGGATCAGTAGGAACATATTTGTATTAAGGTTCCCTATAGCTATCTCTTTTAGTTTTCGAGATATTTAAGAGTTAATGGAAAAAATCCTCGTAACGCTGCTTTGTAAAATAAATAAAATTTCCTCTGACACAATGTGAAAAGGAAAAAAATGTAACGTCAGTTAGCACAAGGGATGCCTTAAATATTGCACTTGAAATTATTTGGCCATTTTATACAGGGTGATTTTTATCGTAATTTATATTTCACAATGTTTTGCCTAAATCTCATTTTTTTAATGGAACACCCTGAATTTTTTTATGGCATTAGATGTAGAATTTAATTACCTTTCAAATGGTATTAGGATGTCCTATAAGAAAAGTTGACCGATTTCGAGATATTCACGATTTTTTGAAAATTTAGCTTCTATAACTGATAATTACAAATTATAGTCAAGTAAGTTATGAAAACAATTTATTTTGTTGTGGAAGTTATTTAACTGTCCAAAAAAAATATGGTCCAATCATTTTTTCGCCTAGAATCCCACGCATACATTTAATGTCCACCTATGCTGCATGTCTACCGTCCTAAATACTGTCAATGGAGAAACTTATTTGCATTTTTTGGAAAATCAACTTTTAAATTATCTTGAAGATATTCCTCTGAACATTTTAGCAGGGATGCAGTTGCAGCATGACGGTTGCCCTGCACATTACAGCGGTTCAGTAAGGAGATTTTTAAATAGGGAGTACCTACACTAATAGGTGGATAGGAAGGGTGGACCTATCTCATGGTCTCCTCGGTACCCGGATCTTACAAAATTAGATTTTTTTATGGGGATACACAAAATATTTAGTTTACCGCACACCATCAACCACACGAGAAAACATGATGAACCGAATTCGTGGTGCTTTTGAGAGCATTTTGGAATAGTGCATCTTGCATATAAAATGTACAGATTACACAAAATCGAATATTTATTTGAGTTAAATAACTTCCACAACAAAATAAATTGTTTTCATAACCTACTTGACTATAATTTGTAATTATCAGTTATGGAAGCTAAATTTTCAAAAATCGTGAATATCTCGAAACGGGTCAACTTTTCGTATAGGACATCCTAATACCATTTGAAAGGTAATTAAATTCTACATCTAATGCCATAAAAAAATTCAGGATGTGCCATTTAAAAAAAAAATGAGATTTAGGCAATTTAACATTGTGAAATATAAATCACGATAAAAATGGCCAAATAATTTCAAGTGCAATATTTAAGGTATCCCTTGTGCTAACTGACACTACATTTTTTTCCTTTTCACATCGTGTGATAGAGGAAATTTTATTTATTTTCCAATGCAGTGTTACGAGGTTTTTTTCCATTAACTCTTAAATATCTCGAAAACGAAAAGAGATAGCTATAGGGAACCTTAATACAAATATGTTCCTAGTGGTCCCTAGATTTCAAAAATATAATAATATATAGGGTGTCGCATTTAAAATAACCACCTTGCACCTTGTCCCGACTTTTTGGAACACCCTGTGTAATTGAAAATATTTTTACAATATGCACTTTTAGTCCGAAAAAACTTTCATATAAAAAGTTTTTTGATGTAATGTACCGTTTGTGAGTAATCGAACAATTACCCACTAATGACACACCCTGTTATATATGATATATATTTGTTATAACCTTATTTTGTTACTGTATACGCAGAGTGCCCATTATCTATCTCCTTACATGGCTAACTTTGTTAATAATGTAGATAGAGAATTAGTTAAATTAGCAAAATTGGGTAGAATTACAAGAGGAATTCATTGCCTCCTTCAGATTTAATTTTAATTTTTAACTTTTCGAGATATTTTTAAAAAACTGAAAATTGCCAAAATTTTTAAACTCGAATATGTCAAAAACCTATAAAAGATACAAATAATATACAAATGCTGTGTGATACTGTTTTTTACGTGGAATTCAGCGGTGATATTGAAAATTTCACGGGCATCTTAGTTTTTGAGAAAAAAAATAAAGTTATGTTTTTTTATATGGCAACCATAGTTGTCTATGGTATCAATAAAAAGCTTATTTTTTTTCTGATTTCAAAAATATAATATTTAATATACCTTTCTCTTTTCTTTTGTTTAATGGTGCGAATAAACAATTTGTTAACATGGTAAGCTATGAAAAACAAACGTAGATCAGTAAACAACAATAAAATAAAAATGTCAGATCACACTAATGTCACATTATACACGTCAAAATTAAGCGTTCATGTTAAAATAGTTATTGTGAAATGTACACAAACGAAGAAAGAAACGATTTATTAAATATTATATTTTTGAAATCAGAAAAAATTAAGCCAACTATGGTTGCCATTTAAAAACATAACTTTATTTTTTTTTCTCAAAAACTAAGATGCCCGTGAAATTTTCAATATCACCGCTGAATTCCACGTAAAAAACAATATCACATAGTTTTTTATATTATTTGAACTTTTTATAGTTTTCGAGATATTCGAGTTTAAAAATTTTGTCATTTTCAGTTTTTTCAAAATATCTCGTAAAGTTGAAAATTAAAATTAAATCTAAAGGAGGCACTGAATTCCTCTCCTAATTCTGCCCAATTTTGCTAATTTAACCAATTCACTATCTCCACTATTAACAAAGTTAGCCATGTAAGGAGATAGATAATGGGCACCCTGTGTATACTATATTTTTGCATATCTTGTTCCCACCCTGTAATGGGCTATTGGGTGGCTGTGTCATAATAAATAAATAAATAAATAAATAAATAAATATGACCATTACATGACAACGAACATAATTTTAAAATTTGTTCTGTGTTGGTATGCCCCACCGACCCACATTTTATTTTTACATCTTTTATATTGTAGGAATTATGATTCGAGCAAACACCGTTTGGTATTTACCCGTGGACCCTGTATAAATATATCGACACATTTACAAGACGTAGTGATTTGTATAATTTTGCTCGAGTTACTCTTCACATTATATCTTCACCCATTTTCAATATAATAAGCCGCCATTGCCTGTTAGTTATGAGTGGTATGATTATTTAGATGAATTCTGAATTGCGAAAGTTTATGAAAAATACAGATATTGAAAATAAATTAGTATCGAATGATTTGAAATGTTGGTTAACGTCAATATGGGTGGCTTTTTGATTAACGTGAACAATTTATTTGGAACGATTTATTGTGTAAAATGCTGGTTATTTTTCATCGCATCAGAAAATAAATCTGATTTACCAATAAGATATTCCCTCAAGTCGTCTATTGTATCCCGTATTTTTTTATATTTTATATCTAAACAAATGAAATATCTATTTGTAAATAAATAAAAATAGCTAAACCATTTTAGACCTACATTTATTTATTTAACAGCTTTGGAGATAATCTGGAAATAGCTAGGTAAAATTAATTTGTGGTTATTTTATTAAAGTTTGCTTTCGTTTACATTTATTAAAGTTTGATGTTTTCCAGACCTAACTTTTAAAAGTTTCTAAATGAGGCTTCTTTATATTTGTTTTTAAAAAAGTATTTCTCACAGTTCGTTTCATGTTTACAAACTGAAACTGTTTAAATTTCAACTTTCAGAGGGTATTATTACAAAAATGTTGAGCTTAGTAGAAAACTAATAAAAAAATTTAGGGATAATGAGAACGAGGTTATTTATTTTGCCTTTTCATTTAAATATGTTAAGTCTCAATATCTTTTATACGCGACGAGTAAAAGTAATTAAGAATTATCATATAAGTAATTACTAAAAATAACTAATTTTTGTAATAAAGAAATTTCAAAAATTATTTAAATTAACATGGTTAAAACTGGAGTTCAGTTTATTGCCAGAGATTGTTTATTTTTGATATTAGTTTTCATATAAATACCTATTTTTATTTGTGTATAATGGCAGGAACTACAGATAAGAATTTTTTAAAACAAATTTTACCTTCGATAATTTTGTACCAAACTATATTTCATAAATTTCGTCAAACGCAGTAAGCATTGTTCGAGTTTTACAACCATTTACCTAAGTAATAATGCTTTCAGTTTGTGTTATATGTATGCATACAAATTTTCCCTAAATACCAATATGCTTTATACTGAAGAATGATTTATTAATATTGGGACTCCTGGATATTATATTTTTAAGATTTATCACCGTCGGACCATAGATTATTAATATAAGTGTAAGAGAAATTATAATATAGAGAGTTTATAATAATTAACATCATCACACCGATGATGGGCCGATCGCTAAATTAATTTCAAGTTCTCCCCCTTGCTCATATGAACATTTTTTACATTCTTAAAAATTGTTTCTTTCGTTGAAATCGAAAGGGAAAAATATTCCAATAGAATATTCAACAAAAGGAGTTTCGTCTAATCCTCCATCCCACCACGATTAACACGAGTGGTGGCGCCCTGTGGTGAACCTAATAGCCCCTTACGAAAGCACTGTAAATTGCAATTCTGTCACTGATGACGGCAAACCAGCCCAAAACTATGCAGTCTTAGAATAGCAAGATGATCACCAGAGTGCTAACCAATCATAGAATTAGTTAGGTTCATCAGAGGGCGCGACTAGACGTATTAGGTGCCCAATTTTGATGTGGCTAACTTTATTAAAGAACTAATTTAATAGGTCTCAGCCTCTAGGACCTGTTCATAAACTTGTGCTCTATTCAAGGATATAGAAGTGACGTACCAATATTATGCAATATATTATTACAATAATTTTTTTATTAAAGTTTTTTAAATTGAGACGTGAAAAATTATGGCTAATTTTTAATACGATTAATTTGACATGGTAGGTACACAAGTCAAGTGACATGTGACACAAGTGTGTGTACATGTAGATGTTTTGATATACTATGTATATCCAAGTGAACAAACATTACTACAACAATTATCAAATAGTCAAAAGATAGAGAATTAGTAAAAATACCTACATTAGTTTTCCCCTGATAATTGAACTCCAAGGGTATTCAAAAGATCTGTAAATAGAATAAAAGTCTGCGCAAGCAATCAACACCGTTTAAATTATGTTTGCATTTATGTACTGAAATAGAAAACTAGGAAACATAGCAAATTAATTAAATCATATTAAAAGAAGCATATTACCACGAAGAACTGATATGATGGATATTCATTTGGGATTATTATTATTACAATTACAAGGCCAGGTGACATTCCAATAATATTCAAAAGTTATAAATATATACCAGCAAAAACAAATATGTACCAATCGTTAACAATAGCAACCGTCTATTCCTTTAGTAAATTTTTGAAGCCATTTAAGGAGGGAGCTATTACAACTGATAAAGATAACCAATTCCAATAATAACAAACTCTGTTTTTGTTTAAGAATTTTCTTTAAACAACTTAAACCCTTGCCCCTAACATCTGTGTTTAATTCATATGAACTTTCCA
This sequence comes from Pogonocherus hispidulus, assembly GCA_963924545.1. Lineage (NCBI taxonomy): Eukaryota > Metazoa > Arthropoda > Insecta > Coleoptera > Cerambycidae > Pogonocherus > Pogonocherus hispidulus. The sequence continues at coordinate 33,849,123 of OZ004697.1, read as the reverse complement.
AATTGATAAGTCAGTGATTGGAGATGCAATACATTATTCATTAAAGTAACCTGGAAATTACAAGTATAGTTTTTGATATGGAATCTTTAATTCTTCCAAATGCTTATGATACCGGAGGTGATTGAACTGGGAACCGTACCTGTATTTTATCCATATATTCACACGGTGCTCCAACTGGGACTGAATATACTATATTCAAACAATCGTACATAACAGATTCGACTATCAGTTACCCATAGTCAGAGGTAGAAGGTTTACATACGATACAGCGGCATGGTCGACCTCCTGGCTGCCGCTCCCAGACCGCACTCAGAATACCTCTCTCGTGTCAGCATGTTACTGGAAATAATGAGCAGGCTTCAGACCCGATGGCTTACGTGGATCTATGTGCGGTTGACTTAGGGGGAAGAACCTGTGTGGTGACCCGAGGACAGTGGTGCGACAGATAGCGTTGAGTTTGAGAATAAGTCTGCAGGAAGTTTGAGATGTTATTTACGTTATCAGACGAGGTTGATACTTTATTCTGGTGCAGTGTGAGTGAGATCAGTACCTCCATCCGCCAAAATAAAAAAAGTTGCTGCCTCGTCCTGACAGATCCTTGGCTTGGTAAGGCTCTACAGTTAAGAAGGTACTCTACCTTCTGCCTAGGGAGCACCGGCGGAGGAAAGAGAAAAGATCCTCACTACTGTTCACGCCGCCATTACTCGACTTTGCTCCAGTATTTAAAACTATTATTATTAACTCAGCTAAGCCAGGACATCACAACTTACGTTGGTAAGAAGCAGGCAGAAGATGAGCAACTATCCATGGATGGACGAGGAACAGATGGGCCTCCCCTCTGTACCGGTGGTTCAGGGTAAACTAAACCCTTCCCTATATTAAGCCCCCCTCGCAACCACGGGTCTTCGCAGGGGCCTACATATCTGATACTATACGTAAGGGTCACGAGTGTTTATAATTGCGAACTGGGAAACTGAAAATTTAACTTGGTCTCATCCCAAGACCTTTTCCCCAATACCTTTTCTCAATTGCTATCAAAACTGGTTTTCATTTGCTAAAATTACTATCGTTCCTATTTTAAATTATTGGATTTCGAAAAACGATCACTTTACTCAATAGACTCAATAGACTTAACTCAATAGAAAATAAAGTAATATTAACAAACGGAGAACAGTTTTGATACAATTGTGACAATATGCGTTCAGAATTCACTGTAGAAGGGTGAATCTAAAAAACCGAATTATATGCATACATATGTATATAATGTAACGGCAGAAATCCTTGAACTTTTGTATAAGAATTCGTCTATAACTTAATAATAAACGCTCCAGGCACGAGCTATTAAAGAATAAATGAAAACCCTATAAAATCAATTTATATAGTGAGCCTCCTGTTCCATACAGAATTTTCTGAAGGTCCCCGTCAACATGTGTAGTATATGAAAATTTCAGCATATGCTTTGCATTATTTATTCACTGTTTAATGCTCCATTAGACAATTTGACCCACTTATCGAGTTTTTCTCATAACGCGGCGAAAACAACAGAGTGCCTACGCGTAACGCAATTTAGAACAACGGTCTACTTACCGCCAAATGGGTTCTTGCATATTTTCTACTATAATATGTAAAAGCAAGTCAGAGACAATTGAGTTTAACAAATGGTGCCAAGGTTGATTTGTTACATGGATGGAATTTATTGAAAATTACACGAGGTTAAAACGTAACGTTACAGATAAAATTCAGTAATAATTGGAAGTGACTGTAACTTTAGCTTCATCATTATCTAGTCCTTAAGGAGCTACCAATACTGAATAAGATTCAGGATGGAACAAAATTTGTTTCTCACCATTGTGATCGTCTAAAAGATAAAGGCACTGAATAAATAATAAATAATAAAAGGTAAAGGATGTACTTATGCAAAGGTGCGCATTTTTAGTATCATATTATTTGAGTTTAGAAATTTATTTAATATGAATACTTCTAACAATACACCCGAAATTATTTAGAAACTACATTAAAAAAAGTTACCTATTATGTCCATTACTAGCTATACATAAATTTACGCTCCTATGCATACTTTCAACCACATTTTGCAGCTGTTGGTTAGTTACATTCTTAATTTCCAAGTGTTTGGTAGTTAGTACAATCGATTCCGTTAGCAATATTTCTCATAGGAAAATAACCTATCTGAAGTTTAATTAGTTTGACAGTTTCCGTGGGCGGCGCTTGTCTTGTTAGAGCAATCTCACATCGGCAGATAAAATGAGAAAGAAGTTGAAAGAGGTGCGACTCGAGATTTTCAAAGACGAAATAGACGTAGAAGGACTCGACGTACAGTCTCGAAAGAAAATCTCAAAGGATTAGAGAAAGGACGGAACTTTCGTGTGAGGCGGTTCTCAATGCCGTAAAAATTAGAAAAAGGGGTCTAGGGGTCCCGCGAAAAGTCGGGATTTCGGCAGGCGTATCGGGACCATTAGGCGCGAGGACAAACGCCGGTGCTAGCCGCATCTCTCTCGCCGAACGGCGATCGACGAAATTTTTGCAGAAGTTTTTTGAAAAGGCGTTTAAATTGGGAAAAGGCGTAAGAAACGTGAAGAATGCGCCTACGCATAGGAGAACGGCTCGAGGCGACCTTCGGTCGCCCGCGGGGATCGTTTCGCGATCCCCGCTCGGAGGATATAACTTAGAAACTTTGTCGATTCGGCGACGAAATCGACGCGTTTTAATATGCCTATATGGATTTATTTATTTTTATTTTTACTTTCAATTTTTTTTCATTTATTCATTTATGATAAGAATGTTCAATATTTCTAAAATTTTAATAGGTTCGAAATTTTCTTACTGAATCCCCCTTGTGATTGAATTAATAAAGTAAATTTTTCCTTGGTCTCGAATATTTTAAGAAAATTATCCCTCGTCTGCGACTCAATTTTAGGATAATTTTCAAAAATATTCGTGGCCTCAGAAAAATTTAAAATAAGTAATAATGTACCCGGAAATAATTCAATCACTTAGGAGATTACAAGTGAAAATTTCGCACCTCCACTTTTTAGCCAATCAAATGTGTCAAATATAAGTCATGCCAATCATCATGTCATGCTAATGAAAAAATTTCAGCGGATAGTTTTTGACTTTAGAGTACAAAAGCTATCTTATCCAACTTTGCAAAAGTCTTTGAAATCACCCTCTACACGTTGATATATGGTAGTATAAAAGGTATAATTTCGAAAACCCAACATGGTTTTATGACTAATCGTTCAACAGTTTCAAATTTGCCGTTTTCATACAGTACACTTCCGAAGTCATAGATATCAATCAACAAGTTGATGTAACCTAATTTTTCACCGCCTTTGACCAAATTGATCATAACATCAGTTTGCAGAAAGTTGCTGCTATCGGATTCAGTGACAAATTAACTCATCTTATTAGTTTGTACTTGTTCAATCGTTGCCAATATGTTGAATATATGGGTCTCAAATCACCTACGCTTATGGTTATGGTTACGTACGTGAATTTTCTTAAATTCCCGTACGTTGGTTTGAACTAAGTAGTTCAATATTGTTTGTCCCCACGTCATAATCTGTGGATGAGAATCTGGGTAGAAACGGGAAAAGGGAGGATTTTGTCTTGATTCTGGTAAAATTCCTAGTTTAAAGTGGGAATTTAACAAAATTCCGAGTTTAAAGCCGGAAATTAACAAAATCCTGAGGTTAAACTCAGAAACTAAAGAAAAAAAAATTTTTTTAGACCTTGGCCCTTCAACAGCTTTGTAATAGTCTACCCTCGAAGTACATCTTGTTAAATCATTCATGGTCATCACTGTTTCAATGATTGTTTCACGTACTTTATGTAGTAGTTAATTAACTGTTAGTTTAGCTAAAGTTGTTAAACTAGCTAAAGTCAGAAAAACAGCATGCATTATGAAGCCGAATGAATCCAGAAATTTAGGGTTTTTCATGGTTGCCTTCTACTTCTTCTTATTTAAATTTTCTCTTCTTTAAGTATAATGAGATAATAAACTATAGTTATTTAATAATTTTAGTACTATCTTGTTTACTTAAAATTTACGGTAATCATATAAACAACTTCAAGAACGTTAGAATGTAGTTGATTCATTTTATTGTATAGATTTATATAGAACAGTCGGCAATCGTGTTAGTGAAATACCTACAAAAGTATTAGTATGTTTGATCAATACCTAGTCTTGGCAGTGCAAATCTATAACAATACATTTTCAAAAATACGTGGAGTATTTTTGAGAATATGTACTGTATAGTGTTCGGAATTCCTCACATGTCTGAACATGATATACAATTGACGGTTGCAAAATTTGATTGTACTGTTTAGGGAGCTATGATGAGCAATTTGTAATATCAAATAAGTTTTGCAATATAATCCATTCTATTTTTAGAACATAATACATTTAACGTGAAATAGTGGAAGTGAAAAGGATAACTCTGAATGATCTTGTTCTTGAATGAGTTTCTTGTTCCACATCTCAGTCTTCTTCCGCCTGAATATCTGAATAGTTATTTGTATGGCTAAGTCACATATATAAAGCAGTGCTTTGCAACACAAGTACAAAGTTCACATGATACGAATAAGACAAAGCACTAAATCTGCTTTGTCTTCTTCATATACATACAGGGTGGTCAAACGAGTATATGGTGAAAATTAGAACCAAAGTAAGAAGCATTGAGCAAATTTAATGTCGCATACGGTCATTGTCAATGACAGGAACCATAATTTTTAAGTTGTGCTGACAAAAGAAATTTAAATTATGCAAACAACTTATTCTTTTAATGGACTTAACCCCAAAACAAATTATTGTTAAGAAAATACCCGCCCAATGCAGTTCAAGATTTGCGTACACGCGTCGCGTACACGAAGATTACATTTTTTTTTTTTACAAAGTAGTTTACATTTTTTTTTATTCAGATAACTTTCATCCAAAGCCCATCATTTGAAAGATAATTAATTATCGGCTGACCTACATCAGTTACATTTAATTAAGAACCCGATGATCCTCTATATAACCTATGTATCTGTAGAGGGACTCATATTAACTTTTACTGTACACTATTCAACAAATGATGTGTTAACATTTCTAAAAGAGTCAGATATTTTGATAATCTTAAGTAAAGTCTTATTGGAATATATTGGGACACAAGTTTCTAGTAAGGTTACGGACTTTCATGATATCGGTTACATATGATTTATGGTTATAAAAATATATGAAAAAACACATGTTTATTTGTAAATATATATAAAAATGTATTTATGTTCTAGAACAAACATTACATTGTAATTAGTAATTATAAAATCAAGGGACGTAAATTGACAGTAATACATTCCAATTATGCAGCTAAGGTTTGTTTATCCATGAACAGTTTTAACAATACCCTTTTTGAACATGTGGTAATTACAAGTGTGACGATCTAAAGGAACACTATTATATCATTTATATAATTCATTGTAGTCTCTTTTGGGATTATACTAACTGTAAAATAACAAAAAACAGGAACCCAGAAATATACAAATTAAATATTCAAAGTGCAGTATCAAGGCAAACTTCTGAAGTTTGCCGCAAAAAACCACTGTATAATATGCAACAAAAACAATATTTGAAAAATTAACTGAATTTAATTTTGGGTTTTTTAGTTTTATACAAAATTCTGTAATATTACAAATCATATTTTGAATTATGTCTAAATAAATTAATAATTACAATAAAATTTAAAAGAAATTAAACACTTATCTAGCTTTTTTCTAAACGTTTCAAGTTGATCCTCAATTCGTCGTCAGTAAAAGGTTTGTATGATAAAAAATTATTTAGTTTATCATAAACCTTCTACTGGCGACGAGTTGAGGATCAACATTAATGATAGAACGTACAAACAGTTGTCCTGCTGAAAGCGCTTCCACAAGTACTTTTGTACAGGAACTTTAGTCCTGCTGGTAGGACTTACTTCCGCACATAAGGCTGTCCTTCAGTGAGGACGATAGCGTCCTGCCAGCAGTACGAATAAAATATCTATTCAAGCCTAATGTAAACAATAATAAAAATCAATAATAAATCAACACGTCAGTAGCGTAGAACTTTTTATTTACGAAAAATAAAAAACAAAGAACATATTCTAAATCAAAAAATATATATGAAAATTGTCAACAATGAATGTTGTCATTTTTATAAAAATAACAAAGCATAGGTTTATTCTTTGGTAAAAAAACTAAACATCTTTTGTGAAAAACGAACTTATTTGAATAAAACACAGCCCTTATTATTACATCTCAGTATGTGGTTTTTATGTCAGTCAATATTTATAGTTATAAATGAGAGATAATATAGAAACAAATATATTCTAGGCTGGAATGCCATGTTGGATGTGGTAAGCAAAACAGTTCCTACCAGTGGTTGGAGAACACATAACGGCTCGAATGCCACAGCTGCGGCACCAGTAGCTGGCTTTTTGCTGAACTTTTCTAATACGGCTACAAACAATGCACTTTCGTTGAACTCTCTTTCGGTCATCACCCTCACTTAGTGCCAGAAGGGAATGTTCTCCTTCCATTTGAGGCAAGATTAGTTCACGACGAGGTGCATGTCCAGCAGCAAGCCTGACGACGTTTTCCCGAGGTTCTGCTGGGTTATTTGTACACCACTCATTATTTATCAGTTGTAGAGCCAGCGCTTGGGTAAAGTTGATGTGTTATTGATGTATCTCGCTTAAAATATTTATATGCCAAATAGGCATTGGTTTCAATAATCCCGAAAAGGCTAGCGAATAATCGGTGTTTCCATCGCTGTGTGTTCCAAACCTGAATGAATCATCGTCGGTATCAGAGTCCGAAGAGCTAGAGTTGGCAGCAGAATTTGGCTCTTGCCTGATATTTGTATTACCGCCCAATGAAGATAATGCGTCTCTATTAGATGGACCTGTAAGATAAATGCAACCTCCTAATTCTCGTAATCATATTACCTAATTCACAGATATTCACATACAATGTGTCTCAGAATGATAAAACCAAGATATTTATAAGAACTGCATTTTTGACCGTTTTTTGTAGATAGTCTACTAAACGTACAACCAAGTAGTAGGTTTATTCAAATTCAAATATTTTACTTTGAACACCCTGTAAATTTTATACCAATAAAAGTCATTACATTCATATTTAGAAAAACCCTTCGAATAGAAATTTTGAACTTTTTAATTACCTACCTTATTAAAAAGGGGTCTTAACTGGGACACACTGTACCTATATATTTTTACAAAACATGAAAATTGGTGCAATAAATATAATTATTACCTGGAAAGCCAGTCTCAAGTTCATTTTCGAGTCTTAGTACGTCTATTGATATTTTTGTAAAATTCCCGTCAATGTCCCACAAAACTGACGCACACTTGCTGGACTTTATTATGGTTTTTACAACACCGTAACACCTTGTGGTCTGCCACTGGTCTCCAAACTAGGAAAAACTCCATGAATTGTCATTCTTATTGTCGAAAATTGTAGCTAAGATGGATACGCGTTGACCCACACGCAACATTTTTCCAACTGAAGCAATGCAAATTATAACAAGTCATAACTTCTATCCAGAAATAGGTACAGTTGTGATAAAAAAATGCGCTAAAAGCTAAAAATGTGCAGAATATTATTAGAGAACTTCCAATCCTGCTAGAAGAACAGAAAGTCCTTAAAAATGCAATCTTATTAGGTACTCAAGTGAGTTAATTTAGTCATGCTGGAAGGACGCTGTACGTTCTATCATTAAACGTTTAAAAAAAAGCTAGTTAAGTGTTTAATTTCTTTTAAATTTTATTATAACCATTAGTTTATTTAGACAAAATTCAAAATATGATTTGTAGTATTACAGAATTATTTTGTATAAAACTAAAAATCCACTGATGAAATTCAGTTAATTTTTCAAATATTTGTTTTATTGCATATTATACAGTGTTTTTTGGGGCAAACTTCAGAAGTTTGCCTTTGAATATTTAATTTGTATACTTCTGGTTTCCAGTTTTTTGTTATTTTACAGGTGTTGTAATCCCAAAAGAGACTACAATGAATCATGAAAACGCACCACAAATAAGTTAACAGACATTATAATTTATATTAAATTTAAAAGTCCTCTAAAAACATGTTATTTTATGTATGGGGTAGTTAATATTCCTCTGTTGTTAAATTAATGTTTGTTATGGTTATGAACATCACTCTTGAAAGATATTTATTTTATTATAAATGTATGGGGGAGCTTTGGTTGTAGGTTATTTTGTGAAATAAAGACAAGGTAGAAAGTTGGAACCGATGTTTCATGTTCAGCCATTGTAAGTAAATCCAGTAATTTATCAGAAACGAGATCATATTTACGAATGCCTAAATGCAATAACGTTTGCAAAAATGTTGAATACATTTCATTCTATTTCGACAATCTAGCAAAGCTCATACACCGGAGCACAGTAGTAAGTAAACTGTATCAAGGCCAATGCTTCATATAACTGTTTTTTTATGCTGATATTCAAGTATTCAATATTCAGGACCTATGTGGATATAATAAACGTAACGGATAATACGCCTTTTACATATTTTTAAAGTATAATCACGGAATACAACAGACCTATCAAGGATTAATCCTAAATTTTTAGCGCTATCCGCTAGATTAATTTGAGTATTATTAATTTTTATTTTAATATTGTATAGAACAATTTTCTAAATGATTCGGAAATTGGCTGGTATTTATAGTAAATAGTAACGGTCTCAGAACAGAACCCTGCGGGACACCCTGGGATAAATTCCTGGACTTGGATGAATTCCCTTGTAACCTTACGTTTTTGTGCGCCCAAGGAGATAAGAACGAAATAATCGAATACCTGTTGCAGTGACACCACAAGACTGCAGAAAGAATATCATGTTTATGGCGTCCAAAGCTTTACTGAAGTCAGGTAATATTAAAGTAGTTTTTCCCTGAGTTGTAGGCTTCGATGTTGTCATTGATTACGTGTAACAATGCTGTAGAGCAGCTAAACCCAGATATAAAGCCTAATTGAACAGAGGATAAAACACCAATTTTATCGAAATATCTACGTAATTATATTTCTGTATTTTTTTCAGTTAATTTTGAAAGACCAGCAAAAATACTTATGGGTCTGAGATCTGATAGAGCAGAAAATTCATTTTTTTAGCTATTAAAGTTATCAAGGCTTCTTTCCAACATGATGGAAAATAACCATTAATAAAAATGCAACTGAGTATATATATTAAATATTTTAAGATCCAAGGACAGCAAAGTTTAATTGGGCTTATACTTATATATTATTGGCACTAGGAGCAATATTTTTATAACATTTTCATGTTATTTAATAAAACGTGTATCTCAGTGCAAGAGTAAAATTAAATTGAGTTAATCACTATTAACTAAATGAAATTACTTATTTTCTTTACACCAATTTGAGATAAGTTTTAGATTAATTAATAATGTTGCACCACATGGTGAAAACTCATTACTGCCATTCAATTCTTCCTTTGAACCTAAAGTGGTGCTGAAAACAATTTTACAAATTAGGATGTATCAAGGGAACTCGAAAGCAATACAAAGGAAAGTTTTCATAATATTGCCAACGGAAATGTCTCATCTTAATGTATACGTCTTATATAACCATAGAATAATTAATTTATACGAAAATAATTAATAGAACAACAAATGCTTAACGCTGAATAAATCAATTACAGTCTCGCCAATTTGACGCTCCACTAATTAATTTACAAATAACAAAACATATCTTAATTTAAAAATAAATTTCTATATCACTTGATAAACATTGTAAATCACTGATAATTTTGTACTTCGAATTATATGTTAATAGCCTTAAGAGATCCGGCCATATTCTAGTAAAAAATATAATTTACAGCAGCTTGTTTATGGTTGTTTATGGTGATGGTGATATTCTAGATCTGCTACACTATGAGCTAAATTAAACTACACCTTCTTTATTTCTAATATATTGGTATTTCTTATTTCTATGTTCCATTAGAAAAAAAAAATTTGTTAGTACACTTCGTATATATTTAAATAATTAAAATTTTAAATTGGAATTGGATTTTACAGGAAAAATCACTGTGGATTTGAAATTTAAAAAAATATATCGAGAATTAAGGCAATAAGTGGGATAAGTCAGTTTTACTTGGACCACACACTGTACATTATAACCAATATTTCGGTTGTTTTGGAATCAATATGTACTGGGATTATACATATATATTAAATTCCCTGTTTCTCATTTCAACGCAAATAACAAGAAAAATGATGGTAATTTCCAGACAAGAATCCAAACGATGTATCTCATAAAGAATCCACATGTTATTTTTCAGAAATATATATACAGGGTGTCCCAAAAACATAACGACAAAACTTTAAGGGTAGGGTGGGTAGTGGTGGTAGTTTAAGTGGTAGGGGATATGAAAACAAACCTTTTTTTGTTTAATAAACGTATGTCCGCAAAAAAGCCGTTTTGGCAGAAAAAAGGAAAAATGGTTTTGGTAAATTTTGTTTATTTCAGTGATAAATAATTAATATTCATTTACAAAAAATGTTCAGGAGAACATTAATAAATCACTTTTTGTTCATGTTGGACTTTGTTTTATTGATAAATAGATTATGGTTTATGCAATAAGTATTGAAAAGGTTGACCATTCGCGTCAATACAAAGATTGCACCATCAGTTCATTTACTCGCGGATCCTATGGAATATTCCGGGAATGGCTTCTATATGTGTACAACGAGTCACTATTCTTGCTAAAAGATCGTCCTCATTATGAATGGGCGTTTTGTAGAGTAAAGATTTCAGATGATCCTAAAAGAAAAAAATCCAGGGGGTTGAGATCGAGAGAACGCGCGGGCCAGGCCACAGGACCTCCTCTTCCAATCCATGGCGGAGAAATTACTGGTCCAGATATTGGCGCACGTTCAAATGAAAATGTGGAGGTCCCCCGTTATGATGAAACCACATGTTATTTCTAATGTCTAAAGGGACATTTTCTAATAGTAGAGGCAAAATATTTGGCAGAAAATGGAGATAAATAATATGGAGTATATCATATATCGTTCAAACGAGCAGGCAGCAAGTGAAGTAGATTTTCTCCAACAATGTGGATCAGCCCACATGTTCAAAGAAAATTGTTGCTGGTGTCTTCTAGAGACCACAGCGTTGGTCTCTAGAAGACACTAGAAGACACTAAAGGGACATTTTCTAATAGTAGAGGCAAAATTTTGGCAGACAATAGAGATAAATATCTGCGTTCAAACGAGCAGGCAGCAAGTCAACTATTAGATTCTCTCCAGTGGACCAACAGTGGATCAACAATGTGGACCAGCCCACATGTTTAAAGAAAACTGTTGCTGATGTCTTCTAGAGACCACAGCGTGATAATTTTCATCATACCAAATGTGGCTGTTTCTACCATTAAAATAACCATCGGGCGTGATACATGCCTCATCAGAAAACAATACTATTCTCCCGAAGTGAGGTTCTATTAAGTTCTATAAGCAAGGAGCTTATCGGTAAGTTCTTGAAATGAGAAATTATCGTAAATTTTTAATACAAATTTTTAATTAAAAATCAACAAAGTTAATGTTTTGATGCCAACTAAATAAGTCACAAATAATACTACCGTCCTTAAAATTGACATATTTGGAATGTTTATTGTGATAAACAATTTTTTTTCTCCCAACAAGAAGCGTAATTGTAACCAAAAATGTTACAGTTACAAAATACAGTGGTGTGTAACTAAAGTTATTTGGATGATTTAAACATGTTATTGGTCTTCAGCCCAAACAGTTTATTAAGATTTTTTAGATTTTTAAACACTTTATATTTATAGATTTAGCTTGCTCCCATGGGAATTGACTTATCTATTTGCAAAATAAGGAAAATATAAACGTTTTATGCTTTTAAGACTACAATGAAAGCAATGAGTTATATAGAGTTATTATTGATTTATTCCTAAACAACAAGTTTTGGTGTGATACATTACTTTGGTGGTACATTCGTTTATTGATAATATCTGTTTGTAATCGACTAATAACTTAAATTTTAAATAGACATTTATTCCATATTTTTCAAGTTTATTTGTACTATAAATTTTCTATTTATAGAAAAAATTTGCAGCGGTCCTATATATTGTCATTATTCTGGCGTAATTAAGCTCAAATTCTACAATGTCTTAAAAGCAAAATATTTACAACATATTATTTATTTACTGCAAGGGTAAAAACCTACGCACAATACTTTTATCACTCAAAAGGTAGTCTTGTTAAACGTCTTTCAGTATCAGTGGCAAGAGAATAACAGGAGAAAATATATTAAATATACTTTGAGGACAACCAATCACTCCATTCGTGTGTTATTTCAATCAACTTCAATGAAGCATAGAGGTCTTATATATACCGAAATATTTTTGTCTTTTCGTACGGGTCGATATAGAATGTAGAAAGTGAATAATATATGTTCATTTGTATTATATATAGAAATTAATAGAAACTGGAATGTGGAATGACGTAAATGACGGAATGACGTAAAGTTTTATTTTGTTTTTAGGTTGTTTATTTGCTTTTTTATTATTTTATAGTTTTTTGCATGAACCAGCTTTTATTGACTAAAATTAATATAATACATGTTATTTTACGAAAATAAGGAATTTTAAAAATTATTAAGTACATACAATTATTAAATGTAATACCGCTCGTATTTGACGCATTTTCGATAAAAATGTGAAACTGCAGTATTGGATGACGAGGCACCATCGCGGAAAATCTTCTCGACAAATTCAATTTTATTTTGCACATGATCTTCCACGTAGCTCTCTGGTACTGTGGAAGATATCCATCCCACTTTCTTTTGATTCCTTATATGTTAATACCTTTATTGACCAGTAATGTTGCTGAGGTCGTTCAAAAAGAATGGTCAGTATAACTTGAAAGGTGATTTACATTCAAATAATAGGACATTTTCGACTGCCAACTTCCAATAGTCCCTTTTCTTCTAATATTGGGGAGTCCCACAATGATCTTCTTGTATTCTTGATGATCTGCTATATCATATTATATCGTCATTCGTCATATTGTACCGGGTGTCAACGGATCTATTAGACAAGCCATAACTTCTAGAATATTGCATGTATCAAAATGATATTTGGTATAGGTAAATGGTAGAGGAAGAGGAAAGTTTTTGCATATTTTTCACGTTTAGGTTACTTACGGTTTCACCGGAAATGGCTTCAATTTTAAATTTTTAAATGGAACACCCTGTATATTTTTACATATTTGAATTTCTGAGACAATTTTGGACTAGAAAATGACATTTTAAAAAGTTTTTTCGCCTACTTGATTTTTTTAGAGCCATTTTTAATATTGCATCTAGGTGGCCATGATTGAGCGCAAACTAATCTGAAGGCCTTAGATGATGTCAGAAAAATGTAATCGCAAAGTTTTAGTGATTAGTATGATAGATAGGAATGAGACAAGTTGGCAAAATTACTTTTTTATATCTAACTATTTTTTTTCAAATGGCAACACTTTTCAGACAAGCACTTTTCAAAAAGGGATTTTTTTGCGAATCCAACGATACTAAATTCATTGTGATTGGATTAAAAATAAGCTCATAAAATACATTTACTTCAGTGAAGTTTTTAATAAATTCGTATACGAGTATTATACTTTAAAAGTTTTAATGTCATTTTCTAGTCCAAAATTGTCTCAGAAATTCAAATAATATGTAAAAATATACAGGGTGTTCCATTTAAAAATTCAAAATTGAAGCCATTTCCGGTGAAACCGGAAGTAACCTAAACGTGAAAAATATGCAAAAACTTTCCTCTTCCTCTACCATTTACCTATACCAAATCTCATTTTGATACATCCAATACTCTAGAAGTTATGGCTTGTCTAATAGATCCGTTGACACCCGGTATAGTTTGTCCCTTCTGCATGCATGTTGTGCTATTCCAAGTATGAGTCCTACCTAAAAATACAAATGTATTTCACCTTTGTTGTCATATTATACTAATCTAAACATAAATACCTTCAGAATACTCATCGTCGGGTGTTCCATTTAAAAACTTTTGCACCTGTTCTTTGGTAAATACACTAGCTTGCCTAGACTGTGTTGAATAGTTGTTCCTTTTGAAATAAGCCATCAAAATAGAAAATTTCGAATATTAATAACATCTTTCAGGAGAATTGAGCTTTTTAACATTGAATAAACCGCTCAAAGTCTTCAAAGCGATTTTAATGCACCTCATTGGGACGAATAAAATACGCCAACAATAGTTTTTCATTGATGCTCTAGCACCTTCTCTCCTCTTTACCATACTAATTTTTGAACATATTATATGCTTTTTCATATTAGTCCTTGGATTTGTCTAGAATTAATTATTGGTTATCATCCGATCTCCCACACATTTTCTATTTCACTATTATCTTCGGAATATCAATCATTATCGAAAGTAATAATTAAGTTTGGTTTAAAATAATTTAAAGTGTTTAATTAAATTTCTAATTAAATATGTTTGTTTGTTTGTAAATAACAGCACATAACGTTTTGGAAACATTCGTTCTAATTTAATGCAAAATACAAATAGTATATTTGACAAATTGGTTTTTCCGCGAAATATAAACGACACTTTTGACTTTTCGTTTAATTAGTGGAAATTAAAATACATTATTTTAATTGAGGCGCAATTTAATACGATCGTGCAAAAACAGTATACCCAAGCATAGCGAATGTTAAGAATTGTACCTCCGGCAAAATCGGAATGCTAACGCTCAGTTTCCATACATTGCTGTCGACAGGTACAGGTCCCTTTACTTGATACTTAATCTCATGAAGTATAAAGATAACTAGAAATGGGAGAAAATCGCTATTGGGATTTTCGTTCCCATAAGTTTGATAAAAGCATTTTTTCGAAATCGGCAATAAAGAATGTCGAGATCAGAAGTAAAGACCGAGAAATAATCAGTAAAGTAATCCATTGTTTTATGATTTTTTCAAGTAGGCGGAGTGACAGATAAACGTCAAATTAACACACAACAAACGCTGTGCAGAGGTTTTGTGGCATAACTTTGTATCTAATAGATACAAAAAGTAGATAGATCTATTAGATTTGTATCTAATAGATAAAGTAGACTGTTGCGACATTGTTTTTCGAAATGTAAGTGGCACTCTATATCTGTATTGGCAGTTGTTATGACAACAGGCTGTAATGTTTATTATTTTTAACCATGGGTATAATGTTAATATTTCAAACTTAAATTAAGTTTGAAAGAGACATATTTCTGACTTTGACATATCCAGATGGAAAGTGGCATATACCAGACTGGTACCACAAGTAAGTAAGAAATATTTTACAAGTCAGTAAAATCAACATAGTGAAATTTTGTAGAGTATCAAAATATATTGGGACTTGTGTCCCAATATATTTTAAAATATTTTCAGAGTCCGTAAAATAGAAATAGTGAAATCTTTTATAAGGATAAAAATAAATTGTGACTTAGACGATTTGTCGACTGAACCGAATATTCTTCAGAGTCCACAAGAACGTGGGGACTTGTAATTATTTCCGATTTAGTAGTGTACCAGTAGAAAATATACAAAGTCCGAGATTGCACTTCTGCGCATGTCCGAGGTGTTCATAGAACCTCTTATACTAGTGGCACCGACTCAGACATTTAGTCTGGGACCGCACCGCATACGAGCAAGACCTGTACATCTCCACCGCTGCCTACCAGTATCCAGAGAAGTAAGTAAACTAGTACAAGTCCCCAAAGGCGTTGCGACTTGGTATAATTTCGTCGACTTGTGTGGACTACGCCGAAAATATTACAAGTCGAAATAGGGAGCTACTGCGCAGGTATCAAAAGCTCTCCCACCAGCCGTTCCAGTACCTGCTACTAGCTGGTGCCAAAGTATTGAGTCTTCACCGACCACCCGGAAGCAGCAGACGTGCCCAGGAGTACTAGGACTACTAGGAGGAGGAGGACTAGTAGGGAACTAAGATTAGGAGTAGGTTTTATGGTATTTGGTAAATAAATGTATTAAAGGTTTTATTGGTGTATTATTACTATCTGTTGTGTGAAGTCTAATTTTCCCTATCGACCGACCTGGCGTACCGTATCTTCACTATAGCTACCTGAGTAGTGGTGTTCCTACACTGTAACCAGGAACTGGCGCCCGAGGCAAAGTAAAAGCGAAACCGAACCTCGGGCACTAACGTGACACTTCCTACCTGTGCAAATCGGGAAGTATCCGTATCCGAACAGTATGCTGTTCGTATCCGTCATGTGATTTATTTGCCTCGGCCCTCTGCAAGTAAAATCCACATTCGTGAAAACTTGAACTTTAGTGCCTTGGTACACAAGTAACTATTATTTCAATTATATTTTAATTGATTTTTCTTGTTTTCGTATAATTTTAGCGTGTGTACATTCAACCCTGTATTTGTTGTCCCATACATGTTTCACTCATTTAGACTTATATTTCTAATATAATTTTTATTAAAATAAAAAGTTTAAGTTTAATAAAAAGAATATTCCGCTTAGTTTGTCGGTTTAAAAACATAAGACCCTGTATTTAAGTGTACTGTCATCTAAGGTCTACCAGTGTACCAAATACTTAATCAATAACTCAAGGAAGTGGGTGAACTTACCGTTACAAGTTTTAAATCACATTTACATACATATGCAACACATACAAATACATAATATACATAACTACATACGTTCAAGCGAGGTTAAATAAAAGTTTGAAAATGAAAACTACAATTTACTATTTATTAGATTTTAAATCCAATTCCTCTGGTATATAAAGTATAAATTTTAATAAGGAATTCCAAGTGGACGCGTTACTTTTATATTAATTACAACTGCTAATAAACAGACGACATCAATCATGAGACGGATACTTTAATCTGACATAAAATTTAGAAGATACGGCAAGTTGTATCAAATTCAATTTCATATTACCCCAGAGCTATAGAATTATTCTTGATAAACTTTTATAAATTCTTCTTAGGAGTAAACTGTCATTTCTACAGATCGCTATACCTACTAAGCATTTTATTAAATGAAAAATATGAATTTTTAGCAGTTGTCGGATTGCTAATGGCATAATTTTTTTTTATTTGATTCTACACTATTCATTAGGTCTGATAATGCAATAAGAGAATGGAGGTATATATTTGTATTATGTATAAATTGTTACGTTTCAGAAAATCACTACGTATATAGGTTATGTTTAAATGAATACACTAGAGTCCTGTTTATATGTAATGTTTATTTTTAATATTTACAATAGCACAGTAATTGTTACACCACTGGTATACGGCATATTAGTACCCTCGGATACATTGGCCACCCTAAAATAAGAACACTTGGTTTAGTAGATAATCTAGTATATAATTAGTTAGTTTATTACCTTTTTGAGCGTCTCGTATATAGTTATCTCTGTAGACAAAATGAACTATTCCATTTGGTCATCAGTTTATTGTACATTTCTATCAGTTTGATGTGACTTGGTATATGATAGGTCTACTCAACGTGTGGTATAGTATTGGAAATGTTCTCAGTAAACCTATTTGTTATTTAAACTTTGATGGTTCCAATTAATAGCTGAAAATAAAATATTTAAATCATCAAATAAATAGTAATTAATAAATACTGTATTGTCAGAGTTATTGGTGAGATTATTACATCTACCTTAAACCATTCTTAATGTTAATAGTGTACCTACCTTGTGTATAATAGATTCCTGGTTATTAATATTCTTTAATTGTATATAAATGTGTTGTTTACTTTTGATAAGTTTCGATTCTTGGATTTTTCTATTTGACAGTACCACTGACAATCGACGTCTAACAGAGGCAGTGAAGTTGCCGCCTGTCACGGCCTAGATCAGTTCAGTTCATGCGTTCCTAGTTATACACAATCTGTAATTATCTTTCGTACTTACCCGATTATATTTCAGTGAGATGATATATACGTAATACGTTGTATACCGTATTTATCCACTCGCCTTCTTGTCTGAAATGTTATGTTTTCAGTTTTGTTACTAAATACATTTCTGTGATTGGTCAGTACACTGACCAATCAAGAGTCTAGTAGTGTTTCGTTAGACATCCTCCTGACTGTTTATTCTACTTTGAAATCCCACTTTTTTTTCCGAATAGCGATAACGGCAAATGTGTAGTCGAGGCTCGTTAAAAATCTACTGTTTTCTAAAGCATCTTTTATTAGGATTTATTTTTGACGGCCAGAAAATTAGAATTTCGAGATTGCTGGTGAAGTGATTATGGTATTTTTGTGAAATCTCGAAGTTCCTACTTCGTATGAAGGATATAGTGACCACACTGCTGTGAATATTCGAAGGTTAACTTGAAGCCCAATTTGAGGTAGGATTTAGTTATTTATTTTCTTTCAAATCTCTCTATGTTCTTGTGGAATTGTTGATAATTCGGGTACAAAAATGTTAAGGGTTTTAAGAAATATTTTCTTATTGATAGGTGTCATAAGGATCAGATTCGCGATCACCGACGGCAACCGGTGACAGTCAGTTATTAAATAATAATAATGCGAAGCAACCCCTTTTAATGGGTACCATTTATTCTTATTTTAGTTTAATCTTTATATTGTATATTATAAGTCCAGTATTTCGGTACAAAATTAACATTTTCGCATGGTTCTGAAATTTGCGACGTTGCACGATTGTGCAGGTTGAAAATTGTTTCAAGGAAATAAACAAATAGTCAATTTTCTGTTAACAAATGATAGATAGTAGTAGCTTTAGGTGTAATTAACCCCTCTAAGATTATCTTGTAAAAAATTATTAGCTTGTAGTATGTTCAATTAAGATAATTTGTGATGTCATCGTGACGTCATTGTGTGACTATGGCATTTACTTAGAATTAAAATCAGTAACCGTTTTCTTTTATAAATTAAGTGTTTTAATGCCTATATTCACCCATACTTTCCTGAAAAGTACTGATTTTGGCAGTGATTAACTTAAATAATTACCTCTATTTTATTCTTCTGTTTTCGAATATTTAAATATTACTTATAATAATGAATTATACCAACGGTATATACTCATGTTACCGATTATAGTAACTAACTTAAGGATATATTGTAAATCTATTTTTATTTCTCTTAGGGTTTTTATGTCCGGCACTTTATTGGGGATTGAATTTCTTTTGGACTTGTGGTGCAGCTTCTGTTGTTGGTCTTGTCTACTGGGTATTTTTTTTTTTGGACACCCTATTTTGCTGTTGGTATTATTGGAGGTCCACTACTACTTTAGATAGAACTTTGGTACCTGCTGACAACTGCGCTACTACCCGTTGCAGACTGCAGAGGTTAATCAAGACCAGGAGGGCACACGCACGCAAGTTTTTGCTTACTCTCATGCATTGTCCTTTTTTTTATTAGCTAATTGCGATTTATATTTTGCATTAACGTTAGTAGTTGCATGGTTGCTTACAGTACTTTTATAGTACATGCTTACTAGCCATTTAAATTGCTTAGTTGTATATGTATATTTTTTTTTTATTAGTTATTTTTGCCTTACCATTATTTGTAGATTCGAGAGGTAGTTTTTGCGCATTTGTTTTTTTTTTATATATATCATATATCATATAAGTAACGAGGTTACAGGGGCTTATTAGCTACTTTATATTTAGATTGTATACGCTTATGGAAATTAGGGCTTTGGTATAACTACCATCTTTCTTGCGGAGGTCTAGTAGTAATATTTTTATTTTTATTTGATATTTAGTCTATGCGCATGCGCCTGAGCTCAAGCGACGCTTACCATCATATCCGATACGCTTTAGTAACAGTAGCAGTTACAGTGCTTGCTTTTATTGTCGCTTTGTTTTTTTTTTTATATTTTGCCCTAATCTACGTTTTGCGTTTAGGTAATTTTGAAATTTCAGTGAGTCTAATCTTTTCAAATAAATTAATTTTCATGAATTACATCTTGTATTTACCTGACTATGTGAAATAAATCTTATGTACAAGTGCTCGTATTCTTTTATTGATATAGTCAACGGTTGGTGACAGTTTTCAGCGGTTGAATACTTACATCAGGGTATATATATTGGCTTAAATTAAATTGTCTGGCGCCCTGTTTAACATCCTGATCCACTCCCTTCTCCATTGAGTTAGCCAAATACCCTCCGACCAAATTATTGGCCGTGGTATACCGACCTAGTACATAGTTTTGTTTTGTGGTACGATTTGTGGGTCGCATTCTTTGGCGCCCAACGTGGGGCCACGAATTTTGAAAAAGGAAAAGATTTGCAGACTATAATTTTAGGGCATAACTTTGTTTTTCCAATATTTTTTATTTTTTTTTCTTCTCTTCCTTAGATTTTTATATTATTGTAATATTGCTAAAAATGGCGTACAAAATGCAAGTGAATAGACTTAATAAAGAAGAACTCACTTACGAGCTCAGGATTCGTGGCATTGCAACTGGAACTGTTGACGACATGAGACACGCGTTGACCATGGCGCGAAGACTAGAAGCAAGCGGAGATAGCGTTAAATACCCTGTGTATCCTTACACTGTTGAAGAAGATGTGGAAGCGGTTCAGGAAAAGTTGACCGAGTTAGAACATTTGGTAGCAACTTTCAATGATTCGCCTACAAGCAGTTCGTTCCACACCCATCAGTCGAGATTGAATCATGTCTTGCATCGCATTGACAACATGGATGAAGAAAAGGTTTCCCAGCGACCTGAATTCCGAGCTAGAGCACTCACTCTCTTGGACGAGTTATATCGCAAGGCCGAAAACTTCGAAAAATTACAGGATGTTCCGCCCCAGTTATCTATATTAGGGCAAACTAATTTTGCCGCGGCTATCGATAGGGTACGTAGATCATCGAGTACTTCTCCAAGTGGTAGTAATGTAAAACCGATCTTACCCAACAAATGGGACCTAAAATTTACTGGCGATAAGAAAGGACCCTCTCTTAGCGCATTTCTGGAGCGAGTCGAGGAGTTGCGTATAGCACGAAATGTTAGTAAGGCGACATTACTTGAGTCTGGGATTGATTTATTTAGTGGCAGAGCATACCAATTCTATGTGGCATATCGTAGCAATGTTGATACCTGGGATGAATTGGTAAAGCTCTTTAGAGAAGAATTTTTATCTCCGAATTATAACGAGAAGTGGTTTGAGGAAATTCGGAAACGTACTCAAGGCCCAGAGGAGTCTATGGGAATATACGTAGCTGTCATGACTGGATATTTCAATAGGTTGAACTGCCATGTTTCCGAGGAAACGAAACTGAAGATTCTTTTGAGAAACATTGCACCTTTTTACCAACATCAACTAGCCTTGTTGGAAGTTAATTCTATTGCACAATTGCGAGAATTGGGCCGTCGCCTAGAGGCACGAAAAGAGGCGGTAGATGGATACGTCGCTCCTTCTAGAAAAACTAGTTCCCTAGAGCCAGATCTAGCTTACGTCCAAGTTAGCGATAGTGTCGTCGACAGCTGTCAAGCATCCACTTCAGGCCTACAGGTGAACAGAAGTTTAGCCAAGGACATTATCTGCTATCGCTGTAACAAGCCAGGCCATAGAGCAGTAGGGTGCGTAGAAAAAAGGAACAAGTTTTGTTATCGCTGTAAGAAGGAAGGTTTCACTGTGAAGACCTGCCCAGATTGTTCGAAGCAGGGAAACGCCGTTCGACGCACCTAGAAGATCGAGGTAGGCGTGTCGAACAGAATTCCTCGATCGACAAACTTCAAGTTATCCCGGATTTCGTTTTAGAACATGCGGTAAACGATGAGCGTCCGTATTTGAAGGTGGACATCTTTGGAAAATCTATTTTGGGCTTATTAGATTCCGGTGCATCTAGAACAGTTGTTGGTGGAAAAGGTTGGTTACTTATTGAAGAGCTTGGGCTACCGATCGAACGCGACAAGGTATCACGTTGTACAGTGGCTGATGGATCTAGCTGTCGAAGCATTGGTACTGTTGAACTACCAGTCACTTTGAGAGGTCAGTTCCGGCTGATTGAACCCATCGTCGTACCAGAAATTCCCCATCTATTGATTTTAGGGGCAGACTTCTGGCGAACTATGGGCGTTGTCCCTGACTTGCGTAAGAACGAATGGCACTTTTCCAATGAACCTGTGCTTATCAATAGTGTTGAACATGTCATTGGTCACACTGTGTTGACTTCATTTGAACAGGCACGATTGCAAGCTGTTATTGATAGGAATGTCAAGCTCATGGGTCATGAGCTGGGTTGCACTAACAAGGCTGAGCACGTAATTGTCACGAGTAGCTCCCCTATTAAACAGCGTTATTACCGTGTCAGTCCCGTGGTTCAACAACAGATTAATAAGGAGTTAGATGAGATGCTGCGACTAGGCATAGTCGAACCTTCAAAGAGTCCTTGGTCATCCCCCATCCTTTTAGTCAAGAAGAAGGACGGGAGCTATAGATTTTGCGTGGATTACAGGAAATTGAATTCTATTACTGTGAGAGATAGCTACCCCCTTCCCTTGGTGGCTGACACTCTGGATAAGCTTAGAGAAGCCAAGTATCTATCCAGCTTTGATGTCAAGTCAGCTTACTGGCAGGTTCCGGTGGGTGAATCGTCCAAGGAATACACTGCATTTACCGTCCCAAATCGAGGACTGTTCCAATTTAGAAGAATGCCATTTGGGTTGCACAATGCGCCGGCAACCTGGCAACGTTTGATCGACAACGTCTTGGGTCACGACTTAGAGCCGCACGTATTTGTCTACTTAGACGATGTGGTAGTGGTGACACAAAGTTTTGAACAGCACTTGTCGGTCCTTGAAGAAGTCTTTCGTAGGTTACGTGATGCCAAGGTCACGGTTAGTATTGACAAGTGCCAATTTTGTCGTCCTCAATTGAAATATTTAGGATACGTTGTGGATAAGAACGGCCTTCATGTAGACCCTGATAAGGTTAAAGCTATGCTGGATATTCCCACTCCCACGTCTGTGACCGAGGTTCGTCGGATTGTAGGTACCTTCTCCTGGTACAGACGGTTCGTCCCTAATTTTTCCACAATAATCGCCCCAATGACAGCACTCCTCCGTAAGAATGCCACCTTCCGGTGGACTGATGAATGCAACAAATCTTTTAGGTGTTTGAAAGAGTGTTTGGTGTCGGCTCCAATTTTAAGTTGTCCGGACTATTCGAAGCCGTTTGTCGTACAAACTGATGCTTCAGGATATGGTATCGGGGCCGTACTAACACAACCTCATCCAGATGGTGACAAGGTCATATCTTATCTAAGTCGTTCCCTTTCAAAGCAAGAGAGAAATTTCTCGGTAACACAACGAGAATGTCTCGCTGTACTTTGGGCAGTGGAGAAGCTCCGCCCTTATCTTGAAGGAATTGAGTTCACGGTAGTGACTGACCACTACAGTCTCCTTTGGCTCCAAAACCTAAAAGATCCAACAGGTCGATTGGCTCGTTGGGCTGTACGTCTACAGCAATACAGCTTTAAGATAATCCACAGGAAGGGCAAGGACCATGTTGTGCCCGACGCTTTGTCGAGGTCAGTCCCCGTTGTTGACTTGCTTCAAGGCGATCATAATTGTTTGCAATCAGATGGTGATCAATGGTATCGATCGATGAAAGTAAAGGTGAGTAGATCTCTATTGAAATACAGTAATTGGAGGCTAAGCGAAACCCAATTATATAAATATGTTCGACCCGCTTACCCAACTTTGTGTAGTACTGGTGATCCCTGGAAACTTGTTGTTCCGAGACCAGCTCGACACAAGATTATTGTAGCAGCGCACAATCCTGCTACTTCAGGACATACGGGTGTATATAAGACCTTCGCTAGAGTAGCCGAAAAGTTCTATTGGCCGAAGATGCGTAGTGATATCGCCAAATTTGTCCGTAACTGCAGGGTATGTGCATCCCACAAAGTCTCGCAAGACCGCCCCACCAATAAGATGGTTTCACACATTAAGGCCGAGAGACCATGGGAGATCATCTCCACCGATTTGATGGGTCCCTTTCCAAGGTCGAAACGTGGTAACACGTTTATCCTCGTTGTATCCGACTACCATAGCAAGTTTTGTCTTTTGTTTGCAATACGGAAGGCTACTGCTGAGGCTGTTGCTCGCAAAATTGAGAGTGAGGTCTTTTTATTATTTGGGGTCCCTAGAGTTGTCATGTGTGACAACGGACCGCAATATAGAAGCAAGGAATTTCGAAACCTTACGGATAAATACCAGATAAAAATCAAGTTTAATGCCAATTATCATCCGAGAGCTAATCCTGCAGAAGGGGTCAATCGGACTTTGAAGACCATGCTAGCAATGTATGTATGTGAAAATCATCGCTGTTGGGACGAAAACCTAGATAACATTGCATGTGCCATTCGTACGTCTAGGCACGAGGTGACGAAGCTCACACCATACTTCATTAATTTTGGCCGAAATATGGTCTTATCTGGGGCCGATTACACCCAGAGAGAGATCTTAGATGTAGAGGATGGAATGCAGTCCAGTGAGCTGAGTCGTAACGAATCGTTTAGGCAGATGTTTTCGGATGTTCAAAAACGTTTACAAGTTGCAGCGGAGAAGAGTTGTCAACGGTATAACCTTCGGAGGAGACATGTTGAGTACATTCCTAACCAGTTAGTTTGGAAGCGTAATTTTGTCTTGTCGGATGCTTCCAAATTTTTCTCGAGGAAATTAGCTCCGAAGTTTGTTGGTCCGTTTCATATAAAGAAGAAGTTATCTCCATGGACATATGAACTCATGGATGACAAAGGTAATTCCAAAGGAGTCTGGCATACTAAAGACTTGAAGCCTTGTCCAGAAGATGATGATCAAGAAAGCCCATAGTTCCATTACATCATCATTTACCTCAGCTTCTTAGAGAAATTTACGGGGTAAATTTCTTCAAGTAAGGGGGGAATTGTTACGTTTCAGAAAATCACTACGTATATAGGTTATGTTTAAATGAATACACTAGAGTCCTGTTTATATGTAATGTTTATTTTTAATATTTACAATAGCACAGTAATTGTTACACCACTGGTATACGGCATATTAGTACCCTCGGATACATTGGCCACCCTAAAATAAGAACACTTGGTTTAGTAGATAATCTAGTATATAATTAGTTAGTTTATTACCTTTTTGAGCGTCTCGTATATAGTTATCTCTGTAGACAAAATGAACTATTCCATTTGGTCATCAGTTTATTGTACATTTCTATCAGTTTGATGTGACTTGGTATATGATAGGTCTACTCAACGTGTGGTATAGTATTGGAAATGTTCTCAGTAAACCTATTTGTTATTTAAACTTTGATGGTTCCAATTAATAGCTGAAAATAAAATATTTAAATCATCAAATAAATAAATAGTAATAATAGTAATAAACTTGGTTTAGTAGATAATCTAGTATATAATTAGTTAGTTTATTACCTTTTTGAGCGTCTCGTATATAGTTATCTCTGTAGACAAAATGAACTATTCCATTTGGTCATCAGTTTATTGTACATTTCTATCAGTTTGATGTGACTTGGTATATGATAGGTCTACTCAACGTGTGGTATAGTATTGGAAATGTTCTCAGTAAACCTATTTGTTATTTAAACTTTGATGGTTCCAATTAATAGCTGAAAATAAAATATTTAAATCATCAAACAAATAAATAGTAATTAATAAATACTGTATTGTCAGAGTTATTGGTGAGATTATTACATCTACCTTAAACCATTCTTAATGTTAATAGTGTACCTACCTTGTGTATAATAGATTCCTGGTTATTAATATTCTTTAATTGTATATAAATGTGTTGTTTACTTTTGATAAGTTTCGATTCTTGGATTTTTCTATCTGACAGTACCACTGACAATCGACGTCTAACAGAGGCAGTGAAGTTGCCGCCTGTCACGGCCTAGATCAGTTCAGTTCATGCGTTCCTAGTTATACACAATCTGTAATTATCTTTCGTACTTACCCGATTATATTTCAGTGAGATGATATATACGTAATACGTTGTATACCGTATTTATCCACTCGTCTTCTTGTCTGAAATGTTATGTTTTCAGTTTTGTTACTAAATACATTTCTGTGATTGGTCAGTACACTGACCAATCAAGAGTCTAGTAGTGTTTCGTTAGACATCCTCCTGACTGTTTATTCTACTTTGAAATCCCACTTTTTTTTCCGAATAGCGATAACGGCAAATGTGTAGTCGAGGCTCGTTAAAAATCTACTGTTTTCTAAAGCATCTTTTATTAGGATTTATTTTTGACGGCCAGAAAATTAGAATTTCGAGATTGCTGGTGAAGTGATTATGGTATTTTTGTGAAATCTCGAAGTTCCTACTTCGTATGAAGGATATAGTGACCACACTGCTGTGAATATTCGAAGGTTAACTTGAAGCCCAATTTGAGGTAGGATTTAGTTATTTATTTTCTTTCAAATCTCTCTATGTTCTTGTGGAATTGTTGATAATTCGGGTACAAAAATATTAAGGGTTTTAAGAAATATTTTCTTATTGATAGGTGTCATAAGGATCAGATTCGCGATCACCGACGGCAACCGGTGACAGTCAGTTATTAAATAATAATAATGCGAAGCAACCCCTTTTAATGGGTAAGTACCATTTATTCTTATTTTAGTTTAATCTTTATATTGTATATTATAAGTCCAGTATTTCGGTACAAAATTAACATTTTCGCGTGGTTCTGAAATTTGCGACGTTGCACGATTGTGCAGGTTGAAAATTGTTTCAAGGAAATAAACAAATAGTCAATTTTCTGTTAACAAATGATAGATAGTAGTAGCTTTAGGTGTAATTAACCCCTCTAAGATTATCTTGTAAAAAATTATTAGCTTGTAGTATGTTCAATTAAGATAATTTGTGATGTCATCGTGACGTCATTGTGTGACTATGGCATTTACTTAGAATTAAAATCAGTAACCGTTTTCTTTTATAAATTAAGTGTTTTAATGCCTATATTCACCCATACTTTCCTGAAAAGTACTGATTTTGGCAGTGATTAACTTAAATAATTACCTCTATTTTATTCTTCTGTTTTCGAATATTTAAATATTACTTATAATAATGAATTATACCAACGGTATATACTCATGTTACCGATTATAGTAACTAACTTAAGGATATATTGTAAATCTATTTTTATTTCTCTTAGGGTTTTTATGTCCGGCACTTTATTGGGGATTGAATTTCTTTTGGACTTGTGGTGCAGCTTCTGTTGTTGGTCTCGTCTACTGGGTATTTTTTTTTTTGGACACCCTATTTTGCTGTTGGTATTATTGGAGGTCCACTACTACTTTAGATAGAACTTTGGTACCTGCTGACAACTGCGCTACTACCCGTTGCAGACTGCAGAGGTTAATCAAGACCAGGAGGGCACACACACGCAAGTTTTTGCTTACTCTCATGCATTGTCCTTTTTTTTATTAGCTAATTGCGATTTATATTTTGCATTAACGTTAGTAGTTGCATGGTTGCTTACAGTACTTTTATAGTACATGCTTACTAGCCATTTAAATTGCTTAGTTGTATATGTATATTTTTTTTTATTAGTTATTTTTGCCTTACCATTATTTGTAGATTCGAGAGGTAGTTTTTGCGCATTTGTTTTTTTTTTTATATATATCATATATCATATAAGTAACGAGGTTACAGGGGCTTATTAGCTACTTTATATTTAGATTGTATACGCTTATGGAAATTAGGGCTTTGGTATAACTACCATTTTTCTTGCTTAGGTCTAGTAGTAATATTTTTATTTTTATTTGATATTTAGTCTATGCGCATGCGCCTGAGCTCAAGCGACGCTTACCATCATATCCGATACGCTTTAGTAACAGTAGCAGTTACAGTGCTTGCTTTTATTGACGCTTTGTTTTTTTTTTTTATATTTTGCCCTAATCTACGTTTTGCGTTTAGGTAATTTTGAAATTTCAGGTAATTTTGAGTCTAATCTTTTCAAATAAATTAATTTTCATGAATTACATCTTGTATTTACCTGACTATGTGAAATAAATCTTATGTACAAGTGCTCGTATTCTTTTATTGATATAGTCAACGGTTGGTGACAGTTTTCAGCGGTTGAATACTTACATCAGGGTATATATATTGGCTTAAATTAAATTGTCTGGCGCCCTGTTTAACATCCTGATCCACTTCCTTCTCCATTGAGTTAGCCAAATACCCTCCGACCAAATTATTGGCCGTGGTATACCGACCTAGTACATAGTTTTGTTTTGTGGTACGATTTGTGGGTCGCAAATTCATATTTTAATTATTATGTCAACTTCTGAAAATTTCTAGATAAACCTACTAGACAAACAAAAGACGAAACAGAGTTTGTCTATAAATAAATTTAAACTTTAATCATCTAAAGTTATATCTTTATATAAAATGATCAATAAAGTTTATTGTTTTTTTTTTGTTATTGGCAAATCAAAAATACTATCATAACATAAATTGTATTTTGAAGTTAGTAAGTAAAGTAAAATATTCACAGATTTCTCAATCCTTACAAGCACCGGAGACATTGGAAATGATAACAGCATATATGAAAAATAATTATAAGCGCGCTGATCGTTTTATCAAATGAGACGCTACTTTATTAAGCGAGTCCAGTATTATAACTCAACTCTCCCCATTACTCTTCACGCTGCTCGCCGGTTGAGCGCCGCACTATCTATATTAGTGACCTAAAATCACCGGTTTAACTTGGTTCTTTCTAGGAGTAGACATCTATAGAGGCATCAGCACAGATTACCCAGTCTGTCAGCACCTGTATTCGCGCTATAAGCCTGAGCGCTCTCTACTACTTCACTTAGATAAACGCGAGCGCTTTTTAAAAATTCGTTAATTCGAAAACGATTACAGATATCAACCCAAACTTTTTCAATATCTTGGCTACATTTCATTTGCTGCATGTATATACAAATTTTGAATATTTCACATAGCTACCACATATCGAAGTTTGTCATGTATAATTTCAGAAGTTTTAATATTACGTCAGTTTTTTGCTAAAATATTGGTGTACTATCAAAAAAAGGTTTATACCATTCGAAGCGCTTAGGTTTTGTGCATAAGTGGTTAATTTTTCAGGCGGTAAGTCAAGCCATTTTTTTTAATGGCAATGTATGTTTTCGAATTGTGCAGATAACGCTCTCTAAGTCCATTTACAAAAAATGGCCCTACTAAAAAAAGTTGTAGATCAAACCACATATGACCAAAAACATGCTCTACAAGATGGTATAGGTTTTATCTACTCCACTATATGTTTGCGGCACTCTATCGTGACACCGCTGCCTTTTAACCTTGAACGAAAACATCTAACTTGATTCCCATATACACACGTAAACATTTCCAATGTGAAAAGTATTAAAGAATATTCTTTGTCGATAGTTATACACTATGAAGATTTATATTTTAGTTTTTGTTTAAAACAAATAACACTGTTATTATTTACAACTAAGTTTGAACTGTTCTTACTGCTAGGGTTATCATATCATAGCATACATAGCGAGAAGTGAGAGCTCTTAATTAAAAGATGGTGCAAATCAAATTATTTATTGCGCTTAAGTATCTGCAAAATTTCAGAAGCAACCAGTTTGAAGACTTGCTGTAAAATGAAACTGACCTCTTCTAATAATCATTTGTTTTATTTGATATCTGCGATATCAATGATTTAACGATATTTAAGTAACTTTTATTAATTTTAATAACTAAATGCTATTCTATTGTCATCGCAAAATACTTCGTACAAGTAATAAGGCAGATCGTATTAAATTATGGTTAAAAAGTTTTTTCTATAGGATAAAACACGTTTCTTTATAACTGACGAACGGATGGCCGTAGTGAACTTCAGTTTGTGTCAGAATTTTTTTTATCGTCATAAAAAAAGAGCTGCAACACATTATAAATTGTCATTTTGAAATTTTGTGGTGCTAATTCCCTGGGAGTCTTAGAAGAAGAGGAGAAGTCCACTACCACTTCAAAATATAGTTTACTAGACCCTACGACAATACTTCAATTTTAAAGTTTTTCTCTACACACCATGTAAAATATTATAAACCCATCCTGAGACTTTTGACAGATACTGTATATAGGTTTCGTTTATACGTATAATATAGGTTTTATGCGAAATATTATTTATTACAATCAATTATTTCTTAGAATAATTAGATATATTTATAACATACATTCCACAAACTTTTACACATCACAAACAGGTGAAGATCCTTGCTTATACTATCTACTTAAGTTATGTCTAACAGAAACAAAAATATTAAGATTATTTGTATAAAGCACAATCTGTAATATACAGTAAAATTGATAATAATATTAATGAATATTTTTGTGAAGCATCCAGCTTCCAATTTCAGTTATTTTATACATTTTCAGTCAATATATACCACGAGAGAGAAAGTTCAAAGGTGCTGTGTTTTATGAGAAACTTCTAGGGAATAACCAATTATCGGTAATAGGAGATCAAATGGATTTGGTGGATCGCTCGAGGCTTACCCCAATTTAGCCTTGCCTTCAATTACCAATAAAGCAAGGGATGACAAATTCTCAATAAAGTGTAATTCTGATACAATCTTGGTTAAATTAAGTTATGTGATGTAACGCGGTGAAACAATTTATTCTAGGCTAACCATACTTGGGAATCGCAACTAAATTTGTACCAATAAATAAATAAATGAGAGCTATGTGTTTCTATATACAGTATAAAATTCTCTTATATAAGAAAATAACTCATTTAGAATTTGAAAATGATAAATAATGGTAAATTTAGAGAGTTTGACTCTAAAGTAAATATAGAGAATTAGATAAGGGCCCTTTTATTTCCACCGTATTTATTTTTGTGCAGTTGTTTGAAGTAGTAAAAAGAATAAAGAGATAATTTCTAATTTATTATAAAAATCTAATAATTTTAGCATAAAGATTTAACAAAATCTAACAATATTAGGTAACTGATAACAACAGTTTTCTTCTTTTTATTTCTATTATTTTTTTTTTGTACATATGTAGATACTAAAACGCCCCATACACGATGAAACCTACCTCGCCGCATGCGGGAATACAAGGGCTGTACAAAGTACAAATTCTTTTATTTAAAAGGACTCTTTTGCACCCGAATTTGATACGCGAACTGCAACAAAACAATAAAGGGATTTCCTAAATTATTTGCGAATGGACAAATGTTTACCTTTGCTTACAAAGGCTTACCTTTGTCTTTTCCTCTCTAATCACTCACTACATTAGAAAGCTATACAAAACTAGTCACTATGCATGGCGTTATGCAGCGGTACCTAACCCCTCACGATGAAACATGCTGAGACCAGTCGCGCCGAATGAGTCTTGTAACCACCGAAGTCAGTCTCAATGATACCAATGAACACCATTCACATTGGCATGTGTCTCTGAGACCTTGTATCGCCGCATACAGCATGGCAGGTTTCATCGTGAATGGGGCGATTAATATTGGAAATATAATTAGATATTATATTTTACAGGAAAGTACCAGGATAAGTACTACGTCAAATAGACAAATATTAAAATCAATATAAACACGATTAAATAAAACATGTGGATGGTATAAATTACTGCAAAATATTTGTATCTTGTTAGTCCTTGTATCGCCGCATGCGGCGAGGTAGGTCTAATCGTGAATGGGGCGTTTAATATACCTGGTTTCCCATCTTATCTGACTAATGGCAATTAGCATGGGCTATCACATTTCATTAAATTTTATATTCCCCAAGGCACACTATGAGAAATATTGCTAACTTAATCGATAGTACTGATTGCCAAACACTTCCGATTATTAAAATACTGAAGCGAAATGCTTCTTTAATTAACATATCATTAAAAATTAATTTTAGGTTAAAATTAGCCGTTTACATAGCTGTATAGATTGCTACAATGGAAAAGGAGGAAACAATTAATTAAACTATTTGGATATAACATTCTTATTGTTATATCCAAATAGTTTAATTAATTAAAGAAAGGTAGAAAATAAATTAATATTCTCGGTTTATAGAAAACCAATCGGTTTTCCATAGTTTAATACATAGGCTTTTAATGATTCCGCTAGAAAAAGCAGATTTTGAAAAAGAATTAAGTACAATCAAACAAATTGCAAGAAACAACGGATATAAAGAAAAACTAATAGATAACATGATAAAAAACAGAAGGAGGAAATTAATTCGTCGGGAGTTTTACAATATTCGGGAAAAAGAAGCCACCTACAGATATATTAATCGCGTCCCAGGTTATAGTGAAAAAATAGCTTGGAGATTAGAACGAAACGGGTGTAAAACGATTAGTGTCAACAAGCGTACCATTGGGAGGATCTTGATAAACAACAAAGAAAGGGTTAATAAATTAAAACAATCGGGAGTATACCAAATTAACTGCGTGGATTTGAATGCCGTGTATGTGGGTCAAACCGGTAGAAGTATTGAAACTAGAGTAAAAGAACATAAAAAATCCATACTAAATAACGCAAAAAATTCAGGATTTTCGACGCATTGTATAGAAAACAATCATTTTATACATCAAAAAAATGTAAAGGTACTGCATCGTGAAAAGAAAGGAAAGCGCTTAGATCTGTTAGAGCAATTAGAAATTAAAAAATCTTTAATCATAAATCCTTGTACTACGAATGATCAGATAGATTTTACCCTTTCGCCCTTCTTAGAAAAAGTACTAAAAACTCGGGCTTTACCAGATGGTAGGATCAATCGGGGGTAGGTGCTCGTAAAAAAATAAATAACGAAAACGCGCTTGGAAACATTTGGTAATAGACATTTACTCTATATATAGACTGTTTTCTATATATTTCTTGGAACATCTAAATGAGATCAATGCTTTTTTCAAAACAATTAAAACCAATAAGGATTGAATTGCATCGGAAACAGGAAACCAACTTCTGTTGTTTAATTACCTTCTAATATTATATAAATTTTGATATTACAACAATCAAAATATGTAATAGGCCAGTCACCGTAGACACAAAAATCGCGTTAGGTTGTAAAAAATTGCACAGTTCTGATTTTTGGAATGTTGTTAGGATAGATACCAATAGTGTAAAACCAAGTTTGCAGCTTCGAAAGACCTGTGCTAACTGCGTGGTGCTCGAAAAACCTTTTTTTTCCGAACTTTTTTCAGTTTCTGGCTTATAACTTCTAAATGGTGCATCCTACGGAAAAACTTGCCCTGTACAATTTTAAAGTAGACAAAATTTACTACAATGAGTGCAATCGCAGCTCCATAGGTCTAACAAGTCCCGAGATACAGCACTTCAAAATTAGCCATTTTTCCCAAAAAGTTCGAAATTGTTGTTTTAGCCGTCTTCCGAGCCGAATATCGGCTAAAATACTCAGCCTACGAGGGAAGTAATGGGAAATGAAGTTGTAGAGCAGTTATTTAGCTTTACTTTAAGCGTAAGCGGAGCACTGTAGGGCCAATGGTTCCCTTGTTATCAGGAAATAACAAAAAATTAAGGAAAATGGGATTTTCAAGAAATGGAGCCTGACGAATTGCAGGACTTTTGTAAAGGATAAGAAAGACATAACTCAGTGGAAAATGGTTTTATATCATGCAAAATGAAATTGAGTTCAATTAATAATAACGTATAAATTTATCAAAATTATATCAAAATTGTATAAAAAATATTTTCGTAGTTTGGGGGACCATTGGACGTGAAATGTTGAACGTGAAGTGATGGTGGGACCTCAGCTGACTCCTGCGACAGAAATACAGAACACAATGTAAATTAGTATTTATTGCGTAATCAATTTTATAATAAATTACAACGAAGGATATGTAATATTAGGCTTACCTTTACGCACTTAGCGAGACAGTCGTGTTCTTTTGGAAGGCCCAGGTTCGTCAGACGGCTCTTCTTGGGCTCCGGAGACTCCTCTGTTGTCTGATTCGATCTACTACTAGATACTAGTGGTAAAGTGTCGTCGACGTTATCACTTATTGTAGTAAATTTTGTCTATTTTAAAATTGTACAGGGCGACTTTTTCCGTAGGATGCACCATTTACAAGTTATAAGCCAAAAACTGAAAAAAGTCCGAAAAAATAAGGTTTCTCGAGCACCACGCAGTTAGCAAAGGTCTTTCGAAGCTGCAAACTTGGTTTTACACTATTGGTATCTATCCTAACAACATTCCAAAAAATCAGAACTGTCCAATTTTTTGCGACCTACGATGTCTTAAATGACTGGCCTATAATACCACCACCGGTATTCTTGCCAATATATTAATAATAATATCTATTATGTCTATTACTTATTTCTGGTACAGCTAGATATATGATTCATAATAATTATTTTTGAAATTACACATTATTACACCATCTGTAAAATAATAAAATAATATGTTTCCTTGTACTATATTTTGTAAGCAAGATACTATTTCCACGTTGGTATATATTCTTAGTTGACACAACGGTAATGTAGTTATCTTACAACTTACTGTAGCTACTATTCGCAATTAAAATACTAATAAATTGATCACAATGCAATAAATGAAGCACTTACAACAAAACAAAACAAAAAGAAACCCATACCGAAGAACATCATTATAATCATGAAAATGACAAGAAATTCAATACCTACCTGCGAACTTCCGAACGATTTCAAGCTGGATTCATAAAGACATATTTAAGGGCACCCCAAAGCAACAAAATGACGTGTAATAAAGAACATATCAAAAGTATAATTTTATCTGCCTTGAAAGACTACCTACAGAAAAGTTGCTTTATTTGACCTGTACAAGGGAGCAATAAAGTAATAATTTCATATAATTTTTACATGAATTTTTTATTAAAGAAGTTAAATAAAGTAAATTAACTTCGAAAAACAACGTGTGCGCTTTAAATTAAATGTATAATATTGCGCCAGGAGCCAAGAATAAAATACTTATACAAACAGTATTTTTGGGAAACAACAATTTATAAATAAAGTAGAAACCAAACGATCGAATTTTGTCATTTATTATAGTTTGTTTAAAAGTTGTCGGCCAGATAGAAATATAATTGAAGGAGAAACTAGGGATTCACGACTTAACTTGATATTCAAACTAATTGAAAGTCGAAACTCGACAAAAGTCGACTAATGTCAAGTCGAGTCAAGTAGTTAATTTCAAGTATTGTTGATATCAAGTAGTTGTTCAAGGCTACTTGATTTTTTGTATGCTTAATTGAAATCAAGAAATTACAGTGCAATAAAACTTGCCATTAATAATTTCATTTACATAACTGTAATGTATTACCAAATTTACGAGTAATACGAGTATATATAAAATCAAAATACTATAAACTGTTTATAGCGCATAACAACGAAATATACATATTGTTCAGTTTCCTTAAAAAATAAAACCGATTATCCAATAAGTATATGCGTTGTCTTCTTCCTTACTGTCATCGTTTGACGACAGTAAGTAGTCCTTACTGTCATCGTTTGCCGTACAAGATCTGATTTTCTGATTTGGATGTTATATTTGCCAACACGTATTCTGACCCGGTAATCTGAAACGGTTCTGTTTCCATTTCCTGTTTCTGTCCAAATTTTAACAATCACACATAATTGCAACTGACAGCACACGCACACACAATTGAGACACTGTTACCAACTGTACTGTTACCAACTCACAATTCAGTTCTGCGTAATGCGCAGTTGTTCCAGTCAGCTCAGGCAAAGGGGAAGCCCGTATCTAGCCACGATATACTGATGTACGAGTTACTATTAGTGTATCTGTATTCTATAATTTAGCGGGAAATTCAAAATAATACGGAACTATTACCCGGAAGCTTCCTCAAATCTTCCCGGGAACATTTCCTGGAAATGTTCCCTGAACAGGATTCTTCCCCTCCCGGTAAGTTCCCCTTTTTTAAACTTTCCAATATGGAAACATATTGGAAAGATATTAGAGATGGGCCACTGATAACACTGATTTAGATGAGATGGCCACTGATAACACAGTCTAGTCTAGCATTACATTGCTCTAACTTATTGTTCCAAGCTAGTGACTTTCTCCAGTAACTTGCCTATCATAAAAACATATGACCAACAATGGAGGTTCCTCTGAGGAGGAAGAGGAGGCTGGGCCTCCCTGACCTAACTTGGATTTCTTCTATCTTATATAAACTTATATCAAATTAGAATGTACTAAATGTGTACATTTGAAAATGTGATAAATAGTGCAGCTTTGAAACAGGAATTATTTTATTAGTGACAACGCTGTCGAGGAATTCCCAGCCCTGCCACTACCTGCGCGCAAGACTTGAGTATTCGCGGAGACTTGTCTCCTTCTTTGCGCTATTTTGAATATTTGACACCGGCCCAGTAGGTTCCTAATGATCTTCAAAATCAAAGTTCAAACTTTGATGACAAAAATGAATGGTTAATAATGTGGTTCACTAATTTTCAATGTTAAAGATACATTGTAAAATTTGTCGAATCTCTTTTTATTGTAAAGTTGAAACTGGAATCACACGCACCTTTTATAATTTGAAATATTAGGATCATGTGACGGAGGCCCTGCTCCGGGCCAATGAGAGTATAGGAATAGACAACAGAGTAGAGTTTAGGGTTGTAGCAGTAGCGATTTCTCTGAGGCAGCAGAACAAAGCAGAGGAGAGAGGAGTATTATTCCAATATTTTTCCAATCTGGTTCTTTGACACTTCATGCGTTAACAGGTTTTTCTGGTTATGTAGTTTGGATATTTATCTTTAAAGTTTAGTTTATCTTTAAATATATGTTTATAATAATTATAATGTAACATTAAAAATTATTACTTAAATTAAGTAGATCTGAATGTCCGTAGAAATAAATAGATGATAAAAATATGCAAAACGTTTCATATGAGGCATAATATGTTGCACCAATGGGAATTGAATTGACAACTGAATATACAGGCTGAATCTATTACTTGTATATATATTTTCAGGGGTGATAGATTTTCCATAATAAATAAGTAAGGTATGATACATTTTTCGAAATTCGGAATATTAAGCGAGTTACTTATTGATTTTTAAAAATTTTAAATTTTAATCCCAATGTTTGAGAACCTATGGAAAAGTGACTGCGATCAAATGATAATAATATATCAAGCTCAGCAATGATTTATGATTTGTTTTGGTGGTTTGACTGTGTTGCCTCATTAATCGTCTGGCTTACTCTAATTTACATAACAGAATAATTATTTATCAGTAATCATCACATAAAGTTAAATGCCTACAAAAAATAATTCATTACTTACTTTTTCATTTATTCTTATAAACTTCGTTCGTAATTCAGTATTACTGAAATAGAGGGATTTTCACTACTACATTTATGATTTTAATTCATTTTACCTCGAAGAAAAATTATTTTTGTTACCTATTTATTTTATTCATTTAAACACTGTAAAACAATACTATTTAATTAATTAATTTTATTGGTCTTATAAACTTTATTCCTTAAAGACATTTTAATTCTTTTGAAATTCATTTCATAAGCGGTAAAATTTCCATGAAATACTGTATAAGCTATGAAGGCTAACAGAAATCTTATTTAATTTTATTTTTGTTTGCGTCCAATTTAGATGAATATAAGACAAGTATTTAATGGTTTCATTTATATTGGTCTGACTTTACTCGACAATAAAATGTGGAGACAGGTCTTTACAGGGTAAAACGAGAAACTGCGGAAAAAAAATTTGACGCGACGAGTCCCTTACTTCCTTCTTCCTTTTAACTTGTCAAGAAGAATCCAAAAACGAAAGCGCAGTAGCACAGACAAGAAGTAATTTGTCTGTGGCAGTGGTACAGTTAGTAGGTACCACAGATAAAAAATATATTGAGTTAGTACCTCAGTTTACCAAGTATCACGTGTACCTATCACATCGTGCGATGTGATATCCTGCTGGATAGTGCGATGTAACATTCCGCTATCGAATAAATTGTTATATCAATTTTTGGTTCAATAATTTGAGTGATTTATTCTAAAAACCAGTGGATAGGTGTGTTTAAAATACATGAAATAGTTAATCAATAGAAATGGGTATAAGTGTAAAGTGACTTTTTCAGAGGAAGAATGGTCGACCAAGACTGGGCTGCGACAGGCCAGGGTCTTAATTGAAGGGCCTTGGTCGAAGTGTCTTAGTAACACTAGAAGGTGCAGGTTTTGCGGACACGATGACGAGGACTCCATTCACATCCTCTGTCGGTGTGCCTGCCTTATGGTGAAAAGACACAAACATCTGGGTGCAGCATTTCTCCTGCCCCAGGACATTAGAGAGCTTCCCTTAGAACGGGTGTTGGCCTATGCGCATAGCAAGGGTCTTTTCCAATAGCTCCCGACTAGCAGCAGGCACAATGGGTCGAAAGATCTGAGTGCTGCGGGTAACCGCGCCGCCTTCTAACAACAACAACAACAACAACAAAGTGACTTTTAAACAGGTTATTGAGTAGTGATGTATTGTGTGTTGATATTATTAAGTTATATAATTCCTTTGGTCTAATTTAGTTAAAGAAAGAAAGTGCTTTAACAGTGCGACTGATTACCTATTGTTTACCTAGTTTACCCGATCTGTAATACCTAGTGTTTGAACCTATTGTTTCAGAAGTACAGCTGATAAAAGTGTGTTGAGAAGTGATGTATTTAGTGTCTAGTGGTTAAGTGCTTTTATTTGTTAGTGAAATCCGATTACAACCATAATGTAAACCATAAAATCACATATACCAATTCAGACATCGTATAGATATGCTCAAAGCCTACTTTTTAGCCAAAAGAAGTGTTCATGGAACAAGGAGATTGTATGCCAAGTGGTATCCAAATAGGCAGTTCCTAAACGAATGAACGTTTGTAAGAGTATTACGACTACGAGACATCACCAAGATAATGGACGCGAACGAACGAGACGAATGAGAAATATTGAAGTTAAGTAGTAGGTAGTAGATAATCTTTAATAAGTAATCTTTCCCACGTATTTCATTTGGCAACGCTGCTTAATTCTAAAGTTGATTAGCTGATATCAAATTCTTGTCTGATCAGCGGCAGTTAAGATGTTGGACCAATTTGTTACGTCAAATATACATTTTTATATTTTTTTAGCTTCATTGGAAAAACTGTCATATTAATGTTATTTATGTCGAAATAAATCCGTCATAAAATGTATGTATAAGTCAAAGGTTTTTACTATATATTTATAGTGAATATACAGGCCACCCTGTATATTCAATGACGTTAAGTAGCAGAATAAAGTTTCAAATAAAATTTGTTTTGTTCAATGTTGCAATCAATTGATTTCGATTATTACTGTAAATAAATTGTTTACAATCAGCTGCAGTGAAAAATAAAAATATAATATAATACATAGAAAATATATAGAAACGAAATTAAAATCCTGCTGGTTTAGCTGCTTGAAGTTCTTTTATTTCAATTTCTATTTATATTGTCTGTAATACCTTTCTTCTCTAGGAATAATTTATTATTTTAAAGCTTGTAAATATCACTTCAAATATTCAGTTTATGTTGAAAGTAGGTAGAATTAAACTTCTAGAGTATTGGAATGTCATTTTCTAGTCCAAAATTGTCTCAGAAATTCAAATATGTAAAAATATACAGGGTGTTCCATTTAAAAATTCAAAATTGAAGCCATTTCCGGTGAAACCGAAAGTAACCTAAACGTGAAAAATATGCAAAAACTTTCCTCTTCCTCTACCATTTACCTATACCAAATCTCATTTTGATACATCCAATACTCTAGAAGTTATGGCTTGTCTAATAGATCCGTTGACACCCGGTATATATATGTATATATATATATATATATATATATATATATATATATATATATATATATATATATATATATATATATATTAATACAATTATAATAATAATAATACTTTGATAATAATCAATACATAGTAATAAACTCCCAGATTATGGAACATTAGAAATACATGTCAATAATCAAACTGCCAAAATATATAAAGCTGATTCATATAAGTACCTAGGTGTTGTAATTGACTACCATCTTCGCTGGGATAAACACATTCAGCAGGTTTGCAGGACGCTGGGCTCACTATTGTACAAAATTAAGTGTTTCCAGAATTTCTTAGAAGTTCCCCATTTAAAAACTCTGTATCATTCTTTAATAGAATCTAGAATCACCTACGGCATACTAGCTTGGGGAGCAGCTGCAAACATTCATATTGTCTGTTTAGAAATCCTGCAAAGAAATTTTTGAAAATAATTTTATCGAAACCCATCACATATCCATCTAAGTAATTTGATTTTTAAAGAACTGTCAGTACTAGATATAAGACAACATTATTTTTACAAAACCGTTATAAAACTATTTAAAAGTAAACAATACTTACCATAATATAATAATAAAGTCACATATATGAAACTCGACAAAAAACAAATAGAAACTTGGAGACGCAAGTGTCAAGGAAGACAATAGATCAGAGAAATAATATATTTTTGAGAAGCAGATTTTATAATGCCTTACAAAATAAAATTAGAGATACTACAACAATATTTGCATTCAAGAAAAAAGAGGTTACACTTACTCTCTTGTGAGAGAAGTTTTGTTGTAATTTTTTTTTCCTTTTAAGCAAGACATCAAATCTTAAGCATTTTACCTTTCTGATAAAGCTAGAGTCCACGCACGGGTTCGCCTTAGTGGAAACATGTTTATTCAATTTTCAAATTTTTCATTCAAACGCTTTTAGTCTATTATACTTTATATTAAATAATGTAAGAAAATTATGGTGTAACTATTTACTTGTTTTGGTTATTGTCCCTTATTATTAGTTTACTGAATAAACTTACTTATTATATATTTCCTTCTCTATTCTATACTCTCTATTCAACTCTATGATACTTATTATAGTGATGGTACACCTGGTATAATGGACTTATATCTTTCCGTTTATTGCAATTCCCTTTAATTGAATTTTTGTGTAATCAGCCTTGGATACAATTTCATGCTCAGGCTTCTATTGACATTGACAACCTCTATTTTTTTAATATGTAATTATTTTTTTCTTTTGAAATTTGTAGTGGTATAGTGGTAGTGATGTAGTGTGGAGTTACACTGTGATCTCTAATCAATAATCTATACTTTTAAGTAGAGATGGGCAAATGGTAAAATACCAGTTGGTTAAAATACGGAATTTTGAAAGTTACTGTAAGTAATAAATAAGAGACTTGAATATTTCCCAAGTAAATTTCACAGTAATTTACTTTGTAAAATACCCACATAATTCAAATTTCCCGTCGATTTTAACCTTAATTAACCCTAATATATTATCCCTATATTTTTACTCTAATATATGATCAGTTAATTATAGAGTTATGTGTTGAAATAAAAAAAATATCTCGGGTCCTAAATAAGATCTGTGTGAAAATTGCAGTTAAAAAATTATTATTATTAAAACGGAAACTTGTATTTATCGACCTGGCTCCTCCGCCAGAATTATTAATGATTTTCTACAACAGAAAATGTAGGTATCAAAAAATGTATATTTTGATTAAAAGTGAATAAATAATCTGGAAGGATAGATTTATTTACCAACAATATTACATACACAAATACGTTTTGAGCAGAAATAATGTAGATAACTTCAAAAGAATATATACTTACGAAGATCTGTCTTAGAATACGCATAAAGTTTTATAGTGCAGTACCAAGATAAAACAAAAAGTTTGCCTCAAAAAACCACAGTATAATAATGTAGTACAAATAAATATATACAAATGAATTTCAGAAGTGTTTTTTAAGTTATTTTAATAAACTCATGGTTTCCCCACAACACAATATGGTTTCCTGTTTTTATTATTTTACAGATGGTGTAATCTCAAAAGAAACTTCAATATATTTTAATATTTTAATAATTTAATATTTTAACTCCTAAATCTTTGAAACTCATATAATAGCGGCATCTCAAAATCTTTCTTTAGTGGAAAGAGAATGTATATTAGAATCCTTTCAGAGTAGAAAAGATTTTTTATTCCATGAATCCCAACTAGCTGCTAGTTAATCCCAATTCGCTGCTAGTTTTTTAGAATCTCTTAGAAAATCTTACTAATCAAAAAGTAAATCTTGCCATTTTATCATTAGGTGAGGTACAAAACTCGGTTTAGAAAACAGAAAAATCCTTGCAGAAATATAATATCGAGCAAAGGAAATTGCAATTGGAAAAGGAAAGGAACTTGCAATGCGTCTTTTTAATATTTAGCTACAAGCTAAATATTAAGAAGACACATTTCTTTCGCAGCTACAGCTGCGAAAGAAATGTTAAAGATCATGCAAATATCAAAACGAAAAAACGTATAGACCAACTGTATGTAGAACTGAAAAATTAATATTCGTATTAGTATTCGTCGTTCAGAGGGTAGATCTCTATATTTGTTTGTAGTAAATTTTTTTTTATTTTTTTCAATAAACTGTTAAAATGTTTTGTTTTGCCTCAGTTTTAATCTTTTATATTATAGTATATTGAGTATTATTGAGTATTTATCTCAGGGATCACTTGCACGGTGCATCATAATTATATCTACCTTGTAACGTACATTTTAATGTCGTTTCATGAGGTTGACTATTATGCACCCCGTAAAACACCCAACCTAATTGTTGTGGCTTAAGTTCTCGATTTTTTAAATAACGCGCTGGAAGGTGCTGATTGGCTATAAACGGTAGCCCCTCCAAAATCCAACAGACTCTCGGGGTGTAATTAGGATAGACAAGGGGACAGTTCCCGTCTTCGAGAATAAGCACATGTGAGTTATTTACCTATTTGATATATATAATTTATTCACTTTCATTATTGGTTGCGATTATAATTATTAGTACAGAAATACGATCATAGCGATTTGTTATTATTAAGTAATTATATTTCATATATAATCAGAATTTACCTGGATTTTAGGTAAATTATTTAGGCGTGGTCAGTGAGATTTTTTTGTCACCCTATATGGTTAGAAGTAGTACGATTCGAAGCAATAGAATATAGTTTCAATATTCTTTTATAAATTTGTGAAGCTGTGTTCTAGTCAGGAGATTATAGAAAATATAGTTTTTTTAAACCAACAAATTTGAGTTTTCTTGCCTCCATTTTGTTTGAATCGGATTGCTACTAGTCAAAACCACGTGTTGTGCCCCTTGGGAATTAAGTTCATTTATCTTATCTTTATCTTATCTTCTCTTATCTTAGCGTTATCATATATTGTATGTACGCTATAGAAATTGCTAATATCGTAATTTCTGCACTAGGTTAAGTAATTTGTTACTTTGTAGAGATTTTAATAACTCACATGCACGCCGACTAGAAGACTGGAACCTCTTTCCTAACATTTGTAAATTCATTGATTATTGTTCTTTGACAACAAATTTGTACAATAAAACAATACGAATTTCTATAACTTGTCACTCTGTCTTTGAAATATTAATTAAATAATTTTTGTCTTTTACCTAATTAGAGTGGTAATATTTCCTGGTTTAACCGGTTATGAAACCGTTGTTTTTGGAATTTTGGGTCAGATGATCGAGGGGTTTTTTATTTAATTTATTTTTGTTCCTTCTGAACTATAGTATGTTTAAATATTAACGATTAGAGTTTTTTTTATTAAGAATAATTGTCAAGTGGCTGAACTGTAATAAGTTCTTTTGAATGCAATTTTTTGGGTAATTTTATTTGCTTCATTTTGGGTAGGGTCACTAAAGGTTGACACCTTCCAGGTTTTGTTTTCATTTGTTAATTACTTTCCCTGTGAAATTCACAGAGGATTTTACCAAACCAGATTTGCTGGTACATTCCCTTCAGGAACTTATTTATAATTTTTAATCTTGGCTACACTAGCCGTCAACGTTCATCTATATATTTGTAAATTTTGGGGCACTCTTAACACAAACAATTCTTTGTATGTACTCTTCTGAGACGAGGCTGCTGTAACCTGACTGCAAGATCTATAACCTGCTGAAGAACTCTGGACGCTTACCACCTGCAGATCCCTAGATAAGAGGATTGGACTTAGCCAGTACGTGACCGTCATCTGGACTAGAGCTCTAGCTTCCCCACTTTGCCACGGCAAGTCCACCTGGATCCAATCATCAGCACAGGTTAAGGGTGAGAGTACTGACCTCATAAAGAAGGAACGAGATTGTCAGAGTGACCCCGAACCTCATAAAATTTTTGTAAAGTTAGCCAATTTTAAAATTTCATTTGTCACCTTTTTTTTTTTCTTTCATTTTTTAGTCAATATTAAAAATTTTTGAATTATTGTTAAATAGTCAGTTTATTATTCAATTGTAATTTCAATTCAATTTGCTTATTTGATTATAGAGTATTCAAATAACTTTTATATAGTTTTCTTTTATCTTATATCTAAAAATTATCCTGGTGCCCAAATAACTTGTCAACATTCAAAGCAGTCCTACGAATACTACGCCCTAGTATCATATATCTCCCTGAGCTACCGGAGCTAATGTCAATGAACTTAAGCTAGTGGAATTGCACCTCCCTAGCTTATCTGAGGTTATTGTGACAACCTATCGAGTCGGTAATATAAAAAACTTATTTATGAAAGCTTAATATTGTTATTATTTAGTAAAGACCTATGTATTTAATATTTTTTGAAAGGTCTTGCCATAATAAAGCCAGTTAAAGCAAAAAAATGTTTTTAATATTCTGAAAATTTCAGGAACTTTCGAAGGTAAATTACTGTTAATTTTGAATTTTCCGGAATTTACCCATCCCTAGTTTTAAGAATGCC
The DNA here is from genome assembly GCA_963924545.1 of Pogonocherus hispidulus. Taxonomy (NCBI): domain Eukaryota; kingdom Metazoa; phylum Arthropoda; class Insecta; order Coleoptera; family Cerambycidae; genus Pogonocherus; species Pogonocherus hispidulus. The sequence continues at coordinate 33,804,272 of OZ004697.1, read as the reverse complement.
AAACGTTGAATTACTTGAATACAATTTACGTAATGTAAAAAAATATATCTTATTTATTAATTAATAAATTCATTGTTTAATATTTTTGTTATTTATTTTTAATTATTTATACATTTAATATATTATTGTTATAAGAATATATTATTTTACTATCACTATCTTTGAATTAGCGGCGTGGCGTGAAGCAAATGCCTCCTACCACTCCGACTGGCAATTTTACAACTTATCCAATACAATAAACTAGACGAATTGTCTAATTGCTGTCGTGGAATCCTTTACATTGTTTAACTGGTCCGCATGAGACAGTTCTGTTCACTACTTTTGACACCCGCGCTTCTCCCCTCACTGCCCCTCTAACAGCTTGCAAATTTTACACTGCTTAGTGAGCTGCATCGGTCGCAGTACATTTAATTTGCCTAATGGGAGTGTATTTTTATTTGTAAAATTGTTTGGTATAAATTTATTATTTATATTGACAATGGAATTAATTCACAATTTGATTCATAGGAAAATATTTTTTTAATACACTTACAAGTAAAAAATTTAATATAAAAATTAAGGAAGGACAGTTCTGTTGCCAGACCTTAATCCTGAAATGGCAGGTTTTAGTTCGGAAAACATAAATGCCCATTGTGAACACAGAAATTTATTTAAGAAAAAATTGGATTTGTGGATATAATACAAAAAATGCATTGTTTTGCTTTTTTTTGTGTACTTTTCGGCAGCGATACAGCATGTGCGGAGTTAGGGGTGACACATTATATATACGTGATTGAAAAAATAAAAAACATAACATTTATAAAAGCCATTCTCATAATACAATGGAATTAGCTTTATTGGGAACTATTAATATTAGAGCTCATTTAAATAGAGCATATTGGATTAATTATTTACAAAAACACATGACAATGTGACAATGAGACAATGTGACAAAAAATAGGTATAGATACTTATGTTTTATTCAAGATTAGAAATTGTATACAATTTTGCGGAGCTTTTGAATTGGCGTTGAGAGGACATTACGAATCTGATACAACAAATCGTAAAATCGAATTAACTTATAGAAAAATAGGTAAAGTCGACATTTGCAGAATATTTGCTTTCATCACAAGCCGTCCCTGCATATGTGCTAGTTATTTCCATTACTAATCCCTAAGATCTGTTAAGATAGTTAAGTTGATGCTTCGCTATCGTCCAATGTTCGCTTACGCTTTCTTAAAAAATTATCCCTGCTTCTGATATAGTGTACTTGATTATAATATAATTTTACACCGCCTATTATTGGAGTTGATACGAAAATAACAACATTCACGATCCACTGATCGACTCGTCTTAGCATTTGGTACAGTAGATCGGTGTCGTAGCGGTAAAATAGACTTTAATAGATACTGGTAAATACCAGTATCTATTAAAGTCTATTTTAGCCCTAGGAACCATGCTGAAATCAGCATGGTTCCTGGGGCTTCTATAAAGTTATTGCATCGGAGGGCGATTAGAATGGGTATTGAAAAGTGGGTCGCAAATACTAGAAATTTGAAATTCCCTACCCTAATTTTCATATAACATCATGTATGATTTCAATAGCACACTCTGACATATTTTTAGGAAGCAATATAGATTTTAAACAAGGTTTTATATATTTCAATGTTCTGTTATTAAATGTCAATAGTACAAATCAAATTGATGTATTTTCTATTAAATCTGTGATCCTATAATTTTTTTACTTTCAAATAAATTATTTTTATATTTTTATAGACATCAAAATCAGGTTTGATGGTTTTTTTCCGACAGTTATAGAAATATATGAAAAACTATGTACCAAATCAGTAATGAGTACACTGATATTGCAACTTCGTTAGGTGGTGCTTTAGTCAATATAGAGTATGGTATACATGTTAATCAAACACAGCGTTTACCAATGTTAAATTTTATATTGATGAATTGGTGAGAGACCGTTCAATCCAAATAATGTGAAAAAGTTGCAATATCGCCCAAAATGACTATTCTGGTTAGATACAGGAATACAGGGTGTATCAACTAAAACCATTACGGTGTGCAATTATTGATGCAACGGTACGGTATGCAACTTTTCAGTATGACGACAGAAGCAATAGTACCATAACTTGAACGCAATTTGAATTTTGGAAACACCATTGCACTGGATGAAAGTAATTTTATGACTGACAATCTGACAATAACTTTGTCAAATGCAGGGGAATGTAGTCTTTTTGCAATATTAAGAGAAACGGAAAATATAAATATGATTAAACAACAAGCATTATTGCCCAGTGAGGCAAGAAGAATATGTATGGAGTTTCTTTCTATGGAGACCGTAGAATGCTCCGCCTTTAGAGGAGCACTATAAAGAAATATTTATGCAAATACTCACTTTGCCCTTAGTGCCAACTGTCTGTCATTGGGACACACAAATCTATTTCCTCTGTCACCGGATCCACAATCTACCATTTTATCGTAATGTCAAGATGTCTCCTTTGTTCTGAATTTATTGGATGCTGTAAAATAAAACAAATAAATATATATTTAACATTACATAAAGAGGTACCTTGCAATATAAAAAGGTACGAGGCCATCACTTTTTTTATACCTAGTAGCAACACAAGGAAGATTTGCTATGTGAAAAAAGGAATAATAAATCCAGAGGCAGTAAATCAAAAGGATGAAGGACGCGGATAATCAGCAAGGGGTCCTAACTTGAAGGAAAAAAATTGAGACTGCAAACTATATACGAGTATAAATAATAAAAATATATATATATTAAAAATAGAATAGCTTTTTCTGCCCAGAAATAAAGATACTTAATTAAATACTTGTGATCAAGTTATTTTCAGGGAAGGGATAATATATATTTAATAGGGGAAATATTACATTAATTATTATAATATATTTTTTTATTTTACCTACAAATAAAATGAAAACAACATTTTCAAATAAATTTCCAGATGCTATTATGTTTCTATTACCAGGTTATTACATTCAAAATGTCACTATAAGATAATATTATATCCAGTTTTTTTTTTAAATTTCTATTTATTTATTTATTTTTTTAAATTAATGATTAATTGGGAAGTGTTTACCGTAAATTTATAGTTCAGTATAATAGACTCCTACCATAGACAATGCTTTTAGTGTGCCTAGTGCGCATATCAAATATTAAATTATTTCCTTTTTTTCGGTGACCAGGACCTCTACCTTTCAGGAGACATTCGAAAATCGAGAAGGACGTTTCAGTAAGGCATTGGTTTCATTCAAATCGTTAGCTTCATGTGAATTTCAAAGTATACAGGGTGTCTCACCAGCAAGGGCCTCGATCGATATATGGAAAAGTACGTACAGGGTGATTTTGAAAATTTGGTTATTTACAAAGGTCAGTGTAAATAATAATAAATAAAATGAAATGAAATATTTCAGTTTTTACACATTTTTGTAACAAAACTCGCTGTAACTGGGAAACCTTAAAAGATAGGTACATAGGTACAAATTTATATCATCAGATTCAGAATTTAATTCTTCTTTCGACCATAGAGTAATATACTGGGTGTTCCATTTGAAAAAATCAAGCTTTGTAACTTCTTAAATTGGTAAAATGGCTTATAAATTTTGAGGACCCTATATGTTCCTCAGACATTATGCAATCATTTTAAGATGTAGCGATGCCTAAACCACTACTGTTGCAAATATTGTAATTAAAGATCTTCCACTGTTCAAGACTCAACATTTTTAATATGATCCTGTAACTGTCACTTTTTTTTTAAACTGGAGATATCTCGAAAATAACTGAATTTAGGTATAGACGACTTTTCACAAAATTGACTTAAAATTGAACGTAGAATCCAAAACTGCAAAAAACATACAGGGTGTTCCATTTAAAATAAGCAAATTGGTGTCGACTTCCGGTTATATCGGAAGTGCCAGAAACGTAAAAATTTTGAAAAAGGTAGGCCCTACTGACCTAACCAAATTTTCAAAATCACCCTGTACGTACTTTTCCATATATTGATTGCGGCCCTTGGGACACCCTGTATGTGCTGTATTATAGTGCCTACCATTGCATTTGGGATTTTATTGAAATTCATATTTAGTTGAATTTTTTTGTGATAAATTACGATTTTCGATTTGGATTCAGAGAGGATTTAAAATTCCCAGGAATTTTAACTTGGACTTAAATTAAGCCGTCCTTCATTCTTAAGTAAGTATACTCTTATTTTCTTCACGTAACAGTAGTTACGTAACACATTTATTTTGTTGTTTTCGAGGCTTCTTTTTCTTCATTTTTCCGATTTATCCATCCTTCATCTCGTCTTATATTCGGTGCGTCCCCTGGTTCTGCGTCGTGTAACAAATTCCTGAGAGCCATTTTCGAGTCCGTACTCGAAAATGGCTCTAAATTAGTTATTTTAACCAGTAAAAAGTTTTGTTTCTGTTATTTCCTCGACTATGGTCCGTCACTAAATGCCAGGAGACGAGTAACACCCAACCTGGAAATTTTGCCAAATCTCCACTATAGTAGTGAGGTAAACTTTTACTTGCCTATCATGTCGTAGACAAGGGATCTCCGGCTTTACAACGTATCCAAGGATGGTACGTCCTCCACATAAAGCTCGCCTAGGTTTGTATAGCCTCTATAAATTTACCGATATGCATAATACAGGCGACATAAGCTGTACATGCATCGAGGGTCTTCTCTGCATGGTTACTCATCCAAGTACTATTACATTTACATTACCATGTAAATAGATCAGTCATTACTGTATCATAATGTCTCAAATATTTAGTTTGAAATTTACAACATCTACTGTTTATTTATGTAGATAATAATAGTTAGCCTAGAAAGTTCAGTAAACATATAGGAACGGTTATATTTTCCAGAATATTTTAGATTGTTAAAAAAATTTTGTTCTATAAATACACTTAAATTAAAGAACTGAAGATATCTGACGCTATTCATTCTACTTCAATAGTAATTGGTTCTTGTTAATCATGTTTAATATGGGACTTAAGGACTAGTGACGCTGCTAGCCTTGAATTTGTTGTCATAAGAGCTAAGAGGTTTGACTGAAACAAGAAACTATATTAGTAGTGGTGAGAGGTACAGGGTGGGCCGTATAAGAGTGCGTATCCCCTTATCTCAGAAACTATGTGAGATAGAAAAAAAAGTTTTATATAAATGTTGTTTGCGTTAAAGATGTCGGTATTTTTTTAATATAGTTATATTTGTAGCTCTTCAATATACAGGGTGATGAACTAAACTTATCTTTTTTTAAATGGAACACCCTGTATATTATTACATTTTTTAAAAGCTCTTCAAAAGACTTGTTCAACGATATATAATATGATGGGTCTGTAGCCCACCGTTTCGGAGCTATTGATTGTTATCTTCAGGAAAAGGTTAATATTTATAGCGAGCTAGAAAAGTTACTGATTGAGGTGATAAGCTGTAATTTGGGCCAGGAAATTCTAATTTGGTCTATTTTATGAAACTTCTGTCTAATACTAAAATAAAAAAATTGCAACAGTGATGCCAAGTTTCGTGAAATTTAATTTTTCATGATTTTTTTAAATGGAACACCCTGTATTTTATTACATTTCCTCAAAGTCCTTGCAAAGACGAGTTTATTGATATATAATATCAGGGGTCTACGACACACCGTTTTGGATTAATCTGCGTTTCTCTTCAGGAATTGACACATAAGTTATGAATGTTTGTATGTAATGTATTCTCTGCAAGAAAAAGTAGGCTTAATAGAATGTTATATATTTAATCACAAAAGTCCAGCTTTAACATTGAGAGATTATGTAAGAAAATATCATTTAAGATAACTGCCAGATATTCATACGATTCTAAATATTTGTATCAAATTTAAAAGAGATGGCAATATAAGTTATAAAAAAATATAAGCTATAAGTGTGTCGTAGACCCCTGATATTATATATCAATAAACTCGTCTTTGCAAGGACTTTCAGAAAATGTAATAAAATACAGGGTGTTTCATTTAAAAAAATCATGAAAAATTAAATTTCACGGAACTTGGCATCACTGTTGCAATTTTTTTTATTTTAGTATTAGACAGAAGTTTCATAAAATAGACCAAATTAGAATTTGTTGGCCTAAATTACAGCTTATCACCTCAATCAGTAACTTTTCTAGCTCGCTATAAATATTAACCTTTTCCTGAAGATAACAGTCAATAGCTCCGAAACGGTGGGCTACAGACCCATCATATTATATATCGTTGAACAAGTCTTTTGAAGAGCTTTTAAAAAATGTAATAATATACAGGGTGTTCCATTTAAAAAAAGATAAGTTTAGTTCATCACCCTGTATATTGAAGAGCTACAAATATAACTATATTTAAAAAATACCGACATCTTTAACGCAAACAACATTTATATAAAACTTTTTTTTCTATCTCACATAGTTTCTGAGATAAGGGGATACGCACTCTTATACGGCCCACCCTGTACAGCGTAGTGCCCTCTTTGGGTCTTTGCTATTATCTGTCTGACAATTATTGTCAAATTGACAGACAGATGGCGACCTGCTTTTCCGCAGTGACCTCTATTGTCTTTGAGGAAGACAATCCTACTTTTTTATTTGAGGGAGATGCCGAAAACAACTACTCCACGGACAATGTGCCCCGACTGGCGTTGCATTACTCCGACATCTCCATGGAAGTCGCCATCTCCTTGACAATTATTGTCAAATTGACAAGTATTCGGCATCTCATTCAAATAGCCAGTAGGATTGTCTCCCTGAAAGACAATAGAGGTCACTGCTATAATGACATGCTATAATGACATGCTATAAAAACAGGTAGCTATCTGTCTGTCAATTGACAGATAATAACAAAGACCCAAAGGGGAGACTACGGTGTGCTTCTCACCACTACTAATATTCACGATCCCTCTTTGGCAATCATGTCGCAACATCATTCATCGATTCCACTACCTATGGCACTGTGACGAACGTATAATAAGCGCGAAACCGGTCAGTGTCTGGCAGTTGATCTCGATGAAGGATGTGGCGACTTCCATGGAGATGCGGGAGTAATGCAACACCAGACGGGGTGGAGTAGTTGTTTTCGGCATGTTCTTCAAATAAGAAACTATATTTACACCTCCAAAAACCGCCCTGTAAAAGAAATACAACAAATAATACATCATTGGAAAGAAAAGACATAGCACTTTCTTAAACATACTCGTACATTTATTTAAAAGAACAAAGTTGTGACATCCCTGAAAGAAAGCATAGTTACTACTCCTAGTTTCACTGAGGTGTGATGAAAATAACACATAGAAGACCAATTAATTAACAATATAATTGAAAATCGCATAGCAGTTTCTGAAATAATATTAAATATGAGGGCATTTATGGTCAATATTTAGAAAATTAGATAATTATTTAGTTAGTATTTATTTAGATAAATACCTCCATAAACACTTGTGTAAATACACAAGGGTTTATGATCATATGAATATATTTTTTTTTTCTATTAATCATTTGCACTTCCTCAATTTTGTTTCATTTGTTTATAAACTTACTGTTCAACTGTTTATAAACCTATTCAGAAATAAATTTTACAACGGCGTAGGTACCTACATGACATCTTAAAACGTAATTTTTAATATCATAAATTCTGAAAAAACCTTTTGATAATTTCAAACCTGCTACCATAAAAGATAATAGATTATGTATACAAATTATGTATACAAAAGGGTTATACGCTCCATCTCCTCCAAATTTTAGTTGACACAGATAATTTAGATTGTAAACAACTTGGAAATGTGTGGTATAAACCACTTTGTTTTGGTATTATGTATATCAATTATCTAATAAATTTATCCGAGAACATCGTTTTGTTCTACAATAGTAATGAAATGAATCCCTGGAGTTTTATCATACTCTCAACTAATTCACTAATGAAACCACAAATGTGTAGAGCACTGGTCCACTATATTAAGATTTGATATATTTGTATTTAAATTATTAAATTCCATTATTTACTTAAAATACCACATAAATTAGGCATCGCCCAAATCAAAAGCCGAAGCTAATTTCAAACCTTCACCTCTGTGATTCCGTAAAAACCGGCCCTATCATGTGTCATTTGATGTTACAATAACATCGATGTTTTCGAAATTTATAGCCAATCACAAATTATTATTTTTCAAAAACATGGCTTCTGATTGGATAATGTACTTAACAGCCCTTGTTATAAAATAACATATGGAATACATCATAGACCTCATAATAAGCATGTGTTTTTTATTTTTCATGTTATATTTTGGGAATTTCAAATAAAGAAAACATTTAGCTCAAACAGAATGCACTTACATCTTTTGTTCGAGGTTATGGAAAATCGTCTATAAGAATTTGATTATAATTTTATAGATACCTACTTTGTTTTCAAGATTTGTCTGTACTTTTTTATATACAGGGTGTCCCACCGGGAAGGGCCGCCATCGATATATGGAAAAGTACGTACAGCGTGATTTTGAAAATTTGGTTATTTACAAAGACTAATGGGACCTACCTTTTTAAGATATTTTCACGTTTCTGGCACCTCCGGTATAACCGGAAGTCGACACCAATTTCCTTATTTTAAATAGAACACCCTGTATGTTTCTGTAGTTTTAAATTCTGCGTTCAATTTTAAGTCAACTTTATGTAAAGTTGTCTATATCTAAATTCAGTTATTTCCGAGATATCTCCAGTTTTAAGAAAAAAAGTGACAGTTATAGCACCATATTAAAAATGTTAAATGATGCGTCCTATACGAGTTATAAACGTTTTTATAAGCTCCCGCATCTGTCAAAACAAAGTGTCAAATGTCTCCTAAACGGCTGGAAAGTATATGGTGTGCTATGTATTTTCCACACCCAATCATTTCGTTATCTATCAAACGTTTAAAAATGTACAAGGTACTTATTCTATTTGGAATAAGATAAATCGTTAAGACACAATATCTGACCTTGTAAACTTGAAAATTATGCAAAACGGAGGCTTTTATTTTTAAAATATCTTTTTACTCTACAAAATTTAATTAATACCGGTATAACTGTGTAGAAAAGAAAGAGGTCTTAGACTGTCTCTAGAAATTTATGAAAGAATATTTAATGATTACGAAGGGTGAAAATCTTATATAAATATTTGAATAGTAATACAAAAAAATACTGCGAGACGTTGGTGTCATGACCGTTTGCAAACGATGTGCCTCTCTAAATAAATAGGCCTTGTCTGGATCTTGATCATGGTTAAATAACGTGTATGTACCAAATACATATATTTGTTTCGTCAAACATCACACCATCTGGAATATATGTACAGGGTGTCCCAATAGTATGGCAAAGTTCCATAACTCCTATCCCATAATAATAAAAAAAAAAATTTGGATCTCATAGAGCCTAAGAGGACGCACGTTTTAAAAATATATATTGTCATATAAGGTGATCCATAAACCGAAGCCATATCAAACTTATGTTTTTTTAAATGGAATGACGTATTTTTTATTTTATATTTGAATTCGGATCATTTTTCCGAATTCGCCAATATAGGGTCTATTAGTATTATAAAAAGTAGTTCAGAAGATCCGAAAGATCAAAGAAGAACCGAAGCCATATCAAACTTATGTTTTTTTAAATGGAATGACGTATTTTTTATTTCATATTTGAATTCGGATCATTTTTCCGAATTCGCCAATATAGGGTTTATTAGTATTATACAAAGTAGTTCAGAAGACACGAGCATTTTTGTAACTTAATCGCAATGAATTGAACACCTTATACCTTTTTTAAGAAAATAAATACTAGATCATTTTTCTCTTCATTAATTTTATGTTATATTATGGTCTAGTTTTATTTTCTATAGAATTTCTTTCAAAATAGCTTTACTTTTATACAGGGCGAATCAGTCCCTCTTGTAGAATCAGGGACGGAGAGCGATCTTCAATAAAACATATTTTTTTAATATTATACTGGGTGCAGAAGAATGCAATACAAAATTAATTAATTAATTATTACCTCAAATACCTCAAAAACCTTTTCAATTAGGTATAGGGAATGCTTCATAGAATAGAAAGAATCCTGAGAGACCTTAATAAAAATCATATAAAATATAGGGTGTTTCTTTTAGAATAATTGAGAAAACTGCGGTTGCGAGTTTTGATACACTCTATGTAGTAAAGTTTCATACTACATACTTTCAGGTCAGTTAAAATTTTGAAGAAAATTCTATAGATAGTAAAACTAGATCATATAGCAGAATTAATGGAGCTAAAAGTTGTCTACTGTTTATTGTTTTAAAAGAGTTACAAGGTGCTCAATTTATTGTTATTAAGATACAAAAATGCTCATATCTTCTGAATCACTCTATATAATACTAGTAAACCTTATATTGGCTAGACTGTATTAATGGTCTGGCCCAACTGGGACACAAAACAACCAAGTGAAATTGACCTGGGTACCGGGTCATCACAACATAACAGGAAATGAGGAGGTCGATGCATTGGCTAAAAGAGGGTCAAGTATACAGTTTACAGGGCCTGAACCAGTACTCGGGCTTCCGCCTAATTATGTAACAAGGCATTGGAAACTGGATCAAGGAAAGATCAGAGGAAGAATGGTCGAACAGGACTGGGCTGACAAGCCAGGCTCTTAATTGAAGGGCCTTGGTCGAACGCAACTTGATCAATGCTTGCGCTAAGTCGTAACAGCATAAGGATTGTCACAGGACTGTTGACAGGACATCTCAACAAGCACCTTAACACTATCGGCCTTAGTGACACTAAAAGGTGAAGGTTTTGCGCACACGATGACAAGGACTTCATTCACATCCTCTGGCTCTGTGCCTGCCTCATGCTCAAGGACACAAACATCTGGGTGCAGTATTTCTCCTGCCCCAGGACATTAGAGAGCTTCTCTAGAACGGGTGTTGGCCTATGGGCATAGAACGGGTCTCTTCCAATAGCTCTCGATTAGCGGCAGGCACAATGAGTTAAAAGGCCTGAGTGCTACTGGTAACCGCGCCGCCTTGCAACAACAACAACAACAAACCCTACATTGACGAATTCGGAAAATTGATCCGAATTCAAATATGAAATAAAAAAAATAATTCCATTTAAAAGAAAACAAAAGTTTGATATAGCCCCGGTTTATAGCGTCCTCTTAAGCTCTATGAGAGCTTAAATACATTTTTTTTGTTTATTATGGCATAAGAGTTATGGACCTTTGCCACACTATTGGGCCACTCTGTATATTTATACAATTATTTAACCAGTTGCCTTCTCGAAAACCCCCGTATCTAAATTTCCAAAAAAAAATATTCCAATGGTAAGTTTTTAAACTTTTAATGAACGGGTTAGCTGAATCACCCTGTATATACAGGGTATCCCATGACCAGCGCTCGTTAGACGTGACTTAGAAATAAAAAATGCCTCAAATCTGAAATTGTGTTTCTAGGGATTGTCAACACTTCCGAGTTGAGTGATAATGTTGGCAGTGGCGTACCACTTCTGGTTATACTTGAAATGGCCAGCAACTTCGTTATTCTAAATAGAACCTACACTTTTTTATTCCTTTTTCGGATTCCACATGAAATTTTACATAAACTTTATAAGGGTAGCTTATGTCAAAAATTGATCGTTTTGGAATTATTTGGATTTTTCTGAAATTTTGCAAAAATCGAGATTGTATGTCCCACGCACATATCTCTGGGGTAAAAAGGTAGCTAACAGGTTTAAATTTGGTGGAAGTACTATATAGCTATTATAGCTATTTGTAGTAAAGTTTTCCAAATTAGTACAAAGTTATACGGTTTATACAGGGTGTTTAAAATTCCGAGACAAATTTTGGCAACTTCAGGACCAAAGTTCTTGCTTATTTTAAATAGAACACCCTATATTTTACATTGCCGTTTGATTCCAGTCATTATTAGCTATCGTCCTGTAATTGCCTTTCCTATATCCTGTCCTAGTTTTCGAGAATTTCAAAATTTGTTCCAAAATGTTATAGAAACTTGAATGTAGAGTCAATGTTTTGTTGTAGCATGCTATGAAAAACAAAATGATGTGAAATCAAGTAAAAAATGAATCCAATTCTTCCAAATTACAAAAATTTGTACCTCATCTTTTATGTTTAAAGCGCCGATGGATCAATGTGGGACGGTGGGGCAGTGAGAGGGCAGTAACCAAGCAGGACGAAGTCGAAGGTTTTACAAGAACGAAGACTTGTAATATATCACATCTACACGACTTTGTTCTGTCATAGTTCCTACTGCCATTTCTGCAATCCCGCATTTCTGTTTGGAAGGCAGTACAAAAAAAAATAGCGGAAAAAATGTACTTGTAACGAAACTATCGACAATTTTGTAAGTACCTATTTATTTTATTCCTATTCGGTGCAGGACGCTCAGGACACCTCTCATAAAAAACCCGGCATCGTCGATCCAACAATATTCTATGGCACTCACTGTAAATTATTATTAAATTCAAAAAGTCTTCGTTTGTGTATGACGTGACATTGCATAACACTAACGAATCTAAATCAATAACTGTCAAATAGTCTTAATATTAATATTTTCCCATTTAATACTAAATGTTTTCATGGTATGCTACAACAAAACATGGACCCCACATTCAAGTTTATATAACATTTTGAAACAAATTCTGAAATATCTCGAAAACCAGGAGAGGTATAGGAGAGGTAAATACAGTTCGATAGCTAGTAATGAGAGGAATCAAACGGCAATATAAAATACCAGGTGTTCCATTTAAAATAACCAAGAATTCTAGACCTGAAGTGCCAAAATTTGTCTCCGAATTTTCAGCACCCTGTGTTAATCCGTATAACTTTGTACTTATTTGCAAAACTTTACTACAAATAGCTAATACCCCCACCATATTTAAACCTGCTGGCTACCTTATTACCAGAGATACGTGCCTGGACGTACAATCTTGATTTTCAAAGAAATAAATATAATTCCAAAACGATCAGTTTTTGACATAAGGTACCCTTACAAAGTCTAGGTAAAATTTAAGTCATTTAAAATAACGAAGTTGCTGCCCACTTCCGGTATAACCGGAACGTCAAGTGGCCGTAACAGTATATGAGATATATTTGCTTCGTAAACAAAACATAAATTCGAAGATTTTTCCAGAAATAATGTCGAAAGCTTTTGATTCAAGTTCTCATAATGAACAACCGCATGATGTTGGTACTTACCAATGTACCAACATCACGCGTAATATCAGAAAAATTGCAAGAATATCAGCAAGTATGTAGACAAAGTACCTAAATGGAAAATGTAGCAGGAAATATAATATTTAATAATTTCACTCCAGATAATACGAACATTAAAATTACAAACGTTACTCTCGCATGAATAAATAAACCAGGAATCTGTTTTACTTAATATCGGATATTGTCAGATGAAAACTAAACACAATGAGGTTCTAAATAAATGTCCCAAAATATTTACTACATAAAGATACATACTTATACATACTTTACTTTTATACATACGTCTTTTTTAAAATGTTCAACCAGATGTTTTTTTAAAGGAAGATACTTCACGCATATGTTTATATAAATAGTTATAATATTTACAGATATACCCACATAAAAATATTTTTAAATATACTTACAGGTAACACGTTTTTTGTTTATTGTATATTTCAGAAAATATGAGTATATTTTTTTCTTGTCGCGCTTTACAAAATTTGACGGCCGTGAGCGTGTTTTTTACTGGCTAATGCACACACAGTTGCTCTCAGTGAAAGTCGAAAACAAACTGACGCCTGTTGAATAGCCTGTTGAGGCGTCGAGACGTCGTGACGTCAACCAATCAATATCGCTATCACTGTCTGTACTCGATTTCAAATTACTATTGTTTAGCAGATAATTTTGCACAATATTGGTAGAAATTTAACTATAAAATAGGTTTAATTATTCTTTTAATATTTTTTATTCCAATAAATTCGAATAGTAAAATTTCTATTATTGTTCTTTCTTAAATATGTTGAGGTTGAGCTTACCCAGATATGCCACGGATACAACTTTTTTATTTGGTACTTTAGGTAAAAGGAATATTTAACAACTTTAAAACTGTAATTACAAATTTAATTAGTTAGCATAGACTAACAGGATTGAACGGTTTTGAAAAGCTGGTTATGGCAAATCAAATGAAGTCATGTTTGTCAAAGTGCAATTTCCTGGTTCGGTCAGTTTAGCAGTTAAGTGTGTTATGGCTAATTGGGAAATAAACCAACGCCTTTTTTGGGGTAAAGTGTTTTATAACCACACAGTCTGTAGTACAGACACAAAGGTGCTTTCGCAATGAATTTCATGTGCCACGCCGCGGACGCATTCCAACAAGAAACACAATTTTAAGATGGGTAAGATGTTTTGAAGAAACAGACAGCGTCCTATCAAAATTTCTTGGTGGTACTCGTACAATTCGTACTCCAGAAAATATTGAAAGGACCAGTCAATTAGTTCAGCGAAGTACATTGCATTCCGCCGTCAGTCAGGCGATTGCTTTGAATATTTCGGATGGAAGGTTAAGACGCATTTTGCATGAAGATTTACACAATCACCCATTTAAAATACAGATTGTTGAAGAAGCTGAATGACATTGATAAACAAGCTCGTTTACGTTTCTCCAAGAAGTTAGAAGTGCAAGTGTTACAAGTGTTGAATAACGATCCAAATGGTCTCAATGGGCTTATCATGTCGGACGAAGCTCATTTACATCTAACTGGATACGTTAACAAACAGAATTTTCATTATTGAGCACATTTCGTTATTGGGGACAATCCAAGGGAGCTGCATGAACGACCTCTTCCCACGTCGCCTGATTTTACATTTTGGTGATATTCCATAGCCGTTAAGATCTCCGGATCTGACAGCACCAGGTTATTTTTTTGGGGTTACTTAAAGTCAAAAGTTTACACTAGTTACAAGACTTAAAATATCGGATTAGGGAAAAAGGAAACGGAATTGATTAAGGCTTGCTTCAGAACATGTTGCAAAATTTTAGTAAGAGACTGCAAATGTGTCTCAGTGATCATAGCGGACATCTTAAGGATATAATTTACAAAAATTGAAAATTGCCAACAATAAACGCCATGTTTCAGTGCCGGTTGTTTGAATCGCTTCATTTATTTTCTCACAGCAAGCTTTTTAAAATAGTTCAAGCCTGTTGCCGGACCCTGAATAATTTTTTTTCAATTGTATAATAATACTTACACTAGAAATGGGAGAAAATCGTTATCGCGATTTTCGTTCCCGTTTCTAGCCCTACTGGGGGTCCAGGCCTGCTGCCTGGGGTCACCCTTCGGGTGACAAAAGCATCTATATAGAGTAATATTATTTTTAAGAAAATACATATAACAGAAATTTTGTATCTGGAATGATGATGTAATTATACTAAACGATTTTTCTTAATATTTTTATGAATTGTAAGGGTACTCTATTCTTGATGGTAAAACATCATAATTTTTTAAGTGCTGAAAGTAGAATTTATATTTCAGTAGGTAAACATTTTTATTAATTTTATCAATAGGACCAAAAATATATTGCTGTCATAATTGTAGCAGCAAATTAATATTGTAGATATTTACTTTTGTAAGCTAAAATTATGAATTTTACAGACTGCCAAAATTAAGGAATTAATTCCAAACTAATAGTAATAAATAACTGGAATTAAAAAGTGAAAAAAAAGTTGGTCCCCAACGTGACTCGAACTCGCGAAATCAGCATTACGATTTTTGGAATCCTACAACTATCCCATTGCGCTACAGAGCCTGTTGTCAGAAATGTGCCTTGGGACGTTTTAAGTATGTAAACTGTACGTATCAAACTGAAAAAATAATTTTTACCGATTTTCTAATTGGAAAAGCATTTCGCTTCAGTATTTTGGTAATCGGAAGTGTTTGGCAGTCAGTACTATTGATTCCGTTAGCAATATTTCTCGTAGGAAAATAACCTATCTGAAGTTTAATTAATTTGACAGTTTTCGTGGGAGGTGCTTGTCTCGTTAGTGCACTCTCTATATCGGTAGACAAAATGAGAAAAAAGTTGAGACGGACGCGATTTGAGATTTTCGAAGACGAAATAGACGTAGAAGGAGTCGACGTACGGTCTCGAAAAAAAATCTCAAAGGATTAGAGAAAGGGCGGAACTTTCGCGTGAAGCGATTCTCGAAGCTCCAAAATTTCGGCAGGCGTGACGGGACCATTAGGCGCGAGGACAAACGCCGGTGCTAGCCGCATCTCTCTCACCGAACGGCGATCGACGAAAATTTTGCGCAGAGGTTTTTTGAAAAGGCTTTTAAATTGGGAAAACGCGTAGGAAACGGGACGAAAATACCCCTACGCATTGGAGAAAGGCCGGGGGCGACCTCCAGTCACCCCCGGGGATCGCTCCGTGATCCCCCCTCGGAGGTGATAGCTTTGAAATTTTGTGGAATCGGCGACGGAATTTAGAGCGAGACAGAATCGACGCGTTTTAATATATATGGATTATATTACGTAAGACGTACTATATAGACTTACGTAAAGGCCTATTATTTTACTAGTAAAGAAATATTCACATTTTTGTACTAGTACAGAAAAGTAAAAGTGTAACCATAACAACGGATTAAAAAAGAGAGTCACGCAGTCATGATTTCTCAGGACTGTCAGTTTGAAATTTAACGTTGCGTCAGATCACTTTTTATACAAGCAGAAATGTCTGAAGAAATATGGTTTTAATGTTGCCGCTTGAAGAAAAAAATATGTAGCTCTGTGTTTCGTATAGTTCACAGAGCATTGGCTAACGCTTCGGCTGTGTAAGCTTCTGGTCTCAACAAATAATGTTCGCCTTCCACTCCTAGTAACATAATATACTATTATCTCATTAACTAAATTTTTCATAAAAAATATGATATGGAAGTGGCTATTATGAAGACATGAAAAGTCCCCTAAAATTAATCTTTTTTTTTTAATTTCTACTTGTAGGTAACTCAAAATGTTAATCCGACAGTTTAACAATTCGTTAAGTCGAAGATTAACAAAATTTGGAGTTATAAGCCAAAATTAAACAAATCTTCCACTTATAAGTCGAAGATTAACACAGATTCAAATTATAGGGGATGTTGTGTCGATCTGGTGTTGGTGACAATCATTTTCTTCGGTGTGGTGCTAGCATATACATTCATAAAGAGAGCCTATCATGTTTGATACTCGCAACTCATCCGCATAATTCGAGAAATAGAATTTTATCCATTAGTCGTTTTGTCGTTATTCTAGGGGATGTGCCGATCTAGGGTTACTGGCAATCATTTCCTTCGGTATTGTATATAGATCTTCATAATGAGAGCCTATATCTCTTCTGATACTGTTATCTCTTCTGTAATTCGAGAAATAGCATTTTATCCAATAGCTGTTCCATAGATCTATCTCAATTTGGATTTATCATGTGTCATAAACTGTGACTGGACAACTGTGGGCAACTTCACACAAATAAATTTATTTGAAGTGAAGTTATCCTCACCAACCCCGGATCGACACAATATCCTCTATAACTCGTAACTTTGTTAATCTTGGACAGAGTTTGCATAAATTCATTCACTTGATTTAATTCACAAATTAAATTGAATGATTTTTTAAAAAGTCAGGAAATGATTCACATTCTTTTCAATGCTAATATATCATTGAAGCGCTCGCAATTGCGGCACCGAGTTGCATGTGGGGAGAATTACAGAACGGCATTTTAAGCAAGAGAGTTTGTTTTAGTCTTTATTTGTTACATAAAAACCGTCAAAGCATTGGAATAGGAGAGACCGTGCTAAAATAATTGTTTACAGGAAATTAAAATTGGACAGTATAACATACTGTCAACAACTGGAACAAACCATAATGTTTCAATAAAGTACTCTTAATCAAGCATTTTAATACAAAACCAATCAGAAAATATGCGGTATTAATCATTAACTACGCATCATTTCAGATGTATTAGTTTTGATTTACCTCACTTTATCCAAAAAGTCCCAAACAGAGACTGAATTCATCCTCATGTTCATAAAGAGCATGAGTACCTGTGGGTATTGGCATAGAGTAATGACCGTAATGCTGATGTAAAAGTATCGGTGTGTGTCGCCCTAGTAAAATCTAATATATAGGTATGAAATTCACTTATTCATCGAGTATTGATTAATTAATCTTGTAGGTATTGTCAGAGAACACTGGTATTGTCTTTAAAAATCTGAAAATTTTATCAATTCGTACAAATTTCTACAGTTTATTGTATTCATGCATTTTGTAGGTAGATACTTACAACTCTTACATATGTTTAGTAAATTATGCACTTATTCGTAGACCGCAACATATTGACAACATGGCAATAATCACTAATGTTATATTTTATTTAATATAAGTTTTCTTTATTCCAAGTTTCTTATTTTTTCTTATGAAAAATGTAATTAGTTAGCATGCACTAAACTAGCATTTAAACCGTTCCTTGTACCTTTACTAATCACTTTTTGAGAATCACTTGAGTTTTTATACCTAATGGCAATGATTATGTTATAGCGCGGTATTGAGTGGTTATTTATTAAAAAAAAAATCAGTTTAAATTTGATTTATTTTAGTTTCTCATTACAAAATAAAAATAATATACCTAGTTTAAAAGCAATGAAAATAACAATTACTAGAATTAGCTAGACTTGAGATTTAACTTTAGGTTTCAAATTGAAAAGCAAAGTTGAATTAATTCAATAAAAGTTGGAATTCATTCAGAAAGTCTGTTATATTTTTTACTTTTTTGTAAAGTCTTGACTTATTCCAACCCCGATCCTGGACTTATAATAAGTCGAACATTAATTAAATTTCTATTTACAAGTCGAAGATTAACAAACCAAATTTTGAGTTACATTTTGACATTTCGACAAAAGTCGACATTTCAAAAAAATAAGTTTTAGTGGTAAATCAAGTAATCGCATGATACTAAATTTGCTTGGGAATTCAGATGCTTAAAAGCTCGATCAATTTCACTCAGTTACGCGTCTTAATAAATCCTCGAGTCAATGGTCCAGATTGTTTCTTGCTGTCACTCTCTTGGATATATTTCTCTTATTTAGAGCACACATTGATATGCGGTTTGTAAGAATTATTTGAAATAGTAAGATAAATATAGTAAAAAAAATACTATAAAACTAATATGTTAAACCAACATATTCTAGACTAGCAACAAATTGATAACCAGTGAGAAATAGCTCTATAAAGTGTGACAAAGATTCATGGTATACCCCTCTTTCCACCCTTATATTTTAGATGCAATTTTCAAATTTGTCATGGCGGAAATACCTACTTATTATCCCCGTTCCACCAAACAATTTTTAATTAAATTGTTTACTCGTAGAGCAAGGGGATCGTAGATCCCCTGTTCACAGGGATGATTTGGCAACCATCCTGGCGATGGCCTAGTATGGGAAAAATGTCAACTTGGTGTTAATGTGAGAGATTAAAATCAGTTGATGTTTGACTGCCCCCCCTAACTAATGAGGTTTTCCAGGTTTCCCTCATTCCAGCACTGAATGGTGGTTAGGGCCTACCAACGTAAGTTGTTCCTCAGGTGCAAATGCGGCCCGCAAAATAATAATATGCCGCCCCCTCTGTCACACAAGTCTCAGACTATCGGGCTAATCCTTGTGATTAGAATGAGGGGTAGAGATAATTTCATTAATTAATAAATTCATTATTATGAACATATAAATATTTCCATTGAAAAGACTAGGGACAGTTACTAATTATCACTAAAACTGCCAAATATTTTACATATGTGCAAAATGATATATAAGCAGTTTTTTTCAAAAACGTGTTCATACCAATAAAGTTTTATAGACAAGTTTTAATTGAATTTAAAAACGAAATAGTATATTATGAAATTAGTTTATAATGCAGCAGATTATGGCATGAGTGAATTTTGGCGCATGAGCGAAGCGAATGCGCTAACACTTCACGAATGCCATAATCGAGCATTATAAACGAATTTCATACGCTATTTTATAGTCGAACTGCGGTTTTAACGTACAATTATTTAAGTTTTGAAAATATTAAATTTGTTCAAACTATGAAATTATTATTCGAGCAATCGTTGAATGTTGGCATGTTGTGGTTGCTATGGTGTTGTGTATACAAGCAAATATTTTTTTAAAAATATGTGTTCACGTGAAGATATTCTAAAAAAAGCCGAAGTAATTATTTTTTAATCTTTAAAAGATTAAAAAATGCTCAAGTGTTCTTGAAACTAGTTCAGGACTTTCTATATCTGGAAATTCAAACTGTAGTATTACCATTAATACAAATAAATAGTATTTCAAGTTTAATAAAAACCTACTATTTATTATCGTGCCGTAAGAGAAAATTATGGCACGGTTATGTCACATTACGGCATGGGTGCTAGAAAGTGGCAGATTATTGATGATTTTGACGTTCATAATGATAGCATTATGATGGCAGTCGACTATAATAGTATATTATGAAATTAGTTTATAATGCAGCAGATTATGGCATGAGTGAATTTTGGCGCATGAGCGAAGCGAATGCGCTAACACTTCACGAATGCCATAATCGAGCATTATAAACGAATTTCATACGCTATTTTATAGTCGAACTGTGGTTTTAACAGACAATTTAAGTTTTAAAAACTTAAATTTGTGCAATCGTAGAATGTTCGCATATGGTTACTATAGCATTGTGCCATAAAGTGGATTTTATGACACGATTCTTTCACATTACAGCACGGGTGCTAGAAAGTGTCAGATTATTAACGATTTTGACTTTCATAATGACAGCATTATGATGACAGTCGACTATAAAGTAATGTATATATAAAACTAAATCACATATAAGTTATTGAGAAGTTCCCTGAGTCCTGAATATTCATGTAAAAGAATAAAGTCACTAGAATATTAAATATGTTATGGAATCATTGACTGCACGAAATATCGAAGTCGAAGGATTTTGCCAACAAAAAAAACAACTCAAAAGCCAAACCCCACCTATAACCTTTTATAAGCAGAAAGAGGATCTAATGCAGACAATCTGCAAATGAAAAGCTACATTATAATCTGCCGGAACTTGAAGGTATTTGCTGCACGCAACGTAGCGAAACAAACAAATAAATCCTTTATAAAGAACCCGATTTATACAGAAATCTCTCTGAAAGAGGTTAATAATGTTTTGTGATATTGAAGCAAAGTAAAACCATTCTGCATTAAACACGCATGCTCATATAACCCACACAAACGAACCAGAACAGAAATGTATACATTTATTTCTAGTAAAAGCCGTCTACTCTTTTTCAGGTTTAAGAATCAAAGCATGTAGGATATGTCATTTGAATAAATATATAGGGTTCTTCACTATAACATAAGATATGTATCAATAGTGCCAATAGCAGTATGAGCCCTGCATCAGAGCATATATTATAATAATATTTTCCTTAACGTTGAGAGCCATTTTTATAATATTTGCATTAAGTTGTTCGTTATTTTATAATACTATTTATTAAATTTAAATGAATTGTTTTGTATATTTTTAGGCTCTTTATAATTTTTATTTTTAATGAATGATTTGTTTTGTTTATTTTTTTTTTAAGATATTGAATACTTACTTTTAAATTTTCTTATTACCTTCGGCTTTAGCTCAATTTGTTATTATATGCATGAAAATCTCTTTCTCTCTAGTAGTAAGTTCAGGCCAGCTATTTCATTCTCTCTCTCACTTTATCAATACATACATTAAAAGAATTTAGTTCAAAAACAAAACAGTATTTATTTTAATAAACCTCCTCAGAAATATTTTATAAATGATTTCAATCTAGAAACATGTTAACATTACACATTACTTATTATAAATGTGCTTTTCTTATTGAATAATATGTAACTCTTTGAAATTCTCCTTATTTTATCTATCCTACACATAAATTAATCTACTATCTAATAACTAATTTTGTGACCGAAATATACAGGTAATTTTCAAATTTCAATCTTAGTTTATGCAGATTTTACAACAATAACCTGTATAATTGGTTGCATAACTCTTTCCTATTCTTTTAACTATACGATAATTGTCCAATAGATGTCAGTCTGCGAAACTATGGCGAACACTAGTTCGAGTACTGTCTATTTTTACTAATTTTTAAAGAAAACTAAAGTTTATGAAAGTTTTAAGTGTACTTTGGTTTAGTGTTTATACAGGTAAGTCTTTTATTTATATTTTTATAAGTTTTTAAGTGCTTGATCGTGTCTCATGACTTGTAATTCGAATGTTAATTTGGCTCTGTTCAGTTTACTAACTTTTCAACTATATTGATACTATATGCTCTGACTTTTATTTATTTCTATGTACCTTTATGGCCTTGTGTACCTTGATACTGCCTGTTCTCTTTCCTTGGTCTCAAATTTTCGTAATTTTTAAATTTTATCTTGTCCTGCTTTTATTTTTATGTCACTGTCTTATATTGTTTACTGGAACTGCTTTTAACTAAAATTCTTGTTCTTTTTCTCCCAATTTCTCCAAATATTCAATTTTACTTATACTCTCCAAAATTCTTGTATTTTTCCTTTCTCTGCTCGTAACCAACCTCTTTTTCAACAAATTTCTTTGTTTTTCCTGAATTTTCGGCGTCCTTATTAA
This sequence comes from Pogonocherus hispidulus, assembly GCA_963924545.1. Taxonomy (NCBI): domain Eukaryota; kingdom Metazoa; phylum Arthropoda; class Insecta; order Coleoptera; family Cerambycidae; genus Pogonocherus; species Pogonocherus hispidulus. Next base: position 33,781,578 of record OZ004697.1, on the reverse strand, counting down.
GCTAGATACATACGTTGTAATTTTGTCTTGTATTCACTACACTGAATTTTATTTTCGTTGCACTTCTTAAACTAATTTACAATTTTCCTTATATTTATTTTACAATTTGGTGTGTTTATTTCTTAGAATTACATATATTTTCAAATTTTAAATATATTATGTTTGACACTTTCGTGTATTGACCTTAATGTTGTCGCCTTTTGACATTTCCAAATATATCAATTTTAATAATTTTCTTTAATGATGAAATTTAGATTTATATTACTTTTCTAGATTGTTTTCTTATTGTAATTTTGTTAAGTGAACTCTTAGTTGTCTTTTGATACCAATATATCTGGGATTCTCATATTTTTATAAATACTATTTTCAAATTTACCTTCAGGTTACATACATTTTTGTACTATTATATGCCTTAATTTTATCTCTACATATTTTATTTAATATTATAAATAGTCATTTCTCATATGGTTTTACTTATTCTACTGTATATGATTCCTCTTTTCCAATAATAATTTCTCATTTTTAATGTGATTTTAAGTTCCTTGTGTGTTATGTTTGGTATGTGTATATGAATGTTGAAAATGTTTTATTTTTGGTATGTTTGAAATGTCTTAATATAACACTATATAATGCTACCCGCTTAATTATTACATATATATAAAGTGATAAATAAATAATATGAAAGAGGTGGTGAGAGATTTGTAGCTGGAAATATCTCCAGGCAGCAAATATATTTTTTTATAGTGTACGATCTAAGGAGCAGAGATCGCACACTTGCCAGCTCAGTGGGGGGGTGTAGGTTATCAAGGTGGTGTCACACTTCCACAAAATAAAAAAAAATATATATACATATATATCCTATCTATATTAACCTGATCATTCGTTTTACAGTAGGTACCTGTAAAACGTAAAGGAGGTCACTATAAACAGCGCTGTTTGTTGTTAACAATAATAAAAACACATCTGTAGCACTCTAAAGTACGCACAACCGTTCTATTGGTTTGTGCCAATAATAATCACAATAATAAAGAAAACTATAACAAAGGTTATATGTACTGGCGATATTGACCAATAATCACTTTTTCTAAGACAAAATATATCTATATTACATATATTAGGTATATTGAGGGATGATTAACTAGTGACTTAGCTGTTGGGGTTGGAGTCCAACGACTCGATCGGCCCTGCAGGAACTCTTGGTCTATACAGAGAGACGCTTTTGCAACCCAAAACGACCGGACAGCTGGTATAAGGTGTGGTTCCTCGGTAGTTTGCTGTGATGACAGGCAGCAAAAGGGTGGAACCAATTTAGGCACAACAAAGTACATAATCAAAAAAAAAAACACAGAAAAAAAAGCCTTGGAAAGAAAGAAACACAACATAAGCGAATGTAACCCAAATGAAAAGACTTAAAACTTACTATGTTGTCGGTCGGCTTTTAAATCAGTGGCCTCCTCAGCAAATTTACAGTGGAGGGTTTCTTTAATTCTGTAAGAGTTATATTTTCTCACTAACAAATTGCACACAGAAAACAACAAAAAAAATCCAAGAAAACTTACCCCTAAACGGCAAAATCTATCCAAACACTAACTCGTGACGGAATCGAACACCGAAAATAGTCACAACTCAAAAGTGCAGCACGCAAATCCCCAAATGGAAAATTTTAACAAATTTATAGCACGTGCTTGCCACTTAGCCGTAAAAATGAGAATTCCTCACTGGAAGATTATAAAAACCAAAATTTGAACGACTACCCACGCATTCCGGCTCTCGACCACTAGGAGTCCGAGCAGGGTCGTATCGGCCCACTGGAAAATATCTAGAAATTATTTCCAACTGAAAACCCCCTATTTATGTACAATTCCTAGTTAGAACTAAGGTAGACCTACAACATATAACATTAGAGGCACTAACGTTATCTATAATTGAACAAAAACCCGGATTAAAATTAATTTAAGATTTAGGCGGTGTTCGACGGCCTAATGCGAACTTGTCCTGCAGTTCGGCCCAAACCGCCGGGAGTTTGCCGTGCTAGCTATGCTAGTAGCATGAATTTAGCAGAAAAACTAATCAACGAATACGGCGGCGTATCCTTGAGGACACCAAATAAAATAAAATAGCCCGTTTAATAGCAAACTAAATCGACTGATTTACTATGAAAATTTTAACTGTAACAATAACGCTGGCATTAGAGGTCCTGCCCTTAAAATTCTAACTAATTACCTTTCGGGGAGAATACAAAGAGTAAAAATAGACAACGCTCTCAGCGAGCCCTTATTGGTGGTGGTGGGTGTACCACAGGAGACAGTATTTGGTCCAATACTGTTTCTTGTGTATATAAATAATATCAGTAAAATTGACGCTCTAGATGGTTACCTAACACTGTATGCTGATGAAACGGCTCTAGTTTTTGTGGGGGGCTCCTGGGAAGAGGTTTATGGAAAGGCAGAAATTGGTCTAGCCAAAATTTACAGTTGGTTAAACCATAGTCGTTTGACATTAAATGTCAAAAAAAGTAAATTTTTAACATTCTCCCTCATGGTGGATGACCAACCGGAAGCCCAAGTGCTAAAAATTAGAAAAATCTGCGGTGAGCAAGATAGTGACTCTACATCGATAAATAAATCTGTTTCAGTTAATTACCTTGGTGTAGTGATTGATCACCACCTGAGGTGGAATGAGCATGTTGGCTCTATTATAAAAAATAATGAGATTTCTAATATATAAATTCTGCCAACTGAGAGATGTTCCTCCAAGAAATAATTTACTTACTGTCTATAATATACTGGTAGAATCTATTTTGAGATACTGTGTTGTTATTTGGGGTGGTGCTTACAACAATGTATTTAGGAATCTATAAGTGACCCAAAAATTCTATTTTAAAAGTAATACTAAAAAAATCTACATTATTCTCAACAAGGGTACGCTGAGGCTAATCTGCTTGATATAAGGGACTTGTATTCATATGGTTGCTTAGTTTGGATCTACCATAATAAAGATTATCTGCCTGTTGAAAATGTCTACAACACGAGGTCAATGGCTAACCAAAACATTATTTTACCTTTACATAACAGAGCGCATCTGCAGAGATTTGTCTTCTATCGGGCACCTCAACTTTACAATATCATTCCAATTCATCTAAAAAATTTAATAAACAAAAATAAATATAAAAAAGAATTAAAATTATACTTACTTCAAAATCCTGTGGTATTTCATCAGTTCTTCTGACTTCTGGTTTATGAAAATGTTTCCATTTTATTGTGTTATTGTCTTTTTTCTAATATACCCATCCTGCTACTTCTACTTGTATTATTATTAATTGATATTCGGATGTATTCTTTGCTATTTGGCTTAGTCCGTAGCATGGACACAAACAGGCAGCCATGTCTAAGTGTTGTGCAGCAGGTGAAGGGTTAGTTTGAATCTCAGTGTATCCATTATTGGAATTGTTACTATACATCTGATATACTTATACTTACTATTTTAGAATGTGTTGTATATTTTGATGATGACTGAATAAACTGAAACTTAAACTGAGATAACGACCTGCTTTTCTGCAGGTAAAAACTAAAAAAACTTTTCCGCGACTCCTATGGAGTATAGTTACTTGATAGAGATAGTTAAGACATACGCGCAATCGTGTGCCGAGAAACCCGCCATGTTTAGGCTATTCTAGGGTTGAGTCGGCTGGGTCAGTATTGTTCGCAAACGTATCCGTGTATATTTTGTTTTATTTTCTTTACCTATATACCATCTCAAAGGTAAGTAATAATATCTCACTAAATAGTATATTGCATTTATACCGGAACCAGAAAATTTGAGTAACGGTGAAATTAATTCATTATATTATATTGCAGGTTACATAGTAAAAAGTGTATTAAAAAAATCAAAAACTTACAGAGACTGTGTTCAGTCAATAGGCTCCAAAAACTTTAATTCCGCGGAGTATGCTAAGCTTGTACGTTTAAAATGTTTCAAAACAAATACGTTATTTTTTTGTAACCATGAAACCTTTCAGTTATTTTTGAAAATGGAGATATATTTTAGAAAATACTTTAAATTTGTTTCTGATAAAAATATAAACCTTAAACAATTTTATGAAACAAAAATTTTACCATTAAACTCTCCTCATGTATTAAAATGTCACGATGTGGAGTATAAGATAAAAATTAAATTTATTAATTTTAGGCTAAAAATAGCGAGTCAAAATAAAATTAAAACTCGTTCCCATGGCAGCAAATCTATGGCTACCCATAGCAAGTAAATTGTACACATTTAATATTAAAAAAAATATAGAAATATTAAAGTGTTTTATTTCTTTAACATCACATTTTTTTACCATTTTCGCAATGTAATATATAAGTATGACTCACGTCGCATACACGATTATATTGTATTAGGCCGACGGACCACGACACGGCATTTCGAGAGTCCGTTTTAAAAATGTATAATTCACACTTGCTCTAAAATCGTTATGGGTTTACCTTTTTACTTACTTTCTTCTCTAAAACATTATTTGATATGTTGGCTTCATTTTTTGTCGTATATGTTGCTACATATTTTCAAAAATAAAAAAGTTTTTCGCTGCTTGAAAATAACCCTGTTGCGAGATACTTACTTTTTGTTATTAACACTCTACATCTTTCCTTATATGATTAGAAAAAAAATAATAAAACCTCAATGGAGACAATTCATTAGTGATCAATTTAAAAAAAAAATTATTGAAATTGGTAATATGACAAGGGATATATCACGAGTTAGAGTGACCTTGTGTTTTCACCGATTCGTACGGGAACTACATATTAGCCTAAACATGGCAGGCTCTCGCAATATGTCTTAACTATCTCTATCAAGTAACTATACTATGGAGATGCCGAATAGTGTAGAGTAATTAGCCAATTATTAGTGTAAAGATTTCTTAAAACAATATATAAAGCTAAAAATTGGTAAACGGGTAGCTTTTAGTATAGTAGCAATTCCTAATTTCTGATATTGCAGCGTGTGCCGGGCGGGGGGGACGTGGGACGGGTGGAAAGAGAAGACGGCACGCGGCGAAGCTGTTAAGTCGGTTTCATAAAATCATCAAGTCACATCAATTCCAACCAACTCTTTCATTGAATAGTTGAAAGACTGTTGAAAGACCGTAAAGACTGACGAAGAAGTGGATATCATGTTTAAAGTACGAATTAGCTCTACCTCTAAATTTATTGAAGTTGGTTTTTTGTAACTGTAAAACTGTGCCCAAAGATGTGACTGTCGCCGAGGGGGGCTTCCATGTACCGCGATGGTATAGATACAACTAAGGAATTATCAAAATAGACAATTTTTCCAAATTGTCATATCTCAAACATGAAAAGAGACGAAGGATTTAGATTTTTTCCGTCTAATTTCATTACATGTTCTACACTAAAAAAATTATTTGTGTTGGAAGAATGGGTATTTGTTCAAACATTTTTGCAATAAAGTATTATCATTTTATATAAATTTTATGTACTTACTTACTTACTTATATAAAAATATATTTGGCCTTGTTATAAGGTATTATTAAAAACTGGCGAAGGCGCCAATAACAGTTCATTTCAGATAAGAAAATGCAATGCTGAAGCATGTAGCAACAGACCTTCCATGCTAGTTGACGAGGAAGAACAGTCGGAGATACAAAAATGCTCCTTAGATGAGGATTATAATACTCAACCAAACGAACTTGGATCATCCAGATTAGCCAACTAAACTGTTCGAATTATCGGTTTTTAGGTCTGAAAATTGTATTAAATCTTATAGAAAATAAATTTAGTAATTAATTATGCATACACGCGATTGGCGGATTTCAAGCAATTCCACGGAGTTTTTTTTGTTCTAGGTTAAAACTGGGTTTGCTTTAGGCCAGCGAAATGGTGGCGGCTCAAAATACTTGTAATCCTTCCTAGCATTTTTGGCACATTTTTGATAATTAAATAATTTTGATTGGTTTAGTGATTTACTTTTAAAATAAAAATTTTTGGCGGAACTATTTTTTTCTTATTACTTCCAAGATGGCGGCAATGGGATCTGCCCACTATTACGCACAAGCTGCAAGGCTATAAAATTGTATTTACTTACACATAAGTTACCTTCAAATTAATTTTTACCTTTATATTCTGTTTTTAGTTGAAATAAGCTAATTACCCTGTAAGTACTAGAAGTAATGCAATGCCAGTAGGGCATATTGCCCTTGGAGTAGTTGTTTTCCGCATCTCCTTCAAATCAAAAAGTTATTAACTGTCACATTCGGCAAATTCAAAATAATTTCAATTTCATGTACCTACTGGGTTTTGTTAAAGAAAATAGAAAAAAAACAAAAGTTGTTTTCAAGAAATCGTCACTTGACTGTTCCTTTTGCCGCAGGGACTTATTTTATAACATTTTTGTATTTTCAGAAGCAAAATACCCAATTAATAAAGAACAAAAACGTTTAGTTCTTATTTTAGAAAATTGCGGTGCGTTATTAGTCAAGCGCTTTTAGATGACAGCAATATGACTATTGTTGTTAATGTTTTTTTATATAAAAATAAGAGGATCGCATGTTTAGTAGATACCAAGTGATATCTGTTACAATTTCAAAACGGGCGATGTTGACAATGTGCAGCGATAAATTGTCAACGAATATATACTTTTATTATGAGAAAATCATAGACATAAGAAGGGGGAGACAGAATTGTTTACATTTTATGCCGATCAGACATCGTTTTCAACAAAAATCAATGATGTAAAATCTATGCGGATTGCCCTAGATCTACCGCCGGTGTTTGAAAACGAAGAGTATATTAATTATATTTATCTGAATTTTTATGTGTAATTAAGAAAAAATAATATACTAAATATTTATCTGTGTTTTTTAAAGAAAATACATAATCTCTACTTTTAAAATTATTTATAATTTCCTAATAACATAAAATTATTATCGTGTTAGGGAAATACTATGGCAATGCTGTACGGCTGTTTTGCTATCAAATGACGCTTTTATGTCAAAAGATGACGTTACAATGTTGCTGTGCTGTGTTTGTGATCTTTTGGGATTTTTTATTTATTTGCAGTGTTTTTTTGGCAGTAGAGGTATTTAGAGCCTTTTATAATCCATCTACAATAGTTCAACAGTGCGTGGTTTCTAAAAAAGTTGATTATTCTAACCCCGGACTGGTATTTCGGCGGTAAGTAAGGTTATGTTTTTTTAGCGTAAGCAGTGGTGTTGTTAACTAAATTTCAAGAAAATTATTGCAAAAAATATTTATCTGTTTTGTATCAAATTTTTGGAATTAAAGCATTTTAGACCGAAAAATGATGTAGTAGCGTTGTAATAAAATTATTGCCCAATTCCAGGCTGGATTTCCAGTATTTAAACAGTACATAATTTTGTTGCAACTATTTGAAATGCAGAAAAATAAACCTATATTAGATGTTTGTTATATTTTAATACAGAATATTATTGTTGTAGCTTTCCTGTTAATCCTGAGAGCAGACAAATGTGGATTTTTTAGTGGTTGGAAAAAGCTTCCTGATGGAGTTTGGGGTATAAGTAATACTGTAAATGTAAATGTTCAAACAAATCCAATAAGATAATACAGAAATTCAAGCTATGAGAGATAAAGTAAAGAGAAAACTTGATCATTGATGATATTGATAATGAATGATTTGCATTCATAAGCTTTTTAGTCGAGAAATGAAGAAAAGGTTTGATAAGAAAAAGAAGTGTTACTTACAAAAAGTGATCTTGTCTTTGGACTAGTGCTGTTACAGACGGCAAAGAGGTAACTGGAAAATTAAAATATGGCGGGCTGTACAAGGTAACTACAGCTACTGATAATAGTTGGGAAATTATTCCGTAAAAAGTTATTAAAGGTTACAAAAGGTGTATGGTTGTAAGTAGCAGTAGATAGTTTAAAAAAAAATAGATAAATAATTTAGACGTTAGTTCTGATAGTGACTTAAATAGCACAGATGAATTGATTGATTTGGTAGAGTGTTGAAGCTATTATTTTATGTGAAAATTAACCCGTTTATTATTTAATTATTAAATTTTTCAGCTATTATTACAATTAATTGGACATGCCATAGAAAAACATTTTATCTAATTGTTTATTATAATAATTCAAAGCTGGATAATGCCGATGTGTTCCTTTAAATGTATAAGGATATGTATTAAGTAAAAGTTTATAAAAATAAATACGAATGGGAATTCGTGAATAGCGCCCACAAAAATAAATATTTTTTTTATAGTTGTATAAACATCCAACTATATTTTTGTGGAACTACTGAGGCAATAGTGTATAGATATTAGTGTTTATAAGCTTGGAAATTAAAGCTGTTGAATAATAATAATAATAAGGAAATTAAATATTAAATTATATTGACAATGAATGATTTGCATTCATAAGGTTTGCAGGAGAGAAATGTGTGAATAGCGCTTGACTGCCATACAATAAACAAAATGAAAACCTGCAGTAGAGAAATGCGTGTATAGCGCTCTACTATGTAGAATAGTTTCTCGAAAATCATTCATATCTATGTCTTTTAAAATGTTACAGGTATCATCCGTTTAGGCATGGGCAAAACTTTCTTTGAGACGATAGAAACACAGGAAGGCCGAATATTAGAACCAGCTGTGTCAAGACCAAGGATAATGAATGAAACACCATTATAAGTGTTTTGAATTGTTTATGTAACATTCTGCTGAGATTTTAATAATGATTTTCTAGAGCATTGCGAATATATAGGTTCAAGCAGTAATACATGTCTTATTTGCTCCCACACAAATCTAAGTTCTAACATAAATAAACCTTTAAATTAAAACTTATTGTAATGTTCCCAAAAAAAAATTGCACACCACTGGTGAAGATAACATCGGACGTGGACGCCTAGGTTACAGTATTGCCATTTTATAAACCCATCTCCTTCCAACTTATGTACAAGTGTGAAAGTGTGTATGATTGTAAACAAATAGTGTTTTTCTAATGGAATGTTCTGTCTCCCCTAGTATTATATGTCTATGGAGAAAATAGTATAACTACAATACAAAATAGAAAATAGTGGCGCTGCGCGCGTTGCAAAAATTGTTTTTAATGATTGACGAAAATGTATCACACAACTTAAAATTATGAATATTCCATCTATTCCATACGATCCCAGTTTCACCCGTGGTTTTGGTAATGGTTTTAAAGATATAGGTATATGTTAGTGGTTTATTCATCGTGGAATAAACTACAACTTTTAGGCAATCCAAAAGACAAAATAGAAACTAAGGAAAAGTCGCGGAATTGCGAAATTAGTTGTAAAGACTTAATCAAAAGTATGTTGGACAAAATAGAAGGTCAATTTAAACTAGATTCAAGGAACATATGGCTCATCTCAAATATGGTAGAACAGATAAGTCTAGTGTCACCCAACATGCGTTTAAGAACAGCCATAAAATATATAGTAGCAATTTAGGGCTAATTAGGAATGTAACAAATACCGGACAGCTGCATGCTTTTGAGTGTTTGGAAATTGATAAATGTAAAAATAGTATGAATGGTGATAGAGAGTCAGCCCCATATAGCCCGCTTTATTGGTTAAAAGTCACGGTTCACTGATTCGCCGCGGCAGTTCAGTGATCAGTCGCGATGGTTCACTGAGCAGTCACGAAGGTTCACTGAACCCTAGAAACAGTTTAGGTATAAACAGGACACAATGTTAGCATAGGTTTAGTTTTAATCATCTCCAGATGATGCCAACATGGTTGGCGAAGTGACTCGCGTCGTATGTTTTGGTGTTATGTAGAAAACTACATCAGTGATATATATATATTCACACCAAAGTTCCAACTCCCTTCAGGATAAAAAAAATTGAAAAATTATAATATCAACCTTAATTTAAGTCATTTTAGAATATCTATTTCTTAAATTATTTAGTCTTCAGTCTTATAACAAGGATTCGCCCGGAAGTCTGATACTTGTGTGGGAGAAGGGCGGCTTATTATTAAGTAGGCCGCAATTGCGCCTCAGGCATTGAAGATAGTGATGGTCTATTGACTTCAATTACTCTAACATTGTTGCCAACACTTTTGTTATATACTTTCGATCAGATCATGTTAGGTGTATTTTGTTTAAGATTTTTATGTTTTTTACAATAATGTCAGCTCCCCATTGTAAAAATATTAACAATGTAATTTTGATCGTAACATACAAACTCGTATGCTCTTAATTTATTGCATTATTGATCCTTTTAAGACCTTGTATAAGAAAATTATAGTTTATTTTACTACGGCTCACATTATAAATATAGCTATTTCTTTTTAATTGTCAACATTAAACAGGGTATTTCATTTTACTGCATTTTCAAGTGGCAATAACTACATCTTTTACAACGTTGCTTTATACATCTCAGTTGTTTACGGATGTGCTCTAGTCTACCATACAATTTATGGATTAATCGTCAGGCTATACAGCATTCTAATCATAACTGGCAATAAAGGATATACTGTTTTATACATGTAATACTACTATTTATACTAATTTTCAATTCCACTTGCACTAACCATAGTCACTATTGAGTATGCGCATAAGTATTATTAATTTTACAAAAATAGCATACTAGTACTCTACTGTACAATCTAGTATTAATGCTATAATATATAATGCTCGAAAATTCTCATTTCAGGTAAGTTTATGGTGGTCTTTCAATTTCCCATTTAACGTTTAAAAACGTTAATTAAACTCTTCAACAGAATACAGGGAACAGTTTGTGTTTCGGGACCTGATGACATATAATGTATGCCTACTTTCAGATATTTCCCATACTTATACAACCGAATAATGACCCACAATGACCATATGACCGTTGGTTGTAATGAAAACACATCAGCTCAAGTTCAAGCTGTTACTAAATACTAAATTCACGTATCTCCATGTGTCAAGACTTCAACCAAGAACAAAACCTGATGACTTCAAGTGTATTTAAAAGACTGACTTGCCTGGAATGAAGTATGATCTGCATGAGTTAAAACATCCCGATATTTATGGGATGTTTTAACATCCCTTACGTCCATGAAAGTCACAATTCGTCAAGATCAATTAAAGAATGCAAGGAATCGTATTCGAATACAGGACCCAGAGGTGCTGTAGTGTCTCTTTTTTTAATGAAAAGAAGGATACCAAAACCCCATTAAATGTTAACTAAGCGTGTATTATCAAAATGTCCGTGGATTTTGAACGAAGACGGAGACATTTTTCACTAATGAGATGGCAGAGGATTATGACATTATAGCCATTTCAGAGACATAGAGACATGGTTAACAGAAGGTTTTCAGAATAGTGAACTTTTTGACCAGAGGTATAATATAGTGAGAGAGGATCGTGATACATCTCAGACTAGAGGATGAGGTGTTCTTCTGGCACTTAAGAAAAAGTTTAATTTTGAGGTATTGAAGGTATGTATTTTCTTTGTTGTGTGTATATATACCACCAAGTGGATTGGCTGATAGATACGCAAGGTACTTTGATATGTTTGAAAATATAATGACTGATAATCTTGATATTATTATATTAGGTGATTTAAATTTATCAAATTTTGGATTTTAATTTTTAATAAATTTTCACACACCCTGTAGGTGGATATGTTTCTTTTACCGTAATAAATTAGTTGTCACATAAAACAAAAATTGCTTTCTTTATTACCTGTATTATCCACTTTAAAATTTTCAGTGGATTTTATAATTTTTGAAAAAATTGATGAATTATTTAACAAATTATCAGTTAAAGTAGATATTCTCAATTTTCCAACTCCCAAAGGCCTGTAGATGTTTCATAATATAAAATAAGAAGGCCACAAAATACAACTATAAAGGGTTCAATGTTCAATAGGCTTTAAGTGCTTTCTCTTCTTAGTGTTTTCCATTTTCCAGTGTATACCATTAGGAAGGTGTTATATTAAGGAGGAAACTTCAAGTACAAAAGTGGTTGGATTACTTTCTGAAAAGGCAAGAGTTTCGATCAGATCGAACATATAAAAGATACCAAGTTTAGTTTTTTATTTTTAATGCAACATTGGAATCTTCGTCTAAGTAGATTACTCATGTGACACGCAGAAAAACAATTGTTTCTTACTTAAGCAATAGGTTATTTTGAGCGCGGCCAGTTTATATTTATTTTAGTCAAATGGACGTATACCAGTTTATTTAATAAGAATAGTTACATATATTTAAGAATGTTTCCATTAAATATTGTTTATTAATAAACAGGGATATTTAACAAAAAATTTGTATACAATTGATTAGTTTATACTAACCAGATAAGTTGACTGTATAAAATAGAAATTTGATATTTAAAATCTAGTTGAATAATAATAATAATAATATTTATTTTCCTTTTGACAAATTTACATTTATATAGGAATAGTCATACAATCTTAAACCTAACACAACATGTATATACATACATACACACACATATACACATATATACATATATACACATATACACATATACACACATAAATACACATACATATAAAACTATACAGAATAAAATTCAGTCAAATTGTAAAAACATTTATCTAAAAGATAGCCATTCAGGTGTTTTTTAAAAGCAACTAAATTTGCGGACTGCTTAATATACATAGGCAATTTATTAAATATTTTCAAACCCAATAGATTGGGAGAATTAAGAGTGACATTGTATTTATAAGGTGGTATATAAAACAAGTTTCTTTGTCTTGTGCCTATCTCATGCACCTGACTATTCAATACAAAATCACTCTTACTTCTATAAATAGATACACACAAGTCCAATATTAGCAGACCCGTCAATGTTAAAATTTTATAAGTTTTAAAAATGCCTCGGCAAGAACATGTGCTAGCTACCCCTGCAATACACCTTAAAATACGTTTCTGAGCAATAAATACATCCAATGCTTGAGCGGATCTTCAGATCAGAATATTCCAGATCTACCTACTATATGATGCTAACTTTCTCAAAATTTTTACTATTAAGATAAAATTATATAATTACAAATTTCCCCAACATTAATTATTGTAAAATTAGAGTAACAGCAACAGTTCCAGAAACAGAAACAAACAATGACAGTGAAAGTAACAGTAGCATTATCATTAGCAGTGACAGTAATAGTGATAGTATTATTCATAATTGGGTCATTGACCTGTTGAATATTGTATATATAAATAAATAAATAAATAAATAAAATAAATAAAAATAAATAAATAATAATAGTAAGTAGTAATAACAACGACAGCCAGGGAGCAAGTCACTAGCGAAGCTAGCGAGAAAGTCTGACAACCTCAAAGTGTTTTCAAGAATTCGCTGACAGTTCATGAAGTAGAAATCTTGTGGAAAATGTTTATGCGCAAAAAATTCCACTAAAATGATAATTGCACATAGGAATAAAACCCCTTAAATGAGTTCATTCGTAATGCTTTAATGCCATGGGAATACCATTATATTACTAGCACTGGTAGCACTAAGAGAGTATTCTAATACTACGGTATAGTTTTGACCGTATGACCACTTTTTATGAAATATTGAAGAAAAAACTGTGAGTGATAACAATAAAATGGTCCAGATATTTTTGTTTAATCCTGCTCTTTAAACATGCAGTTTGTTACTTAGATACAAAACTCGAAGTCCTTTGTTTTGTTCACTCAAGTTGTTTCTATGGGAAGGGTGGACAAAAGTAGTTAATAAAGTAGTTAATAAAAATACTTTCTCCAACTTTACTATCAAATTTTCAATTGGCAAACTAATATAAAATTCATAACATTTATTTGTTTACATAAAAATCACAATTATTAAAAGCAGGGTGACTTATAAGTTAACATGCCATCAACTGAAACTTCACCTGTCTCACTGGCTCCCGCAAGACTTTTTGTTGCCACAACTTGTACGCGAATTTTTTTACTTGTGCCCTCTTCACCATGAATTATTTTTCTTGCTATCTCAATATTGTTACAAAGTCGCCGACACAGTGCCCGACTGCGTCCTTGCCAAATCTACGTTTTCCTCCAGCCCTAGGGAAATTGTGCACAATCTGGCAACACCGCCTTTGGGGGTGCTAGGGACAACCCCCCAAGGGCGAAGTATCAACCCTGTAAGCCTTCAAATAAGGGAGATAGGCCCTTTTGTCTACATTTCCTGGATGTCACCAGCGGTACTCATCGAATATCCCTCGTTTAACTTGGCTGTCGATTAGTTATTGAACTGCCCTGGTATTCGGATTATTCGGGAGAGTATTCTATGGAAATTTCTACGAAGATCTAGAAGCCTAGTTTACCTATATAAAGCCTGCGGCGTGCCGGCGAATAAGTCTGTCTTAATCAGGCAGCCATCAAGAGAAGAAGCAATACTTAAGTGAAATAAGTGAGATTTTCGAAGTGGTTTCGGTGTGTAATTATTTAGATATTGTACTAAAGTGTGTTGTATTGTGTTTGAAGTGTTGAATAAAGATTTTTACTGTTGTTATTAAAAGTCTCACTTATCTTTAGAACCCCGAAGGAGTAACAATATTATTAACGACCACTAGCTCATCGCACCGACCAGCGCCCATAACTCCCTTTACAATAACCACCTTCGTAATACAACATGTCAGAATTTTGTAAGATGTTTTACTAAACATACTTGCGATGTTTGTGAACAATATTGTAAAGCCCACCAACATTTTGGATGGCTTTGTTTTGCTATTATAAAGCTTACGAATATGAGAATTTGTATTTGGAATTTAAATATGCCTCACAATAATGCTTTTATATCGCTGCTTCAATATTTATTTCAATTAAACTTTGAAAGTATTGTTTTACAAAAAGCTTTGAAAACATTTATAAACACGTTAAATTCGTACAGCCATGGAAAAAGTATCATCAAAATTATTTAATTAAATTGTTTGGTAGAGTGAAACTATTATATTTAAATGTATAAACAGAGACTTTACAACCAAACAAAATACTTATAATTTGGAAAAATTAATAAAAAGGAACAATTGTATTTCATCATTCAAACTTTGTACCCACATCTAACAGGTTTGTTCAAAATGCACTGCTTGCGTTCGTGTTTTCCAAAATATGGAACCATACATTCGTCAATGTATGGTCCGATTTTCAATTGGAACTGCAAATTCGATACATTTTTTATTTATTTCACAGTAAAATGGTCGGTTCTTGCCAAATTTTTGTCATTATCACTGCACTGAAGGTTTCACATTATAAATTTAAATCTATATATCTCTCGACAATGCACATGAAACAAGTTCATTGTGAGTGTCAGCTGTAATTTCCCAAAACGTCCTTCTCCTGGCCAGGGGTAAGTAGCCGCTAAGATTTTCCTGGTAGTATGTAGGTTTGTGTACTTGACAAACAAGTCAACAATTTCAACATAAAAAAAATGACAAAAAATTGGTGATAAATGATTTTGCGCTCTAGAAAACACTGGCCATTGGCCTTCATTTGATTCTATGTCATAACTGCTTCAGTGATACGTCCAAGTTGTGTAATAGAGAGCGGTATATTATCACCTTCTTCATCATCATCATCAATGGAAGTACTTCATCGGTTAAATCTTCACAAGCATTTATAAGTGGCAGTGAGGTTATAATTATTTTTCATTCTCCCCCCTACGAAAGTATAATTTTCTATTTTAAAGAGACGAACAAAAGCGAAAGTAAAACATGCTAGGTCGGTTGCTAGGCATGAACAACTTTCGCGCCCTGGACGACGAAAAAATAAAACATCAAATTATTAAGTAATGTCAAATTTTTATTTAGAATGGAAATTTTATGGCAATACACCGCCTATTTTGTATAAAATCGAGGGGAGAATGAAAAGTTTAATACATTACACGCTGCAAAAGCCCTTTCAGGTGCTCGGAGATATTCAAATAGCCTCGGCTTCGCTTCGCTTCGCCTCGGCCATTTAAATACACCTCGCACCTAAAAGTAAGCTTTCGCAGCTTGTAATGTAATAGTTATTTACATGTAATGTAATAGTTATTTACATTACATTACATGTTTTTTCGTCGTCCAGGGCGCGAAAGTTGTTCATGCCTAGCAACCGACCTAGCATGTTTTACTTTCGCTTTCGCGAAAAATAGAAAATAGAAAAAATTTTAAAATAGAAAATTATACTTTGGTAGGGGGGGAGAATGAAAATAACTATTTTTATCCTACACTGTCAGAAAATCATATTTTCGTGAGCCTTTAGCGGCGCGAAAGTAGGCATTTTCACGGCTAGGCGCGAAATTTTTTTAACTTTTCTGTCAATAGGTGGCGCCTCCATTATCTGTCATCGTAGCGTCATTTAATTTCGCATTATAAAATAATTTTAAGTGAACACATCATTATTGTTACCATTAATTATTAAACAATGGACGAGACAAGTATCCCGGAGACATTTCAAGTTTCTGAAAGTGATGAAAGCATGGAAGAAACTGTATGGAAACTTCACTTGTCAGAGAATCTCCAGAAGTGTCATATCATCAAGAATATTATTATTTAATTTCAACAACAGTTTTAGAACAAGCCCGGTTATTGAGTTTATGTGAATGAGGTATTGCCTTTGCTGATTGCACTATTCCTGTATTTAATATCGATATTTCAAAGAACTATTTTTTTTGGAAATTATTTTTTATTGTTATAAAAAACTTTTGAAGTTTATGATTTTTTTCTTGTGTAGGATAAAAAATGTTGTGTGCACCACGGCGGCAAAGTGGTTTTCCAGGCTTCCAGAAGTGGCCAGGCTCGGCTTCGCCTCGCCTGCCCATTTCTTCTGTTAGCCCGGAAAACGTTCACTTTCCCGCCTAGGTACACAAAGTACTATATTGTTAATGACATTACGACGTACTGGATTCGTCATTTTCTTAGAAACAACAGTTAACAATTCCTTGAGTGTAAGTCCTCTGCAACAAAAATAAAAATTTATTATATGCATTTTGAAAACTAATATTTTGTATAAAAAATATAAAAAGCTAAATTACAGTACAAAACAAAAATAGTTTAAAAATCCCGAATTTATAGCCTGGCCAAAAAAATAAAAAAGACAAATATATGTGCATATTCCTATTGTCCTTCTAAAAAGACAAAAGGACATCCATGTTTTTTTGATTAGTTAATATCTCTTTTGAAGCTAAAATTTTCATAACTGTATTTGGAAAATGAAATTGATGATGAATATTGAAAAGTAAAATATTACATAAAAAATATGGAATTCGGCAGAAAACAAAATGTGGCATTAAATTTATTTCACAAGTCACACTTAATTTGTTTGTGCAATAAATTTTTTTTTTTTGTAATTTAAATTTAAGAGTGGTGCCTTTTTGTATTTGTCATTTATACAATTATTAAGATACAAAGCAATTAGTGAATAAGCTCATTTTTATAGGAAATAAAGATTTATTTATTGAAACGTTCATATGGCTAGTCGGTAATTATTTACTGTAGAGAACAAACACCTCGCCAATTTTTCTGAAATTTTGTCTACCCCCCTATTTTCGGGTGTGCTGAACACGAATCTGACAATATTTTCTTGCGGTCGGGCATACGTTATGAGAAAAAAAATAAACAATGTATACCACCTAGGTATGCACAGTTATTTCGTTTTTACACATCATTTTGGACACAATACACTCAATATACTTTTCAGTTATGAAAGAAAACGATCGCTTAATTAATGCAGAATACATATTTTCAGTAATTTCACGAAAAATTATTTATTATTAAATTATTAATTATTTAAAATCATTTATTTAAGAAATAATTGCCCATTATCGACACTTATTATTATCCAATCCGCCATTTGCATTTCCTGCTGACAGTAGCGATGTCAGGCCATTGTTGCCAAATTTTCAAGAAGGTCGGCTGACAATCGGCACAAATGATGCAAAGTATAAAAATAGAGTGACATAAATAATATTAAAATCAAAGATAGTTAAATCGTTTTCATTATGATCACAGAAAAATAAATGGAAAAATAATACCTACCATCATTGGAGCTAAAAAAGTACAAAATATATTTTTGGATTTGGATTAATGGTAAAAGAAATTTAATTGCTTTTTAAATTTATAGTTAATTTAATCATTCCACGTTTATTATGTTCATTTGGCCAAAAACATATTCCAATTATTTATTGCAGTAATTGAATTATTGCATTGATTATACCACAAGTATAAAGATATTTATACTTGTGGTTATACTATACAACTTTAGCGAAATACCAATGGGAGTAGTTTTTAATTAAAATATGGTAATGCTCAGCAAGGACCAACGAGAAGGTATGAACATATCCTTGCCAGGAAAGGATCGGGAAAGGTTAAGTTAGTTTAGAATATAAGCTAGTCAGAAAATAAAAAAATAGAGAAATTATAATCTATTCATTAAAAAAAAAACACCCCTCTAAAAAAATAAATAAAAATAATATTTCTTACAGTTGATTAAAACATGTATTTTTTAAAAAATATATAATATACGTATATGTTCCCACAGATGGAAATAAATAAAAACTCTTTTGTAAACATAAAAAATATAAATAAATAAATATCGGTACTTATATATAAACATATATTAAATAAATAAACATCCCAATAATAACAATAACATAAAATCTCATATCACAGACAAATAATAAATAAAAGAGGCAATTCAGTTAGATGGGTAATTGAACCTATAGGAGAAAGAATGGATAAACCTATGCCTAAATGCATGTGCATGTTATTAAAAAAAATCTTAATAAAAAAAATGATAACAGAAATAAGCTAATCTGGACTTTCTGATGACTGACCAGAATCTGATTCTGCTGGAGGGTAGACATGTGCCATGCACTTAAAAAAGTGATGGAACCTATCCGTATGGTTAGAGTATCTCAACCGAAATTGACATTCCGCCAAATAGCCGTCGAAATGACTTTCTAGACGACCAAATCGCGGAACATTACTCCTAACATTCCTCCACAGCCTTTCAATATTTTGGGTATGTGCACCAGTGTCCGGGTCAACAAAGTTTTTTGAGTGGTTTACTGTTTCATGCTGAAAACCTTCATCTGCCAAACAGTCATAGGCTTTCCAACAATCTGACATAATGGTAGTACCCGGTAGCACCCATTTTTTTATTATATCGAGCAATGTGTCTTTCGTACGATCTTTCACAGGCACGAAAAAACACTTTTTGGAATCCCGTTCAATTCCACCAAAAACCCATTAACCTTCAATCACCCTACCTCTGTTATATTTTCGTTTGCCCATTTTTGCTTCATCTATCTCAATAATTTTATTTAAACCTCCTATGGGTTCGGAAGCATTTACCATGCAAACTATGCAGACTTCTCTACAAAAACTACACCAATCTACAACAGTTTTAGAGGACAGATCGAGTTCATTTTCAAGCAAAGTTTGTCTCGAAGGAGGAAATGTAAGTCAAAGAGAAACAAACTTGCAAATTGTATCCAAAGACAGCTTAGACTTTTCAAAAAACGTACCCTTTCATGCACTCACTGAAAACCCGCAAGAAATTTTCTTTTTTTATGTTTATTACTAGCAACAACTTGACTGCTATTACACGTAAATTTAAAGGCACCTTTTGGATAAAATTTGCAAGGGTTGTTGCAATTTGGTCAATCTACATTTTCAGGCAAGACACCATGTTCCTGTAGAAATGAAATTAGGTCGTTCTTCACTTCATATAATTTCATGAAAGTGAAAGAAAGATATTTTGCAGGAAGTACAAGCCATGCTTGATACGAGAAGTAAAAGCTATACAGGGTTATTCAGAACTTATCCATAATAAAATTTGGGGATCTTCACCATACATGTACAAATGTGGTAGTACAAGAAAAATTTTTTTGGCGGGGTCTTAAAACAATGCAAACTGGCTAGCACAAAAAAAACTTCGGAAGTTCTGAGAGTATAAGGACACCCGGCGCAAAAAAGATTTGCAGCGTTTTTACTTTAAAATAAACTGAAAGATAAATAGATGTGACCAAAGTGACGTGTTTTTAAAATGAATAAAATTTTGTTACACTAGTTTTGAAGAATTGCGCTACTTGATTACTAGGTATTAGAAACATGAAATTTATAAAAAATTTGCACATACTTTGTTACAAAAGCTGTTCGAAAAACGGTGTTGGAAGTGATTTCGTTGAATTGCGTGCGGATTTTCGAGTGCCCAAACGGGTGTATTGTGAATGTTGTGTATTTCATTTCGAGGAAACAAACCTTCATCTGTAACTAGTACATCAGCAGTAAATTGGGGATTTTTAGCATTTTGCTGCAACAACAACTCACAAAACCTAACTCCACTGATAATCCACTGGTAACAGTCCATTAACTCAGCATTACTGGACACTGTACTGTAAGGAAAATTTAAAAAGTTTCTTAATTATGCGAAAAGTACTACTGGATTACCAAATAAATAGAGCCAAAAGTTCCGAAAAGTTAAAAGATGCTGTACTATGAAATTATAGATTTATAGTAATTTCATATTCAATTTTATAGTAATTGAAGGGAAATGCATCCCTTCAATTACTAGTTTTGGGAATCATTTAAATTTTCTTCTTTAGTAGATTTCTCAAAATTTTCCGAATATGTAAGCTAAATGTCCAGAAAAATCATTCGAATAATGTCATAGTGTAATCATATTACAAAAATGTATCCAAATGTTTTTAAAATTGAAAGATTGAAAAACGAAGTTAATGTTTTGCGGTACAGGAACGAACAATTTTACTACTTTGATGTTCAAAAAGTGGTAGAAATATTATATAAGGAAAGAAACTATGAATCATGAAAACGCACCACAAATAAATAAGTTACAGACATTATTATACAGGAAATTTTGACTCAGTTTTAATAATTTGCAACAAGTGTCGCAATAGAAAAAATGTTCGTGTCTGAAGCGCAAAAGAGCGCGCTTAGTTAATGAGCATCTTAATAATGATCAGTGAGGGTAAAAGAATTACTGCAAACTATTAGTAGTGCGAACCTCCAACTAAGACATTATAAATAAAATGGGGATGGGGAAATTTATTCCTATTTTTTAGTAAATAAAAGTTTAGTGATATATGAAGATATCTGTGAAGGTATCTGCCGCCAAAAACCCTTTAAACATAAGGACAAGTCAGATGTGAACGATTATAGGACAATTTATTAGATGTAAGAATTATTAAATTGTCCTATAATCGTTCACATCTGACTTGTCCTTATGTTTAAAGGGTTTTTGGCGGCAGATACCTTCACAGTAGTAGCTTCATATATCACAAAACTTTTATTTACTAAAAAATAAGAAGCAACTAAAATACCATCGGCGCCTGACGCCTGACATATTAATACTACCATCTTTTTATTAATAGCATCTTTCAAATTTGATATATATTATACTTGGTATTCGCTCACTATGTGATGTATCTTGTTTCAGATTTTAATGGGCAATTATATAAAAATCAATTTCCTTTAGCATTTCAAAAGATGCAAAGTAATATGCCGTGTACTACACAAACCATTTATGGAAGTATGCCTTTAAGCAATTTTATTTTTGTAAGCAAAGCAAAACATTATGAGTCTTTTTTATCAACGGGGTGTAGAAAAAGAATTCTACAGCTTAACAGATGGTTAATGTAATTAACAAAAACAAACTACTACGAGTGTAGTAAGGATACCCCCATATCCTCCATCTGTAAACACGCCTTATAAAATAAGGACTGAACCAAATTAGGTCAAAACAGCTATTCTCCTGGCTAATGCCACGCCGAGCGCTGAATTACAAACCAAAATTTGGCGTATTTTGTCTAACAACGTTAGAATTCAAAATACAATGTTTTGGATTGCAACGAAAACTACGAGGAAATACTCTGGACCTCACATCGTAGGATGTCACTAATTGCAGACCTGTTTCGACCTTTTTATAGTCTCATTAGTGCAATATAAGTGAGCATACCTACGAATGCAAATACAGTATTTGGCACAATAGGTAGGCGTACGCAAGGCTTACCTATTGTCCCAAATACTCAGATCTTTACATATCCTTTGCATTTCCACATAACACCAAAACACTATACTGCACTCGACGTGCATTTCGCCAACCAAGTTGGCATCATCTAGACATGATTTAAACTAATAGATAATGATTAAATCTCCAGATGATGGCAACTTGGTTGGCAAAACGCGCGCAGTATAGTATTTTGGTGTTATGTGGAAAACTACGTCAGTATTATCTTCAGACCAAAGGTTCCAAGCCCTTTCAGGAACAGGGAAATTTGATAGAACTCCCCCTAAAATACTCCGCGTAATCTAAAAATGCAGTAAAAAATATACCGTTCCATTTAAATTAAGGAAGTTGACAGCCACTTCTAGTATAACCGGAAGTGCAACCATGTTCGTGTGTGTGTGACTAAATTTTCAGAAAAAAAAAATTTGTGGTTCTCCTAATACTTCTAATGGACGGTTTTAATTAATCACGCTGTATATTTTGCGGTGTTATCTATACTATTAAAGGTTTTTATAATGAGTAATAAATAATGCTTTACATGCAAAAAATGCATGGAAAAATGCTTCACGGATAAATGAGGGAGGTGATACCGAATGTTTATAGAATACAGTGGTCCAAAAAATAGATGAGTTTGATGTTGGAATAATTAGGAGGATCATTGAAAAAAAAGACGACATGGTATTTCCTTACGGAAAAAAATTCTGAGGAAGCTACTTAAGGCAAACGGTTTTTATTGGGGAAAATGCGAAAATAAACTAAATATTTTAATGGGAAGGCGTAATATTTTGCACTCGCGGGATGAATATATATAGGAGCTATTAAAAAAATTCACGAAGGCCGCAATATTGTTTACTTGGACAAAACATGGGTAGGCAACGATCTAACCTATTTTTAAAGAGTAAGTTTAAAAAAGAATAATGAGAAAATTTAAAAAATCATATTTTTGAATAAAGTTTACACCATATCCGGACGCCACTGATAATTAGATTTGATGGAACTACATTATATGCAATTTTTTGTAGTATTTCCCTTCCCTTTCGTCGTTGATCAAGAATCGGTCGCCAGTCGCCAGACTATATCATCGATAAAGTTATTAGTTCTGTTATTATTATTTCATACTATTGACTAAATTACAGAACAAATAACTTTATAGATGGTTAAGCATAAGAAATATCGCACGCAGTTGAAGATAACCTACTGAAGAATAGAGAAGATCTGTGTAGAATAATAAATATGTATTCTCCATAATACGTTATGCTGCATTTCTGAATTTATTTTGAAAAGTACGTATTTTTATAAATTGGGGAACAAAATTCAAAAAATTTTTTGTTCCGGATAAATCATTAATTTGCACTCACTAATTTCAGTATCGTAACAATAAAACTTGTCATTAAAATGGGCACAATGATACCTATAACATAATATAATCATCTATTCGGTACATTATAATATTTATATGTTGCTCTGTGTTCATACGAATGGGTGTAACAAACAATAATGATTTACTGCTTAAAAATATAACTAATATAAGTAAATCAAATATAACAAATCGATTTCCAGCTTTAGGAATTTACAATTAATTTGCCTTACACTGACTTTAAATATACAGTAGTAGGTAAACTTAATTCTCACTTGGAATTTGCTAGCAACTGGGGTGCAAATCTCTGAAACTAATAAAATAAAAACATCTGAAGCAATTTATTTTGTCATTAAGAACATGTCCCAAGCTTTTAGAACTTGGGGCGTAATTACAGTACGAGATATCCAATTAGAGTGTCCATTAGAGTAAAGCTGTAATTTATAAATGTGAAAAACTACTTTGTGTCATTGTAGCTAGTTCCAAACTCTTGGTCTTTTTTGAAAACATTTATTAATGCTTCAGGAGTTGTTTTTTTAACTGGACAAAATTTAAGTTATCTCAACTAGCAATATGTATACAGGATGTCCCTGAAATGTATGCACCAGCGGTTAACCATAATTTCTTGGGATCAAAATATGGCCATATACAAAAAATGTATCATTTAAGGCGTTAGAGGGCATTAAACCTTCTGGTTTTATTTTATCGGTAAAACGGTAAGGCGTCAATGCATATAAATGTAAGTTTGTGAATACGGAGTAGGTAGTAAATGACATTTTTTCGTGTAACTAATTTCATTTATCGACGTCTAATAATTGTCTAAACGGGATATACCAGTTACAAAAATACTTCTATGCACTAGTTCATTTTATGTCATTATCGTTTTATATATCGGTAAAATGGCTTATCGGTAGCTCGGCTAACGGTAATTATCGGTAATAACTGCCTATATTTTGACACCGCTACATACATTTCAAAGACATCATTTAGAAAGCAATTATTTTCCATGATGTTTACTACACCGCTGTGACAATAGCGTAAGATAGCACCCGAAAGTCCAAGTCCATTTTTGGAAGACTGGCAAGTCCATGTGCTTTTAACGTAATATCAGTCACAGTATTCTAGATCTACTCACGCAATTTCAACTTCAACCGTCATTTTCTTCGGCCACTTTCAATTATTTCTTTTAGTTTTAGGGAGATTTGTACCCCTTGGAAGGATTGCAAGTCAATGTGCTTTTAACATGATATAAGTTACAATATTCCACATCGACTCAAGTAATTTCAACTTGAGCCGTCATTTTCTTGACCTACCTTCTATTTTTTCTTTAGTTTAAGGGAGATTTCTACACCTTTTTCATCTATTTTTTTTTTCATTTTAAGGGTGATTATTATCCCTTAGAGTGCTTGGAAGTAATTGCCTTTGTAGTATGAAGCTTGCCACCACCTATGCACACTATTTCATTTATATTATGGAAAAACAGAATTTAAAACTAAAATCTTATTTTCTTCGTCGTCTATGTTCTATTTTTTTACAATTTTAATAATATCGACTACCAACAAATAATAATGATCTACATTGATGAATCGCTTATGCTAAATTATACAAGTGATTTTCAATCGTATTTTTATTACAAATTCTGTAAATAATTTGTTTTACAGTTACTAATCCTTAATCCTCCTTGCATTTCGTCACGTGCGCCCATGACCGTTCGGCTATCTTCGGTAATTTGGCTGCTAACTTTTGGCTGCTAAGTTCACAACGGTAAAATATCGGAACTTCCATAGACTATAACCAATTTTGCCTAACTCTTGGCTATAGCCAAACAAAATGAATTATAAATTAGCTCGGATGGCTCAGTCGTTAGGGTAGGTTTGGAAGCGCACTGTGTTTACTATCACCCTATAGATGGCGCCAGAGATTTTTATAGGACAAAAATTCAAAACTATTTTATGTACTTTTCCTAAATACAAGTGAGGTCAGAAGTAAATGAATTAAAAAAAAACTTGTTACATATATTAATTAACAAATTGAAAATTTTATTTGTATAAAGTTTTTCCCGAGGTTTTTCCAGTACCCTTAATAGGGCCGATATTGAACTTTATCGCACTAATGAGCAACCCTGTATATATAGCAATATGATCTTTAAGCTCTCAGGTTTTAAGATATGCAAATTTTACGGCGATAAATAATATATTTTACGATAAATACTTTTAAATACATCACTAAATGATGGTGTACTTGAAATTTCAATTGTTATTGACAACTAAATAATTTGATAGTTGCAACAAAATAATGTACCCAAACGTAATTTTAGTTCAGAGGTGACCTGCTACTCAAATCTGATGATAAGAAGGAATTTTAATTTTAATGGGATAAATTAATAACAATATAATAAGAAAAATTATGGAAAAAATAGTATGTCCATGAAGATTTTTTCTGAATATTATTTTTTTGTCATATTAAATAACTGTCTTATGTAAATACCAACGATGATTATTAATAAGATTTTTGCGATAAGAAATTATCGCAGAAAATAATCTCCTATTATTTTATTTCTGTTTTTGCTCTGTTTTCCTTTTCGGATTTATATAAAAAATAATCTAAAATTACATTTAAAAGTCTTCATTTGTGTAACCAGAGTATGCCATTATTATTAAAAATATTACAACTAAATCGGCAAACTCACCTTACAGCAATGACTGCAACTTTGCTAAATGAGTAGGTACGCTAAGTGACATTTAAATTTTTTCTTTCACATCCAACCTGCAGCGGATTGCCGAATTATTTTGAATTTAGGTATAGGGAATACTAATACCAATCGAAAGAGAATTAAAAGCTACATCCATTAGCATTATAAAACATAGGGTGTTGTATTTAAAATAAGCGAGTTATTGAACTTTCAATTTGACACAATTGGTCGGTGTTTTTTCGACGCCCTGTATCACTTGCATCAACTTTCGAATACTACACATGTTTGGATACCTTCTAGTATTTCTCATCCAAAATTTTAGCCCTCTAGATTCAAAATTAGAAGAGATAGAACCAGTTAAGCGTAACTATGTTTTTTTCCAAAATTTTTGAAAAAGTCAAAATATCTCAGAAACGATTGAGTTTAGGGATAGGGTATTCTTATGAAACTTACCTTTAAATTTGACGGAGAATCCAAAAATTGAATAAAAAATAGTAGGTACGTTCCATTTGAAAGAAGCGAGTTGATATTTACTTCCGTTAGAACCGGAAGTGTGACGTCACCGGCAATATTTTTAATCGATAGAAAATTGTGAGAAACCTCCGTATATAAATTTTCAGAATTCCAGTACTGCGTACTGGAATTCTCAAAATTTAGTATTCTAAAAATGTCTAATGGAAGGTCTACGTGGAACACCCTGTATATATATATACTCGTATATGCGTGCTGAAAATCAGTTAAAGAAGATTTAATTAGAAATTCACTGAAAATCGTAAAATGAATTTAATGTTTTTTGAAGGATAATCCTTAAAAATACAAACGAAATCCTAAGAAATCTCAGAATCCGCAAATTGAACACGCTCTCACCCTTGAGTCACAATATAATGGTTTATATGAGTAAAATCGAACCCCTAAAACTCCACTCATTTTTAAATATCCGTCAATAATCTTCAGCTCTCCAATAAAACACTTATTGATTTTAATTCTGGTTCTACTTATGTACATGGTGGATCTACTCTTTCAAAACATCTACTACTTTCAAAAAAGGAAGTTTCCTTGATACTGCGAGGACACTTACTTTAAACTTATTAGAATTTCTGCTTTCACTTCTTTTTGAAACTTTTTTCAGGGTGATCGTGAACGAAAGGATAATTTATTTACATAAAAATTTACAAAGGTACTTTTACAGAGGTTTAGAATATTCTACCATATATTGATTCTATATTGACGTAAATAGAACAACTATTTCCGTAATAAATAAATAATAATAATAAATAATATTTAAATTAGAAATAAAATTTAATTATTACCGTGTTTTTTCTAAATTAGTTACCGTAAAATCTGTCTTCAGTCACAATAAAAAACTCTTTTTGACGTCTGTTGATATTAATAGGCAATATCTTAGGAATAGTACAGAATATATTTTATATATTGAATATTTGTGTCTTTTAAATAGTTTATGGCTGTTTTTCTAAAACGGGATATTATTTCGAACACTTGCTATCCACTTTTCCAAAAACGGTTTTGATTAAGGTTTTCTTATACTATCAATGGTATATTTCTGGAGGCAAATGTTTTTGTTACTTCGTATTAAAAATCACTACTACTCGATGTTCTATAGCTTAAGATTACCTACGTATGCATTTTAGTCTTAATGTTTTTATTCTTATTGGTTCTAAAAATATAGTGCATGGCCGGAAGTCGCTGATTCGAATCAGCATTCCACCAGACAATTTTTAATTAAGTTATCTACTGGTAGAGGAAAGCTTATCCGCAGGGGAGGGTTGGCAACCATCCTGGCGATGGCCTAGGATGGAAAGAATATCAGCTTGGTGTTAATGTAAGGGATTAAAACCAGTTGATGTTTGATTGTCCCCCTACCTAATGAGGTTTTCTAGGTTGCTCTCAATACATCACTGAATAGTGGCTAGGACTTTGCAACCTAAGTCGTTCCTGAGGCGCAAATGCGGCCCACGAAATAATAAAATGCAGTCCCTCTCACACTAAAGTCTCAGACTTTCGGCACAGCTTAATAAATTAAGCTGTGCTTTCGGGCTGATCCTTGTGAATAGAATGAGTGGTAGAGATATTATTATTTTATTCGACTAGTTCCCTGCCTCCGATTCTCAGGGTCGGTCGCTGGTGGTTATCAGTAGCTACTCCCCGCTACGTAATGAACCCAGAATTACCGCCTTCTGCATTCGTCCGGCTAGAAGATCTGCGAATTTCGGCATGCTGGTATGATCTTCAGTTCCGAAAGCAGTCTATCTCTTGCTCCACCGAGGGCTCCTATTATCAGTACCACAAGCTTCACAGTATGTTCTGGATGGAGCCTCGGGAGTTCGAAGAGAAGGTCTCGATATTTCGTCCGTTTCTCCTTCTGTTTCACGACACTGTTGGTCTCGGCAGGTACCGAGTACTCGATGACAAACATTGTCTTGAGCTGGTAGTCGAAAAGTACTACATCAAACGTATTAGCTTGAATCTGCCTGAGTGTGGGAAATGAGTAGTTCCAATAAATTCGGCACTTCTCATTCCCCTAAACGGACTCAATATGCTCCGGAGCGTATGACAACACTGGTGTTTCGTCTATCTCGTACAAGTGCCGTAGAAAATATTAAAACTCTCGTAAAGTCGCACTATGTCTATGGATATATGCCACGACTGCATATGCGGGACAAGCGGAGAGCAGATGCATAATTTTCCCCGGCGCCCTATGACAGGCCCTGCAGTTGAGATCAGGGACCTCCATACCCATGACACGGCTTCGATAGATGAGGGTGTTAAATACACCATCCGGGCAAGCCATTATGAATCCCTCGGTCTCCGACCCCGCTGACCTTAAAAGAGCAAAGGTCAGCCTTTCGGATAAGCTTATTCGAAATAAGGCATGGTCTTCAAGGCTCTTATAGAAGACACCCTGCAATGGCTTATCCTTATGCAGCTGCAGAAGTTTACCGCCTTCTGCCGTTTTAACTTGGACTTTCAACTGAACGGGATAATAATAACAATAATAATAATAATAATAAAAATTAATATTATTATGGTAATGCATATTAATGAGATTCCTTAAACAATTAAATTGTTGAGTTCGCTTAACTCCATAAAGTTTTGCATTTTTTGCAATTTTACAAAATATAGTTATAATACGAGATCTACAAAATCCCAGATTCTACTTATAATAAAGTAAATCCAAAATGTAAAATAAAAATACTTAGTAAAACCATAATAAAATGTGGACTAATCTCCGATATCAGTCTGCACTTTATTTGTTCTAGTAATTTCCTTCGAACGGCATTCAAAATAAATTTAGAATAATAACTTGAATATAACATTCTCGAAATTCAGAGGCATTTATTGTTTTCGATTTAAGGCGGGTCTCTACATTAGAAATAGATAAACATACCATACCGATTCTGATTTTGAGACTTTTCTGCTATAGTAGATAGATTCCTTCAAATGCAATAAGACAATTAGACGCATTGAGGGCGTGTTGGCAAAATATTATACAATAAATGGGTCTAGTTTGACGACTCACAATTAGTCGGCCGATTGACATTTGCATACGCATACACATTTTTAATGAAACGGTAATTTTAACTAAGAAAATTTGTTTTTTAATTAATATTATAATAGAAATAAATAATATTTGAAATTAAATTTTAATAGACTATTGATTAAGCATAATTATTACATTATACATAATAATATGTAAATAAATATTCTAAGACATTTATTACGGTAGGTACTATAAATTCTACCTAATTGAATTATAACTAATATGTTCTTGTTAGTGGGAGTTACCCCAGATTATAGATGAACATAAATATCGAAAAACTAGAAAAATAAATTCTACAACTATTTTATTGTCTATTGTTATTATTTATTGTTGATTCTATATGACTTAAATATCAATAAATTAATTTGTGCTAAGTGAAATTGCTTATACCAACCGATCTATGAACCCGGACAGAAATCTTAAAGAATTTAAAGAGTTACTATCTTAGCTAACAAAGTTGATTTTCGAATAGCAAAATATATTATCTGGGGATGAAATTAATTTTAAATTAGTTAAAATAGTACATTATGTATCAAGTTTTATAAATGCCATTTTAGTCACGATTTTTATTAATTACGAGCGAAGCGTAGCGGAGCGAGTGCTTAATAAAATGTGTGAATAAAATGGCGTTATAAAACGAGTTGCATACTATACTTTTTCTATGATAGCAAATGGTTCATTTTTCCACAATTACTTTCCACAAAGTTACTTCTCTTGTCACGCCAAGTCAAATTAGTTTGACAGATTGATTAAAAATGACACAGACAACTATCTTGATTTTTCAATAATTTCAATTCGTGACTAAAGCGCACGAAGCCACGGCTTGTATGCACGAAGCCACGGCTTGTCAAGGTGTATTTAAAAGATCACTTAGCGTCATGGAAACATATACGAAAAATGGCATTTTAAAGATGGGGAGTAGAAAAAATGTATAAATGTCAGTGTCATTTTTAATCAATCTGTCAAACTAATTTGACGCGGCGTGACAAGAGAAGAAATTTTGTGGAAAATAATTGTGGAAAAATGAAGATATTTGCTATCGTAGAAAAAGTATAGTATGCAACTCATTTTATAACGCCATTTTATTCACTCATTTTATTAAACACTCGCTCCGCTACGCTTCGCTCGTGATTAATAAAAATCGTGACTAAAATGGCATTTATAAAACTTGATACATAATATACTATTACCCACCCCTATGACACCCTATGACATCAATGTCATAGCACACCCTATGACTTTGATGTCATAGGGTGTGCTCTAGTACATTGTGGTAATACTTCAATAACAAGTACTTTAATTCTTAAAAATTTAAAAACATCTGTTATAATTCCTCATCCAAAAATATCTAGTACTAAAAATATAGTTGACTATAGTCCAATAAATTCGTTGATGTATTTATAAAAAAAACTTGAACTGTCGGTATACAGACAGTTTACAGAATATATTGATACTCAGGATGTCAATCAGGATTCAGCAGTCGTTATTCTTGCAACATTACCGCAACATTACCGAAAGTTATCAATGATTATATATACCTACCCTTGATAAAGGCCAAATCAGTGATTGGTTAACGTAAATACCTAAATGTACATGGTCGTAAAAGGTAAGTGTAAAATTGATTACATAATTGACGAAAATATGAAATTTGAGGGCCCTGATCTTGATTCCTAACTCGTATGAAGTATTTAGGTGTTATCGATAATAAACTTACCTTAGTGAGCATGTTGAATATATTACTAAAACCTTATCTATAAAAGAATAGGATTTTCTTACAGAATAAGAATTTATTCGACTCAGTACACTAAAAGATTAATATATAACAGTATTATTAAGCCTCACATTGAATATTCCTTCTCCATACTCTTTATGTGTCAGGATCATGATCTTCAAAGGCATCAAATTCTGAAGAACAGATATAAGTTTTATACTCGGTTATGACAAGTGTATGAGCAGATGTAGTACATGCAGATACATCTTAATTGATGATTCGTAAAGAATTCTTTATGAATTCAGAAAAATGTCTTCTATAATTAAAATGAGAACACTTATTATCATTCACAAATTAATTAACAATATGTTGCCTAAATATCTTTTGAACTAATCTGCAGTTTCGTTAAACTCATATAATATTCGTCAAGGAAATCACATACAAATAAACGGATATATATGGTATAACAGGTTACGACAGACTATTAAAGAGTCCACAAATATCAATATATTTTAAAAAGTATTCGTTCTTATATTGTAGATAATACTTAGTTGACCTATTTCAACAATGCTTATGTACATGTAGTTACAATGGTCATTGTTTCTTGTTCCACTCGAAGTCGCGACCGCCGACAGCGGTCGCGGGCTCACCTCGAGTACCTTTCCCTTACCCTGCACAAAGCTAAACGGCCAGTTGGCTCCTTTAGAGGTGCATCCACAGCTACACAGCCACTCCTGACCTACCACAAACCACCACCCAGGACGAGGGCAGCACTTGCCGCTCCCGCCCGAAACAGATTACCCCCCGGTGGGTTAGACATGCAGGTAAAGAAAGAAGACAAGACAGAAGAGCGCCAGAAGCTCCTACCCAGTCTGTAGGGTAGAGCCAGGACAGGAGGAGACCCCACGTATCGCCCACACCTATCACTTTTGTGATAGGGGTTGGTTTGGTGAAGGATGGGATCCGCCTCTACGAGGCGGTCCAGGTCTACAGCGATGGGGAGGGTAAATAGCGATAATCCCGCTCGGCCCCAAACCATTCCAGGTCATGACCACGGTCAATTGGTGCTGATCCAGAACTTAGTTTTTCTGGCCACATCGAGTCCTATGTAGCTGGTGTGTTTATGGATGGTTTCAAGCTGCAGGGAGTGAAGGCCAATTTTCATGCCTTAAGTTAACAGGTAAATCCTGGAGGTAGTCCAGCAAGTGATTAGTAAGAAATTCAAGAAATAGTTCCGAGATTAACCTTGGTTGTAGAAAATGTAGACCACAAACATTATCAAAAACGCCAAACCAAATATTTACCCTAAATTTGTTTTGATACACCCTTTATAGTATATATTTCCTAGTAATTTAATTGTTTTATTATACACACAGACAAGGCTAGGCTAAGGCCGGGTTCGTTTAATCTCGTGTAGAATTCACCTAGTCCATAAGGGGTTCATATATACAAATACTAAGGTCCTTTCGGCTACTTATTCATTGATTGGGTAAAAAACGAGTCTACAGGTAAATTCAAATTATTTTATATAATTATTAGCTATAGGCTTATTATCACCACTCATTATTAAATTAGATTCATTTAAACCAAGAGAATTTGGTTTGCGCATGCTTTTTTACTTGGACTTGGACTTGGACTGGACTTCTTTTTCTTATTGTCTTAGGCTATACCACTAACTTTCTCAAGACATCCTGTACGTTCCTCATTTCTTAATTTCCCGCCATTTGATATTGCGTTCTGATTGGTTGGGAGGCGTGGTCTGAATACTGCAATTTAATTGGCTGCGCGGTCTCCGCAGGGAAAGCGGAGGGGGGCAGCTGGAAACAAAAAATACCCAATTTTCGTCTTATGGAGAATTTACACGGGGAGTGGTGTCGTGGCTTCAATAGCCTATGTGGTCGAATTTCTTGAGGATTTTTATGTGCCTAACATGAAGATTTTGTGATAAAAGTCCGTATTTTCTTACATCGAATTTAAAGCCACTCGTAAAAACTCAATCGCTTTTCAAAATCTCTAAGGTGTAAATCTTGAACGGGCTGTAGGTGATATGCATGCTTGTGGTCATGTTGTTATAATGTGCGTATCTAATATTTGTGACTTAGATATAGTTGTTGAGCTACTCTAATATTTGTGACTTAGATATAGTTGTTGAGCTACTCTGGGATAGCTGAGCCTCGAGTTGTTATCACACGTATGAAGAATAGGATTGACATTATTATTTCGACGGTTTCGGTTATGTTCATTATTATTAACACGCTGGCCGAAGTTACGGAAATTGATGTGTTCTAAGAAGAGGCGAGCACCTGGAATTCTCCTATTTGGATAACGTCTTCGGTATTCATGAACTGCCGCCTCCGCATTTTATTTATGTGGCGAAAGGACATTCACTTTTGTCTATACGCGTGTAAGTGTTCAAGGGGTAATAAAACCCTTATTAAAACCATTTTATAAACACAACCATTTATTGGATACAAATTTAACCACCCATCCACCACTCCATGCTAACGTGACAATACATCATAGATACTTCTCTTAAACTAAAGTAACAAGTAACGCATGCGTATTCGGTTCAGATTGCATGATCGAATGACTCGGTCCACTTCCACGATACCCCTCGAGAACAGGCAACGCTAACATACTTATAATAAACGTCTATACATTATATATGCATAATATATACCTAATCTCTGCGTAGAGAGATGACCTCAAGAATGTCCATATCTTGTGTATATATATATAAACTTTTATTCTAGGAAAACAAATTATTGTGATAAGTTGGATGATTAAATCAGTCCACTAATCTACTAATCTTAAATCTAAGTCGTTATTATTAAAAATCCGCAACGAATAGTTGAAAGTATGATAAGATACAATCATCAACATCATCAATCAGTTTAATCATCAATATTTAGTTCCCTGTAAATTTATTAAATATGATAACACTATTAATATATTAAACTAGATTTTTTTTCAATTTTCTATAAATTATCCGTCTGAAATTTAATACTAAAATAAAAATCCAATATATTTTAGTTCTACATGAGATAGTTAGGAAATTGCAACACTTATATATTAGTACAACATCACAATAGTTCACACATCATGATGCATCAACGAATTTTATGCAAAATAACAATGCATAAATATAAACAATAAATCCAGCAGTAATTGAAAAATATAAATTGCCTGTATAAACTTTCCGCAAAATATTTACATATTTAAATTTCAGTTACATTTCATACACGTATGCATATGTGTAATTTTAATTAATTTTCTCACAATCCGTATTTATCTAGCTCTACAAACCGATGAAATTTTAAGTAAAATACAGAATATTAATCCTCATTTACATTGGACCATTGGAAATAATGTAATTTAATTTTGAACATGACAACCAGAGAAGTTTATGAATTTTTGTACTGCACGCAATGTATAACCAACCATACCGGATGTGTAATTACAATTAAGCCCGTTGCTGCAACAAAATTAACATTTTTTTATCTATAGCACCTACACAGCGTGCCAAAAATAGTCTAATAAGTTACCTGTGTTACCTGACTATATGGCATTATACCCAAATCGCCCAACAGCAAGCCAAAACACATTTTTGTATATTTACCGTCATGTGAGAGTTAATAAAACTTTTAAAAAGAAGAAAACGTTTCACTGGGGCAGACGAGAATGAAGAACTTGATGTTCTAATTTATTTTGAAGGCAGGTAAGCTCTTTTTTTTTGTAAATACCTATTGAAAGTTAATTTTGTTACAGAACAGGGCGTCAATTAGTTATTTTGAGAACCTTTTCAAAATGATAAAAAATTATTTTAGAAAATTCAGAAAATAGTTTACGAGTGGCTTGAAAAAAGTCACTTGAAAATATCTTAACCTTACAAGTTATTATCTGTGCAGGAATTTACACAAGATCACAAACACAAACGATTAGAATTTTGACAGCAAATGCTCCAGAGATTAGATGAGAATCCTGATATATTTAAAAACATAATGTGGACCGATGAATCATCATTGTCCACAGCAGGAGTTTTCCAGAGGAGAAATAAACGTTCGTGGGAGAACAAAAATCAACGACAAAGAAAAGTTGTCAAAATTAAGAAATCCGGTAGAAAGTCAGTAAAAGTTTGTGGTATTATAAAATTGTAGGGCCCACAGTTTTGGACTACAACCAGACAGAAGAAACATATCTACAATTAATTCTTCCGGAGACAGCACTACTTTTTAAACAACAATTTTCTTCTGAGGAATTAGAAGGAATAATTTGGCAACAGGACGGTGCGCCTCCACACAATGTCTTGGAGGTTCGGGAGCATTTAAATGGCCAATTTGATATTTGGGTCAGTAACAATGGACTCATTTCATGGCCACCAAACAGCCCCGATTTAATACCCTTAGATACATTTAGTACAAAGTTAATGATAATTTGAATAAAACCGTTCAAATGATTAGAAATAAAATTAGAGAAACTATTTATGAGTTAAACGATAACTCGAACGATAATGATAATAACGCTGTTTTGAATTGCTTAAATAATTCAAGAAAAAGATATGAGCTTTGTGTTTTAAATAATGGAGGCCATTTCGAGCAATATTTGTAATTTAAGTTTTATATAGTTCTTAGCTGTAAAATTGCCGTTGTGATTTTAATATTAAAAATTATTGTTGTTCTTCTCAATACTCCAGAATGCAATGAGAAATGAATTTTATTTAAATTAAATTAAAAATGGTTGTATAAACATTTCCAGTAAATAGTATTTCAAATATTTTACTTGTTAAACATTGTACTAATACCAATTGTACCAAATATTAACCAAATACACCTTTTTATATACCTAGAACTATTCAATGTGGGTTCGAGGAATGATCTTTATTGCGATTTGATTTCACATTAATCAACATCTTTATGTTGATTTAATTTCACATTCATTATGTAATTTTCCCTTCGAACCATATGTGGTAGACGCCAAATAAAACAAGTTATCATATCGAGTTGTTAAATTGGATATTTGAGATACGGATATGAATATATGAATGTAAAGAATTCTTGACTTTACATAGCTACAATAAAAGTATATATTTTTTAATACGTTACTTATAAAATAATGGGCAACAGAGAACCAACGGAATTACCCTAAATAAAAATTCTAAGTGTAATATCAAGGCAAACTTTGCAACAAGTTGCCCTAGAAAACCACTATAAAAATTAATACAACAAAATCACAAACGCGGTATTACCTTAGGTGCGGGACACCCTCCACATTTCTAATGATGCAGTTAAAGTCTCCTACAGATCAAATGAATACCTACCTGAAATATTAAAGTAAAATAAGCGTTTGTAAGACTTTATCAAACAATATGCTACCTGTAAAATAATGGGAAACAGAGGACCACAGTAAGTACTCAAAATAAATGTATAAATTATTATCAAGGCAAACTTTGCAATAAATAGTTACCCCAGAAAACCACTATAAAAAATGTAATAAAAAAAAATCATAAACGCAAAATCTCTTGAACGGTTCTACTAAAGGTTCAACTAATTTGAAATTTTTTGTTGAAGTCGGTATATCTTCTCATTTAAAGTTGCGTATAAGTAAATATAAATTATAATATTAAACTATTTCATTTAATAAAAAAACACTTGTAAACTTTGGAAAATTTATACAGTGTGGCCCATTAAGAACCAGGACACCCTTCTAAAAAATGTTTGGTAAGCGCGATTCCAATGAATTTTTTTGTATATATTAGCTTCCTAGATGTACCTACTTGTTGAACCTATTACGATGGTCCGCAGCTGCTAATCTTCAGCCTACTTCGATTTTTTTTCAATCATTTTTTTTTAAATTACTTTAGGGATTTAGGGATATAGGGAACTACTGTAAAGTATTGTTTTAACGTTATTATTAATTTGTGAAGTAAGTCAAGGAACAGTATTCTCGATTAACAATAATTATTAGAGTTTCCAATACCAGCTATATCTTTTAAGCGAAACACAAATTCAATAAACTTGAAACATTTGAGGCTCTATAAAAAAATTATTCATCGATTCAAATTGATGAAATTTGGGCCACAGGACTTTTTAGTGATGCTGAAAAATGCCATGATGTCAAATTTTTTATAAAAAAATCCTTAAAGTAATTTTCGAAAAAATTGATTGAAACAAAAATCTTAGTAGGCTGAGGATTAGCAGCTGGATCATCGTAATAAGTTGAACAAGTACATCTAGGAGGCTAATATGTATATAAAAAAATTCATTGGAATCGCTCTTACCAAAAATTTTTTAGAAGGGTGTCCTGGACCACACTGTATATAGTAGGTACCTTTTATTTAGTTTTATGATAAATTTAAATTGTTTCTCTTGATACTACACTTACAATCTTTATTTTGAATATTTCCCCTTCCCTCGTTTTTATTATGTTCAGGTAGTAAATAAGTATATTAAGTTTGAAAATCAAATTACGTTATACCGACGTAGTATTACGTAGTATTTTAGTAATCGTGTGAGCATTACAAAATATTCCTATTAGTTAAGAAATCAAGTTAGTTACAAACGAGTATTTATTATTATTATAATATAATAGTAAACAAATTCGAGAATTCAAAATATATGCGTCAATGGAAAAATTTCTCGAATAATGAATTACCTATTCGTTGATAAAAAATATATTAAGTATATTTTAATAAATTGAATATATTACTGTTTTAATAACGTTTGACAAACGCTTATTTTACCTCTTTATATTTCATGTATTTATTTCATTATTTGTAGGAGATGTATAGGGTGTCCTACTTAAATTAATAACGCAAAGATAACTTTGTTATATACTTCTTAAATTAAATTTTATTTCTGCAATTTCACAAAAAGTTTAAATACTTAAGGCCAGTTTCTTAATCGAATTTCAAGGAACTTTATCTGAAGTTACTTTCTAATACTTTGGATATCTAGAATTGTCTCAATAATACAATCCAAGTGTCCAATCAACTTTATTATAGCTAAACGTCTTTTATTTTTTATTATGAAATCTGGCCATACTATTATTGAGACAACTGTATCCAAGATATTAAAATAAAAATCAACTTTAACTAAAGTTCCTTTACTTTGATTATGACACCGGTCCTTAATCAGAGCTAGCTTAGCTTTTGAGTTATACCATAGTTTAAATAATTAAACTATGCTTTCTATACATATCATGTGATATATTAATTTAATAATAAAAAATTGGATTATCTCTCTGTCTCTTTGGACTTTCTAAATGTACAAAAATCTAATATGGTTATTATAAGAAAACGTTAACCTGAATATATTTTTTTTTAGAGTGAAACATTTTGCGCAAAATTTCATAACATCTATTAATGGCATTACATATTATCAGGTACTAGTCATTACTAAATGCAAGCCTTTTCCCATTTACACGCATATTATCTTACCTTAGCTAAGTGTGACACCCTGTACACAAATGATTTATAAATTATAATCTATTCTCCATGGAAAAAGCCCACTCTTAACAGTGGTAGGATAGAACTAAGATTATACTGGACGTAAATTGTAAATTACTTTTTATAAAGGAAAAACTATGATAATAAAATATGCCAGTAAAAAAATAATGTGTGTTGTTCAAGCACTCTTGACATTAAACTTTAAGGTCAGTCATCAAGAACGCAACGTAGACAGCCATATTCAATATTTCAAGTGTTTTCCTGGTTTTAACTAGTGACGTGCAGACGTACAATACATTGTTCATTTTTCTTTATGTAACCTGGTTTATCCTAGCCAGTGAAGTGAGCGAAATTAAAAAACAAAATTAACAAAAGTGGTGTGAGAGTTTCAGAGAAAGTATGTACCTACCTACTATATACGTATTTTATAGATACCTACAACTAAAACAAATTTTATGTTTACTTCCTGCTATAGAAGTTATGGGTATTATTCTGTCAATATTCAACTTACTATAATTGAATACCTACATATTTTTGTAATTCTAGGTTTTTCCAAATCTTACCTACCACATCATTCGTCTGCAGTAAGCAGGATATCACGTTTTAGAAATGATTAGGTACTCAAATTTCCCATTTTTCTTTTTATAGTAAAGTTTTATATTTTTGAATATTTAATAAATTACAAGTATAGTGGTATAATAAGTGTTTATAGATCTATCTCGAATAAAAAAGGAGAAGGGCAGCATGTTCAAAATGTGTGGAATAACTACAATAGGTACATTCTACAAAAAATTGAGACCAAAATAAATCCCTTTCATCTAACACATAACACTTGAAACTATTTCGGTCTTTAGGAAAGATAGAGCTACCAAGCCCATTACATTAAAACGCCCTAAATGTCACATTAAAGCAATCAAAACTGAGTTAACCCCTATTAACCGGAATATATACAAACTTCGCTTAATATATCTCTAAATTTGATGACAGTCTCTCTAATTTTAATTCGGTGCCCCAAAAATTTTTAATAATAATTAATAATAATGAAATATATAATAATAATAATAATACTAATAATAATAATAATAACAAAACATTGTATAGGAATGACATTGTATAGTCAGTAACTCGTCTAATAACTAAGGTCTAAAATATTACGTAAACTAAACGTAGAGGCAGAAACAAATTTAGAAAACACGTGTTACTTCAAAAGATGTTGAAAATGTCCACCATGAACTTCCTGACAAATATTAAACTGAATCTTAAATGGAACATTAACTAGCAACTGTATCTGCTTATAATATATAATTTTTCTTTTATTGGGTATTTTAACATATTTAAAATTATATTCGAAAATAATTTGCTGCGTCAAAGAAACAAACATGTTTTTTACATAAAAAAATTTTTTTTTACATAAATAATTGTAAAAATGTGAAAATATAATCCTATAGGTACCTACTATAGGTACTATATAGGTACTATAGGTACCTATAGGTATAGTACCTATAGGTACTTATAGGTACTATACCTATAGGTACTGGATATCGAGGAAACATGGAAGTAAACTAAACCCTTACAGTTAAAAAAATATAGTGAGATGAGAATAATTAAAATGTTTATCTCATCAACATCATCTATGTTATTCAGCTATAATTTATAAATCGATTTCATAAATTAATTAGTATAACATATATATATATATACAATTATATATGCAATTGTTTTGTAGGAAAAATGATGAATAGTATTTTTTTTTCGGAAACCCAGAGTTAGCAGTTTTGATCTAAACAAAAATCACTAAAGTTTAATACTCTTTCCTAACTGATATTTACAAGGCCATACGATTCCCAACAACTATAAAAACAAGTTTTCTTATTAATATTCTTTACGTAGTTGTGCGTACGTTAGAAAAGTTCTATGTACCAAAACAATATATTATATTTATAAGCTTTTTCTGGAAAAGTAGTTGCTTATAGTATAATTTTTTAAAAACTAAATGCGACTTAATATCTGATTTGTGAGAAAATGGTGAGTGTTTTCATACGTATGTAATATTCAGTTGTACAACGTTGAATATAAAATAGTGAATTTGAGTACAACTGAAAAATAATATTGTTTTAGTCGTCATATAGTTCTGTGGATATTATCTTGGTACCACCATCTGAGGCGCAATTACGGCTAATAAAAAATGAATTTAATGAAGATGAAGATAGGTTGAGACATGCTGAAAATTTATTGCACGAATGGATAAATTGTCATCCCTATTTCCCAAAAAAATATGGTAAGTGTATTTTTATCTGCCTATCCTATACAAATGAAAATTGGGACTTCCAACCGTTCCAGACCCAGACCGCAGGTTACTTTTTCTGTATTTAAAAAAATAATTACCTTTCTATACCTATAATGTGCATTTATAAATTTACTAAATATATTTTTGATGTCATTATGTTAGATAATCTAGTATTTTTAATAAAGTGTGTAAAAATACATTATATTAAAGAAGATTTTGGATCTTCAAACTTTCATTACATTAAAGTTTCGGGAAATAAAATTGGGCATTAGGCTTTGGGCGCACTAATCGCATGATAGTAAGCGCGTGCGCAATCTCAGTCTTGTTTCTTTATATTTCAAAAAATGTATTAAAAATTATATATAACACAGGCAAGTAAGTATTAAAATTAATGGTTTGCGACTTTACAGATACTAGTTTACACAAAAAGATAATAATGGTGTGTTCTTAAGGTACAGGGTATTCGCGTATATTTTGACCCCTACCTACAGGGGTTTTTAAGAAAGTTAGAAAAAAGTTTAAATACAAAAGTTGTTTGGTTTTTTACGTATTATCTTTTGGCTAGGTCGAAAAAA
The DNA here is from genome assembly GCA_963924545.1 of Pogonocherus hispidulus. Lineage (NCBI taxonomy): Eukaryota > Metazoa > Arthropoda > Insecta > Coleoptera > Cerambycidae > Pogonocherus > Pogonocherus hispidulus. Next base: position 33,739,974 of record OZ004697.1, on the reverse strand, counting down.
AATTGCATGTCGTAAATTTAAGGAAACCAATTGAACATAATATTTTTAAATGGGACACCCTGTATAATTTTATTTATAATTTTAGACGCTTGGGAAAACTTTTTTCTCTGATCTCAAAAATATATATTTTGTTGACATTTGCACTGACAGTTTTCAAAATATTTAATATTTAATGTTTACAATAAATCATAAAAAAATATTAAAAAATGAAAATATTGGAAAATGTTTAAATAACTAAGGAGGTTACATCGAAAATCGTTAAATATTTTTTATTACTATTGGTTTCTACTGTTAAATATTTTTAGTTCTTTGTATTTTTTGTATTTTTTTATGGTACTCGCTGTCGAATATTTCGAAAATTGTCAGTGCAAATGTCAACAAAATATATATTTTTGAAATCAGGAAAAGAATGTTTCCCCGAGCGTGTAAAATTATACAGGGTGTCTCATTTAAAAATATTATGTTCAATTGGTTTTCCTAAGTTTACGACATGCAATTTTTTTTCGGCCTAGCTAAAAGATAATACATGAAAAACCAAACAACTTTCGTATTTAATTTTTTTTTATAACTTTCTTAATAACCCCTGTAGGTAGGGGCCAAAATATACGCGAATACCCTGTACACAACTTCCCTACTTTTCCCTACGGTTGTCAAGAATATCGACTTTACTTTTGAACATCCATTTGCCATATTTTTAACGGTTGAAATTAATAACCGGTTCAATTAAGCACCATGTAAGTAGGTACCTACTTTATATTGACATCCATGTAATCTATGAATTATTACTGCCACAGTTTGAGAGCCACGTTTCAAGGTTTTTAAAGGTACAGATAGTGAATATTTTTTGAAATTTATTTTTGCAATCAGAGAATATCGATTGAATTGTTCCGTCCCGTTCCGTGACTAATAATTCACAATAATTAATTATACACTGGTGTTATACTTACCTTACCCCTACTTAACCTAGGTCTTATCCTGAAAGTTAATAAAATAGCAGTCTGGCGGACCTATAGCTCAGCTATAGGTATGGCAAATCAGAGAGGTAAATAAAATATTGGATGGGATGGGAGATAAATACAAAATTTGACTTAGTTTAGCAATTCCGAATTTTTTTTATGATAATTTGCATTATAAAAATAGGTAGAAACCGTCCGGTTATAGTAACTGGACCACCAAATCCTTATCAGACTGATCGCAAGATGGAAAGATCGGAAGACTTGGCAATCCATAAGCGACCGGCATTTTTTTTTTTTTTTGTTTATACCTCTACAACATCGGCAGTTTTATTTTTGCAGTATTAAAAAATTGTCAAATGATAGTACAATATAATTAATCTTGTTTTAAATAATTTTCTTTTTTAAAAAATATTATTTCTGTACTTGAAAATAGACTTTATAGAAAAGAAGCGTCTAATTTTCCTCGGAAGTCGCAACTTTTTATGTTTTGTTCACAACTCACAAGATATAACTTTTTACAACATAGTAATACTGATGAGATAATATATATTTAAATAATTTTTTAACCGAAAAACTTTGACCTTCGATGATGTATTTATTGTTTTAACTATGCTACTGTGTATGGTAATAGCAATTTAGATAAACATGCCATTTACAACTGATTTTATTGTTGTTTTAATCGTTTTTTTTTTTTTTCTAATCTTAATAGGTAGGTATCCGGAGAAATCTGGTTACAAATAAGTACAATAAATGGTGACCGGGAACGTATTTTGTTGACACTTGGTATAATAACTATATTAATGATAATAATACCGAAACGATATAATCCTTTTATAGGGAACACTTAACCATTCCACCCATTGAACTTTAAATTTTGTCACGGATAAACTTAAAATCTAAAAGCAGTAAAAATAGGACAAAAACCATACTTTTTTAATTAGCTTAACTCAATTGTACAAGGTCACCCAGAAAAATTCTCCTTCCCATTTCCTCTCATGTTTGCTTGGGGTTAAAAAATTGTTGCAATAAAATGTATGCATAGGCAATATAAAACTTTTGTTATACTGTACAAGACAAAGGTTTATATATGTGCGGTGGTATATAGTGTATAAAAAAAAATGTAGATTTTAAATTATATTCCTTTAAATTAAACGTTTTGTATAACCATTCAATAACTTGTCTTTTCTCATGAATACAAATAAGAATATAGACTTCGGGTCTGTCTTGGGTCTATCAATAATAGGGTACCATGAATATGTCAAGAAAAAAAAACAAATTATCATAATAATGAACTTTCTGTGATACATTGACAATGGGCAATAACTCTTAATCACATCTCCCTTATCATTAAAGATAGATCTATCGACCGACATTCCGACCTTACCTAATTTTTTTATTTTTGGACGTGGAAAAAATAAGTACAAAAGTTGTATGGTTTTTTATAGACTTTCTTATAATAATATTAAAAAATTTACAAATATACAGGACATCGCATAAACAAAGAACAATAGATAAATACATATATTTTTTTTAAATGGAATAACCCGTATAATTAGTGATACTTTGAAAGACCTTTTTCTGAACGATGCATAATTAATAAGTTATATTTTTTCTTGCCGTTTTTAACATATAAGCACTTTTACATATAGAACGAAAAAATGACAAAAATCTGATTTGCGATCGAAGTAGGCAGTTAAATAAAATAAAACTATTAAATAAATAAAGCAAATGCTCAAAGCATGTCCACTCTTACAACACAACATTTGTTTTTTTTTTTAATTCACGAATTTTCATTAAAAAATATACCTAGCAGAAAATATATTTATTAAATCTGTAGGTATAATTATATTTTTCAAAATATTCATTTCTCTTTAAAACCTTATGCTGCTTAGATGGAATTATAATTACATTAACGATCACTAGTATCTATGACAAAATTGTTTCAAAATAAATATTTACTTAGTTGACACATGATGCACTACTTATCTATAACCAGAGACATATACGTATATGTGTCTGCTATATCTAAAGGAGAAGGGCGGGTATTGCCACACATGCCAGATTTTTGGTCTCTCCATCTATTCGGGAAAAGTAAAAGCACAGAATAGTACCTACTTGAATACCTAATAGATTCCTGTAAGAATCAAGAAACAAGCTGTATCCAAGTATGCTGAAAAAAACTCCATACCGAATAAATTTAATAAACAAAAAAAAAAGGCGGGTAAAGATTGGATGTCTGCTTTCCTTAAAAGACATCCCAATCTTAGTTGCAGAAAACCTGAAGCTACATCTAAGCGTATTACAGGTTTCAACAAGGATGAAGTTCAACGATTTTATGACAATTTATTTCATTGATGGAAAAGCATAAATTTGGACCAACCCGCATATTTAATATAGATGAGACAGGCATCAGTACAGTTCACAGATATACCGAAATTATAGCTGAGAAAGGAGTAAAACAAATAGGAATTCTGACAAGTTGGGAAAGGGAAAAAATGTGAACGTTTGTGGTGCATAAGTGCAAGTGGAAGTTTTACACCACCTTTTTTTCACCCGTCTCAGAATGACACCAACTTAAAAAAAATGATCCGCCAGGATCTATTTATAAACGTACTAAGAATGGATAATTATTACAGAGGAAGTATTCCATATATGGCTCAAAATTTCGTTGACACAAATAAACCAACCAAAGTGGACCCGGTGCTTTTAATCCTTGATAATCATTATTGCCACATCTCTTAGAATATACAACGTTTGCAGGCAAAACGGTGTCGTGTTATTGTCCTTACCGCCACATACGTCTCACCGCATGCAGCCTCTTGATTTAACGTTTTTTGGGCCACTGAAAAAGGCATATAAAGTTGAGTGTGACTTATTTATGAAATCACAAGCATATGAAAAAATAACAATGTACCTACGACATAGCACGATTCTTTACAAAAACTTATATTATGAAAGTTGCTAATCCTTCTAAAGAAATTAAGAGATTTGAAGTATCAGGAATATTTCCAATTAATCCCGATGTTCTCTGAAGAAAACGCTTTTATTCTTCATCTACTGAAAATGACCCATTAGTGCCCCCACCACAAATACGTGCAGCCATTTCTAGAACATTTTCTCAACCAAGCTGCACAACGTTTCAACCAAGCTGCTCGACATCTCAACTAATCTTCCCAGTACTCACACAAGATTCTGAAAGTTCAGGCCAAACATCTTTTCGTGAAATAACTCCTCTTCCAAAAACAGCTCCTTCTAAAAAAGAACCTAAAAACAGAGATCTGAAATTCTGACATCCACACCTTTAAGAGAACAAATGGTCGAGTAAAAAGAAATGAAAATTAAATAGAAAAAATTTAAGGGGCTTCCAAAAATAAAAATGCAAAATCCAAACAAATAAGGGCTGTCAAAAGAGTTGAAAGAGAAATAGTAGAAAGTTTAAGTGAAAGTGATGTTGCTGAATCTAATATATGCAACGATGATGAACTTGATCCAGAAAATATTGAAGGCGATCAAACATGTCTTCTTTGTATAGAATATGGAAAACATGAAGAGTGGTTTCGTTGCACTCGTTCGTTCCTGTGAGTGCTGAGTCCATAAGTTATCCACGGGCTATGATAGTCCTTAAGACTATATTTGCGACTACTGTCAAAGAACATCCATTATATATGTCGGCGCCACCTTCAATATCTTCTGCACGCCTATGGTTGCAGACTATACCAACCAGTGCAGTTGTCTGTCACAGCACACTTTACGTCGGATTTATTATTATGGTGTTAATATAAACATTGATACGACTATTCGGCTTAACGAATGATAGTTTAAGATTGGGACTATTACCTTATATGGATATAGGAACACGCTAAGGGAATCCATAGCGAACGGAACGAAGCCAGCTAGCCCGAGAAAGGGACGCTTTAGATTATATGTTTACCACTCTTAAGAGAAGGGTGCAGAGATTGAGAGGGCTAGCGGGTGGCGGACCGTTAGTTCCTTTATCTATTAATTATTAATTAAGTAATTCAGTATTGTTCTCAGTCTAATATTGTTGTTCTTAGTGTCTAGTAATTGTATACTTAAGTACTAGTCCACTTGTGCAATATCAATAAAAGTATGTGTTTGTTAGTTATAATCAGTGGCGTTCGCATTAACATGTCCAAGCGATCAAAACCTAAAGTCGCCCCTATGGCTCCGACATATATCTCTTTTTATATTTAATATGTCATATTTGTTTTAGTTCTTCTATAGAATATAGAAACATTTTTTTGTTTTTGTTTTTGGTACTGACTCTTTACATGTACGGCAATACCTGCAAGGGAGGGTTAGAATCACCCTGTATAGATTTGTCGATAAGCACAAATTTTCATATAAATATGTCGATTCCTGCTATACTACTGTGTCTTCTACCAGAACGAACGTTACAAATAGACCTCTGAATTACAAAGAACAAATTAATATAGCTATTCTACGCTTTCGTAGTAGGTATGAAATGGTATACACAGAAAATGGTAGTGTGAAAACGTAGAATATGAAAAATTATCCAAATTTACGATTAAGCGTTATTTATTTTTTTCAGACAGAAGATTTACACGTAATTTTTTAAGAAACTGTAAAAACAATTTAGACAAAACGAAAACCAAATTAGAATGCTACTTCACAGCAAAACATTTATATCCAGAATTATTTTCAAACCGATCTACCGCATCAGAGGATATCGCACAGGCAATGGAGACACTGTATGTTGATAGGCTGAGAAAAATTTAAATAATTAATTTAATAGTTTCTATGATTTTCAGTAATATAGTACCCTTGCCGCAACTGACAGAAAATGGAAATAGAATAATCATATTGAAATTAGAAGATACTGATCCACTGAAATTTGACGTAAATGCAACAAGTAAATTGTTTTTTATGATATGTAAGTACGTACCTATTAATATAGTATTAACTTTCTCGTTAAGCAGTTATTTAAAAAAAAAATAACACCCGCGCCACTTTAACCACACGACAACTACAACTTTGTAATAATATATTGTAGTACCTACTCTTGGCATAAAAAATTGATAAACAGACCGAATTAACTATGAAACTTAACTACAATTTTGATCCACTTTTAATTAAATTTTTTACCGGTTTTGAACATAATTATATAATATATAATATATAATATATAATATATAATATATAATAAAAAAGGTAATTGAAGACATCCATGCAGTTAGATTAGATATCAATTTTCTGTTATATTATAAATAGTTTTCTTATAATATTGTCTACTGATAAAGAGTCTAGGATTAACTTGAAACGTATAGATTAAACATCTTGTTAAGTGCTTGATTTATTCTAAATTTTATTATAATTATTATTAATTATTTAAATACAATTCCAAATATTATTTGTAATATTACATAATTTCATGTTGAACTTAAAGACTAATGATGAAGTTTAGTTAATTTGTAGTATATTTATTTTTATTGCATTATTATACTGTTTTTTACATTAATACAGCACTTGAATCTTTATTTTGAATACTTCTGATTTTCTGTTTTATATTTTATAGATTTTGTAATTCCTAAAGAAATTACGATTTAATCGTACCTTTCAATAAATATAAATTATATTGACATTTGAATGTTTCTTCCTGTGTTATTTATTCTAACATTACTTTAAATAACTTTGATACTTACTAGTGAAAATCGCTATTAATACTTTTCACTTAATAGCGAACAAATTACGATACTTTCTTTTAAATATTATGCGACGAAAAGACGCTAGTCAGTTAGGATCAGGAACTATAAAGTGCCTATGTATGCGACATGTGACATGCGACATGCGATAGCAGGGCCGCGCCCACCCGGGGGTGCAAGGGGTGCGTGGCATCTGGGCGCCACCTTCCAGAGGGCGGCAAAAGACACCGTTGATTAGTAGCAGACGTCAGTCAAGATGTATCTCTTCCCCTTTTTTTACATATCATTTTTGTCCGTTAGTTAGATCACAATTAGATCCCCTTAGTAAATAAGTACTTTCTAAGATCTCAGTTAACTTGTTATAATTTACAGTTTTAGCCAAGTTAAAAGGTTTTCTTCACGGTCTATTAGTCGCCGGTCATCACATTTGTCGCGAGTAGCAACGAAACGTCGTTTTTCCTACTCGATTAAAGAGGGCGACCCGCGCGCGACTAACCTACAGTGACTTTATACAGGACAGTGGCGACAATAGAAGTAAGTCACGCCCCCGCCGCCATATTCTTGTAAATTTTGGTTTGTTTCCATTTGATTTAATGTAATTGGATTTCCTTATTTTAAAGGGTTTTACCACTTTTAAAATACTTTTAAAGCAAACGATTAAGCAAACGATAAATAAAACAAATTTTGCATGAACATAGCGGCTAAACATCGTGATCTTAGCGGACCAATCAAAAATAGGACCCTCTGTTGTCGCAACTGTCTTGTATAAAGTCACTGTAGACTAACCGGGGCGAGGAGTCAATCAGCTGACTCGGTTGAGTCAAAAAATTTTTAAAAAACCTAGATGTCTGATTTGGTTGAGGAATTTGCAAGAAGGAAGGCCCGAAAAATTGTTTTTTGAATAATGACTTAAGAAACTAAGTATTTAAATAAAAATACTATTTAAGTTCCTGTTTTTAGCTCTTTTTTGTTTTTTAATATTGTTGTTGTTGTTTTTAATATTGTTTGTTTTTTGTTAATTGTTGAAGAAACACATTTATTTTTATTATTATTAATGTTTACTTATATGTCTATAAGGCATATAAGCTGCGCCTACCTTAGGCGCAGCCCTGTGCGATAGCGAATCTCCTTACTTATGCATCATCACATTTGCTCTTTATTTCAATTTATTAGCGACGCGACAACATCCTACAGCATGATGACGTTCAGCACTTAAAAAATGATGATGTTTTACCATCAAGAATAGAGTACCCTTACAATTCAGCAAATTTTATTAAGAAAAATCGTTTAGTATAAATACATCATCATTCCAGATACAAAATTTCAGCTTTCTGTCTCTAAATTTATTTTCATATAGAAGGGATTATCTTAAATTTCTTTAATATACTTATATTCTCTTAAAAATAATATTATTCTAGATGCTTTTGTCATCCGAAGGGTGACCCCAGACCACAGGTCTGGACCCCCGGTAGGGCTAGAAATGGGAACGAAAATCGCTACAGCTATTTTCTCCCATATTTTTCACGTAAATACTATAGGTACTTAGACACTCTTCACTTAAATACCTCATGCATTCAGCATTTCAGAAAATATCTGCAAACCAGAATCATATTTAAAGTAGCTATTTTTGAGAACATTTCCAAGTCTTTTCTTGAAACGGAGTTAATTTTAATATCTAGTTTGCAGATAGTTTAACCGTTGAGTGACAAATGCCACTCAATAGTTTAACATTTTAACAGGCCTTAGTACTTTACTCAAACAGGCACCAAATTTCTGGGCACAGCTGGTTTCACTTTACTGTCATCACTTGATCGGACCGATCTCAAGGTGCAGATGGTGATTATAAAGCCGCAATTTATAAATATTGATTTGTACCCTAATTATGAACATTCAAATGTTTTCATTGGTATAACTTTCTTAAATTGGACATCTTCAAAAACGGTCTTTACAAGTTTACCTTCCTCCCGTTTTGAACTATTTGAATTCTACAAGAATTACCAATAACCTGTTCTTTTAGCTACAAAACATATTGCGGGTAGATCCGAAAATAACAGGAAATATACCAGAAATATTTATGTGTGTGTTTCTCTCAATATAACATTGTTCAGTTGTTTAGGTTTCTAAAATATAGATTCGTAAATGTTTTCTAAGATACAGGGTGTCCACCTAGTGCGCGTAAGTCCAATATCTGGGTTAATAAAAGAGATAACTTAATTTTTTTTTCTACAGGGTTGTCTAATATCCCGAGCTGCACAAAATGAAAATATATTTACATATTCAGGGTGTTCAGTTTTTCCTGGACAGGTACCAACTTCATTTTTTTAAATGGAAACCTATATTTTTTATGGCATTATCGAATTCTACGTAAAAAATTAGTGGGACTTTGTGCTTAACACTGCTATTGAAATATTGATAGTTTTCGAGATATTTGACTTTTAATTTTTTTTTTCTTACGTTTCGTCACTTCTAATAGTTGACATAATTATGGTTGTATGACAGCTAGAAATTATTTTTTTTTCAGAAACTGTAGAGTGAAGATGGCTCTTTCGAAAAACGTATCAAAAGTTGACCTGCGATATACAGGGGGCAACAGAAATCGTGCCAAACCTGATGGTTTAAAATTTAAAAAATCTCGACTTTTTCAAATGGAACACCCTGTGTTTTATGATTTCATTAGATGCCTTTCTGTAGACTCTACAATTTTATAATAGCTTTCCCTATACCTAAGTTGCGTAGTTTTTGCAAAAAACCCACTTTTATGAAAAATACCCGATTTGCGCACGTTCCTTTCTCGGGAAAAACGCAGTGAGCGTCTGTCACGCAATAAAATTTGTGACAATCAGATTACATGTCATTTCTTCTTTTACTGAATATTCACGTACGAGTTTAGAGTAAGTACTAAGCGTGCATACAATGAACTATTCAAAAGAAGAATTAGTGAAAATGGTTTATGCCTTAGGAGAAGCTCATGGAAATTGTTTGCTAGCAGCACGTATTTACAAAGCAAATAATCCAGATTTACAGAGATTTCCACGTGCTGACTATTTTGAAAATGTGAAAGAAAGATTTGAAAGAACAGCAAATGCGAATTATGAGAAAACTACCAGGAGACATGACGGTAACAATGACGATATTCAGTTTAATGTTGTGGCGTCTGCTGTTGAAAATCCAAATATTAGTGTCAGGAAAATCAGTAATAATCTTGGAGTTTCCAAAAGCTTGACAAACAAGATACTGAAGAAGAATAATTTTCATCCGTATCATATTGAAAACCATCAAGCACTGTTACCTCAAGATCACCTAAACCGCCTGCAATTTTGCCACTGGGCATTGGATAAAATTCAGGAAAGTCCAAACTTTTTTATGAATGTCTTGTTTACTGACGAATCAACATTTTCAAACACATGCTTACCCAATCGTCGCAACTTTCATCACTACGCTGACAATAATCCAAGATTATTGAGGGTACTAGATAATCAGCATCGTTTCAAAGTGAACGTGTGGGCTGGAATTTGTGGAGAACATATTGTTGGACCGTACTTTTTTGAAGGCAATTTAAATGCCAATGTGTATTTGCATTTTTTGCAAAACGAACTTCCCCTTCTACAGCTACAGAATATGCCCGCTGATTATTTGGTTCAACAATGGTTTCAGCATGATGGTGCCCCTCCACATTCCACTTTGGCGGTACTGTGATTATTTTATTGTTGTAGTACTTTTCCTATTATCTATTCATATTTCAGATTAGAGAACACCTAAACCACGTATATCCAAATAAGTGGTTAGGTCGTGGTGGTCCAGTTCCTTGGCCTGCACGTTCGCCTGATTTAAATATTCTGGACGTTTTCTTGTGGGGTTATATCAAGGAGCGAGTATACGAAGTACCACCAACGGATATGCAAGACTTGAAAGAAAAGATCCAAAATGAGTTTCTAACCATAACGCCCGAAATGTTAAGAAATGTTCACATTCATTTTCGTCGTAGATTAATGCTTTGTGTTGAAAACAACGGTGGACATTTTGAGCATATACTTTAGGTTAGCTTGCTTGTATGAGTATTGCGTATTCTTTTTTCAATACTCTATGTATATTCATCCATTTCACTAATAATTTTTCTAACTACGGTAACACCGTTTGGTTTTCAATATGATACGTATGAAACTTCTTCTTCAATATCTTATTTGTCGAGCTTTTGAAAACTCCAAGATTTCTACTGATTTTCTGATACTAATATTTTTGGATTTTCAACAGCAGAAACCACAACATTAAACTAAATATTATCGTTGTTACTCCCATGTCTCCTGGTAGTTTTCTCATAATTCCCATTTGCTGTTCCTTCAAATCTTTCTTTCACATTTTCAAAACAGTCAGCACGTGGGAATCTCTATAAATACGTGCTGCTAGCAAATAATTCCCATGAACTTCTTCTAAAGCATACGCCAGTTTTGCTAATTCTTAATTACATGCAGAGCTTTTATGATTTTTTACTTTTATTTACAAATAAATGGTAACTTTACATAAAGACTTGTTTATTAAACTGAAATTATCTAAATTTTTCAGTTATTTTTATTTTAAGAAGTGTAAACTAATACATTTTATAAAAATAAATAGCCTTACAATATTTTTTCCATCAAAGGAGTGCGCAAATCGGGTATTTTTCATAAAAGTGGGTTTTTTGCAAAAACTACGCAACTTAGGTATAGGGAAAGCTATTATAAAATTGTAGAGTCTACAGAAAGGCATCTAATGAAATCATAAAACACAGGGTGTTCCATTTGAAAAAGTCGAGATTTTTTAAATTTTAAACCATCAGGTTTGGCACGATTTCTGTTGCCCCCTGTATATCGCAGGTCAACTTTTGATACGTTTTTCGAAAGAGCCATCTTCACTCTACAGTTTCTGAAAAAAAAATAATTTCTAGCTGTCATACAACCATAATTATGTCAACTATTAGAAGTGACGAAACATAAGAAAAAAAAATTAAAAGTCAAATATCTCGAAAACTATCAATATTTCAATAGCAGTGTTAAGCACAAAGTCCCACTAATTTTTTACGTAGAATTCGATAATGCCATAAAAAATATAGGTTTCCATTTAAAAAAATGAAGTTGGTACCTGTCCAGGAAAAACTGAACACCCTGAATATGTAAATATATTTTCATTTTGTGCAGCTCGGGATATTAGACAACCCTGTAGAAAAAAGAATTAAGTTATCTCTTTTATTAACCCAGATATTGGACTTACGCGCACTAGGTGGACACCCTGTATATAATTTAGATATACCGACCACTCAAGAATTTTTGCGTACCTAAAATGGATAAATTATACCTACTTATTAATATGGTAGCAGAGACTTATAATTCCATACGTCTTTGATGGTAGTCAAGGTTCAATGGCGAATGGACTTCGGACGAGACGTGGACATGAAAATAGTACAACGTGTGTAATATATTCAAAGAAAATGGTATAAAATACTTAATATGGATATACCTAGCAAGTTTCGAGAGTTTCGTTTTTTTTTCAAATGAACAAGAGGAAAGAACCAAAAAATAGGTCTAAATTTATATTATAATAAATAAGGAATCCAAATAAAAAGTACCTTCATAGATACTATTTTAATCAAAACTATATACAGAATTACCTCCAAAATATAGTTCTATTTAGGAAACATCTATAGATTATAGAGCATCTCTTGCTTTATTTAATATGTACCTTACACTTCTGATGTGAAATGAGTTTTAATTTTTATTTAAGCAAGATTTAATATTAATTATGACGTATCTCTTTGTCATCGGTTTATAACTTCATTATTCTAGCATAAAATTAAAAAAAAAACATTTTATATATTATTATGTAACTACTTAGTTGATATACAGGGTTAGTCAGAAGTACCTACCGCACGCATCAAATAACTCAGAAACTACTAGAGATACGGAAACAGAATTTGGTATACATAGTGTACAGGGTGTCCAAAATAAGATCCTCTATCCCCTTATCTCAGAAAGTATAAAGGGTAGAGAAAAAAGTTAAATACAAAAGTTTTTTCTTTTACCTGAATTTTTCATTTTTATAACTTTCTTGAATACAGGTTGTTCAGTTTCTCTGATCCAGGATCAAATTTCTTTTTTTAAATGGGACACCCTATATTTAATTAAGTTTTTGAACTCTCCTTAAAATTCTAGGTCGACATTGTTAAGAGTACCCTATACCTATCATTTACCGTTACGAAGATATTAGCATTTAAAGAAAAAAATCTGTAAAAAACACCTGCTCAAAAAATCTCGGCAAAACAAATAAGACATACAAAAAAAAGGTAAATAGGGTTTATTTCGTAGACAATTAGACTCAGAAATTACTTCTATGAATCGATATTACCTGATTAATATACAGGGTGTTTTTGACAGATGGCTCAAACATGTATATGTTAAAACTCCAAAAAATCGAAAATTTCTTATGGAACACCCTGTGTATTATTATATTTTTGGATTCTCTATTAAATTTTAACCTTACTCTATATAACGTTCCCTATTCTTATTTTGCTTAGTTTTCAAGATATTGACGAAAATGTTTGGTATGCTATTTATAAGAGACACATTTTAGGCCCTGTCTTTCTTGGCCAATATTTAAATGGTCCCAGGTACCTTAGGTAAAATATCAGGAAATGGCATTCATTACAAACTTGCATTTTACCTTTATTGATGGATGGATGGAGTTCCATGCCACAATACTGCAGTTGTAAAGAATTTTATTAAGAACTATTTTGTGGAATGGATAGGGCCAAACGGGAATATCCCATGGCCGCCGAGGATCCCAGATTTAACTCCACTTGATAACTTTTTATGGGGTACATTGAAAGCCTGAGTTTATCAAATTCAGAGTAATAATGTTGATGATTTAAAGATTAAAATCAGGATGGAAATTGAAGCGCTCAATCAAAGTGATTGCGCTGTAAGAAAACTAGCAGTTATATGCACAACATGCATAGCTGAAAATTGAGGAAATATAGGACACTTGATTTAATTTATTATTTTTATTGTTATTTGTTGATTATTGTTAGTTATTTGTGGTTCAAATTACAAACAGATTTGTTTATATTAGTTAATTAATGAAATAATTTAAAAAAATATTAGTTTTTTATAAAATAATATATTCTTAATCAGTATTAAGGCACAATTACTATAATATACTAAATAATAGTAGACATATTTTTATTAATAGCCGATAATGATTAATAGCTGACATTTTTTCTACATTTTCGTCAATATCCTGAAAACTAAGCAAAATAAGAATAGGGAAAGTTATATAGAGTATGGTTAAAATTTAATAGAGAATCCAAAAATATAATAATACACAGGGTGTTCCATAAGAGATTTTCGATTTTCTGAAGTTTTAACATATACATCTTTGAGTCATCTGTCAAAAACACCCTGTATATTAATCAGGTAATATCGATCCATAGAAGTAATTTCTGAGTATAATTGTCTGCGAAATAAACCCTATTTAGCTTTTTTTTTGGATGTCTTATTTGTTTTGCCGAGATTTTTTGAGGAGGTGTTTTTTATAGATTTTTTTCTTTAAATGCTAATATCTTCGTAACGGTAAATGATAGGTATAGGGTACTCTTAACAATATCCACATAGAATTTTAAGGAGAGTTCAAAAACGTAATTGAATATAGGGTGTCCCATCTAAAAAAAGAAAGTTGATGCCTGGATCAGAGAAACTGAAGAACCTGTATTCAAGAAAGTTATAAAAATGAAAAATTCAGGTAAAAACAAAGGACTTTCGTATTTAACATTTTTCTCTACCTTTTATACTTTCTGAGATAAGGGTATAGAGGTTCTTATTTTGGACACCCTGTACAAATAACGCCCGATCCAATAAAAGTATTGGCAATGTTGCCAAGTCTACCGGTTTTTTCCCAAAAATTCCATATATTTACATAGGGCGTTCTTTTATAAACACATTGGTGTAGGGCTCATAAATATATATTTTTTCAAATGCTGCAAATAAATTGTTAAATTTGAAAAGAATCTCTATATAAATAATCAATACAATATCGATATATCCATATCCATATCCGGCATTTTCATTTTGCCGTTTTTGAAATAACACTAAATTAGTCATTCAAACTCAAATTGTCAGTTTTGACAAACAAAACGTGTATTATAAAAATCGGATAACAACAATAAAACAAACGATTGTATTAAAAATTATTTACAAACCCTACACCAATGTGTTCGTAAAAGAACGCACTTTCCAAATATGTAAACATATACAGGGTGTTAGATTTCAAAAATAAATTGGAATTTTTTGGGAAAAAACGGTAAACTTGGCAACATTGCCAATACTTTTACTGGATCGGGCGTTATTTGTACACTATGTATACCTACCAAATTCTGTTTCCGTATCTCTACTAGTTTCCGAGTTATTTGACCCGTCCGCTACTTCTGACTAACTGGCGCCAGCAGACCTCAGAATGGTTAATCTGAGATAATAGACTAATCTTGAAAATATTTACTTAACGGACGGTCTACCTAAACGTAAAACTTTTTTTTTTTATGTACCTACTTATGTTTTGACCAAGGACATTTAAATAAAGATGTCCTTGGTTTTGACCGATGACCGTTGACCGTCACTCAGCAGTTTTCACCAATTCTCTGAACGCAAAGAAGGTTTATTCACTCACCTAAACCCATACAAATTGTGGAAAATTGTTCCATATATTCATATAAATTTAGAAATGCATAATATAGATCTATAATATGCTATAGATATCATATATTATATATAATGGTAATATTTATCTACATATATGTAAATATTTTCTAGATGATTTGATGCTAACATCGGAACATCCAGCAGCTGGGGACATAGCCATTTTTGATGGAGCAGATATTGGTCCACATCATTTCATAAAGTTCCTGGCAATAGTAAAAATGATCACTGCGATTCTAAGAGAAGCTTATGCCATAAGGTTGAAACAAATTCATATTATAAATGCGTCACCAATAATAGATAAAATTATAAATGTTATTAAACCACTTCTTCACTACAAAGTTAGAAACACTGTAAGTACAGTTTACATACCTACTATTTGTTAATAACTCTAGGAACAAACGACTTAGCTGTAGGAAGTTCATTTTGAATAACATGATTATAATAATATACCTACTATAAAGAAGTGTGTCACAATTGAAACTATTTTCATTGAATTCAACATTTCTTAAAACCTACCTCTACGAATTTTTATGAAGAATGTCCAAGTAGGTTCCGTATTGTTAAAAATAATCAGTTGCTTCTGACTTAGCTTATGATTAATTAATTGTCTTATTAATAAAACAGGTTATCGATTAAACAATTAATCTGAGGTCTATTCATTGTGCCCAATGAATCAGTAGGTAGTGTTCGATGAAACATTTAAATTGGGTTATTGATTAATCAATTATTGTGTAAATTGATTAATCGAACAATTTTACTACTAGTTACACAACATACTGATTTATGTATATATTTTGTTTGCAGTTTATTAACCACACGAGTAGCAAAAGCCTTTGCAGTTACTTCAGTGAAGAAATATTGCCTTCTAACTATGGTGGAAAATACAAAGATCTAAGAGAATTGATGAAGGACTGGCAGGAAACATTAAAAAATAATTCAGACTGGTTCTTTGAACAGGAAGATGTGAAAATAACTGAGGCAATACCAAAGACACTTAAAAACAATTTATATTCTAATAAATTCAGTATTGATGGAAGTTTTAGGACACTACAGATAGATTAAAATTAGCTTTTCACCTAGTCTTATAGATTCCTGATACCTATACTTACTTATAATTTTCTTATGTTAAAATAGAAGTTATGTTTAATACTTTTGTGCCTTGTAAGTAAAATAAGTTGTCAGCATTTCATTTTCTATTTTTCTAATAAAAAAATTTCTAATTACGTTTGAGAAATGTTATCTAGTTTTCTTCTTTTAAATGAAACCCCTGTAAGTATATTATTTTATTTTTGTAAGTATATACAGGGTGTAACTTTAAGTGGGGGTCATTTTTTTATGAGTAATAGTACACGTTCCCCTGAGTACCAAGCTGCAATTAGTTTTTTTTATTCAGATAACTAGCCGAGTTATAATTACTTTTTTAAAATGCACCTAAATGCTGGTGCACGGCGCTACTGAACATCACCTCGTCCAAACAATATTTACAATACTCTGACAGGATACTAGGCGTTTGCGGGGTTGCCATACAATTAATCATATGTGACACAATGAACCAAGTTTTGTAGCCAAATTATTTTTGTACAAATCTGCGCTGTTATTTACCATAGTTTTTGTTAAAATTAATTAGGATACGTTACTAAGTTTAAGTACGTAAGATTTTAAAATAATATTTTTATTATGTTTGATAAATTGTAACTAAATAATAATGAATGTATTTACTTAATCTCATAGAACTAAATTGAAGTTTTCAATAAACCGTTGAGTGAGCTAATTATAGCTCACTCAACGAATAAACATATTCTTACATTTTTTAAAGCACAGCTTAAAGAAGATATCTATGTAAGTGTCAAAATTGTGTAACATTGACCTTGACCGAGTGGAATATGCATATGCACTTTTTTCCTAAATAGCGCGGGTATAGTCTTTATAATCTAAATTGAAACTGCATAAAAAATTTCGACAAACGATAAAGTGCGTAAACAAAGAGGCCGCCGTCGAAATGCAGGTGTTTCTTTTGTCGGAATTTTTTTCAGTTTCAATTTATAGACTATAACTGAGAGCAAAAAAGGGTCTACGCATTGTGTGGACATCAGACGTGTTTTATTAGAAATAACAATTTTTATTTCTCTTCAGTCTTCAGTGTAAAATGAGATGTGGATGTGAATACAAGTGATTTTGTGCCTACGTCGAGAAATATTGAAATTATTTAAATAACATTAAAAATATTATTTAGTGGAGTGTAAGTGTATAACCTAATAAGTTGTTTTTGGTGAAATATTTTCGAGTACTCCTGTGTTATTTTCAGTGTTTACCGATAGTGAAGTGAAGTGATATTCTGAGAAGAAAATGTATACGAATCAAGAGAAGGTGGATATGATTAGGGCTTACTTTTTGTCCGGAGAAAGTGGTGCCGCCGCTAGAAGAAGATATCAGATGGATTATCCAGAGCGACGAGTACCCAACAAAAAAATATTTGTAAGATTATTGTATGTAAACTGAAAGAGTGAGAAATTTGGAACCCGAAATTTTAAACGCCGTTGAAGAGGATCCCGGTACCAGCACTCGAAGAATAGCCACAATGTATGAAGTATCTCATATGACTGTTCAACGAACGTTGAAGATTAATGGATTATATCCCTTTCATATGCAAAAAATACAATCGTTGAAACCCGAAGATTTACCAAGGCGTGTAGAATTCTGTGAATGGTATCAGAGAAAATGCAACGAAGAGGGAGACAACTTTTCTAATTGTGTATTATGGACCGATGAAGCGGGTTTTACAAGAGATGGAATATTTAATATTCATAACACACATTTTTGGTCTGATGAAAATCCTCACGCGACGAGAGAGATACATAACCAAGAAAGATTTTCAATAAATATTTGGGCAGGAATAATTAATAATACTCTGATAGGACCCTACATAATGGAGGATAGACTCAATGGTGGAATTTACCTTAATTTTTTAAGAGATGGACTGGAAGATTTATTGGAAGACGTACCATTGAATGTCAGAAGAGATATGTGGTATCAACATGATGGAGCACCACCACACAGCGCACGAATTGTTACCGAATGGTTAAACGAAAATTATCATAATAATTGGATAGGACGTTTCGGACCCGTACCTTGGCCACCAAGATCGCCAGATTTAAATCCGTGTGATTTTTATCTGTGGGGACACATGAAAACTTTAGTTTATGCATCACCAATAGAAGATATTGAAGAACTACGTCGAAGAGTGCGTAATGCAGCGGATCACATAAGACAGAATATGGATCTTAATAAGGTAAGACACTCCATGATGCGACGTGTTGAAGCATGTTTAGATTGCAACGGAGATAATTTCGAACACCTGCTATAGGTAAGTTGACAAATTCATTTATTACCCATTTACCGTTATTTATTTATTGTTTTCTGTTGAATGTTACTGTTTTATTAGTTACTTGTATTTAAGGAAATTACATTTTTATTTATGTGGGACAATAGGGCTCCTGGCGAACACCCACTAAATAAAAGTAACGCACCAAAGAGCTATACCTCATAGGTGGTGTGGAAATTCGCTTTTTAACGAGATTTGACAACGGTGCATCTCCCAACTGCCTGAGAGCGGGCACCGCTTTCTTTAGGTGGGGTTGACTCGGGTCGGATTAAAGACATGTTGAGCGCTGTTCAGTGGCGGGGTATCACGGTTAAAAAAGATATTCAATTTTCACAACAGAATTTCAAAAAAAAAACTGTAGTTTTATGCGCTCATACACTTCAAAGGAAGCCCCCATATAAATATGACCCCCATTCAAAGTTACACCCTGTATAATCCATTTTTTATAAATAAACTGATTATTTTGCTGGACCCAACATACCAAATATAAGTGTTTGAAAAATAACTGTATATTGAGAAATTAATACCTGACATAACGAATAGAGTTGCTAAATTACTGCACAAAAAACACGTGCGGACATCTTCAAAATAAACCTAAAAATAAACACATGTAAACAAAATATACCTAAAAATGCAATCCAAAAGATCAATTGCAAATCCACTGCGAATTTCAGGAGTACATGTGGTTACATGCAATGACTGATAAAATGTATGTGGGCATGACTAAAGAACAGAATCAGTAACAAAGAAAGTACATGAGACCCAACAACAGCATGCATGAATTAGCTGCAATGAAGTAACTAACTGTAACAGTTCGAGCCAACTGCAATATATCTAGATCAATTTATTATGATGTACCAATGGTTATAAAAGCTCAAGTTAGCCACCATGGCATAAGCACTGAAGATGTCATATGTTAAGAATAGCGAGATGTTTGCGATTAAGCATGCTATGGCAGAACAGCCCAGAAAATCTTCATAATTCATCTGACACTTTTATGAACTATTGTATTTCTTTATTCAAAATTTTACTTTCCTTTATTTTTAGATGTATATATTTTTGAAAATTAATCTTGTCAGAACTTATTATCAGATTCCAGTAACTCAAGAAGACTTTTGTCATTTTCAATTGGTAGAATGCCCTTTTTGGTTCACAAAATACAGCACAAACCTTTCAAAGATTTATTAACGAAGTACTTTCTGGTTTAGATTTTATTTTCGTCTACATTAATGACATTTAAGGAATTTTACCTTTAGAGGAATGTGTTGAAGCAATAATGAACTTTCCCAAACCTGTAAACAAATACAAAATGTTTTATAGGCACGATTCATTTTAATCATAGATTTACCCAAATTCCACAGAATACACAACTTGTTACCCTTATGCAAAATCAAAAAATAAATCCATGAATGAGTGGTCAAATAAGTACCTACTTTTTTAGTAAAAACATGTCTAGTTATTGCAGGGTGTTTTACATACATCCAATTCTAAATGATAAACTAGGTATCTTTGACTACAAAAGCTTCAAATATTGGAATGAGTGCGGTTTTGGAACAGTGTTCAGAAAATAAGTGGCAACACAATACATTAATAATTATAACCCTTAATTATATATCTAGGTATATAAATGAATACAAATTGCAAACAATAAGGTAAGAACGATCTACTCACACTCTGAAATAAAAAAAATTACCTATTCCCTTTGGTTACTTAATTTTAGAAGAAAAAAGTTTCTGTTCTATAACCTTTTTTCTTCGTGCTGATGCATAGTAATAATTTTGATAGTGAGGAGCGGTTGTCTTGTGCTCCCAATATCCAGCAGTTGGTATTCTGTGTTTGAACAGTCTTGTAATGAATTCTCCAAATTGGTGTAAATTAAGTCTAAGAATGTTGCTCCTTCACCTGACACCTTAATTGTTTAAGGAAATGTAAGAGGAGAGAAGAAATAGACAGAACAATGAGTTACTTATTTTATTTTCCACAAACAATAATTATTACAAAATAATAACTTTAAATATAACAACAAAGAAAAACTTGCAACTTCCTAACTGCAAAAAATCACTACTACTTATATAGGCCTCACTAAAAACTGTAAGTAGATATATAAATATTAGAGAAGTGATGTAGATCAAGGGGTGTCTCAGAATTATTTTTTATTTTAAAAAATAATTACTTAATTTTTAAATAACCTCTTTGAAAATACGAAAAGACAAGTATTATCAATATCAAAATAAACAAGCCAGCTCTAGTAAACTATACTAATTTTTATATAGGTACTTAAATATAGGAATTTCATCGATCAATAACGTACATGACTTGAATTCATGCCAAAACTATATTTTCCTAACCCTTTCGCTGGTGTAGATAAATATGTTCGCAGTGCGGTTAACTGCTGTAGATGCATAATATTAGCTCTGTGAATTAAAATTGGTTCTGACTGTCCCAAACTGATGGAACAAAATTAACATTTTTTTTTCTAGTTGGAGATTAAAAAAAAACACAAACAGGTCAATATAGAAATTGCCACTTTTCTGCCATATTTACTAGTTTTGAGCCATTATTATTTCATAGATAGGTAGATAGCCCTTCTAAAGATGAATTCGGCGATATAAGGTTATATCTACTTTTTTTTGTCATAACGATTAAAAAATGTATCATACTGGAAACCTATTTCTTTGAAGGCAATTTGATATGCGATATTTATTTGAATTTTTTGTGTTTTCATGCGCAATTCATTTTTCCTGACACTAATGAGCATGCTATGCCTGCTGATGATGTTTGATTCCAACAAGATGGTGTCCCTCTACACTTTCGCTTCGATGTTTGAATGTTTGAATTTTTTGTGTTTTGAGCCGATTCCAGCTGCACAATTCATTTTTCCTGACACTAATGAGCATGCTATGCCTGCTGATGATGTTTGATTCCAACAAGATGGTGTCCCTCTACACTTTCGCTTCGATGTAAGATATTACATATTACCTTAATGATTAAGTCTTCCCAAATCGGTGGATAGGCAGAAGAGGACCGTTTGAATGGCCACCACGCTGCCATGACTTAACTCCACTATGTTTTTTTGTGGGGTAATTTAAAAACTAAAGTGTATGTAAACAGACACTATCGAAGGATTGAAACATCATATCAGAGATGAAGTTCGAAACATAACACCAGATATTATTTAAAATGTAATTGATGAATCTGAGATATTGTGTAATGGATAATGGTAGTCACTTCCAACATGTGCCGTAATTAAATAAAAACTATTGTTTTCATTTAATCCCTTCTCACACAATTTGTAAATTTTTTAAAGGCTAGGATAAGAAAAAGTAGGTATAATATTATATCGCCTAATTTAGAAGGACTATCATTTTTAATACTATGAAATATAGAGCATACTATTTAAAAAAATTGTCAGTAATGTTATAGCTCCGTCAAACATAGCTTAAAAAAAATAGTAAATGTTGCAGAAAAATGGCAATTGCTTTATGCTAATTAACCTGATTCGGCGGTTTTTATTTTAACCTCAACTAGAAAAAAATATGAATGTTGTTCCATCATTTTGGGACACACTGTATATTGATGATTTAACATTATTGCACTAGGTATGTACAAACAATAACCACAAAAATTTCACTTACGAAAAATTTTAAAATTAACCTATCACATGAATGTAACTAATTTATGATTTGTTTACATTTTTTTAGTGACAAATTCATTATAGATGGTCAGATGATTAGAGATGGTCCAATAATAGAATACAATAATACATATGTATTATGAATTGTTTTTGGAAAATTAGAAATATGTGTGAATAGAGTGTGGCACCTACTATAACATATCTAGAAATAAATTTGACTGATTGTTGTTAATGTATAAAATTCTTCAATGTCTGATATGGCCGGGAAAAAATTATTTTGAAGTAAACTTGAAAACGTGTAATTTTGACCTAAATCTACATACTTCCATAACTGAAACTCACATCTATTATATTATCTAAGGCGGTATATATAATAGAACATTATGTTAAACCAGTTTTGAGTGAGAAAATGTAGTAAAAAAATTCAACACTGACAAGTACTGACAGCGGAAAGGTTATAGAATTATTTTTCCACAAGAAGCATGCCTAATGTCCTAAACCATTCGGTGTTTTATAACACAAGGTGATTTTTTAAATACAGATATAATGAATTAAGTAAACTATCACTTATCCTTAAAACAGTCTTAATTTTTCAAACTACACAGGATTCAATTTGTCTATTAATATAAGGCCAGTCTATATCCACTAGGTTTTGATTAATAATACTTCTCCGCATCCATTTGAAAAATATTACTTGGGGAGTAAATTTAACTTTTATGTAGTGCATACAAAATTTCTTACTTTGACCTTAATTAATAGCTAGTAATGTTAGTATTCAACTGAAATTGATTGGTTCATATCTTTTATTGTGTATGTCATTTGTATAAAAAATCAAGATTTCAATTCAATTACAGTTTTAGTGCATCCTGTGTATGTTTATGTAGAATATCAGATACTACATAAGGCTAGAGATGAATTAAATATTTAAATAAATAAGAAAAACTCTTTAAATACACTCATAATGTGAAGGTCACACTACCAAAAATAAACTAACACAACAAAGTGTACTAGCAAACTTGAAGGAATAAATAAGGAATTTGTACACATTTTAAACCATTTTATACTATATTTAAATGATAACATTGTTAGGCGTAGCATCCCATATCATATTGTCACACTTCGTAACCTAAGTATCAAATTAAATGTAATGTAGTACACTTTGTTAAATATTAATAGAATTACATATACATCAATATTTGTTCGCTAATACTTGACTAGATATACAAACGTGAGTAAATATCAATATAAAATATTTTTAAATATAATCTTTATGTAAAACATTTATCAAAAATTGCTAATAACATTCATTACAACAAATTAAAATTATGTTTTCTTTGGCAAAAACATGTTATAGTTATAATCTTAAAATGGAATTTATTTATATAATATAAAAATCTGTTTTGCATCTAAATTGTTCCAGAAAAATATATTGTTGTTTGAAATATTAAAATAGTACAATCGTTAACAATGAAAATTGAAATCTATTGCAAAATTACGAAAAACTATTCCACTTATCAGTTCCAATCCTTTTTAGCTCAATGCTCAATATAATTTAAAATGTAAGGTGTATCACAGAAAATAATAAATGCAATGTTTTACATTTTTAAGTTTCAAAATGCTTATAAATAGCAGTTACATATGCCATTACTTGTTGCCAGTCTGGTCGTTCGAGCTGAATCATATCATTTATATTCTGAAAGAAGAAACAGGAAAATAAACCATTTATTATTATTAGTGTTGGAAAAATTCCCTGATCGCCTTTAACAATAGAAAACAGTTGGCTATTTATATTTATAATGTAGCATAAATAGCAGAAATATTTGGAAAGAAATCTGGCGACTTTAATCTATCTAATTTTCTCTACATAATTTTTCATAAATTTCTGATTACTCTGATACCAAAATAGTTCTATATTACAAAGCAATTCAATACAATTCATTATTTTTGTATTTTGAAGTGAAGTAATGGGTATTTTTTCAAAATCGGCACTAAAGAACGTCGAAATCGGCAGTAAAGAACGAGAAATATTCAGTAAGGTAATCCATTCGTTTTACAATTTTTTCAAGTAGGGGGAGTGACAGATAAACGTCAAATTAACACACAAACGCTGTGCAGTATTTGTGACATAATTTTGTATCTTTAAAATGTCAGTAAATGCAGTTTTCTCGATTTCGAAAAAACATAATGTGTACCTAGAGACTAAAGTTTCTTTGCATCCCTCATGTGGTTTATTTGCCTCGGCTCCAAAGGCCTCGGCAAATAAAACCCACATTCGTGATAAAAAGTTCAACTTTAGTGTCTTGTTTCACAAATACCGGGTTTCCCATCACATTTGACTAATGGCAATTAACATGGGCTATTACATTTCATTGAATTTTATATTCCCAGGGCACACTATGAGAAATATTGCTAACGGAATTGATAGTACTGACTGTCAAACACTTCTAATGCCTATTAGTAAAAGTACACTATTAGTAAAAGCACAGTGCATGTAATAAATAAAAAATATGTTGCTTGTTGATTACTTATTTTATAAGATAGTAGCTTTAGCTATGAAAACATGTTTTTTCTTTTTTTGATAAGTAAATACTGTGACTTTCAAAAATAATAACTAGGTACTGACAATGAACCATATTTATTCGAATAAGTAAACACTAATAATTTGTAATTAATGAAAAAGTAAAATAAAAAAAAGTTGTCTCTAGCGGGATTTGAACCTGCAAAATTCTGCGGTTCAGTTTGAAACACTGCCGCTTAACCAACTAGTCCGCCAGATGACATAACATGACATTGCTTAAAACGCTTATGTAAACTACATCTGTTAACTTAAAACAAATTTTTATTGATATTTTAATTAAAAAAGCATTTTGCTTTAATATTTTGGTAATCAGAAGTGTTTGACAGTCAGTACTAACGATTCCGTTAGCAATATTTCTCATAGTGTGCCCTAGGAATATAAAATTCAATGAAATGTAATAGCACATGTTAATTATTGCCATTAGTCAAATGAAATGGGAAACCCGGTATAATCAATATGTGGTAACAAATATGTGGATTTTATTTGCAGAGGTCTGTAGGGCTGAGGCAAATAAACCACACGAGGGATACAAAGAAACTTTAGTGTCTAAGTACACATTACGTTTTTTTCCAAATCAAAAAAACTGCATTTACTTACATTTTAAAGATACAAAATTATGCCACAAATACTGCACAGCGATTGTTGTCACGCCCCCTACTTGAAAAACTCGTCAAACAATGAATTACTTACTAATTATTTCTCGTTCTTTACTGCCGATTTCGAAGTTCATATCGGTTTTAAGACTCTTCCCCTTTACCTACTTAAGCGTTTTTTCAAAAATAATAGTATTTTAATAAACCTGTACAGGTGGATAAAATTAACCTGTACAGGTGGATAAAATTGACCTGTCTTACGGTTATTCTTCAATCTCAAAAATGTCACAAATAATTTTATTTGAATTAAATTTGCCAAATGTTACTCAAATAGCTATTAAAACGAATGCTTTTATTGGTATACTCAACACTGTAATTACAAAGAACACTGTAATTGTCAAAAAAATTATTTTTAGTTGTTTAGTATAGGTACATATACAGGGTTATTCACGCAAAGCGGGTATTAGACGTTTTTAGGGTTCTGTTAACGATAAAAATCTGATTTTTTTATGGGGGAGGTTTTCCGTTATTTCCGATTCAATGAAAATATTTTCAGGTTTGCATTACTTCCGGTTATACCGGAAGTAGACCACAACTTCGTTATTTCAAATGAAACATCCTGTATATTATTGCAATTTTGAACTCTACGTGATATTTTAAACATATTTCATGTAGGATGTCCTGTACCTATCTTCAACTGTTTTTGAAATATTGACAGGTGAATATTGACTTTTTGCAACTTTGACACCCTGTAAAATCTAAACGGTTTGCACATTCCTATCTTAACTTTTCAAAAGCTATCGTTTGATACTAATTTCAGATTTAACCAAGAGATTAAATTTAATTTATTATAAAAGATTTGATAATTTTTATTTCTGGATAAATCTAAAATTAGTATCAAACGATAGTTTTTGAAAAGTTAAGATAGGAATGTGCAAACCGTTTTACTTGATCTCAAACCGTTTAGATTGTACAGGGTGTCAAAGTTGCAAAATGTCAATATTCACCTGTCAATATTTCAAAAACAGTTGAAGATAGGTATAGGACATTCTACATGAAATGTGTTTAGAATATCACGTAGATTTCAAAATTGCAATAATATACAGGGTGTTCCATTTGAAATAACGAAGTTGTGGTCTACTTCCGGTATAATCGGAAGTAGACCCGCTTTGCGTGAATAACCCTGTATATTATTTTCTCTTATTCTGTAAAGAAATGCTGGGCTTTTAAAATTATATTTTTAAGATTTTATTTTATTCATTAACTCCTAAAAACAAACCTACATAAATTATCCAAGTGTAACATTCCATGAAAGATTTTCTGTCTATAACTTTGAAAACACCGATATATTATATTGAACTTTAGTGGAATCAAACAAAATCTGTCCGCCATATAAAAATTTCAGAGCCTCTCGCAAATATTTGGAAATATATGATATTTTTGAAATTATTGAAACTTTTCATGAAAATATATAAAACATTTCAGGAAAGTTTCATATACACTCACTTTTTATTATTTTTCCCAGTAAAACTTTGACAGTCCATCTTCTAACCTAAGATCCTCACAAAGTATTATATCATCTGGTATTTCATTTATAGATTACAGATTACTATTTGATTTAATGTTAAATGAAGACAAAATCAGAGATATGGAAACATTTTCATAACATTAACAAGTGTTATTTCTAAATAATCTTTTAAAACTTTTTTTCTCAACATATCTCGCATGAAAATGTATATTAAATATTATGAAGTCTATAATATAATTATATTGAAACATTTGAAATATTTCATTAACTATTTGAAACTTTCAAAATTTTTGTAAAAATTTCAGAACGTGTCATAAGAAATTAAAACATTCTTGACAAGATTGAATTTTATGAATTTTATGAAATTTAACAACACTGGTCATTATTCCTATAACATGGTTTTATAGAGGACTGTTAAAAAAATATTATTGACTCTTACCAGTGTAGTGGGAATTCCAACACTTTCTGCTGCTGAAAATGCCAGCGAAAAATTTCTCCTTTTCTCCTGTGGAGTCAGACTATCATAGGGTATCCTATCAGGTAAATAAGTATGCAACAGGGCACACAAGGCAAGGCCATCATTCCAGGAACTGCTGAAATTAGTTATGTCGATATTTCTGTAACCAACCGTTTTGAATTGACACCATTTTAAAAGGGCGTTACGTTTCGATCCTCCATTTTTAACTAGGCCATTTAGTGGATCTTTTCTTTCACCTAAAATATTAACAATCATATATGTAACAAAAAATATGAAATGCAAAACAAAAATCAAATGAATATTTTACTAAACCAATGTAATGATTTTTACAATGTAGCAATATTGTGTGTTATAGGATAGCACTCCCAGAAATATATATTATTTGAATTTTAAAATACAGGACTGCTGAGCAGGGCAATTGTAATTGAAAGAAAAAACATACACATCCACTTATGATCAGCAGGTTGATGTGATTCATTTAATGTGTACTGCTCGAAAACAAAAAAGCTGCTGAGGTCGTTTATTATATTTTTCGTATTGTAAGTGTAGTTGATTTGTTCTGTATTTAATAAAGAATATTTTATCAATATCTATTTTTCAATATAAATAAATAAAAATGAGGATAAATATTTTATAATATAAAGACAATGCTATTTTTTATATTTAAAAAAAAATTGGAAATATTTATTTTAAAACTTTGTGACATTTATTCAGAAATCACACCAAATATTATAAAAATTTTTTTTTTCTTACTTAAGTCAGAATAGCTATTTCTTCTTGAGAAGTCAATACTTTTTTGTAGAATTGATTCTCTGTAGCCATCTTCTGTTTTTGGTTTCACAATGTCAGTCTTAGGAATAGATTCTGAAATAAACAAAAGAAAGTATATTCAATCTTTCTGAAAAAATTAATCCATAGCAAGAAGTTTCCAAAGAAAAAATATTTAGCTACTTCAAATTATTTAATTCGGGCATGTTCTAGATTTTTTATTTGTTTTCTGATATTTAGTATTTTGTATAAATAAGAGTAAATGTTTTTTAGTTAATACAGATCAACCTCCAAAATTCAATAAAAAAAGTCTAAATTAATCTACATTTTTAACAGTTATCATATTTTATCTCATCGAATAAAAAGAAGATAATCTACTTCTGATAGTACTCTTAATACTCAAAAACTTACCACTGATTACATTTTTACTCCAATCACGATTTAATTTATTCGGTTGCTGTTCTTTCAAAGGTGTTTTAACTTGGGAGATGTTAGCATTAAGTTCAGTCCAATCGGATGGGGATTTCAATGGAGAACCAGGTGAGGGTGCAGTTAATATTGTAGGGCTTGCTGGGCTTTTAATATCAGAAGCTAAGGAATTGAGAGAAGAACTGGAACTACTCCTTGACACTGAATTTAAATCTAAAATAAAAAAAAAATTGTTTTCGTGTTACAATTACAAGTTATAGGTACTATAAAAGTAACAAGTATAAGTAGCTTCTAATATCTTGTAGTTCAATTACAGCAATTGAAGGATCAAAAATGATTAGATGATATAAATATACACACATATATTAAATACACACAAATAATTTTTAACAAAAGGAAAAGTAAACAATGCAAGGGGATAAAACTAATGCCCAATTTAATTACATAAAGCTGACAAAACAGAAACAATACAAGAATATTTGTATTCAAATTAAGTACGGATAAGTATTAGTAGGAAAATGATTCACTTCCAACATATGTGGCAAAATTATTGTTATCTAATTTAGACAATTTACCATGATCCAGAAAGAAAACTTTTCGAAAATTTAATTAGGCATCTTTTTGATTGTGACTTCTGACGATGCAATATAACCTTAAAATAAAAATCTAGTTTGTTAAATGTTGTATTGTATATACAAAAATATAGGTTTGTTTAATCCTTTATTATGTTATTATGGCTTGAGTATGAAGTGATAATCAGCAATTTGCCACTTCTTTAATAAAAACAGGTAAAAATGTTTTTCTAAATTTTGTATCCTCCAAAAGAACAGCAAAAACGGGAGAAAAAATTTTAGAAAGGTATATGTTGAAAAGATATTACATTCATAAAAATAAATATATATTTGCAACAAAAAGAATACTTTTTTATTTGAAGGAGATGCCGAAAACAACTACTCCACGGGGCAATATGCCCCGAAGGGCGTTGCATTATATATGCATCTCCATAGGAGTCGCCACATCGTTCATCGAGACCAAATACCAGACACTGACCGGTTTCGCGCTTGTTTTGCGCTCGTCAGAGTGCCATAGATAGTGGACTCAATGAACAATGCTGCGACGTGATTGCCTAATGGGCATCGGGAATGTTAGTATGCGAGAAACACACCGTAGTGCCCTCTTTGTCATAACTGTCAAACAGATAGTAGCAAAGACCCAAAGAGGGAGCACTACGGTGTGTATCTCACCACTACTAGGTTAGGTTTCTCATCACTACTAACATTCACTATGCCCATTAGGTAATCACATCGCAGTATTATTCATCAAGTCCACTACCTATGGCACTCTGATGAGCGCAAAACAAGCGCGAAACCGGTCAGTGTCTGGTATTTGGTCTCGATGAACAATGTGGCGACTCCTATGGAGATGCCGATGTAATGCAACGCCAGTCGGGGCATATTGACCGTGGAGTAGTTGTTTTCGTCATCTCCTTCAAATAAATAAGTAGGATAGTCTTCCTTAAAGACAACAGAGGTCACTGCTGTAATGGCACCTGCGAAAAAGCAGGGCGTTATCTGTCTGTCAATTTGACAATAATTGTCAGACAGATAGTAGCACAGACCCAAAGAGGGCACTACGGTGTGTTTCTCGCCACTACTAAAAAGAATACTTTCTCAAAAAGAAAGACAACCTTGAATAGTTTCCTGCCGAAACTTCCCCATTTTGCTCCGTAATTTTGCAGAAAATTTTCCTGATGACAATTTTCAATACAAAAATTAACAATACTAACTTAAAGGCAAATTTGTTACAACTATAAAACACTTCAGCAACCTTATTGTTTAGTTTCTGTTTATATTTGTTTTAAAATTTAAAAGCATAGTTACTCAAAAGGTCACTAGCATCAGCAAGCGATATAAGGTTTTAAGGGTCATCTCTAATAATACGGGAGATATACCCAAAATGTCTCATAAGAGCAATGTGCTACAAAGAGAATATCGATTTGTTGCTAGGCACAGTCTTTCTCCAATACTTCGCTCCTATGACCACTTTTTTTGGCATATCTCTCTTATTTATTATAGATAGACCCATAAAATCCTATATGACAGTATTCGTAAAAAAGAGTTTTTTCCCAATATATAAAACAGTACTGGGTGTTCCATTTAAAATATTAGTTATATCGACGTAGCTTCATTGAGTTGCCTTGTAAAAATATGTAAAACATACATGTAAATATGTAATGTATGTATATGTAAAATATGTAAAACAATATAAATTGTATATAAACAACATAAAATATAAAAAATTTTTCAAAAACTTTACCATTTCCAAAATAATAAATTTATGCGGGACTTTATGAACTCACTGTATAATTGGAAGGACACATTTTAAAAATTATTTTCTATTATATAAAGCATGAGAATATCAATATATTTTTTTTTAAATTACACACGACACTGTTAATTTTTTTCATTTTTGAGTTCCTCTTACCTCCTCCTCTTGAATTCAAGGGTTTCTTTTATTAACATTCTCTATACCTAAGATAATGGCCAAGTAGGTTGAAACAAGGACTAAATTTGAGACTGTGACGTCACTTACTTCATAATATTTTACTTTTTAATTATATTATTATAAATTTACAGCCTTGAAGTATTAATTGTTTATTTTTTCTTCGAAAATTCTTCACATTTTACAGGGCGATAGCATTTTGAGAACTATAATTTTTCTCAATAGTTTTAAATGGCTAGAGCCCTGTGCATAAAAAAATCTTTTCAGCGATTCCACATTTGTTAATGTTATATACTGCAGTTTGTCAGTGATAATGGGGTAAAATAAATGTGTTTCTTATAATTTTGTGGCAGCTTTGGAGCATTAGCTATACACCTAATGTTAACATTTATTTTGTCTATATGTTAATTTAATATTTTAAATAACCAATTTATGGCTCATCGACAAACTAATAATTTCGTATTACAGTTTAAGTCTTATTTTACTATACCTAAGTATTAACTTACTTGTTCTCTGCGACACAGGTTTCGCCTGACTTTCAATGCTTTCTATAAGTGATTTTACAGATTGCCTACTATTTTGACGACTTAAAGCAACATTTTTCCTTCTCAATGTAATATCATCCACAGGAAAACTAGTAGGTCTAATAGGGACTGATTCTGCAACGGCTAAAACACAATATAATTTTTATAGGCACAATGAATGCAGTTATGTATATCGTATAAGACAAACAGTAAGCTTAGTAGGAACAATTTAAAAGTACACATTCTGAGCTATTGTAAATAATTTTAAAATTGCAAAAGGTGTGGCATGAATACTAGTTTAATATCACGTGTTGCTCATAGAGAAATATAAAAATAAAGAGTGTTTGATTCTTATGAGCAATTTGGCACATAGCTTATGAGGTTCGGCGCAGTTCAGCCACACACGGAGGTACTAGCATCAGTTGAACTAAAATGGAGCACGTGACACAAGATAGAGAAACAAAGGACGAAACTGTTGACATTGCATCCCCATGATATTACGGCCTGGCAACTAATATCGCCAATCTTTCATCTATGATTACAGCGAATGTACATAAATGAACCAAAACTTGTAGGATAGTTTTCATATAAATTTGTGTTAAGTTTCTACATAACAAAGATAAGCTCTAGTTTCAGATTCATGGCCCTACTTTCTACGATAGTTCATTGTTAAGTAAACAAATTTGAATCTTTAATTTTTTCATTGTAATTTTGAAATTTGTTTGTTTAATTTCTTTTTATGGCTTGGATGAGCTATTTTTTTGTTTTTTTTTTATTTCCTCTTAAATAAAAGTTCCAAGTTATATATTTTTTCCTTACTGTATTTAAAATTATAACTGTGATTAAAAAAACACTGTAATGTTGCAATATATTAATAAAACCCCTTTCCTGACAACAGTTTTTTTGATAATTTTTCTCTAAAAATAAAAAAAACACTTAAATTCCAATTTATCATTAATGCTATTTTTGTCGGAAGATTTTAAACTTTTGTACAACGCTTTGCAAACATCCAGTGCTTTTAAGTATTTGTTATTGAGTTTACATATAGTTTACATATAGTAACATATAGTTTAAAACTAATTTGACACAGATAAATGGATTGTAAGTAGCTAAAAACACTTGGTCACCAAAAAAATGTATACAGTTCAAAATTTCTTTCCAAAAATCATCCTATAAAGCAAGAACGTTATGTTTGAATAGCTCGCCTCTCTTCTGTCGATAAAACAAGAATATGTTTTATCTACATAAACCATTAGTTCAGAAAGCCCACCTAAATTTTACCTAAATGTCGCATCGGTAAATTATTGTCAATTGTTATTTCACATAATGCCAATTTTTAGCACAGAAAGGAACACTCTTTTTTTTTGATATTTCTATATGGTATTGCTAGACTTGTTACTTTTAATTTAAAATAATATAACCTTACCTTATAAAACGTGTTACTTTTATGTTTTTAATGGCAGTATTCAAATTTGATTAAAAATTGCACTTTTATAAAATTAATTTATTTTAACTACAAAAGAGACTGTACAAAAAATATACAATACATATATATATGGACAAAAAAATTATTGCTATAAGTTTTCTAATAAACTAAACAGTACATTATACATATATTTCATATTCATTATTAAACTCATAATGGTTTCTTTATGGTGCTGCTGCTAGTTCGCACTTCAATTTCACTGGTTTTTTCATGTAATGCTTCTTTTTCTTTATTTTTCAATTTAGCCTTCTCATGACTCTCATTGTCAAGGTTAGTTTCCAAAAGGTTTTCAAAAACTTTTCTTGCAGCATTAAAGCTTACTCTGCTACTACTTGGTGCAGCAGTTTTAATATTTTTATGTTCTATACTTGACATGCTTTTTCTTACTGCTCCAGTAGAAGCAGCTAAATTTAACACTTGGAATGTTTTTTCCCTTTCCAGTGTATCATAATTCGGTTTACTTAAATTATTTTTATTAAAAACGGGTTTTGTAGCATCATCCAATGGCACAAAATCAATGATTTTAGGTTTTGATTGGCTTTCCTCCAAAAAGCTCCCATCTACTAAGACATTCCTGTTTACTTCTTCACAACTATCATTATCACTTACTTCTCCGAGATAAGCCAAATTAAAATAACCCTTTTGCGGTTTTTTAACCCCACTGATATCCTCATATATCTTCTCCTCGGGAGATTTGAATAAACTCAGGTAGGATTCATCATAACTCGGTGTTTCTAAGTGAAAAAGATTTAAATGTGATTCAGTACCACTAGTTATTTCTTCAATATCATCAGAATGTTGGGTTATATCTAACTGCTCAAATTTTCCCGCTACTGCAATTGAGGAATATGAACTTTCAGCCTGCATGGAAAGAATATTACGTATGAATACAAAAAATTACCTTAAATTGCACCAAACAAAATAATTAAAAAAGAAAAGAACATTTCTTCGACATATTATAAAGAATCACAAAACTTCAATGTGATGTTAGACATATTGTTGTATTTCTATTTATAACTTTAAAAACGAAAAGGACACTTCTTTTGACATATATAAACAATTACAAAAGTCCAATGTGATAATGTCTGTAACTTATTTGTGGTGGTGTTCTCATGATTTTATAGTTTCTTTTGGAATTACACCACCTGTAAAATAACAAAAAGCAGGAAACCAGAAGCCTACCAATTAAATATTCAAAGTGCAGTATCATTATTATTATTATTAATATTAATATTGCAGAATTTTGTACAAATAAACTGAAAAACAACTGATGAAATTTAGTTAATTTATCAAGTATTATTTTATTGCATATTATACAGTAGTTTTTTGGGGCAAACTTTAGAAGTCTGCCTTGATACTGCACTTTGAATATTTAATTTCTATGCTTCTGGTTTCCTGCTTTTTGTTATTTTACAGGTGGTGTAATCCCAAAAGAAACTATGAATCACTTCAATGTGGTGTTAGATATTTTGTTGTATTTTTATTTATAACTAAAGCTTGTTACTAACTAACTCATAGTAGAATAGAATAACTTCCATGTAATCATCACATCACCTGAAACTAACCCAACTCTCTACGAGTCTTAATATTAGTTAATCAGTGCCTACTCTATTGCCAATGGGACTTCTATCCAGCATCTAGTGCATTGATTATCAAATAGTGTAATTTCCACTAGTAGTATACCATTAATTATTAATAAAGTAGGTATGCATCTGGCTGACTACCTTAAAAGATTTGTGACAAAGTAACTTTGGACCAATAGAATTTATAGTATTTTGGGTCAAACCCTTTGAAGCACAGTGTACATGTCATTGGCCTTTATACCATGTCAATGGTCTTTAAATCATTGGTTTGTCCATCAAGCTAACAACCAATTAGATTAACATTTTTTGACTGACTACTTCCCACAGTTAAGTACGGCTGAACACGACCAAAGTATGATATGACTAAAGCCCAAGTAAGTAAGTAAGATACTGGGACCATAGAATGTGTATTAATTATTTAAATGGGCTAGCCCATAGCTTCTGTATCAAATCGTCTCATAAGTTCCATAATATGATTTATACCTAACAGTTAGTCTCAAAGTAATACGAAAAGTATTACGTATTCGTGCTTTATCGTATCGTCTAGTCACTCTCGCAGCACTGCTATATTTTTCGCGATTAGCCAACGTTTTCATTCAAATTATTTTTAATTCCAAAAAATTTGTCTAACCAAGTACAAAATGTAGGTATAGTTAGGTGTTTTATTCATTAGGAGAAAAAAATTAAATTTGCCCACCCAATCCAGAATGCTGAGAGCCGCCACTGTTCCCCTCAGAACTTATCTTGCAGTAATTACAAAATTAAGATTAATTGATCCACATAATGGGAATGTGAAAAAAATTAGACAGCTTAAATAGCTGGATTTCTTCCCAACTATTCTTAACAAATATTAAAAGGCAATATATCTTCCATTATTACTCCACATATCTAAATTAAATTTAAATTAAAGATGGGCAAGATATATAAAATAAAAGCAGTTAGGTATATGAAATTACTGTGTCTGCAACCATTATTACAAAATAACTATCTTTAAATGGCATGGATGTATTAATCAATAGAGATAAATCAGTATATAGAGTATTAAAATATATATTATAAAAAATAGTTTGCAACATTTTATAAGTTAAACATCAAAAAATACAACCAAATAGGAGACTGTAAAAATTGCAATACATACTATTCTGTTACACTTAATGTGACTCCATGAATTAGGAGATGTAGGTATAACCACATTTTGTTAATTTATATTGGCAAATTTTGCTCGTATTCTTTTAAAGATGAACCTAATAAAGGTGTTGCAAAAAGTCAGTAAAAGTATCAGTAAGGTATTGAATTTTAATTCGTTTGATGCAATTCATTTATGTAAAACCATACTTGATATAAAAAAAGTAGATATTTACCCCTGCTGCCAAATTTTCAGGTTCTTCCTCCTGAACTATGGCATTTTCATGGTTACCATCATGCATTTCTAGGAACTTTTCAGATTTATTTATACCTAGGGGAACACTTTTATCCTCATTTTCAACTTCCTTTGGAGATCCTTCTAATATCACCTTAGAGGTTTCATAATATGCAGGAATATTTGCCAACTTAATTTTTCCAATATTATTATATTCGGAACCAGGAAGTTCTTGATTTATATTATCAGTATCATTTTCACTTATAATTTTACAATTACTCATTTTTATTTCATTTACAGATACATCATTTTTGATGTCAGGTAAAGGGTTGTCACAATTTTTGACTGAAGGGCTACCTAGATTTTTTGACCTAGGAACTGGCACAGGCTTTTTGTCGATTGTAGATGTTGCTACTGAATTACTTTTCTGCAGGCTAATAGTTGTCAAATTTGCATATACTGGCTCATAAGACATATGAGTATCTAAAGATCGTCTCTCAAAATGTTCTGCCCAACTTTTTACTTTTCTTCTATCTGGTACTGGAATATCTGAATGGGGATTTGTATCTCTTTGCGACGCTGCCAATTCAGCTTTATGTTTAGAGAAATATTCCAACCTACTTTTTACACTTCCATAATTACTATTCCTTAAAATGATTTTCGGCTTCCCATCTTTGAAGTCAATGTCTTTAGTAGAATGTTCCACTTTATTTTTTCTTGACATATTGCTTGGTGCTGACATTTTGGCTAAAACTAGACTGACATCATCACTATCACTATCATTTTGTTTCCTTTCAGTTGGTGCTATTTTAGTTTTATCGTAAAATATAGTCCTTTTATCAATTTTATTTTCGGTAGTTTTTAAATGGTCTTCCTCCATTTCTTCACAAACATTGTTGCTTAAAGCAGATGTATCGTCAACACTTATATTATCATCATGTGACTCATCTTTTGTCCCTATTTGTTCTTTTTCAGTGGCTGTAGTGCAATTTTTAGATAGCTTAACAGCACTTTCATCATTACTATTTATCAGATTGTCCTTTTTATCTAATTCTAGTTCCTCCAACTCCTGCTTTGATTTGATTGAATTTCTTATATCTTCACCATTTTCTAACATTTTGTCTGATTTATCAGTTTTAACAGAAATAGCATCAACACAATCTAATTCATGTGTATCCATATTAACTTGAGTGTCCCCACCTAATTTATTACTTTCCTTATTTAGCACAGGTATAGTTGTAGCCATTTCTGGCAAATTTTCTATATTGGGATCATTTGTCTTCTTAGATGTAATTTCATTACATAGAACTTTGTTATTTATATTTATTTCTTGAATTTCACTACCTAGAAATGATTCTTCAAAATTATTCTCTGAGTACTTAAAATTTTCATAATTATTTCTGGTCTCATCCATTTTTAAATCGTAGCTGTTATCTAATTTGATTTCATCAATTTGTTTACAGGTTTCCTCTTCATCAGTGCTTGCCCCTTTATTTTTCTCATTTTGCGATATATTTTTATATGTTGCATCACTATTTTCTGTGACTGCTACATTTGGAAATAGGGCGTGATCAACTAGAAAAGGTGAACAAACATCTTTGCTAATTTTGATACAATGTTCTCTATTCTTTTCTACTTTATTATCAATATCAGATAGTACAATGGTTTTATTACGATCCGAACTTTCTACTGCTCCTTTATCAGTATCACTGGTTACTGCTGTGCCAAGTGCCTCAGTAATTGGCAAATATTGTAACGACAATTGTTCAATAATTTGTAAATCTTTTTCATTGAAGTCTGAAAGAGGCCTCGAAAATCTTATATTTTTTACTGATCTTACAAGATTTATTTCTTCCTCAGATAAACTGTTATCAATATTATCTTCCTCTGACAGTTTTAAAGCACAGGTATTATTATTGATAAATGATATGTTTTTATTAACACTTTCAACTACTTGCTGCGATGGTTTTTCATGTTTTATTTTCTCAGTAAAAGTAAATTCTTTATCTAAGTCACAAGATAAAATTTTATTATCTGCCACGTCATATTCTTTACCAGATGTCCTACATATGTTTGATTGTTCCAACATGTTTGTAGAATCTTCAGTTTCATCTTCACAATTGGATTGATCAGTTGCAATATCTAGTTTTGACAAATTCTTTTGGGAAACCTCTTCTTTTGAGGAATTATGAATATTTTCCATATTTCCAACAATTTCCTGCCTTAAATCATTCTGACTATCATTTATAATTAAAACAATTTCTTCTAAGGAATCATTGTTAATATTCCTGTCATCTGGAACATTTTCTGTGTTTGTAATCATTGCATAATTAGTAGCACAAGTTTCTTCATCTTCATTAATTCTTTTATCATCTAAAATACTTGAGGGCTCTTTAATGTTACTATCTCTTTGCTTGAAATCAACATCATCATTGCTTCCAATATGTGAAATAACTTTTGATACAGGTGTATGCAAATATTTTTCAAATATCTCCTCCATCTCTACATCAATGTCATTCATATTATTGCTTGAAACTGGTCTATAAATTTCTATATCTTCCGGTTCCCTTGTAGTACTGAAAAATGTATCCAAAAATCTGTTACTTTGGGCTGAATCATAATGATCTAACTGAGTAATATCAGCTTTACTTGGAGTGAATTTAGTTTTAATTTCTTTAATAACATCTTTAAAAGACATTCTTATATTTAATGGAGAAACAACACCATATCTATTTTCTCTTAATATTGAATGATAGTCATATTCAGTATTTTCTTCTTCTCCATGATCTATCATATCAAAATAAGTATTATCATAATTTAATTCTGCTGTTTCGTCAGTGGTATAAACTTTCTCACTTGCACCTAAGTTTCCATCAATTTCTTCATTTTCTTGTTTGCAAAGAACTGTAGAGTTATCACTCAAATCAATAATTATATCGGGAACCACAAATGTCTTTTCACAACTCTCAATGTTTTTGGATTTACAAAATTCTTCATCATCAATAATATTCTGTTCCCTATGTTTCAACTTTTTATTCAGGGTTTCGTTGTATGTTAGGTCAGAATTCTGACTCTTATCTTGTGAATTATCTAACACTACTACATGTTCCTCAGATATGATTGAAGCAATATGATTTCTGCCAACTACTTCCTGAAGTGACCTAACCCTAAAGTTGACAAGTTCATTATCTTTTTCATATGAAACTTTTTCAGTTTCCCTATTCTTTAAATTAGAAGGTTGGTCTGCAATTTGTATGGCTTTTTCATTTTTTATTTTTTCAGAACTGTTATTGGATTGACTTTTTTTTAGTGTTTCATTGTACATTAAATCCAAATCACGATTGGGTCGCTTAGTATTTTCTATATCATAATGGACCGATAAATTATCTACTATCTCACAACTTTCATTGTTTGAAATTAAATCAGTATTCTCTAAGTCAACTTTATTTTCCTTAAAACTATTTAAATTTTTGGAATCACAAGGTAATATTAAACTTGGATCAGTAGATAATTCTACACTTGAAAAAGTTTCGGTGAGAGAGCTTTTCCTATTAAATCCATAACTGTCTCCAATAGTACTCTCCGTAGAATCGATAGATTTCATATCACTGCTTGAATTCACATTAAAATTAAATGAAATATCTTGGTAACTCTTACTTTGTCTCACAGAACCTTTAAAATATGGCCCTGCGCTATTATCTGTTTCAGAATTGCGTCGCACTGACTGTATTCGGGGATTTAAAAGAATATCTCTAAGTTTAGCATTTTTTTCTACTGAATCGACTGTTGGTAAACTTATAATAATGTGTTTTGCTTTTCGAATTTTTTTCAGGGTATTTTTCCTTTCAGCCTCATCTAATGCTTTTTTCAATCTGACAGCAAATTTTTGTTCATTAGTAAACTGGTCCTCTGAGGCATTTTCTGGGATTGAGGCCACAATGCTTCCCAGTGTTTCAAAATTGACAGAACTTTTTCTAGATAGCATTTTAGAAGCATCAGTGCTTCCCTTAATACCTTTCTGCCTTATTTCATTGTCAATTACAACAGCAAAATCAGAATACCGTGGATTCGATACTGAATCACTTGGTA
Organism: Pogonocherus hispidulus; assembly: GCA_963924545.1. Lineage (NCBI taxonomy): Eukaryota > Metazoa > Arthropoda > Insecta > Coleoptera > Cerambycidae > Pogonocherus > Pogonocherus hispidulus. Next base: position 33,699,680 of record OZ004697.1, on the reverse strand, counting down.
ATATACTAGAGTCCCTCTGAACTTGCATTAACGGAATTTCTTTCCTCAGATCCTCAGTTTCTGTGGATCTGTATAGAACAGGGCTATTATATTTTCCATCCAAATTATAAAGATCATCATAGCTCTTACTACGACCAATAATAGAAACTCTTTTATGTTCATTAAAATTGCTGAAATCTTCACTTTGAACTTCTGCACGTTCAATAGACATACCAGGTATGTTCCTTAATTTAGGTGTTCCATTTTCGTAACTAACAAGTTCAAAATGTCCCATTTCATCAATAGTAGGCATATTAGGGTCTTTTGCGATTTCCTCCAATTTTGGGTTTGAAAAAACTGAATCTAATAATGGTTTGCTTATGGCTAGTTGATTTTTGGGTTTATGAGCTACAGGTTTTTCTTTTAAACTCTCATCTTCATAAAGGGTTTTCAGTTTCTTCACGACTCTTTGTTCCTCCGTTAATTTATCTTCTGGAACATTTTTATCGATATTTTCATACCAATCATTTAAAGACTTAAGAAGAAGTTCTTCTTCAACAGAAAGTGTTTTGTTTTTCTTATTTCGAGATGATGGCTTTTCACGTTTCTTTACCATTTTTGATAAAATGTCAGGTTTTTTCTCTTTACCTTTATCATCTATTCCTAAAGATGCATCTATGTTATCTTTGTCCCTTCTCTGTTTATCTTTACTTCTCCTCCTAGCAGACAATCCAAATAGATTTTCCATATCAGAATTAGTTTGTTTTTCAATTAATTTAGGCTTATCAACTGTTTGGGGTGATTCCTCTTTTTGGTTTTTCTTGTTACCTGTTTTTGTTTTAAACACAGTAAATTGTTAAACACATTTAAAATTTTCTAGTACACTCACAACACAGAAGCTTTTCTAAACACATTTATGATGGTGTCTAAATCACTAAAAAAGTGATTTAGATTTAGGCGCTACACTTCCCGAATTCTATAAACCCAAATGAAGCAAAGTTATAAATTGTATAATCTATGCACAAACAAAATACATTTATAGACATATTTTTAACTCATTATCTTACCTTTTAATTTTTCGATTTCAGCTTTTAATTGTCTTTCCTTTTCTCTGTAAGACTTATTTTCCATAATCATACGCTGAAGATCTTGCTGAGCCTCTGTCTTAAAATCATTTGCTACACGTACAGAGGTCAATAAATCATTTTGAAACTTCTCCCATTCTTCAACCTACAAAAATAAAATTCTTGAAATTGATGAGAAATTTATACACTGTATTATTATTTGTAGTTGTAGAAAAAAGTGGTTGGGAGTAAATAAATGTGACACATACGCACATATTCAAGGGATAAGTCTTATCTTATCTATATCCAGATAGTATTTAAACAAATATCATTAATTTTTTATATTACTTAGAATGGAATTTATGAATAACCTTATGAACTATTGGTTTATTAGTCAATCATAATATGTACAGTATACTATATATTTTAAGAATGGGGTTACCTTGCTAATTTTTATCTTGATGAAAAAATAAATATATAAATATGAAAGTTGTATTTTTTTTATTTTCAATCATGTTTTATGTTTTCATCAACCATTTAATATCAAGTATACAGTGTGTACGACCTTTAGTTAGCCGGGGGTTTCTAACAATTTTCTATCAATTAAAAATATTGACATTGAGATGTGACGTCCAGTTCCACCAGAAGTCTTAAGGTAAGTTTCATAAGCATACCCTATGCCTATGCTTATCGTTTTCGAGATATTTTGATTTTTTCAAAAATGTCTCAAAAAATATAGTTACATTTATCCCGTTTTATCTATTTCACTTTGGAACCTAAACACTTGAAATTTTAAGGGAGTATAACACTGAAATGTGTTGAAAAATGATGAAAATATTAGAGTTGGGATTTGAGGCCAGGGCCAGAAGCCCAGCCCGAAATCAGGTCTGGCTTGGCCGGTTCGGGCCTGGCTTAGCCGGTTCGGTCCGGGCCTGCCCTGCTGCCTATGAAAACTAGTGCTAATTGTGTTTTATTGATTTGTGTCATGCAAATGGCTCAAGTAAATGATAATTTTTGTGAACTCAAGATTATCAACTTTTTTACGGTTACGATTATTTCATAAAATCTAATATCTGAATATCAGAACCCAGGGCGGTTTACCTGTTATCTCGGCGAGTTCTGTATTGCTCTTTTTTTTTTTGGTGTTCATAAGAATATATTCGCACACTGACGATGAGCACCATCATGAGTTTGATGCCCAGTGACATACCACTGGTAGACACATACTTCAAATGCTGATGTCACAACTATCAAACCTGACATCAAGTATGAATGATATTATATGTTCCTTACTAACTGAACCGAATAAAAATATTGATGATTGCATGCAGAGTATTAGAAATTTGAAAGTGGAGAATGAATCATTGAAAACTAAGGTAATGTATCTTCAAGGAAATCTTATAAATACTTTGATTTCTTCTATTTATGCTGAATATTCTTCAAGAGTTCTTCGTTAAAAAAAATGGTATTTTATATAGAATTGATAACGCTATTGATGTTTCTGTGACAGTATCTGAGATATTAACTCTGCTGATCCCTTCTAACCCTCCAAAATTTATGAATGCAAGCCGGATTGGGAAACTTAAAGATACAAACTTGAGCCCGATAAATGTTGAATTTTTCTGTCGTCACGATGTCATTTCTGTTTTGAAAAACAAGAATAAACTTTATTTGAACAAATATCCTAATGTAAAAATTAAAAATGATTATACTCCTACACAGAGGATTGAACTCTCTAAAATTTACCTTGAGCTTATAATCAACGAATTGGCCATGGGGATAAGTTAATGCTGAAATTTATGTCTGATCAACCTACGATTATTGTACTTAGCACCCAAAAAAGACCCCATGAAGAAGTCCAATCCCCGAATAAAAATTATTCCAAAATAAGTCAGTCACTGGATCTTCAAAAAACTTCAGATAACCTTCTAAATGTGTCATGGCTATAAAAATGTTTAAAATTTAGGTGAAGAAACTCTACGGTATGATATTATGTGTTTAAACGAAACCTGGCTGCCTTGCCTAGTGATCTTTCTGTCGTGCCTAATTATTTTGCTAACTTTAACTATTTAATTTCAAATGCCACTAGGTAAAGGTTCCTAGGTAAGACCGAACGGAGGTTGATATTTTTTAAACTGGTCTTCTATTAAACTACCCTGCCCAACAACCCTGATTGTATTTTTTACAGAGATTACTTTACTGTCACTATTTTAATAAATTATTAATTTATTTTATGTAATATTTATTTCAAAATATCTCTTGAACTGGAACATTTATTTGAAATTTTTCAAATTTTGTTATCTCAAATCACTGATTTCAACAAATCTGTTCTGTTCCTAAGAAGAGTACTGAAAACTCAAATTTATTTGGGCATAGGTTTAGTCAGTAAATGTTAATTGAATTTGATTTATATAACAATTCGTTTCATCCTATTTTAATATTATGGGTCAAATTCCCAATATTTGATCGACATAAACTTTAATAGTTTTTTTGGATACAGTTTCAATTATGTAGGTATTTGTGCTGAATTACCATTATTTTAATATTACTCATTAAAACAGTATAAATGAACCCGAAAGAAGTACAACTGTTTGAAGTAATTAACGACACAACTAATACAAAATGCATTTACTATGAATCTTTACAATATTGAACATTCACTATAATGATAACAAGAACACAAAGAAACAAAATAACTGCTTTTTTAAATTTAATTACTGTTTATGAGGAGTGTAATCGAATTGAGAGCAGAACATGTTGTGTGCTTGCAGAGATATCTAGAAAAACACAGACCAACTCACGACTTGGTCAGAAGCCTATTAAATAATTGCTATTAGAATGGTATGTTTCGCCCAAAAATTAATAAAAGTAAGCCATTATTGGAAACAAAAAAAATAAAATAATGTTTTGGCATTTTTCATTGCCTATCCACATGCATCAATTATAGAATGCAAAATAAATTTTTCTATAGCCGTGCGGAAAACACGATTTTCCGCACTGATTTTCGTGCGGAAAATTGATTTTCCCGCACTAGTTCGGAAAAAATTTTCGCACTAGTGCAGAAATATTTTTCCGCACGTAATATTGAAAATTACTATACACGCATCGTTGTTTGTCGCGATACACATATCAATGCATATCTCAACGTGAATGGAGATAACAGGAAATTATAACAATATTTTGTACCAACATGGACTGCAGCAACAATAATTATTTATTATTTATTAATTCATTAATTGACCGTCTCTGATATGTATCTCAGAGTGTGTAACAGGCTTAATGCATTTCGTCTTGCTTAGCTACCAGGTTTCCAAGTTACTAAGGACGCTTAAACAATCATTAGAAATCAACAAACTGACATTTCGATATTATTATTATTTATTTGTGATTAATTGCTTTTTAAAAGTGTGTATTTTTCGTAATTCTGCATTATTAGAATGATTGAAGGTGAATTTGACAATCTGGCCATGGAAGACGGGGTTCCAGAATATATTTTGAGCGCATCAAAAGAAGTAGATATGAATTTGCTTCCAGAAAAATCCAAAGTCAGGTACATTCAAGAATACGAAAAGTTCGTCAAATGGTGCATCAACAAGAAAATAACGAACATCAGTAAAGAAGAGGTACTTTTAGTTTACTTTCAAGAAATTTCAAAGAATTTTCAACCTTCTACAATGTGGTCCAAGTACTCAATGCTGAAATCTATACTAAAAATTAAGAAAAACGTTGATATTAGCAGGCATTTTAAATTGATTGCTTTTTTAAAAAAGAAAATGATAGGTTTTAGACCAAAAAAGTCTAAAGTGTTAAATCAGGAACATATTGAAAAATTTTTAAGCGTTGCGCCTGACGATACTTATTTACTAATCAAAGTCGCAACTATCATTGGAATCGCTGGAGCCTGTAGGCTCGAAGAATTGACTTATCTGTTGTGTGAAAACGTAGTCGAACAAGGAGATTTATTTTTGATGAAAATACCGGATAGCAAGACTCACCAGAGTAGAAGCTTTGTAATAACTGGAGAAAAAAATCTTAATTTAATCAAGAAGTACATGTCTCTGCGTCCCAAAAGTACACCGCATCAAAGGTTTTTTGTTAATTTCCAAAAAGGTACATGTACTATTCAAACTGTTGGCATTAATAAGTTTGGTAAGATGCCATCCGATGTGGCTGCTTTTTTGAAACTTCCAAATCCAGAGAGCTTTACTGGACATTGTTATAGACGCTCTTCGGCTAACATGTTGGCTGACGCTGGAGTGGATATTACTAATTTAAAACGTCTCGGGGGATGGCAATCGACGAATGTTGCAGAATCATATGTGGACGAATCCATGGGGAACAAAAAACGAATAGCCAACCAAATTCTATATTCTAAAGGAGAAAATTTCGAGGAAAGTGTACCTCCGCCTTCACCCTTACCTTCTACAAGTTTCGCGTGTGAAATTGATGCTATTGCTGACAACAATGAACTAGTGAAACAGCACCAGCATGACAAGTTGAGAAGAAAAAGTGTCAACATTATTGCTAACGAAGCTCACCATCAAAATGCTCCCAGTTTAATTAATAATGCTTATAATTGCCAGTTTTCGGTTACCTACCATGTTAATTATAACAAAGAATAATTTTATTCTTTGTTGTTTACTATGTATTGTTAATGTTTGCCATAGTTATTAAAAGTTATTAAATTATTACGAATTATATATACTTATTTCCGCACGTCTGTAGAAAAACTATTGTACCTAACATTTGCGGAAAATGTATTTCTCTGCACTCGTCTGCTTCACCGAACTCCGCTACGCGTCGTTCGGTGAACGGCAGACTCGTGCGGAAAAATTTATTTTCCGCACTTGTTAGGTAAATAGCTATTTCATCTATCAATAGGAAGTATTCACAGAACTTTGAAGAAGTATAAATGGATACCATTTTCTAAGGTGTAGTTCTGCGAATGATTTCTTGTGAATAGTCAGGCAGGCAAAAATTTCACAAGAAAAATTATATGGTTGGGTAAAATTTTTGAAAACTGACACCTTCGATTGTCACGAAAATTTCCAAATGACAAAAGGATGCTATTTTGAATGTATAAGAGGATTTGGATGTTTTCTTTTTGCAGAGAGATGTCCAGAAAAACACAGAAAACTCGTAATGATAAAGAGCTATAATTATTTTAAAACAAATGTTCGAAATTGGCACCATTTACTTTCAGGCATTTATATCGACTCTTTTAATGATGTTTTGTTACCAGTAGCTCGAGAACTGTATTGTTGCTCAATTATTGATTTAAATGCATCCAATACTCTATCTATCATGTTTTGTTTTGTAGTGGCTACTCAGCTGTAGCACCTTTACAGCAATGACAGTCACTTTGCTAAATAGTGACATTAGGTGACGTTTAAATGTTTCGTTTTATAGCCAACCTGACAGCTGACTGACTGATTATTGTCGTTCTGGCAATAATGTCCTAATATTTTCAAATCGGTGGAATTTAGGTGTAGGCAATGTTAATAATACCAATCGAAAGAGAATTAAAGTGTACATAGGTTAGCATTATAAAACAGGGTGTTCCATTTACAATAAATGAGTTATTTGGTTTTGAATTTGTCACAATTGATCGTCTCATTTTTGACACCGTGTAATTTGCACTAATTTTCACATTTTCTACATATTTCGATACATTTCAGTGTTACTTCCTTAAAATTTCAAGTGTTTAGATTACAAATTGAAAGACATAGAACGCAATAAATGATAAATGTAACTGTTTTTTGAGAAATTTTTCAAAAAATCAGAGTATCTCGAAAACGATTAAGAATAAAAGGCTAGGGTATGCTTATGAAACTTACCTTCAAATTTGATGTGGAATCCAAAAACTAAATAAAAAATAGCATATTCCATTTCAAATAAGCAATTTGACATCGACTTCAAACTTCAAGGGGCACCTCAATGCCAAAATTTTTAATCGATAGAAAATTACGAGTACCCCATATAAAAATTTTCAGAATTGCACTACCTACGCGCAGTATTCTAGAAACAGCTAACTGAAGGTCTACGTGGTACACCATCCCAAGTAACAACTTAAATGCCAACAAGTATTTATTGAGCTTAAGCACAGATTTAAGAAGGTAAATACTCGGGTAAATAAACCGAACTGGGTTTTATTATTTCTTTTATGCATGCCAATTTATCTGCAGATAATGTGTACTTAAAAAAGGCAAGTTATCTTTAAAACAATTTGTTAAACTCTTTGCTCTTTAAGACCTATTGGTTTTATAGTTACTTAATTGCTGCATTATTCAAAACCACAATAAACTCATTAAGTTTTAGAGTGGATTTTAAATCTTTTAAGTTTTGTGGTAGACATCTATAAATCTTTAGGTTTTATGGGAGTTTTAAAATATGGTCTTTAAATACTCCTTAGAATTAAGCAATAAACCTAATACCTCTTAAGTAGTCTTATCCTTAATATATTATAAATACTATTTGCTTTTAAGGATATAATAGGTCAAGCTCCTTAAAACCTAAGACCCAGATTCATGAAAGAGACATAAGGCATTAGTCGGACTAACCAACTTTATTTAAACCCACGCAACAGGGGCGCAAATTTTTAGCATAACCTTCGCTAGTCGGACTAACGTTAGGCCCCATTGATGAATCCATATATAATAGTTTTTTGGTAGCTTTATTCTATGTTAAAATCTTTTGGTTTTTATAAAGCACTTATAAATCCTTTGGTTCCCCCACTTATGCCTTTACGTACGGATTCATCAACGAGGCCTAACGTCGTTAGTCCGACTTGCGAGAGTTACGCGAAAAATTTGCGCCCTTGTTGCGTGTGTTAAAATAAAAGGTGTAGTCGGTGGTGCAAAGTTGGTTAGTCCGACTAACGCCTTACGTCCCTTTCATGAATCCGGGTGTAAAACTTTAAGAGAGGGGGCATATAACACATAGTAAATGCTATGGAACATGTGACAATCGCCGCCGTAGATTTATTTTGCATATAAACCAATAATACACTCATGTATTCAAAGGATATTATAAAGGAAGTGTTTAAAATCTGCTTACTTGTATTTTTTTTTTTTTATATATATATTTCATTATAGACCTCTTATAACCTCTTGTAAATTGTGATAAAACTTAAATTGTTATATATAGGGTGTAACTTTAAGCGTTTGCCATATTTACAGGGGTAATAGTCCTAGTCGCCAATACTACTAATCTGAATTTATTTTTTTTGATATTGCAGAAAATGGTTATAGTATAATTTTTGTAAAATTTTGCAGTTAAAATGTTATTTTGACGTCACTGGCTGAAACCAACATTCAACTCTCACCTTCAGTCAGTTAGTTGTGTCAGTGTGCTGAGCAGTGTTGCCTTTTAATGATTTTGCACCACCAATCGACTAAGAAATTCAGGAGTATCCAAAATAAAAAAATATGATTTATAAGTTTAAACTTACCTCTTCTGTCCTAATTTTCTTCAGTTCTTGTAACTCAGTTTCCAAAGTTAAATACTTTCTCTCTGCTTCACTAAGGTTTCTTTGTGTTTCTGATAAAACAGCAGAAAGTTGTCTTTTATCCTCTGACTGACACTGGCTTTGAACCTATATTCAATACCAACCGATGAGTCAAAAACTAACATATTACATGGATCATAAATTACCTACCTGAAGTTCATTGATAGCTTCTTGGAACTCGAGCAATTGATCACTCAAATTGTTTTTCTCTAATAACAATTTTCCACATTTGTACTCGAGGTCACATTGAGTAGTTCTTGCATTATTTCTCGTTACCTACAAAAAAACATTATAAATATCTACCCAGTTCTGATTTTAATACTGAATCTGTACTATTGATTGTACTGAATTAAGTTTAAAGTTTTAATATAAATAACAGTAAAGTAAATACTGCAATTTAAATAGAAAAAAATGTTTGTCAACAGACTAAAACTGAAGATGCTAGTACAATGCAAGGTTTGTATTTACTTGTGTAAAATTTTGTCATTTCTTTTTGGCTAAATATAGAGGAAAATTTGTTGTTTTTCTCTACCACAATACCTATTGAAACCTACAAATTCCTACCAGTAGGAATTTTGGCTATTTAAGTTAATACTTTTGATAGTAGCACAGTTAAATGAATTACATATCAGTTGCCGCAGTGGATTAAAAGTTCAAAACATCATGCTCCTTGCCTAGTCGACCCGGGCGGACTGGTACCTAGCAGTTACCAATCTGCCACCGGCTGTATCGAGTGGCTCAGTTACCTGTGTCGTTGAGAGCGCAATATACACGATGTCTTGGGAAAGCGTTCAATTACTAATTTATAATTTTGTAATAAAATGGGCGGTAATATAATTTTTTCTGTGGACGGTTGCGAAAATCGACTTCAAGGCGATTGTCATTATTTAGATGCCCCAAAGACCAATGTAGGTATTGCGCAAACGATTATGCAAACATCAAAAGTCCGGAAGGAAATGCGATGGTTTATGTAATCCTTTTAAAAAAATGGCTACCTTTTAAAAAAATCTTTATTACAACACCCATGTGAAGTTTGTGTTAATTATTTAAACAATAGCGACCTTAAGAATAAAGAAATTTTATTTTGTAAATTAAAAGCGTATGATACTGAGAAATCTCCATTTGGTGGTCTGAAAATGCCATCCCAAGATATTGTCGATTTCGTTTTAGAATTAGAAAAATTTTTGTGCAACACTTTTAATACTTTGGCTTTTGGGGAAGAAATTGGCACAAAACTCAAAAATGAATTCTGTAAAGTTATTTATTCGTACATTCATCCTTGTAAAAACTTTCCCTTCGATTATTTTTTGAGTTTATACACACGAGTTCGTATTATAATTTTAAGGTATAATAATACCAGGGCCGCGCCAACCCGGGGGTGCAAGGGGTGCGTGGCACCCGGGCGCCACGTTGCAGGGGGCGCCAAAAGACACCGTTGGTTAGTAGCAGACGTCAGTCAAGATATATCTCTTCCCCTTTTTTTACATTTTATTTTTGTCCGTTAGTTAGATCAGATCCCCTTAGTAAATAAGTACTTTCTAAGATCTCAGTTGACTTGTTATAATTTAAAGTTTTAGCCAAGTTAAAAGGTTTTCTTCGCGGTCTATTGATCGCCGGTCATCACATTTATCGCGAGTAGCAAAGAAACGCCGTTTATCCTATTCGATTAAAGAGGGCGGCCCGTGCGCCACTGACCGGGGTGGGGAGTCACTCAGCTAACTAGGCTGAGTAAAAAAAAAACGCAAAAAACCTAGATGTGTCTGATTTGGTTGAGGAATTTGCAAGAAGGAAGGCCCGAAAAATTATTTTTTGAATAATGACTTAAGAAACTAAGTATTTAAATGAAAATACTATTTTAAGTTCCTGCATAGCTCTTTTTTGTTTTTTTTTTTAATATTGTTGGTTTTTCGTTAATTGTTGTTGTTTTAAATATTGTTTGTTTTTTGTTAATTGTTGAAGAAAATACATTTATTTTTATTATTATTATTAATCTTTATTTATATTTCCATATTTATTTTATCGAATTATTGCTAAATTATTTGGTGATTAACCTAGAATGCTGCTAGGGCGGAGACAAAAGTTCCGCACCCCGGCGGCAGCTACCCTTGGCGCGGCCCTGAATAATACCTTAAAATTCATAAATATTGACATTAAAACGAGAAAATTAAATAAGGATAAAGATAAAAGTGTCACAAAATTAACAATATTAAAAAACTTGTAAACATTATGTAATAAAAAATATAAATGTTTAATTTTTCAATAAATATTGTTTTTTTAAATTTGTTTTATTTCCTGCTCTATCTTAAAACAAACAAAAAATTTCGATATAAACTAAATAACAGAAACGTAAACCAGATTACCGTTGTTGGGAACTGCCACTATTAAATTGATTATTTTATGATATTATGTAAACAAGCTTATTTTATTATACCTAAACAAGGTTCTTATTTGGGTGAATTTCTAAAACTACAGATAATAACTCTCTTTATATATTACTTTTACGAAACCCCTCGTACACTAATATTCGCCGGGCGAAAATAAACTACGCTTGGTAGCCCCTCGTAAAGACTCCGATTTACCGTCGAGGGCAGGTGGCCGCGGCACGCTTTTAATCTGGAAATGTCAAAGGCCCGACAGCCACTGCGGCAACTGATATGTAATTCATTTAACTGTGATAGTAGTCACACATCTAAATAAAGAGCTGCCAATTATATAAAGACAGATGGTAAAGAGATGCAGTGACATTAAAAGAGTGGAGTGTCATTAAAAGAAGGTTAAATTTTACCTATAAAATGTCCGCTGATCACCCTTTTTACACAAAATTTTGCACATAAGGCACTTTCTAACCATGAATATAGATTATTCTAATATTTCTACTAATACAATACAAAACATACAATAAACACCAAAGAAATGTATTAATAATAATGTGGCTGCCACAATGAATTAAAACCTAAGTATTTGCATCTGCTGATGTTTACAAACATTGTCGGCTTGTTTAAATACAACAGTTTAAAGTCAAGTTCCTCCTAGTGGTAGGAATTCGTTAAATGAAACCCTAGATTAAGAGAGGTGATAGAATAACAAGCTACTAACCGATAAAACTTCGAGAACTATCCAATTATTAAAAACGAACCCACAAAAACTGTTGACGGCTGCTCTTAATACACCACCGTTCTAATTTTACAGATTGATAGTGAAATAAAAAATGGCAGTATAAAAATATTCTGGTTCAAAGGGTTTCCAAGTATATGCCCACGTCACAAATATTCGATTTTTCATATCTTTTAACAATTGTTTTAAAAGTCACCTATTCTATTTGCTATTTGATACTACTTTTTCTTACCTTACATTCCTCTTGTAATATCGAAACTTGCTCTTTAAGCTTCTCAATTTCATTTTTGCTTATAGCCAACTGTTCTTTTAGATGAGCTACTTCAGATTCAAGAGAATCTTTTTCTTTTCTTGCATTGTCCAAAAGTTCATCCAATTCTGATTTATCGCTTAGAGTTCTATCTTGTTCTAGTTCGACAATCTGGAACAAACAACAATATGCATGTACAAAAAACGTTTTTGCAAAGAATATCCAGCAGATTCGTCACAAAATTAAGCACAAGAATTTAAATAGCCCAATATTTCTGACATTCAAATATGTAGTAAAAAAAATATGCTTTTTGATAGGAGATATAAAATATTTACAGTTCATGTATAATTTGAAGAAATAACCCCAAAATGTACAAATGTAAGGTGTGTAAATATATTTTTTACTGTATCTATATTACTTTTGTTTACTTTTTTAATCCAAAATGAAACACTGACTTTACGTAAGTACATGGCTTCCCAAGTTCATACAAATATGACGGTTTACTAGCATCAACAAAGCTGACTTGAATTAATGCCACTTTTTAAAAATACAATATGGAAAATTACTAAAACTAAACTCCCTAAAGCGATGATTCAGTGTGAAAACGAAAATTGGAAATTCAATTGGGCAAAAACAACAACTACATTTTGAGCGTTTCAGAGTTAAAACTGTGGAAAACATTTCCAAAATTAGTTCAGCAACTAGAATCTAAAAAGTTATTAAGTACTTTTTTATCGATTTGATTCTCCCTGTTGCAAATCATCAATATAAGAATAAAGTTTAGACATCTAAACTTACTTTCGTTCGTGCGTTATCTAAAAGGTCAGTTAAGCGATTGATTTCAATCTGCTTTCCACTGCATTGATCCCTAGCCTGAGCAAGCTCTTGATCTAGGAGTTTATGTTCAGCATGCTTTGCATCTAAGGTGCTCTCCAAAGTCCGCACTCTCTCCGAGAGCTGAGTAAGTCGTCCATCTTTCTCAATAATTACAGCTCTAGCTTCTTGAACCTCATTACTGATTTGTTCTAATTTGAGAAGCAGTGCTTGTTTTTCCTCCTGAGATGATTTCAATAATCCTACCAGTTTTTGTTCTCTTTCAATTGCTGATTCGTACTGACCAGATTCGTCTTTTTCTCTATAAAGCAGTTGTTTCAAAGATTCCACTTCGGAACGGGAATCGTTCAGTCTTTCGGTCTGCCTACATAAACTGTCGAACATAAGAGTCTTCTCCTCATTCAAACGCTCATTTTCCTGCTGTAACTCGGTAAGTTGACGTTGAAGATCTGTAAGTTCTTGTAAAGTAGCCTGTAGTTCTTCATTTGTACTGAAAATTTGAGAAATATAAACCAGTATTCATAAACAACATAATATTGTATTTTAATGAGCACGTGTTTTTGAGAGCATGACATTTGACAAACCAAAATTGGCATTAATAATTTTTACGGAAATAGGAGAACTTCAGCTTGAAGCTTTAGTTAAAATATAAAAATATATAATTTACCTATGACTTTTTATAAAGCACTATAGAAAAATTATAACAATATAATAGTTCCTAATTTATCAAGGCTGAACTATATATTTAATATTATTTTTAAACCTAATTCTATCAAAAAATAAGAATTTTATAACACAAGAAAGTCTATATTAGGTATCTATATTTGCCTAGTCATGAAAATCAATAAAACATCAGTGACTATTTAGCATGGAGCAAAATCGATAAGTAAAAGAAGTATCGTGTAAATGGTATAAAATTTAAATATGGCTGTAATTTTTCAATATGATATGAAGAATTAAAATTACATTAACAATTTTATATTAATATACAGGATGACTACTTTGTATCTCCTTACATGATTCATGATATTTTGATTCTCACAATTCAGTTATAATTTTTAAACAAAAAGGTTTATTATCATCTTTCAGGGCTACAGATATATTTAAGTTTGAACATTTAGCAATTATAAATTTTAGCAACTGAATGAAATCGAATCGGCTTCGAAAAGTTGGTGTATTCTTCTAATATAATGGGCACCCTGTACATTTATGCAACTCTTATTATCTGATATTTCAGTTAAATATTATTACCTATAATGTGTTTCTTGCATTTGATTAATTTTATCTTGTAAACAAGCAACTGAAACTTCGCTAACATTGCTTGACGAATGTTTATCCCAGTCAGGAGTCGGACAAGCTGTAATATCACCTCCATTTCCTTCATCAATTAGCTAAAACAGAAAAGACAACATTTACTTATCTTATTCTTATCTTTTTCTTTAGCTGGATTACACTGATGATGAGCAAAGACTCTAAAAGAGCAATCTCTGTAGCTGCGTCATTGTTGAGGACTATGACAAGAATTCTTTTATTATTTTGATCTGTTTCCCCAAAAGTTATATTGTTATTTATTTTAATATAAATTAGCAATTAGTAGGTAAGCTCTTTCTGGCTAAGATAGTTTCAATATTTAAAACCCATTCAGGAGTTCTCTGTTAGCTATCCAGCATTAACATAATTCTAATTCTATTAAATAATTTTGATACAACAAAAAAAAATTAAGTATGTAGGTAAGTATATGGATATATTATGCTTCTATCATATATGAGAACTATAAAACTATATTTTTTGTTTATAACTATAAATTTGTTTAGAAATTATAATGTTGACTGATTTTTAATAAAAATTTAAAAAATATATGTTTTTCAGGGTTAATTAAGTACCTCCTTCATTTGCGATACAACAAAAAAATTCATTATTTAGATTAAAACGCTGAATACGGTATAAAGATAAATTACTCCTATTAATAATTAAGACTTACATTTGTTGCTATAGATGCAGGGGCAGACGAACTATGGTGTCTGTGATGAGTTTCATATAACAATTGCTGCTTCTCATTATCTGAAAGAGGAGAATGTGCAACATCCCGCAGTCGATTTCTCAAAGCTGTATTCTCTTCTGTAAGTTGTTCTAGTTGTAGATTCGATTCCTCCTGAAAACTCTATAAAAATTTAATTTCGATAAAGAAATCGTAAGAATTAAAGTGTGACTACCTTTAAACTTTGAATTTCTTTTTGCAACATATTAAGTTGTCCCTTCTGTTCGCCCAATTGTAATGCCAAATTACTCTTCTCCTGAGCCATTTCCTGTAGCTGCCGCCTTAGTTGTATAAATTCTTCTTCTTGTAAAGAATCTATGGAAGGATAAGGACTATCGCCCGAGTCCAGTTTGTTGTTATTTTTAGTTACACCTATAAATGAAGATATAATATGGTTACAAGTTTGTACTTTCAAGTAATTGTATGTGTATACAAGAGGTCAAGGGAATCACACTTGCAAGTAACTATTGTCTTAAATTTATTATTAAATATACCTAAGATAAATTATTGTGAAGGCCGTGATGAATATATAAAATGTAAAAAATAGAGGTATGTACATACAAATTTATTTATTCTTTTTACTTATATGTTTATTTAATAAAATAAAGTTATATTCGAGGTAATATTTCATTATAACAGTGACTATAGAAATTCTATAGTCACTGATTATAATTATCTATACCTACTTTGTATTCTTGAAGTACTTTGCCAATTACATTTTTATTAACAAATTACTATAAGACCAATATAGTGGGACAATTATAGTGGGGCTATCTGTATAAGTTTTTGAAATAGCTTCATTATAAATATAGGTACATACAAAAAAGTAGCAACTTATCTTGACTCATGTGGCCCAATTAAAAAAAATTGCATACGACACTGATCTTATAAAAGTAAAAGTAAATGAAAACCTAAATAAAACATAAAAACCGTAAAAACAATAATTAGCTGAAAAAGCAAATTATGTTTTTCTATATTCAGTATATAATTTTATACTGAAATACTAAGATTAGAAAATACTGTATTTTGATGTTTAATCAATAGCCCACGTGCAGTATTATAAAATGTTTAGTTATCTATTTATTTTCTGAAATGTTGAGACAATACAAAAAAATATTTATGTTGTTTTTTGAAGCGTACCTCTACTATCGAATATTTTACTTCTCGAAATATTTATGAGTAAAGAAAGATATTAGGGTTTTCACTCCCCTATATTTCATAAAATAATCATTTGGCAACACCATATGAAGTATGCATCAAATTACAAATTAATTTTTATTAATGTAGGTACCTAGTTCGCGAGGTCTTCGCCTCTAAAAAACTGTTATAAAAGACTGAGTCAGAAGAAATGATACTTCCCAGACCTTTACTTTGTTAATAAGGTAAACACCAATTCGATTAGGCGTCGCGTAGAATTTTGAGATATTTTTGGTTAAAGGTAACAAACAACACAATAGTTGTCGATCTCAAAAATAAAGAAAAGCAAACAAACCTACGTCCCAAGAAATATCTAGATAGGTAACTAAAACTGTTTACAGCCTTTTTTAGTAGGTAGTTAGCATAATACCGGTCGATTAGATATAAGATGAAAGTTAGTAGGTATAACAATTATTTAAACTTACCCCTTCTGTCATTTTTCTTGGTTTCTCCAATTTTGTCTATCTTGTCCCTGGATGCGCTTTTTCTGGGTTTGGCGCCTTTACCGACCTTTTGGTCGGCATCTATGTTGGTGATGGAAGAAGTTCTTGAAAGATTGTCCGGCAAATTTTGACCCTCAAGTTTCGGGTTCTGACCTCTACGAAATATGGCTTTGATACTCTTCATTTTTAAATTGGTTACTTTCCTGGTCAATTTACTTTTATGGAAAGGCACTTTATCGGCGAAAAAAGTTTGTTAGTGTTGGCGTATAACAGCTGTGTAACACTTATGGCACATTGTATGAGTAAGTCTTAAATTTAACACCACCTTATTTCTCGATAAACGGTTTGCATAAATAGATATTTAGATAAGCATGTTTTCTTCGATATATGCATATTAAGTATATAATATAGTTTTTAAGCACTTTCTTTATCACTTAACTCCAGATGTATAAAATTCACTTGATATTTTTTTTGAGGTCGGTTTAGTCTAAAGAGGCAGCCTGTAATAATATGTATAACAAAAAAAGAAGTATATATGAACATTAGAAATGAATAAATAACTCCCTTGTCTTGAACGCGAAGCGCTCAATCTGCACTATTACAGCTACTACGCGGTTTCGGGGGAAGGGAGTAGCTTTTGGAGTACTTATTTTTCTCTATTATATATTCGTATATGCTTGCGGAGTCTTTTATGAGAAATAAAGAGGTAAAGATGGAGGTTGTACTTGGATATAAAGTACAGAAGAATAAAATCATAAGACCATAATAAAAAAATGTTGTCATATAAATTAATCAATTGCTTTAAAGATGATGAGATGATTTTTTCGATTAATCAAAAAAATTAGTTGGAATTGGAAAGTCAAATCCGAAAAAATAAAAAATTACTATGAGTAGTATGTCGACTCAAACTGTGGCGACTTTAAGCTTAATGAGTGTCGTACTAGTTTAACTTTTGAAACTCCGTAATTTACAATATTTAAGTAAAATGACCAATGTTAATTTTTTTTAAACATGTAAAGGTGCATTTAAATTAGAGCGAACAGAAGCGAGCGAACGAATTTGTTCGTTCGTCTCTGTTCGTCGTAATATATGCAGAAACATGGAAGAGTTCGTTCGCTCCCGTTTTGTTCTCCATCCAAATTACGCAAGCTTAAGCAAACGAATTCCTTCGTTCGCTTCTGTTCGCTCTGATTTAAATGCACCTTTAGACACCTATTCATAATTATTTAAAAATATCAAAAAGAAATATCTGCAAATCTATTACGCGAATCTCGTTATTTGCCTACTTGTAAATAGTTTACATGAGAGTTTGCAATGTTTTGTATTTCTAGCAAATCCTGATAGATATTGAAAAGTAGATACTGGAGATAAAGTATTTATTTTATAATCATTTCAGGAAGCAGTTATGTACCTACTTATTTGATTTTTAAATAAATAAGTACCTAACAATGCTGCCAAAAAAATGTATAATGTTATTATAGCATGTTTTATTTTCGAATATATGTCAGTTGAATGACATCTTAGTTATTATAGATCAGAAATATTTTCAAGTGCAAACATCACATAAGTTATAGCATTAATTTAATCTACAGAGAAATGTATAGTTCACATGACGATTTGTAAGATATTTAAAAATCTAATTTAAATTTACAAACAGTAAACAGAGATTGTTCAATGTAATGAATGTTTAAGCTATTTATAAACACATATTTATGAATGAACTTTTCTAATTTATAATAAGTAAAGCGATGTGTGGAAGGTCATACGATAAACTGTAGGTATTGTTATATTAAATAACAAGTTAACACACAAATTAGTATTTTCTCTGAAACAACCTAGTTGAAAAAATCTTATTATTACTTTCTCTCGTAACTTCTTATTTGTTTTAGAATATGGTAAGTTTTGAAATTAAGACATGAGCTGTGAGTAATTTACATTAAACTAAATTTACACTGGCTTATTAATTACACAGAAACTGAAGACTACTTGGATAACTACAATGAAATTATCAGTTTTTGACTAAAGTAATTACTAATGGAAAACAAACTCCTGTATCTCTACCCTAGTCAGGTCAGGTATGTAGTATGGAGTACTGAGAGTCTAGGTCACAGAAATAAAGATTATAGAATGGAAATTCTAAATTCTTATATTTTGTTCTGTACGAAGGTTTATAAAGGAGTAGGTTATCTGGCTACTTTTGGAGAAAAATTTAGAAACCATTTGATTTAGTAATTATCACAAATATATTTTTTTTTTAATTTTGATACTGACATCTTATGATAGTTGGTTGTATAATCAACTAGACAGTAGTGATTTTTGTATGTTTTAATTTTAAAAGAGGAGTAAGATGATACCTAGTTAAGGATATCTTGCGCCTGATGAAAGATTTATATATCAAGTTCTAATAATAACAAAGTAGAGTGTCAATTTCTTTCATTTTTTTCAATTAAAACCTTCAATTCACGTCAGTTCAAATTGCATTCGATATTTAGGCATATTTTTAAATTAATTTCACTATCTTACGTACTTAAACATTGATGTCCAATTTGAATAAAATATGTACTCTATAAAAGAAACTCCACATAAGAAATTCTTAAAGCAGATTATCAAACAAACTTCCAAAATACAATAACCAATCAGAGAGAGCCAATATCTGTGGAAAATAAAAAGACGCGCTAAACCAACGTAAAATACTGTACGAGTATGTAGTTGTAGTTATTACTTATTACATTATGGTTTTTTGTGTAAAGGTCCGTTTCGCTAGGAGCGGTGGCGATTGGCGGCCGCTATTGAACGTATTCGCTAGGAATTGTCGCCAGTTTTCTTCCACGCGATTTGGTCATGGACAGTTGATTTTTAACATCATGGAAACAGTCTCGTATACAGGGCGCCCTATTTCTTGACCCGTTGCATGGGTAACTTTTTTATTAGTAGAGATACAAAAACGCTTAAATGAGCAAATTAGTGCAGTTTCGTATTAGTAATTCTACGGTAAGGCGAAAAATTATATACGGGGGAAGGTTGAAAAGTTATTGACAAAAAACGAAAAATCCAACTTTTCTATTATCCCTCGTAGCTCGTTCATTTGAAGAGTTAGAGAAAAATGCTTCACATGTTTTTTGCAGTATTTTTCATGTAAAATGACATGCACTTGCTACTTTTTATATATGTCTTAAAATGGTTGAGAATCACAGTAAAATATATTTTTTTTAAATGTAATGGATAGGTGGCTGTGACATTAACCGAAAGTCCCCTTTTTTCTCTTTCAGATGATATAACATAGTCCATATTTTATCCTTACAAAAGTAATAATAATCGTTGTTTTTAAAGAAAGTTTATTGTCACATCAAGAATGCTATGGATTATGGAACAAAAGAATGTTTTGAGAACAGAAATTATTAATTAATTAATTATATTGAAGTAAATGTTCGAAATGACCACCATCCTGTTGGATACATAGTAAGCAACGTTTCTGGATACTTCTTAAAACATTGTTTATTGTATGTCCATGTATGCTTCTAATTGCATCTTGAATCCTGACTTTTAGATCCTCTATATCTAGAGGAGCTGTCACATAAACTTTATCTTTCAATAACCCCCAAAGAAAGAAATCTAAGGGGGTCAAATCAGGTGTTCGCGCTGGCCAGTCGATATCCATTCTATTTCCTATAACATTATCAAACTGTTCATGTAAATATTGTTATACCTCGCGGGAATTATGCGCAGGTGCTCCATCGTGTTGGAAGTATTTAAGATTTCTAAAAATATGAAGTGGTAATTCATTTAAATATTCCTCTGTTAGAGTATTCCTTAGAAAATGAAGGTAATTATTCGCATTCAAATTATCTTCGTAAAAATATGGGCCAATAATTTTGCCACAAAAAATTCCACACCACACATTTATCCCAAATTGACGTTGATTTCTTCTTTCAGAAACAAGATGTGGATTTTCTCGGCACCACATTATGTTATTATGGCGGTTAAAAATACCATTGTTGGTAAATCTACTTTCATCACTGAATAAAATCTTTTTCCAGAAGTCTAGATCCTCTTCGCATTTTGAAATGTACCATCGACAAAATGTCATCCTTCTTTGATTATCAGCTGGATATAAAGTATTGCATATGGAATAATGATAAGGCTTTAAATTGTTACCTTTTAAAATAGCTCTTACAGTTTCCTTGGAAGTGTTGCAGTGATGTGCAATTTCTGCAGTTGAAGAATCAGGTTTAAAATTTACATAAGCCAAAACATTTATTTCAGTGTCTTCATTGAAGTTTCTTTCATCCTTAGGCTTTGAAAAAGAACCGTATAATCGTATATTATTTTCCAGATGTCTAAATATTCTATGATGGGGTTTTCTTCGTTCCATGTAAGTTTCAAAATAAAGATTCGCTGCAGCTTGTGCATCTCGATTTTGGTTATAATAACAAAATAGCATATCATTTTTCTCTTCGTTGGTGTACATATTTGCAACACTATTATTTTGTATGCAGTATTAATAATAAACAATAAACTACTTAACAAAAACTAAAAATGTCACTTATGATCTGTCAATAATTAAATGCCAACTAGACGTTTTTAAAAATATCAGGAATCTTATTTTTTGTTTTATTTCCATAGCATTCTTGATGTGACAATAAACTTTCTTTAAAAACAACGATTATTATTACTTTTGTAAGGATAAAATATGGACTATGTTATATCATCTGAAAGAGAAAAAAGGGGACTTTCGGTTAATGTCACAGCCACCTATCCATTACATTTAAAAAAAATATATTTTACTGTGATTCTCAACCATTTTAAGAGATATATAAAAAGTAGCAAGTGCATGTCATTTTACATGAAAAATACTGCAAAAAACATGTGAAGCATTTTTCTCTAACTCTTCAAATGAACGAGCTACGAGGGATAATAGAAAAGTTGGATTTTTCGTTTTTTGTCAATAACTTTTCAACCTTCCCCCGTATATAATTTTTCGCCTTACCGTAGAATTACTAATACGAAACTGCACTAATTTGCTCATTTAAGCGTTTTTGTATCTCTACTAATAAAAAAGTTACCCATGCAACGGGTCAAGAAATAGGGCGCCCTGTATACTTATTCGCATTTATTTATGTAGCTAATATTATTTATTCTGTGTATATTAGGAAAGACCAACAAAATATTCTATGTTTGAGCAGACATTGTTTTGCGCATTATCCAATTCTCAGTTCTTCACTACTATAATATGTGTGTGTGCTTTGCCACCATTTCAATTCATTTTTTGTCTTCTGAATTCCTTTTAGGTATAGAAGACGCCAACAACCATCACGTAAATGCCTGACGATCATACAGGATACAGGATTACAGGAACCAGGAACCTATAAGATCATACTATGCTGCCATTCGAGCAGCAGTCGGTTATTAACGATTCAAACGTTTACTACGTTGTTTTAACATCATGGAAACAGTCTCGTATATACTTATTCGCATTTATTTATGTAGCTAATATTATTTATTCTGTGTATATTAGGAAAAACCAACAAAATATTCTATGTTTGAGCAGACATTGTTTTGCGCATTATCCAATTCTCAGTTCTTCACTACTATAATATGTGTGTGTGCTTTGCCACCATTTCAATTCATTTTTTGTCTTCTGAATTCCTTTTAGGTATAGAAGACGCCAACAACCATCACGTAAATGCCCGACGATCATACAGGATACAGGATTACAGGAACCAGGAACCTATAAGATCATACTATGCTGCCATTCGAGCAGCAGTCGGTTATTAACGATTCAAACGTTTACTACGTTGTTTTAACATCATGGAAACAGTCTCGTATATACTTATTCGCATTTATTTATGTAGCTAATATTATTTATTCTGTGTATATTAGGAAAAACCAACAAAATATTCTATGTTTGAGCAGACATTGTTTTGCGCATTATCCAATTCTCAGTTCTTCACTACTATAATATGTGTGTGTGCTTTGCCACCATTTCAATTCATTTTTTGTCTTCTGAATTCCTTTTAGGTATAGAAGACGCCAACAACCATCACGTAAATGCCCGACGATCATACAGGATACAGGATTACAGGAACCAGGAACCTATAAGATCATACTATGCTGCCATTCGAGCAGCAGTCGGTTATTAACGATTCAAACGTTTACTACGTTGTTTTCCTTATAAGGTCATAAGCGGAAAAGCTGATAAGCGCAATAAGCAGTAACTACCGAGTAGCGATTGTCGGGTGGTCATGATCACGTTGCATAGCCGCCCCGAGCCAAATGGACTTTATTTGAAGGTCCATTTCGCTCGAGACAGCTCCTTACATGCTTAGATATGTTTTATTAGATGGTTGGATGCAAGGAACATCTTGTATACACTTTGAATCGACGCAAGAACTAGGTAATAAATTGACCAAATCAGACTACTGTCTGATTTGTTGATATAGCTATCTCAACTAGATATCTTAATTGATACAGCCTACAGTAGGTATACTTAGTAGGCTGGATCAATTGAGATATACTAGATTAATTTTAAGAGTAATATTTGATTTGCATACAAAAGCCAGATATATGATATGCCAGATTTACGCACAATAATGTTATACTACCTCTTGAGAAATTGTATTGTGTAGAAATTAGTCGTAGAACGTGCTATGTATATTGTTTATCATTTCATCCATATTATATTAAAACGCGTCGATTCTATCTCGCTCTAAATTCCGTCGCCGAATCCACAAAGTTTCAAAGCTATCTCCTCCGAGGGGGGATCGCGGAGCGATCCCTGCGGTCCCTGCCCCCGGTCTTTCTCCAATGCGTAGGGGTATTTTCGTCCCGTTTCCTACGCATTTTCCCAATGTACACGCCTTTTCAAAAAACCTCTGCAAAATTTTCATCGATCGCCGTTCGGCGAGAGATACGGCTAGCACCGACGTTTGTCCTCGCGCCTAATGGTCCCATCACGCCTGCCAAAATCCCGACTTTTCGCGGGACGCCCTAGACCATTTTTCTAATTTTACGGCTTGAAGAACCGCTTCACGCGAAAGTTCTGTCCTTTCTCTAATCCTTTGAGTTTTTTTTTTCGAGACCGTACGTCGACTCCTTCTACGTCTATTTCGTCTTCGAAAATCTCGAGTCGCGTCCGTCTCAACTTCTTTCTCATTTTATCTACCGATGTGAGATTGCACTAACGAGACAAGCACCTCCCACGAAAATTGTCACATTAATTAAACTTCAGATAGGTTATTTTCCTACGAGAAATATTGCTAACGGCATCACTAGTACTGACTGCCAAACACTTCTGATTACCAAAATACTGAAGCGAAATGCTTTTCCAATTAGAAAACCGGTAAAAATTTTTTCAGGTTGACACGCACAGTTTACACACTTAAACATTTCAAGGTAAACAATTGACAACAGGAGTGGTAGCGCAACGGGAAAGTCGTAGGATTCAAAACTTCATAATGCTGATTTCGTGAGTTCGAGTCACGCTGGACGCAAACTTTTTTTTTACTTTTTAATTTCAATTATTTATTAGTATTAGTATTTAGTTATTCTGTTTCATTATCCGTAGCTTTTATTCTTTCTGCACGTAAAGTTTGGAATTAATTCGTTCAATTTGGCAGTCTGTTAAATTCTTCATTTTAGTTTACAAACGTAAATATCTACAATATTTTTGGTCCCATTGATAAAATTGATAATAATGTTTACTTAAAAATAAATTCTACTTTCAGTACTTAAAAAATTATGATGTTTTACCATCAACAATAGAGTACCCTTAAAATTCATCAAAATATTTTAAAAAATCGTTTAGTATAATTACATCATCATTTCAGATACAAAATTTCTTTAATATGTATTTTCTTTAAAATAATATTATTCTAGATGCTTTTGTCACCCGAAGGGTGACCCTAAGCCACAGGCCTGGACCCCCGGTAGGGCTAGAAATGGGAAAAAAAATCGCGAGAGCGATTTTCTCCCATTTCTAGTCATACTTAATAAATTATAAAAATAGATGCCAATAGCTGCCTAGGTTACATTAGTACGAGAAACGTACCTCGGATATAATACTGGCAAAACAAGCAATAACCGTTTAATGTTTCTAAGGAAACATTAAACGTTAGCTAAAATACCTATCTACATCAAAAACCTTATCTTTATAGTGTGTCTCACTGTTAACGGCCCTTATGCGTATCTCCGTTATTAGTTATTGGATTGCAACCAAATTTGGATCTGTAGCGATAAGTTTTGCCATACTTTTTTTTTGTAGAACCAAATTTACTTTTTGCCAGTGGAGTGCATTTTTATTTAAGAAAAGAGGGGTAAATGTTTCTAAGTCATGTTAATTAAGCATTATTTAGAGAAAAATTAACACAATATTATTGATTTCATTACATGAGAGTTTTTTTCTAAAAACCAACCATTTCCAAGTTATATCTTAATTACGATTAGAAAAATTTATTTTTAAGAGACCGCCACTCTGAATAGCAATCAGTGAAATTTTGGATATGGGAGTTCCAAAGCACGCTGGTCACACAATAATATTGTGTTAATTACTTATTCTTTTAAAAACGTCTATTATGACGACGATCCATTTACGTTCGATTTAAGGAAAAATCAGGGTGATATATGATAAAAAAAGACAAAATTTAAAAGCACATATATACAGTGAGTCCATAAACTCCCGCATAAATTCATTATTTTGAAAATGGTAAAGGTTTTGAAAAATCACTCGGACCCGTCGATTTTGTTTTCTTTTTACACTTGTTTTACATATAAGTATTAAGTTTTTTACAGGACGACTTAATGAATAGGTCGATATAAACTTTTAATATTTTAAATGGAGCGCCTAGTACTGATTCCTTTTGTTGTAGCTTCTAAATTTTGTCTCAACAGATTTTTTTATCACCAACCGTTTCATCAAAATTGAAATTATGAGCAAACTTAAGAATACTCTACCAATGCAGTTTTGTTGGAAGAACTGACTAATATAATCGGTCTGCTTCTTTCTGAAATTCTGGTTTTAAAATATCTTCCAGCCTGACCAACATTAATCTAAGATATAGGCAATATACTAACGCAGTATTATTATAGTTTCCACTTTCCGGCCATTAATAATTATTATCTGACACACCTTCAACTTTTTGAATTTTTACGATTCCTTGGAACAAAACAATTAAAATGATACACTCTATAGATACAAAACGCAGTTTACCTAGAATAATGACAATCGGTAGTTTCCGGTAACACGGTGTCCAATAGATATCGTCATTAATATCTATTGTAATCAGATCACCGATCAGAGCCACTGACCAGTGGCCAGAGAATTCATAACTAGGAATAGTACGAATCTATTTTGTACCCACCATGTGTAAACGCCTTATTTAATTAAGGACTAAAACAAATTAAGCCAAAACAGCTATTCTCCTGGCTATATGCCACGCCGAGCGCTGAATAACAAGCAAAAATTTGCGTTATTTTGCCTAAGAGAGTTAGAATCAAAATGCAAGGATTCCTAAATCCTAATTAATCGTTCCTAAAGATATTTATGTACTTACAAAATTATATAAATTCACACAAAAACAGTGTTAACTTTTAAAGTAACAAGAATTTATAATTCCAATGTCCTAGTGACCACGTTATTTTAAGTTTAATATGTATTCCGATATCTTGCTGACTTAAAATGACTTATTATACAAGGCACGAAAAACTGTACATGTATTAAGTTGGTGAAACTGGCGCCACTTAAACACAAAGGCCTGCCGTTCCAGGCCCAAAGAACAGGTTGAATTTTAATGAAATTAACGGTTTCTTTTTTAGGATATATAAATAGAAATTTTTTTGAAATGAACATACTTTCTCAAGTGCTTTTCAGGTACATGACCAAAACAGCCCGGGAAACATGGATATGATGTTGCAAATTTCGGAAACTATTTCTGATAGCTAGGTAAATATGATAAAATATTTCAAATTTGTCTTGGCAGGCAAATCCTTCCTCACTGTGGTAGCAGATCGTTGTATAGCTGGCAATATTTTTTTCAGAAGTACGTCATAGGAAGTAGAATACATTCTGATAGAATTTCTGTATTCTCCAATGTTTTTGAGGCTCAGCATATTAGAGGCAATTGTCTACTATGCCTTCTTCCGCTTGCTCGTACCTCCCTTCTGTTCAGATTAGTAGTTAATTCATTTTGCAGCCTCTCAGTCATCTCCTCTAGAAATACTTTAACACATGATATTACTTACGTTTCTTTTAATGAAATTTAACCAAATTAAGTTATTTTAGGTAAGTAAGCACAATATAAATAAAATTATCTCCCAAAACGTTTGCTTTGGAATCATGAAAGCACTGGATTTAAGTGACTTATACAAGTTATTACAGTAACGCCGCTCTTCTACCTAGTTTATAGCAGTGACTATATAGTCACTGTTTATAGGCATCTTAAATTCTACATTTAAATTGTTTATTTCCTCTAAATTATAAAAACAAAACGATTCAGTACATCGTGAGAACATAAACCAAACGTTTCTCCTTTAAACTTCAAATAATTTAAGCCTCGATTTAAGCTATCGAATAAATAAAGAAAAACATGGATAATACTAAACATCATCCACAGTTCGTAAACTATACGAACCGTGAACATCACCTACATTACACTAGAACTTTTGACTTTCACGTTTCAGTTACTATTCATATATTTATTATTGTTAAAATTAAACACCTGTATTAATGGACACGAAAGGAAATATTCTAATAGATAGTTCTAGTTCAAACTAGGTAGGTATGCAGGTAATTATATAGGTCACCGTTGCTTTCTACCACTATAATTAAAATAAAGTAGGTAACTATACAATGAATGACTTCCTATCAATAAATTTAATTAATGATGAAAGCCCATTATGATATACAAATCAGAACATAATCAGTATAGCACTGAAATATCTGTAAAAAATTAAAACTGATTATGTATCAAAGTATCTACATATATCCAAATTTATAATAAACATATACAAAGCAAATCCAAATTATTAACACTATCACATTTAAATACCTATCTGAAGAATTTAATAATTGCATATTTTAACAGAGAGATTAAATTAATTATGTACATATTATTTGTTCATTTTATTTACTTTTCAATTCCGCATTTTTATGTAACTAGTAATAATTATTAGTAACCAAGATAGGAGCGCTACTCCTATAATAAGGAAGAAAGATCTGCTGGCATGATGAACCGAATATGCAAAACTTAAAAAGGCAACAATCCATACAATACCTATGCAATTATTTTAAGAGAAAAATTAAAAATATATATTATTTGAAAAAGTTTGTACAGTAGAGTATTAAACGAGTGTAAGTATGGAAAATATGGATTGTTTAGACATTGAAAAGTTGTTAAGGAAAAATCTTTACAATATTTAGGTAATAGGTCAAGGCATTCCTGAAGTCCACAAAACTGTAAAACTTCTAGAAGGTATTGAACTAGAACATCTCAATTCGACAAAAATTTGCGTTGTGTTTCTTTTTTATTTACAGTAATTTCGTCATATGCACTGAATGTCATTTTTATATTCAGAATAAACAGTAAGTTCTGGTATTTGTAGCACTATTTTCGATAGGTACCTACTATTTTATTTACAGCCTCGACATTGTTTCTGTACGTACCTACGTTATTTAATTTGTTACAATACCATTTCCCCACAATTTCTAATATATAGATTTACAAATTTTAGTTGAATAGAATATGCTCTAATTTAGCTATTATTTTTTATTTTCATCAAAAAATACAAATGAATAATAGCAATGGGGAAGCTTGCTATATCTAAAATAAATTATTTCAGTTACTGACTCGACTGATTTTACGGATTTTTAGTGTGGATAATGATAGGTGCCTATTATTAATTATTATCGTTTTTTCAACCATTCTCGGTACAGGGTGTTTCCTAAATAGAGGCCAAATCCAAGAGCGTATTTTGTGGCCAAAAATAAGGCTTTTTTGTTATATAAACTTGGGATCTTACGGCAGCCGTTGTCGAGTTAGGTATCAAAATTTAAAAAAAAAATCAGTCTTTAATTTTTAATTTCTAAACCGTTTGGATGATAGCTTCTTATTATTTTTGTTTTGCATACTTAGCTTCCCCAAGATATTTTAATGTATCGTAAAAATACACTTGCTCAAATAAATCAATTTTGTCGCTAATCGGTTTGGAATACAAAAAAGTGTAAAGAGGCAAAAAATGAAGATGATATAATAGGACATATGACGACCTATTTCACTTGTAATATTGTACAGGGTGAAAAATATTTTTGACAAATAATGATTGATGATACCCACGCCTCCGCCACCAGTAAGTTTCGAAAGCTCGTAATTTTCTGTTTCATACACACTGGACATACTAAATATGTACACAGAATTTGGTTAAATTATCTCAAACGGTTTAGAAATTAAAAATTAAAAACTGATTTCTTTAAAAAATGTTTACAACCTTCTAGCTTGACAGCCCTAGGTTTATAACAAAAAAACCCTTCTATTTGGCCACAGAATACGCCCCTGGATTTTTTACCTCTATTTAGGAAACAGCCTGTATATCAGAACACCCAAAAACCGATTTTCTTTTATTTATCTCTTTTATTATTTATTCTACCTACAGCGACCTTCTTTATTTATTTTCATTTAGTTGATTTGATTACTTACATACAGATGCTATATTTTATTTGCCACTAGAAAGGATATTATTTGATTATTCGAGCGTATACTGCAATTTAACCTTAACTGAATTGTTTTCCTTTTTGTAACGTGAAACCGCACAGGTGTTTATCCATCACAAATGGAAATGTTTTCCTGTGTACATTGCGGTTCTGAGGAGTGCATAGTTTCTAGATAACACGTGAACGTACTTGGTTGAGTAAGAATAGTCATGTAGCCATAGTAATAGAAGCAATTTTATGTATTTATAACTTCTTATGAAGTATACTAAGCGTGCTGGAGGTAAAAGTTTTTTCGGCGAAAACAGTGAAGTATGAAGTATGCACCGAGCCACAGATTAAGTAGGATAACCGTATGGCCTTGTTTGTACCTACCTCGGTATCGTCTTTTTATATTGTTAAAGCTACCGGGATATCAAAAATTATCTTGGTCAAGGGTGGTTGTGGAATGTAAAACGTGTCTTACTTTAAATTTTAAATAATTATGTCACTGTCACACTGACATCATCAATAACCTACAAATTTCATACCTATTTATTTCAGTTGTAAAACAATAATGAACTACAAATTATGAAATAACGGTTTTAGTAACAAGAAAAACTAAATTACAGTAATAGTTGGAAATGTCCCCCGTTTTGTTCGATGCACAAGTTGACGCGCCTCCTCATGCTGTGAAAAGCGTTTTGCAGCATTTCTGGCGTTATGGTTGCACATTGCTGAACAATTCTTTGTTGCAGTTCTTGCAAATTATTTACCGGAGGTGGAACCACGCTTCGTCAGAAAAAAAGTTAAGTCCAGAAGATCGTCATTCATTAAATTATTGACAAATCAATGGCAGTAAGCAAGGCGTCTGGGGTGGTCTGCGGGCAGAAGAGCCTTGATGTGCTTGCATCTTATATGGATGCATGTTCAAGTCTTTCTTTAAAATCTTATGACATGTTCCATAAGAGAGTCCAATTTCCTGAGAAAGACGTTTCAAAGGTTTTGCAGGGTCCTCTTCCATACGTTGACGAACGTCATTGACAACTTCTTCTGTACGAACTCTTGGTCTACCAGCACCTTTTTTATGAGTCACACAACCAGTTTCGCGAAACACTTCAACACAATTTGTAAGGCACGCATAAAAATTGTCGGGTAATATTGCCACGTTTGGGAAGTGCTCTCGAAAATTGTCCAAACACAAACGTTGACTGTATTGCCAATTTCCATTAACTAGCGCACCCGTTCGAAAATAGGCTTCAATCATGAAAATTTTGTGCTGTGTGGTAAGAGGCATGATTCAAAAACTGGATTAGAAAATTTCAGCACAATGACTTGACAGATTCTGACACAACAAAACATATTCAAAAATTTAAAGTAAGACACACGTTTTACATTCCACAACCACCCTTGACCAAGATAATTTTTGATATCCCGGTATGTACCTATTTCAAAGTTTTGCACACAGCACTAATAATAGATTTGACAATTACATAGTTCTCTGGTTTTTAATGTTCTTATTCTTATGTTAACTTTTGTAGGTAACGTGAAAAATAGTACCTACTAAAATTCTAAATATTTATATTAAGTAAGTACTGTTTTTTGAAAAATTTACTCGAAACACGACTCGAGACCTAATTTATTCTTAATCAGTTGCTTTTTGACTGTAGGTACCTATTAATTTAATGTCTTACATCAGTATAAAATCGATGTTTCTATATTTTTACTTTTAAATACCTATTAAACATTAAAAACCACATAAATTGGACAACCCCCAAATTTAAAGCCTGTCCACAAAAGGGTTACACATTGAAAAGACGCAGGCAAACACCCCATATATCCACCGATACTGCCAGTGACGGAACTGTGGATCGAACCCAGAACATAAAAGGCAGTGTTACCGAGACATGCTGCTGGTTTTCTAGTATAAGTCTACAGGGTGTTGCATTTCGAGAGGGACAAGGCTTAATGGGAGATAGAGGGTACCTAGGGTAACCAGAACCACCTTTAGAAATTGCTCATTGACCATTTGTTATTAAGATACAGGGTGGTTTAAGATTTTCGGTCAAAACTATTTTTTATCATAACTTTGGTAGGAAACGGAATAATGGGTTCATATTTGGTAGGATTAATGCACTAACGATGCTTCATTCGTGCATGTATGATAGGAAAAAATCCAGGTCCGGACATAAATTGTAAATTTTTTGTTTACCTCTAGAAAACATCACTCTGTATGTATTTTTTTAAAATTTCTATACGATATGCGGAAAGAACACAAAAAAGTAATCCAAAAGACCTGTTTCTTTTTTTTGTTACACTTTGGTGGTTATTTAAATACGCTGTTAAATGTACAAAAATACGGCTTCTACAATTAAATTAAGTGAAAGACACATGATAAAAATAGTTTTGCAACTAAAATTAGCGAAAGCTTGATTGAGGATAGGTGTTCCAAGTTGAATGTAATACCCACACATATTTAAAAGATCAATCTTATTAGGAATATATGTCTGAATCTAAAAATTATAGAGTTTATAGTCTTTAAGTTTAAAAAATTCTGTGTTTTAAACAACTATGCCGCAATTATTTTCAAACGAGGAATATGCTGACATGATATTCATCTATGGTTTTTGTAATGGAAATAGTAGAGCTGCACAAAGGGAATATCAGCGACGTTTTCCTGGTCGCCGGCACCCTAATTACAAAACTTTCAGTAAGGTCTTCCAGTATTCAAGACAACACGGAAGGTTTCCTACTTCTAAAGTTGTGGAGCGTAATTTACATCAAGACATTCAAGAACAGAACAATATTTTAAATATTGTTCAACAAAATCAGCACAAGGATAATTAGTTCTGCCATTCATGTCCCTCATTGGAAGGTATGGAGAACATTGAAAAGGGAACGGTATTATCCATACCACATTCAGCAGGTACAGCGTCTTGAACCAGGCGACGGCATTCACCGCTTGACTTTTTCACGTTGGTTATCTAACCACCGCCCGGTCATTTACAGAACCTTATTTACTGATGAGACGCAATTTACGAAAGATGGTGTAAATAACTCAAGAAACGACCATGAATGGGCACAACAAAACCCCCATGCGAAACGCCAATGTCATTCGCAGCACAGATTTTCTGTAAATGTTTGGGTCGGGCTTGTAAATCGACATTTGATAAGGCCACATTTTTTTGAAGACAGGTTAAATGGTAATGTTTACTTAAATTTTCTTCAAACAATCTTACCGAATCTGTTAGAAAATATCCATATTAGAGGCATGTTCTTTCAACATGATGGAGCTCCACCACATTTTAGCAATCAGGTTAGAGAACATTTAAATTATGAATATCCAAACAGATGGATTGGTCGTGGAGGTCCACAAGAATGGCCATCGAGGTCACCGGATTGTAATCCTTGTGATTACTTTTTATGGCGCCACTTAAAAAACGAATATTATAAGGTAGAAATCAATAACAGGGAAGAATTAATCCATCGTACTATTACAACCTGTAACGAAATACCAAATAATCCAGCAATGATACGTCGGGCAATTGGAAACCTAGCTAAACTTGCAAGAAAATGTATGAAAGTTGGGGGAGGCCTCTTCGAAAATTTGTTGTAAAATTAATTTGCCATTTTAAAGTACATTTAGATATTAGTTTGTTTGTGTTCTGTTGTTTTCTTCCTTGTATTAAACAAGTGTAAAAAGTTGTTTTGTAGTTTTGACTGAAAATCATAAATCACCCTGTATCTTAATAACGAATGGTCAATGAGCCATTTCTAAAGGCGATACGGGTTACCCTAGATGTCCTCTATCTCCCATTAAGCCATGTCCCTCTCGTGATGCAACTATTTTTATCATGTGTCTTTCACTTAATTAATTGTAGAAGCCGTATTCTTGTACATTTAATAGCGTATTTAAATAACCACCAAAGTGTAACAAAAAAAGAAACAGGTCTTTTGGATTACTTTTTTGTGTTCTTTCCGAATATCGTATAGAAATTTAAAAAAAATACATACAAGGTGATGTTTTCTAGAGGTAAACTTAAAATTAAGTTTTTTAAGTCCGGACCTGGATTTTTTCCTATCATACATGCACGAATGAAGCATCGTTAGTGCATTAATCCTACCAAATATGAACCCATTATTCCGTTTCCTACCAAAGTTATGATAAAAAATAGTTTTGACCGAAAATCATAAATCACCCTGTATCTTAATAACGAATGGTCAATGAGCAATTTCTAAAGGTGGTTCTGGTTACCCTAGGTACCCTCTATCTTCCATTAAGCTTTGTCCCTCTCGAAATGCAACACCCTGTATAAGTAGGAATAGTCTATTTCTTAGTATGGGAAACATGTAATAATGTGTCAAAAGATTGACATTATACTCGTTGATATAAAGACGAGCAGCCTACAAACAAACTACATGCAAACTTTAATGCTTGTCTGACATGTTACCTTATGATTCGTTCTCTTGGTTGTATGTACCTACAGGGTTCGATAAAAATGAACTTTTTTGGGTAGACGGAAAATATTTAAATTTTCACGATGGATGAAGTAAAGACTATTTGTATAGGAGCTTAAAAATTTTAAATGAAACCCCTCTGTCGAGGTACACTTCATTATAATAAAAATAAATTATTTGGGACAACCCGGCATCATACATCAACCTATTATAAAGATATAAGAAGTCTGATACTGATGTCTTGGTTTCAGGAGGAAAGGTGAACGGTAAATCAAGATGCAGAAGTCGTGCAACAACTCTCAGCAGAAAACAACACTGACGTAGTTTTCCACATAACACCAAAACACTATACTGCACTTGACCCGCGTCTAATCAAGCTGGCATCATCTGAAGATAATTAAAACTGAGTTTTAATCATCTCCAGAACCAAGTTGGCATAATCTGGAGATGATTAAAACTCACTTTTAATTATCTCCAGATGATGTCATTTTAGTGTTTTGGTGTCATGTGGAAAACTACGTCAGTGTTATCTTCACTCCAAAGGTTCCAACCTCTTTCAAGGTCTCAGAAGAAACGGAATAAATACTTTTGCCTTTCATTTTCTTACAAACAGTTTCTTACATATATTTAGCAAAATTGGGTTAGTTCATAAAACTAATTAACATTCTGTCCGAATCACTACTATTCAAATTCCCCATCATATATTGTTGGAGAGGATTTGAAAAGATTACTTGACAGAGGACTGAAATTCTGTAAGTTAATGCTGGGAATACTGAATATGGATACGGTATGCATTAATAGTACTACTAGCTCTGGCCGCAGTGCTTTGGGACTCGTTCAGAGAAACCGACCCACATGGTCAAAAACATACATAATTTTTTTATTTGGAGTAACGAAAATCTAAAATAGATACGAGTACAAGAGAGATATTTAAATACCTCAAAAGATTAATGCATATACAGGGTGATTCAGCTAACAACGTTCATTAAAATTTTAAGGACCCGTTGGAATACTTTTTTGAAAATTTGGATACGTTTACTATTCCTAGTACTTTTCAGGTTTAATATATAAAAAATTATTAGTTGCACATAAAAGATGAACGTTTTAACGTTTGGGCGAGGTTTTGAACAACTGGCTTTTCATATTAGCACTTAACGCATTAATCTCATACAATATGATGAGATTAAATTAATTACAGCAATTAATAGAAATTATGAAAAACCTAAAATTAAAATTTTTCTTGTTCAGTTTAATGAGAATATTTACGGAACATCAGCTCTATTTGGGTTAGTATAATTAATAAAAAATTACGAATGTTGTAGCTCTTTCCAATTATTGCAACGCAACTCTCCTTGTTTTTAAGACACTAACATCTTTCATGTCAAATAGCTACCTACTGAGGTTACGATTCACTAGTTCCAGTTTGCCAATAACGTTACCGAGAAGATTTCACAATGGGATATTTACCTATTACTCAAGTTTCTTCAATTCATCATCTACCTGCTTCATTAAACTTGATATACTTTTATATTTCAAAATTATTAGGAAACGGTCATCAATCAGTTCACAGAAAAAGGTTTTCAATACGTTGAATAAGCAACTTAAAAGAATGCATGCTGCATATTTGGAAGAAAGATGAAAAATGTTATAAATAATATGGGGAAAACCGAAAAGAAAACTATTAATCAAATTATATTAGGGAAAAATAACCACCTAATAATTCCCCTAAACAGGAAAGGTTGCGTATGCATAGTACTAGTGCTCAGTTACAACATACCAAAAATCCACATTCATGCATGCTGTGCTACGGCCGCTATCTTGAAAAATGGCGGCTGTTATTTAGTTTTTTTGGGTTATCTCAAAGAATGTGCATATCGAAAAATGTTTTATATAAAAATTAAACAGCATGTATAAAAGATACACATTTTTCATAAGAATAAGTTTTCTCGTATCTGATACGGTTACCTATTAAGTTGTATGGCAGACAAGTAGGTATGTATAATAAAAAATACTTTAATTTAAATTTCGATTTATTGAAATGATACGCTACACACTTGAAGTGATATCAAGACACTTTCTTTACTGCAGTTTGCATTTCATCTAGTATATATTTTTAAACGAGGGAAAAATTAAATAGGTATTGGCTGTTATTTTCGAAGATGACAGCAATAGCATCGGAGAATACTTGTCTCTGGTATTATGCATAGGTATATGGAGATAGTCTCCCCTTTAAAATGTTTAAATTGCTTTACTTTAAAATGCTTTTTATCACCCCTAGACCTGAGCCGCAAAGGAGGCCCTCATTTAAAATTGTCTTTTAGCAAAATCTAAAATACTCTAAGTGCTACCGCCGCCATCTTACAAAATGGCTGCCAATTTTCAGTTTTTCACTATTTAGAAATAAATTAAGTAGGTAGGTACCTACATGACATGTGAAGTAAAAAAAAGAAAATAAAGTTCGTCGGCAATTATCACTAATAAACTAAAATTTAAACCAAATTAATTATTTTATATTACTGTGATAACTTGGCAACCGTTGCAAATACGTGAAAAATTGTTTGTATGTTCAATGCTCTCTAACTTTTATTATTCCCATCCGTTAATGATGTAGCACTAAAAAACTGAAAAACAGCCGTCATTTTTCAAGAAAGCAATTATTTCCAAGTAAAACAGGCATTTTGAAATAACAAAAGATGTAACCTATTGTAGACGGTAAAGCAAGAAGGATATGGGAATTAATCTGGATGAACGTTTCGAGATGACCTAGCAAAGGGATAGTCTGGGATAGTTGTTGGAGGCACAATGTTTCCAATTCTCATTTTATAGATTTTCTTTGAGTTTACCGAAATTTCCGAAAATGATTTTTTTATTATTATTCTCTAGACATTACAGTAGTTATAGTTGCTGATACTATTATACGTAAATAATTAAAATTTCAATGTACTTACTAAGTTTCGTAATTTTTAAGAATATTGTGCATATAATGTAGTTATTTACTGTAATATTTTTCCTTATTTTACATAAAAGTACCTAAATTTAAGAATGCCCTAAAAAGGTCAATTACTATGCAGTTGACCCTGTAAGGTACTTTTCCAAATTTATGATGCAATTATGATGAAATTGATGAATTATGATGAATTTATGATGAAAACTTAAAAAGAAATTAGTTTTCATTTGTTACCTAGATAACTTTGATAGGTTTCCTATATTATCTTATATTATTTCTTCTATCATAGGTTACAATGATATATACAAAAGACAAATAACGAGTTGTGTTTAAAGTTTTTATATTTTTACACGACAAATTATATCAAGATGTTCTTATCTTCAACTGCAAGGTGCAAATTGCCTGTTTGCGACACAAGGAAATACCAATTTTATGTAATTTTATAACTAGATTTTCTAGACAATTATTTCACAGGTTCTTTTAAGTAGGTACCTACTTTACAATAAACCTATTATTTGTAGTTTTGTAAAAATTATAAGTGCAAAGCATGTTATAGTAACTTTTATGGTATTCAAATAATCAATGTGGTTTATTAGTGTGCAATTGCGCGACAAGAATAAATAAATAACCAGAATGTTTTCGGCTATCTCGCAAGCGCACTTTTGGTGTAGTTACCGATGGATTCGTGACCTCGGTTCCAAAAGGAAGATATAATTTTGAGGATATTTTATTGTTTTCCCATAGACGTACCTAATCAATTTATATTTTTAAAGTTTTATTTCGAAAAAATGTTTTAAGCTCGGTTTTAATATACCATAATGATCACAATTTTTTAGATGATTTTTTTTTTATTTGAACAAAGAATAACATTTATTGACTAGTCAAATTATAAGTATTTTGTTTCGTTCTAGAATTTAATCGTCGTCGTCGTTCCAGTTTTAATAAATAATTTTGAGGAACATTTTTCCATGGGTGTACAAATTTAAGGTTTTTACAAATGTTTTAAAACTTTTAATAATCCATAACGCTGTTTTGTAAAACAAGAATTTTAAAGTTTAATTGAAACAAAACTTCAAGCAACGATATACAGCTTACAAAATCATTGTGAGGCATATTTAAATTACCAAATAAATCCCAATTGGCAAGTTTTATAGTAGCAAAATAAGGCCAATTTCATCCATATCTTTGTGAGCTTTAGAATATTGTTCGAAAACGTCGGAAGTAAGATAGTTTTTATTAAAAATCTGCAAAATGCCTTACAAAATCTTGTAACATGCTGTTCTGCAATTCAGCTTTAACTACAAACTAACCGAGTAGGTAACTAAAAATTAACGAAAGTTGAGGCACTATAATTAACCAAACCAGATCGCGTCAGAATCAATTCGCTGCTTACATACTAGCACTCGAGACGTTACAAAAAAGTTGACGGTTGACGTTACAGTACTAGCCGTTTCAGGATAAAATCTCAGGTTAACCAAACATCAAGGTTGCGGGAAGGAATAGAGCGCGTAATAGGGAGATATTCTTCTGGTTGAATATTTATTTATTCTTGTGATTGTGCTGTTGGTTAGTTCAAGTAGGTTCTTGCAATCTCCACCAATTTATCAAATGCATATACAGGGTGACCCATTAAGAATGGAAACACTCGCGTACAAAATTTGTTTATGGACCGATTTGAACCGGATTTTTTTCAAAAGATAAATCTCCAAAAGCTCTATGTTGATGCAAAATTTGAAGACGAAATTTTGATTTTCAAGGCCTACTACAATTTTTTTTATGGGAAAAATAGCAAAATTTTGTTAGCGATTTTTTTATAAAAAATCTGACTACACCACTGGATTTAGGAGCCACACTCGAATGCATTTGTACCAATTTTTGTGAAAAAAGTTTGTTCCTAAAAAAGTTATGACAGTATCGGCATCACCAGTGTTTGCCTTTATCGGTGAACCTATTCCTTTATAAAAAACGAATAGAACCCAAAGAGAAGCAAAATTAAACAATTTAAACACTGGTGTAATTATTAATAAGAACCATAAAAACCAGTATACCAAAATAACCAACAATTACTCTAATATAAATAACAATTGAAAAAAAGTAATGATTAGAAAATTACATTTTTCAAAATGAAAAAGGAGTCTGCCAAATTGATTCACACTTTTTGAATAAAAAATTATAATGTAGGTAGTTATTTTTTATCTAAGAAGGTAATATTATAAGTTTTGACATAATAACCACAAAATAATAATAATTTGGTTGGTTGGTTATTTTGTGTATACTGGTTATTATGGTTCTTATTAATTAGTAATTACACCAGTGTTTAAGTTGTTTAATTTTGTTTCTCTTTGGGTTCTATTCGATTTTTATAAAAGAATAGGTTCACCGACAAAGGCAAACACTGGTGATGCCGATATTGTCATAACTTTTTTAGGAACAAACTTTTTTTTCGCAAAAATTGGTACAAATGCCTTCGAGGGGATCCTAAATCCAGTGGTGTAGTCAGATTTTTTTATAAAAAAATCGCTAACAAAATTTTGCTATTTTTCACATAAAAAAAAATTGTAGTAGGCCTTGAAAATCAAAATTTCGTATTCAAATTTTGCATCAACATAGTGCTTTTGGAGATCTATCTTTTGAAAAAAATCCAGTTCAAATTGGTCCCTAAACAAATTTTGTACGCGAGTGTTTCCATTCTTAATGGGTCACCCTGTAGGTATCAATAATTGATCAATTAGTTCTTGGACATTAAGAATATCTAAGGTAAACGATCATTGTTATGCCCTTTATTGCTAGCTTAAGCTTTACAATATAAATCTAGCAAGTACGAAGGCGTAGAAGGGCCACGGTTTAAAAAAATATTGTTTTCTGTAATTTCTGAGTTTAAACTCGGAATTTTGTAAAATTCCGACATTAAACTCGGAATATTGTAAAATTCCGACTTTAAACTCGGAATTTTGTTTAATTCCGACTCTAAACCCGGAATTCTTTAAAATTCCGACTTTAAACTAGGAATGTTGTAAAATTCCGACTTTAAATTCGGAATGTTGTTAAATTCAGTCTTTAAATTCGGAATTTTGTTAGATTCCGACTGTAAACTCTGAATTTTGTTAAATTCAGACTTTAAACTCGGAATTCTACCGGAAACAAGATAAAATCCGCCTTTTTCTTTCTTATTTGTCTGTCATATGCTAGTGAAGTTGAATATGCCGATTGCTTGCAAATTTGGATTTAAAAATGAATGTAAGTAAAAAGTATGATTATTTATTATTAATATTAATTATAATTCCCAGTCTAAAATCGGAATTTAACGAAATTCCGAGTTTAAAGTCGGAAATTAACAAAATTCTGAATTTAAACACAGAAATTAAAGAAAAACATTTTTTTTTATCGTGGCCCTTCTACGCCTTCGTAAGCAAGAGATAAGAAAAAATATCAGAAAAACTTACGGGTAACGAGTACTTGGTTCTCGACTTGGGTAGGTACTAAAAACTTAAATGAAATTCCGTCAGGCAGACATTTTATAATCATATAATAATTATTATAATAATATAATATGGGTGCATGCCATTCATTATTCTGAAGTTTATCATTCATTGATAACTCTAATCAACCATTATTTGTTTTCAAATTTAATAAAACATGTTTTTTAGTAATTTTATAGCGATATCTATTTTCTCAAAAAATATGTGACATAAGGAACATATTATTGGTACAAAAAATTTTTTTTTCGAAAATCCACTCAGTATATAATAGGTACCTACGATCAAGGCTACAATTTTTCTATTTTATTTTTTAACCCATTACAATAAATATAATCATCAAATGAACCATGTAGATTTTCTGGGCTGTTCTGCCATGGTCCTTGGTTAATCGCAGAAGTCTCGCCATTCTTAATAAATGGCATCTTTGTTGATAATAATGTTCTTAATAAATGACACTTTTTGTATTATAATCGGCGGTGAAGCTCGTTCTGAACATATCTCTCTTTCTATTAGAGAAGAGATCCACTTATCAAGTCACAAAACAAAGATATTAAACCTTATACCCCGCCCGATATCTCACAATTTCCAATAAATTTGTGATATGCCTATAAAGATAATATAACCTTTACTAATCGGAAAAAATGGAAGTTAACGTCTGTGTCGTAAGTTAACCCATTTAGCCATTTATAAAATAATACTTAATTCCCAAATCTCTTACATTTTAACTCCGCTCTTTAGTAAAATATGAAAATACGAATATTGCAAAGTAGTAGTTATGTAGGCACCTATTCTGAAAATTTTCATAATAGGTATAGTATAGAAGTTAATGTTTAGCAAATTCAGAAATAGTTATGTATGCGAAACCAAGAAAGGTATACTCTGTAGGTATAGGTATCGTGGTAAAGACACGTACACGTACAGTCGTGTCCTCTATTAATTTAATCTACCTCCATCATAATATATTGTTGATCCACAAGAAAGTTTCCTGTTTCGCAAGTAAGTAGAATTCGACCAGTGACCCGTTGCCGTAATAGGCAAAACTGTTACTTGAAACGAAATATCAACTGCTCTGTGAGTAAAAGGCCTGACTAGCATTGAATTACTCCATCAGTATGTCCTAGAAAGGTAGTCACCTTCTCGGCTACATCATTCGCTAGCACCGGCACCAGACATTGACCAGTATAATATATGGTCAATATGTTGTACGATAGATAGGATAGTATCATCAAAGTCTACATAATATATTCTAATATCATAGACCAATAAAGAGCGTTGTGCCTCTCGGCGCTACTGTCACAACCTGAGCCAAGTTAGGTTTATCGTGATCTTCCGCATCCCATCATTTGCCTATTCCTCCACCCTCCACCTGTGGTAT
Organism: Pogonocherus hispidulus; assembly: GCA_963924545.1. Lineage (NCBI taxonomy): Eukaryota > Metazoa > Arthropoda > Insecta > Coleoptera > Cerambycidae > Pogonocherus > Pogonocherus hispidulus. Next base: position 33,658,319 of record OZ004697.1, on the reverse strand, counting down.
ACTGCCTAGACAGTGTTGCCACAAGCATCATTATTTTCGAGGTAGATTACGTGGAAAAAACGAGCCAAATACATGCTAAAACGAGCAAATTCAAAAATATTTATTTTATGGCGAGGCCTTACAAGATCGTCAAGAAAACCAAACCCAATATAATGTTAATATCATAGATTATTGACTTTTACTTATTATTTCCATCATCCTCATTATCCTTACAGAATTTCCATTGGTTGTAATACAGCTAAAACAGAATTCCACGATCTGCATCGAATTGGATATAACATGCGTCTCTTTCTAACTTGGTATAGTGGCAGTGGCAAAGAATAATTAGTTTATTGTCTTTGGTAGTGGTGTATTCCATTACTATTACCTGTCATATCATATCAACCAAGTCGCTGCAGATCAAGCAATCGAGTCCGGGGGCTCAGCAATCGTTTTTACTCGAACACCCTAACACCGTTCACGAATACTCAACAAAAGTGCAGCTGGAAACCCTAAAAAGATTCAAATTTCATAGAGGAGCCACCGCGTAACTTTTAGCCTAAACGAGCCAAATGAGACTCGAACGAGACACCTATGACAATGCCGTGCCTACAAGTTCGAAACATCGAAACTGGTCTGAATAATCCAATGTTGGTCAGGGCGTTTCACCGCCGCAGACTAATCCCCGACAATTCATTTTCTGTAGGGGTATATACCTATTTATACAAATATGGCAATACATATAGCATGTTCTGCGATTGGTAGGAAGCGTGTTTCTGTCTCTGTTTTTAGATTCTATCTAGTTCTTAAAAATAAAGTTGTAGGTATTTGTAAGCAACTGGTCACATTATAATTAATTAGCTAATTAATTAATATAGAAAAATAAGCATTGAAGAAATTTACAAACCAAAAATTAGAGGCAATAAAAATAGGTACTTTTTATAAATTCATATTATGTTATCATGTTTTTGGAACCGTAGCCTCTGGAACCAATTATTATTGCAGGTGTAAATTTACTTATTTTACAATGGTAACTGTTGTAAAGTCAGTAAATATTTGTATAAAATTACTGGCTTATAAAAATGAATTGTATGTTACCAAAACACACAAATTACATGGTAGGTACAGTTAAATGCTAAAATTCAAGATTTTTAATCAAAAAGTCAGATTTAATAGAAAGAGTCCCCTATTCAATATAAAAAGGTTCGTATTTCTTATTTTGTGGTGTCAACTAGATTATTTAGATCGTATTTTGGTAGTAGGTATCTATATAGTTATACTACTTAAATTTATTAACTTTCCTTCCACAAGTAATTAACAACTAATTAATTCATTTACTACCATGTACAGAAATATATTTCTGTTAATACATATATTTTAGACCTGACAGATAAGTAACAACCAAAGTTATAGGTACGTATATTATGAAATACGAAAGTATGTAGGTATAAGCTGCAACTTCAACGTAGGCAATGAGAATGAGATCTTACTAACAAGCGACACGTTTTAACTCACTAATTTTACCATTATGTTAGACGTCTGCCGGGGCATACAAACACACTGTCCTAACTAAAAAAATATTATCGGGTTCAATGGAACAAATCATACTTTTCGTGACTGTTGTGCGAAGAAATACCCGCACTAGAACAAAATAAACCACGGACAACTGGAAGAACAACAAACGAAACGCACTTCACACGAGACGACCACCTTGCACAGCTCACTCGTTATTTCAAATTGTGCTATCAGAGAGCGACGGTTTCACGTTGGTGGGGGTAAGTCGAGGTACGTTTCAGAACAGGGTCGCACTCAGTTATTTCCAGCCAAGAATTATTGTACAATATTGGCGATTCAAATTATTGATGAGGGCGTTGCAAATTATAAACAAATATGAAGGAAGACGAGTAAAAATTTTGTATTTTATATCACATCATCTAACAATTTAGCATTCAACTGCCATAAATATAGTGACTTCATGTGCTAGTTAGGGTAAAATAAATGATAAAAAGAGTGGTAAAAGCAGTCAAACGACTCATAAGTGTTTCATTGCTAATTATATGAATTTTTTGGGTTGAAACAGGTACCCTAGTTTTTGTTTAGTAACATTTTGGGCTAAAATAAGTGTGATAAACTGTATGGTGATACCATATTAGTGCTTGCTTTTTTGTTAAATAATGTTTAAATTAAAATATATTCTGTTTTTATAAGACTAATAAAAAAGTATAGAAAAACTGCAACAAAGTGGTTATGTTGTGTAAATAAACGTGCTCCCTGTTAATAAATTGTTACATGCCTTTTGGAGAAATGGCATGGCATTTCTTATACTAGGGCCAAACTTCTACCTATCTTCTCTTAAACACTTCTATTGACACGTTCTGTGGAATAACATCCATAAACACGCCAGCTTGTGTTGTGCTGATTTCTTTTGAATGCCATTTCAAAATGTAAAAATAAAGATGTACAAATACTAATCACGTCATTTGCAACTTTGTAATACCAAAAAATCACAAGCACCACTAAATTATTACGTTAAACAAACCCACATACGTGTTATTTATCATATCAGCAATAAGCATAAAAAAATTTACTTTTAAGTAGGTGCAAATATTTTCAAGCAAAGGGCGCATTCATTTTTGGAATCGCCAATACTCTACATGAACTTTGAATATACTAACATCGTAAGACATTAAGTAAGTACTAGTAATGCATTATTATATTAAATGACGATTTCTACTATTTTACCACTGGTAGTGTCACTAGGTAGAACAAAGCAATGGTTACGTGATGTCAGCCATCTTTAAGTGCTTAATGATTATTGATCAATCACTCTATCTTTTTTGTTACATTCTCATTTAATACAATGTCTCTTTCACTTGAGTTCGCAGGAGAGAGGAATTCATGCATAATAATTGTAAAATGTTGTTAATGGTGTTGTAAAAAAATAGTATGGCTTCACTGTAATCCGCCTCTGCTTTACAAAATAATATTCCACTTTTATCCTTTTAAAGAACAGATTAGTTGGGAGCGTTCGAGTTGTTCATTTCTTACCTCGACATGGGCATTACTTATATTGTCAAGGCATTTAAGAGCTCGATACTGGAGACGAAGACGCAAAAAATAAAATGCCTGCATGGCTGGATGGCCTGGCCTGCTTTTTCTTTTTGATACACTCTCATCGAGGTTACATATTGACGATTATGCTTTATGCTTTTAGAAATCGTCTAGCGTTTTTCTTTAGACACCCTACATTTACAAGCTGTATTCTATAATAGTCATTTTAAACGAATTTGCTCGTATATCCACATAACAGTTATCATGGTCTATTAAATAACTGTATTCTATTGAATATTGAATATAATTTTATACATATCCATCAAATCAATGAATAATAACCCTTGTTTATTACTTATATTATACGAAATGCAATTTAAAACTGAAATATGTCTGTAGGTACGTTGGGATTGGATAAAGTAGAAAGCATAGCTAGGTACCTATTACAAAAATTACGTATAAAATGCCATCAAAAATTTATTAAGCTGTAAGCGAAGTTCGTTTGAAACTTATAGTATATATCAGATGCACCTTATTATATCCTGATATCAATTAGCACAAATTTTTGGAGCAATCTGTCTTGTCAAAATATTAGGTATTTTGCCAATGGAACTCATCATCATACCGCTGACACCTGTATTCTGTAAATTACTAGATGTAGTGCCTAATCCCTAATTATCGATAACTCTTCCTAGAGATTAAATTTATGTAAGTCAGTACAGTCCAAGGGCTCTAACGAAGCTAAGAATATTTCTGTGGGTTAAATTACTCATTTTAGCAGAAGATTAGTTACTCATACCCATTACCATTGTCAAAGAACAAATAATCTAGAAGCAAAAGAAGTACACATTCCGCTGATTGTCGATTTTCCTGTAGAAAGCCTTTGCTCATTTTTGAAATGATACCTCAGTACATGTGAAAAGTGCTGTTAGTAGCCTTAGCTCCAGTTAGATAAGTTCCAGTAGTAATTCAGTTATTTTGGGAAGATAGTTAATAAACCTTTTTTGCTTGTTTTTCCAGTAAAGTATATCATTCCATTTTCTAACATCTTCCACTTAACGTTTTGGTATACCACTGAACGGTTTCGGTACGATGAATGATGATTGCGCACCTTATGTGTAACGGTGCATAATTAATCATCATCAGAAAGATTTAAGGTGGGTAGTTTAATTATTTGGTTCCTATCAGAGTAAGAAGTAAAACTGACTTCCTTAGACAATACATACGAGTAGTAAACCTAGATAAGAACATATTATCCGGATTAGTACAAACTATTAAATTAATTAGATTACAGCAGAAATAAATAATAAAATATCTATTATTCCCTTAAATCAGTTTTAGTTTGTTTAAATTAGATACGAATTATCAATGGTGTATGCTATTAAAATATAATAATGTAGGTTAATAATTTCTTGTATATTAAAAGCAACTAGTTACTTATACACTTGAATGAATCACCTTGTACGGATAACTACGACTATTGTGATACATATTACTGTATGGTGTTGATGTACCTACTTGTGATGTACCTATTTAGCTGACAACAAAAACCATACAGATAACAATGTTTACTCAGAAAACAAACTGAGTTTGGTTATAATAAAATCCTAAAAATAAATATTACGCATCTATGTTAGTTGAATTACCACTTTCAAATAGCAATTTGGACAATTTGAAAATTTGTTTGGAAAATGTATATAGTATATTTAAATATAACTTTAAAGTCAGTACATTTGCATATTTTGCGAAAGTCTACCTCATTTTTTAAATGATTGCGCATTTGGAGTCCTTTTCCAAAACGCAAGCATGAGGTCGCCACCGGAAGTGTGCAAGACAGTGGTTGGCTTTGAATTTGTCATCCCTTATTTGATTTGTCAGTTCGACTTTTTTTTTTTTAATTTATAGCACTTTTGAGATTTAAAAACTTAAACATTCAGTTGTTAAAAATTGAAAATTATAATTCCGATTGATACAATAATCGTAATTAGCGTAAAAAGCGTAATTAAAAATTACGCTCTATGCAAATATGTAAAAATATAAAGGGTGATTAATTTCAGTTTCGAAAGTAGGTTATTTCCGATTTTACCGGAATAAGCTAGGGATAATTTTTGGTACCTATGTGTAAATGTAGTTTTTGATCAGATCATACAAGCTCCCAAACTTAATTGATGTTTCTTTTAAATTAAAAAAATTTGGCGGCGAATGACATTGCAGTTCCACACGATATCCGATCTAGCGAATCAGTTTGTAATATCACAAGCAGATGGCCTCAGAGGGTGGAAGACTAGAAATTATGTTTGCACGTTTTGTGTTTACTTAAAAATTAAATCTGCCCTAAAAACGAAAATTGAAAATATAAATATATAAAATATAAATGATATTTCTCAGTTTTTCGCGTGTGTAATATTTAAATTGTATCCAGTGAATACTATAATTATTGGTTGACAATGTTTAGGTACATAATTTAAATATATTGCATAGATAACATATTATTAAAAATGATAAATTAAGGAATAAGTCACCATAAAATCAAAATTAATATCTGAATAATGCTCTGAATATTAAAAAAACAAACATTTTTCTATATATTTAAGATTGTAGATTTACTAGGCAAGCTATCCGACATAAATATGGAACTTATACCGATTTTATAAATTTCATCAATCAAAATTAACAGATTATTAGCATTATCATATAGGTATTTATTGACAGAAGTGGTCCAATAACTACTAGAAACAGTTAGTCTATGCTACTAGCAAGTGGTGTACCTAGTCCATCTTCGAATTATTAAAACATAGTTCCGATAACTGTTCAATCATGTAGCTTTGATCTTCTAATAGAATAACATGTTACTTCAACTGCACCCGTTTTTGTTAAAAAATCCGTCCAGATTAGAGATTCTGACCAATTGTTTTGTCTAATGTCTTGAAATAAATAGGAATTGAAAAAATACTTTTCACGTTCGTTCAAGCTCAAACCCGAAATTTTATTAAGCAAGACTGTACGTTCACTGTATGTTAAACTTTTATGCGTTGGTATTTATTGTGATAAACATAAATATAAAGACAAATAGAATTTAAAAACTGAAAAACTGAAGTACCTAGGTGGGTGGTAGGTAAATGTTTTATGAGTGATCGGAAAAAATGTTATATTTCGCCTTTTGGCAAATCCAGATATCTGTAAGTTCTAAATGATCTCTATCGTCACTTTTATCCCATATTGCTATCATCAAAGTATATTTCTACATATTATTGACATCAAAAATAGTTCTTGACAAGCGGTTTTCCGTTTTAGGTTATGTTTATTACTTAGTATGGTTTTGAATGTTAATGATTTATTTACAAATATAAATATGATGATTAATGCAAATGCATATTCATATTAGGTAGTTACATAAAATTAATTTTAGCAACCAGACATCACGTGCACATTAAAATATTATTAAAACAATTATTTTTATATGTAACCAATAAAGCGAACTATATGGGATTGGCCCCCTGTCACTATTCGTACTATTTTCACAAATTACTTACTTACTAGACTTATCTGTTCTACACTATTTGAGATGAGCCATATTATGTTCCTTCAATTTCGTTTGAATTGACCTATTTTGTCTTTTGGATTGCCTAAAAGTTGTTGTAGTTTATGTCCTCATGAATAACCCACTGACATCCCCTACCAAAACCACGGGTGAAATGAGGATCGTAAGAAATAGATATGAATTTTGGATTTACTCTTTTCATTTTGCAAAGTCGAGGAATTTCGAAGTGTCTCTTTAAATTTAGGTTTCCTAATCATTATATCAATTAAACTTACAGAATATCCATTATTCGTAGCTATATCCCCAATCAATCCCGTTTCTTTTTCAAACCTCTCCTTATTTAGGGGAAGCTTAATAGGCGATGATTTAAAAAATTGAAACTCACCATTTTGTGTCGAACACAATGGTGAGAGTCTTAGGGATATATCTTAAAGTACTGGTATATTTTCTGTGTATGTTAAATTATTAACTTATTTTCACTATTTCTAATTATTAATACATCTAAGAATGCTATTTGTCCAGAGTTTTCAATTTCATATGTAAATTTAACTGATGCGAAACGACTGTTTAATTTAGAAACAAAGTTCTCAATATCGGTGGCTGTTGTATCAAACACTCCAAAGATGTCATCCATATATATAAACTAAACCCTGGAGAAATACTCGAATTCTTGTTTTGCCTCCGTTGCGAATTTGTTCATGAAGAGATTGGCAATGAATGTTGACAAAGAGTAACCCATTGCTGTACCCTCATGTTGTTCAAAGAAATTAATATTGAATCGAAAGCAATTTTGTTTCATGCAAAGTTAAGTGAGTTGAAGATATTCTTTTACTACATCTTGACCGAGACTGTTTGATTTGAGTAGATCCATAAGGTAGTCCAAGGTCTGTGGTATAGGAACACTTGAAAACAATGAACAAACGTTAAATGAGATCAAAACTTTACCTTCTATTTTTCATCTTATTAATGAAATCATTACAATTGATCACAGAAAAACTAGGTAATGCAATGGGTAAATTTTCAAACTTCTCTGTTAACCATTTTGAAAGGTGGTAAGTCGGCGGGCCAATTGATGAAACAATAGACTTTCCTGGTTTTTGAATCTTAAGCAAACAGTACAATCTAGGTACATTGGGTTAGGTACATGTGTTAGATACAATACATCCTATTTAATGTTGCTGCAGGATTCCATGTTTAATGTAATAAGATTGTTGCAGGATTTAAGTACATTTCTTACTTCAGTAATCATTTTTGGTAATGGATTTCTAGAAAGTTTATTATAAGTGCCATTACTAATCAGGTCATCTACAGCCCTTTTATAATAGTCTTCGTTATTTAAAATAAGAACCTTATTACCCTTATCAGCTTTTAGGTAAAAACATTGTTTTTCACGCAGCCATTTGCCATTATTTTTCTATCTAGTAGATTTTGGCTTACTATTAACTTTAGTGACAATATTTGTCGAGATTTGATTTCTGCAAGCTTCTCTGGAAAATCCTTTAGAGGAATCCGAAAAGTATTGAATTGAATTTTCAACGCTTGCAACAATCTCATCTAAAATGCCTTCGGGGCAGGTAATGCAAAATTTAATCCCTTGTTAAGGAGATCAATTTCTTCTATATCAAACGACTGTAGAGTGAGGAACACCTTCTTTTGACGTGTTACTGATTAATTTTTTCAGTTTTTTTTATGCGATGACATTTTCTTGATAAATTTGGTGTTAATTGATAAAAATATGTTCCTCTGATAGTCACACTATTGTTTATATTCTAAATTATTTAACAAAGTGGAAATTGCAAAGTGTAAAAATAGTATGAATAGTGACAGAGGGCCAATCCCATACAGCCCCCTTTATTGGTTAGTTTAGGTGTAAATAGGATACAGTGTTAGCATAAGTTTAGTTTTAATCATTTCTAGATGCTGCCAACGTGGTTGGCGAAATGCGCGTCGAATGCAGTATAGTGTTTTGGTGTTATGTGGAAAACTATGTCAGTGTTATCTTCACATTAACGGTTGCAACCCCTTTCAAGATTAAAATAAACTTAATTAAAATACGTAAAAAATTAATAATTACCTACTTAATTTAATTTACGCATGAGCATTATAGATATGATAATTTGCAAGACAACATAAAAACTCTGTTCATCTACTGATAGAGCATATAGAGCAAATTTTGTTGATGGTATATATCAAAGACCGTTAGGCGGAATCAGTCGGTTTTTGAATATTTAAAAAATGTATCACAAAACATCTTCCCTATTTATAAACTATAAATATTATTTGTTCTATATAATAAAGCCAATAAAAAATAAATAAAAGCTCAATTTACTATTGGTAACTTTAAATTAAAAAAAAACATTTTTCTACCCTTCCTATTTAAAATAAGAAGTAAAATAAAAATATAAAAATTGATTAAAAAGTAATCTAACGTACTTCTTAATTTAAAATAATTTGTTCCATGAAAAATTCCATGAATTTTAATTTATTTTATTTTGAACTATTTCGGCTGCATGAATCCAACATAGTCATTAAAATTATTTTAATTCACAAAATGATAGAAAACAAAATTTTCTTAAAAACAATTTTTTGGCGATCTTCTAAAATGTTTATGTATAGAACATTCATTTTCATACAGAACAGAAAATTTAATTTCCATCACCGTTATCATCAATGATAAGATATTAATATAAATAAACATTGATACATTTAATCATTTGATGAGGTGTGTGTTTAATCTCAGTTTTAACTATATCTATATTTTCAGTAGCAAGAGGCAATGACCTGAGCATATTTTGTGGTATTAAACAAACATGTTCATTATAGCAACTCCTTGGAGTATGCATTTAAATTATTTATTCACAATCGTAATCAATTTATTATAATGTGTGACTTTTAACCTCAGATTCAACAGTCGCTGCTCACTTCCATAAGGTATGCATTAGGTATGCATTAGGTATGCATTAGGTGCAAAAAATATAGGTATATGCAAAGTAACCTACCTATATAATAGTCAGAGAAAGAGATTTTACTCATTTTTGTAACTTTATTAAAGAAAATAAGTAGTTGATCCAAGAAAAATGTTTATTTAAGAAATATATTCAAAACTATCCCAAAGAGTATATTAATTGTTAAGTATATTTTATTTTGCCATATTTCTGAAACTGTAAATGTCTTGGAAAGTAAATCCCTGCGTCTAAAGAAATAGTTAAATGTTGTTCTTTTAACATTGTTTTGCCTAACTAAAAACAATACACTTTTATTTGTTTCGGCAAAATACAAATTAAATAAAAATCTGTATAATGCCACTAATAAAAATAATTACAGAAAAGATAGCTAATTGTTGTAAATTACATGCTAATAAATAAATAGGCTTTTAAAATTCATTTCATTCTACACGTATTATAAATTTTATTAAAATTATATTATAACCATTTTTCTTCTTATTCTATCCTCAAAGAACATCATATGGATTTTGTCACTGCCTCCTAGTAACTGTAGGAGGCTGTGATTTTGTACTTTACGCAGTCTCTTATAAAATCTGATTCTACGCCAGAAAAAGGGGTTTCACCCGCATCAGATTGTCTGGCCTTTTCTTTAAATGGCGATATAGGTAATTGTACCTTGTATGTACCTACTTTCTTATTTCAGAGAGAACACACGTTTAAATTTTGACACACCTTGATTAGAAAAGTGCTAACACTTTGTCTCAATGGGTTTATATGAAAATCCTTTTTCAAAAAAATTTCAATTTTATAGGAAAAATCAGTCTGTGTAAAAACAATTAAATTGTTTGCATAGTTCTACATACGTTTAATAAATTTCCGTAAGGTAACGTACTGACTAAAGAAATAAAAAATCACTATTGGTAATCATCTAGAGGGGGCTAGAATAGATTGGACAGACATTTTTTTTATAAATTACTATTATTCCTTATAGTAGGTACATTTTACAGTAAAATGGTAATTAACGAGCCAGAGTTATTTTTGTATCTGTAGTAGGTACCATAGGACATAGGAGGAGACAGTACCTATAAGAAGGTTTTAGTCAAATGTAATGTCAGATTAACAAAAGGATAAACAACAACTAATTCCTAAAGTTTTTTTTTGTAGACACCTACTTTATAATATTATATTGCACTTGCTGTAAAATGATCACCTGTATCAGCAAATCATGTGATTTCTCAAGGTTGCCTTACTTTGTTCACGAATGACTAACCAATAGCTCTATATAAATAATTTATCATTTTTAATATATCAATAATTGCCCTATTTAATAGTTGTTTGATATTATGGTTCTGTATGTATCATATACCTTAGTAGCTTTAAAATTCCAAATAGATCTCCTATTAAGAAAGAAATTATACTATAATATTACCGGTTCAATGAACTGTGACTGTGACTATTTCTTTTTGACAATTTTCATTATGGATTAAAAAGAAAACAAGAAAAACAACTTGAAGATTGCCAGTAGATTTTAATTTTATAAAATTTTGATTAATGCAAATATAGAATAAAAAACGATACACAGTCCCATAACACTAAGCAAATAAAAATAAATACATACCTATTGCAGATATCAACGAAGATACATTTTTTTTTCTTGATAATAAACTGCCATTGGTTATTCTGGCTTTAAATATATAATAAACTACAACCTGCATAAATATTGCGACAGTCGGTCGTCGACTACATTAATTATTTGATTTGATACTGTGCCAAAATTAATAGATTTGACACACTTTGGCAATTACTTAAACGCTACACGTTTAATGATGTACTTTTTGCTGTTTCGATTCTGATAATGTTAGGTTAATCAAAACAATACTGATGTAGTTTTGCACATAACACCAGAACACTATACTGAATTCGCCGCGTATTTCGCCAACCAAGTTGGCATCATCTGGATATGATTAACACTGTTTTAATCAACTCCATATGATGCCAAGTTGGTTGGCGAAACACGCGTCGAGTGCAGTATAGTATTTTGGTGTTATATGGAGAACTACGTCAGTGTTATCTTCACACCAAAGGTTCCAACCACTTTCAAGGCTAATCAAAGAATATTTTTGTGGTTCCATGAAAAAATAAGCTTGTTTTAGTTCTAACAAGAACCAGTTCTGAACCGGTTCGTGTGAAAACCAAAACAAGCCTATTTTTCATGGAACCACAAAAATAATCTTTGATTAGCCTTGAAAGGGGTTGGAACCTTTGGTGTGAAGATAACACTGACGTAGTTTTCCACATAACACCAAAATATTATACTGCACTCGACGCGTGTCGAGTGCAGTAAAACATTGTTAATTTGTCGTTGAACAAATTAGTTTTATTATGTCTGCAACTTATTTGTGGTACAACTGTACTCATTGTTGGGATTACAACACCTATAAAATAATAAAAACAGGAAACCAAAAGTATTCTATATAAACATATTTTTATTTTGGTTTTTATCGTTTTATAGGTGGTTTAATCTCAAAAAAAATTATGAAAACTAGTTACATTTTATATTTCACGTGAGAAGGTAAATAAACAAAATTAAATTCTAGTTTAGTGGTTTGCTAAATTAAATGTTCAAATTGTGCACCAAATTGGGCGCCGATTGAGTGGCCAGCCAGATCGTCTGATTTGACACCCCTAGATTATTTCTTGTGGGGATACTTAAAAAGCAAAGTATACGTTACTAGACCGGTTAATTTAAAAGATTTAAAAGTAAGAATTCGTCACCAGATACATCGTATACCTCCTGAAGTTATAGATAATATCCAAAAAGAATTTATTATTCGTCTTGGCAACTGTCAGGCAGCCAACGGTGGACAATTTGAACATTTAATTTAGTCGCTTTTTACATAATCATTATCATTGTGAATATTGTGAAAATTAAATTTTAAGATCTTCAAACATTATTTTCTTGAAATTTTTGTTATGTAACACCATAATTTTTCATGATGCGTATGTAGAATGATACGCTTTTTCAAATGGCGTGTTCGAAATTGGGGGTTGCTATTTAAAAAAATTGTCGATGACGTCATATCTCGAACAACGATGACGTCTCAAATAAGGGTCGTATGTCAAAAAGTGCCTTTTTTAAAACAAAATCGACGTGTCAGGTGATTTTTTCGAAAACTTCTCAATTTCTAAAATAATGAATTTATTCGTTACTTTTCGAAAGCACTGTATACACGCTTATACAGTGCGCGTCTAAAGTCCGCCCCCCCTGCTAACTTTTGAACTCATTGAGTTAGTGACTCCGGACAAAGTACAGGGTGAATCGTGTAAAATGTATTATTTTTTGACGAAAAATTTATTTTCCCTAAATGAAAGATGGCGCCACAGGCGCTGTCAAATATATTTTTTTAAATGATAAGGTGGGACATGTTGCATATCATTTAAAAGGTCCCTCAATTCTCTGCATAACAGTCTTTAAAAAATTGAAATCGGTCCATCCTTTCTCAAGTTATCAGCGTTTTTGTGATTGAATGATTTATTCATAATTATTTGATATTATTGGAAAAAATTGTTGTTTACAACTGTCATTTTGACATTGTCAAACGTGTGTGCATGTGAAATATGTATTGTCTTAACTAATTTTATCATTGATTTATTTATTGAAAATGGTCCGTACGCTTGAAGATAAAATTGAAGCAGTATCTTTCTTTTTCGAGTGTCAGAGGTCATATCATGCTGCAGAACGAATGTTTAATGAAAGACATCCAGAACGTCCCATATGCAGGAAATATATATGCGACAACTAATTTCTAAATTTTTAAGAACTAGTTCCGTTCATAATGAAAAAAAGAATGGTAGGCCGTCCCTTCCTGAGGATAAAATGATAGACATTATGGCGGAATTGGTGGTAAATCCCATACAATCTACATCACATGTGAGTGAGCTGCACGAGATTTGTCCGCGGTCCGTGCAGAGAGTGCTTAAAAAAAATAAATTTCATCCCTATAAGATGAAGATAATCCATGAACTTACAGAAGACGATCCAGACAGAAGAATGGAGTTCTGTGAGATAATGACGGAAAAAATTATCATTAACGCTGACTATCTGAGGAGCATTTGCTTCACTTTTGCTGATGAATTTTCCTTTTTCCTTAATGGAAATGTGAACAGGCAGAATGTTAGATACTGGAGTGATCAGAATCCACATTGGTATAGAGAAGGTCACACACAGTATCTTCAAAAGTTGAATGTTTGGGCAGGTATCCTAGGAGATCACATCATAGGACCCTTTTCTATTGAAGAAAATTTGACGGGATAGGAATACCTTGATCTACTAGAAAACAATATTCAGCCTACCATAGGCGAAATAGTCCACAATAATGTCCATGAGTTTCAAGGGCTTAACATAACATACCAACAGGACGGCGCGCCACCACATTATTTTAGGGAAGTAAGGAATTTCCTTAATAACTTTTATCCTGACAGATGGATTGGTCGCCGAGAACCTCTTGAGTGGCCTGCTCGTTCACCGGATTTGAGTCCATTGGATTTTTTTTCTATTGGGTTACCTTAAATCTAAGGTATTCATTACCCAACCAGAAAATCTTTTGGATTTGCGGCAGAGAATCAGCAACGAGTGCGCATCTATCTTCAGGCAAACATTTCATAACGTGCGCCAAGAAATGTCTAATAGGTTCTTCTATTGTCAGGAGGTCCAAGGTGCTCATTTTGAACAAGTTCTTTAGTTATTCGTTTTAAAATATTTGCTTTCTTTAATAAACCGTTGAAGTTGACTCCTTTTTATTCATTTATAACCTTACTCACAAAAACGCTGATAACTTGAGAAAGGATGGACCGATTTCAATTTTTTAAAGACTGTTATGCAGATAATTGAGGGACCTTTTAAATGATATGCAACATGTCCCACCTTATCATTTAAAAAAATATATTTGACAGCGCCTGTGGCGCCATCTTTTATTTTGGGAAAATAAATTTTTCGTCAAAAAATAATACATTTTACACGATTCACCCTGTACTTTGTCCGGAGTCACTAACCCAATGAGTTCAAAAGTTAGCAGGGGGGGCGGACTTTAGATGCGCACTGTATATCAAAATTGCTTACTCAAAATTACATTTCCTGTGTATCTGAACTAACAATAACAAAATATATTAGTTATTACTAATTTTCACCATTATTTATTTTTCTTTGGTGGTGGTCTTAAATATAGAGTTTTTGTAATATTCGCTTTTTCATAACTTTCAGCTAGAAGTATAACTGTTTGGGTGTTGGAATTTAGACCCAACAATCTGATCCCAGAAAAAATATTCATTACTTTACCCTATGATTGAATTCCCTTAAAAATTCAATTATGCCTAATAAAAGGTACTGCTTTTTTTGCCGTACTAAGAAGAGACTAAACATATCATATCTATACATAATTATATACACAGTAAAAACTACATTCAACTATTGCTACCTAATATGGTCGTAGCATAGCATTTAAAGTAGGTATTTACGGAAAATAAAACTAAGCTATTTTGAGAGTACCTACTTTAGTCTAATTTTATTATTATTATAGAGTACCTCAGGACACGGGCGATGATGAGGTTGTTTGTATAGGTATTATCCATAGACTATAAATCTATGGTATTATCGTTTCAAATTAGTAATAGCACTGATTTATTACTGTGAAAATTATTTACAATACAATATAAAAAATAAAAAATGTAAAACGTAAGGGTTTTCTATAGTCCAGTTTAGTAAGCTACAATATAAAATATTTTGGGATTTTTCTGGGGTCTGAACAGGGAGGGTTCTCCTCTTCTTCTCCTTGGAGGCGTTTACTGTAGTTGGAACCCGAAATTTTTTAATAGAACTCCTATTGATTGACAAGAGTTTGGCGGACCTTTTATAATACAAACATACTTACAGTTTAGTAAGGCTACAATATAAAAAATTTTGGGGTTGTTCTGGTGTCTGAGGGTTCTCCTCTTTTTCTCCTTGGAGGCGTTTACTGTAGTAGGAACCGAGGTAGGAACCCGAAACTTTTAAATACACCTCCTATTGACTCACCAGAGTTTGCCGGAGCTTTTATAATACAAACATACTTACAAATCGCGCATTTCACAGATTGTCTATAAATAATGTATTTCTTTTTTCTTTACCGAGTATGATTATTATAAGTGCCTTCAAAAATTGACCAAAAAAGTATCGTCTAATCTTAAAAGTACACAAAATAAAGCTACTTACCTCCTAACAGTTACATTTGATGACAATGCGACAGTCAAGGGCCTTCTATTTTTTGAATCTGTTATATTTGCAGATCTTTGAGTGTTAACATTTAGAGATGTACTTGAGGATTTTATCTAGAAGTAATTTACAAAAATAAATACGAATGAGAGTAATATGAACATAATAATTAATAGTACTTCAAAACAATAGGATATACAGAAATTAATGTTTAGAATTTAAAAGTTATCAGATATAAGTGAAAAATCATTCGTTACTCATTAGATCTGGAAGTATACTATTTACAGTAACCCGCATTTTTTAAAATGTTTCTTTAGATTTGCTATACCAGCTGGGCTCAAAAAGTTATATGAGTGAGCCACCGTAATAAATAACTTCTGTTGTATATTTACGAAATAAAAAGGAATTTCTGTGATGTATAATTATTAAAGTTTTCTTTTTCATTTCTGAACTAGGTTGAAATAGTATTAAATTGGATTTTCTAGTGGAATGCCCTACATATTTTTTCATATATCGATTGAGGATATAATTCTACAGAGCCAATATAAATTGTCAGGGTAATAAAACAGGGTATAAAATTTTGTTTTTTAAATAGAGTGCTGTGAATTCGCGAAAATGCTCAATTTGCTTTGCATATTACGAAAAAAATAAAAATTACATTTTTACAAGCGTTTGAACTTTGAAAATGCATTTTTTATGAAAAATTCAACTCTATTTTTTAAAGTAATTGTAGCAGTAGGCTCATAAGATTCATTCAAAAGCAAAATTAATTTATCAATAATTTTGCGTTACAATTTTTAAAATTGATCGTTAATAAAGACATTGTTTGAACGAGAAAAATTAAATTTGCCATAAAAATTGATGGGGATCATCAAAAATTGACAAAATTGTAGTGACCTACATAGAATTTTATCGTGATCCTATAATTATAAATAAATATAATTTCAAAATGTGCTTGAAGCTCAACTTGCACCTTAATATACCTTTAAATTCATAAGATGAGATTTATAAGTGACGTAAACATGTGAATATCTCCGATAATGCTATCGATTTCCAAACAAAATGGAGTATTACGTGATCACTTAATAATCACTTAAATATGGGAGAGAAATTAACAAGATTCGTCTTTTTTCTTCAGAAATATAGACTATAAAAAATATTGATTCCCCTCAGACTCAATAGGAGTAATTATTTCGTGTCATTATCTTTCAGTTCCTCAATGCCCTCCATTCAGAACATTTCCAAATGAACACATTAGATAAGAACATATGAACAATAAACAATAATGTTTATTGGTGGACACCATAGTTTCTATTTATAGTTAGTTATTATTATCCACAATATCACATAATATATCAAATATCAAATATAAAATATCAAATTACACAAGCATCATACTTACTGGCTCTTTTTTGAGAACGTTGGTGGTAGCCCGAAACCAAGGTTTTCGTTCTTTGTCAGGTGGTTTATTTCTCAATTGGGTAGATACCTTCTTTTTCCCTGCATCATTAGATTTGGTAATAGATGCAGTAGTTTTGGGTGTAGAAGTCACTGCATTACTAGATCCTCTTCTTAAAGATCCAAAGAAAGAAGTTTTGGATGGACTTCTGAAAAACAGAGAAACGCTACTTAATCACAATGGAAACATGATTTATTTTCAGCTTTCTTAATATAACAATAGCGATTGATTTTTATTTTAATTAAATATGGACTTATACGGGTAAATATAGGGGGAAGGTTGGGTAATTTGACGAAGCGGGTAAGCGAACGAATAGTTAATTTTCTTTTATTTTATCATTCTGACATCTCGCCGAGAATAGACTAATTAAGTTTCTAACCCAATTAGGCATTCTACAGAATTCTATTACGGTTTTAAATGCGTGTTCTTTTTGTTTTTTTTGTGTTAAAGGTGTGTTATAAATAAATATTCTCCTTGTGCCATATAAGAACTTTACTGGTGTTTTTCGAGGTATGTTTGTTATATTACGTTGAATTATTAATAATAGTAGTTATTTATTACATGCGAGTATAATTTTGTTGATACTTTGTTTCTTACTAAAATATAGCCAGGGAAGTTAAACAACCTTAATGGGTAAGATGACGCGGATAACGAGTTCGTCATCTTACCAACACCTTCGCCATGTTACCAGGATATTAAGATTTTATCTCAGTTTTATTTTATTTTACAGAACCCCACAGAAATATACGAAAAAGACTTATAGGCGATCTTGGAGCAAGGCAAATTTAGTTAAGGCCCTAAATGCTATAGATGAAGGTCAATCTTGAATCTTGCAATAGGGCTGCTGATCGTTAAAAAATTCCTGAAGCAACCTTGAGCCAATATGCAAGAAAGAGACGCGAGGGGGAGAGTCTACCAAAACACGGCAGACGATTCCGAGATACTTTTACAGTGGCCAAATGTGAGGGTCTTGCAAAATATATTACAGATATCAAAAGAAGAGCATTTGTACTTGCAAAAACCAACTTGAAAGACTGGCATTTGACTATGAAAGTAAAACGACATACCTCATGAATTCAATACAAATTTTAAATTGGCTGGCAAGGATTGGATACAATATTTTTTAAATAAATACAAAATAAGTCTCTGAACTCCTGAGGTTACATCAATAGGACATCTAGGTAATAGATTTCAACAAAGTCGCAGTCCAGAGATATTTTACAACTCTTTAAAAGAAGTCCGTGAAAAGTACAATTTCGATGCAAGCCGAATTTATAATGCAGATGAAAGCAGACTTTCATCTGTGTCTACGAAGTTGCAAAAAATGTTATCTTCTACTGGATGTCGACTGGATTCACTGAAAATATGTACCTCTTTTTTTAATTTTTAAGCGGATTCGTATGAAGGACGAACTACTATTTCGAGCATCTCCAGAGTCCATAGGTAGCGCTCAGAACGGTTAGATGTCTACTGAGATATTATTGAAATATTTAAAACATTTCCGAAAGCACACCATTTTCTTCTACCTTTCCACACTTTCTATCTTTTGCTAGTCGATAATCATTCCTCCCATATTTCGCTAGATGGGATAAATTTTTGCAGAGAAAACGGAATCGTTATGGTAGGACTCCCACCTCTGTCCACTAATAGGTTGGAGCCTTTAGCTGTGGAGTTTTTTGGACCTCCAAAAATATTTTACTCACAAGAATGTGATTCATTTGTTGTCAGTAACTCTGGTCAAGCCGTTACTGATAAAAACATTTGCTGAATTTTTATTAAAGCATATCTAAGGCTCCAATGGTTGGAAACGCTGTACAGGGATTCAGAAGATGCGGAATTGAATCATTTGATCCGTATATTTTTGGCGAAGAAGACTACGCCCCAGCTGAAACATAAGAAAGGCCCGTTTCGCTACAAGAAGTTTCTCCAATTGAAGAGGCCACAGTTACTTCAGAGACAGGTATACCAATTCTCCGAATGATTCGTAGGAAGATAAACTGCCTTTGTGCCACTTTGTAAAGGGTGTGGAAAGTGCTTCTCTTTCCCTCCCAGGACAAAAGCTACCTATTGAGAATAATATAAAAGAGCAAACCCAGAACTCTATTTCACCTGATAATAATGACGCCAGACCAGTAGGCCCAGACGTGTCAAAAATAAAAGTAGATGTAGAGTGTGATTCACGAAGCGGAGATTCAAAATATCAGTAAAATCACGAAAAACTTGATAATCATTGGACCGATGCCTCCAACGCCTAAAAAGGACCTTACCCGTTGCAACCAACCCACCCGGGCTCTATTTGCATTTGTTAGAACATTAAACGCTCAAAACGATAATAAATTAGGCCAGCCTTAATTATGATTGTATACAGGGTGCGTCAGTAAGGTGTTCGTCTTCGATAACGGTTAAATTATAAGAGATACAAAAAGTTTAAATATGAAAGTTATTTGGTTCTATGAAAACTATTGTCTTAAATTTTTCAGACATATATAGGTTGTTTATTTGCTTGGTTACAGAGAATGAAACACCCTGTATGTGATACCACCTTTTAGTTAAGCAAAAAACGTGGTGTAAGGTGATATTTTGTTTTTGAAATTAAATGCAGCGATCAATTAACTAGCCAATATGTTAATTTTCATCAGAATTGAGATGGCAAGGCGAAAATCCTAAATGTTTCAAAAAATACAACATTTAGGTTTGGGACATATTAACGTATTTGATTGCCCGTTGCTCTTGGCTTCCATGAGCAACGGGAAACTTGCTCATTCATACCTAGTATTTGTATCTACCTCTAACCTTTACCTCTATCTACCTATCTAATGTTTGGGCGATAAAATGATGGAGCTGTCTTTTGTCGATTGCGGTTAATATCCCTATTTTCTTTGTCAGTAGTTTGACTAAAATAATAACAAATTAAAAAATCTATTGAAGGAGGTACAAACATTTACAACATTAGTATATTTGGATACGCTTCCCACAACACGAGGCTCCATTAAATTTATAGCTAATAACTCAAGGAAACGAATACGGTAATTACTAGAGCTAAACTAGGAAGTGTATAATTGTGAAAAAATGCTTTATACTACGCCTTATATGACATGGGTGAAGTTACGTATAAGGCGCAAAATGCAAATATGCATTCAGAAAACTCTGAAAACTACATAACCTATACCCACGTAGTTATTTTTAGCAGTTTACTATTATGTCGATATTCAACCGCCTCCGTGCCAGTCCTGGGATGGGCAAAATTGTCTTTATTGTGTCTGTGGGTGCTGAAATAAATTTGTACATGTTGTCAACATTTTTACCAATAATATTAATGTCTACCTCTCCATTTCATCCGAATTATGATAATTAATATTATATCACGTACAGGGGTGTGACTTGCTTTCAATATTTGTTGAAAACAAAAACAAGAAGTCTGATTTGAACTTGCTAAAACAAGAATAAGATTTTTATTTTTGTTTTAAACCATATATGCTTCATTATTATAGCAGTTACAAAATAAACAAAAGATCCGCACATAAATGTAGTTTAAATTTGCTAAAAAAGTAATGATAAAATAGTATTTACAAAATTTGTGTGTATATTTGAATAAAACTATTCCATTACGATTAGGTATTATTATAATACCTAATCTATAATACTATTATAGATTTTTTATTTAGTATAGATTTATCTCTAATAGAAATGGAGAAAACCTCCATGCCAGCCTAACGTAAGAAGTAAGTGCACAACGGAGCAGTGATATTAGATGGTAGATTAGATGATGGGCAACGCTTATATAATGGGACGTATTATTAAGTAAAAGCTTGCGCAATGAAGTCGTGAGTACTAGAATGCCAGTATCAACTCTCTTATTTGATGATAATAGACATGACTTTTATTCTATAAACAGTTATCATTATTTTTTTTCCAAAATAAAGGGTTTTTCAATAGGAACGCTCGATGTTTGGCAACAGCGGATGATGAATTCGGTAGTCAGACAGGTTGTATCTTTGACAGACGTATTCAGTTAGTCTTTACAGTTCATTATGGAACGCTATACGATTCAACAACGCCTCAAAATGGTTAAAACTTATTATCAAAATCAATGTTCTATTCGGCAAACGTTTCGTGCACTTCGGCCAATTTATGGTGTCGATCAGAATCCATGGTCCTTCAGAATCCACAATTCGCCGTCTAATAAATAAATTTGAAGAAACCGGGTCACTGTTAGATCAGACAACGCCTGTACGTCAGCGAAGCGCAAGATCCGTTGAAAATATTGCTGCAGTCCGGGAAAGTGTGCGTCAGAGTCCACAACAATCCATTCCACGACGTGCTCGAGAACTTGGCCTTTCTTCGACGTCAGTTTGGCGAATCTTGCATAAGGACTTATGGTTTCACCCTTATAAAGTGCAATTAACCCAAGAACTAAAGCCCAACGATCATAGACAGCGGCTTGCATTCGCTGAGTGGGCGCTAGAGCAGTTGGAGGTTGATCCTAATTTTGGACGAAAAGAAATCATGCGATTTAACGCCACTGGATTTTTTCTCTGGGGCTATGTGAAATCTCGTGTCTATGCCGACAAACCACAGACGGTTGCCGCCTTAAAGGCCAACATCAGACGCGTCATTGGTGAAATTGAGTCACTTCTATGCGATAACGTCATCGAAAATTGGATCTCCAGGAATCGAGTCACCAGGCGAAGCCGCGGCGGACATTTAGCTGATATAATTTTTAAAACATAATGTGCTCACATATGTTTTAAAATAAAAATAAAAACATGTCAGTTTAACTTACACAATTTGTTTTATTACATTACAAAGATCGAGCGTTCCTATTGAAAAACTCTTTATAATTAAATTTGGAACATTGTGAGTCGTAGGGATAGAGAGTACCTAATTTTCAAATTTTTTTAACCATATTTAGAAAATCATGTCGCAACATCATTCATCGATTCCACTACCTACGGCACTCTGACGAGCGCATAATAAGCGCGAAACCGGTCAGTGTCTGGTAGTTGATCTCGATGAAGAATGTGGCGACTTCTATGGAGATGCCGGAGTAATGCAAGGCCAGTTGGGGCGCATTGCACGTGGAGTAGTTGTTTTCGGCATCTCCTTCACATAAAAAATAGAAGATGGCAGTATCTGTCAATCAGTAAAAAAATGGTATAAGTAGTACTTTTAAATATATAAATATGAAGTTTTATTGTCTACGATTCTGATATAAAACCACTTCATGCATACATTTTATCTTGAAGGGGGTTGGAACCTTTGGTGTGAAGATAATACTGACGTAGTTTTCCACATAACACCAAGAAGCTATACTGCATTCGACGGGCGTTTCGCCAACCAAGTTGGCATCATCTGGAGATGATTACAAATAAACTGAAACTGAGTTGTTTTAATCATTTTCAGATGATGCCAACTTGGTTGACGAAGCACGCGTCGCGCACACGAAAACTACGTCACGCACGTGACGTAGTTTTCCACATAACACCAAAACCAGCACCAAATTTATTTACAGAAGCAATTTTATTTACATTTGGAGATCAAAAAGACGAAGAATCCCTATTGAGAGACCTTATTATGGTAAAACAAGAGAGTAATGAATCTTCCTTAAGGTTTGGCGAAAAATGCCAAGGGCCAAGACACATTGAGCCTGCTGTCAGAAACAGAAACAAAAATCAGAAACAGAAAATGAAGCACTGCAAGTCAAAAAACAAACATGTACAGACAATAAGCAGTTAAATTTATGAAAGGTGTAAAAATAACCTAAATTATATTAGAAAAAATTTACAAAATTCTAATTATACATTTGGAATCGGCAGAAGTCAGCCAAATAATTATCAGATGCCAAGAGGAAACCCAACACCTGCCTATAACGCAAGACCAACTATGTATAATCCCACTTAGACCAGCATATCAGAACACCAGCATCTTTCTCATTACTCCTCACTACCTTTGCAAAGGTGTCAAGAATAAATAAATAAAGTTTAATATTTCATAATTAATTCCATTTATATATTACAATACACATATGGAAAGAAATAAAATGAAAATGAAAGATAAATCAATAAAGAAAGATCTAAATTTAAAAATAAACCATTCTATATACTTTGAAATTACCCCATTTCCATTGACTATTTAATTTTTAGAAACAAAATTTTTCGAAACCAAATATACATATTTTTTTAGAACTTCTGGTTCACCAAATGATAACAGGATTAATTTATGTTGTAATTAATTAGTTACTTTGTTATTACACATGAAAATATTTCAAAACTGTATACATAGTTAAAATATTTACATTTATATAACTCGTATAAAAGATCCATACATACAATCACTGTAGGTACTAGGTACCTAGGTAGGCAAGTGTAGTATAACAAACAAATGGCCTTTTATAAATACTGAAGCTCTAATAGTTCTAGTTCAAGTTTTACAAGTGTGGCTTCAAGCGGAAGCTAGCATCACCACAAACTCACCCATTTGAGGTGATTAGAAAAATTAATAATAGGGTACTAAAAGAGCTTAAAAATAGTAGTTAATTCCTCATGAAGTCCATCTCAAAATTCGAATTTTGGTACGGTTTAGAGCCTTTAAATAGCCGTTGAACGGATGCATAAAAATATGCGAATAGCTTACGCGATCCACGTTTTACAAGTGTGGTGGAGCTGACTTCAGACGGAAGCTAGCACCTCCACAAACTAATCCATTTGGAGGCGAGCGGAATAATGTATAATAAGGGTACCAAAATAGCCTAAAAATAGTCGTTAATTCTATATAAAGTCCCATTCCGAAATTCGTTTGTGGTAGAACTAGCTTCCGCGATGTAGAAAAATTCCATTCGAGACGAATGATTATAAAAACTATTTAGAATGGATGAAGACGGTGTATTTTCCAATAGCATCCATATACGCAGAAGACATTTTCGGGGCGGTACACGTGATGAAAGCACTCGGAGAGATTTTCGACAGACTGGTAATCGTCTACAATAAATAAATCGCACCGTGGATGAGGCCTTTCATTCTGCGACGAAAAGCTCCGACCATTTAATTATATCGGCAAATTATAAAAGATAGCTATATCATTCGCCAAAGACACCACTAGACATAGACCAGTTTCGAACTTATTTGTTCAGTCGAGCAGTTGTTTCCGACATTTCCTTTTAATAAGTGTTCCTGTTTTATTATCTTCACTATTACATTTATAACGCTTCTTGCTTAACTTGTATCGCTTTATAAAAAACAGAGATAGACAATTTTATGCCAGAAAATCTAATGCATGCCGTAAATCAACCTAGTTACCGCAAATTTAATGGTTTAAAATTTGCAAGCCGAAAATTTAATGGTTTATATTTTTACTAAATCTAACACGTTTTTCTCTTCTAACAGGGTTTACGCAAAGGTAAGAAAGGTGATAAACTTTAAAAATTATTTCATAGGGTAGTTATGACCAAATAGTGTGCCATACTATAGTGCTACAAGTTGTGTTTCACCATTATAAGTGTTACAATAGTGTACAGGGGTTTATAAAGTCTTTGTCCAACACATTACATTTACGGCACTTTTTTGTTCATAACTATCTCATTATTGTAGATAGATCTGAGATAACACCCTACCCAAAAATTAAGTAGGTAATATATAGCACCCTATATATATTTAAAAAAATATAACTTTAGTCTGTAGCTTCTTTGGGTCACCCTGTATATTAGAGAATTAGGTAAAAAATTACACAAGAAAAAAGAAAATCGACGCCCCGAGTGCTTTTCTTAAAAAATATTAAATAATGTAGATAGTTGTGAATTGTGTCCCAGACTTTTTTCCACACTGTATTTATTAGTATTATTACTTGCATATACCTATTTAAGAATCAAATTAGTTCATATATCTCCTAAAGAGCTTTACTAAAAAATATTTTAATACTGGCATCAAATGATTACATTTTGAGTATTGGTTGCATATAAGACCGATTGACCTTCTCTCATCTGCACTCAATACGGGCGCAGTATCCTTGAAGTGGTTGTGTGACCGATCAGTGGTCTGGTCAACGACTTTGCAAGTTCCTCACAATTCTGGTCCATCCACTTTTTAATGTTACCAAAAATCGGCATGCCTACTCGTAAACTTTCAATATCTGATATTCAGCGCCTTAACTGCGAAAAATACAGGTAGATGCCCACCCATATAACTTATGAAATATTTTATTCTTTGTTTAGGTATAATATAAATAATGATTATGAAAAGAATATTCAAGAGAATATAAGCATTTTTTTGAAGGTCTTGTCCATCACTCTCTATGCTTTTTTTTAGAAACATCACTAAAATAGGGAATAATTGAGCAAAAGAAGAGATTTATTTCCTCTGATATTCTCAAGATTCCCTCCGACTTTACTAGAGTTCTCTATCTAACTTTCTCAAATTTTCCAGTGAATTCATCAAAATTCTTCGCGAAATAAATCGACTTCCTGTGAGCTCCTATGATTTCCCTTTCCATTCCTTGATTTGCTATTGAATTTCCTCAGACTTCTTTCTCCTAACAGGACAGGGCATATTATGATGTAGAATTCTATTCGCTGCTAATCTGTATTACAGTTCCCTATATCTGCCTCTTTTCGTTTTAAGACTTTTAATTACAGTACCAAAAACATTTAACTTTCTTGGAAAGATGGCTATGAAACTGTAAGCAGAACAAAATCATCATGTATCAAAATAAACAACTTACCCAGGCGGTTAATTGTTTGTTGTTACTCAATACTGCTGTCACTTTCTTTATTGCCATCTTTGCAAGAAATTTAAAGATTTTTGTTATTGTAATTAAGAATTAAGAATTTGTTAATAAAATTTGATACTAAATTTTCAGAATTCTGTATACATTTAAACAACTGTTAAGGTGCATCTAGAAAGTTTAGATATTCAACAACTTCCCATATGAATATCTTTGTTGTGTATTAATTTTTCAGAGAAATAATAAATTTTACTTAGCTAATTAAATTTTACAAATATTTACAATAGATAGAATCACAAAAATGCAATAATATATGGAGTGTTCCATTTAAAATAAGAAAGTTAATGGCAACTTCCGGTATAACCGGAAGTGTTACGAGGGCGCCATTATTTTATTTAAGGAGAGCATACTAAAAAACCCTAGTGTACGAATTTTTACTCTTTAAATCGAAGTAGGTAGTCTATGATATATTCTAAAGAGTGGTCACCGTGAAACACCCGGTATATATTCCTGACGAAGCCAGTACGGTGTGTGATGGTGGAGTTGAGAGATTTACTCTGCAACTAGATAGAAAATTTTAATTCGAATCAAAACCTACGATTTTATTTGAAATTTTTATTTTATTCTCGATTAAATCTTCGACTACAGATGAAGATTTCCATTCCCCGTGGTGCTTCAGGCTACATATTATATCGCCTTCTGCATTTGCAAGTCAAGTGACTGACGTTCTCCGAAAGTAGTGCCCAGTATAAGTCAGGATTTGTCAGATTTAGATACGTTGCTATTAAACTAGACATTGCTCCTTGGATTTATATTTTAAAAAGAAACTTCGATTACTTTCGATAAAGCTCGATATAATCTGAATTAGAAATTGTAAAAGTATGTTGAATATCAGTATCGGGTAGGTACTTTCACAATCAAAATCGAACCCTTATCTTCTGTGTCATCAATAGTAAGTTTCATGAGTTTATCACAACGACATGCCCGGGAAATGCCCATAATCAGAACAACTAAAACAATAAACATAGATACTTAATATTATTAAATAAATGAACTACTCAAATGAAAATTTACCTTAATTATTAAATAAGTTCCATTATCTGCCTCTGTCATAAATTTGTTTATTTGATCTCTATTTAAAACTTGAGACTTCTTTGGGTGATGTCCCAAACTGGCTTCTTTAAATTATGAAATAATTTATTAAATTTGATTATGTCTATGTTTTCCTTAATATTAATTGTCTCTTTGAGCATGGAATATACTGACCATAAACTAGACGGCTTTGTCCTTGAAATATGTCAGTAAAATATTTTCAGGGCTTTTTTCTGCACGCGATAAACCGCGTGGCCGGTTGAACAATATTTTAAAAAATTATTTTCAAAATTTATAAACTTTTTATTTTTGAATAAAATATTACAGTTTAATTTGATTAATTAGGTAGGTACTTGTTAGCTTGTCGACGTACTATTACCATAACTCTGCCATTACCAAGACCGAAGTCCGAATGGAAGTAACGCTCTCCGATCTCGGTGTATTTTCTTAACGTCCGAACGAGGAGAAATGAGGTGTCACTTATATAAACATTTATTAAAAGTATTATTTGACTAGTGCAGAGATTTCAAAAAATCTATGCTTTATTAAAATTCTAGTAGCGACAACAAATTTTTTATAAAGTATGCATTTTTTATGAAAATGAAAAACTACTAGGTTTCCACACCAGATGCCCAAAGGGAATAACAGCCAAACCAGTGCTATTCAAAGTTAAAATATAGTAGATAAGTAAAATCGGTGAAAGAACCTTTGTTATTGAGAAGCAAAATAATTTGAGGGGACGCCACCCTAATAGTCTTTGGCGCTCTACGATAAAAGTAAAAAATGGAATTAGGAAGCGAATGACGGAAGTGACAGTATTATATAAAAACATAGACACACCTACAAATAGAACAAGAAAATTCGTGTTTCTAAAAAAAATTCTCTGAACAAAAAGGTGTATACACATGTGCGGAGAAAATTGTCTTCTACATAGACTAACATCAAATTGGTACGACTATCATTAGGTTAACTGCTTGTAAAAACAGTAAATTTCAAACAAAAATGATTATAGATGACCGATTAGCTGAAAACAGTGGAAGTGATTTTCGACCCAACACTTATAGCATTCTATAAACTACTTGGGAAGTGACTGTCTAAATTGGTAATACATGCGAGGAGAAAATTGTCTTCGTAAAGCAGCCCTCCAGACTAACATTCATTTGTTATCATTACCATTAAATTAAATGCTTGTAAAACAATAAATGGCAAGCAAAAATGATTATAGATGATCGATTAATTGAAAGCAGTGTAAGTTATTTTCGACCTATTGCTGATATCATTCCATAAACTACTTGGTAACTGACCGTAGAAAATAGTAATGCATGAGTGGAGAAAATTATCTTCTTAAAGCTGTCTCCAGACTAACTCCGTTTGTTACGATTACTTACCATTAAACTAAATGCTTGTAAAAACAATAAATGGCAAACAAAAATTATTATAGATTGAAAACAGTTTAAGTGAGTCTCGACATATTGTTTATGGAATTCGGAAAATATAATGCATAAATTGGGGCGATTGGGGATGCAATAATGAAAGTATTCTGGTATTACTTAGAACACTCAAAATTTCCAAAATTAACTTTGAAAAACATATATACACAACAATCTAATGATATAAACTTATGAACAAAATAAAAAAAAAAGAGGGGGCACCCGGGTTTGAACCGGGGACCTCTCGATCTGCAGTCGAATGCTCTACCACTGAGCTATACCCCCATACTTTCACAATTCTGTTAAAATAGCAATAGTTGGTAAAGAACCATAAATATTGTATTTTAATTATTTAATTAATTTGTGACAACTGTTAAAAATATAATAATACAATAAGTTAATTAATATGCATAATTACAATAACGTAAAGTAGTTGGCTTAATCTTAGTGCATTACAAATAGAGCTTTTTAAGCTACGTAGCATAGGCAAACAGAAATACTTGTACAACCATCAAACTTTACAAGATTATACAACCAGCAGAACACGTGTATTACCAGTTGCGTAGAAACTAGGATAACTAAAATGAGTATCAAATTTAATGTTAACTTAATATTAATAATAGTAATTATTGTTTTTATAATATAATTGGCTACCTACTTCATAGAGAAAATAACACTTACATATTATCTCCAACCTGCGATCTTGTACCTGCTTCTTTTTTTGAGAGAGAAGCTTTAGCTGTACTGGGTCTTATAGTTTCTTTCTGAAAAAACAAAAAAATAAATTAATTATATTAAAAATTAATAAACTAATTTTATTAGTACGAATATTATTAGGTAAGCTATTTTTAAATGCTTGAAATATAGAGTGCCGCTGGGCATACATAGGTGTAACTACATATAGATGTGTCCAAAATAAATCATTATTCTGGAAAACATAGTGGTAGAACATAGCGGTTGGATCATTTTTTAACATTATAAATACAAAAAATTAAGTCAGTTACAAACTGGCCTCATCGGGAGAATTACCAAGTGATTACCAGATAATTACCTATTATTTAAAGGTATATAGTGGGACTAGTAAATCTCTACTACTATTTAAAAAACTTGGAAATGTCTAGAGTAATATCTATAAGAATTAGCTGTGTAACAGTTGCTGTTCCAAGTGCATGTGGGTGTCAAATTTGAGATGAGGGAGTGATTATTAAGTACCTATCACCATAAATATTATTGAGCGGCATAGGAAGGTATGGCAATTTTCTGTGAAACATTTCAACACAAATATATGAAATGAATGCCAATTCTCAACATGTAGTAATAATAATGCAAAATAAAAAATCGTATATTAACTTTGCAGCATATTATTTATAGTATGAGTAGATATTTATGTAATTATTTTGAGACAACTAAAGGTGCAACTAATTTTAGGCTCGGAAGACCTTGCTAGCTGTGATTCAACTGGTTTAAAAAATTAGTGTAATAATTACAAATTTAAGTACTTAATTTATAACTGCTGTATGATTCATAGTACAGTACAAAGTTAATCTGTCATGTCCGTCCTATTTACATATCTAGTAATTAAGTTATAGAAATAGCTGACTACTGACTAAATGCTAATAGATATTTAGTAATAGTAATTTGAAATAGATAAAATGCAAACTTTATATGATATATAAAATAAATAAAATATACAATACATTAGGTAGGTAACTTAGAAATTATGATTAAACTAAAAAGAAACTAAAAATTGACTCCTATAATATTCACATTTACACTCATCAAAAAATTATGTACAATGTGATCCACTTAATTGTCTCACATGATAAATGCTCTATGGTCTAAAGGAAATATTATAGCAGATAACATTTTGTGATTTTGAAATGGTACATGTAATGCTAAAAGTAATAATGGTTATGTTAAATAACATATGGATAGTTTAATGTAGGTTGCTTCAAATTTTGGTTAATGTCTTTTATGATTTATTTAGGATTGATAAATATTTTCCAGATTCATGAAACTACGTTAAATTTTTTCTAACTACTACCCATTATGAATCATTTACAAACCAAAATTACAAATAATATCATACGGATACCCATCCGTATATAAATTAATGTTTAAATTAGGTATATAAAATGTCCCCGCATCGATTTTACAATTTAAAGTTTATACAAATATGTAGTATTGTTCCCTATATTTAATATTTGACCGTTAATCTGAATAGCGCCACCAAAGTGATAATATTTGAATGTACCATTCACAATTTTTATAGCCTTGAAAGCATTAGGTAAATAAAATGACACAATGTTTGTAGTAGCAAAGAAACGGATAGGTACCTTTTTGGGGAACATCTCGTCCAAAAGGCCCATAACACACAATCTGTGAGGTATGATGCACTGCAAGTTGAACTCAATCACACTAACTAATACTTAAAAATGGCGTATCAATTCAAACAGTTTTAAAATGCGTGTTCTATTTTTCTTATCTTATCATAGTTTATTATCTCTAAAATTAATATGCAATTTAGGTAAATAAATACACAGGATAAATATTCTATATATAAATTAAGCCAAATGTTATTAGTTATGACTCACAATCTTAATTTATTAATATAATATTATTCCTATTGTAGAAATAATTACATAAAATGTGAAATTTTTTTATCGCAGATAAGACAGATAGATATTGATATGAAACGGGATTTAAATGCTCACTATTAGAATATCTTAATCAAAAGTTGGTTGAAATAGGAAAAAGTTGTGCAGTTTATTGCTTATTAAGAACAACTGTAAAAAGTATTATTAACTATTTGGTATCATTAGGAGGTTATATGTTATATATTTAACAGCCTATTCTGAACTAGCAATAGACTAAAGACATGCTGTTGTTTAACTGTTTAACAATTTTTGTAAAACTTTGTAATGTTCTCCGCTTAATATATTTGGACTTATTAATTTAAAAAATACACAAATTCTATTTTATATTGCTACAAACTGAAAAGATGATATAATAAAATGACATAAGGATGAGATTTTAGTGAGCATTGGTGTTTACAGATAATTTCATATTATTTCACTTGCTATTCTCTCTTTTTCTTCTTCTTCATGTGGGTCTGTTTCTCTGGACGTGTCCAAAAGTATTGCGGCCGGAGCTAAGCCTATTGTGCATCCATACGAGCGTAGTTCTTACATTCATCCAGAATCAGCAGCACAATCTCGTCTCCATCATCACAGACCCGGTATAATCTAATCTTAAATTATAGAGATGTTTTTTGAGATGGCAGTGACCTGTTATGAGCCCTATCATACTCCTGAGCCTAGGTTTCGCACGACTGTCCTGGTTTTAAGCTTAGTAATTCCTATGTTCTACTTCCACCCATTTTCTCAGAGCCGTTCCGGGACTATAACCGACTTCAGAAGCTGGTTCCAGTCCTATGAAAGCCATATCCCTTTCTACCAAGTTCATCCGCACATTATTTTCCTTCAATGCCTTTATGCCCTGGCACCCAAAACAGTTTTACTGCATTGGTATTTGCCAGTTCCTTTAGCAATTGGAAGCAATCCCAAACAAGCCTCGAATTAACCTTGTTTGAGTTAATCTTGCTATTAATTGGAATATAAAGTTCACATGAATTTTTTTCTGAGGATGGGTACTGAGGAAAATAATAATTATTCTACCAATATACTATACACAATGGTGAGCCACTGCTCATTTTCAACATTACAAGATATGAAACATTTCAGACCTATTCGCCTTAGTAAACATTTTTTTTTATTTTTACGATATTTCATATAATTGTGGACAATCATTGATATACTATGATTATAGTATGTTTTTCGTAGTTACAGAAAGTAAAAACCATATATTCTTAGAAGCAAAACAAAATCTTGAATAGCTTATTCAAGAAAATACTAAATCACCACATTTTTAGAGTTTTCTCAACTGATATACCAGCAAATAGTATACTCATTCTTATTAGTTTTGTTTATGCAAATAGTTACATAGAGAAAACCAATAATAGATTTCTATAATCCAGGTAAAGTTATTATTAGAAATAATAAGCTTTCCTGAATATGATAAACTACAGATTCGCAGCTTCGCATTTCATACAGTAAGAGAGTCTCCACCCTGTATAGATAAAAGGTGAAAGATATATACGTCATTTTTACTATTGCTTCTCAAATGAAAAGGAATTTTAATACTTGCAGCAAGCCGGGTTATGCCGTTATGTATTGGTATTTTTAAAAATACGGCCCTGAAATCTACCTTGCCGCAAGGTATGTAGCCCGTTTGGATAAGCTACGTTACTCACTTGGATTTTTTTCTTTTATTATAATATTCATAGCGGTATTCTTTATAACTAATAAACATTAAGAATAATGATTAATGGACCTTATAACTATATGTATGTATAAAATAATTTCCGTTATGAGGAGTGAAGGTAATTAAGTATCAGATTTTAATTTTTTAAATCTTAGATAGGTATATTTGTGTGATATTTTGTTTATACCTATATAGTATAATATGTGCATATCCAAAAATTCTTCCTGAAAAAGAACCTACACTTTTCCAACGTGAAATATTGCGTTTTTAAAGGGCAAGTTGCATGCGGACGTAAGTCATGGATAAAATCAACCTTCAATATTAATTTAATAATACATGTTACATTTAATTTTGGCTATCATTGGGATCTATCTAGTAAATGGTAAGAGATACAGGGTGGCTTAAATTAGAAAAAAGTTGCACAATTTTCTCAAATGGCGGTACGTGTTCTGCCATGTATGTACCCGCTCGTGAGTTATCGCAGAAAAAAACGAGAACTGACGGTTTATAAAATACTAAATATTTCTACTATAAAGAAAGATAGAAACTTCAAATTTAAAACTTATACATTATTGATGATGGCGAATTCAAAAATTCAGTTCGATTTTCTCTAAGCACTTTAGATTTTCATGTCAACTTTTTTATTCCTTATGGATGCCATATTGGATTTTTATGTCATCACATGAAGCGTTCTATTTTATTTACAGCGATGTATTATATGCTATATTAAATGTCTTGTGTACGTACCGGGTGACTTCGCATAAACTAGCACCCCCCTGGAACTTTTATTTTTTTTCGTACGGGAAAAATAAAAAAACTGACGTACAGGGAAAATGTTTTCCTTTCCAAATCTGCAGTGTAATTTCCAGTAACTTCGCATATATTCGGGGAGCGACAAAAAGTATATATTTTTTAATGGAATGCCCTGTATATTTTTGCCTAAAATGGAAGATCTTTTTTTTCTGATTTAAAATATCAGGAACAATGAAATTATTATAAAATTCCATTCATTAATGTATTAAGTATAAATTTTGTATTTCCTAGCTTACCTATATGATTGACGACATGACATGTCGTTAATAATATGTACATATTTTGTTTCTACGGGCAACTATAAAATGTACATTATTGGCTGATTTCTCCCCATTTTCAAATATGGCATATAATAAATCGTTGTAAAGAGAAGAAATCGCTTCATCTAATGACATAAAATTCCAATATATAAGAAATAAAAAAAAAGTTTACATCAAAATCTCGAGCGCTTAGAGAAAATCTAACTGAATTTTTGGACTCGCCATTATCAATTTTGTATAAGTTATTATTATCAATAATAACAATATTATCAATAGTGTATAAGTTTTAAATTTGAAGTTTCTACCTTTCTTTATAGTGGAGATATTTAATATTTTGTAAATCGTTAGTTTTCTTTTTTCCCCAATAATTCACGAACGGGTGCATACAGGGCAGATAACGTACGTACCGCTATTTGATTTAGCATAAATCCGAGATCCCGCTGGTGGCCAAAATTAAATGTAATACCGTGTACATAAATTGTTATTTCTTGAGAAATAATCCTCAAATTATTGTATTTACCACTCTTGTATAATCCCGATAGACCATCTGACTTTATTTCAGATGTATTTATTTCTCTTAGTAGTTTTGAATAGATTTAAATTTATTACATTAGTATTATATAGTATTAATATTACAAAATTAAATTAGAAAAAAATGATAGTTTTTTTGAACAGCACGCGGATAAAATTAACAGGTGCCCCTAACAGTTTTGTGCATGTTAAGGTTCCGATTTGTAATGATTAGTTTCTCGAAGGAAGGAATATTGCATGGAGAACAAATGAGACAGAAACCACTAACAATTATTGTTTTCACAACTACCTACCTATATCTGAAACAGAACACTAAATGATTCTTTACCCCGTAAACGTATTTGAGGTTGAATAGCTGGAGTATCTAATCATATTTGCTTCAAAATTTTAGTACATGTGGCGACTTTAATGCCATCCTTTTATATTAGATTCTTATCTAAATATGTACTTAAAAATAAATTATTCCTCTCTGACTTACACCGATGTATATGATAGAGAAAATAACATGAAACTGTTATATGACATGTTTCTGTTGCAGTGGCGGCCTGAGAGTTAACTTCAGGGAGGGGGCGGAAAAAATGTGAATATTGTCTAGAATTTTTGTGACCGCCTGTACAGAGTATTCTGAAGAGTTTTTCACAGTTTAACAGTTTTTCTATATAAAGACAGACGCGTATGTACGTTTCCACCCTCTATTAGAAGGATAAAAACGGTTATTGTCTGGATTACTTCCCATACCTACAATTATATGAACTTGTATTGGTTTCCTTGCAAACCACTTATAATAAACCTTATGTAAACTTCCGGCCAAGTGTTTGAGGTTCTCATGTGTGAAAACACTATTTACGAGCTACTATTATTACTAATTTAGAACTAACCACTATTACTAGTTAAGAATTTCAAGTCTGTGACATTTGGTTTCATTTTATTACTTCAGAAAAAATATTTTAAAGGGAAGCAAATGAAATAATCTCTCATCTCCCAGGTCTCCCATTGTAACATAAACGGAACAAATTGAATTCCTAGTTAATTATAAAACAATAATAAGTCAGGAATATTATTATTAGACGTACACTGCTTACTTCTTCGTTTTTTGCAGCGTTAATTACACCTCAAGACGCATTGCCACCCAAGAACAATTCAAATAACAAAAATAAACTTGATACAATACTAATTATATCCTTTGATTGATGACCTATTCTGATCACGACTACAATGTGACACAAAACAAATGAACTGAATTTGAAGTGGATCAGAATAATAATAGGTTTATAAGTTACCAAAAATAATATTTTCGGTAGTGTAAGATATTATTTATATACTCAACTCAAACTAGAAATAACTGTTAAACGTGCATCACAGTTGCATGTATGTACAGTAGATTTTAAGATTTATTGATTCAAGAAGTTTCTCTTCATGAATAATCGAAAAATGTTTTCACAACTTTTCCAAATTCAGTAATAAGGGAGAAAAAAGTAAACTTAGAGACTTATGCCTATTTGGACTTAATATAAACATTTCTCAGTGAATACACTTCATTCCACCATAATAATACCGTCTCCAGTAATACTGTCAATACTACCAATAAGTTATAACCCTGACGGTATTATAAATGTTTTTTTTATTTCGGTTATTTAACATCGGTCTATTTCCGCCACTAAGCCCAATCACTGACGCCAGGAGTCGAGCAACCCCCAACCTGGAAATTTTGCCGAACCCCCACTTTTGTAGCAGGATAGGGATTTTTACTTGTCTGTCATTTCATAGACAAGAGATCTCCGGCTTCAAATCCTATACAAGGGATGGTATGTCTTTCTACTCAAAGCTCGCCTAAATTTGCATAGCTTTCAAGCAAGCAAGCACCGCGGGTCTTACCAGCTGCATTGTCGCCCATCCAAGTCGCCACCACGGTTGCCACTTCATAAATATATACGCCTTCTTGCGAAAAACATAAGCCAGTAGTGCTTACAACGATAAAGAATCGGTAATCGCAGAATTTTACAATGCATAGTGTAAACAAATAAAACTGTTATCGATTCTTTATCGTTATTATCCCACAGTTTCCCAGTGTGAAGTTTTAAAAATAGTTAATAGTAGTATGTATAGTATTGTAGTAAGGAACGAATGCGACAATTTTCATTATTATCATTAGCTGTAACATTTAGTAAAATTTTTATATTCCATGTAAAATTGCGTCAGAACATTTAATGTCTGTAACTCATTTGTGGTGCAGTATGATTCATTGTAGTTTATTTTGAGATAACACCACCTGCAAAACAATAAAAAACGGGAAACAAGAAGTATTCACAACAAAGATCAAACGTGTAGAATCAAGGCACACTTCTAAAGTTTAAACTTTAATTTTAGAAACTTCTTAACTTCTGATGAAATTTAGTTAATTGGTCAATGATTTATTTTTATTGCATATTATACAGTGATTTTTTGGAGCAAACTTTAGAGCCTTGTTAAAACGTCAAAAAAACCCTTAACAAATAGGCACACAGAATGTTGAGGAACAACTGGAGAAGAAACGGAGGTTGAAGATAGGCTGGTGTTTTTCTAAAGGTGCCTGATAAGGTTAATACCTGGTCTATTAAACTACATTCGAAGTATTGCAGGCTTAACAGACATCTGCCCTTGAAATTAATGGAGGAAGACCCTAGTCAAAGTCTACATATAAGAATATACCTTGCCCTAGTGGCCTGGAATGTGTGAGGATAAAGAAATGTTCTTTTACTTTCTGACATAATGGGCAGCCTTTGGCATAGTTCTGACATAATGGGCAGGTGGTCTCTCACATGGACCGAAATCTTGACGTTCATTGGGTCAAGTAAGTTCGAAGATGGTTAAGGAATGCACATTAGATAGCGGTGTGGTAGGATGGATAAAAGGAGCTTAGTCCACTTGCTAACCTTCAGCTACTTAAATACTACTACAATAACTTTATCAAAAGGGGAGCTCTCTTTTTTCAACGGATAGTAAACAGTTAATAATTAACGATAAAAGGAAATGAATATTCTCTGTGAAAGTGAAGTTTAAATAAAATGGTAAAACAGATATTTAATAATTAAAAGCGAATTCTTATAAACAAGAAAATCATAAATAGCAGCAGGATTTTCTGTCTCGCTACTTACTTTCCTTTCCTTGATCCTCATTTCACGAGTCCCATCAGCTGGTTTAGAGTTGTGCGATCGTGCATCAATAATCAACTAGGTTTAGTTTGGTCAGGTCACTCTAGGAACTCATGAGCCACCATATTTTTCCTATTTCATCTACTTTTTATGGCTCTATTGATCTCTTTCTAGTAATTTCTATAAATAGTTCAGGCCCCTGACAAGGGACAAGTCAAGCTAGTAGGTACATCGGCTATCTCATTATGACCAAGTATAAAAACCAATTTCACCTTATTCGTCCCCATACATTTGAACAATAGCAAATTTTCTTCTTCGGCTACAGATAAGAACAAGAGCTGATCTTGTTCTTAGGCTACAAACAATGGCAACCAATTTCGCTTGCAAGGCTGTGGCGAATAAACACCTTAGCTTTCCACACATAAAAGGCTGATATATTAAACTAATATCACTATTAGTTAACTATTTAAATATTATCGAACCGGTGCGTTACAAGAGTTAGAGTACTGGTCTTTGAAACCAGAGGTACTGGGTTAGTTTCCACGTAGAGGCAACAATTTTTAATAATTGTAATTGGCATAAGGCTTGTATGGAGAGATAGGTTATCAACAAACTCCGCATAAAAGCTAGGATGGGAAGAATACGTATCAGGTGTTAATGTGACAGCTTAATATGGGTTGGTGTTTAACTAATGAGGTCTCCAGCAGCTTTCCTCATTCCTGCACTAAATGGTGGTTAGTGTTTATCAACCGAATTTATTTCTGGGTGCTGATGTGACCTGCCGAATTATAATATGCCACCCTCTCTCATTCACAATTCAGTATCTTTCAAGATTATCTTTGTGGTTAGAATGAGGTGTAGAGATATTATTTATTAGAACAATGAAACACGTATATTATTTATTATTATAATTTTTGTATTCTAATATATGCTAAATAGAACATAATGTTCTCAATTAGTGTTTCAACATTTTCTTTGTTTTCAGAAATAATTTCTTAACCTAAGATAACGATCTTCTGTTAAGGAAATATGTTTTCCTTTGCTACCTTATTCTTAAATTAGATAATATTTATTTAAAGAAATATATTGCTTTGTTGTTGCAGATATTCCTGCCACAGAAAACCTACCTGATACACGCGAATGTTTATACGGGTTATTCAGAACTTATCTCTAAAACTTTGACGATATGTGCATCCTTAAATAAGAAATCGATATCACCAAAAAAATTTACAATAAAAGTCTTTGGATTTCCCGTAAACAATGTTAAAAGTTATACCATTATAAAGGACTACGTAGATGGGCAACTGTACTTCAACGACATCTGATATACTACGTTCCTACAAAAAAAGTAAACAAGTTTTTGTACCTGGAACGCCTGGTCAAGACCGAGCGAATAGAGTTGGAGTGGGGATAATATCTCTATTGTCTATCTGTGTCGCTTTCTCAGTGCCGGTGGTAAACAAAATGAGGTCAGCCCCAAGAATTTTTTACTTGTATAGGATTGCTCGATCCCTATTCCTCAATGTTGTCCGATTTGGTGACGTCACTGCGAGACCCGATACTCTTTCTCTCTCTGTATTGTGCGATTCCTTATCTATGACGCGTTGACAAGTTACTGTCCCTATCTAACTCATCTATTTTTCCGATGACGTAGCCGCAAGACCCAATCACGTGATACGGCTAATCGAGCAATCCTATACAGGGTGTCCACCTAGTGCGCGTAAGTCCAATATCTGGGTTAATAAAAGAGATAACTTAATTTTTTTTTCTACAGGGTTGTCTAATATCCCGAGCTGCACAAAATGAAAATATATTTACATATTCAGGGTGTTCAGTTTTTCCTGGACAGGTACCAACTTCGTTTTTCTAAATGGAAATATATATTTTTTATTGCTTTTTCGAACTAAACCCTTGATTTTAGTAGGACTTTCATCGGCCTTCCCTATACCTAACTTCAACTGTTTTTGAAATATTGACGGGTGAATATTGACATTTTTGCAACTTTGACACCCTGTAAAATCTAAACGGTTTGAGATCAAGCAAAACGGTTTACACATTCCTATCTTAACTTTTCATAAGCTATCGTTTGATACTAATTTCAAATTTATACAGGAATAAAAAATTTTCAAAATTTTCAGAAAATTTTAAATTTTTGGATAATTCTGAAATTAGTACCAAACGATAGCTTATGAAAAGTTAAGATAGGAATGTGCAAACCGTTTTGCTTGATCTCAAACCGTTTAGATTTTACAGGGTGTCAAAGTTGCAAAAATGTCAATATTCACCCGTCAATATTTCAAAAACAGTTTAAGTTAGGTATAGGGAAGGCTGATGAAAGTCCTACTAAAATCAAGGGTTTAGTTCGAAAAAGCAATAAAAAATATATATTTCCATTTAGAAAAACGAAGTTGGTACCTGTCCAGGAAAAACTGAACACCCTGAATATGTAAATATATTTTCATTTTGTGCAGCTCGGGATATTAGACAACCCTGTAGAAAAAAAAATTAAGTTATCTCTTTTATTAACCCAGATATTGGACTTACGCGCACTAGGTGGACACCCTGTATAAGTTAAAAATCTTTGGGTCAGCCCAGCCTAGGTACTGGGTACATTAGAAACAAGAAGTCAGTACTGTTGTTTGTTGTTTTATTTATCGTAGGAGTGTTAAACTTTAAAATTTTCAAAATGGCTCATGTTTACAGCAATGCTGAGTTAATGGACATGATTCTTATTTATGGTGAAGTTGGACAAAATGCAGTGGCAGCTTCGCGCTTGTATGCGGATCTATTTCCCAATCGACACACGCCAAATTATGCAACTTTTACGGCAGTGGTACAACGTGGCCGTGATACTGGTAAGTTATGTGCAAATCGTGGACGAGATGGTGGCCCGGGACGACCACAACGTATTTTAGCAGCTGAAGAACAAGTGTTGAAACTGGTCCGTGAAAACCTTTTTTTTTGCACTACCACATTTGTACATGTATGTTGAACATCCCCAAATTTTATTATGGATAAGTTCCGAATAACCCTATAGCATACAAGTATTTTCTGAATTGAATTCATTTTGTTCTCAATATTATGTACTTTCTATTTTGTACATTTTTATTTAATAAAAATGTACAACGTACATTCCGTTAGTATTACTGAAATAATAAATC
Source organism: Pogonocherus hispidulus (assembly GCA_963924545.1). NCBI lineage: Eukaryota > Metazoa > Arthropoda > Insecta > Coleoptera > Cerambycidae > Pogonocherus > Pogonocherus hispidulus. Next base: position 33,617,641 of record OZ004697.1, on the reverse strand, counting down.
GTATCAAAGATACAAACGGTAGAATATTTAGAGCGTTAAAAAATTGACACTGAATAGTTGAGGAAATTCTTTATTGATTTTTTCAACTTCCCTATGCTATTGATTTGCATTATATATGTGCTCCAGCTCACTAACACACACCAGCAAAAATGAGATAAGAAAAGGCATAATTATATTATTATTGCTATTATTACATAATGCTGTTTATAAAGCATAATTTCACGTTGCAGCTTGATGGAACACCGTATAAAAACAATCCCGTGTCACGTAGGCTCCTCAGTAATAAAAACGGCATTTTAAGTACGTGTTTCAGAAAATTGCTCACTTCCTAGTTACGGAGGCGGAAACTAGGATGATGCGCTTAATTACATCGGTAATTACTAATTTAGTAACACTCTCATCTCTCTCTCCGCAAGTGCAAGTTGCGGTAAACGATGTGGCTCGAAAAAGGCGTTTCATAAATACCGATGCACTGTTATGTAACTTGAAATGAATTCCTAAGCGCGCTTGTACGTAAGCTATAAGCGTTACCTGGTGATAAATATTTTTTATAACAACTAATCACAGAAGAGCGGATAAATTATTTTATTAAATTAAATTATGACACAAAAAAGTATAATTACTAAATTAAGACACTTTTTACATACAAATTAAGTACTACATAAACTACAAAAAAGTATGGTAAGGTATTGGATAAATATAATATCTTTTGAAAAGCTGACTACAGTGATATATAAAGACAGTTATAACTTTTCAATTTCATTTTTTTTTGTTCCAGATCAATACACGAAACAAAAATGGAAACAGTAACCTCTCCAGAAGACATGCTTTGACAATAAGTTCCGTGCGAGGACAACGAAAAATAAAAATGCCAGCAAATGTGCTTTAATGTTTTTCCTACAACATCTGTGCAAAATAACATGTTGTGATAAGTTTTGACATTGCAAAGTTGATATTTCCTAAGGATCTAGAATCTGGAAAAATCCATTTCTGGACGTGTATGAACGACATTTTTTATTATACTATTCTGAAAACAACAACATAAAAATAATTTTTTACATACATATACATTTCTGAAAACTAAAAAAAAAACGTATCGAGCGAATTTGGACAATTTTATTTTGAAAATAGTCATGTAGGCATCATAAAAAAGTACAATTATTAGAGTTAGTTATAAAGAAAATCAATTGCTAGAAAACTTGGAAAGATTCTTACCTTTGTCTATACAAGGTATCCCACCGGAAAGGCCGCGATCGATATATGGAAAAATACGTACAGGGTGATTTTGAAAGATTAGTTATTTACAAAGGTCAATGGGGCCTACCTTTTTAACGTTATTATTTTTACGTTTCTGGCACTTCCGGTATAACCGGAAGTCGACACCAACTTGCTTATTTTAAATGAAACACCGTATAAATTATATCTTTTCCGGATTCTATGTAAAATTCTAAACACATTTCATGTTCTATACCTATTTTTAACTGTTTTTAAAATATTGACAGGTGAATATTGACATTTTACAACTTTGACACCCTGTAAAATCTAAACGGTTTGAGATCTATCAAAACGGTTTGCACATTCCTATTTTAACTTTTCATAAGCTATCGTTTGACACTAATTTCAGATTTAGCCAGAACTTAAAAATTTTCCATTAAATTTAATCTCTTGGTTATGCCCGCAAGAATTACAGTTATCAATATCAGCAACATTTTTCCAGCGTAATTTTATTTTTTTTTTTTTTTAATAATGACAACTGAAACGATGCTATTTGTTGATATACCTCTATAGAAGTATAAACTGATATTCAATACGACAACCAAACAGCTTTGATGTCTACTCTACATACGTTAAAACTATCAGTTACCGTCCAATTTATAGTAAAAATAAAATGTCAAAATAATAATTATCAATTACAATAAACAATAGACTTTTTTCAGGATGTTTCGACCCGTGGTATAATATCTCTCAATCGGCAATGTATTACTTTGCGCTCTTAATATACAAATAACTATTAATGTGTCTAATAAAAATATGTCGCACGGCCTTTATAGACAAACTAGACAAACCAGCATTAGTAGTGATAAGCAGGATATAGAAAAATTTGTTAGTAATAAGCTTACTCCGAAACCCATACTAGACAAGGATTTGGAGTTTGGATCTGCATTCTCGATTCTACGACTAGAGAATAGAAATCGAGATACAAACAGAGATAGTAACAAGTAGAGTTTCAGTTGAAATAAATTGTATGCTCCCGATATTTGCTCAAAAATATCAAGTAACTTTACGTGCCTTCGGGATTTATGAAGATATCCTGAGTTAACTCTCAGTGCACCAGGAGTCACACGTCATACGGGAAAAATAAGGATACTTTACTAGAGAGAATTATAATCATTAATAATCAATTCTTTGATTTCTTCAAACTGTTGAGAGAAAGAATACAGTACTCAACTAACAAATAATATAATTAGATAGCACAGGATTGAAGAAGTACAAAACAAGTAAAGTGATATAACAAAAAGAGAAACGTCAAATAGTCTCAATTATCTTCGTGGAATGGATAGACATTGTAAGTGAAAGATATTCCTCCACTTTCCATTCCCCAGTGTAAGTGTAAACATGAAATCTGAATTTATCGACGGAACAAAGCACAGCACAATCGCAGTCTCATAAATCGATATTGAATCAAACGAAAACATTTTTACTGTGATTCCAGCAAATGTTTCTGATAAATGTGAAACTAAGCAAAGTCAACCCATTACTTGGGTTATAGATGGACATTTACTCATACCAGCAATCTTCAGTTGCTTGGAATAGTCCGGGAAAATATAGTACATAGTTTTTACAGCCAAACTGCACACGTACAACACAATCATTTGATCATGCTTCTATGTTTGCCTTAAAAGTATTTTACCAACAAGACAGTAGCCTCAAAACTATGACAAAATTCCAATTGTTTCAGTAAAGTGACTCGTTTCCTTACAATCACAATGATTTTAAATAACATCAGTTTGTATCCTAATATTGAATAATGCATATTCGAAGAATGATTGAATCTTCCACAAATTCAAGCGAAGATGAGTTAGTTTCAAATTTGACTCTTGATGAGCCACTAATGAGGAAGAATGACCGTGATTGCCCTTACGAGAATGAGGCAAGGGAACGCAATTAGAAATTTTGTCATAAAAACTCATAGACGTTTTTTTCTTTTCATTGTTATATTCTTCCTCAATCCTATTTCTTCCAATATAATTATTAAAAATCACCCAATCTCCCTTACCGAAAACAACCAACTTTTATATAAAGAAAATTAGTATTTCTTATATCGCCAGAAGAGAATGCGTCAGATATTAGAGCAAAAAAATACCCTCTATCGTACCAAGTGACTAATATACTTGGTTCAAATGTACGGTAAACTTTAAATATTATCTGTAGTTTGGTGCAGTTAGCCATATATTAATAAATTAACCATGAAATCCTAGGCCACATGACTCTGGTGGTCTTATGGTGCAAATAATCACCTAGGGAACTACAAAATCGGTGGCACAATGTTCGATTTAATTATGATATCATGCCGAGATTTTGCTTACACATATTCAAGATTTCATTCAACGCAAGAGTCAACGCAATCAAATATCAATGTTTTTAATACCTGTCTATTATACAACAGGTATAATATTCATAAAAAAATACTTACATTTACGTCTCACTATTATAAAATAGAATAAACTAATAAAAAAAGACAAAATACTATTGCAACTTCCATGAATAAAAAAAAATATTAGCAAGAATCAGATCGTGTTCAATCAATGTTACAAGGTTGTATTATTTAATACCGGAACTTCGCCAACTCCGATAACCCTTATATCCTTCTGTACACTTTTTACGTTTTCGTATTATCCGTTTATATTAGGTCAGCTTTTATGCAATTTCAATATAAAAACACTTATTAAAAGGACAATAACCTCATGTAGCCACACACCCACTACTTATGATACTAATTACACATTCGATGTAAGTACTCTGTTCAATGGATTACCTAATAAAACACTGTCTAGTCACCAGCTCGTTATAACTGCAAACCGGCATCTTTAATCAAGTTTTTAAATAAAAAATGTTTTCAAATATTCTTAAATAGCTATGACGCAGTAGGGTTTACACACTCCTTCTTACAAAAAAGATAGTGTAAATCTGAGAACATTAAAGTGGTACAGAAATAGGTAAGTATACTGACCATAATGAAAAATTTACAACCCTTTTGCATTTGTTTTATAAATACCCGAATCTAGCATCAAATCTCTTGTGCCTACTTACTAGTATACTTAAAAGGATCCGATAATGTCTGTAAGATCTGTTATCTGTTGATGTCTGTTAGGTCCAATTGACGTTAAACCATGTAAATCTTACAAACATGTATTATATAATAGGCTAGCACTCCTATAGTACCCTATATTATACCACTCCCTAAAGGGCCGCGGGTTGAAGACCCCTGCTCTAGACCCTATTCAGTTACTTGGTTTCGATCATTCATTCCTCCCATAGAGGATCCCAGAGAGAATAGAGGATGAAGACAAATTTTATTTCTAAAATTATTTACATACATAAAAAAATACTAAAAAGTTTAACTGAGAGAATACGTAGTGTGAACTTCAAAGAGGTGAGGAAGGAATCCAAATCGAATTATTTACATTTATCCAACGTCAAGGAGGATTTCTGAGCAAAAGAGCACTCGATTCTTGATTCCTAACCGTAAGAATCACTCCATTATACCAGAGATTTTAGTGTATAAAATATGATTATAAGTACTAAGGATAATAGAGGTGGTCAAATATAAAATAAAAAAGGAAAAGTTATTTAGACAAACCTGTACTACAGAAATTCTAAACAAAATTTTGAGTACTTCAAGCGACTATAGTTATTATTAGATATTTTGTTAGGTAAGTTTTAGTATATGTAGAAAGAACAGATTGAGACCGTTTATTCTGGAGTGTATCAGATATTAATTAAACTTTCTATTTGCGGATATAATTCCTTTAAAAATTGGATATGTACCTACGTTCCTCAAAAGCTAGGGGCGATTTTCTAATACAGACTTTAAAAAAATTCAATTTAATTCAAATTTGTTCAATCAGTATTGTTGTAAGTGTAAAAGACAGGTAAGACAGGTAGATAGAGAAGTAAGTGTTATTTTGTCTTCAAGAACCTACAGTAGCTGTGTGGTGAGGGTATAAGTTCTTGATAAACGTATCAGCTTTATAAAAATTACATCTGTACTAATATTTTTGTTATAAACATTTCCCATGGTGATTACTTTTTTCAGGTGTTCATTAAAAATGTTTAATTTAAATCGAAACATCCGTGACGCGGGTCGGCCTGAAGATTGATTCATCCGTTCAGTACCGCCACACAAACAAGGCATAAACCAGATGACTGCTATATCTATCTTCCGCATAAAAAAAACTGTTACCCTTTTTTACTCTTTTGGTCGGATATATGGTGGAACGAGAGTAAGCTACAATTGACTTCTTCCTTTTATTTAAATTCTAAATTTTAAACTGAAGTGCAAGCTGCAGTGCATGGATCATTAGCTACGATCTACGTTGGGTTAGAGCATTCGTTCGGACAAATTATCTTAATGAAAAATATATATTATACAATATAATAATAATATGATTCGTTGTAGTTTCTTTTAGGATTACATTAGCTGTAAAATAATAAAAAACAGGAAACCAGAAGAATTCAGAATACTAATAATAACTATCTCACCCGAAAAAAGATTCTTGAATCAAATGTGGCTTCTCTTCTCCAGAATGATGTTACCAGTGGAAAATTAATAATAACATGATGATCAGTGCACGCGATGACTTTTTAAAAATGACAATGACAATTTTTATCATATTAATTTCTACTGACGACGAGTCGAGGATCGACTGGAAACGTTTAGAACAAAGCTAGTTACGTGTTTAATTTCTATTAAATTTTAAAATAATTTTTTTGTTTAGACATAATTCATAATTCATTTATTTGTCATTTATAATATTATATAGTGAGGACATAAAGTCCGTCCCCCCTCCCCTCTAATTTTTGAACCACTGGGTAGATTGTGATGAAATTTGGAACGATAATTATATGACTAAATTCTGCATTTTTTGACACATCAATGACAGCTCTGAATGTCAAAGTGACAGATGGGCGCGCAATAGAACATTTTTTTAAATCGAAATGGGGGTCGAGTGGGGGGTCATTTCGAAGCTATTTTTATGCTCAAAACATCCCCCAATTTTGAGAACATTTGGTTCAGTAATTTTCAAATAAAAACCAGTAATAACGATTTCTGTTATATCATTTTTTTGCATACGTATTACAAATTATTGCAAATTATTCAAAGCAGAACAAAAATTAAAAGTAAACAAATAACAATAAACCACCCCTAACCTAAAATAACCTAAATTAAAAAATTATGAAATAATTTAAATTAAACCTAAAAAAATAAATTTAGAGGCAGAAACAAATTTAGAAAACACCTGTTACTTCAAAAGATGTTGAAAATGACCTCCATGAACCTCCTGAGAAATAAATGTTCCATGGGTAAGTTCTATTATAAAGATTATGTGGTAAAAAGATTATGTTATAAACTGATATTACTGGTTTTTATTTGGAAATTGCTGAACCAAATGTTCTCAAATTTGGGGGATGTTTTGAGCATACAACTAGCCTCAAAATGAGTCCCCACTCGAGCCCCATTTCCATTTAAAAAAAATTCCTATTGCGCGCCCAACTGTCACTTTGACATTCAGAGCTGTCATTGATGTGTCAAAAAATGCAGAATTTAGTCACATATTATCGTTCCAAATTTCATCACAATCTACCCAGTGGTTCAAAAGTTAGAGGGGGGGGGGGGGGACTTTATGTCCTCACTGTACAAATTTATATCAAACGAAAAAACCACTCATGAAATTTAGTTAATTTGTCATATATTTTGTTGTTTATTATACAGTGATTTTTTAGGACAAACTTTAGAAGTTTGCGTTAATAATAATATATCTATCCCTCATTCTAATAACAAGGATTAGCCCCTCGATTAGCCCTAAAGTCTGAGACTTGTATTAAAGAGGGGCGGCATATTATTATTCAGTAGGCCGCAACTGCGCCTCAGGAACGACTTACTTTGATATTCCCTAAGCACCATTAAGTGCCGGAATGAGGGAAACTTGGAAAATCTCACTAGCTAGGGTGCAAACATCAACTGATTTTAATTTCTCACATTAACACCAAGCTGACAATCTTCCCATCCTAGGCCATAGTCAGGATGGTTATCAACCCATCCCTGCGAACAAGCCTTAAACTACTAGTAGACAATTTAATTAAAACATGTCTGGAGATGGAATGGGAATTCGAACCCACGATCTCTAGGATGAGCGATCCAGGCGCTAAACTCTTCGCCACTGGCTTTAATACTACATTTTCAATCTTTATTTTGATTACTTCTTCACTACATGTGGTGTTATCCCAAAAGACACTACAATAAAAATCATGCAACTGCACCAAATAACTTACATTATCTACAATAATAGTAAGAATTATTCGACAATGGTGGTTTAATTTCTGACACCCTGTAAAACTACGCTAATCCTACAAAAATAACAATAACACTGCTTGTAATATACAGGCTATACTCAATTTGGTTTATAGTGCAAGTTCTAACAAAAATCTGTATTCTATTAAAACGGTTTTGAATGCAAAAGTTTCTCATGAATATGAAATGTTGTCACTGTATTTTGTAACTATTCACTGCGATATACATTGATACCGTTCAGATTGATTAATATGCAGGTCAAACATGGCCTATGGTCAACTAGTGAGACCAGTAGGTTAGCTTACTGTAAAATTCGGTGGCATATTATTTACAGATTATAAAAAATGATACTAGTGCGAAAATGTAAAAAGTAGTTACTTTTAATGCTTTAGAACTTGAGTTTATTTTTATCACATGATGAAATACTCACCAATACACTACTTTTACTTGTCTGCCCGCCTGAGGGTTAGAAAAGGTTTGAAGATTCTGTTAGAATATCGCCTCTGAATCCCCTCAGACAGGCTAACAAATAAAAAAATCACTATTTTCTGAAATAAGTATCTTTTTCATCTCTATCAATCTACATTAATTTTCTAATAACTTTCTACCACCCTCTTCAACCCCTTAGGTGGGCTGACAAATAAAAATAATACTATTTTCCGATGAATATTTTCATACTATATAATAATAATATTTATTATTCCAACAGGAAAAACCCAATCACAGGAATAAGAACATTGAAAAAAATATGTATATACAATTATTTTGTGATGCATCACATATACAAACGTAATATCTACGAGCTACGAGTATTAACCAGACTATACATAAAACAAAATTTACAAGATAAAACAAACAAAAAGTAATGAACAACTACTACAAACTACAATTAATAGTACAGACAATGCAACTAATATTGCTTAGGTTAAACGACCTACCCAGTTACATAGATTTCTTAAATAATCAAAATGTATATCACAGTTAGAAGCGATTTTATTATATAGGTCACACATTAAAGATATTCGAGACTATTAAAATATTTGGTCGAGAGCAATAAAATAAAGCTTGCTGTGTATAATTTTCGCAAGGTATCAAAAAATTAATTTTACTCAAAACATCGGGACGATCAACTTTGTCATTCAAGTTATTATGTAGAAATCGAATCAACATTAAATTACGTCTGGTTTCTAGAGTATCAAAGTTAAATCTATTAAGTAGATTATTCTGATTCCAGACTTCTAGCCGGATAATATCCATATTGCAAAGAAGACAAAATTTTAAAAATTTTCTTTTTAAAACCGTCTCTAAATGTTGACAATGAACATGATAAATCGGATGCCATATACTGTGCATTTCACGAAGTTGTATCCCGGATTGGAATGTTCGGATTGTCAGGATTCGTTGGCAAATCCTGTACGAGACTGGCACGCTCGCTTAAATCACACCACCTCAATTTGTAGCGGTCCGTAACCGAGATGTGCCAATGCATTGAATTTAACTAATAACATGACGACGCTTCATACGTTGGATATATATACTAACATTCCAATCCGGGATACAACTTCATGAAACGCACAGTAATCGACCCGTATTCCAATTTAGACCTCACCAGAGCACAAAAGAGGGTTTTCAATGTGCTTGTATCTGAAAAGTCCCGGTAGTTGCAATAAATGAAGCCATATGATTTAAAGGCACTAGAAACTATATTATGATTTATATTATAAATAAAAGTCAACTTACTATAAAAATCAATGCTTAAATCTTTAAATTCAACAACTCTGCTAATAAGATTATTACCAATGGAGTAATAATTGTAGATGGAAGAAAGCTGGTCTTACGACTATAAGTTATTACGTCACATTTAGATATATTGAGTTTCAGACGATTTAGCTCACACCATGAAGGCATTCGATTCATGCATTCTTGAAGATGATTGAGGAATCTATTGAAGAACTTATTTCAGAGTAAAGTTTAAAATCAGCAGCAAATAATAATTGCTAACAAGTAATGACTTTAGGAAGATCATTAATAAAAAATAAAATAATAGGGGCCTCTATTGGAATCTTGTGGAACTCCCGATGTTATAGAAAACGATTGTGAGATGAAATGTTGGTATCTTACCATAAATTATCTGTAGCTTAAATAAGAAGTGAACAACTTAATCAAAGCCTCTGAAAATCCCAAACTTTTTAATTTCAAAAGAAGTATGTTATGGCCAATCTGATCAAATTCTTTTTGGAAGTCTGTATAGACAACAGCAGCCTGTCCTTTATTGCCCATCAAGTTAGCAACGTATTGGGTAAAAACTGCTAAATTAGATATTGTTGACTTGCTTTTTATGAAACCGTGTTCTCGTGACGATATAAGCTGTCTGGTAGAACAGTAGTTTACTACACACTATGGTTTCAAAGATTTTTGAGGAAATTAAGACAGTAAACAAGTGCCTCTATAATTTGATACTTCATTTCGATTTCCCTTTTTCGGTATAGTTTCCTGTAATGTTTTTTCCCAACAAGATAGAAAGGTAAAATTGCATAGGATGCAATTGAATAAAATATGTAATGGCTCGGCAAAAACATACGCACAGTCTCTAAGAACAAAACTGGGAATACAATCTACGTCCATTGTGAAAGTATTTTTAGATCATTTAAGATTTTGTAAAACATCTTTATATGAAATATGTACATCTAAATTTGTTGATCCATGCATAACTACTTCTTTTAATTCGACAATGCAGTAATGAACTTTCTATCAAAAATATGGTTTATAATATAAAGGGATGAAGGCACCGTTAGATGATGTGACGTATCAAAATACTTAAATTGCTGTTTAGTCTAATTGTTCGTTTCTAAAAGCCTGTTATAATATTAAAACTAGACACTGGCCTCTAATATTCTACAATTTCTTATTTTAAACCTTCCATACAATTTCATCTCTTTACAGTTTCACAAAGGCTTTTTGAAAATGAGAATGGTGTAGGTAGTGTTTTATTTTGTGTTTTATTTTGTGGTTCTATAGGTCAGTTGATGCTACGAATTTTTGTCAATAATTTTTAAGTTACTTCTTAGTACATTTTATGAGACCATGACTTATCAATTAAAGTTCTACCGTAAAACATGGATGTGGGTATGCCCCTACCTTAAACCCTAAAAACTGTAATAGGTATATGTATTTATTTCTTCAATAAAAACAAAAAAGGACTTTCAGCCATATACATGGACCAATATCCTACATTTCGTCATGGACAAATATCCTACGTAAGTTTTCGGACTTTTTCAAGGTTACCTAGTAACTAAAAATAATGGCTTTCCATAAGTATTAAAGTAGATAAGTGACAAAAGATGAAGATAAAATATCCAAAAAAGTGTTTTTTTACCTAATACCAATTCCCATTTTTATTTTATTTTATGTTGGTTTTATTTTTTTTTAATGTTTTTAGTAGTTATCATACACCGATTCTAAATATTCAGTAGAGTGTCTATGCCGCCGGATGGTGTGTGTTCATCAAGAAGTGACCAAAGATGATGGGGGTGCGTTGAGGGTGCCGAAGAGTTCTTGGAATGGTGGTGAAGAAGTGTGTTGGTCAATGTCCGGAGGGTGTAGAAGGATTTGGAGGGTGGTGGTTGATGTATGGTAATTAAAATAGTAATTAATGATAGTATAAAATAGTAATTATGATTGTTATGATAACGAATGAGGGATGGGGCTGCCCGAGGGTAGTGCTGGTGAAGGAGGGTGGATGTGGATGTTGTGTGCGCGCGCTGAAGAAAAAAGATGGCGTCTAGCAGTTGTTAGGTAATAATGAATAATTAAAAATATTATTTATAATTAAGAATGATAGGTATGTACCTGCTTCTCGCGAGTTGATTTCGGGTGGTGATTAATGATATGTAATTAAGATATTAATATGATTGATGTAATTTAATATTGGAAAAGTATGTAGAAAAAATAAAGCTGATTGGTGGAATTCATAAAAAAATAGGAATGGATGTCTTCGGGGAGCTGTAGGGGGGATGTTGTACTTTGATTTATGTGAAAAAATTGGTCGCTTGATATTTGTGTGCGAGGAATAAACGTTTAGCATATATAGGTACCTATATCAAACTTGTCGAGACAGGCATTACGCATCCGACGAAAAACATATTGCGTAATATTTATCATTATTGAATTTAACTACCTAGAATAGCGGTTTGAATCGAATGTCAGATTCTAAATACAGTAATAAATTAATACATAAATGGGTCGGCATTGTCCTCTGTCGGCAATGATACAAAGGAAATTTTGTTGATATAAATAAATATACTAATTTATGTCAAATATGCATTATTTCTGACTCAATGTAGATATATACATATGGTAGCTAAAAACGTACGTTTTGTTTTTACCAAGATCCACAGCAATGTAGTATATTAAAATAACTTATTACATACAGAGCGATATATTTTACGTGAACAGTATTTCATAAGGAGTAGGTATTACTATTTTGTGCTTCGTTTTGTATGGTTTCATATGGGAAAATGTAGCCACCCAGCAGGAAATGTATAATATGCATTGGTTTAAATGGAAAACACGAACAAATTGTATAATTCGCGAGGCCTTTCTACCATCATAATTTTTTTAGATAGTTCGATTCCAAGAAGTTCATGAGAGGATACATGATGAATTATTGTTTACATTATGAGTCATTTCTCGATTCCTCATAGATGTTTAGACTTGTTTTCAACACTATATTTTTGCAGATGCTATCACGTGATTGGTCAATTAAGGTAAAGTGATAAGTAAATATGACAAATAAATTTGATTGATATAGATTATAATATAAAAAAATCTAAGACGCTGCTGGTTTCAGACTTCTGGAGAGTAGGTGGAGAGTAGAGGGGTTGGTGCTTCATAATAGGATATGTTTTGTTAACCATAACTGATATTAAGAGATCAAATACATGTGAATAATCTAAAGACATAAATTGTATATTAAAATAATTATTATGGAATCAAACTGGCTGCAAATTATTTCATAAAGAAAAAATATTATTTTTAAAT